>OX421245.1:3991032-5321376 GCA_949125135.1 Alcis repandata | reverse complement strand
ATAAATTGACACTCAAAGAAACCATATTTACTTAGGTATTCGTTTTTTTAACCGACTTCAAAAAAGGAGGAGGTTATCAATTCGACTGTATGTTTTTTTTTTAAATTTTTTTTTATGTTTGTTACCTCATAACTTTTGACTGGGTGAATCGATTTTGATGATTCTTTTTTTATTAGAAAGCTGACGCTTCCCATTTGGTCCCATTTCAATTTAGTCCAGTTCTGATAATGGTATCCATGAGAAAACCATATAAGTCTTAAATTTGCATTAAGTACGTGCGCGACTAATAGATGAATAACTTAATAGTCGGTCTTTTGAAGTCGGTTTTTGTTTTTTGTTTTGCAAAAAAAAAAAAAAACTTACAGACGAATTGATAACCTCCTCCTTTTTTGAAGTCGGTTAATAATGTTCTTGTTTATTTAGAAATTTGCTTGAATTTGAACTCCTTCTTGCCTGATGGTAAGCAATGATGCGGTCTACGATGAAGCACGCTTGCCTAGAAGGAATCGATTTACTCGCGACTTGAAGACACCTAGATTATATCTATATAGTTATTGCACCCCGCGGTTTCACCTGCGCGATGATGAATAGTAGCCTATATGTTAATCCAGGGCATAAGCTATCGCTATTCCAAATTTTATCAAAATTGGTTTAGTACTAGTTACGGACGGAGATACGTCGTAACAATCATTCATACACACAAACTTTCGCAGTAATAATATTAGTAGGATGGAATACGGTCTAATCAGACTTCGAGGGTATACCTGGTATTTCAGCAGCGGTATGATTAAAAGTTGAGCTTACATTGTAGTCCAGTCAATTATTATTATTTATTTATTTAAAAATATTATAGTATATTTTTAAACAATAATTGTCTAAAAAATAATAATTGTCTATCCCAGCAGTGGGACAGCATAGGTTAGATAAAAAAAAAATTGTCTTAAAACCCAGTCGGGTTTGTCTTGCATTCGTTTTTGGTTTGTTGTGTTAATATAATATACAGGGTTATTTCAAAAACACCAGCAACCTCGCAGGTCTAGATACCTAACATCATAAACAACAACTTTTGCTATGGGACCAACTCGAAATTCGCGAAAAAAAAATCAGCTGTTCCATACATTTTGTCGAGTGTCATTGACATTTTTCTATGGAACAGCTGATTTTTTTTTCGCGAATTTCGGGTTGGTCCCATAGCAAAAGTTGTTGTTTATGATGTTAGGTATCTAGACCTGCGAGGTTGCTGGTGTTTTTGAAATAACCCTGTATAACCCTGCAAAATTAAGCGACTGAGGATTTTATGTTGGGGTCAAACGCCCTATTGATTGGACTACAAACTATAGGACGATATCAAGCGTCATAGTGTTGGACTGTTGGATAATCTGTCAACAGTAATCCATACACATTACTTATGTGTATATCTATAGATTGTGTTGGCAAATTATCCAAAACTTTGACTTTTTTTATTGTGTTTTTAATCTTTATACGTGTTTTTGGCTCAGTACGCCCCAAGCTTAAAAACTTTGTATAAATTGAAGTATGGTACATTACGGCGTCGCGTCGTCGAGTTAGGTAATTGCTAGAATCTAGCCGCCCATTCCGTTTAGCATGTTACGGTCGTTAGAGCCGAATTATGTGCAGTTAGAGTAAATTTACTCGTACGCTAACTGGTACGTGTTGAATGAATTCGTTTTTTCATTGTTTTTTTTTATCGCGGTTGCGATTTTAAGTAGCCTCTTAATAAGCGACGGTGTGAACGAAGAATATTTAGTAGAGTTGTTTTTTTTTTAAATGATGCCTAAACACAACCTGTATCTACTAACAAACACATGTTAACAACTCCAAACTTTAAACGGATTTATCTCGAAACGATTTGTTTCCGTCAGGTCCCTTTTCGTTTGTCCGTCCACATGTACAGGGTTATAAGGAAAGGGTATGCTCAGAAAAGGGCTCCTAGTAAGTATTAATATTCTTGAATTCGCGAAAAAAATCTGCTGTTCCATGCATTTCCATTTCCATCGAGTGTTATTGACGTGTTTTTTTTGCTATTTCAAGACTTTCAGTATGAATTCCTTGGTCTCATTATAAAAAAAACTGTTAATAATATTGAGCACTATAAGCCTTTTTGGGCTAGCGTACCCTTTCCTCATAACCAACCTGTTTAGTGTAACAATGCTAGTATTCTAATCCATACCTAATTCAATGACAAAACTAATGCATAAGCGTGCGATACCCACACTAGACATAATACCGCATAGCTCAAAATTTAGATAAATAAAACACTCTTGCGCAGTACACTACGTACAATAGACAGTTAGGGACCTACCACAAATTTTAAAATAGATAGATAGATAAACTCTTAATCTCTATATGCAACCATTAATCCTCCCACTGCTGGGATACAGGTCTACCCTCGAAGGGTGATTAGGCCGTATTCCACCACGCTGGCCAAGTGCGGGTGGATTCACATACGAAATTGAATTTCTTCTCCGGGCACATGCAGGTTTCTTCATAATGTTTTCCTTCACCGAAAAGCCAGTGGTATGTAAATTCGTACATAAGTCCCAAAGAACTCATTGGTACGAGCCGGGGTTTGAACCCGCCACCTCAAGAATGCGAAGCGGCTGTTCTCCTACTGAGCTACCACGGCTCTAACTCTTAATCTAAACTAAACAATCAACAACAACCAACAATAACAATCTTTTAATTTTAATCTGTTAGTCGCTTTCACTGAGAAAATATAGCTTTTAGCGAAAACCCGCGAGTTGTTTTGCTAGTTTTTTAGAACAAACAGTTTATGAGCTTTACTTATAAACATTGCTTAAAGTTAATCACTGCTTACAATGCTCTAACAGTATGGCTGATGTTAAATGTCACTTGTGAAAACAAGACGGAGAGTTTTGAGAAATAAATAATTTTAAGCCGAGCTTAACCTATTTATCTAACCACTGTACTCGCTGTTTACTTGTTTACTGACAATTATTTCTAATGAGAAGTCTAACCGTTACGTCATCTACAATCACCAAGTCAACTCGTAAGCATTCATCATTATCATCATGCATCATCAGCCTTTTTCCCACCCACTGCACTGCTGAGTACCTATAAGTCTCAGCGCACCATCCTTTCCAGTCCTGTGCCAGTAAACATTATAACTGTAGTAAACATTACTCTTCTTCGAAAGCAGTTAAAAATAAAAATGCCAATGAGATCGTAGTAGGCCCACATAGATCAATTACTTGTGAGGCAACAGTGTGCACTTTTAACGGTTAACAATAACCACTCACGAGTGTGCCAATACTCGGTTAGTAATTGAACAATCGTTCCTTATGTGGATAAACTGTTTTGTAAACTCAATCATCATCAACATAGAATTATTTTTCAATTAAGTGAAATATTTGTCATAAAACAAAATATGTATTTTTCGCGATTTTTTTTTTCGTGCAACTTTTACACCATTTTGTATCGTTAGAAATTATTTACTTTGAATATAAGAAAATGAATAAGGAAAATATCATAGTTTTTTGTTTTCATTTAAATAATGTTACATTTCACAATCGGTAAAGCCGTTTAGTCTGAAGAAAGTCACATATAAACAGACAAACATTCTCGCATATTCACATACCTACATACTTCAAAAAAACTTTACCCTCCGTTTGGACAGCCGACTAAAAATAGGTTCACAAGTACGCCACAAGCGATCACTCTATTGACGTAATTTCAATACGAAAGCAGAACCAATATAAAATGTAACTTATCCATACAAGACATCTAGGAAGTTGTTAATAAATATTTCAATCGCTGCCGGCAATTACTATACATTTATTAGTAAACATTATAATTAACTGCAGGCACCGAGTTGTTACTCAATTTGGTGCAGTTACGCTTGCCTTGTAACCCACTTTCCATACTTTCTTCTCTAGAAGACTATTAGCTTATTGTACAGAATGGAAGGAGTCAGCTTCAGACCGCCAATATTGGAAAATTCAAGCGAAAATCTTTACTCAAGCAAACGCTGTTTCTGAAATTAAAATTAGAATTTTGTAATTGGCCTTTCTTAAAATATATAAATCTCGTGTCACAATGTTTGTCCTCAATGGACTCCTAAACCACTTAACCGATTATAATAAAATTCGCACACCATGTGCAGTTCGATCCAACTTGAGAGATAGGATAGTTTAAATCTCAAATTATAGTCGCAATTTTAATTTATTGCAAATTATATATATACTGATAATTTTTACTATAAATTGACAAGTTAGCATCAACATACTACGGTTGCTATAGTTACGCAATGGCTTTTGACAGGACAACGTCTGTCAAGTCAGCTAGTTTATACATATATGTATTAGTACCATAAACCTAGCTGTAAGATTTACAGATCTGTAATAAAAAAAATAAAAGAGATGCAACTCATTCACTTGCGGCGGCCCTATTATCTAACTGAATCATCGGTCTATAAATAATCAGACTTCGGTGAACTGAATAGTAACCGTAATCAGATTAACTTTTACACTTGGAACCTACTGTACTCGTATGGTGTCAAAATGAAGGTAATTCTTCTTAACAGCCGTTAGACAAAAACGCCGCTGATCTCTGTGTATATTATCATGTGACCAACGACCCACGAAGGCCCCCATTTAGTTCAGTCTGCAAAAGTTACAATTGGCTTTAGGTATAGACTATAGAGCATATCTGGATGCTAGAATATGGCCTTGGCATCACCAGCCTATGGATAAATAGATAGACAGAAAAACTCTATTGTTCACACCAGAAATTACAAACAAAAGGATAAATAGCACTTTAAACCAGTGCAACAACTGGCGGCCTCTATGAGCGATCTCTTCCAGGCAAGGCTGTAGTACAGAGACTATGGATATGGACTACGGATTCAGGATTGCACCAACATACACCCCAAAAACCGTTGAAGCCTTAGCAGCCCAAGGCCTCCAGTCCAAGCCATGCAGCCACCAGCGCATGACTCCTTATCAGATCTTGTAACGCCCCAATTACTGCTTTTAACTGCTTACTCACCATTGGTAGCCCTTACGCAATTCTGGCCATTAAATTAATATCGAAAGGTTTTTATAGAGTAAAAGGTTGTTAAGTGTGATTGCAAAAGATTCGTCAGCAACGGATAAATTTATTTGGCGAATCAAGGTTTTATTTCTTCGTAGATTTATTTTATATTTTGCCAGTTTTTTTCCAAGATTCAAGGTTTTTGGAATATGTCGATTCCCGCTAAAAAGACTTCGCATAAAATCCATGTGGCACAAGGAACGATGGAACGGGCCATGTTAAACCAGGCACATCCCTATAAGTTTATCAGCAGGTCGATCTTGATAAAAGTGTCACGTATCTTGTATGAGTACTCGTATGTTGTGACAAACGCAGTCAGAGCTACTTTAATACTCATTAGGGTTACTAATAAAATTGCAATATTTCAATAAAGTTTTGGCTTGAATGTTAATATTTTGGCACATGATTAGAAATTTGATATGCACACCTTTCAATATTGCTACACCTCTCCGCTAAACCTTGTATGTATACACCTGAAAAACATCATCGTCCTTTGGTCAGTTGAGTAAATATTCAAATTAACTCCTTGTCGCGTGTTAGCTTTTTATAATTTGAACACTTAAAAATTGTGTTTGTCAGTCATGCATTAATTTTATTGTCTACACTTTATGAGCGTATTGTTTCTCGAATTCTCGAATGACATCGTTTCTTGGCCTTGGTTTTCTTAATTGCCACATTCATTTCTAGTAAAAGTGTTGTGTTTTACTATATTTTACTTTTTAATATTTTTATTAGTATGTGAAGATAATTAACAGAATAGAGAGAACCAGGAAGATCAAGGAGAACATTCTTAGACTAGATAAAAGAGAAGGCTGATGGAAACACTAGCAGAACACCGCCGAGGGATCCATAGAATCCATACCGCCGATAATTGTAGAGCATTATCTCTGTCACACAACATAATATGCTGTCAGTCTATTTTGAGCCGGCAATAGCCATTTGAATAATAGCTATTTTATAATCTATACTAATATTTTAAAGAGGAAAGATTTGTATTTTTGTATGTTTGTGTGGAATAAACTCAAAAACTACTGGACCGATTTCAAAAAATCTTTCACCATTCGAATGCTACATTATCCCAAAGTAACATAGGCTATATATTTTTTTTTTATCCACAGCGAAGCGTGGCAGGGAACAGCTAGTATTTATATATTTTGGCAATAGCTATTTTTTCGTTTACTGTGACATACTCGTAGCTCCTTTGAGACAGCTTTTTAAATATTTATTTTTCATAAAGGTGTTTGGTGACAGTCTTATAACCTAAATATTAGAATAAACTTAATTCAGATCTAGAGAGAACAATTTTGACTATAACACCATTATTTTGCGAAAAACTGTTCAATAGAAAAATGTCAATGACACACACAACAGGCACGGAACAGCTATTTTTTGACGGTGTATAAGTGCTATTGTTGGGAGGAAACTAGGGATTGCAGTACCGGTACTGTGGAGAGAATTTGATTTCCCGGTACTGAGGCAACCCAGTACCGGGAATTCCCGGGAATTCCCGGTACTGATATTAACACAATTAAAAATGATTTTTGATTAAAATAAATTAGCAAATAGTATGAACGTTACTACGTTACGTTATGTTACTTCATTTTAATTAAAATTTAGTAAAAAAAAAACTTCAAATTTTCCGGGAAATACCGGGAATTCCAGTACCGGTATTTCCCGGGAGCATACCCTAGAGGAAACCTATGGTCAGTAGTTGGCAGTAACGGGCTAATAACGATTATAATGAAATCAACTCTACAGACAGTTCACACAAATGAACACCTATTTCATCACACACCCGATTTGATGGCATAACCAAAATAAACCATGACAGTTGATGTGATGTGTGTACCGGTCCAATTTACTTTCATATTTGCTCAACGATTTTAACTTTGTGAAAGCAATGCCAAGTCTACATTTATCATTTTATCTTAGTTTAATATAATAAGTAGTTATGATAATTGCGTAATTTGTTAGTTCACTTTCTTTTTGCCTTGTTTAAATTAGATTGAAAGTAAGTACTTCCTCGAGTAGTTAATTTGATTACGATCGCTTAATTTACTGGCTGAAGCTTTAATATCTGGGATATTTAAAGTAGTTATGGATCTAATTCTATTAATTTATTAATGTTTGACATTTACACTCCATAAAATAGTGTACTAGTAGGTATCTAGATAAAAAGCTTAGCAAGTTGTATCAGAAACTATGTTATGTGTTTTCATTCATTATAAATTTCGATATTTATGTAATGCTTTACAAATAACGAGTTAGGAGTTTGGCCACAGCTATTAGGAATTGTCAGGGGTGGAAATAATGTGTAGGAGTAAATAGTGAAATCAAATTCCAAAAAAACATTTCACACGTTTAATCAGCCTCAACGCAAAGTACACGTACTTTGACAAGTTATATACATTACAATAACAAAGCAAGTATAAGCTAAACAAGTAATAACAATAGGTATTCTATAACCGGACAAACCGCGCACCCATCCCGGTGCTATGCGGCCGCCTTGCATCATCCAATCACAACCTTACAAACGTGAGCGAAATTTTGCTGATCGACACACACTAATAAAATAAAATACTAATGATCACATTTTGGAACTAAGTCTACAAGGTACTGGTGTGACTACTAACTATCCACAATTTAGTGCCATCCGTGCTGCTGCTCTTGGTGACCGTGCTGCTCTTGTTGGCCGTAGTGCTGTTGGTGGCCGTGGTGCTCCTCCTCCTTCCTGATCACGAAAGGAACGTGAACCTTCACGGGGTAAGGCACCTCTTTGACCAGAGGGAATGGCACTTCTTTGTAGACTGGGTAAGGCTTGTCGATCGGGACCTTGACTTCATAGGGTACTTTCCTCTCGACGGTGTAGGGAATCTTCTTGTAGACGTCGTAGGGCTTGGGAACTGGGACCTTCACGTGCACGGGGTAGGGCTTCTCAACCTCGACCTTGTAAGGCTTGTCGACGGGGACCTTCACTTCATAAGGCACAGGCTTGTGTACGGTCACAGGGTACGGTTTCTCGACGTGGACTGGGTAAGGCTTGGGCACGTACACGTTGTAAGGCCTGTCGACAGGCACTTTAACTTCATAAGGCACCTTCTTGATGACTTCGTAAGGCTGGGGTACTTTCACTTCGTACTTGACGGGGTATGGGACCTTCTTCTCGACGGTGTAAGGCTGCGGGTAGGGGACCTTGACTTCATAAGGCACCTTCTTTTCGACGGTATAAGGAGTAGGCACTTTAACCTTGACTTCGTAAGGCTTGTCGACATGGACCTTCACTTCATAAGGTACCTTCTTTTCAACTGTGTAGGGTTCAGGTACGTACACGGGGTATTTGACGTACTCCTTGACAGTTACGGGGACCTTCTTTTCAACGGTGTAAGGTTGGGGGTAGGGGACCTTGACTTCATAGGGGACTTTCTTTTCAACGGTGTAAGGGACATGCTTCTCTACGGTGTATGGGACGGGCACTTTCTTGATGACTTCGATGGTCTTGACGTGTTCGTGGTGGTGGTGTCCGTGGCCGTAGTCGCCTCCGCTTTGGATGGGCTTCCATTCTCCGCCACCGCCGCCACCGCCGCCGCCGCTGGAGCCACCGAATTCATGACCACCATAGCTCACCTCTCCGCCAAAATCGTGTCCTCCATGACCGCCTTCTTGACCACCGAAGCTGTAGCTCTCGTGTCCTCCTTGGCCTCCGTAGCTGTGGCCCTCATCACCCCCGCCGAAGCCTCCGCCGTAGCCTCCGAGATCGTGGATGCCGCGCTTGTCCTGTTTCTTTTCTTCGGTCGCGGCCTTTGGTGCGCCTTTCTCCTCTTTGGCAAAGGCCACCACGGCCAAAGCTGCCACTAAAACAACCTGTGGGCAAAAAAATAAACAACGCTATATTATCATTGCAACAAAAGTAGTAGCTTCCGAAAATGTGCACCAAATTCAATGAAAGAAGAGCTTTCCAAGAGATACGTCAAAAATACTTTATACTAGACTTAGTTGCAAAACAAAATAAAAGTTGAGAAGCTTAGCTAAAGAAATGTTTCAATATCTAAATCACTATAACTGCAAAGTGATATAAAAAATAAAACAAAAGATTCTAAATAAATCTTCAAGTAAAAGCAGGATGTGCGACTCTAATCTCAACAAATGCCGCGTCTAGTGAATGCACATAGAATATTGAATTGCGAGAAGTAAAAGTGACGTGATCTAGTTTTGTAATCGCAGATTCAATTCTACGTACATTTAAGAATACAAATATGTTTCACTTTCTAAATCTTGCGCTTGTGGTAATCTGGAGAATAATCGCGTAACTGTGGAAAGCTAGAAGTTTTTGTTTTAAGTTGTATGCTATATAACTCAGTTGTTTTCTAGGTGCATTTAATTCCCTATTTAGTTTTTACTTTATAGATGTCATAAAAAGAAAACATTACGGTCGAAAATATTTCGAAATAGGCACAACAAGCTGTCTCATCACTGAAAGTGATCGCTTCGAGACAACAGCTAAAGATTTGAAAATACAAAATAGGTCCTTTAGCTTAGTTAATTAATATTCCCTAATCCTATTAACTAATTAACTACTTAATAACCTTCCTAATAGTATTCAAATAAATATCTACGCGCTAACACCACTTAGTTTATAGACCGTATTTTATAGCTTTTCGTAACTATTTTAACTGGCAGTGTAATTTTGGTTGCGCAAGCGCACCTAATGGTTCCGATATTATCCGCGCACGAGCCGTGCCTTGTGCTAGATGCTCGTTATCTTAAATAAAATTAGGTAACTGTTTATTATGATTGAGTATTGCATTTCTACTTCCTTGATGTCGATCTTAATCATGTTGGTCATTACTCACTATTAATTGTTGAGGTGCAAAGATGTGGGTAGAGGTTTTTACGCTTTGCTGAATTCAACAACAAATAAAGCTAAACGTTGGGCAAAGCGTTTGAAGATTATTCTCGCGAACACTCAAGAAATGCTAGTTAAGTATTAAGTACTAGTTTATCTGGTTTTCTTTTAAGCCACCCAGGTGTTAGAGAAAACAAAACAAAAATTAACAAATCGGTCAAGAGTTTTAGAGAGAATAACAAACATCAATTGATTTTTATATATACGAAAGACCGTAACATTCTCATGAAAGTTTTAGAGAAAATGGTTGTTAATTCTTTTGTTCAATGTAATGAAAATTTCAAAGGAATAATTATGTTTCCAAAATTAGCGTTCAAAAGAAAAAGAATGGTCAAGTTTATCTTCAGCTATTTATAGTGATTGTAACTTACTCGTACAAAGTGTAAAGCGTAGTTACGTTGGCGTAAAAGCTATAATCTGGGCAATAATGCCCACCTTTCCGCCCATCATTGACTAGTTATATAACAAAGTTAGCATAATCGAGATATGGTTAAGATAATGACTGCTAGCATAAAGTATAAAGTAAGTTTTAAATTTTGAAATAAGTATAATTAATGAAATGCAAGTTCCTGTTACGTATGCTTTACGTACGCGTACGTGCGCTTTGCGTACGCTGCGAAAAGTTAAGTTAATTGTGTTGTCTAAATGATTTTGTGTAATGATGACTGACAAACTAATTGACAAACGTAATAGAATGGTAATTTATATTGTAAGTGAAAAAGTAAGTAGCTCATGTAAGTTGATTAATAAATTCACTACTAAATACTACAAATCGTACACCACTACTACTTTATACTATAACTGCTACTTCTATACTACTTGATTAATACTGCTAATTGAATTTAATATTTAATACCATAGTAGCTATTAAAAATTAACTAAGTCTTAAAATAATGTAGCTAAATAAATTTACAAGAAAATACATTTCAAATTTTAGTCGCATAAAATTGCAACACCTTTTTATGCTCTATATACTAGAGTTTCAAAAACAATGGCCTCCGTAAATAACGTAAACAACACATTCTTAATTAACCTACTTTATCTCAATTTAGTATCTTGAGTCACTCAAATAGCTTGTTTTGAACTCAAGTAAGTGTAAAAAAATAACTGTCTACGCAACGTGATTTTGTAAGACTCCCACGTTTTTTAAAAAATGGCTCGTTACGACTTTTACGATGTACTCGTCTTCATTGCCAAATTTTATCAAAATCTGTTCAGCTGTTTTGTCGTAAATAGGTAACAAGTAGATAATGAAATAGATTATTGTCTACACTAGGTAAAAGTATTATTGCTGATATTAATATTTTAACTGTTACTCGTAGTCCTGAAAAATTTGTTGGAGGAAAAAATATAAATAATTTAAATATACATGACTAGAAAACAATTACAATGAATAGCTAAAAATCCATAAATAAATGACAAAAAGTATAATATGTGTTTTACATAGATACTCGTAATGTAATATCTCAGATAAAAGTTACTGTAAAATCTACCATGAAAGGAGTTTGGTCCTTATGTAAGTAAATACCTACTAAAATCACATCGTAAACCAGTAATTAGGGCAACAAAGTATCCAGCTAAAGACAAATTTAAACGGTCATAAAATATATATTTTAGTATTACATCTCTTAGTCTTTGAAGTTGTGAGACACTCGTAAAATTTTGATAGTTTTGACCCGTCGCCTAATAAGGAGTTCAAATGTTAAGAAACAGCGAGTGAATCAGTTCTGATACCGATTCGAGAGCTTTCAAGTTGATAAGTAGCCTTCCACCCACTGAAGTGAGTGTTCAAAACCACTCACTGACAGAAAGGTCGAAGTGGCTTTATCGAGAGTTCTGCACTCTTATTAGGGAAAGAGAACTGATTCACTGACTGTTTACTAAACTTATGATAAGCTTTTTACGACAAGTCAAACTCGTAAGGTTTTACTTGTTAAAATTGTTTAAAGTTAAGTAACAACCTATTTTTAACGTGCTGCGTTAATTCATCTTTTGCATTGTGAAAAAGGTAAAATAACGTTTATCAATCTAAGCAGCAGTGTTTGTTTAAAAGTAACGCCGGTAATGTTAAGGTCAAAATTCTCATAAAAACGAAGTTGTTTACATTAGGTGCTAACATCTTTTGCTCGGCGAGTTTTTTCATCACGTACGCGCACTTAAAAGAAAGTAAAACCGTGATTTACATAAATATCTAATTCAGTCAGGTATTCCGCAACAGGTTGCCTGCTTCGCCGTTTTGCGACAAATTAGATCTCTGCGCTAAGTATAGACGATTCTGAACACAACCGGTTCAGAGCATTGACACTGGAAGCGGATAGATTGAGGAAGCTTACCGATTTCTCTGGGAAGTGGACAACCTGATTGTAGCTGACTTGAAATCTACATAACTGGGTTTACTTTTGACTTGACGAGTAACAATTTTTTTTTTATTTAACTGTAGGCTTGCGTTTGACAGCTATAATATCACCTGATGGTAAGCAATGATGCAATGTTGGTAACTGTGTGATTTTGTTGGTGTTACTGTTTGGGGAATCGACCATGTTTTTACCCACCATGTCACGACCTCATGACCATGTCTATACACAGGATCTCATGACCATGTCTATACACAGGATCTCATGACCATGTCTATACACAGGATCTCATGACCATGTCTATACAGGGCTTTAAGGGTTATTTAACTTTAACTATGAGACCAAATCTAATTAAAAGAATCTGCCGTTGCATACGTTTAGGTGTCAATAACATTTATTTTATACTTTTTTTACATGTCTTCGGCTCAGTACACCCCTATAACTCTGTATTTGCTTCGTTAACTTCTAATTTTAGATTTTTGGTTAAGACCACTTAAGGTAGAGTCTGCGGTTAGGTATTTAAGTTAGTGCCTCGTTGCGGTTTGGTTATTCTGGTTATGTCTACTTAATGCATGCTAAGCTTTGACGGTGATTTGTTTTCGTTTCAAAATATCGTATTCAGACGATTAATGTTTTTTTTGTTAGATCGTAAATTTAAAATAGTTATGTTGAGATTGCTTATTTGACGTAATCCAGATTTGTTATCAATAGCACGGCCCCAAAATATTTTTTATAGTAAAAAAAATAGTTTTTTCAATTTTACATTATGGTCAAATTCAGTTTTATTTTTGCAAGCAATTATTCAAACACAGGTATCAGTTAGACATCTACATTTCTATTGTACCGGTTTCTAAAAGTTGGTATTCAACTTGTAAGAGAGATCTTTGACCTAACCTGACCTGCTGTCTAGCTTTTCGTATATCAGCTAAATGACTAGGTATTTTTTTAAACATAACAACAATAGTTATTCACGTACCTACTACCTGCGCTTCGTGGCTTCACCCGGAGAAATAAAAAAATGAACTACAGTTAACAAAATCCATCAGTGCCTGGTTCCGTGGTTATCGTTACTTTAAAATCGAGTCATCAATTTAAAACTATAATAATATCAGTACTTTTAAAATTATTAATTCTAAATCCTATTAAATTTTAATACTACATAATAATTTTGTAATTTGTAATTAAAATAAGTGAGTAATTATAAAGATGCACTTTTGTCTCTTATTGGTCTGTTACTAAAAATAAACCATTCAAAAAGTAAACTTTAGCATGTAGTGTATGTTTGTTTGTAATTGTATGCCATGTCACATACCAAATAAAACGGTGTACTATTGACATACTCATCGGTAATCGTTGTAGCAACATGATTACGTCAGACGTCGATTGCAGGCGATCTATCACGGCATCCGTCAAGCTCAATTGGTGATAGCGTAAGAGTGCATCGCGACCGGTTTGACGGAAACTAGTTTGGTGAAATGCTACACTATATCGCAGAATATATGATAGTCTAGATCGAGATATGTTGGTGTTATGCGACGGTTTCAGTATGTACCAGATTTGGTATAAACAAGTATTCTATTATAAGAAGCTTTCGTCGTAAATATGTCAGTAAGACCGTACAGGCCGAGTAGTTGGCTCTGGTGTCAAAGTTTTTGGGCCACTTGAAGGCCTGTGACCTAAAATAACATTCTTACCAAAAAATAATGGTTAAAGTTTTATTCCGTAGTATCTACTATTTTTGAAACATTCTCAAATAATCGAAAATCAAGTATAACGCAATACAGTATATTTTTTCTGAATTTGGCATTTCTACTACTTGACTACACATAGCTTCTGTTTAAAAATTTAGTCTAAAATTAGACAAAACTTATTTAGATCAAAATATATTTCCATACCCAAATTACAAATCACTGCTAGCAAGAACGTATCGCAATGTTCATAGATATCTTGATAGATATCTTAATTACTTGAGATATTAACTAAAGCGGCAATTAGAGTCTTTAAATTTGATCTAAGATACCGAAAACAATGTACGTATTATAATAGTGAAGCAAATTGAAAATGAAAGGCGAGCGGTATCGGAACCTTGAGATATGTGGACCAAAAGAGTTCAACGCGAGCATCGCATGTGGAGGACACGAAACTGAAACTGGAGCAAAAACTGTCTTTAGATTTACTTTTACTTGCTAGTTTTGTTCGATTGAGTAATTAAGATTGGATAAGTAAAATGGTCAGCTCTAGTGTTGAGTTTTAAGCTACCCAAAGTCCTCTAGCGTGATTTAATAAATATATTTTCTCTTTGATGTTTTTTTTTCGTGAGAACAGAACAATAAAACTTTTTGGAGTTTGGATTTCAAAAATATATGATTTTACGAATAAAACTCTTTTGTACAAATAAAGGTATACCCGAAAAGCATTTCCCTCCTTATAAGACCATTTTCGAAAACGCTAGTTCGCTGAACAACTTTTCAGAAGAAAATTGCATTAAGTTTCTACATTTACTTAATTCCATTCTAGTTCTGAACTGATATTTTACATTACGTTATTTACGTTATTTCACATCTTTTTGTAACAAACAAACACACACAATCTTTACGTAACATAAATACGTAAATATCAGTTTGACGTTAACTAATAGTACGAAGTTAAACTAAACACCGTATAATTTTCTTGCTTTCTCGTCCAAGGAAAGTGAAAAGAAAATCATTAGCTTCTAGATGAACGAGGAAGCACTGTGGGAACTAAATACCATTACTTACTAACAAACTTGTTGCGTAAAGTATAAGTGCCTATAATTATTTAGTCATAATTATGATAAACAATTTACGAATTTACGAAGAAAATTACTACGCGAGAAGGAAATTTTAAATATAATAAATATGTAAATAACGTTTCACACTCATAGCTCCGCACTAGGATAAATCCTGTGTCGGGGATGCCATGGAACACACACAAAGACGAGGACAACTAACACCCAGACCCAGAACAGATATTTCAATTCATCATTCAAAAATCTGCCCGGCCGGGTATCGAACCCGGGACCTCTGGCTTATAAGGCGGATATTATTGCCGCTGAGCCAAACAGGCCGTCAAAATTATTATTAGACTCTAGCAACCTGCCCTGGCTTTATACGGGTATGAAATTAATATAGCCCATGTTACTCAGGTCAGGGATAATGTAGCATTCTAATGGTGAAAGCATTTTTGGAATCGATCCAGTAGTTTTTGAGTTTAATCGTTACAAACATCAAAAAATAAAAACCTTTCCTCTTTATAATAATCATCATCATCAACATCGTCAGCCTGTATCGACCCACTGCTGGGTATAGGCCTCCTCTCCCTTGCGCCATTCTTCCCTGTGTCGGGCCAATCTCATCCACGGATGACCCGCGATGGTATTATAATAATAGCGTGGATAATTCGGCAAATGAGGTATCTCGCTATGACTTGCTTAATCATGGCTTAGATAAAAATATAACTTGAATAATTAAAAAGTAAGAGTTTTTTGTTTTGTTAGGTTTTTGTTGAATTGTATTTTATTTTCTAACATTTTCAACACCGACTCTCCATTTTTTCTCCTAAACATATTGGTCTCAGCGTCAATTTTCAAACTTTGCTTTTGAAATAGGATAGAGCCATCTTTTGTTTTTTTACAAGAGTAAATTGGCATAGGTCTCAACTCTACTTTTCACTTTGTAATTTTCCCGCGTCGGTAAAAAAACTACAGAACCCTAAAAAGTCACCTTGTAGGTACTTTCATTAGGCATGTTTTTTTCAATAAGAATAGTACATAATATTTCTAATTTATGAAGATAAATGTACTAAAATATAGAATAGTGGTCAATATATTTAAGGTTTTTAAGCAGTTAACAATGAAGCTTTTAGAAGATAAAACTGAGTAATAAAGAGCTTTCGGGTCTATTTACAATGTTTAGTATATAAATAGTGCTTTTGGAAACTTAGGACTATAATGTATAATGTAACTGAATTACGTTAGTTCATTATTTCAGTATATATATGAGTTGTTATTTCTACTTCTACTTTTACGCAACAAGAAATGTTGATATGTTATTTCATCCTATTTGTTACATAGAGGTAGTTAATTAACGCTTATTTTGACTTAATTATATAATTATTGATTAGTTTTGATTTGATTTCATTGATTTAAATTTTGTATTTTTGACAGATGGAAATAAAGAAATCAGAAAACTATGTCTTTCATGATTTTACCAATTTATATAAACATACCTGATAAAAAAATTTATAAATTATTGATTATTCTGTACTGTTTTATAGTTAAAAACTAAAATCGTTAGTAAAGAACGTTCTAAAGAAAGTCCTATGGGTATTTTTAGCTTTTGGTAATAGCAAGTAGAGCATCTCTGAATTGTCACTTTGACATAATTTCGGAATACGGATGGAGATTGTAACAATTTTTTGTAGAATTTGAAACTATTGTCGTAGAAGAAACATAGAAATTTTAGCATTTTCATGGAAGAAAATGCGTGATTTTGTTGTTTATTTGCACATAAACAAAAAACAATACAGCGCAAAACCAATGCATAAAAAACCTAATTTCGATTTAACACTTTTGTTCCCAAAAACAATTTAGAGATGCTCCACTTCACTCCAACGACCGATTAAATCCGCACGATTCGAAAATCGAATACACTTTTCCGACACATCACTTTGCACTTCACGTCAACTCACCAAGAACTTCATGTTGCTTTGTGTCTTCGTCCGGCGCCGAAGACAGGTTGTGTGGCCAGCCAGTGCCTCCATCAAGATATATACCGTCCCTCCCACTTTCAGAAAGATACGAGTTAACTCAAGAAGGGTAACGTAGGCTCGATAATGATTCCAATTGTAAAATTGTAACGTGCATTTTTATTTCGAATTTGGAACAAACAAGCTTAGCATGTTTTGTCATTATAACTTTGAGCTACTTTACTTGTCTTCTTTTAACTTCTCGTTATAAAAACGTTATTTGATGCGTTTTTGTTTTCTCTATTAAACAACGATATAGTTAGATCCAAATTAAAATACGGATTAGTATTAATAGCTTTCAGACCATATAGAAATATGGTCTGAAAGCTATTAATTTCAAATGATCGCCAGGTAAATCATTTAGATTGATTTATGTTTATTGCATATTTTCAATTTGTTTTGGAGCAGGATTTTTGGTGTCATACAATTATTTAATCCTTTTTATAGGTATGGATTCCTGTCTTACTTCCTACTAATACAATAAAGTTAAAAATTTGATGTTTAAATGTTCGTCACTCAATATGGCAACATCTAAACTGATTTGACAGTTTAACACTTTGACAGCCAAAAATGTATCAATTCCTGTAGGATAGCGGGTGTAACCGAAGGTAGCAGCTAGTTCACTACATACACCATATACCTGGCACCTTTCTCAGCTAAGAAGTACTTATATTTAAGTACTAACATTCATCAGTTACCTGCCAATTTAATCTGATCTATGATGTAGGACGTGGGAAGAATCAAATTCACACTCAAGGGTATTAAAAAGGAGTGGTTTAACATGTCAATACTGTTACATATTCTGTGACGTGGTGCAGTTTAAACTGGTTTATTACATCCTCGCAGAAAGGTTGAGAAGTGACAGGATTGCATTTAGAATGGACGTTATTAAAGTGCCAATACTAGCTGTTATTGAATCTGTGGTTCGGGTTGTATGTTCATTAATCAACTTTGTAAATCTTTTTAAGTGACCAGGGAACCTGTTTCGTCTGGGCAAGCTTACTTCGTCGTAGACCGCATCATTGTTTACCACCAGGCGAGATGGCGGTCAAACGCAAGCCTATAACAGAATAAAAAAATAAATAAAAAAAGACTTCAGAATATTTTACTTAATGAAGCAGTCTTTGAAAATATGAATGCACTCTTTCAGCACTTTTCATGAATTGCATTGATACATATTTCATATCGAATTACTTGGCGGTTCGATTCGAACGCAACTCCGGAACTCGTTTTGGTCTATTCAATATTCATGCATGAGCGCAAGTGCTCCAGAAACAGAAACGGGCGAGGCTTAGATCATCTGTTAAGATGTCTCAAAGCCTATGATGTTGAACAGCAGCAGTTTTGTTAATATTTAAACTGTGTGAAGTCTAGATCTAATGCATTTTCTGGAATTACTAAGCATTATTATGCTGTAGATCCTCTTTATGAACCGGACTCTCCAAGGCGGCTTAGAAGAAACTGATTTTAGCGATAAGATCGCCAGTGCCATTTTGTTTTCTGAAACAAATCAATTACTTCCTGCACCACGTTCCCCAGCTTTTTTTAGGATGAAAAGCATTGATTCCAGGGGAGCCACCTTCATACCAAATTCATTAAGCCGTTTAAGTATGTAAATTAATAAACATACACAAAAATACACATGCAGTTATTCACACAACTATTCTCTTACTCACAGTGTTACGCATTTTTATTATCTATATATTAGTGTTATTTACTTAAATTACTCATGTATTTTCTTCAACAGAATAAATAACTATCTTACCCAAGTAATTAATCAAAGGAAAGGCTGACTTGACTAGGTATATTGATGTCAATTCTGTTGCAATATTTAACAAACTAAACTAGTCTGGCAGGACTAAAATTAATATGCTTTTTAATCCAATATGTCAGAAAGAAATGGCAGCAATTTTAGTGTGGTCTTTAGTTTCGGTCATTCCCAGTTGTCATCCTATCTTTGTCCCTAATCGGGAATCGTTTTTAAAATTTGGATTAGTCATATGTCCAGTGCTGACGTCATCATACGAACTATGCATTGACGTAAGACGCTATTATCTTTGGGATTTTTTGTATCTACAGACGCTAGTAGATAGATAGATAAACTCTCCATTGATCACATCAGAATTTACAAAAAAAGAAAAAAAACGATAATAACACTATTCTGTTCTGTTATATCTGCTCTGGGTCTGGGTGTTAGTTGTCCTGGTCTTTGTGTGTGTTCCATGACATCCCAGACACAGGGTATCCTAGTGGGGAGATATGAGTGGGAAACGTAATTATTTATAATTATAGCCAACAAACAAACAACAACAACAACCGAGTGCAATGAAATTTAGTTTAGTTTAGGAGTTAGTATAGTAGAATCGACATCACTTTGTATGCTGAAATACGGAGTTCCCCGGGTAGCTATCTTTTCAACCGATCAAGCCAATTCCATTATGTAAGCTATTATCTGTGCAGATACTGTTTAATTTATGTATTTGTCAATAAATTTCGTTGAACACGATAATATTGTAATGTTGCATAAGGACATAATGCTTATAGACATAACTTTGTTTATAATCTAGATTTAACTTCACTTTAATTATGAACGTAAGTCACTGTGTCTCTTTTTAACGATTGACGTAAAAAGAGGGGTGATAAAAAAGAGAAGAAGAAGGGGGGGTGAAAGAAGGTGTCTGAGGCATCGTACGTAGTTCCCAAACGGTTGATCCGATTTTGATTAGTTTGTAATTTACATTTCATTCAATTTAAAATAATGATTTTTTTTTAGAAATATTTGTTTTCCCAGAAGTAAATTAAATATTCGTTTAATTGATACAATGAAAAAAAACGTGATTTTGCAGTTTCGACAGTGTTCGTAGTAGCGGTCGAAATGTTGTATTTATTTTTGGACTGAGTACATAAACAGAATAAGCAATACATATTACACACACACATATACACATACATAGTACTTAGGTAGTACATTGCACAGGAAACGTCCTGACACACATTTCAGTAATTAAAAGTAAAGCAAGACTTTTGTAAAATGAATATTTAACGTTGCGAAAGCTGCATTGACAAACTTGTTTATACGTTTTTTAGGGTTCCGTAGTACAATAAGAAAGCCTTAGGTATAAGATCATTATGTCCGTTTGCATGGTTTGTCAGTGTCATTCTACTCTGATCTTCTTTTGCATAAGTCTTGCTTGGGCATTAAAACCTTTATATTCGCACACCAAAGTGCAAAGAAATATCTAAAATATTGTTAAAATAGAGACCTTATTTTAAGTGAATTAAAATCGAAAATATGCATTTTAAAGGTCTCCTTCAATTTTTTGTTCGGAAAACTTGAAAGTATATCTACAGAACCCGATCACCCGCATTTCGACATGCACTTAACAGTTTATTTTAGTAACGCGATGAAATTACCAAAACCCAGATAAAATTACGAATTTGAGACAGTAAATATGAAATATTTCATTTGACGTGTTGTAAAAACTGTATGCAATGCTGTCTCAAATTTCAAATGACCGGATAAAATTTTTGTTGGCTAAAACAATTTGCCACCCAGACAACCAGACTTACCTATTGTATTTTTTGGAACATGCACTCGACCAGTTTTTTTACGAGAACGTATCTTCTATCTTTAAGGTAATTCATCACTGTTGAACTTGAAGTAACAAGGGCTCGCGACTCACCCTATGCAAATATAAGGTTTTTTTGAAATTACAGCTAATTAGTTGTTGCCTTATAATTTTATTTGCGGCTTTTCAGAATTTTAACCTTTTTTTGAGGAAACTTAAGTGTCATATATTTATGTCCGTCCTCATCTGCTGTTTCGGATAACTTTTTAAATACCTTTTTTTAAATTTAGTGCTTTATTTCTAAATAAAAAAATATGTAATCTAATAAATCATTTATTTACCTAAATTTAACTTACGAGTCAATAAAATTTATTTAGAGTCAAATCACATAATTAAGATATTTAAATTTTTCATCACCAAATTCTGCTAAATATTATTAATTATTAGTTTGTAATATCACATAACCTTTGGTCATGTCAAATATAATATTACATTGAACTTTTGTGCACAAATAGAAGTGCAAATTGTGACGAAATCAATTTTGAAACTAGTTCTCTTGGCAGATGATAAATGTAATAAACACATGAATTATTCATAATAAACAGTATACTTAGTTTTGCGTGCGGTTTTATCCGTTGCTTTTTCGAATGAGGTATCGTAAGTAAGAGCAGAATAAGAAGCCTATACTCAGAAGTGGGATAAAAATGTTGATGATGATGATACGAGGTATTCTACAACTATACCGGCTGACTGGTTAGACACTTGACATATTCTAGGTTATCATAGTACTCATTATTATGAACAACTTTTACTATGGGACCAACCCGAAATTCGCGAAAAAAAAATCAGCTGTTCCATAGAAAAATGTCAATGACACTTGACAAAATGTATGGAACAGCTGATATTTTTTTCGCGAATTCCGGGTTGGTCCCATAGTAAAAGTTGCTCATAATGATGAGTACTATAATAACCTAGGATATGTCAAGTGTCTAACCAGTCAGCCCGTATATGTCTTCAGGCCAGTTGTTGCGGTTATGACTAGCAGTTGTTGGTTGTTTGTTAGTTGTTGTTATCCTAATTGCTAGGTAAAAATAAGGTTTTAAAAATAACGTCACTACCAATAAGTATAAAATGACAGAAGGGGCGGAGGTATTAATAAAACAATTATTTAACTTTTACAGCGTCTATTCGATACAATAGTACCTATAGGGCGGCCTATCAAACATCATTCTTTGTTTATGTTAACTAACTCGTACTAAAAATCTAGTTTTCTGTGGCGCAGAGCACCATTTATAGTTATTATATATTATATTATAACTATATATAATTATTATATAGTCATTATGTTAAGTATTCTGTGGCGCTAGGCGCTGTCACGGTAAATAAGTTAAGCTATGGTCAAATCTTTGTAGTGGTAGGGCTCTTTTGCAGAGCCCGCCTGGGGAAGTACCACACCTTTGCCAGTTATTCCACCGCCAAGCAAGTGCAAACATTACTGTGTTCCGGTTGGAAGGGCATTGTTTCCAGTGAAATTACAGGGCAAATGGGAGATTAAACAACTTATATCTCAAGGTGACGAGCGCAGTGCTGTGCCACGCAGGGTTTTGAATTCTGCGAGTTCAAAATTCTGGGTAGCGCAGACCTGTTATGGGCAAACGTGACGTTTAACATCAGGCGAGCGATTTGCACGTATCGTCACTCAATTACATTAAAAAAAAAATGAAAAAAAAATAAAAATAAAAATCCGTGCAGCATGCGACGACGGGCAAAGTTATTCATCATGCGTCAAGAAGTAGGAGCGAAAGACGCGCGACGGATGGTGTCCAATGGTCATGTTTTTTGAGATACCTGTCATATATAAACTAAGTTCTTATTATAAATCTACGCGACCACAACGCGACCGCAAGACAATTTTTCCCGACTCTCCAAAAGGAAGGTTATGTGTATCAAGTAATTGACTTTGTCACGTTCACGTTTTTTAACTGTGTCACGGGCATCTTGTGACAGTTGGTAACATCAGACAAACGTTGGACAAACACATCTTCAATTATTTATAGTAGTAGCTAGTTTCGTTTTGCAATGCATCATATAAAATTTGATCGCAAAGCTGCTGATAACTCACTGTCGTACAATCACATTCTCAAGATCAAACTTATTTATATGCATGAGTGAGATCATCTAAGATTTTAAAAAATCAGAATGATTTATCGAAAGCAAAGAGGTTGGTAGACCTTCGTGCACAATTATTATGACTAACCTTCTTTATTGGCCAATCTTATCAATAATAGAATCAAGTATGAAACTTTTTTTTTCTTGTTTTGACCTATCAAATGACGCATAAAATTTAATGAAACGAAATAATTTATAATCAACGAGTATTAATCTGAATATCTAGTTAGCTACTATTTAATAACATAAACAAATAAAAACAAAATAATCAAACAGTTGTATTTATGATGTTGTAAATTAAAATTCAGATGGCAAAAAACTGTTAAGCCACGTATTCACTGAGCAACAATTGTTTATAAACTTTGTTTCAGAAACATAACATTTTGTTTTTGTAAACACTAAGTGTTTCTCGTATGTTAACGTAGTGTTTGCAGAAACAAAGTGTAATATATTTCATGTATTTCATATATGTTTCAGAAACACGTAGATTTCGTTTCTGAAACAGAGTTTATAAACAATTGTTGCTCAGTGTAGTCAATGTAATCGTGGTTTTATGGCAATCACGACGTGTACCATACCATCAGGCAAACGACTTGCTCGTCTCGTCACTCAATTAATAGAAAGATATATGTATAAACTCTTTATAATCCACTCCTGAAATCATAAACCAATGAAACTCATAAAAACTAAAAAATGAATCAAAATAATCTGTTAAAAACTAGTGCAACAACTGGCAGCATTATTATACGGCTAAGAGCGATATAATTATATATATTTTTAATTCATTGATGTTATATTATTATACGGACTAGGACAAAAGGTGGGGCATTTCTTCATGAATTAAACACATTGTAGAGTTTGTACCATTGAACTGTTCATACCCACCTACTTAGAAGCAAATGGAGCTTCAAATTAAAACCTCATTCGAGCAACAATTGCTACATAGTTGTAATGACTGCGATTTGATACACATACCAGCACAAATATTATACAACACATAAGTACTTGCATAATAATAATTAGGTGGGTGATAGGAGACCGCGGCGCGAAAGAAAAAAGTAAGAGCAAAAGTTGCTATTACGTAAAATCGATCGTAAGGAGTTGAGTTTAATTCTTTTCTTTTTTGCTACTAAAATTAGCTAAACCAGTATTGAGTTTTATTATCAGCAGTCCAAAGTTGATTTTGAAGCAACGATTTGTTTTGTTTAAAAACATAAATCTGCAAGAAATTGTCTAATTAACAATGCTGAGACAAATATTATTTATACTAAGTATGCACTGAGCAAGTATAAAGCTATTTGCACTCGAGGTTTCTTTAAATAAAATTAACGGTTGCAATTGCTTATTCACGACAGAAGCACTTTATTTTAATCAAAAAATAAGTTTCCCCCTGAACGAAATTCTGAATCCACGCCTAGTACGAGTAAAGACAGGATATCGGAAAATGTAAAACACTGGAAAAGCGGATATATGGGTCATCCTTGAACGACTGAGCTGATTTTGAGCAGATTGATGTCGTTAAAATTTTCACATTCACATCTTGAGTTTTATAGGAAATCTTATTTTATTTTTTACATTTTGCAAAAGAGTTTTTTATCTTTGTTACGTGTACGGATTACACGACCTTGAACTAAACTGCATGTAATGTGTAAGGCAGATGCAGTTAATATCGCGACATTTTTTGTGTTAAGTTGCAAAAAACCGTTTAAAATCGAACCGGCAACTATGTAATCTGATTTTATTGAATAATCCGACTCTTGATAACTCTGTTATCCGACGCAACTCAGTTAATTGATATTCAAGAGTTTCAGTCGGAAACTCGGAAAAACTCTTTTTTCCAGATTTGAGCACTAGGATAAACATTTTTTTTGCCTCAAAATTTCCAATAGCAAATTTTATCGAAGCAAATTTCCAATATAGCAAATTTTATCGAAGCCATTCGAGCGAGTTCGAGATCTCAAAACAAATATTGGTCGTTTAATAATATTAGATAGGCCTATTAAAGTCACAGCACAGTAACAATGCAAATGCTTCAGTTTGTTTCCATTCGACTCCGTAACAGCTGATCGCATTTGAATAAATGTGCAGGCAGCTTCTACACTGAATAATTTTATAATAGGTTATATGAATGCGTAAGTTTATGAGTGAAAGAAAGGGTGTGTCTGTGTATATGTTGGTGTCCTGTTTACGCTGAAATAACTCAACTGGTTTGGATGAACTTTGGTACAATAAAAAAAAAAACAAAAAAAAAAAACAAAAACAATAAAAATATTTTGATTTTTGATTTTGGTATTTAATTAATTAGCCTTTACTCCCGATTAACATACGAGTACACCACATTTTATGACAAAAAATATTCTTAAATATTCCTGTTGGGTGGAAAGTAAGCATTCCTAGTATTACTTACCGCATGTTAAGATTTTAAAACCAAGTTTGTTTCATTCCTATTACAAATTCGAAATCGAGTTTGCTTGTTACCTTTTTTTATGCCATAGGTGGCAAACAAGCAAACGGGCCGCCTGATGGTAAGCGATCACCGTCGCCTATGGATGCCTGTAACATCGGAGGCGTCACGGATACGCTGCCGACTAGACTCTATTAACAGCCCTTTACTTGTTACTCTTTCACCCTTTAACGTCTCAACCGATCATACTCGTTGTCAAGTGTATAGAATAGGACATATTATGCTACAATTAATCATCATCATCATCATTAAGGTTGCCTGGATGAGATCGCTCTTAGCGATAAGGCCGCCAGTTGTCGCACTAGTTTTTAGGTGTTATAATCCTTCTGTTTGTAATTTATGGTGTGAACAATAAAGATTTTATCTATCTATCATCACCATTTTACTCACCGTGGAGCGCAGCTACCAGCCCCGACTTCTAAAAAAATTTTTGGGTTTATTTTATATATAACTAGCTGCACCCGGCGGTGTCACCCGATGTTATTTTTTTTTAATTTTATTTTTTATTTTTTTATTCTAAACCATCGCTGAACTTCCTCAAATATTTCAAGATCAAATTAGTGAAATCGGTCCTACCGTTCTCGAGTTATAGCCAGACAAACGAACTGCGATTCTTTAGAGGAGATTAGTATTTTTATCTTTTTTTTTTGTTATCTTAGGTACATATCATTTTGATAGCTACCAACAAGTTTTCTAAAGCGACGACAAAATCGCCGCGATATTATCGTTCGTGGAAATACTGCCTTAGCGTATGGTTAGCGAATCAATATAGTTTGGTGAATGGTGTTTGCAATGTGGTAATGCATTCTCGTAGCAACCGAGTCGTTACAGTTTGTCGAGACAAGAACCTACTGTATGTCGATAAGGTAGCGACGCAGTGATGGAAATAGCGTTAAATATTTTATTTTTTGGATACTTAAATTATGAAAATACATATGAAAACTAAAATGTAATTAAATTAAAAACTAAATTGCGGGAATTGTTCCCAAAATGCTGGCCCCATTACCACGTTGTATGGCGATGCTCACCCTTTGGGCGAGATAGAGGCCAGCATTTTGGTCACGTGTTGCTTTTTGTCATTTTCTATTTTGGATTTAACAACTACCTTACTTTACCTTCTGTGCAAATGCATTACTTTTGTATATCAAAAAAGAGCACTTCATTTTATAAATTGGTACGGTTGCACTAGCAGTCCTACAGGAAATGTTTGTTTCACCAGAATAAAAGTAAATAAAAAAAAATAAAAAGAACCAAAGCTAATTTCATTTTAAAACACACTCAAATCCTTTGAGCCGTCTCAACGTAAATAAGTAACAAATATTCTTACACACTCATTTAATCACTCAAAAACTTGCCCAATACACCCTAAGCGGGACGTCAGTCTCAGTGCTGGGTCCACACTAAAAGTTCTTAGCGCGAGCTTTAATTGGATGGCCCTGCCTTTCTCGCTTTGTCAGCTAGAGAAAAAGCGAGACCAAAGACAACGTGATCCAATTCAGGCCCGCGCTAAAATGTAGCATAAATAAATTTTAAAAAACAAACAGTCGAATTGAGAACCGGCTTTTTGACGTCGGTTAATAAACAAACGTTTTACACTCATAGCTCCGCACTAAGATCCCTGTGTCGGGGATGCCATGGAACACACACAAAGACAAAGACAACTAACCAGACCCAGAACATAATTATATTTGAATTCATCATTCAAACATCTGCCCAGCCGGGAATCGAGCCCGGGACCTCTGGCTTATAATGTCATGGGACTTATCGCCACATCTCATCACATAGCCACCTACAGTTACATAACTTTCACGATTTAATGATGATCCAACTTAACACTCTCACACATCAAGAATGCATCGAGAATCGAGATCGTCGCCTTGACATAGTGTAATAGAAAAATTGTGAAGCCGTAATGATTACATTGAACTTTGCTTACACTTTTTGTATGAATATTGACCATACATAGCGGTGAGGAGGTAATCTCTACGTTTACTATTTATCTCACTCTCATAGCTATACTGCAGACCACAGAGTATGTATGTATGTAATAGTTGGCTAAACTAAATTTCTCTGTGTCGAGAATACTCACACATCCAATATCCATATTTGGATTTCCAGAAGTGCTTCATATTGCTTCTTTGCATTTCGGGAGTAATCAGGAAAAAGTGGAAAATAGGACACTTGTAGAAAAAGAAGGTAACAATATGAACGAAAAGACCTAGAAAAATGTAGCCAATGAAACTCGGGATACGAAGATTGAATATAACGAAACGGAATTAAATTCAATCAATCCGATTGACACAGGAACATATAAACATATACAAAACCCAAAAAATGTAACCCTTATTCTGTGGTAGTCGGTTCATAAACCAGATTACCTGATTTGCGAAATGAAGTTGGATATGGTTTAAAATGTATTACGGAACAGGTAGATAGTGTTACTTTCGATTGTATGCACACTTCGTTGCGAGAGATCGTGAAAGGTTTCAAGCATTTGAAATGTGGTCTTAGATACGTATGGAGAGAGGAAGCTGGTCAAGAGAACAAACCAGGAAGTATTACAGATGGTGAATGAAAAGAGAAAGAAGTCTTTTGACGACTGGTCAAAGAAGAGAATAAACCAGGAAATATCACAGATGGTGAATTAATAGAGAAGTCTTTTGACGATGGTAGCGAAGGGGCGAGACGTTTGGCCACCTTGTATGACAAGACATACCTACTAATGAAAATCCTTATAGAGGGATAGATTGAAAGAAAGAGAGACTAGGAAGACCAGAGAGAACACTCCTATAATAGAACAAAAAAATGGCAGATGTCATATCGTACAAGGAGGTAAAAGCACAAGCCCAAAAACCTTCACTCCTGGAAATGGCTCTAAGGACAAGAGCGAGTTATAAAGAACGGGTTTGTTAAACCGAAAAGAGTTTATAGTAGATGCTCATCATTACGAACATTTTTTACTATGGTACAAATCCTGAAATCACCAAAAAAATCAGCAGTTCCATTAAAAAAAAGGTAAATGACACTCGACAAAATGTATGGAACAGCTGTTTTTTTTTCGCGATTTAAGGGTTGGTCCTATAGTAAAAGTTCTTCATAATTCAGATTACTACAAGATCTTTTCGGCTAAGCTTAGCCTTTCTTTATAGCCCTGTAGAACGAATTAATGTTTTAAAACTTATTATAAAACATCTGTAGATATAATAATTACTTTCGATTGTACACATGTTGCGTTTATATGTTGCACAGAAGCTATTGCAAAGGAACTCGTACTTTTGTAATTGTAGCACGCTTAGTTTTCATTTCAAAGGTTCTCTAGTAAGAGGAATTTCAAGGACGATGTGCTTGTAACATTTTAGTTTCATAACTAACGGACATCTAGAAAATAACTTAAGTGGTTTATGTGCTAAATTATATTTAAAGACACTGAAATTAAATTTAATTTAACTTAACAAGTACTGGACATTTAGTCAGCGGCTAGTAAAATTTTGAGATATGAGTTCTGCGTGAATTGAGAACTCACTTATCTTGGGCCCAGATTGTACAAATTAATTTGAAGCCGCCCATTCGTAAACGCAATGAATCGTTACGCGCTGCGTCTGTGAAGTGCGAGTAGGTAAGTTACAATTAGAGACATTTTTCTGCATGCGCCCTCAACTGGTTTTAATATTTTAGTGTTATAGGGGACCTAACTAGGGACTATCAAGCCACTTCTACATGATTTTGTTGACATATCAGAACTCTAAAGCCTTAGGTTCAGTTACTAAAAATATAAAGCTGTCTTTGTCAGTGTGGTCTATTAAGACGAGGACAGCAACACTTTCAATACATTCAGATCTGTCAATTAAAGTAGTGCTATGGCACTTTGTCGACTTTTTTTAGACTCAACAAAAGTTTTCAATTTTATTCAAAAGTATGACATTTTCACGATTTAGCCGAGTTCAAACATCAATTTGGTAATCAATCAAATCCCATAAACCTATATAATTATGTAGAATTGTCGTGTACCTTTGTTCGTTTATTTTCCAACGCAATTAGCTCCATACCATAGGTACACATCGGCTGCAACGATTGGTCGGCGGCTCACGCTAGACTCGGCTAGCAGAAAAGTTAATTCGATTGATGCGCATAGGCTTGGCTATTTCATAATACAGTTATTATAATTGGTTACGTGAGCTTAAACTCGTTAATGAACGCTCAATTATTGCCACGTAACCGCCATTACTGGGGTATGCGGTGATCTGCATACATTGTTACTTAAGCATGCGTTTCTTGGTCAGTTGGACGCATCCTTACTATTTTCTATTCCTACTTTGTGGCTCTTCTAATCAACCTGAGATATAAAATTTTGAGGCCATTGAGATTTTCTCTGTCACTCTCACTGTTATGACATTTCTAATAAGAGCAACAATGACTGAGAAAATATCCCACTCGCTAGAATAAGGCCCCTGGGCCAAGAGGTTGCATTCGGCATCCCTGTCAGCTGATTCTCGCATCTCTGACAATGACCTTCATGACGAAGGTCACTGATGCTTTATACCAGTTTACTCCGAGAAATCGGGCAATGTGATTTTCTGCTTTATTTGACGTTAGAATCGCACTTCAGGTTATCGTCAAAATTATGAAGTACCATAATGGAAGGCAAGAGTGACTTCGCCCCATCTTCTCTCTTCGCTGTTTTTTCTGACTTGTATCGTCAATTAGATAGGAAGCAATTACATTTACTTATAACTATCATATCTAGAGTCAACTGCCTTTTTACTTACATAAAGACAAATTTAAAGAGAGAATAAAACTTGAATCTTATTAGATCTAATTCCACATTCACTGAGCAGACACGCATTTTGAGAATACTTTCATCTCTAACTTTGCAAGGTTTTAGTTTTAAGACTTTCTACAAAAAGAAACCAGTGATGGTCATTACGCGTAATGATTTGTAATAAGCATAATATCTAGAAATGTAGGCTTAGCTGTGCTTTATATTAATATAGAACTGTATTAAAGTTATAGCCGTGTGTTCTGATTTTATACATACGTGTAGTGTCGTTGTTGTTCGGCACTACGTTCCTACAAATAGTCGAACATTTATTCAGAAGAAACGGAGAAAACTAGAAAATCAGTACCGAATTCAAAAGCATTTTATTGACACCAAAAAAAGTTAAGATAATATATCTATGGATCCAGTCTATTCCCAGCATGTGTTACACCACCACTGTCCACACTCCGTAAACTTACCTCTCATCTAAAGGTTGCAAATAGCATCTGGCCGGCCGGGAATCGAACCCCGGACCTCTGACTTATAAGACAGATATATTACCTCTGAGCCAAACCAGTCGCCAGTACCTACGTAAATAAAAATATCCTCAGAAGCCGTCCTTCCACCTAATCCCGTATAGCTAATGAAATATCATACATAACCCAACGTAATAAGCATTATTATTGCAGTTACCCAATGATCTAATACTGTAGTAACTCGATCGTAAATCGCAATGTTTATTAGCGTCCATCACTCCACAATCTTGTGCATAATCGGAGTATGAAACCCGTCTGTCCGTAACTTCCAATTTGTTCGGAGTGATTATTCAAAACCGCGATTAGTAACTGTCGTTTCAACTGTAACATAGGTGTTTTTAATTGGTTGATTTATTTTATACCTACCTAAAGCTAAAATTAACAGAGTAGGTAACTATAACCCGGTCACAATATCTGTGCACCTCGCTGGAATGCGTATAGCCTTATATAGTCGCACTGTCGCACCGGGGAGTGCGCGGAGAGGTGACAGGGGAATCCCGCTTCTACTTGAAAACTGTGAAATCGTTGAAACTTGTTAACCAACTTCTTTTGTTTTATAAACATACAATACAAACATATGTTATATTTTTTGCATTTTATCCCCAATATAAATATTTTCGCCTTATTAGAAACAATAAGAAAAGTGTTATTGGACACATTCTTAGTTATTCCCTACCTAGTTACCTAGAAATTCAAGTTAGATTTATATATCTTATTAGCCTGAGGCTAGATTGTTTATTAAGAAATGTTCTTTTGGCACTTCTCAAATAATAATAAAAAAACATGTAGATATTTTTTTTTGTTGTTTAGCCATAGCTTCCAGATTAAGCATTTAGTCACTTGTCCATATAAAAAACTGACACTGACCTAATGCAAACAATACTTACATACGAGTACGACTTAACTAGCCAGTAACTCAGTTAAAAGATAAGTCACTCGCCCTTGCAAAACAAAAGCAACAAAATAGTTTTATTATCTTCATAAGCTACGCGGAACATCTGCCGACTTCCGCTCCAGATTTACGCAAAAGTGGAACTAACCGGCTGGCGTCACATCACCTTGGAAAAGAACCACATAAAAACGCACCTTCATGACTTTTATTGTTATAACGTTAAGGTTCATAATGGAAAATGGTAAATAATCTGGTGGTACCTTGCGCAATGAATTCTTCGTCACACAAGGTGGGTGTAATAGGTAACCAGCTCATGAGGTTTATTTATTTTTGTTGTACAGGGTTAGTCGAAAAAGGTATGCTAATCTGAAAGGAGTAATCATAATCATTATTAAAACACCTTTTGTTTGTAGAATGATCCTGAAATTGCAAAAAAATTGCGGTTTTAGAAAAAAGTCCGAAAACCGAGAAAATAGGACTGCCGTTTCTTTTTTTATTACCTATGTCTTGAACTCTATAATAATAATTGTTTATAGCGCAATGAGCTCCTTTCTGCTTAGCATTCCCTCTACGTCTAATCTTGTATACACTAGAAATGGTCTAGAAATGCAAATTAATTGGTTTAACGTGACTGTTTGTGAGACAGTTGCAGAATTTGTATTAATACTTAACCTAAAGTGTTTTAAAGGTAAATAGATTGGAAATACCCACGTATTTCATCAATTGACTTGTATGGATACATTCTCTTCCAATTCTAAAAAAATCTTCCACCAAAGACTCCTCTTTTTGCTCTTAAGCCACCCCAAGTCTCTTTTATAAGTGTTTTAACAATACATCGTTCTCTATTAGATATCTTCCTCCTTACCCTATTTTCTTCCAACCAGAACCTATACCGGACGACAAAAGACATCCCATCAAACTTCGAACATCAATTACCTACTAAATCATTCATGTACATCCGTATTCATCGTACAAACACATATAGCACAGCCCTAACACCGGGCTCGGGAACAATGTCTTTGACGGGGACGAGCGCCGCACCAATCAGAGCTCTCGAGAGCTAGGGGTGGCAGCGGAACTTTGCGAGGAAATTCAATTAAACTTGAGCGCCCGCCTTTATCTGATCATTCCGTGGAGAGACCGGCTACGTAACGAGATGATGTAGGGTTGGCAAGGAGCTTGCTACATACTAAGTAGCAATTGTTAATGTTTGCAGAATTTTTCCTCGCAGAGTTTTTCCTCTCACAGTAAGAAGCGGATTGCTTTAGAAAATGCTGAAACGTCTTGCGCACTCCTCAATTCAATCACCACGTATTAAACATGCTCATTTCATTCATTCATCTGGTTACCTCTATTCATAAGAACCAAGTTTTGGCTGGTATACTAGGACACCGATAAAGCCCCTAAAAATTAAATAATTATTTTTACAAAAAACAAAAACCGACTTCAAAAGACCGACTATTGAGTTATTCATCTATTTGTCGCGCACGTACTTAATGCAAATTTAAGACTTATATGGTTTTCTCATGGATACCATTATCAGAACTGGACTAAATTGAAATGGGACCAAATGGGAAGCGTCAGCTTTCTAATAAAAAAAGAATCATCAAAATCGATTCACCCAGTCAATACTTATGAGGTAACAAACATAAAAAAAAACATACAATCGAATTGATAACCTCCTCCTTTTTTGAAGTCGGTTAAAAAGTAAACTGAATTTGAAAAGCTTTGTGAAGGCAAAGCCTAGCTTTTGCTGCCAAGTTTTTGACAGTTTTAAAAGTCTCGCCTGACGTCTTAATGCCGTGATGACCCTGTCTTAGTCCAAAATTGGGTAAATCCCCATTCTGTGCAGAGCATCGAGCGAGACTCGTCGCTAAGCCGACCTGTGACGTTATCTAACCTCGCTTACGTCCCTGGAACTTTAGACCAGTTACCAAGCTATCTACTGATGTGGTCTGTTTAACTTATGTAGGTACCTATCAGTCAGAACCACCGTGGCTACGTAAAAATATTTTTGCGGAGTATTTAGCTTACTTACTCACTCTTCTTGCCCACTCTTCTTCCCACCCAATTAGTCTCTGATACCAGGGAACGCCATTGAACTCGAGCTGTATATTTAGCTTTTTTTTTTTTATGTAATTGAGTGACGAGACGAGCAAATCGCTCGCCTGATGTTAAACGTCACGTTTGCCCAAAACAGGTCTGCGCCGCCCAGAATTTTGAACTTGGAAAATTCAAGACCCTGCGCGGCACAGCACTGCGCTCGTCACCCTGAGATATAAGTTGTTTAATCTCCCATTTGCCCTGTAATTTCACTGGAAACAATGCCCTTCCAACCGGAACACAGTAATGTTTGCACATTACTGCTTGGCGGTGGAATAACTGGCAAAGGTGTGGTACTTCCCCAGGCGGGCTCTGCAAAAGAGCCCTACCACTACAAAAACAGCTAAAACAGATTTTTCTGATTAAATACTAAATAGCTAATCAAGATTATCAAAATTGTTGCTGACCACGTTTTTATTTAAGGTGTACAATTGTACATTTCAAGGCAATTATTTTCTTTCGTGTAAACGTTTCGTGTGTCGATTCGCCGATTGACGGTACTAGTGGTCGGACGTATTACGTATCAGCGATCCTTGAGTTTTGTATTTCTCGATATATTGTTGTGTTTGACTTATGTCAGGTTAACGTGAAGTGGCCCAAGACGATTGAACTGACATAGTGAATCAGTGACAGTCTCCAGTGAAGTAGTGTGTTTGCTATAACTACCATTTTAAACGCGCATTGTACTGTTCATTCATCGCACGGAAATGTTTAAAGATGTTGGCAAAATAAACCGGACGCCGCCGGCGGATGATAAGAACTCGGGCATGTCCGCCTCCGACACCGACTTCGGGTCGAAGGCATCTTCGGAGGATCTAACTAAAGCTACCCGAAAACGCACAAAACGTACTGCTGGCGAAAACCACGGCGATGCCTTTTCATGCTTCCAGGCGGAGATGAGAGATATGTTTACTGCTTTTACGTTGAACTACAATACTAGACTAGATAAGATCGAGAAAAGCATAGCATCGAAGATAAAAACCCAAACCGAAGATCTAAGAGACACATATCTGGGTATCGAAAAATCAATAGACCATATTTCAGGCCAATTAGCCAGTCTTGACTCAAAAATTCTGATTTTTGATGAACAGCGGAAGGAAATGGCCTCTTCAATAATCCGAATTGATGATAAAATCGAGTCGGTCCAACGAGAACTCACAAAGACGTGCATTGAAATCAGAGGCGTTCCAAAGAAACAAAAAGAAACCAAACACGAACTATACGAACTAGTTAATAATGCTTTCAAGCTAGCACAACAGGAGTACTCCCCTATATCTGTTAGGGATGTCTTCCGTCTCCCCAGTAAGCAAGAACAAACCGTATCGACAGTGGTCGTCGAGTTGTCAAATACCCTCATTAAAACTGAGCTTCTGGACGGAATAAAGAAATACACTAGATCGCACCCGCGGGATCCGATACAATCAAGCGTTCTTGGCCTAAAGGAAACTAAGAGTGTTATCTATATATCTGATCACCTAACCCCAAAGATGAGGCGCTTGCATTACCTAGCCAGGGAGTTCGTCAAAACAGAAGGTTTCGCCTTCTGCTGGACCACCAACGGGCGAGTCTTCATCCGGAAGCAGGAAGGACACCCTTACATAAATGTCAAATCGGAAGACCAGCTGGTTTCACTTAGGAAAGCGAAGTGACTAATGTTAGAATTATATCATAAACATTATCTCCTTACGTATACTACCTACTTTTGTGTTTATACTTGTGTCACTAACCCGTTTCTATTCAATTTATTGGCAGCGGCCAAATGTGTACGTTTTCGTGTAAAGAACTGTTTCCTAATACCCCCATCCACCCTTGTCCTACTTATCAAATCACAGTACTACCTTTTATTTAGTATAATTCTAACCTACCAAATAATATTTACATCCACTCAATATTTACCTGTACTCCTAAATATATACTTTATAATTTTAAAAACCAAACAAATATTCGCATTTACTCAAGACACACTTGCACTTAAACAAAACTACTTTATTTACATAATAACAATAATAAGAGCAAACTATATGTTTATTATTAGCCGATACCTACATGCACTTCTGTATAACTATATTCTTAAGAAAAGGTTAATCGTTCACAATGCCAAATTTAAAATATACTTTGCAATTAAGACAGTAACTCACCTTCCAGTAAACATAACCGGCCGCAATCATGTTTGTAAAATCTATGTAACATTTTATTACAATACTAATAATAGCCTAACGCGAATAAATTCCACTAGCCTATTTATGTCAGGAAAAGTAAATGTCTATATACCTGGATATAGATATGTGATATGTGTGCAATATCTTAAACATTCCTCAAACCTTATACTATTTAAACTTAACAACTTATCAATTAAGATCCTTATACCTAGCGTAAGATATGATTCTTACAAACTGTCCTTACTTCAACCACAGTTATTTTTGGTAACAATTACTTTCCACAATACAATAAGCATCCTATTGCTAATAACTAAAATAATATTTACTATTGTATCAGACATACACAACGTTATATACAGAACCTACAAGCTACCCACATTTTTTTTCAACAAACGAGATTTATGTTTCTATTTTTACTATTATTGATAAAACTTTGTTTGCACGGAAACATAATAAATACCGACGGTATAAATCACCACAGCACCATACACAGTGCATGGGAAACACTAGCACTGGCTATATTAATGCCCATGTCTCGCTACTATGTCTGCCACCATACTTTGCTTGTGCATTTAATGTGCCTAAACCTAAACACAGGACATATTATAATATCAACCGTATGCAGTGGTGGTACTCAATTTTGAAATTGCTATTTCCTCATGAGGCGCGGCGTCCATCTTTTTTGTTATCTATATTACTCCATTTTACAACACAAAGATGGCATTCCCTGGTTCGGATTAAAATTAACGTAGACCCTCTTATGTCAATCATATACCACATGACCACTCCTAACTACGTATTATTTTTATATGAAAATTCTAGTTTCATATTGCTTAATTTTGATCAGTTATGGATTTAAAAGATATAAATGAAGAATTGGATGACATATGTCTAACTCCAAGTTACTTAGTAGATAGCGCTGAGCTCTGCTTACAGCATCTAGGAAGCGTTATTAATAATCTGACAATTCTAACTCAAAACATACGTAGCGTTCGCCAAAATTTAGATAAACTTCTCATTTTTATTAAAAGACTTAACTTTATGCCTGATATAATTATTCTGACTGAGTGTTGGCTTAATGACAACTTTAGTGAAATCAATATTGATAATTATAAATGTCACTACTCAAAAATATATATAAACCAAAACGATGGTATTGTTATATATTACAAAAATAATCTTAAAGTTGAAATAAAAGAACCATCTTTCAAAGATGGTAGTTGCCTTGTTATTGACATTGATAGCACTACAAGAATTATTGCCATCTACAGATCCCCTTCGTTTTCAAATATAGACAACTTTCTCTTTTCACTAGAAACGATCATGACTGAATGTAAAAAAGATTGTAATATTATCACAGGTGATATCAATATCAATATTAGAGATGACTTTACTGACGACAACGCTGAGAACTATTTAAACCTCACTGCAAAATACGGGTTTATTCCTGGTCATACTTTCCCTACAAGATTCTCTAACTGTTTGGATCATTTTCTTGTTAAATCTAAGTTTGAAAGTATGGTGGTAGTGTGTAAGGGTGGTGTTACCGATCACGACACTATCCTAGCATCAGTTAACAAAACACCTACTAGGTCACATTCTACTGCTCGACTGGTCCAAAAAATTAACTATAAAAGCCTAGTCGACGACATTAAAAACACTGATTGGACCAATTTTTATCTACATAAAGATGTCAACGAGGCGGCTGCCGACTTTACGGAAATTATTCAAGACCTGGTCCATAAACACAAAGATGAACCGCGTAAACTCCGAAAGCGAATGGACTGCTTTCTTCCCTGGTTCACGCCATCCCTTTTAAAGTGTACACAACGTCGAGATACCATGCACTTATTAGTAAGAAGAAATCCGGATGATCACATTTTATCGAAGAATTACAAGCTATATCGTAACACCTGCAACAACCTTATCCAAAACGTAAAAAATGATTATGAAAGAAACGAGTTACTTAAATGTAAAGGTGATAGTAAAAAGACTTGGTCCACGCTTAAAAAGATATGCGGCATGAGTAACCAGAAATCGCCTAGCACTGAACTGCTTCAAGGCAATCTTAGCCACAACGAGTCTTTAAATAAAGTGAATGATTATTTTAGCTCAGTCGGTGAAAATCTAGCTAATAATATTTTACAAGTACTCGGAAAACCCGAAACCCAACTAGCAGCTGACATAAAAGACTTACACGCTACTAACAAAAATTCTAGCTCTTTCTTCTTTAACCCCACTAATGAAACAGAAATCCTCAAAATTATTGGGTGCTTAAAACCTAGATCATCACCTGGCCACGATGGCATAAGTAATGCGATCCTCATCAAAGCAAAATGCTTTTTAGCTGGCCCTATTACATTTATATGCAACCTGAGTCTATCTAGCGGCATAATGCCAGATAGTTTTAAAAGAGCAAATGTGACGCCAGTCTTTAAAGACGGTGACAAAAGTAGGGCTTCCAACTATAGGCCCATTTCTCTCCTCAGTTGCCTTTCTAAACTAATTGAAAAAGTAGTTAACTCGCGACTCCTAAGGTTCTTAGAATCACGAAACCTCTTATCAGAACAGCAGTTTGGTTTTCGTCCTAAAAGATCCACAGATGACGCCGTGACTTCTCTAACCGACTATGTGGCTGACAGGATAGATGAAGGCTTCAGATGCGCCGGAGTCTTCCTTGATCTTGCCAAAGCCTTTGACACAGTATCCCGTCCAATCTTAATTAGGAAGCTTGAACTTTTAGGAATACGTGGAGCACCACTCCAGTGGTTCAAGTCCTATCTTGAAAACCGAATCCAGAAAGTGTGTGTGGGTGATCTTAGCAGTGACTTCAAAAGCGTTAACTTTGGTGTGCCACAGGGAAGTGTGCTAGGCCCGACTTTATTTCTAGTGTACATAAACGACTTGTGCTCGTTAAATCTCTGCCAAGGACGAATTTTTACTTTTGCTGATGACACTGCCTTAATTTTCTATGGCGATTGTTGGAAATCTTTACAAGCCAATGTGCAGGAAGGTGTAAATCTTGTTGGCACCTGGCTCCAAAACAACCTCTTAACACTAAATGCCACAAAAACTAAAGTTATCGCTTTTAGCATCTCCATTCGTACGGCACCAATAAGACCCTTAACCGTCAAATTTCATAATTGCCGTCTTTCAAGATCGGACACATGTGACTGTAGCGGCCTTGAGCAAGTTCCGTCTATTAAATACCTAGGTATTGTCCTAGACGAGCATCTCACTTGGGAATTACATATTATCAAACTAGCTAGTAGAGTCAGAAAATTATTGTATATCTTCAAGAAACTTAAACTTTCAGCATCCGTGGAAATTATTAATTTAGTATACAACTCTCTCTGCAAATCGATCCTCAGTTATTGCATTGTGGCGTGGGGAGGAGCGGCTAAATCGTATTTTGAGAAACTTGAACGGGCTCAGCGAGCTGTTCTTAAAGTGGCATTTAGGAAACCTTTCCTCTACCCCACCAAAGCTCTCTACGAGGAATGTGGGCACTTGCAAGTGAGGCAGCTTTATATATTCGCTGTAGTAATGAGGTTTCACAAAACAGCACTAAAAACTCTTATGATTTCTCATAGACATATCCGGTGGAAGCTTCCTCCCAGGAAGACTGAGTTCTTCAGAAGGACCTTTACGTGGGCAGGACCTTACCTGTATAAAAAAACTGACACTTTGCTCAACATTCTACCCGTGCTTAGGAATCAATGCAAAACAAAACTCCACAAATGGTTACTTAACATGTCGAATGACGAGACCGAGAGTTTTCTTCAGATCGTCATGTAGATAGCTTAGTTTAAATAATTACCAAGCCCGATTATTATTATTGTTTTTATTTATTTTTTTTTTATTAAATTAATATGAATCATCTTTATTTAAATAACCCGCATCTTATAATAATTATGTGTTATGTGTCTATTATAATCTATGTTTATCTCATGCAACTTTACATTTATCCTCACAATATATCTATATCTATACTAATATTATAAAGAGGAAAGACTTGTATTTTTGTATGTTTGTGTTGAATAAACACAAAAATACTAGACCGATTTCAAAAATTCTGTCACCATTAGATTGCTACATTATCCCTGAGTAACATAGGCTATATTTTATACCCGTGCAAAGCCAGGGCAGGTCGTTAGTATATTATATCCACGCATGGGCATCTCCTCGAACCCTACTCTTTTGAGGCTGGAGTCACGAGGTGTTGCCTTGGTTGTTCCACAACCATTCAAACATATTTTATGATACATATATTATTTTCTGTTCCTTAGTCTTTATAACAACTAAACAAAATATCTTAATTTTTCTGTTTACAACATTATATATTCCCACTTTAGTATTATTATAATATCCTTCTTTCTATATCCATTTATTATTATTTTCATTTCCCTTTTGTCCTATCCCGATCACTGTACCATCACATTTCCAATAACCCTTGCACTTGACTTTGATCTTCACAGCACAGGGTATCCTAGTGTGAAGATCACTGCGCATCCTATCCAACTTTGTAGGAAATTAATCTTGTTTTTAAATCTAACTGTACAATTATTTTTAGTTATGTTATGTTCTTTTCGATTTCTTCCTAGAGTAAACTTATGTTTAGAATGTTCATACTTACTTACTTAGTTACTTTGTCTTTAAGTGAAGTGAAATAAAAAAAAAAAAAAAAAAAAAAAAAAAACACGAAAAGTTATCGGAGGAATTATTTTACTTACTTCTTGAAACTGTAGCGTTTTGTAAAATTAAGCTTAGAACGCCTTCGTAAATAACTGAATCTCTACGAAACTAATTCACTGTAATTGAATTAAATTGTGAATTAAGGCACACCCTTGCGCTGTTGTCTGCCCAATATAATTTAAACCTTAGCTCTCTGGCTCTAAAGTAGATTTTACAAGTTACTCCAGCTCAATAATCGCAGGATTTGCTGTTTGGAAACGATAAGTTTCGGTGGAAAAGCATTTACTCAACCGTAAGAAAATTGTCACCCTCATTTTATGAGATTTTCAGGCTTGGGTGCTAACGAGAGGAGGAACTCAGGTAATTACCTGACTTCCTCGTCTCGTCTTTAATCTAATGAGATTTTTGTGTTCAAGGGATCATTTACCTACGTAGAAAGGTAATACTTACCTATAGGAAATTTAAACCCCGTCCTTTTTTATGACGCTAGTTCAAAGACATTGACATCGCCAGGCTCTTTTTACGCTTTTGCATGCTTTTTAGACTATCTTTCTAAACAAGCAGAGTCAGAATGTGTCGGTTTGTAGTTGTAGATACATATAAGTTATTTTAGCTTTTTCTGTTATTTAGTTATTTCTGTAACCTCATAGATAAAAGTAATTTGATCGTATCTTAAGTAAATATTAGGTATTATTATAGAACTAAAAACGCTCTCACATTTGTAGTTCAAGAAGAGATCGCTTTTAGCGATAAAGGCTCCAATTGTTGCACTAGTTTTAAATGCTAATAGGCTTTAGTTTGTAATTTTTTTCATGTGTTTTTTTTTAATTCAAAAATAAGCTTGCGTTTGACCGCCATCTTGCCTGATGGGAAGCAATGATGCGGCCTACGATGTGAACAATATAAAGTTTATCTATATATCTCTCACATAATTTTAGGCCGATTTTGTACAGACACGGATCAATGCCACGGAAGTGAACTATACCAGGGTCGGGCCGAGGACTGTTACCAGCCGATAAGACGCCAAGGCTCCTTGTGTACTCTAGGGAATAGATCATAGTTTGCAAATGCTGAGATGGAGATCCCTCCCAACGCTGAACTCCAGTGACAGTTTGTAGCCCACCGACCATTGATGCCACCTACCGAGACTACTACTTGTTCTGCTTCCAATGAGTTTGTTATAATAAACTCTTTGTTTGATACTTTTTTTTAAATCTATTTTGCCTTCGGGAGTTTTGTACAATACAGTTCGATGGAATTTAAAAAAATCAAAGTTTAGGATTGATGATAAGGATTGATGTACCTACTCTACTCCGTATTTAAATAGCAAAATGTTTGAAAAAAATTGCAGGCGTTAACTGAAGCTTCATTTTTCATAAATTTTCTATTATAAAATAATTCCGAATCACGGCAGCATCGACGCTAATGTTTCGTCTTTACCATAAAATAAAAAATTCTGTGTGCAGACTCTTTTCAAACAGAAGGTAGGTATACATTTCATACTGGCAGTACTTAGTAAGGGAGCGGCACCCTCATCAGGAGTAACTAAAGACTGCGTTTTCCATACATTTTTGTATTGAATACGTACTACATATATGTATACCTACATAAATGTTTGTTACATATTTTTGGACAGAATTCACGCTAAGGATTCATTATGTAATGTCCTCAAACTGTGCTGATTCATGGTGATGATTTTCTCTGATTCCGCTGACAACCATGATTTGCTAAGATCATTAGATAACCTGCCTGAACCATGCGACAATGTGAAACAACATTATTTACTGTGTGTGTGACAAGGACAGACCTATTGAAAGGCAGGTAAGTGCAAACAAATCATTAATTTGTTATTTTTTTATTAAGTAATAGTCTTGCATTTGACCGCCGTCTCGCCTGATGGTAAGCAACGATGCGGTCTACGATAGAGCACGCTTGCCTAGAAGAAACCGATTCACTCGCGACTTGAAGACACTTGGATTATATCAATCGGGAAACACCCACTCCGGCAAAGCGTTCCACACCCTTCCCTATTTAAGGCCCACTTGCGTCATAATAATATTAACTCTGGGTTAAAAACCGCCAAAATCGACAAATTAAGTATTTAGACTTATACTTAAGTTTAGTATGGCACAAGTACACAAGTCACACAACTTAACAAGTCACTAAGTTAGTGAAGGAAGTAGATAAAATGAGATTTTAATGAGAAATAGTAAGTAGATAACTTCTTAACTAGATAATTGTAACTTTGTAATATTATAAATGCGAAAGTGAGTTTGTTTGTTTGTTACATTTTCAAGTCACAACTCAACCAATCATCATGAAGTTATTTACACGTTGTCAGGGTTACAGACAAGGACATAGGCTTCTCTCCATCATCTTTTTTCATCACCGCGCGAGCGAAACCACAAGTCTCAGCTAGTAAGTAATTAATAAAATTGATTAGACGTCCCATTACGTTTCTACTTTCTTATGTTATGTACCCGAGTAATTAATGTGTTAATGTTAGGTAGATATGCATGATAGAAAGGTAGGCCTACCTGCTTACTTAATATACTTACCTAGATGAACTTACATTTTATCTTCACTCTACCACAAAATAAAAGTACCCAAGTAATAGGTTTTATTTATTCAGCCCGGCTTGTCCTATTGTTGGGCAAAGGTCTGTCTTTCCTCTTTCCACACATCTCTGTTACTTGGTAATGCGGGCCAATTCTTTTCGAGAATAGGCTTTAACTACATATAAATTATCATGTAGAGACTCTTCAGTACTTATAAAACACTGCTCAAAGTTAATTACTGCTTAAAATGTTTTGACGACTTTTCGCTGACGTGGAATGTCACGTGCGAACAAGACGTAGAATTTTAAGCAGCGATTAAGCTTAAGCAAGGTTTATAATCGAGAACCTTTGTCTGAAGGTGTGTGAAGCATTTTCAAAGAGTCAAAACATTATCTGCCGATGTCTATTGCTCTCTTATCCGCTACCAAAAGGTCAGAGTAACTGCAAAATATGTACCTATAATGGCAACACATTCAAAAATAACAAACCAGTCGATTCCAAACTTCAAACGTTATCAGCATTCCCTTATCAGGCCATTACCTACACTCAAACCACAACTCTGTGCCGTTCCGATAAACAAATGAAACATGGTTAAAAACCGATATTAAATCCAGCCGTCAATTTCCACTGAAAACATCACTGAAGAGTATTTCGTTCGAAAAACCGCATTGCTAATCTCATTCTGAACACGGAAAAGCGTAAGTACTGTTTGATTCATACTTATTTAGTCGCTATTTTTCTAGGTTTAAAGTTCAAAACTGTGTATCGGGAAGATAATTTCAGTCTTTTCAAGTAGAGGACGAGGTGTGCGGGAAAAATTGGAAAATGGTGACAGGCTGAGAGCCGTGATAGCGGTGAAAGCGCGGTGGGAAGAATGCTAGGGTTGCTGCTTTTATAGATAGTGTAAAAAAAATAGTGCCTTGTTATCCGATTGCCCTGAAGGGTAATGTTTTTCGGTTTAAAAATAATATGTCGGTATATAACTATGTGGATCTACATATTATGTTTGTGGTCTTGCACCTACATTTTCTATTGTAATCGCCTAGCCTAAAATAAGACCAGTGGCGTAGCTTGCATAAGACGGGCTCTATTTCAAAATTTACTGGGCGGTCCTAATTTATAAAAATTATACAAATTTTTGCTCACATACGTTCGGGGCCTCTATACTCTGTATCATTGATACAAACTGATACTGCGATAGTTATTCCCCTGATAGAGCCATGTTGCTTAACGCCTTGTTAATTTGTGCTTGCAACTCTCACTCTCACAACAATTTTTGTTTACAGTGTAACAAGCAGAATTTTTCAAAATTACGGCCGGAACCTCTGCAAATTAAATCTGTAAGTACAACCTTTCGCAGAGTTAATACTTGCTCTATAACCAAAAGGTCTTATATAGGCACGATTGATGAGTTTATGGTTATCGCTAAAAACATATTTCACTAGAATGAATATAGCAGGTCTTAATTAAAAAGTGTCGTGCAGCCCTGAGGCCATTCCGGTTGAGCGGTGGAATTAAAAAGAGCCCCCCACATTGCCCCCTCTGGTTCAATTAAAGCCGGGATTGCGGCCACACTGACAGCCCGTTCATTTGGATTTATTCCCCATATTCGTTTTCACGCAACGGTAAATCAGTTATTGTCGATGAGAAGTTGACTTTCATTTAATTTTGTACCTCTTCTCTGCTACTTACCTACATTGTAGTTATAACAAGCTGTGTATAAAAGGTATGTGTTTCCGAATTAAATCAATTTTGAAATAGATAATGATTGAAAAAAACTGATTTCATCTACGAGAATCTTATAGGTATGTAGGTGATTTTACATACCTAATGATTTTGCTCATCATTTTAAGTTTGAGAATGTGGTATTTCTGATGCCAAGACATGCAACATTGATTCTCTTGATGGTCCACAAGACCTCTCGATTCTTATCAACGCGCTGGAGTACATTCACGTTGGAGACTTTCTGTGCTCAACTAATTCGGAGCATTCTGCGTAAGCCTTAGCACCACATGTCAGAGGCATCAAAACGCCTCTGGGTATCGATCGGCTTTCAGAGTCCATAACACAGTGAAACGTTCTCACCCACTCACTCACTCACTCTGAACTTTAGAGATATTATGTAGTTTACGGCTGCAAAAAACCTGAATTTTTAGGGTTGCTCAAGCAATTTTAATCTGGGTTAGAATCTCTTGTTCACTATCCCATTCTTCATTGTCTTCATTTAATGCTTGTTTTACCTCAGACATTCATATAAGTCGGCCTGTATCATCACTCACCATTTGTGGTAGTTCTGAAAGCGTCAGCCAATGTTCGTCTTTCAAATTCTTTTCTTACAAATCCTCAGAAACACTCGAAAAATCGTGTGCAAAAAATAATAATCGTGGAGAACCAAAAGAACCGAGTAACCGGTTCCAAAGGCCTAACAGTCCCGAAGAACCGGTTTTTGAAAAGAGGTCCGGTTCTGCGTGCACTAGTATTTACTTACTTTTAAATAATTTAATTTTCTTGTAAGTATGTAAGTTTATTTCATAAACGAAAAAAACTAATGAAAATCCTCAAAAGGTACCTACCTACACCCCGACCTGCCGTGCTGTATCATCCGTAGGATCATGTTTTATCGGTATACTTGAATTTTAACGTACTAGACGGGAAGCGCCAAGAAAAGATGCCTGATTTAAAAATATTATACCACATAATCGAATGTCATTGTCAATGTCAATGCTGTCATTAATGTCATTATCACTTAAGGTTTGTTTTGTTGTTGATTTTGATTTTTAAGTTTTTAGCTTATTATCCCTGAAACAGGTAATATTCAATGTAATTGCCTAAATACGTTATTTACAAGTATTGAAAAAACATTTTTCAGTTATAAATACTATACAATTTCTATTTCTGTTACAGTCCTGGGCACTCGGCAAGATGACGAAAAAACATTCCAAAGCACCGGCTAAAGCAATAAAAGAAGAGAAACATGGGGTAAGTTATCTGCTACAGAATAAACGATAGATCATTTAGTTTCCGCTACGAACTTACGCTGTTTTTTCATCGTGATTTCGTGACTTACTGTAATGTAGACTACAGTCTTAGTTTACACAACCTATTCAATACCTATGTAGTAAATAATAATCCTAGTCATTGCCAAGTTGCTTATTAATTATTCTGTTCTTAGTCTCGCGATTGGACATGACTCGGTAAGCTTTAGTATTTACTCTTTGTCTAGATTTATGCAGTACTGTCTAACCACTAGAACCCCCTAGAACTGATTTAACTTTTCATTGAAAACAATTCTTAATAAAGGTAGAACCAACCCTACCAGTATTTTTTAAATGGTTCAGCAAATCAGCATATTATTTCGTTTTCAGACCGGAGTCTTGCGATTAGTCATCTACGCTGCAGCGGCAGCCTTATTGGGGTATGCTGCAGCTTGCTACTTCACTAGAACCCCAGACATGCCCCAACCAGATGTTGACCAGTATTGGGGACCAGGCATAACAGATTCAGAACCTGATACTTCAATCAGGCCATTCAAAATTGAGTTTTCTGACGAGGTATGTGATATTCCAATACTGTGAAAGTTTTGCAGTATAAGCTGTAGTAATAAGTTGAAATTTAATGAATAAAAGCTTGTATCACCCAGCTGATTAAAAAAAGAGTTCATAACTTTCAAACTTTGGGATTTTTTGTCAAACATAGCTAAGAAAAACTGTATTGTAACCTGATTTCAAGTTCATATATAGAACTACTAAAATTTAGCAGCTTAGAGAATAATAATGATAACTTACTAAGCATTGTATCCCAAAAATAAATGTTATATCTTCTAGGTTTCATTATATTATCTAGATAAATATGCTTAACATTTAATTATCCACAGGTAGTAAATGATCTCAAAGACCGTTTGCTTCACCACCGCAAGCCTCCACTACCACTAGAAAACGCCGGATTTACATACGGCTTCAACTCCAACTTTCTGACACAAATCGTAGACTACTGGCGCAATAAGTACAATTTTAAGGAGCGAGAGAATTTCCTCAACCAATACAAGCACTTTAAAACTAAAATCCAAGGACTGGATATACATTTTATGAGGGTGGTGCCTACTAAGGTGGAAGATCTTGAGGTAAGAGAAATAAAGTTTCAGGTACTAACTAAAGGTAAGTAGGTAAGAGAAAATTGAGCTGCATACTGAATGATTAATTAATGAACTTCGACACTGTAAGATATAGGCACATCAGCTTATGCTGCTTTCCTATCATTAAATAAATAAAAAATTAAAATACTATAGGAAAATCGAAGTGACCTCAGCTGAAGTAAAATGATTGGTGGAAATTTTTTAACATGTCTCAAATGAGAATTTGCCAAGTAAGGCTGCCAGAATACACTAATGATTGCTTGGTGATAAATATTCAATTTGAAAATGATAGCCAGTATGAAATCACTTGCAAGTTTTTATTAACTAAACTTTTACAGATAAAAATTATTCAATCGTAATCTTATTCTATAATTCAATCAATAAAAAAAGCCATATGACTATCTACATACTCATCAGTTCATATCAGCAAACTCATATACATAAAAGGGGTAAGGAGGTTTACTTATTTAAACTCCGGAAACTTAAATGACTTAATTTTTCCCATAAAACCTATAGTCACGGAAGAAAGTATAATATTAGTTGTAGATTGACCAAAATCTTCACAAGGGTCATTGCAATAACCACAACTCCTAGCTACAAGACAGAGTATACGGTTTTCTTGGTGTCAGTGTAATCAATGAACTGCAAGTTATCCGATTCTTCAACTGTCCTTTTTATAAAACCGCCGTACATATAGAAATCTTCGAGCTCTTGCAAGCTCCTTCCTTTAGTCTCTGGTACATATTTCGATATGAACCATAAACACGCAGAGATATTAGCCGCGTAAATTAGAAATGTGCACCATAAGCCTATGTATTGTGTGATGTAAGGAGATAGTTTGAGCGAAGAAGCGTATAACAAACAGTTGAATATGACTAATAAGGCGCCACCTAGACTTCTATGCTTGACGGGCATTAGTTCAACTGCTATAATGAATACTATACTATGAAACCCAATACTAGCACAGGCTGTATAAACTATCAAAGAATATATTAGTAAATATGAACTTTCAGCTAAAACGCCCACAGTTTGTAAGCCAGATATTATACTACAGATGATTAAACATACCACGGCCGCGCTCGCACTGCAAAAAAGGACAGTTTTGTTTTTAAATTTCCGTATAACCAAATTGGTTATCGAAAATCCTCCGAGAACTATGACATACATGACGATGCTAGCATAAAAAACGGCATCGTCGCTGTTAGTTGATTTTTTAACTATCTCGATAAAATAAACGTAAATGGCATCAACTCCACCCCAGTACATAATAAGAAGCACAACAAAGATATGAAGACTCGGCGCGTAAAAATCTTTCCTAGCTATTTTCTTCCAGATAGCTTTTATCGAGAATCGTTGTCCTGAGCTGCAGCTTAAGTTCTCTTTTTGCGCTATGATCAGCTGTAGTAGTTCATTCTTCGACGGCTCGTCTTCGCCTCTCCATTGCACAAAAGCTCGTTCACACTTTTCAAATTCTCCTCTGTAAGCCAGCCAGGAAGGCGACTCCAGCCACATCAGAGCTAGCACTATAGCAGTCACGATGGGAACTAACATTATGATGCTGACTGTTTTGTAGTGGAGGTATCGGCCGAGGATTCCGCATCCGGCCATGCCGACTCCCTGCGCGATGCCGAACGCTTGCAGCGAAGTGTTGCGGTACTTCGGAGCGAGCATTTCCGACATGGCTATATAACAGACCGGCAACAAACTATTTGTACCTAATCCATGGAACGATTCGCTTATAAGTAATTCCGTGACAGTGGTCGCTCTAAATGCAAAAATCCACCCTAACATGATGCATAGACAGGCTGTTATGTATCCCCACTTTCTTCCAATGGTTTGCGCTATAATCGGCATAAGTATTGCTGGTATGCCCGCCAATCCGTATATGGACCCTGAAACGTTAATATTTATTAACGAGAGCTCTTATTTGGATTATCATTCGTATCGAAACAAATGTATCTAAATATAATTCAAGGTCACACCTATCCAAGATTTGGTGTCCATATCCAATTGTATGGTGGTGTCATTATTAGACCGAAATCGCTCAATCAGTAAGGTGGGGTATGTGACGGCTCCGCCGACTGACACCGCCGCCAGTTGGGACGACACCACTAATATTATCTGAAAAAAAAATACGCATATAGCCCGTGCGCCATAAAATGTGGAACTAATTTTTTAAACCATTACTTATTTATTAGATTAGCAACAACAATTTCTTTAAAAAAAATATAGATTTCAGTACAGTTTTAGGGTACAGATACATCTGCCATATTTTGGAATCCTTTTAGGATTTGTTATAAATACTGAGACATTAATTTGAGCTTCAAATGAAATTAACATCGAATAAATCTCAATGAAATATAAAACTCACTTGTCTAATAAATGGTGACATTTGCATTTTTACCGAGTACCTAAGTACGCACTTCTAAAATATTTTCTATAGAGTAGTAGTTGTGTCGAACTCTAATAAATTACTGGGTCTTTTGTTTGTTTTTTATAGGTATATAAACTTGTCCATTGTGTATAATTTCGCAGTATTTAGTTTTACGAGTCGTTCTCAGCAGTGATGGAAAAACGGAAAAAATCCTTATTGAGATAACTTGAAGACTTTAGTGGATTATTATCGCTGTGCTCCATGTTTGATCAAGGACGTAAAGACAATGGCAAAGAATGAAATTGCTTAAATTTTACTAGCGGTTAGTCTGTCTAAAAATTCCCAACAGTTCAAACGATAAGACAATACTTACGTATTAACTGTTATCTAATCTGTGACTATACAGTAAGACTACTAAAAAGTGCCTCAGTAAGACAAATGGCAAATAAATAATTATAAAAGCTGAGTTGAGACTGGATTATATGCATTTGCATATTTTGTCTTAAGTCTAGTCATCATGCATATTTTCGCTGTATTAACTGCATTTTTCGGTTTACCCTATTGATAAGTGTAAAATGAACTGTTACAAAACTTTTCTCCGTATACCTAAACTGAAAGTAAATTACGTTGTCCCAAAAAATTGACTGATTTAGAATTATAAAAATGGATTATATAAAGCATTTTTTCCTCTTTATTTTTCTAAAATTTGTCATTAATGTTGCATATTTTATAAAATTCATGCATATTTTGCCAATTTCATGCATATTTTACCATTTTATGCATATTTCAAGATTTTTATGTTGCATATAATCCGGTCCTTACTAATTAGTATTATTTTCGGAAAATTCCTATAGTTCGTATAAACCTAAATTGCCAAAAGTGAGTTAATTTTCATTAATTAATGTATTGTTACCGATGTGCTTTATAAAAACTTTATTTAGTTAATCGTGAGAAATAAACTTAATTTATTTAAAATAGACTTCAATTTAAATGACCATTAACCAATGTCGGGTTTTGCTTTTGCGTCACAAAGACATGAATTTATAAATGAATTAGGCATGAAAGAATATTATTTTTATGTCTTTCCTTAATTTATCTTTAAATCATTAATATTTGTAGGGGCGTGTAATGTTGATTTTATTCAGTGATAGGCTTTCGCGTGACCGTCATCTCGCCTGATAATTGTAAACAATGATGCCGTTGATGAAATTAATAAAAATAAAAACGTTTTTTTGACAAAAAACCTTAGCCAGCATCAGGGTATCGATTCAGTTAACCGTCGCCGCGCGCCGTTCCTAAACTAAACTGGAACGTTGATGATGCGTAACGGCTTTTTCCGCTGTCTTTTCAATTTTGAAATGGTCCAAAATCGCTATTTCGCCAAACGGCAAACGGCTCAGCTATACCAGTATGGTTTTTTGAAAGATAAAATCAGGAATGAGATTATCCGACAAAGAACTAAAGTAACCGACACAGCTCAGAGCATTAGCAAGCTGAAGTGGCAATGGGCTGGCCATATCTGTAGGAGAACCGACAACCGTTGGGGTAGACGGGTTCTAGAGTGGAGACCACGTATCGGCAAACGTAGAGTAGGGCGCCCTGCGGCCAGGTGGAGCGACGACCTGCGTAAGGCGGCTGGTAGCAAGTGGATGCGTGAGGCAGAAGATCGAGCCTTGTGGCGTTCGTTAGGAGAGGCCTATGTCCAGCAGTGGACAAACATTAGATAGGCTGATGATGATGATACCAGTATGACGTCACCGTCGCTTCGTTCGTTCGGTGACAGCGGAAAAATGCAGTTAGGCATCATCACCCTGCGTGGCGCAGTGCTGTGCCACGCACGGTCTTGAATTCTGCGAGTTCAAAATTCTGGGTGGCGCAGACCTGTTATATCTATAACATCAGGCGAGCGATTGGTCGTCTCGTCACTCAATTACATCATCATCATCAACAACCTTTAATCCTCCCACTGCTGGGATCTACCCTATCTACCCTCGAAGAGTGATTAGGCCGTATACGGATAAGCACCAGTTTTTACGGTGACAACTATCATAAACTGGCTAATCATCGTACTTTTTGGTTATATCAGTATGCTCCGTACTTTAAGTGAATTTATCGTTGTAGCCATTTTTAGCGGAATTTAGATGGGCATTTTTCTCAGTGTATGTCTGGTATACAGGCCGCCTGAAAAGCCTCCGACTTGCCTGCTAACCGCTGACGCCTCTAACATGCCTCTTACATGATTTCCCAGAAAAAAAATATTTTTTTTAACTTGAATAAGTCCGCGTTTCACCACCAACTCGCCTGACGGTAAGCGACGATGTGGTCGAACATAAAGCAGACCTAGAAGTAACCTATTCACTCTGACCTTGAAAAGCCCAGGATTGTATCTCAGGAAACAAGGAAGCCGGCAGTCTGTTCCATTCCTCCCCTGTACGAATCAGAAACTTAGTAGATTCGAAACGTTTTCTACGAATCCAAGGGAAATCTACGTTGTAAGGGTAGTAGAAAAGGGTCTTTCTACTTGAGGTTCTTAATTCATCTTAATTTCCAGGTAGTGCCTATCCTCTTACTCCACGGGTGGCCGGGATCGTTCCGCGAGTTCTACGAGATGATCCCGCAGCTGACGAGAGCTCGCCCCGGAAAGAACTTCGTGTTTGAAGTTGTTGTGCCTAGTTTGCCCGGATTTGGGTACTCTCAGGTATGTTAAGTTGATGGGTTTAAGGATCCGACAGTTTGAAAACAGTAGTCGAATTGAGAACCGTCTTCTTTTTAAAGTCTGTTAAAAATACATTTAATGGTAGAACAAGAACGAGTAAGAAAATATTTCAAATAAGTAGGAAATGCATCATTTCAAAGTATACAGTTAATTAAATGATGTCATTATTTGTCTGACCTAAAGGAATTCAAAGGAGTTTATTACAAAATTACAAAATGTTATTACAAAATTAAATATCTACTTTATCTGTTATTAATCATCGTTACATAAATGGTGTTTAAATTTAAACTGAAAACTAATAGTAGGGGAGCCCAAGCGGGGATTTCGTGTTGTGCTAAAGCGCGGCAGATTGATATACAGGGGGATACCTTGTACCCGGTTAAGTACCTCCACCAAACATGAGGCCCAAATATAAGGCCGCCCGTGCAGGATGCAGGATCAGATTAGTAAAAAAAAATTTACCATCAGAACTTCTCGAGCGCGTCAGATTAAGATAGGGTAGAGTTAATTACATCCTAAAAAGTGTATATTTCACTAATCTGACAATTTGAGAGTGACGTAAAGAAAGGGGAGGGCAGCAAAGTTGTAAAAAAAAAACGTCATCTCGACATTCTCGAGCGTAGCTAAAATTTTTTTTTATTTTAAAGGAAATAATTCAAGAATAACGAATAATATATAATCTGATGATTTCCGCAAGCCGAAATAACAAAAATTCGTCGATAAAGTTAAATGCGTGGAGCTGCGTGATGCCTACATTTCCTTCTCCGCGTTTCTATTCCTCTCTTACTCTTTCTCTATCTATTACTCTCTCTCACTCCGTCCCCACTCTGGTTTCTGCTGCCATGACGCCATCATATCACAGCTGATCATAAAGACTCGTTCGTGGCATACTTACTGTTTACAACGTGTTTCCAACGTTTTGGCTTTTTTTGCTAAATATTGTAATATTATATATGTGAATTAAAGAGTATAAATATTTAATACAAGTGATATTAATTTAAAATGTGTATTTTGTGGTGAAAGTACCTTACAAAAAACAATTAAATTTACAGTAAAAACATTAAAAAAATGTGTGAATATTTTGGAATATTGTCGTAGCAAGCCGGTTTTCCGAAAATCTCGAGGAACATATTTTGATAACCTCGAATTGACGATGGAATCATCATTAAATGATTTATATCACGCACAGTGCTATAAATTATTTACTGCAATTAAAATACCGCGAGACTTTCAGTATTTACAAGAGCAAAGTGTAGTGGAACATGACAATGCACCGGAAGTTTCGGGAAATAGCTCCGAAACACATGCTCCTGTTTCGATGTTTCCGCGATGTTGTCACTATGTCTGTATGTATATATGTGTGTGTGTGTGTGACTATGTGACTCGCTTATAACTTTTGAACGACTAAACCGATCGGAATCTACTAAACGGCGTTCTAAAGAGTTTCCTCAAAATTAGATTTCCTGTGAATTTTAACCGATTCGGACCGATAGATTTTGAGAAATTTTGAAAAATGATATCGTGAACGAAAGAAACCCGAAAAAGTGTTTTTTCGGGATTACTCCGAAATTTTTGGTTCGATCAATTAAAACTTCAAAATTACTTATGAGGATGATAAAACTGCGTCGAATGCCGCCAACTGCGTGAAAATTGCTTGATCCATTCAAAGTTATTGCGGTTTGAAAATTCCAAAAATGGTGTTCTATGAAACTTCTATCAGACTTTTGAGCTGGAAGAGCTAATGCATAGAAATATTATTTCTTTGAACTCAGCGAGCTCAAAATATCACATAAAATATATTTTGAGCTCAAAAAGTACAATTTTAAGCGCCGAGGAATGGAATTAGCGGGAAGTTGCAGGGATGGCCTTTAGGGTGAACCGTTTTTCTAATTTTTTTTTGTCATATCAGGCGAATTCCTCTAGATAATCGTCAGATTATAAAACAGTACGTTTAGAACATAAAGATGAACCATTATATATCTTAATCTGACGCGCTTGAGTATTTCAAAATGGCGAATTTTTTTTGCACACTATGAAAATGGCCGCGAGTTTGCGTCCCATCGAAATCGTCAGATTAGTGAATGAGAGCTTTTTTTTGGTGCACTTAACACTCCCTTAGAAAATCTGACGCGCTCGATTAATTTTTTTTTTTTTTCATTTTCAACCCTTACATACAACCACCCGCATCATGCAAACGATCAGATTAACATACGTACATTATTAAAAATACGTAAGGCATTGATGCTATCAATATCTGACACGCTCGAAGATGCCCATGCAACAGTTTTTTTTTACATATTTAAAAATCTATAGCCGCTTCCCCCAGCGATGAAAAGGTATATATCACTTAACATTTTTTTCTTCTTATCATCTAAGCTTTGCAACCCAATAGGTATCTATGACGCTCGATGATATCCCCATTTAGCATCGTGGGCTCCCCTACTATAATTAAATCTGATAAATATATACCTCCTTCCTCCAAATAAGATTCTCGTAGATAGATAAACCCGTTATTGTTCAAATCAGAAATTACAAACAAAAGGAAAATTATATTACATTATACTTTTTTTGTTGACATACATTTTAGTACTTTCATTCTTGTTATAGGTACCTATGTATTTTAATTAGCGGAGCGTTTGTGTTAACAATTTGTGGCATTGTCTTGACTGAAAGTGCTTGCAGTTCAGGCGTCTAAGATAGGTAGGTAGGTAGGTCTGGTAGGGCTCTTTTGCAGAGCCCGCCTGGGGAAGTACCACACCTTTGCCAGTTATTCCACCGCCAAGCAGTGGTGTGCAAACATTACTGTGTTCCGGTTGGAAGGGCATTGTTTCCAGTGAAATTACAGGGCAAATGGGAGATTAAACAACTTATATCTCAGGGTGACGAGCGCAGTGTTGTGCCACGCAGGTGACGCAGGGTCTTGAATTCTGCGAGTTCAAAATTCTGGGTGGCGCAGACCTGTTATGGGCAAACGTGACGTTTAACATCAGGCGAGCGATTTGCTCGTCTTGTCACTCAATTACATAAAAAAAAAGAAAAAAAAAGTACCTATGAATTTTAATTAGCGGAGCGTTTGTGTTAACAATTTGTGGCATTGTCTTGACTGAAAGTGCTTGCTCGGATAGTTCAGGCGTCTAAGAAGTGGAAAGTCGTTGATTTTAATTACCCTGCTTATTGATCAGTCCTACCCAAGTTGTAAATACAGGGTTATTCATTAAGGGTATGCTAAGCCGAAAAGAGCTCATAGTACTCATCATTATGAACAAGTTTTACTATGGGACCAACCCGAAATTCGCGAAAAAAATATCAGCTGTTCCATATAATTTTGTCAAGTGTCATTGAGATTTTGCTATGGAACAGCTGATTTTTTTTTCGCGAATTTCGTGTTGGTCCCGTAGTAAAAGTTGTTCATAATGATAAGTACTATGAGCTCTTTTCGGCTTAGCATACCCTTTATAAATAACCCTGTATAAAATGTATAAATTTTTTATCAATTTTAGAGTTCAGCGAAGCCAGGTCTAGGCCCAGTGGAGATGGCAGTCATAATGAACAACTTGATGCAACGCATCGGACACACTCGCTACTACGTGCAAGGTTATTTTCTTACATAATAAAGTTATTTACTGTCGACATTTTTCGCCCAACGGTAGTATATCCGCCTTATGAGCCAGAGGTCCCGGGTTAGATTCCCGGCCGGGCAGATGTTTGAATGATGAATTTAAATATCTACTCTGGGTCTGGCTGTGTGTTATTTTTCCTTGTCTTTGCGTTTGTTCCATGGCCTCCTCGACACTGGCTATCCTAGTGGGGAGCTATGAGTGTGAAACGTTATTTACTAGTTTCAGCTTTCCCAGTGCAAAATTAACTTTAATGCAAAGGTATAAAGTTCTTTTTCGAGCAACTGTAACTGTTGAACATTTGTTTTTTCTCAGGTGGAGACTTGGGTCACTCAGTGGGCTCTATCATGGCCACTCTATACCAGGACAACGTGCTGGGATTCCATACAAACTTCCCGGCGCTCGTGTTCAACTCGCTCGCTCACATGTGGATATCTCTTGGTAAGACTCTTTTTATGCTATTGAGTGACGATACGAGCAAATCGCTCGCCTGATGTTAAACGCCGCGTTTGGCCATAACAGGTCTGTGCCACCCAGGTCGGTTATGGCAGAATTCAAGACCCTGCGTGGCACAGCACTGCGCTCGTCACCCTGAGATATAAGATGTTTGCCCTGATATTTCGCTGGAAAAAATGCCCTTCCAACCAGAACATAGTAATGCTTGCAAATTACAGCTATTGAATAACTGGCAAAGGTGTCTTCCCGAGGCGGGCTCTGCAAAAGAGCCCTACCACCACTAATACCCACCAAGAAACAAAATAAATTAAGACCAAGACAATGATCTTGGTCATAATCTCGGTCATTATGTTACACTATGAAAAGTTCTCACGTAAAATTGAGTCAGATACTCCGACTATATTTTGGACCACTAAAATTATTATGGTAATGTTTCACCAACCAATTTTTTTCATTTATAAATTAAACGCCGTGCTATCTGTTCCTAATTGCCTCTTTCATTTTCCGCATTACTTCATCGAGCTCCCATTTTTCCTGCTACTGCACTAATTGACCAACTGTTCATTCTTCATTCATTAATTTTATTATTAACTAGCTGACCCGGCAGGCTTCGTACTGCCATACAGTACTTCTATATGGTACTGCCTAATTAAATATAAACACTGCACAAAACACTATTTACAATTTTATCTATATATATATAAATAAAAGAAAGTCGTGTTATGTTACACTACTTATAACTCAAGAACGGCTTTACCGATATGGCTGAAAATTGGTGAGGAGGTAGCTTAGAGCCAGGAAACGCACATAGGATACTATTTATTCCTATTATACTATTTATTCCTATTATACTATTTATTTCTATTAAATAAATTCGATAGCATTCAAGTGTGAATTGACATAAAACATCAGTCACTATAAAACGAGGTATAACAAAAAAGAATCAGACTTGGAATAACAAAACGACATATTATACTCTTTGCGCAAATGACAGCTATGTAATGGACGTATGGATGACAATTTAACAGCTAAACAGATTTTGACGAAATTTGGTATGAAGGTAGCTTAAGCCCTAGGTAATATGTAGATTACTTTTTACCCCAGAAAATTGAACGGCTTTCCGCTATTCTTGCAGGACAGCGGGTGAAACCGCGGGGCGCAGCTAGTACTTATAATATATTACAATTAAAGGTACGAATTTGTTTCGTGTTGACAAAAGCAAACTCATCCATGAAAAAAAAACACTGACATTGACAGTTTGTTGTTGTTTCAACTTTTTTTAAATTTGTTAAGACTTGGAGTCAAATCCTTCGAAATTTTAAAATTCCTTGGTTTTGATAGACGATTGAATTTGAACTTTGTACAGAGGTAATAAAGTGCAAATTGACTCTTGGACGTTAGGAACATACCTACATTGCTTAAACAACAGTGAGTGCTTGCAATTCAATATGAACTTTATACAATAGCAATAAAGCTCGTTTTAGTTAGAAAACGTTTGTAGGGAAAAAAGAAAAGGGCTGTTTTTAGGGTTTTTCAATATTTCTGAGAGATTTTCTTAATATTTTTTTCCGTAAGAACCTTCTCCTAATAATAACAAATACAACAAAAAGAATTAGTGAAATCGGTCCAGCCATTCACGCGTGATGCCGTGACCAAGGAAAACGGGTTTCATTTATATATATATAGATTATTTGGACTTTTAATGAATTAATTTGCTGTTGTACATGGGTGGAATGACGCCTGAAATAAATTAATTTTATTATTTTTTTATTTATTACTAGCTGCACCCAGCTGTTTCACTCTGTTTTTTTTTTTTACTTTTAAACCTTCCTTGAACTTCCACAAATATTTCAAGATCAAAATCGGTTCTATTATTCTCGAGTTTTAGCGAGACAAACGAACAGCTATTCATTTGTATAAATAAGATTTTATCGTTTTTTATTTGCCAGGTTCGATTTGGCCGTCCCTCATCGAGAGTCCAGAGCTACAAAACCGGCTATACCCGCTCGGAGATAAGTTCGCGCACAACTTGGAGGAAACTGGGTATATGCATATTCAGGCCACAAAACCCGACACTGTAGGTGAGTTGAGTATACCGGCAGCCGACAGGTCGGGGATAAAAAAGTATCTTAAATGTCAATCCAAGATATGAGCTAGCTTCGTACCAAATTTCATCTAAATCGGTTCAACAATTTTTGCGCGATTGATCAACAAACATCCAAACATTGATATTTTTGAATTTTCTATAACTTTTTGACAGTTCATTCGACCTGACAGCATAGTACTGCCGTACTGCTATACTAATGTGAAGCGTTTCTAAAATACTTCACTACACGAAAAGTTGTAAAATAAATATTGCACAAGTTGCACCGTCGCCATTATTTGAAAACCCTCATTAGTCCTCTGCTCTTCCTGGCTATGTATCCCACATAGTCATTGGTTAGCCTTCCTTACTTTACTTCTCCACTTAGCTCCATCCGCAACATAGTCTCGGACATTGCACTAACTCATGACTCAGCATTTTCCCACTTTGTATTGGGTCTGTCTCTGTATCTTCGAAATTGATACTGGATTCTTCTTGGAAACCATCATTAGCACGAGTAAATAAATTAAAATCTCTTAAAACAAAAAAAATAGTAAGAGTTCAAAATTCATGAGTACCTAATCTAATGTTTTTTATGCTATTGAGTGACGAGACGTGCGAAATTGCGAATATATGCTCGCCTGATGTTAAACGTCAGACCCTTAACAGGTCTGCGTCGCGTCACCCAGAATTTTGAACTCTTACTTTTTTTTTTGTTTTGAGAGATTTTAATTAATTTTGTCGTGCTCTTAAGATTACTCTTTACTATCGTTTTACACATTTCCCAGGCTCAGCCCTAACAGACTCCCCCGCCGGCCTCGCCGCCTACATTCTAGAAAAGTTTTCAACATGGACCAACCCGGAGTTCCGCCAGGCGTACGACGGGAACCTTTTAAAGAAGTTCTCTCTGACGCATCTGCTTGACAACGTGATGATATACTGGGCTACTGGCAGCGTGACTACTAGTATGAGAGTCTATGCTGAGACTTTTGGAAGCCAGTCGGATGCTATGGTTTTTGATCGGTGAGTTTTTTGTTTGAATTTTTTATCTCGAAAAAAAGTTTGAAATCGGTATAGAGATAAATTTTGCCTGTATTCTTTTTGTTCGTCATTTTAACTTTTCTTTGTTTTCTGTCTGTTACCATTTTTCTTTAATACGGCTGAACTGATTTTGATGCTGTTTTGTATTGAAAAGCAGATTTCATTGCGGTGGTATATTTATATTAATATAAATTAAAATTTGAAGAAGGTACATGAAAAGATTTTATCTAAGACTTTATCTAATTTTATCTAATTAGATAAAATCTTTTCATGTACCTTCTTCAAATTTTAATTCTTCACTAAATAGATATGCATATATTTTACTGTAGTGAAATAAATCAAATTACACTACATATATTTTGACTTTAAATATATTTTTTTGTTTGCATTATTTATTTTCTATATCGGTTAATCGATTACTTTTCCAACAGAATCCCAACATTAGTACCGACCTGCGGCATCAAATTCAAGCACGAGCTGGCATACAACCCCGACCAAGTTTTGAAGATGAAATATCAAAACTACCTGCACAGCTCGGTGGTGGACGACGGCGGCCACTTCGCAGCGTTGGAGAACCCTGAACTACTGGCTAATGACGTGTTCAACGCTGTCAGCTTGTTTCGGAAGTTTCATGGGGAAATGTAAGTGGTAAATGGCAAAGCCAAAAAAAAAGTAATTTTAAGGCGAACAAAAGCGGATTTGTACCACAAGCCACTATTTGCAGAGAGTAAGAACTGAAAGATACACGTCTGTCTATGGTTGGAAACGCACTTTTCGATTGACTAAGGGCCTATGAGTTTATTTCAGTCGCTAGACGCTTCGCCGTTCGCACCGCGCGAATATTCGCATCGGCGAATATCCCGTGGCCAGGCGGTAAAGCTTTAGTCTATAATAGTTCTAAGTTAACTTACCGGCGCTGCGGTGGCGCCACCTGTTTAACTTTGAAAGCGTATGTGTTGGAAAGTGACGCTGTGACCGCAGCATAACACTTTGTAAACTATTCCATTAAAAAAAAAATTAAATATGTTATTCAGAAAAATTGGACATAACTTAAAAAATCCTTCAAATTGGGTGTGGGAACCCGTGTCTTGGAAGTCAGTGTATTCCACTAAACATCTAATTGAGATTTTTGTTTTCAGTGACCCAAAATCAGCCCAAAGCCAACCTAAATCCGTCTACGATTACACAGTGAAAGACATACATGGCAAGGATGTCAAACTCGACAAATACAAAGGCTACGTCCTTATCATAGTGAACGTGGCTTCGCAATGCGGCCTAACCGAAACCAACTACCGCGAACTCAACGAACTATACGAGAAGTACCACAGCAAGGGCCTACGTATACTGGCTTTCCCTTGCAACCAATTCAACGGCCAAGAACCGGGATCTGCTATCGATATTTTAAACTTCACGAAACAAAAGGGGGTCTTATTCGATTTATTTGAAAAAGTTGAGGTGAATGGGGATAATGCTCACCCCTTGTGGAATTTTTTGAAGATGGCAAAAGGGGGTACATTGGGGGATTATATAAAGTGGAACTTTTCGAAGTTTGTGGTTGATAGGAGTGGGGTGCCGGTGGCGAGGCTCTCTCCTACGACTAATCCGTTGGATTTGGAACCTTATATCTTAGAGCTCTTGTAACATTTTTACTTGTGATCATCCGATTTTTATAGCCACTTCAACCTGTCAAATCTCTCCCTTTCTTTCCCTGTGAGATTTGCGAATGGGTACGACTTATTCCTTATTACAAGTTTTCAGGAGCTTCATATGGCTCAGGTGATACGTAAATAGTGATATTTGCATAAAAATTCTCATAGAAATAATCCTATAGTTTACTTTATTATAAGCTGAAAGTTTGGAATATGATTTTTGAAGTGCATTTATTTTACTTGTAATATGAAAATATTTTATACTTTATTATAAAAAAATGTTGATATTATTGTTGTTTGTTTTATTCTTATTTATTTAATAGCAATAGAGCACGCTTGAATAGCCTTAATTCTCCATCCTAAGGTCGCCGAGAAGAGATCGCTCTTAGTGATAAAGACAGTTGTTGCACTAAGGGTATACTCCCAACGGCCACCACTAAAACAGGCCCCAGTGGTGGCCGTTAGATCAGTGCATTATTTTTTGTCCCAACGGCCATCAGTGGCGGACGTTGGGACATTCCAAATAATATTTATTTTCAATATTTTGTCTATGTATTCTAACTATAGGAAATGTATCTATAATTAACTAACAGATGGCTAACTACTGCATTTTACTATTTAGTGTTATTAATTTATTCATAGAGAACAATAAAGAGCTTATCTAATTAATAGAATAACTGGTAATTAACTCCTCCAGAACCCTGCACACAATGCGATCCAACCTATACTGGCTGCTTTCTGATCTAGTAAAATGCACAATACCCATAACTATAACAATATTATACATTTCAACTTCAAGAAGTTTTTATACTTAGTTTGTTCTATGGAACAATTTGAGACAAAAAAGTACAAACTGTTCTATAGTACAAATAGGGACAATATTTTCTCAAATTGTTCTATTGCGTCATGTTCCATAGAACAAATGGGAAAGAGAACAAGTGCCTAGCACAACTCTGACGTATAAATACGTAGCGAGTATTCAATGCGTACGCCATTTACGCATGTCAGGGGCGATTCTGACGGGCGTAAATGGCGTACACTTTTCTATCGAATACTCGCTACGTTTTTTTACGTCAAAGTTGTGCTAGGCACACTGGTTGCATCAATTGTGCATGGGTTTTTAAGGGGTAATTAAATTATAAACCAGTTTTATTAGTATCTAACTTTATTAAGATATTCAAAGTAGCCGAACCCGGCCTCAAGATAATATAAAATTGCGTGCCGTTCCTAGTTATAGCACTATAACGCAAAGCAGACGGCATACTTCTAGTCTGGTGGCTTATAAACATTGCTTGAGGAGAAAAATGTTCTCAAATTAATTACCACAGCCAAAACACTATTTTGTAGGTAAAGATAAGATAAATAATAATTTATTTGCTAAGGTGCGTATAAAGTTGAGAATTCAATAAAATTAATTGACTACATACTTACATCGGACATCGGCGCCACAAATAATACTTTATTATTCCAAATAATATTAAAATATCTATCCTAAAGCATCGAATAAATATGTTTTCGTAAATATCAACGTCAATGAATTCTCAATTTTAGGCGCCTGTATAAAAAAATCATTTGAGTCCTTTGTAAAAGTCCGTCGCGTGCGGTGACTCTTATCAGGTATGTGTTAGACAGTCTGCCTCGACAGCCGGAGCCGCGACAAGTCTTGTATAGTGTTCCGCGAGCTGGTCTCACTGGCTTGCAACTCCGGGACTGACGCTATCATCTGTGGTGATAACACTTCATCACTTATAAGGAAAGGGTATGCTAAGCCGAAAAGGGTTTATCATTATGAACTCTTGCTATGGGACCAACCCTAATATCGAGAAAAAAATCAGCTGATCGATACATTTTGTAATTTTTTGTATGGATTTTTTTTCCTCGATTTCAGGGTTGGCTCCATAGGAAAAGTTATTCATAATGATGAATGCTATGAGCCCTTTTCAGCTTATCATACCCTTTCCTTATAACCCTATATTAGTAGTGACTATTTAAAGGCCGCCAATTGGAAGCCTAGATCAAATAATACTTGCTGTAACTCCATCTCCATACAAACATCTGATGATCTATAATAGCGTTTTAATTTACTAATTCAACCCTATAGTCGTAAAAAGATAACAGGGCCCGTACCATGACCTCTTAAAACCATGATGGTTACGTATAGTTTCCGGCGATACGATTCGCGGTCGCGCAGCGTCGGAAACAGAACGTAACCATCATGGTTTTTAGAGGTCATGGTACGGGCCAGAAGGGTGGGGAGTTACATTTATTACATTGCTAAAATCCAGCTTTACGCCATACGCTTTTGAATTTCTTCTTTGCATTTTTCCTTATGGTGTCTTCCGTCAACAAAAAGTTAGTGGTATGAAAATTCGGACAAGTTTCAAAGAACCGAAGAAACGAGTCGGGGTTTGAACCCGCCACCTTACCAGTGCAAAGCGTCTGTTCTCCCACTGAGCTATCACGGCTGATACATTTTATAAATCTTACACAAATTACTAAATATTGTGCCCAAGTTTTTTTTTTTAATGTAGGTAATTGAGTGACGAGACGAGCAAATCGCTCGCCTGATGTTAAACGTCACGTTTGCCCATAACAGGTCTGCGCCACCCAGAATTTTGAACTCGCAGAATTCAAGACCCTGCGCGGCTCAGTACTGCGCTCTTCACCCTGAGATATAACTTGTTTAATCTCCCATTTGCCCTGTAATTTCACTGGAAACAATGCCCTTCCAACCGGAACACAGTAATGTTTGCACATTACTGCTTGGCGGTGGAATAACTGGCAAAGGTGTGGTACTTCCCCAGGCGGGCTCTGCAAAAGAGCCCTACCACTACTAAGAGCCCTACCACTACTACTTGAAGGCATTATTTAACAGATATAAATTAACTAAAAATATATGTCTTTATCATTGCAAGCTACTAGACAAGGACGTCAATAGTTTTAGAAAATTTAGATCTGTCATAAAAAGCCTTCAAATTTGGGCCCATTGTAATCTAATAAACTACCTACATAATAATTAAATTGATACCACAACTTTATATCTACTACAACAACTTCTAAGATAGAGAAAATAGAGGACAAAATAAATACACGTAATAAAAGATATCATACTTTATTGAACAGTCAATAATTACTGTAGAATTGTAGATTCAACACAATCACTCTTTTCAAAGTAATATTTCAACTAAACTGTACGAATAATATTTATATAATTTTTTATAGAACATAATATCTACTTTATTGCTAGGAAATATTTTTATTTAAATACTATTTAAAACAACTTTTACATTACATTGTAATTACAAAAATATACCAAAAAGTGAAGTAAACAAAGATTCTAAACTAAAGTACAAAATGCTGTTTTACCATTTACCTCGATTTCTTTACAATTTATTTCAAATATTACTCTAAATTACATAAATACCCTAAAATTGAAGATAGAATGAAGTGGTGGTGGAATTACAGCTGTTACTCGTCATTTTACTGTTTTTACTTCAGCGGTGTCCAAAGCGCGGCCCGCATATTATATTTTTGCGGGCCGGAATTATTAGGCATTTTTTTTTTTTTAGTTAACCTGTAATGTCCCACTGCTGGGAAAAGGTCTCCCCTAAGTCTTGCCATATTAGGCATAGTTTTGGAAAACCGACAATGAGACTGAGACAATGAAAAAGCTAAACGTCACTTCCCGGCTTCATCTACCCTCAAATGTGAAAAACATCTGATAAGCGTGTATGCTAAAATTAGCTATCTCGTTTGCGCCCAACAAATCCTGTTAGCGAAAAAGTGAAGGCAGATTTTAACATAGAGCTTAACAAATGTAAGGCTGTTTCCTCATTTGTCAATGCGGTACTTGTTTTCTTAAATTGGACCCCGACAAATGAGGGAACGGCTTTATAGCCGCCCTTGATTTCACATCATTTCTGATACAAACAAACAAGTTTAATTATTCAAGACTACTCGTCTGATTTTGATGAAACTTAGCAAAATGGAACATAGGATTTTGTATACAACTTACTTTTTGTGAAACCTAAATCCGTCATTTCGTTTTTCAAAACCGTTAATCGTATTAGAAATTTATTCATGTTTGCAAAGTATCATAAGTCTGTGTATAATCAGTTTAAATCAGTGTAATTTCTGAATAAATTAAACAGGTATGTTAGCACAAAAATGACATATCAAAGGCAGCATTAAGATATAAAATACTTAAGGGATATCTTTAATGACCTCGGCCAGCTGTTCCCGAGTGAACATATGGAACATGGAGCCAGGGGTCATGGTGACCACCTCCACGTTGCTCTCCGAGAGCTTCTCTTCCATGACCTGCTTGAGGATGGTCAGTGCAGACTTGATGGCCTCTTTCAATGTCATCGACTTGTGGTACACCTCCTGTCATACAAAAAGCTTGTAAGAAATATGTTACAACCAATTTTATAACATTTCATTTCATAAACACAATTCACAAACATTTCAGAAAATTCAAATTTATTTTATGATGTTGATAGTAAATTTTTTGCCTCCGTCGAAATTAGTTTCGAAACACCAACTGCATCAAAAATATTAATGCGAACCAAAATGTACGAAGGTTTTTCATGTCAATGATCTGTTTTAAAATACTGTTTTCTCCCAGTATTTGGCTACTGTACTACCCATTAGTACACGTAACGAGTACAATGGCCAGACAGTACCCTCGGCCGATTACTCAGTTTATATAAACATATTGACGTGGTAAGACAGTCGCTCGAACCATGATTTGTTTGCTCGGCCGAATATCCCATATACTGTCTCACCACTGTACTCGTTATGTGTAATCAACCAATAAGGTCGAGTGAGTTTGGTTCTAAATTGCGTCGTTGGCGCTGTTAGCGTAGTTCTAGGCATATTTAGTCCTGTGGATATCTTGACAGCTTCTATGATAAAAATGGAAGACTACCTTCAAACTCTGCTGCGCGCCCTCACTGCCGGAGCCAATTGCCTTAGCATCGTACTGCACGAACGTGCCGCTCGGGTCCATGTGGAACAGCTGGGGACCCTTCTCGTCAATGCCTGGAATACAACATGTTATAGACTATTTAAAAATCCGTGGTAGCTCAATGGGAGAACAGCCGCTTCACATTCTTGAGGTGGCGGGTTCAAACCCCGACTCGTACCAATGAGTTCTTTGGGACTTATGTACGAATTTACATACCTACCACTGGCTTTTCGGTAAAGGAAAACATCGTGAGCAAACCTGCATATGTCCGGAGAAGAAATTCAATGGCGTATGTGAATCCACCAACCCGCGTTTGGCCAACGTGGTAGTATAAAACCTAATCACCCTTCGAGGGTAGACCTGTATCTCAGCAGTGGGAGGATTAATGGTTGCATATGATAGACTAAGTGAGACATATTTAGAAAGAGCTGTTGTTGAGAGATGCTGATGGAAAATGAAAAATCTTTGTGCAAGAATTGTAGTTAGTGCTTGTATAATAGATGACCACTGGCTTTAGCACTTTGCTAGGTGAGGTGTGCTGCAAGGGGAAGGGAGGGCAAAACGAGAGTTTAGAGTGGTTGAGAGAAGAATAGAAGATAGTTTTTTAGCCCATTCCCTGAATGATTGTTACAGTGGATATTTTGGAAACAGTGCGTTCCGAATCTTATCCAATTTTTCAAAATTGCCACAAAATCAATAAATAGCCGGTTGAACTTAAATATAGCAGTTTTCAAACTCTATGTTATGATTGTTTTAGTCATACTGTACCTGCAAACATAACAGCAACTCCAAACGGCCGGGACATAGCAGTGCCACTGTCATCGTCGCTGTCGCCGAACTGAATGGCGAGGTTGGAGACGGCTTGCGCGCACGACTCCACGGACATACGCTCGTTGTATACAAACCAGTGGTTCTGGCATTCCACACGCGCGCGCTCTACCAGGGTCCTGAGGAACACAAGATGTAATTGAAGGGTACAGTGAAGTCCCGTCGGGGCTGCGGGTCGTTCTGAAGTTACCGCGGCCTCGGCGGCACAAGGGCGTAGAAGGAACATGGGTGGTTTTTAGTCAGTAGAAGTCTGACACTCCCTTCCGCTCTGCCCAAGAGTGGGAGGGGTCATTTGATGATTTCCCACACCCCCAAAAAAAAACAAAAAACAAAAAAGGGTACAGTGAAGTAGGTAGAAAAGTGTATGGAGTTTACGTCAATGGCGTACATGGCGTACACTTTTCTATTATACTCGCTGAGTATTTTATGTCAGAAGTTGTACTAGACCCACAGGCAAAGAACAGGGAATGTCCTTCTGAATTGATTTTGAGAAACGCAATCAAGAGTTTCCTAAGGTTATAGTATACAAAATCATATTTTTAAAGTCGTCTGTGCAGTTTCATAGCTAATGATTGGGAATTAAAGTACTATAGACAAGGATATGCGTTCAATAGAAAAAAAAAACAGCAAAGAACAGCCCTTCAATTTATTCTACTTTTACACTGTTACTAAAACATCTATTGGTATGCTGTCTGGATGTTTACTCTTGCAACAAGATTGCTTTCTGAACCTATCTCTTATGTTACAAGCTTTTATTATTTAGTTTCACCTGTCCCGGTGTAGTCTGTAATCAAATCTTGCAAGTTAAACTAGATCTACTTTCCTGTTTCCGATTGAGCTCAAATGTAGCATGCATAATGTAAATTACATGACAATGCACTATTATTAACGTGAAGTTATTGTTTTTACTGTGTTTATACTTTCCTTCTGACACAGTCACAGAAAATAAAACTATCCTTCTGAGTGCTCTTGATACAGTCACAGAAAATAGTCATTAAACTTGCTTGAAGTCAAAGTATGCTGAGTGACAAAACATGACATACTGGTAATTTGCAGCAAATTTATTGCTGCAAGTTTGATTCAAATTGCTGAGGTTAGATGACAAAATGCTAAGCTAAAATAGGTGGGAAAATTCCTTTTTGCAGTATGAATACAGAAAAATGGGAATAAATAACATAAGTAATAATATGCTAGAGGTGCCTCAAGACAGGAATAAACCTTCAGGCAAACCCTGACCCTGTTTTGTTGTTTATATTCATGGAGTTTTTCTCGTAGAATATCACAATTTTTCAAAACCTCTTTGGCAATGCTACATAAACCTTATTTTACAAATATTTATGGATATTATTCTTGGATTTGATCTACTCTGGAACACCTAGTGTTGGTAAGTAAGATGTCATATAATCTTTTTTACAAATGATGGATTACTAACGAAGCTTTTATGAGATTAGAAAATGCCAGGCAAAACACAGGTATGGAAGTTTAACTTAGACAGCTTTTCTACTCAATAACTCTCATCATAATGAGCAAAACAACAGGGTACCTCTTTTCCAGTTACTTTAGCACTAGAGTTAGCCTTTTTAACAGTACAAGCTACTTCTTTATAGCAAGTAATGATTTCAAACAGTGGTCTTACTTACCTAGAGTCAGCCATCAAGCCAGACACAGCGCACGCAATATGCCTGTCCACTTCCACGATCTTTTCAATAGTAGTAGGCTCCATAAGAGGTGATGTGATCCTCTTCTCGACGGCTAAGACAACTCCCTCGGATGTACATATTCCAATGGCTGTAGAACCCAGTTTTATAGCCTCTATGGCGTATTCCACTTGGAAAAGCCGCCCTTCAGGGCTGAACGTGTTCACGCCGCGATCATACTCGGAACGGGTTAAAAACATCTGAGAACAAAATAAAACTTACACCGGTCGCAAAGGTTAGGACACCATGACAAAGCGATTTGAATAAACTTATGTGAATTCGAATGGGTTTTATATAAATACTGATGAGACTCACCTTCGGTTCTTAGAAAGTTTTTAAACTACACCAAAAAATGCTTTTTGTTTGTGTAAATTGAAATTAGAAATTTAATTTCGTAAACTCAGAGCGCATCAAGCAATCGAATCGAAGAAACGAAAATGTCAGTCATGCTGTCACTTTTGCTGTCATTGTCAAAAAAAACAAGATCATTTTTTTTTATTAAATTATGCGGCAACAGCGGTTGACATTTAGCCAGCCCAGCTTTTTGTACAAAAATATTTACTTATTCTAATAATCTTGCAAAATAGGATATCAAATAACTCTTAAATTAAGTACTCGGAAACATTTTGTAAGTTACAAAAACCGTGTTTGATGCGTGATTACAATAATGACCTTATTACCACCATAGGCTGTAAAATAAAATGCTGTGAGCTTGGAACACAGACGTTAGGTACATAACAGTATCTCGTTGTATATACTGAGTAGGCGCGTGGCGCTCACTCACCAATCAACAAACCAAAACCAACACAAAAAGTACAAAAAACAGACACAGTCGGATCAGAACCAAACTCCCGGTGCGTACTTTCTTGATTAATATTTTGTGAGTCTAAAATCACATCCGGTAGTTGCGAAATGGTGTAGATATCCAAAACTGTGTCTACAAAAATACTATCAAAATCCACAAATAAGTTTATAAAAATTAAAATAATTTTCCTTAACGTATTAATCTCATTCATTATTATTATGTAACGCTAGTATAGGCCTACTTTTTGGTATTTGGCCATACATTTCGTTGAATAATGTACACTTTCACGCTATAATTTTTTTTGTAGATCATATTTGTTTGAATATTTTTACATAGGAAAATAAAGAGGCACAAGCCGGTAACAGAAAACAGTACGGTACCAATATAATAATGAAAATAGTAATGTTAGAGAAAATATGAATTGTATAATGAAACTGGGTAGGTAATTATTATCTAGTAACTTATTTATTTCTATGAAACTTCGTAAGTTCGTACCTAGAGTAGAGTAGGTACCTACCTACCAGCCACTAGCTGTGCTGTGAGTGAAATCAAGTCTAAGATATTTACAGTTACAGGCAGTAGGTAAGTTCTCGTACAATAAGTAAGTAAAGGACAAATTACCCAGAAAAGCAGACATGGTTGGTTATCAACTGAACAAACTACAAGCTACTTATATTAGTACACACCCAGAACACCCCATTCTCAGTACCTACCTACTCAAGCACTTGTCCATTTTAAATAGGCAGTTATCGATATTTATTTGATGACTTACTAATTTCCATAGGTTTTCTCTGTCGTCAAATTCAAGGACCTAGACCTACCCTAATTTCTAGATTGAATAAATGGTCATATATGTTACCTTCATAAATTTTCAGTTTATAGATAAATAAGTACCTACCTATCTACCTACTTATGTATTAGGTACCTATGTATCTACTTAATCGCAGGCGCAGCGCTACTGGTCGTAGCAGGGCACTCTGCTTACACGCCACCCCATAATACTCATAATAGGGAGAATTTTGTATACCTACGCCAATCATACCTACGTTAATATCGTCCAGGTACGACCCATGACTCTCCTTCTTAGTCGTTCACTCTTGGCGTGGTTAGGTATATTGTTACACGGAGGCTCTTCACTGTCGTTGACGCCCCTTTCCATCCTGCCGCGCGTCTTGCAATGCTTCTCCATTTCTGGCGGTTGGTCGCATCGCGAGCACACTGACTCCACCGAACATTGATCCATGACTACGTTTTTCCAATAGGTACATCTTGCAAATTGCGATGAATTCCTGGGACAGCAAAGTGCTGTACCGACTGTCCCCTATTCAAGCACCGACCATCCTAAGCCTAGATAGATAGGTAGATAAACTCTTTATTGTTCACACCATAAATTACAAACAAAAGGATTATAGCACCTAAAACTAGTGCGACAACTGGCGGCCTTATCGCTAAGAGCCTAGTACATATAATAATCATTAATCATGTTTTGCCTAGTAGACGTACAAATATGTCGAGAGAATGGCAAATCACTTACTAGAATCACGGTCTTTTCGACATCTGCATGCTCTAATCACTTATCATATCAAACATGGGTAGGTTCTGGTACCATCACACAAAGGGACCCCTCCTTGACTAATATTTGCTCAAATGTCGCAAATGTCGCAATACAACAACGGTATCGTCCAAGTATCTGTTCCGTAATAAGTTGTAAACAAAGTTCTTTTGTCTATAACGGGGACATCGATAGCGACTGATGTATAAAATGAATTGGCAACGGATGGCTGAATCACTTATACTTTTGTTTCCGTTCTTCGCACTTGATTAAACTTAGCTGGTATGAGTAACTAGGAATAGTCACAGAGCACTGGCAAGGCTAAAGTGCCATTAACCTTAACTAATAAACGTGAAACAGCCTTTTGTGTAACTAAACATTGTTTATTTTTAGATCATACACTGAAGAACACCAACTTTATGTGGCAAAATGTCTAAGGATGGCGAGGACGAGAAAGTCTTAGGAGGCATCAGTTCCTTTCTTAAAACGGATAAGGACTACACAATAGAGTATGCAGGTGGAGAAGAAGCCAGATTAACAATTTTGAACAACCATGTGTTCAGATACTACATGTCACCAACAAGGCAGTTCCTTAACTATCCGGTACCCCGCAATCCAACCGATGTCGCAAGAATTAACGCAAAGGACGTTAAAGATTACGGGACAGAAGCATTTGATAATTCTACTGTCTCCTACGATCGCGAGAGCTATATCGTGGAGACAAAAGAAATAAGAATTCGTTTTAGTATGATAAAAGGAACATTCGATGTATACGACAAAAGACTAGAGCAGCAAGTTTTAAGCGAGCTGGAACCCATACGTTACAATGATGAGAAGACGACACAACTGCTTCTTGCGAATGAAAAAGAATTTTTCTTCGGAGGAGGAATGCAAAATGGCAGGTTTACACATAAAGGAGAAATCATACACATTGAGAACACAAACAACTGGGTAGATGGAGGCGTGACTTCTCCGAGTCCTTTCTACTGGTCGTCATCTGGCTACGGTGTATTGAGGAATACTTGGCAATCTGGTTACTATGATTTCGGCTCGTTGATTCCAGATATAGTTGAAACAGTTCACAAAGAAAGCCATATTGATGCGTTTTATTTTATAAATACAAAACCGCGGCACATTTTGAGTGATTACTACGAACTTACTGGCCAACCTATTTTCATGCCGGAATATGCTTTCTACGAAGCTCATCTGAACACTTTTAACCGAGATTATTGGGTTGAAGTGAAGCCTGACGTCAAAGGGGCTATCCAGTTCGAAGATGGCAAATTCTACAAAAGTTATCAACCAAGTCAAGCGGTCGACAAAAACGGAATACTGGAGTCACTCAATGGAGAAAAGAACAATTATCAATTTTCAGCAAGGGCGATGATCGATAGATACAAAAAACACGACATGCCGTTGGGTTGGTTCATTCCAAATGATGGTTACGGGTCGGGATATGGACAAACTGACACACTGGAGGGAGACATAGAAAACTTGAGAGACTTCATTGAGTATGCAAACAAACAAGGCGTGGAAGTCGCTTTATGGACAGAATCTAATCTTGAACCGAAAGATCCAAACAATCCTAAAAAGGGCGAAAGAGACCTGAGCCAGGAAGTGGGCATAGGTGCCGTAGCGTTAAAGTGTGACGTCGCCTGGATAGGTGCTGGTTACTCTTTCGGGCTCAACGCTGTGGAACATGCCACCAAAATATATGTAGACAGGGTGAAGAATAAAATACGACCTTTGATAATAATGGTCGACGGCTGGGCGGGCACCCAGCGACACTCGGCAATTTGGAGTGGAGACCAAACCGGCGGGCAATGGGAATACATACGTTTCCACATTCCGACCTACATCGGTGCTGGACTCTCCGGTCTGCCAATAGTTGGCTCCGACATGGACGGCATCTACGGCGGAGGCGATCAAGAGGTCAACATTAGAGATTATCAATGGAAGACTTTTACACCACTTCAGTTGAACATGGACGGATGGGGCAATGTCCAGAAAACGCCTTTTAGCTTCGATACCGAAGCAATAACTGTAAAAAGGGCTTATTTGAAATTGAAATCAATGCTGCTTCCTTACAACTACACAATCGCACATCAATCCATTAACGGCCTGCCTATGGTGAGAGCCATGTTTTTGGAATTCCCGAACGAAGAACCAGCGTACACAAAAGATTCCCAGTACCAATTCATGTGGGGACCGAGTTTGTTAGTAGCTCCAGTCTATGAGAAGACTGTATCGAATGACAATCAGTTAGTTCGCAACGGCATTTATTTGCCAGGTCAAGACCAAATCTGGATAGACTTGTTTACTGGCGAAAAATATCAAGGAGGTTTAATATACAACTATGTGAATACGCCGCTATGGAAAGTCCCGGTGTTTGTTATGGAAGGTGCAATTATACCTTTTGTGAACGAAAATAATAACCTGCACGAAATCAAGCGAGATTGCAGAATAATCAATATCTATCCAGATGTGACCAGAAAAACAGAGTTCGAAGTTTACGAGGATGATGGCAAATCTGCAGATTATTTGGATCATCAATATGCCAAGACTAAAATATCTGTCCATGCCAACAGAGGTGACCTGTTTATCGACGTACACAAAACCGAAGGACAATACGGCAGTATTATAAAAGAGCGAACCACACTGCTTAGGATCATGACTGCTAACAATATTAAATCCGTCAAAGCAGCAATAAATGGTGAGTCCATAAACATAGCTGAAGCTGAAAGTAAAGAAGATTTTGATGAGAAAGAAAACAGTTATTACTACGATCGGCGTTTCATGATCAACCCATTTCTTAAAGATTTCGATGAGAATGATGAACTGATTCAAAAGTTTCTACTGATCAAAGTTGACAAGACCGATATAACTGAAAGCGAAATACAGATCAAAATCAGTGGCTATAAAAGTGATGATGACACGACAAAAATAATAGGTAAACATACTCTTACTTCAAAGCTTCAGGCACTCAACAAATTCAGTGTTGCTGAAAATGGAATTACGGCAACTTCTGTAACTTTACAATGGCAACAGAACGATGCGTCATTCCACGAGATCGAAAGAGATGGCGTCATATTCAGCAACATTAAAGGTAACACTTTCACTTTGGAAGGATTTAAGAGCGAATCTGAGCATAAGTTTAGAATTCGATCTTCGAACGATGAAGGACTTTCTCAATGGAGTGATTACTTGAGTATCGAAACTGGCCTAGACCCTTACAAACATATAGTAAAAGGTATCTCAGTGACTTGCAACATTCCATGTCAGCCAGACCAAGAAGTTTGCAAGCTAACGGAAGGAAACCTGAACTCTTTATGGCATACACACTGGGGAATGCCTGGGCAAGCCAATTGCCAAAGCGGGAAGACAATCGTTCTTTCCTTTGATTTAGAACACGCGTACAACATCGAAAAAATCGAATACATTCCTCGAGACGACGCGGGAAATGGCACCTTTTTGAAAATTCGCTACCGATTTTCGATCGATGGAGAAAATTGGAGCAATGTGTCTCCGGAAATTTCTTGGCCTGAAGACGAGAACACTAAAACTATTATGTTAAAAGAAACAAGAATGCAATTCTTTGAATTGAACGTTCTGGAGTCGGTTGGTGGATTTGGCTCGGGAAGAAACATTTTCTTCTTCAAAAAAGTTTAAGTATTATTTTTCAATGTATTAATTATTCCATGTATGAAATTATTACGATCATGTATTATTATTGATATATTATTTTATTATTCCAGAATTACTGTTTCTAGACTAAGCCATGTATTTACAGTTATTATTCTTAGTGTAAGGTCAACTATACTGTGATTAAACTATTTTTATTTAATGAAAAATATATTCTTGCAAAATATTCCTGTTTATTTTCCTTCGTCAATAGATCTGATAATTTTTGATATTAAATATCTAAGCCAGAATCCTGAGTGTTAGCAAAACAAATGCTGTTCTGTCTCGCTCGCACACATGGCGGAAGCGAGTTGGCAAGAACGGGATAGCGCTGTTTTGATTGAAAACTTAAGTTAAATCAATGTTTCCTACACTTTTTAGCGAGTTTTAAAACACTAATTAGTGCCAAAAACTTTTATTGCGTGCCTCAAATAAATATAAGCAAATAATTGGGCGATAGAACTATATTAAAACTAGCTGCGCGCGGTTTCACCTGCCATACAAAACTGAATTGAAAATACAGGGTTACAACGAAAGAGTGCGCTAAGCCGAACAAGGCTTTTAGTACTCATCCTCCGGTACAACTTTTAATATGGGACCAACGCGGAATTCGCGAAAAAAAAACAAATGTTTCATACATTTTTGTTTTAATTAAACACGGGAATACTCACGTATAAAAAAAATTTAAAAAAAAACGACGGGTTGCACTCCGGGAGTGGCGGCAGAAGTTAACGTTGTGCGTTTTGGATATTTTGGAATGGTTAGGGAATAATTTTGCACGAATTGCTTTAATTATTTTAATAGAAAAATGAATCGATATCGTGTCCACTATAATCACTAGGTCACAACACTATAACTGTCAAATTAGAACATTCGCGCAAGCGCCCTGCGCCGCCTAAACGAAACAGCCGGCGCAGGCATACATTTTCGCCGCGCCGTAGAAAGAGAGGGGGATACTAGCTGTCTACTCTCCATCCGTCTTACGAATTTTCGATCAGGTCACGTGACCCTGTCGCGAGTTTAAGATTTTTTACCCATTCCAAAAAAGTGTACAACGCCGCTAAGAAGTTTTCACTTCAAAAAAAAATTTTGTGTTAACCACGTTAGTTTCCATAGTAAATGTTTCATACAGTTTGTCGAGTGTCAGTGATGAAACCACCGAGGGTTGGTTCATGGTAAAAGTTGTTCATAATGATGGGTACTATGTGCCCTTTTTGGCTTAGCATACCCTTTATAAATTACCCTGTAGAATCTATAAATATAAATAGGTTACAGAAATGTAAATCCCGTACATTGTCATAGTTTTCTATAGCGTTGTCTATAATTATAGAATACAACTTGGCTATGGGGCAAGGCTCGCGTACATTAGGACGGGCCGCATCACAACTCAAAAGTCCCATAGTAAAAGTTGTTCATAATGATGAGTACTATGACCCCTTTTCGGCTTAGCATACCCTTTATGAATACCTGAGAGAATTGTAATTCCCATACATTGTCTGTTTTCTATAGCGTCTGTGATTATGGAATTGCAACTTGGATAGGGGGACTTTACATGAGTATTGCTGTAGCCTGGAGGCAGTAACTAAATACCGAGTCATATCAAAAGTTCACATTATTTGACACCCTGTTTAGACAGTTTTAATTTAAATTAAATTATTCAATTAAAATCTCTTGAAACATTGAGCTATTATGTACTGGAAAATGATACTATATTTCGACGTCCCATTAAGTTGTAGGAACTGTGCTACACTTATTATTTAGCCTATTCCATCTCAATGCAGGGCAAAGATCTCTCTCCTCATTCCATCTTCACGATTTGAATCATTTCAGGCCTGGTTGTTGAAAAAGGATTCAATGCCAAGGGTCCATTTTATTAGGCCATCCCAACCTCGGGTTGCCGAGTGATCTTACGACCTGTGTGTAGGAAGCTTAGCTCACTTCACTCAATCGCTTGCTAGGCGCTCTCTCCGTGAAAACGAGTTCTGTTGTGTAATACACAGAAATATGCCAAGGCATGGGATATATAGAAATTATTAACAACTTGACATTATGTAATTTTACATAATATTATTCTGAATGTTTTGTAATAATTTTAATTTTTATTTGATTATTATTTTTTGTTATTACGTTAGTTTGGACTTATTTCGAAGTAATTTCGAGGGCGCTGAAGTTTGTCTTGTTGTTCCTCTCAGAGATCGAGATAACTGGCAACTTTGGTGGCAATGGGTAAGAAATTTCAAAGCCGTCTTAAGGAACCACCAGACGCAAACAATTTGCATTGATTTTAACACTTTAACTGCTGCTAATAATCACATGCGTTTCCTTAAACTTTTTTTTTTTTTATGTAATTGAGTGACGAGACGAGCAAATCGCTCGCCTGATATTAAACGTCACGTTTGCCCATAACAGGTCTGCGCTACCCAGAATTTTGAACTCGCAGAATTCAAGACCCCGCGCGGCTCAGTACTGCGCTCGTCACCCTGAGATATAAGTTGATTAATCTCCCATTTGCCCTGTAATTTCAAATGCGGCTAATGGTCAAATGAGTTGTTTTACGCGCCTGGCGTGAGTAGCCGCATTCGCGTCGCACAAAGGAAAACACAAGGTATGTGATTTGAGCCGGGCTTGCGAATAAATTTGGAGATCGTCGGTATAAAGGTGGTAAGAAGAAGAGGACTCGAGATATAGCATTCATGAAAATTGCGAAAAGAAGAGACAAAACGCCGCCTTGTGGCACACCAGCCAATGTATAGCATAGTGGCCACAATGGAATAGGACATCGCAATGTAATTCGATGTCAACTCTTGTACGTAACGTAATCCTACTAATATTATAAACGCGAAAGTTTGTAAGAATGTATGGATGTTTGTTACTCTTTCACGCAAAAACGGCTGAACGGATTTACATGAAATTTGGAATGAAGGTTGTTCATGGTCTGGATTAACACATAGTATAGTTAATGGATTATGGCGCAGGGTTAGGGCCTGCCGGGCTGGTTTTTCAAAATGAAACACTGCATTTAAAGGAACTACAAAATATAATTACAGCAAAACATCGCTTCCATCTTAAACGTTTTTCACTCACTGGCGCGGGACGCGCCGTGTGGCAGCGCGCGAATCGGGCAGCGACTATCTCACTCTTACTCTTCGCGCAATCTGAGATGGCGCGCGTCACAAGCGACCGCCCCACGATCGCGGCCGAACGCTCCCGATCGGTGCGCTACCACCATGGATTTACAATTTATACATAGCTATTTATTACAATTATTATTCGTTGCCTACATTCCCACCTCCTTGTTTTACAACAATTCGTCTGTAGGCAATACAGCGACCTTTACAACAGGTCTGGTCAGCACGCCCGTGCGTGTTTTTATGGTGACAATTCTAATATTTCCGTCACTACCTGGGTGTACTGCGCTAATTACGCCCCTCGGCCACGTATTTCGCGGTTGATTGTCTATTAAGATGAGTACCACGTCGCCCACTTTTATTTGCTGCGTTTCGTTTAGCCACTTCTGGCGTCTTTGAAGCGTGGGGACATACTCTTTCAGCCACCGTCGCCAGAACATGTCTGCCAGTGTCTGGGCTTTTCGCCACATCTTCCTACCGTTTAAGTCCGATGCGTCGAATGAGCCTACTATCGACGTACCGGATGCAGTCCCTAATAATAGGTGGTTAGGAGTTAAAGCTATTGGTTCATCAGGATCGGTATTGACGTACGTGAGAGGTCGACTATTCAACGTCATCTCTACCTCTGCTAGTAAGGTAAGTAGGACCTCTTCCCGTGGTTTTTGCTCTTTTAAAACGATCTTTAGCGCCCCCTTAACCGTACGAATAAGACGTTCCCAAGACCCCCCCATGTGCGGAGAAGCAGGGCTATTGAAGCGCCATGAAATCCCCTTTGTTATTGCAAAATCGCGAATCTTGTCATGATCTAAACTACGCAATGCCGCTTTTAGTTCAATATCAGCTCTTACAAAATTTGTTCCCCTGTCGCTAAACATAACTGATGGCTCCCCTCGACGTGCAACAAATCGCCTTATCGCCATAATAGCCGAATCTGCTGAAAGAGAAGCAGCCAAATCCAAATGAACAGCTCTAGTCACCATGCATGTGAAGATTATTCCCCACCTTTTCTCACAACGCCTACCAATAGCCACCTCCATTGGGCCAAAATAATCGATACCACAGTTTACAAACGCTCTTCTTGTATTAATAAGCCTAGCGGCTGGCAGATCAGCCATTTTAGGAGGGACTGGCAATGCGCGTCGAACACGACAAAATTGACAAGCAGTTGTAACCGATTTCACAGTACGACGTAACTGTGTTATCCAAAATCTTTCTCTAATACAATTTATTACTGTCTCGAGGTTCGCGTGATGCATACGTTTGTGAAAGTCAAGTACGATAAGCTGCGCCGTATAGTTATGACCGTCCAGTATAATCGGATGCTTTTCATCAAAGGTCAAATCTGGTGCTGCACTCAATCGACCTCTTACCCTCATCAAGTTTTCCACTTCATACACGAAAGGATCCAAATCACGAATCCTACTTTTCGCAAACAAGACATTCCCGGCTTTCAGCGTTTTCAGTTCCTCGGAGAAAGTCTCAGCTTGGGCCTGTCTAATCAAAAATAACTCAGCGTCACGAATATTCTCACCAGTTAGTGATTCCGATTGTTTCTTCCGGCACATACCAACAAACGCGAATACTCGTGCAGTTGCCCGTACCGCTCGTACCCAAGAAGCAAACCGACTAACATTGACCAATGATTCATGCTGCTTAACGACGTGGACTTTTTCTAAACGCTCGGAGTCTACATTTGCTGCGTCTTTAAACTCGTTCACTGGCCACTGATCTTCGGAAAGACATAAGAAGGAGGGACCCGTAAACCATAACTTACACTTCGTAGGCCAATACAATTTTGTAGCTTCATCTGCAGGGTTCTCGGAGGTAGGACACCACCGCCACTCACTTGTGCGAGACTTTCGATCAATTTCAGCTAACCTATGCGACACGAATTTCTGAAAATCACGGGGATCAGAATGTATCCACTTCAAAACTGTTTTCGAATCGGACCACAAAATCCTACGAACTATCGGCAGCCCTAGTTCCTTCTCGACCGTGCTCGCCAGTCTACAAGCTAAAACTGCAGCTTGGAGTTCTAATCGCGGCACAGAGAGGACTTTCAACGGAGCGACACGTGCCTTGCCAGCGATCATAGCCACAGCACGTCTTCCAGACATGTCTTCGCCAACCAGATAGGCTACCGCTGCATATCCTCGCTCACCAGCGTCTCCGAACACATGTAAGTCCAAACTCAAGGGAGCTAATCCGTACCAACGAGGGACACGCAAATTCGGTAGTTGTTTTATGTCCTGCAACCAATTTAGCCATTCGTTAAAATCCTTTTCTTTCAGCTGTTGATCCCATCCTATGCCCGATCTCCAGATTGTCTGCAACAGCATTTTCGACTTTATCGTATATGCGGACAAAATCCCTAAAGGATCAAAAATACTCATGACGAACCTCAAAAATTCGCGTTTGGTAGGGATTACTCTCCCTTCGACTATTTCAGAAGGCAACCTTTTGAAAGACAGATCGAATGCTAGCTCATCAGATTCAGGTACCCAGATCATGCCCAAAGTCCGCTCGTGGCTACTCGGTGACTTGTCAAAATTTACTGCACCAGCCACGACAGCAGGTAACTCGCATCGCAATTCAGGTGAGTTTGTCACCCACCCCCGTATTTCAAAACCTCCTGCGGAGTGTATCATTGACACGTCCCGTATCCGTTGACGCGCCACCTCCACTGTAAGTACACTGTCTAGATAATCATCCATATAATGATTGCGATTTATCGCCTCGACCGCCTCAGGATGTGACTCTTTAAATTCGCTAGCGTTTTTCCTTAATACAAAATTTGCCGATGTCGGCGAAGATTTGGCCCCGAAAATCATCGAGTCCATGACATATGGGTCGGGTTCACGCGCACGGTCCATACCTCTCCATAAAAAGAGCTGCGCGCCTTGATCTTCTTTCCTAATTTTTATTCGCATGAAACAATCTGCAATATCAGCTGTGTACGCTACCGGACCGACACGAAACTTGAACAATACACCTAACAACGAATTTAGCAAATCCGGCCCTGCAAGTAAGTGGTCATTCAAACAGGTGTTTTGACATTTCGCGGCCGCGTCAAACACAAGTCGCAACTTACCAGGCTTGTTAGGGTTGGTCACGCCGAAATGTGGCAACCACCATACCGGGTTGACATTCAACGGTTCATTAATTTTCACGGCATACTGTTCTTTCACTAATCGGTCTATTTGTTTTTTATATGTAGCTGCATACTCTGGGTTTTTATCCATTTTATTTTCGACAGTACGTAAGCGCTTAAGAGCCGAATTATAGTTATCGGGTAGATATACCTCATCGCGCGCCCATAACAAACCGACCTCCCAACCACCGTCGACTCGGCGGCTAGTCCGCTCTAAAACCTCGTTCGCCCGTTCGTGCTCAATGTTCTTTCGCGACGTCTCTACAATGCCTAACGACTCGAGCTCAAATTGCCGTTTCACTAATTCATACAAGTCATCAGATTTTTCCGTCATAAAATTTACGTGGTCGGGGGAGGAGTCATAAATACCGAGTGGCCCGTGAACAACCCAGCCTAATTTAGTAAGGGACGCTACGGGTTGTCCGGATTTACCTTGCCGTATCTCGTGGTTCACTATCAATCCCCAGTTGTCTTGGCCTATTAATATTAAGGGCTTTATAAACGACATTGCACAGCAACCTAAGTCTCGCAAATGAGCGTTTTGTTCCAGTACCCTGGCAGGCACGTTCTGGGGTGGCAAATCGACGTTTTGCATGGTACGTAAAGTGATGTTGTGACGTGTGCCATTGGGGCCAGTTATTAACGCAGACACCTTACACGAGTTGTTGTCGGTTACAATATGACCACTAGCGCTAATTATTTTTAATGGTATTTTTACCCCTTTTACGTCACTACACAAGCTACTGTCTACAATCGACACTGTGGCGCCGTCATCGAGAAGTGCGTAACACGCGCGATCGACATTGTTCACTGTTATTATCACGGGTAAAACTTTTAAAAGTGACTTTGTACAACGCTCACCACTCACACTGGTCACCGATTCGGCGTCGTAACTCACGGTTGATTCGTGCGGCCGGAGTACCTCCGCGGAGCGCCCTCCGCCGGGCGGACCGGCAGATCCAAACGTGGCGCGGGCGGCGGCCGCGCTCGCTGGCGCAGCGCGAGCGGCGCGCGGGGCGCCCGCGCGAGCGAGCGCGGCGCGACCGGCCGGCTTCCCGCTCGCGTTCTCGAACGTAGGCCGTACACGGGAACGTGTATCCGACGACGTGTCGTCGGTCGCGTTTGATTTGAAGTGGAGTAGTTCATGGTGTGAAGCGCGACAACGTGTACAACGTTTGGCATTACACTGATAACGCGAATGTTGTTTCACTAAACACTTGAAACATAGTTTGTTATGCTTTACAAAGTCCCATTTTTCATCACTGCTTTTTTCTAAAAAGGTACGGCATTCCGGTAGCAAGTGATTTTTATCGCATAACACGCACTGGTCATTTGCCGGTCTACTATGCAATGGCAATGGGGTAACCGATCTCGTCGACTCGTCCGGCGATATATCCGCGGTTGCGTGCACTCTGTGTGTATCTCGGCGATCGCGATAACTCTTATCACTCGCGGCAAAATTTCGGCGTTCGGCGTTTAGCGGTAAATAGTAGGATGAAACTCTAGACAGATGACTAAGAAATTCCAGGACGATAGTCAAGTTCGGCGATATGCGCAAGTCTTCTGACCTGGAGTTGTCAGCTTTCATTGCAAACTCCCCGTATTGCGCCCGCTGCATTGGTGATAACTTTCCGAGTATTTCCTGTATTATTTGTGGGTTATTCAGATACCCATCGGCCTTGATATTCTTTATAATATACACGCAGTTTCGCACTACTGACGTCATTTGTCGAAGTTCCGCGCCGCTGTCCGACACTCGAGGCAAACTTCTTATCTTCCGTATTGCGCTTTCTAGAAGTAGGTTCGGGTGACCGAATTCTTCATCGAGGGCGTCGATTACTTCAGCAGGGGCGGACCCGGTACTAAGCAGAGCTTCGACGGCGCGTTTGGCGGGACCGCGCAGTGACTTTTGAAGTCTTACGGTGTTCTGATAAGATGTGTAACTTACGGCTGTATTTTCGAACGCTCTCTTGTATGCCAACCAATCGACCGGGTTTCCGTCGAACTCTGGTAAGTCATATCGTTGTTTCGACATCGCCATGATCGCGTTAGCTAGGTGTGAGATTTCAGAAGCTGGGGCCGTCGGCGGCGGCGGCGCGAGCGCGGGCGCCATTTTAGTACCTCGGTCGCACGAACTCGCGTTTGGCGCGTTCTCGGAGTCCAAGCGGCCCGCGGGAAGAGCGTGCGTAAGTGGAATTTTCCATTTTATGTTGGAACATGTTGCCTCGCCGGCTGGCGGTTTTTCTAGAACATGCGGGGTGGCCGATTCCGTACCGAGCCACTTTGTCACCTTTTCCTCATCACTCACTACACTCCGTACCCCGTCGTCGGCGTCACCGAAGTCATCCTCAATTTCGGCTATTTCCAGCGCTAGCTTTTTCTTTATCAAACGTTCTTGCACTTTCGCTATCTCCTTTTCGGCTTCATATTCGGCGCGTAGGCGCGCGGCTTCGCGACTTGAGCGGCTTGAATGCGATCTTAACGTGGAGGCATCTTCACGGCGCTGCGGGGCAGCAGTGACACACGTCGTCGATCCAGGTCCAGCATTCTCAGCACCAGCAGAAGCATGAGCCTTGCTCCTCGTTATGCAGCCGGTCTTCTGATCCATTTCCAAGCCTCGGCCTTCGCCCTTTATAATCCGGCTCGAAGGAAATATAGTTAATGGATTATGGCGCAGGGTTAGGGCCTGCCGGGCTGGTTTTTCAAAATGAAACACTGCATTTAAAGGAACTACAAAATATAATTACAGCAAAACATCGCTTCCATCTTAAACGTTTTTCACTCACTGGCGCGGGACGCGCCGTGTGGCAGCGCGCGAATCGGGCAGCGACTATCTCACTCTTACTCTTCGCGCAATCTGAGATGGCGCGCGTCACAAGCGACCGCCCCACGATCGCGGCCGAACGCTCCCGATCGGTGCGCTACCACCATGGATTTACAATTTATACATAGCTATTTATTACAATTATTATTCGTTGCCTACACATAGGCTACTTTTTATCCCGGAAAACGCGGGTGAAGCCGCGGGGCGCAGCTAGTACATAATAACTCAATGTCTTGAACTTAAATAATTTTCATAATTCTGAAATAAAATCTCTTAAATTAAAGCTAATTAATTACTTTGCATTTCTTCTGCATTCCTCAAAGCTATGATAGTACAAACTGAGGAAGTACTTTCGAACACACAACTTATTGATAGGTCTTCGAGCACACAGCTGTATTCATGATCCGGATATCTTGTCTTTACGTAGTGCGATCTTGGGTCATCGGACAATAAACTTTCCAAGTTAGTCTTGAACGCTTGTGCTCTGTCTCGGTCACTGATTAACTCATTCAATCTGTTTATGGCGTCTTCTGTGAATCTCACTTCATAGGCTTGAGAAGGTGGGTTAGAAATCCAAGAAGCAACTCTTATACCGTCACTGTTTGTGGTTAGGTGGGAAGACTGGGGTGGTGTGAACCGTTCTTGGCCGTCCGGGGCACCTCTTTCTGTGTCTGGTCGTCTTAACGGTGTCCTTGTGCGGAGGTCTACAGTTAGGGGTGATTCTGGTGTGGGTGATATTGGGGTTAATATGTTGGGGCCCGGAGATGTGTCTTCAAATGGCCGGGGTGGGGTAGTGTCGATTCCAATTGGGTTTGTTACGCGGTGATTTGAGCTGGAAAGATAAAAGAAGGTTTTAGAAACAAGGTAACTTAATAGAGTAACGAGTTTACATATTACATTAAAACCATATTCAGTTGAGAGTGTGAGAATGATAGTCAGCAGGAAAAAAACGTTTTCTTTATTCGATGGTAGGCTTGCGACCTGCTTGTGATTGTATTATTGATTATTATTTATTATTATTGTTTATTATATTGACCGCCATCTTGCCTGGATGGTGAGCAATGGAGCACGCTTATTTATTTTATTTTATTATTTATTTCAAGCATTTTAGGTTGCCTAGAAGAAACCGATTCACTCTCGACTTAAAAACACCAATATTATATCTATCGAGAAACACCCACTCAAGCAGAGCATTGTCAAGGTCGAGGCTCCTTGAAGAAACCACACAACAAGTCTCAAGTACCACAACACCTGACACAATACAAGTGGATGAGGTATGCCAGCGACCCCAGGCCGTGCTCCGTTATTTTAGGGAGCTCGGATGGTTGGGGTAAGCTGGCAGTCGGGGGGCAATGCACAACACACCCCAAGCGGGACGTCGGTGCAGGTCGTATCACCCCCATTTAGAATTAGAATTAGAGCATTATCAACGTAAAACACACGCGATACACCAATCCAATACGGTCATTATCTGTGGTCCATAGCAAAAAGGACGAAACTCGATAAAATGTGTGGAACAGCAGATTTTTTCTAGTTGTTTCAGGGTTGGTCCCTTGGTAAAAGTTGTTCATAATGATGAGTATGAGCTTTTTTCGAGCATACCCTTTCTTTAAAATCCTGTATAGTAACTTACTGTATGGCGATGGCCAGACGACCTCGACAAACATCGGGAGGACTGGCCAATTATAGCACAGGGAGAACTTTGCCCAACATTGGGTCAAAACAGGCTCATAATAATAAATAATAGTAATTTAGTCTTGTCCAGCATTGGGTTTATATAATCTAATGATGTAACTCACCTTCTGCCATTATCCAACGTCAAACCCCCAACAGCTGCAGTGGCGTCACTGATCCCCTCTGTAGGGGGTCTGTTGAGTGTGGACAGGGGGTCAGACAATGTTGCCGGGCGGTCGTACTGCGGAATGTATGGCTTTATATCAAGTACTGGAGTGCCGTTCACCATGTCTACTCCGAGGAAATTTATTCTGTTACCTGAAATTAAAGTAAATTACTGTTAGTTGGCAGTATATAGGACATCTAGGTGTCTTCAAGTAGCGAGAGAATTAGTTTCTTCTAGCTTCTAGCGTGAGTCATTGTAGATCTGATCATTGCTTGTCATTAGGCAAGATGATGGTCAAACATATACTCCGGAACGGCTAGACCGATTTTGATGCGGTTTTCTGTTATTGAAAGCATACTTTACTTATGTTTAAAATTTAGCAGAATTTAAATTACAAGATCTTTTCATTGGTTTCATTGTTAATTTAATCTGAACTTGTCCTTAGATACACACACCTACTCCTCTGGCGGAAATCGCCATTGATCTTGCACCGTCTCTTGCCAATCATCAACTTAGGTAGTGTGAATATTATTAGGTAGGGTTCCTAGTCACCTTCAATACTCTGTACTTTCACAAGTGAGAGTCCGATGGGGCAAGGCCGGTGTGGAGACCGGGTAGAGAACACGCCGCGCCGCTCGCCGTCCAGCCGAGGCGGCGTCACTTTAGCCATAACATTACTGCTTTCCGTATTGTGAAAATGGAATATTATCCTGAAAATTGTAAGTTTTTATTGCATTGTCATCAGAGTTAATATTAGCTAAATTGGACATTGGGAAGTGGTTCATAATTTAGTTGCAAGATTTGACCAATATACCAAAACAATAACAGTACAAGCCAAATAAAATAATTGTAATATTTTTAACCGACTTCAAAAAAGGAGGAGGTTATCAATTCGTCTGTATGTTTTTTGTTTTTTTTTTATGTTTGTTACCTCATAACTTTTGACTGGGTGAATCGATTTTGATAATTCTTTTTTTATTAGAAAGCTGACGCTTCCCATTTGGTCCCATTTCAATTTAGTCCAGTTCTGATAATGGTATCCATGAGAAAACCATATAATTTTTAAATTTGCATTAATTACGTGCGCGACAAATTGATGAATAACTCAATAGTCGGTCTTTTGAAGTCGGTTTTTGTTTTTTGTTTTGTAAAAATAATCCCACCAAAAACATAAATGTAAAAAAGGAGAGCCAAGTTCAATACAAAAAGAAAGGAGATCTAAATGAGTGCCAAGTTTGATGGTCAGTCCTGAAATTCTTATAACTTAGGATAATATAGTGTAGCCTAAGGTTTGACTTGGCTAGTTTTCATATACGAATTATTATGTTCGATGGCTAGTTTCTATCAGCAGGCCAAATTTTCGAAATAATAAAATAAGAACCGACAAGTAACAGGTTTAGAACTTGCGAAGCCTATAATATACCTGTAATTCGTATCTCTTCTCTCTAATCCTCTTTCAGACTCGGAATGCTGTGTAAGTTAGTAGACCGAATCTAATGTAAAATCTAATCGAAAATAAAATGTATCTAGGGCAACATACTTGTACAGGAGAAAGCTTTTCAATTTCATTTTAAAAATGAAATAAAAAGGATGGTGTGACAGATGCAAATGTTGAGATGGATGTGTGGTGTAACACAAATGGATAGAATTAGGAATGAGTATATTAGAGGAAGTCTAAAAGTAGCGCCAGAGACAGAAAAGTTGACAATTCTATCGTGGTATTCATATTATGCGAAGAGAGGAGGACCACATTACAAAAAAGATGATGAACTTGAGTGTGAATGGGTAACGCTGTAGAGGACGACCAAAGAAAGTATGGATGACTGTGTGAAAGACGATATGAAAAAGAAGGGAGTGTATTCAGATATGACGAGTGATAGATGAATGGAAGAAGTGTACATACTGTACCGACTCACGTAGGTGGGATAAGGGCAGGCAGATGATGATGAGTGTGACAGTAGTGAAGAATGTTGAAAGATAACATAATTTACTTGTATGTTGTTTAGTCTATACTATACAGTTCATAGTTTATATGCCATAAGCACTGTACAACATTACAGATGGTAATGGTCATACACAAGTTTTTTATCAAATTACAGAAATTTTATAAATGCAAAAGAAACTCATAAGTAATTTATAGGTAGTGGCAGTTACCACTTTTATTAAAATTTGATGAGGCAGAACTATGTTACCTACACTTTGAAGATGGATATGGATGGACAATGGACATAGTATGCTTTAAGCCCAAAAATTGGGAAAATTAAATTATTTAACATTTTGACGCTGCTAAAATCACATGCGCTAGCCCCAGGCGCGGCTAATAGTCAAACGCATTGTTTCACGCGCCTGGCGTGTGAAGTCGCATTCGCGTCGCGCAAAGGAACATAGGGTATGTGTTTCCCACAGTCAAAATGTTAAGAGAGAAGAGAATTGAAGAGTGAGTTGAAGTACATATTTTCTGGTGTGGATAAGAAATGTTTATATTTCTAAAATGACAGTTTCAGTAAGAAATTATTTGTATTACCATATATGTGAAAACTCTTCCAAGCCTTCTAAAGCATGTTCCGGGTTATTAAACACTCCACTGTCAATTACCACGGCTCCGCGAGAATTTGCCATTACGGAGGGCTGCCGTGGGACTGCACGTTTGTTCTGGAATGAGCTTTCAATAACTCCTATTGGCCGGAAAGCATTTATGTCTTCATGGGATGATGTAGAAGGCTCACTTTGAGGAATGGTTGCTAGTGTAGTTGCTGTAAACATGGCATTGAAATTATGATAGAGTGCATCAATAAAATTAAAATAGCAGCTTCAGTTACAGAAGGACAAGATATTGTGGGTCATGTAAATCATTCAAATCACCTGTGTCTCCGCAGCTAGCGCAACGTAATCCTCCAAGAGTAGACTTAATATGCTTAATCTCCTTCAAGTGCTCATGTTTTAGTGCAGAAATCTGCTGCCTGTACAAAATAAATGCAAGAAATAAGATTTATTTCTTAACATTGATGTTGGTGATCTGTAAGACAATATTTACGTTACGTAGGTACCTTAAGTTTTTTATTTCTGTTCTAGCTTGTGATATTTGATTTATATATTGATGAAATTGTTCCGTCATTTTGTATTAGTTTTGTTCAGTGTACGATATTTTATAATTATTTTGAAAATGTATCTCAGCTCGGCTCGATTTTCATTTCAGTTTATTTCACAAGTGTTGCCATAGTAGTTAACAAAAAGTAACGTTTCTAAATACCAAAACCAATATTGAATGATGCTTGGAAGAGATCGCTCTTAGCAATAAGCCCGCGCATGAATCTATTTAATACCACAAACAGTATCGAAGTGAACCATGGGAATCAAGATCAAGGATTAGGGAGGATCATAGTATGAAACAGACAACTAGTTCTAAATTACATTTTTTGTTATAAAAGTAACAATTGGGCAAATGGCAATGTTACTTTTTGTACCATTCAAAATGTTCCTTGGATACGAAAACATTTGGTTATAATAAAAGCATGTCATAGTGACAGCAGGATAGCTCTATACCGTAGTCTGAGTGTTAGAAAGAAACAGCAATTAAACTAAAAACTTCGACCGAGTTTAGCCTGCATACAAAGTTGCGCTTAAAAACCTACAGAAACTCATCACATAGTACTTATATTTATACTTCCTCCATTAAAAAAAAACTTTTATAAGCATTGTTGTGGTTCTCGTTCTGATGTTTTAGAGCCTAATAATTTTTTTGTAAATAGTACCTAAGTTATCTTCTGGTACGATTCCATATTAATTAAACTTTCTAAGTAATGTCAATGATGATTCTCTGCAAATAAAAAAAAAAAATCAGATGATGTTTTTGAACGCAAACATAAAGTTTTGTGGCTAATTTAGTGATGTGTAATGCTCGAGGTCGATTTACTCGAGAATTAAAATTGTACGGATGAGAATAGAATAAGTGACTCAATATTGATACATTTTAACGTGAGTTGAAAACAATATAATTATTATGACAGCAATAAAATGTTTACGCGAGTCCTCCTGACTGACATTCAATCTATTGCTGTCCTCCATTTAAATAATTTGACTATTGCAGATTAAGTGCATAAGTATATAACATATTAATAGATAATTTAAAACCAAAAACCATGCTAAAAAAATTGGTTGTCTGTAAAGTCGGTTTACAGACGATTTAACGTGACAACGTCAATAAAATTTTGATGAAATGGTTGCATACTGTTCTCGCTCCGATCGAGACGTCACAATGAGCGTATGAGAGTAACGGGACACTTTATCGTGCGTGCACCCGGCGTTCATCGATTTATAAGAAGTTGTCACGTCAAAAACTATTCGATTTGGCTTTGGTTCTAACAATGCGATTAGATATCGATACTTTGTCTTTCCGAATACGAACCCATTACCTATTCGAACTTAGTCCTTTCGATGTTTTTTTACCACAACACTATTGCGGTTTGCCATTTGCCGCACACGTGCTGAGATTTTGTGATATTTTTACTACAATTTATTTTACTTCGCAACTTTCTGAGAGCATCACGAAGCGTCTTCCTTCCGCGATTATTGTTTATCAACATCTGATCATCATCAAGTTTTGGTGGTGAGTGTTATCGGCAAATTATTTTGACGTGCTGGGGTGGGGCAAAATGTCTGTAGAAAAAGATCGCCACGTGTCCTACATTTCAGATTTTTCTTCTTTTATATTTATTTTACGGTTATCTTGGCATATAATAATGATCTAGCAAAATCTTAGATTTTTTGGTTTATTTTTAGACTCAAAGCTGTTATTTACATAGTTCTGGGAGTGCTTATTTTGGTTTCACGGGATCGATTATTTTTCTTGCCGGCACGGCAAATTAGTAGCTGCAGTTTTGCGTTGTCGTTCTAATTAATATACTAATTAATGTATCGTGTTTAACTGCAATTCTATAAATCTATTCTTTAGGTCCTAGAAAGGACTGGTTCTCATTTTAATTTCCTGAGGGGCTGCTGACTCACACATTCCAACCTCACTTCGTATCTACCCTCATCATCTATTGTTATGGAATAATAGAAATGTTTTTTTTTTAAGATTTGTTTTATGTGAACCCATATTGTTCAGGATAGCAATAAAATAGGATAAATAAAATATTCTGTTTTCTGTTGTTTATAGATTTTTTTTGACATTGCAATTTTTTTACTGAAGTGACTAATCAAGTCTACCTAATTATCAGATTAGAGATGTTAGAGTGAGTTATAGGACTTTAATTATTGTTTTTTGCAAGTTTGCTGCTACAATTTAGTATCTTGAAACTATAACTAAGCCCGTAAGCCGGTGTACATAATTATTCTGTACTACAAACATTCATGTTTATAATTATGTATTTACTTTCTCGAAAATAGTTTTAGCAATTTTCTTAAAATTAATAGTTGCTGTTTAGAAAGTAATAAATCAATTAGCTGGGTTGAATTCCTGAAATAATTTATTTACTGTTTAAGGTTTTTTATTTACCTATTTGCAATTTGAGTGTGTAACGAATTTTACTGCAGAATAAAAACTTTGTTATAAAACAATAGGGGAAGTCCCTACTACACCACAAAATTAGGGGAAATCCCCACTTCACTTTCAGTTGGTACAGGACATTATTATAATGTAATCAACAGATTGTAAAGTTTTTATGCCAGCCTAAGTCATTTTAAGTGATTGACTTTTCACAACTTTGTGGCATAAAAAAAAGATTGGCATTAAAAATGTATGTATGTGTATTTAGGAAAATGTATTGCAGTGGCGTCTATAATCTATTTATGACAGAAATGTCATTTCCATACATTTTCCTAATTTTTTAATATTGTTTCGATTATAGAATTACAACTTTGCTAGGGATGCTGGATCAACATAATGAATACTGGGTTATACAGGGCTCATAGTACTCATCGTAATGAACAACTTTTACTATTGGACCATTCCGGAAATCGCAAAAAAAAAAATCAGCTGTTCCAAACATTTTGTCGACAGTCATTGATATTTTTCTATGGAACAGCTGATTTTTTTCGCGATTTCAGAGTTAGTCCCATAGTAAAAGTTGTTCGTAATGATGAATAATATGAGCCCATTTCGGCTTAGCATCCCTTTCTGTATAAACCTGTATAGACTTTGATCCTGGACAAATAAACGGTCTTTGTAGATAGTAGGTGAGACTGCAGAACATAGCCAGTATTGTATCATTATTATTTCTATGATTTGTTCAATGTTTGTTTGCATAGAGACTTCCACAAAAGGAGCTATCATTTAGGTATGTGACATCATAGGGCTTATCTGGAACGGTGGCTAACATTTTATCTTTCACAAACAATAGCAGTTCATGCTTGTATATGCATAGTAGGTAGAATATAAGGATAAATCATAAAAGTAAGTTTAGTAAAAAGGAAATAGCCTTTGGTATTTAGAATATGTGGAAAAAATTTACACTATCTACACCTACACTAATATTATAAAGTGGAACGATTTTTTTGTATTTTGTTGGTTTGTAATGAATAAACTAAAAAACTATGAACTGAATTTAATAATTCTTTCACCATTAGAATGCTATGCCTGAGTAACATATTATGTTAGACTACATTAAACTACATTTCATACTCAACTACAGGAATGTTAGTTTAAGTTTAACATACATGTACCACACATCACCTCTCCTTGGGTAACCAGAAAAAAAATTGAGAGTTAAAGGTTTATGATCCGGAAAACTTTATAATTTTTTTTTTGTGTTTTTGCCACTTAATTTCTATTGTTATATAATTTTACTATTTTCGACGGAAAATACATGCCTTACTCGGGAAAAAAATCTGCATATAAAAATATGTTCATCTAAAATTCTAAATACATATTATTTGAATTTTATTTACTTATTGGGTTATGATTTTTTTTTTATGTAAAACATACAAATTAAAAATCAAAGTCATTTGTATATTCTGAACTACAATACATTTGAATTTAATTTGAATTGTTTCAGTTAGTGATATTTAATGGCCATGGTCTCCGAGGCAAAGGTGAATGGCGGGGAGCTGGAGTCTACAGAGCTGCCGCCCGCGCTCGCAGAGAAGCCCGCGGGTCTCCCGCCCGGCAAGTACTCGCTGGTGGGCTGGGACATGGACACCACGGGGCGAAGGCTCATTGATGAGGTGAGTGAGAGAACTTTTTTTATTTTTATAATTGATAGGCAAACAGGCAGACGCTTTGCTTGATGACAAAACATTCGCCTATGTACACCAGCAACACTAGCGGCATTGATGCTGCTTTGCCAGCCTGGTGAGTTAAGGCTCGAAAGAGGAGGAGGGGGTTTGTAAAACGTCACGGAATATTGGAAGGGGGGTGTAGTTAGATATCATAAGTGTTTTTTTTTAATTTGAAAATTTTAAATATTTTTTGTACTTACATAAAAAAATTACTTGATTTTGGCGGGGGCAGGGAATAACCTCACCACGTATCACCAGGGGGAGGAAGGGATGAAAAAGTTGCATAAAAACATAACGTGATTAAAGGACGATCCCAATGCAGAGTATGTCGTGAATCTTCTAAAATCTGAATAGGAATAGAAATAGTGAGTCTATTTGTTACAGATCTGCCAGATAGCAGCATACACCCCGAAACAAACTTACTCGCAGTACATAATGCCGTACGGAGACTTGAACCCGGGCGCGCGGCGCCGCCACAACGTGCGAGTTGTTACCGTCGGACGGTATCGCATGCTGAAGGACACTGGCACCCACAAGGTAGCTATACCACTTTTCAGTTCTACTAATATTATAAACTAAATGACCTGTTTCACCCTTCGAAGGCAGATCTTTTATCCTGGCCAGCAGGGGGATGATTAGAGTTGAATATTAGAAATTAGAAGAGTTACCTGTTGATCTTCATACTGCCTAAAACTAATAATAATATTAATTTTCGTTTACAAATAAATTAGCAGCATTGTAGTTGAATGCCATCATTTTCTTTCAACATTTTAGTATTTTAACTGATCATATCAAAATATCATTGTCTTCAGATCTTAAAGACCAAGTCTGAGATCTCAGCGCTGACAGACTTCCTGGACTGGCTGGAGAAGGAAAAGGGGGATGGGAGTGTGATCCTCATCTACCACGAGCCGCGCCGTCTCAGTCCCACCATGCTACTGGAAGCTCTTACTAAGTGAGTATATAATAAGTTTTAGGTGGGGCCCTCGGCTGATGTTTACCATGTTAATTAGATGCTCTTCTTTAGATCTTTAAGGGTGAACTGAATAGATTACTACAATACAGAGTATGCTGAACCTAAAAAGGCTTCTTAAGAAAAATCATTCTGAAGAAGGTGATCTGATTATGTTGGTTGTGATCCAAGTACAAAAGGTTTCACGATCTGTCAAATTGAAATGAGCTGCCTATTCTGTTAAGTACCAGCTGTTAGACCAGATCAAGTTAATCATGGCTGGGCCAAGTTAAACTGAATCTTTAAACATTTACTGCTGGGATACAGATCCCCCATCACCCCTTATGGGATTGCGTCGTGTAATCGTTTGTAATCCCAATGATAAAAGTATTTCAATATGTCAAATTTTATTTATTTACTAGTTGACCCCCCGGCGGTTTCACCCGCTGTTTTTTTTTTACTTTTAAACCTTCCCTGTAGTAGAGCAAACAAAACAAAACAAAAACCAACAACAAAGATCGGACCAATTTCTGAACACACCTATAAGTAAATATTTGACAACCTAGTGACACTATTTTTTATTTCTAAAAAGACAAAAGAGTTCGGACATCCCGAGTTAACCGTACCAAACAGGAGGAACAGTTTGTATTGGAAAATTAAATTGTTCATTTTAATATTTTTCTTTACATATTATTAATGTTTAAACCTTCCCTGAACTTTTACAAATATTTCAAGACCAAAATTAGCGAAATCGGTCCAGCCGTTCTCGAGTTTTAGCGAGACTAACGAACAGCGATTCATTTTTATATTTAAGAAAGATTGAAAAATTGAATTGAAAATTGAAACAAGCTGGTTATTTGTACAGGTACAAGCTGCTCGACCGGTTCAAGTCGATCGTGGCCGGGTTCGCGGACAGCTACGCTCTCGCCGACGACAAGTGCCGCGCCACAGTGAAGTCGGTGTCGCTGCGCGTGCTGGCGCGGGTGCTGCTGGACGCGGACTCGCTGGCGGTGGACAGCGCGCTCGACCGGGCCAAGGCGGCCTACCGCATCCTGGAACACCTGGCGCAAGGTAGCTACTACACTATAGTGCAGATTCAACACCGATATGTACAGACTATAAACGGAAACCTCCTAAGGAGACATAAATTACGTCTCGAATTTTTCGTCCCCTGTCCCTGTCCTTCTCAAAGTTAGCCAAGTTTGTGACATCACAATTTTTGCAATTTTACATCTAGAAAGTATTAAATTTAAAAAATCGTTTGAATAATTAGATTTAGAAATGTGACGTCACAAAACTTAAGATCCACTCCTTGTCACACAATGTCACTTCATCGACCCCCCCCCCCTCCCTCTCCCTTTACGTGTTCGGTGAATGAACATTATGACATTATGATATTCATTATTAACTTTTCTTCCTTTTTCCTCAGGTGAACAGCAGGAAGTTGGCGGCAGTGGTGAGGCAGCGACTCAAGACATGATAGAGACGGCGCGGCGCTGGGCGCGCCCCGTCACCACCGAGCTGGGCGCGTTAGACAACCTCAAGAAGCTGCTTGAGAGGTAATACTAGTACTCATACATCTAGAGCTGACCAAGTGCTGAGTATGACTTTTCAAGAAAGATATCAACGATTTTCACGCATGTTTTTCTTTTATATCTTTGACTAGCTGCACCCGGCGGTTTCACCCTCTATTTTTTTTACTTATAAACCTTCCCTGTATTAGAGTTTAGAGCGAACAAAACAAAAAAATTAATATTGAAATCGGTCCAGCTGTTGTCGAGTTTTAGCCAGGCAAAAAACAGTGATTCATTTTATATCAAGATTATTAGTTTTTATCTAAATCAGAGATGGCGATTCTTGATGAATAAACGTGCCAACCTTTGTAAAGAAATTTTGTTGAGGCCCTCGACGTTCCGTTAAATAATTTTTCCTAGTAAAAATTGGGTGGTGGCATGCCCACAATATTTTGTCGCGTACCATTGGTTTGCTATCCCTGATCTAGATCCTGTTTAAATTTGAATTAAAATGTTGTTTTTCTTTAGTTCTCTTGTGATTGGTGAAACGACTTATCATGATGATTGTGATCCTCAGACAGAACACGTTCCGGCCGGTGTTCGCGCCGCTGCTGCGCTCGGCGCGGCCGGAGCGCAAGCGGGTGACGGCGCTGCGCCGCCTGCTCGCCGACGCGGGGCTGCTGTACGAGCAACTGCAGGCCGCCTGGCAGGACACGCAGCTCGCAGGTGGGTACAGGGTAGAGAGCTGCAGGCCGCCTGGCAGGACACGCAGCTCGCAGGTGGGTACAGGGTAGAGAGCTGCAGGCCGCCTGGCAGGACACGCAGCTCGCAGGTGGGTACAGGGTAGAGAGCTGCAGGCCGCCTGGCAGGACACGCAGCTCGCAGGTGGGTACAGGGTAGAGAGCTGCAGGCCGCCTGGCAGGACACGCAGCTCGCAGGTGGGTACAGGGTAGAGAGCTGCAGGCCGCCTGGCAGGACACGCAGCTCGCAGGTGGGTACAGGGTAGAGAGCTGCAGGCCGCCTGGCAGGACACGCAGCTCGCAGGTGGGTACAGGGTAGAGAGCTGCAGGCCGCCTGGCAGGACACGCAGCTCGCAGGTGGGTACAGGGTAGAGAGCTGCAGGCCGCCTGGCAGGACACGCAGCTCGCAGGTGGGTACAGGGTAGAGAGCTGCAGGTCGCCTGGCAGGACACGCAGCTCGCAGGTGGGTACAGGGTAGAGAGCTGCAGGCCGCCTGGCAGGACACGCAGCTCGCAGGTGGGTACAGGGTAGAGAGCTGCAGGCCGCCTGGCAGGACACGCAGCTCGCAGGTGGGTACAGGGTAGAGAGCTGCAGGCCGCCTGGCAGGACACGCAGCTCGCAGGTGGGTACAGGGTAGAGAGCTGCAGGCCGCCTGGCAGGACACGCAGCTCGCAGGTGGGTACAGGGTAGAGAGCTGCAGGCCGCCTGGCAGGACACGCAGCTCGCAGGTGGGTACAGGGTAGAGAGCTGCAGGCCGCCTGGCAGGACACGCAGCTCGCAGGTGGGTACAGGGTAGAGAGCTGCAGGCCGCCTGGCAGGACACGCAGCTCGCAGGTGGGTACAGGGTAGAGAGCTGCAGGCCGCCTGGCAGGACACGCAGCTCGCAGGTGGGTACAGGGTAGAGAGCTGCAGGCCGCCTGGCAGGACACGCAGCTCGCAGGTGGGTACAGGGTAGAGAGCTGCAGGCCGCCTGGCAGGACACGCAGCTCGCAGGTGGGTACAGGGTAGAGAGCTGCAGGCCGCCTGGCAGGACACGCAGCTCGCAGGTGGGTACGTATAGGGTAGAGAGCTGCAGACTGCATGGACCAGCAGCTCGCAGGAGGGTACTTGTGTAGGAGGGGGCGAGATGGGTAGATGTTTGAGAGCTGCAGACCTGATACTGGCGCTTGTGTAGTCATTAGTTATTGTTTGAGAGCAATAGACTGCATTTCAGAACCAGCAGCTGCTGGAAGCTGTTAAAAACCCAGCCTCAAAAGTTACAAGTTTTGAAGAAATTTTGCTCTGAAATACGTCAATATTTATTTATAGTTAACAACTTATGAAGCTATTTTGTAATCTTGATAAATCTAATAAAAACCCTAATGTTAATTTGCAGGGCTTGAAAAGCAACTTGCGTCGCTGTCAGTGTCAGCCAAAGAGGAAGACATCAAGGAACTAATAGAAATATTCGACTGCCACTTCGACCCCGCTAAAGAGGCGAAAGGACCGAAGCCGAGGTTACCGCGGAATGTCGTTCGGCAGAGGGTAAGCACTGTTATTATATTTAGAGCTGTGAAGGCAACTTCTAAACGGAATAGATGGAGGCAGATTAACTGGCTAGGTTCCGGTGACCACAAACCTCAGAAATGAGTAAACATCTGAAAGCTTTATCTTGTTTACAGAAAATCATCTCTTGAATATGTTACTAGGGGCAATGATGATGATGTTTACACACGAAATTTTAAACAAAAGGATGATAAAAAAAAATGTGCACATTTTTGCAATATGCTTCATTGCTCGTTTTGTGAAGTGTTTGTTGGGAAGTGCACACTTTGAACCTAACCCCTCAGAGAAAAAGGAGAAGCAAAGAGGGAAGCGCAGATTGCGGTCGAGCCCAAGCTTATTCTAGAACAAAAAATAAAATTACTTAGCCAGTTTTGTATAGTTTGTATTGACAGCAATGTAATACCTCGGTTTTGGTTCCAGGCGACGTCTTCAGCGGGCGAGACGGGCGAGGCAGACGGCAGCACGAGCGACTCGCAGAACAGCTCGCCTCAGAACTCTCCCAACAAAACCAGCCAAGGTATGTTATCATTTAGTTTTTATTTAGCTTCTCGCGTTATACAGATAGTATATTTTTTATACAGGGTTATTCATAAGGGGTATGCTAAGCCGAAAAGGGCTTATAGTACTCATCATTATGAACAACTTTTGCTATGGGACCAACCCAGAATTCGCGAAAAAAAAACCAGCTGTTCCATACACTTCGTCGAGTGTCATTGACATTTTTCTATGGAACAGCTGATTTTTTTTCGCTATTTTCGGTTTGGTCCCATAGTAAAAGTTATTCATAATGAGTACTATGAGCCCTTTTCGGCTTAGCATACCCTTTATGAATAGCACTGTATTAGACGAGCAATTCGCTCGCCTGATGTTATAGGTCACGTTTGCCCATAACAGGTCTGCACCACCCAGAATTTTAGATGTACATATGTCTGCAAACGAATTTTGAAACACATCTAAAGCTTTCGATACCGGGGTCCCGGTCGTTTTGCAGGCACGGAAAAAATTCACGCGAACTGCATGGTTCGTTCGTACGCGTGCGCCTTAAATATTTTATCATTCAGAGTGGATAAGAACGCTCCCTCCACTTGGATCCACAGCTCGGCTCCACATGTGGATCTATCGATGAAGGACGTTTTGCATTTAGACGTCATCTTAAAATGTTGCAGTTCACTAGTTTAGAACGATTTTAGAAGTGTTTGTGTGCTAACATGTCCGTTGTCCCCAGGCGACGCGGCGCCGGCGCCGGCGGCCGGCGACTCTAGTCAAAAAGTGGCCGCGGCCGAACCCGTGGCTGCCAAGTAGCGGCCGACTCCATTACAACCTTAGACCTTTTCTACCATATAATTTAGCATAACAAACGCCATAGATATATATATACACATACGTTTATTTGTATTACGCATTAGGTTAAGTATCCCTCGGAATTGAACGTTTGGTTTTCGTGCATCGGTGAACGAGATTACACATTATTTTTGTTTGTTTCATATTATCGGCCCATGTTATAGTTTGCTTTACGCGTAAACGTTTTTCCTATATTATATAGTAGGAGTGCCTTAGCAACTCGGTGTTTTAAGATGAATTTGTATATCCATAGTGAGATGAAATAACAAGTAGTTTTCATTGTCATATTATATTGTGTCGTTTTTACGCGGCCGATTAGAGGATGTGCAATTATGTTATATCTTATATACGATATTATGATATAGATGTAACTCAATGTTGCAGATTTTGTACTATTTTTAATATAATAGCAGTTTTAATACGGCTTCAAAAGTAGCAATATATTATTAAGTTTAATTCGGGGCTTTCGTTTTAAAAAAAAAAAGAGTACGTGAGTACTTGATTTATTTTAAAAAAGTATGTATAAATTATTTATTAAAATAAAAGTGCAATGTTACGGAACGGATGGACTGATTTTTACATCCGGCGTGTGAAATATGTTTATTTAAAATTTTTCTTATACTTTTTTTTTCATATATTTATTGAATGCTCGCTGTTTCATGCTTTCTTCTCGCTGTTATCAATAGTTTTGTTTGCCATAACTATGTAAAAGAAACATTATTTTCTCCATCCTAAGGTAAGATTTCTTTACCATACATGTTATGCTGCAAAAGTGTGTACCTATTAACTTCTAATTTTAGTTAGTTTTAACATAGACTGTACATATTAATTTAATTTCTTATTTTGTTCAGATCTCTAATAAATATGTAAGTCTACATACATTTGTTTTTTCAATTATCTCCTTTTGTAACTACGCAACTGACAAAATGAAAATAAGCAAGTCAGGTCACAGAATTCTGACCATTACTAATTATTATACAGGATGTGGCGTAAAGAGTTGATAATCTTTTACTTACGGCTGGGGGACATCACAACTGTTCGGAAAAAGTCGATTTGCATTCAGTAAAAGTGTCACGCGGGTTACGAGTTATTGGACATATTTTAAATAAATTTTCAAAAATGTCCAATTTTACTCGAAAACCGTGGTGACTTTTACTGAATACAAATTGTCATTTTCCGAACAGTCGTGATGTCCCTTAGCCGTAAGTAAAACGCCACACATTACGCTACACCCTGTATACAACTACATCGACTGAGTAATTTATAGAAGACAGGTTAGAAATATCTGTTTCAACATCAATAACTTGTTATGGTATTGCAATAACATGTACCGATTTACCTCTACCTGGCTCCTAGAAGATTGATGAGTCGGTCCGTACGTCAGCCGACGTTTACAGACGTAACGTTTTAGCGTGAAGGAGTAGCATACAAACTTTCACTTTTATGATTGACCGAGCGAGCGAAGCGTCTGCAACAACTGGCAAAATTTTCTTTCATCTCCGGATGTTTTGATAGAATTTTGCAGAAATATTTTAAATCTAATTCTAAACAAGAATTTAGAATGAGTAAAGTCGGTCAAGAGGTTGTCAAGTTATAAGACTGATTGTCGCAACAAAAAAGTTCTCGCGAGGTCTACTGTTCGCAGAACTACTAGTATTAGTGAGATGAGATGATTCACGAGTAAAAACTAGTATATATTATAGCAAAAAATATATTTATTTCAAACAGTAACAACATCATCTTGTGTCCAGCCTTGGGCTAAATGTTCCCTCACTGCTTTGTCTAAAACTATCTGCAACAGAAAAAAAAATCATCATCAAGAATTGTATACATTTTAGATCAAACATAAGTTTAATATATTATACCTACTAGTATTATAAAGAAGTAAATTTTGTAAATAATATCCGGAACTACTGCACTCCCAGCAAAGTTGTAATTCTATTATCGTAGACGCTATAGAAAACCAAGACAATGTATAGGAATGACATTTCTTAAATCTATCTACATGGTTATAGGGAAAAGGCTTTTTATGAACAACTTTCACTGTGGGACCAACTCAGAATTATTCGCGAAAAGAAATCAGCTGTTCCACTGTTCCATACATCTTGTCGAGTGTCATTGACATTTTTCTATGGAGCAGCTGATTTCGTTTTCGCAAATTCGGGGTAGGCCTCATGGTTAAAGTTAGTTAGTTAGTACTATCCTTTTTCCGGCTTAGCATACCCTTTCTTTATAATTCTATATCTTCTTTTTTCTTATATATAAAAATGAATCGCTGTTCGTTAGTCTCGCTAAAACTCTGGAACGGCTGGACCGATTTCGCTAATTTTGATCTTGAAATATTTGTAAAAGTTCAGGGAAGGTTTAAACGGTGAGAAACATTAATAAATAAGTAAAGAAAAATACTAAAATCGACAATTTAATTTTCCAATACAAACTGTTCCTACCTGTGAAACACGGGATGTCCGATCTCTTTTGTCTTTTTAGAAATAAAAAATAGTGTCACTTGGTTGTCAAATATTTATAGGTGTGTTCAGAAATGGTCTGTTTTGTTGTTATTTTTTTGTTTTGTTTGTCCAATACAGGGAAGGTTAAAAACTAAAAAAAAGCGGGTGGAACCGCCGGGGGTCAGCTAGTTCTGTTATAGAAATGTCATTCCATGCGTTGTCTAGTGTAGTTTTCTACAGCTTTGGCGATCATAGACAGTGGCGGATTTACACATTTGCCGCCCGTAGGCTATTCAACATTTTGCCGCCCCTACCGACCTAAACAATTCGATACACTAGCCCCGTCCCCCTCCCTGCTCACAATAATACTTTCTTTCAGAAATCATGTCCGAAATTAAAAAAACTTGCCCCAGAATTTGCCGCCCTAGGCTCCAGCCTACTCAGCCTGCTGGTAAATCCACCACATAGAATTGCGACTTTGATAGAGAGGAGAGGGGGGGGGGGTTTGGTTATTTTTTTTATAATGAATAAATTCGCATTTGACTACCAACTCGCCTGATGGTAAGCGACGATGTGGTCGAAGATACCTATTCACTCTGACCTTGAAAAGTCCAAGATTATATCTCTCAGGGAACAAGGAAGCCAGAAGTCTGTTCCATTCCCGAGCTGTTCGGATTAAAAACGTGGACTCGAACTGTTTTGTACGTATCCAGGGGAAATCGACAGTGTAGGGATGGTAATAGGGCGTCGATTATGATATTATTACAAAATGTCAAGCATCAGCTAGTTTTTTAAGATTTTGATTCAAACAGCATTGAACGAACCTCAATGTCTCTGCAGCCTTGCATTGCTCTGCTCAATACGACGTCAAAATAATCCATGTGCAGTCTGTGAGACATCTCTAGTAGTGCTACATTGCCTGTAACAAAATGAAAACGTTGATGTAAATTAATAAATCTTGAAACAGCTGAAAATGTTAATATAATAAATAAAATAAAAAGTGGATATGAACGTTTTACACTTAATCTCCCCACTAGGATACCCTGTGTCGGAGATGCCGTGGAGCACACAAAGACAAAGACATCTAACACCCAGACCCAGAACAGATATTTAAAAATGACTTTATTTCATGAGAAAATATTTCACGTTTTCAAAACTACAGCAACTAAAAATATTTCAAAACAACACTGTTGAGTGTTCCATGGCCTTCTCACCACAAAGGTCAGCAATGACATCCATTACCGTTATAGGTCTGTTAGCTTACATAACTGCCTAGTGCTGTGGTAACTGGTAAGCAACCCTTTTTTTCAGTGTTGTATACTATCTAGGCTATTCAATAGTGCTGGGCAGTTTAGCTTACTCTTTTTATATTCGACTACCTGCAAACCGCGGTTTCTGCCGCGTGATGATAAAAAGTAGCCCATGCGTTATTCCAGAACCTCATATACATTCTTCATCAAACGGAAATACGGTAACAAACCTTCTCACACGCACACAAAATCTTTTGCATTATAATACTGCCGTCATAAGCCCAAGAGCGGTATCTCAAAAATAAAACTATTTTACACTCAAAAAAAAAAAAAAAAATAAAAAAAAATATATACCTACCTACGCATCGGATGCGTGAAAAACCAAAAATATTTTTTTTTGAGATGCGCTTGTTACGGCAGAATATTAGTAGGAGTATATTGGTAGGATGATAGCCTTGTATTTGAGCACTACTACTTCTAATAGTCAATTAGTCACCAGTGCTGGGCAGACTGGCCACAGTGAGACACACGCCGCCCGCCGCCTCCTCCACATGGCCGACGTCCAGCAGCGGCTCCGCCTCCCCGCCGCGCCACGCCATGGAGGCGCTGCAGGCGCAGGCGTACGCGCGGAGCGGGATGCCTGCGTCCACTAGTGCGAGGGTTGCGGCGTTCACGCATACGCAGTAGCAGCTGCCGTCTGCCTGTAGACATTGTTGGGTTATCATTTATTGACCGAGCGAGCGAAGCGTCTATGCAACTGACCAAATTTGCTTTCGTCTGTCCGGATGTTTGTTTGTTGTTTGTCTGTACAAACAACAAACAAACATCCGGACAGACGACAGTCGCATTTCTCAACAAATCTGGACGAAACTTAGTATAAGGTTCAACAATTTTATACAATTTTTGTCATTGGAATTTGTTGTATTTACCTCAAAAAGAGGGGAAATTTGCTGCGGCTCCATTTACCAGCCAATTTTGATAAAATTTGGCAGTATTATGATACCTATTCTAAACAAGAATTTCGAATATGAGTAAAATCAGTCAAGACGTTATCGACATAAAACACTGATTGTCGTAAAAAAGTTCTTGCAACATCAACCGTTTGCAGAGCTACTTGTTTATTTATTTGATGAGGCGAGCAGCATAAGCTGATGTGCCTATATCTTGCAGTTCATTATCAGTCTGTATACGTCAGCACAATTTTCTTTTTTTTAAACCACAAGCCTAATTTATTTATTACTAGTTCTCATTCTGAGTGTATCGTGAAAAACTTAGAACAAACATGCAACTTTAGCAGGGTTCAGAGCAAATTATTATAACATTTTGATTTTGTGTTAAAATTTTATTTTTATTTTGTTAGAAAAATAGCTTTACCTGTAATACTTCCACATAGACATCAATCTGTGAGCGAGGATATAGTTCAGTTTTAATAGCTGCTGTGAGTGCCTGTCGCAAGTGCATGGACATTTCCGTTGACTTCCGGTCACCTCGGGGACGATTCTTTCTCTCACCTGAAAATATTATTCCCATAACATTATTTGTTTAAAAAATGGCAGCAGTTTCGCTGAGTGCTTGCAACAGTTCCAAGCTAGCATTTATTTTTTTATACAGGGTTAGGTTAGAGTTTGCTTAGCCGAAACAGGCTCATAGTACTTATCATTAGGAACATTTTTTACTATGGGATCAACACGGATTCGCGAAAAAAATCAGTAGTTCTGTAGAATGTCAATGACTCTCAACAGAATGTAAAGAACTGCTTTTCGCAAATTCCAGATAATTCAGGTTTTCAGGTTTCTTTAAGTAATCCATGATTATGAGTACTATAAGCCCTTTTGGGCTAATCGTAAACTTTCTTTATAACCTTGTATAAATATGTTAGCATTATTTTTATACGCTGATTATAAAAGTGAAAATCGAATATAACATGCCTGTTGAGAATGTCGCCATACTGTATTGGCAGTTGACTACAACTCCTTCATTTGAAGTTTTAGACTTTGATGCCTGTAATAAAATTAGTTTTAGTAAGTTGTGTATATTTACAAACTTTTAGTTTCACATGTTCCAGTGACTGTCTCAAATCAATTCTATAATGTCAACTTTGAACTACTTCCCGATGTCCAATCAAATTCAAAATTAGCATACTTGTGTAATGCTGGGGCTACATTAGCGGGCTACAGCGAATATTCGTGTTAACGCGATGAATGTGGCCGGGTACATCGTGTCATCGCGTAGTGTTCTGGCGAGGACGATGTAGTTCGGGGAGCTGTCGGTAAACTGGCACGGATCAAAGGGATTTGTCGCGACAATATTCGCTTGGGTGGCTACACCTACGTCAATTCAGTGTCAATTCACAACACAATCCGGCACGATGTCTATGTCCGAACACGATGTTTTTGTCGCGCCAACACGATACGAATCTTCGTCCGCTAATGTAGCCGAAGCATTATATTAACAATGCAATAATATAGTACCATAGAGCGGTTCTGATGATGAATCAGGAAGCCCTCTATCATGCTTTTATGAAGCTCTTAGAATCTGTTTCCTGGGTGGTTCAATATAACCTCTTCATCTATTTAAAATTCTGAACACACTAACCTGATTATAATAGAAACAGTACCAACCTGGTGAGGACCGTAAACAGCAGCCAAGACTTTGGTGTTTCCTTGCTCTAAATAAGCGCTGCCATCAGGCTGGGTAAAAACACCAAGTTTACACTGTATTCGTCTCAGTTCATTTGGTCTTCGGCCGTCTAGACGTAAGCCTTGACTTGATAATAGTTCCGGGCCAGGCATTTTAGTACGAGTAAAATAAAATAATCGTTTTCCTGATTATTTCTACAATACCTCTTAGTCTTAGCCTTAAAAAGTTGAAAACATGAAAAACCAAAATATTGCTAAATTCGTAGATTCATTCATAGACAAAATAAACTGTCATAGTCGAAATCATAGACATTTAATTTTTTTTCTCGTTGCTTTGTTAAAAACTGGGCTGCCATAAATCGAAAACCTCTTAAGTTTGAGTTTTGTCAGAATTTATTTCAAATAGGTACTGGCGCCGATTCTGTTGAATCATTACCAGACCAATTTTATCTCTTCTACTTTCCATGTAAATACTTAAATATGTATAGTGAAAAAGTTTTAAAAAAAACTTTCTTACGTAACAAATAGATAATTAAAAAATTGCTATTATTCTTATTACCTTCACACTGACAAAAAGGTAAGTTTTAGTGAATTTTCTGGCAGCTCAAAATACCTGAGAAGAAGATTTAAAAAAAAAGAGGCTCGGCTCGTCTAACGTCTATGGAAAATTAAATGGCGACAGTCAAACGATTGCGGCTTGTTGTCTGTTTTGTTGTGTAATTTCGGATTATTAAAGCTGTAATCTTTTGTTTAGCAATTGCTGAAGTTATGTAAAATACGTACAATCTTAGTTAGGTATGATTACAGTTAATAATAATCAATTATTGCTTAGTACAATTGGGCAATGAGTGCAATGACCACTGTCTTCAATCAATGTCTTGTCAAATTGTCACCCCTTTGGTTTAATGCGTGCGTGTTCATGAAATTAATTATAAAATCGATAGAGCTCATCTCAATGAAATCCACATACCTACTTACCCTGTACTAGTAAATCTTTCTGGATGAAAAGAAAGCACCGGAAGGTTGTTCTATTTCCAAAGTGTTTCTGTTTATGTTGACGATCTTTACATAGTTAAATGTATTAGGTACCTCCGTATTGATTTTATATTGCCTAATTTCAGTAAACAATGGATGTCGACGATTCAGCGGTGGATCTCAGCGTGAGGTAATTATGAGTGGTTCTCGCTAAAATGTTATTTGTTTGCGGTTTTTCAGTATCTAACTGATTATTATTCTTTTATGGTACAGGTCATTACCTCCGGAGTTGAGTGAGCTTAGGGCTCTTACGGCCAGTGGATTGACAATAACGCCAGCACAGCCTCCACCACATGTAAGTATTTAATGAAATTATTGTAGAAAAATAAGTTAATATTGATAGGTAAGTAGGCAATGAATGATAATTTCTATCTTCAAAGATAATAGTCGAAAATAACTTCTTATACATCTTCAGAAATTAAGGCATAGTTCTTAATCCCTGATTCCCTAACCAATGAAAACTTGGACGTCTTTGTTGTCTCTTCTACAGGTATAAGATTATCTTATGAACATGCATATGGTAGGTATCTATAGTCTATTTCAACTAGAGAGCGAAAAACGTACGTTCACGCCACGGTACCACGAGAGCACCGAAAACAAACGATGCGTATCGTTATCCATACATTTATGTATCGTTTCCCTGTCGCTTACGCATTTACCGTGTTTCGTGGTACCGGGCGAGGCGAGCGACAAGGTCCATCAGATATTGCAAACCTGTTTTGACATTTTTCGGTAAGATATGGCTGGGGCCCACATTCCGCTCTGGAATACGCTTGGATTCGGATTGTTTTAGTGTGCTATTTGAATGTTTGGTTGTTAATTGTTATTTTTTGTTGAGTTAAATTAGTTATATCTGTTTTTGTTAGGACATATATTTGTTTTGTGTTGTTTTTTGTTTGTGAGTGATAATGGAATCATCGGAGTCGTCTTCCTCGTCATCAAGACCGTTTAAAAGTTTTAACTCACCTAGAAAGAAGCGCAAGTTATCTCATCTGTCGGAAAATGAAAAAATGATGACAATTAACGTCTATAAATATGTGAAAGAGACGTGTCCTTCAGACAAATATATGTCCAAAACGGAAATGAAAATAAAGACTGCCGATATTCTGGGAATAAACAAGGCAACTGTATATCGTGTTTTAAAAGAATATAAAGAAATGGATACAATAAGGCCGCCTGCATCACCAAAACGTGGTCCGAATATAATTGAAAAGATTGACGAGTTTGACAAGTCATGCATTAGAAAAAAAGTTCATGAATTTTATTTGAACAGCAAGGTCCCAACATTAAATAAAATTTTGGAAGCAGTTAATTCTGACGAAATGCTGCCAAATATTAGCCGTACGGCGCTGTGGCGGTTATTAAAACATTTGAAATTCAAATATCTTAAAAGAAAAAGAAACAGTGCCTTAATCGAGAGACACGATATTGTATTGTGGCGCATAAAGTACTTGAAAACAATTATGAAGTTTAGAAAAGAACAAAGACCGATATATTATTTGGACGAAACGTGGGTCAATGCAGGTACATATTTTTTTGTTTACAAATTAATAACGATTCTATAATTTTCCTGTTGAATGTATTTACTTGAATTTATTTTACTGTCGACTTTAAACAACGATTGGCATTAATCTGACATGATTGTGATGTTGTTTGTTAAACGAAAAATTGACATAGGTTTTTTTTTTCAGGACACACTGTAAGTAAAGTTTGGGAAGACACGACTATACAGTCTCGTAAACAAGCTTTTTTGGAGGGTCTGTCCACCGGTGCTAAAAACCCTGTTTCGAAAGGAAACCGGTTAATTGTGCTGCACATAGGAAGTGACAAAGGATTTGTCCCAGAGTCCGAACTTGTGTTTGAATGCAAAAACACAGGAGACTACCATGAGTCAATGAACGCAACCAAATTTGAACAGTGGTTTGAAAAAATGCTTCCGAGACTGGAGTCAAATGCTGTTGTAGTAATGGACAATGCCAGCTACCACTCAAGACGCCAGGAGAAAGTACCAGTAACAAGTTGGAAAAAAAATGAAATTCAAACATGGCTGTCGGCGAAAAAAATTTCATACGAAGAAAAGGAAACAAAAGTAGAGTTGTTGGAAAAAGTAAAAAATATAAAAAAACATCACGAGCGTTACGTCATTGACGAAATGGCTAAAGCAGTTGGTGTGGAGGTATTGAGATTACCTCCATACCACTGTGAATTTAACCCTATTGAATTAATATGGGCAGATGTCAAGGGATACGTATCAAGAAAAAATACAACATTCAAGTTAGCGGATGTAAAAAAGCTACTCCATGAAGCGCTAAGCCACATTACCCCCGAAAAATGGCAAAACTGTATAAGCCATGTAAAAAAAGAAGAAGAAAAATTAGCCTCATTAGACCAGGAAGTGGATAAAACTGTGGATTCATTTATCATAAACGTAACAGGCGAAACATCAGACAGCAGCTCGTCAGACGATAGTAATTCTGATTCAGATTTAATATAATGTAATTTTTTTATTCGTTTGATTTTATTTTCATAATCGTTTCCTATAAATAGGTAATAATAATTATAAATAGTTTATTTGGCACACACTTAAATCTTAAACTAATTACACCTGCCAATGTCAGATGATTAATTTACTAATGTGTAGGTAGATAGTTACACGAAAAACTTGATCTACAGTTTTGAGTTAAATAGTGATAATAGTAATGTAATGATAATTGTTAGGTAAAAACTGAAAACCTGAATTTTGATAGTGACAAAATAGTTGTTAACTATTAAAACAATTTATTGATGCAAAGAAGGTTGGTCTTCCCTGCGCAACACTAAAAGGTCAATGTCCGTTTTTCGCTCTCTATTTGAAATAGACTATAATACATACTTATAGGTCTTGACCCACTTGTCAACACATTTATTGATCCAGTATGGCTAATAAAATATTCAAGTCCTATTTGAAAGAACTAGGTTGTTGGAACAGTGAAGTGAATTTAAACTTCAGGCAGTTTCTTTAAAACCGTTTTTCATAGGTGTGTTGCTTTGGAGAAGGAACCAAACAATATTTATATACATGTAGCTGAATGTAAGATAAAACTTCTATACTATTTATACTATATTGGATCTTTTCAGCCATTCTAGGAGTTGGATGTTTGAAAATCAAGTTTTGCTTATGTGTATATTTATACTAGCAGCACCCTGCGGTTTCTTTTACTTTTCTGCAGGAACCGTTATTTTTCTAGGATAACAAGTATCCTTTGAGTTAAGCCAGGATATAAGCTATCTCCATACTGAGCTTCATTCAAATATGTCGAACTGTTTGAGCATGAAGATCTAACAAACATCCAAGCACAAATTTTCATACTTATAATATTACTAGGAAGCAGAATACTAGAAACTTTGTCCAATTTTCACATCTCGGCTTAAAAATTATGTACCTATGTTTATGATGATTTATTAATTATATTACGATTGTGTTAAATTTTAATCCAAGGTTACAAGTCAAGTAGTAAAGCAGGAAAATGACCTAATAATTTGTTATCATGACATGCATAATACAGTGGTAGGTGTTGTTAATACATTCTATTCTTATGTAATAATTTTGTTTTCACATGCCTATCCATGGAAGATTGATAGAGTAAGTATTAGAGGTACTGTTTGTTGTATGTAATTAATGGTTTTGGTAGTTTAAGGGTTTAACGCATTGGGATGGGCTGCATTGCAGGTTCACGGCATACTCATCAATACTGTGTACTTGTTCTTATTGGATATTACCCATGGTTTCACCCCCTTTTCTTTCTATTAAACCTCCACTGTATTTGAACGAACAAAACAAAAAAATAAAAATTCAAATCGTTCCAGCCGGTCTCGAGTGTTAGCGGACTAACGAATGTTGTTTATTTTTTTTGTTATAAAAGAAAATGGGGGGCGAGAAGTTTCGCACCGGCGTCCTACAAGGGGTTTAGTTCTTGGCAGCAGTCACCCGAGCCAACCCAGCTCCTTACAATACTGCGAAAGTTCAATTGATACTGTAAACTTGTAAACCACTCATTTGTCAAGATCGAATTAGCACTTATCAAGCAACATAACAATAATCCTACATCGGTAGTAGATTTTGTATGACCAGCTTTACTACAGCGGGCCTTAGCAAAAATTGATATTGAAATGCTTTTGCACCCTGCTGTGGCCTGTCCCGATTTGGTAAACCTTTAATCAACAGTCTTTTAAACTTTAGATCAAACATGTTGCACCTAAACATCTTCAAAATAGAATACTCATAATGTCCCATGAAATTGTTAATCTTCATTGTTTATTGCATAAGAGAACCACAGAGATTTGTCAGGGGTGGTTGGGCTTCATCAGAACTTTGATACCAAAGCAGTCTATATAACCTTTCCTTAATTTTTAAAATGGTTTGCATGATCCATGATACATGAAGAATTCTTATTCGGAATGGGGGCGATAGGTCCCGCAAAGGGGCATTGTGCATTGCCAGCGATCACCGAAGCCAACCCAGCTCCTTACAGTGAAGAAGTGCTTAAATGTATTATTCTCAACATGCTTTTGAGAATTTATCGTACCTAACAATAAATCGAAAAGGTTGATTTTTGGGCAATGCAGCTTTTTTTTAATCTCTTCACAATTTAAATAAGTTTCTATTGTTTATGTGGAATCTATCGTTTTAAAGATCGTTGATTGTTAGTAGCTAACCAATTAAGGTCTTCGGCCTCACACTACAGGAACTTTTTTTTTTTAATAAGTCCATGTGTATATCCAGCATGTAAGCTATCTTTAATCCAAATTTCACTCAAATCTGTTGAACCATTTTAGAGTAAATAAGTTACAAACATATGTATGTAAACACTCTACTTTCGCATCTATGATTATAAGACAGTGTGATTGTAATTAAAATACTTATCTGCATATAGATTTTGTCCTGTAATTTATCCATTTTACAGTTTTGACCATTTTTAGAAACTGAACAGAATTGCTAACTATTGGCAGTAATTCATTTTATTATTTGGTTTCGGAGGGATTGCTTGAAGCAACCATTTTAGACACTGGTCTTTGAAATGAGATTCAGACATGGTTGATCTACTCTCTGACCTGTTTACGAATTCAGGGAAGTTTTTATGCTGGCTCCAAGTCAGAAATCATGTTTAGGGAGAGCTTTATCATGCCTGCATACTTCATTCCACTCAGAGATCGCTCTTAGCAATAAAACCGCCTTCTGTGCCTTTTTCTTGTGTATTTCACCATGTTTGTGATTTTCTTTTTGTCAATAAAAAAATATTGTATTGTGTTGTACTTTGCTTCGTTTAGGGACCGTAAGGATTAAACATCTCAGGGTGACGAGCGCAGTGCTGGTCCGCGCAGGGTCTTGAATTCAGAGTTCAAAATACTGGGTGGCGCAGACCTGTTATGTGTAAACGTGACACATCAGGCGAGTGATTTGCTCGTCTCGTCACTCAATAGCATAAAAAATAAATAAAAAAATTGTGTGTAATTTAACTTCATCAAATTACCTCTGAGTAAATGACGCGAATGTTTGCAGGGAGCCAGCGGCAAGCGGGTGCTTCGCCCCCGTTCGGAGCAGCGCAGCTACGCCGAGAGCCCCGACATAGTGCTCCTGCCGGCCGCGCCGCCGCACCGGAAGCATTCCATACCCACCCCTGCACCTTTTACTGGTAAAAACAGCTTTAAGATTAGCCGTATGCTGAGACGCAGGGGACCCAGCAACGAACAGCCCCTCTATCCAAGTTGCAATTCTAAAATATAATCGAAATGATATAGAAATGTAGGAAAATGTATGGGAATGACATTTCTGTCGTAGAATATAAAATCTATTAATATATTATAGAAACTAGCTGCGCCCCGTGTTTTCTGGGATAAAAAGTAGCCTACATATTATGTGTTAATCCACACTATAAAAGACCTTTATTCCAAATTTCATTTAAATCCGTTCAGTCGTTTTAGCGTGAAGGAGTAACAAACATACTCACAAGCTTTCACTTTTATAATATTAGTGAGATGAGATGTAATTGCTATCTATATATTTTTCTACTTTTCTTAATTGATTATAGATTTGTAACTTTGCTAGCGGCTCAGATTTTGCAGAGTAGAGCAGGCGAGACAGACATAGTGCGCAGAGCAGGACAGACACGTGTCTGCCCCGCACGTGCCTACTAATGATGCCACGAATAGTGAATTGGCCGAATACCGAATACCGAATATTCGGCAACACTGTTGGCCGAAACGCCGAATATTCGGCGCGAAGTACATGCTTGGTGGGGGCGCGTTAGCTGGAATAAGACTAGTCACAACCTGTTTTTCTCGTTGCGTTCGCGCGGCAGGCGACGACGGCACGCGCGCCGGGCCGGGTTTCAATTGCGAGTAAACAAAACAGTTCGCCTAGATCGGAAGGCCGATCCTTACAAGTGGTGGTCAGCAAACAAAAAACAATACCCGAACCTTTCGAAATTTGCAAAAGTTTATCTACTTGCAGGCGAAGACGCCTGCAAGTAGCGTTTATAGTGAGAGGTTATTTTCTGAGGCTGGTAACGTTTACGATGAAAAGCGCAATCGTTTGCTACCAAAAAATGCTGAAAAGCTCGTTTTTATCCATCACAACTTACCACTGATTAATTTTAACTACTAAAATGTTGTAATTTGGAAATAAATACATTATTTTGAGTAAAATAACGTGTCTTTTTTTATAAGATTTGCTATTCGTTATTCGGCCGAATAGTACGTTCTATTCGGCCGAATACCGAATAGCAAAAAAGTGGCCGAATAGGCCGAATACCGAATAGTTGCCGAATATTCGTGGCATCTCTAGTGCCTACACCGCAGTATGCAGCTCTCAGTATGTTCATTCATGCATTACAAAATCTGCTCTGCCCCGAGCTACGTGGACTTTCTCAGCAGAAGCTTAAGCTAAATTGCCACTTTAGTATATCGTGTATGTGAGATGAGAATTGAAATTTGGTATACCTGTGATGACAATGTGATAAAAGCTTGTTAAAAAGAACTTGTTTTTAGTGATTTCTATTTTACACAGATGGTAGCAGCAAGTTGAACTCTGGCGGTGTGAATGTATCGATTACGGCGCACGCGCCAGAATCGCCCCGCGAGCCGCGCGACGAAGAAGAAGAGGATGACGAGAATGAGCCTCCTCTGCCGGATCCGCTGCCCATACACCGGGTAAGTATTTTTTTATTTTAAAAGTAGTCTTATATTATAATAGCTGTTGGCCATTAACAGTCGCCGTTTACGAGTACAGAGTTATTAAAAACGGGAATCTTAAACTGAAAAAGGGCTCATAGTACTCATTTATGAACAACTTTTACTATGGGACTAACCCTGAAATCGAGAAAAAAATCAACTGTTCCATAGAACATTTTTAATAAAACTCGCCAAAGTGTATGAAACAGATTTTTTTTCGCGATTTTAGGGTTCTTTTAGACAACACGTTAAATCTTAGGCCTCACTTGTTTGTTCTGTAACTAACATGTTCTGATACTGACTTCAGTGTTAGCCACTTGACCTATAGTAACTGATTTTATTTGTAGTCCATAAGTAGAACGATTCGGTACCAATATAGGTTACGTTTCTTTATTTCAGGAGCTCTCTAGCGAGGAAGTGTGGGAGCGAGAGCGGAAATTACGTGACTTACGGGAGAAACTGAGAGCCGAGGAAACTAGACTCGTGCTCTTGAGGAAGATTCGGCAGTCGCAGCAAGCCACCGGCCTGCCGCCCGCCAAGGTGAACTAGACTTTATTGTGTTGGCTTTACGAGTTATAATGTGATGGCTACTTGACATTTGGAGGAGACAATTCGTGCTTTGTGCAAGCATATTTGAAGAAATTGAATTGTTATAAGTAATGACAGGAGGGTCTAGCAGACATGACAACCCTAATGAACGGATAGTGATATGTTTTATATTATTTGTGTATATGTAGTTTTTTTTATAGTTTTTGTTGAAGTTTGACTTGTGATAACTTGTAATATCAAATACTGAGAATCATGAGACCTAGCAGTATGAATTTTAAATCAGTCTTGGTATGTGTATCTGTCTATTTAAGTATTGTTATACCTTTTTGATACACTTTGTATAAGGAACTCTTGCTCAAACTGTCATGCTTCTAGAGCCAGTGCCAGTGTTCAGGCTGTGAGTTCTCTGTCAGTTTGTTGAATCAGTTGTTCATTTCATAAAGTAAACAGTTCATAAGTCCAAAACTATCGAGTCAACAGTTCAATCTGTGCATTGTCTGTAGATAGTTCAGTCAGAGTTGTATTAACTACACGAATAACTGTAGGAGTCAGTCGGTTCGAGTTGTAAGTAAATGATGTATTCCAGGATCCCGGATCCGGCACCGCGCTGGCCGGCTCCGGCTGCGTGGTGCCGCCCGGCGTCACCGTGACGCCGGCGCCACCGCCCGCCCACCAGAACAAGGTACTGGTTGGTTTATTGTTTTATTTGATGATAGGCTTGCGTTTGACTGCCGTCTTGTCTGATGGTGGCAATGATGCGATTACAATGGAGCACGATTGAATAGGAGAAACTGAAGAACGAGAAACAGAAACGCAAATAGAATTGAATTATCAATCTAAGTTCACGAAATCATGTAGTTTACAATGTATTTTATTTCTTAGATCAAAATCCAAAAAAAAAAAAAAACAAAATTTCCCAAAATTTCTAAGAAAAGAAAGAATATTTATAATATTAATAATAGATTTCATGTAATTTTATTTATAATCTATTATTTTGATTAATTTGATTAAAAAATAATTATTTTATTAAAAGTTAAAAGCTTTTATTTAACTTGCTGATGATGATGATGATTTAACTTGCAAAATTTATGCAACCATGTTTGTTCGGGTAGAATCTTGCAACTCAATTCTGATCCACTTATCGATGTCCAAATATGGTAAACCCGTGTACCTCGGACGAGAATGCAATAAAAGCTTGTTTTAAAAATATTTTGTAAAATAAACTTATTCAGGCATAGATATATTTATTGTGATTGTCCAGCGTACTACATCGTCCGGCACGACGAGCATCGTCCCGGGCGGCAGCTCGTCGCGCCGCGTGGGCAGTCTACCGGGGGGCGCCACGCTCACTCCCGGCCCGTACCGCACGCAGGTAACTAGCACGTGGGCAGTCTACCGGGGGGCGCCACGCTCACTCCCGGCCCGTACCGCACGCAGGTAACTAGCACGTGGGCAGTCTACCGGGGGGCGCCACGCTCACTCCCGGCCCGTACCGCACGCAGGTAACTAGCACGTGGGCAGTCTACCGGGGGGCGCCACGCTCACTCCCGGCCCGTACCGCACGCAGGTAACTAGCACGTGGGCAGTCTACCGGGGGGCGCCACGCTCACTCCCGGCCCGTACCGCACGCAGGTAACTAGCACGTGGGCAGTCTACCGGGGGGCGCCACGCTCACTCCCGGCCCGTACCGCACGCAGGTAACTAGCACGTGGGCAGTCTACCGGGGGGCGCCACGCTCACTCCCGGCCCGTACCGCACGCAGGTAACTAGCACGTGGGCAGTCTACCGGGGGGCGCCACGCTCACTCCCGGCCCGTACCGCACGCAGGTAACTAGCACGTGGGCAGTCTACCGGGGGGCGCCACGCTCACTCCCGGCCCGTACCGCACGCAGGTGAATATAGCTTGGTAGACCTTAGTCGCGGGTTATAATGTCTTAGGTCTTGTTGGTCACGGGTAACTGAGACTTGTGGGCCTAATCGATCACAGGTAAATTCAAAATTTCTGAATTCTGTATTTGGGACAGCTTAATAGCTAAAACATAGGGAATGATGCTACCTGCAATAGTTAATATAAACTGTGGCGCGGGTAGCAACGCCCATCTCCAAGATATAAGATTCCAGAGCTGCTGGAAATTAGAACAAATAAATATTTAAAGACTTTCAAAAAATATCAATTTGTCATGACTTTGTTGGTCACATGTCAACATAACTTTTGAAACCTTAGGGGATCACATAGCTAAGCTACTCGTAAGGCTCCAAGGTATGAATAACTTGCAAGACTGACAGTCACAGGTAAACATAACAAAGCCAAATCAGTCACAGGTGAAACAAACTTGTAAAGTGTTACCAGTCCCATGTGCCTAGTCCGTCGTGTGCGCCGGCTCTAAATTTTTCTCGTTGCAGTCGTCCACGAGCGGCGGCGCGAGCATCACTCCGTCGGTGACCATCACGCCGGCGCCGCCGCCCGCCTCGCAGCATGCGTCTTCTAAGGTAAATTGATACACTTTTACATACACTTTTATAGAACCTTACTGATAAGACTATTTAAACTATTAAACTTAATTATTGCAAAAAAAAATCCATCTTGTTTTCGCATGTGACATTTCACGTCAGCGAGAAGTTGAGATTCAGATTTTACCTTAATTCAATAGATGTTTTAGTATAAAATACCTTAGAAATCGAATTTTTGAATTATGTAAAGTTTTTGGAAATCATAGCATTGACAAGAATACCTTTGTCTTCTGCTTTTCGAGGATTTAGCCTCTTTCTCTTGCATTAATGAATAAGCGCGAAAAAGACAGACATTAATTAACTTTAAATCAACTCTAAACAAGAAGCCATAAGGATATAAATTGGTTGTATGTAGCAAATAAATATAAATATGTATGTTATTACAAGCCCGCTCAGGACACATCGTCGGTCACAAGTAGCACGAGTGATGCAGTGAGTATGGAAATGTGATTTCAATACTTTTATTACTGTTATACATTATTTATTATACACACACACAGACAACCTCTATATCCCTCTTACAAATGCCCCTCACACACATAATTATTCTCGTCACATACAATTTTTCTCATTTCACGCGTTACATAAGCGCGTTTCAAATAAAAAAAATCATATTTTACACTCATAGCTTCCCACTAAGATAAACTGTGTCGGAAATGCCATGGAACACACACAAAGACAAGGGTAGACAACTAACTGCCAGACCCAGAGCAGATATTTAAATTCATCATTCAAACATCTGCCCCGCCGGGATCGAACCCGGAACCTCTGGCTTATTAGGCAGATATAAATATACTACCACTACCACTGATCCAAAAAAGCCGTCAAAACCTAAGTTCGTAAGCTGTATATTGTGTATAATATCCTGGTTATATTCCCGCAGGCGAGCACCCGCAGCTCCGAAGACACGCAGACCCCGGCGCAGCGGCAGGCGGCCGCCAAACTAGCGCTGCGGAAGCAGCTGGAGAAGACTCTGCTTCAGGTCAGGATTACATAGGACACTTTACACCATTTTTCAAACTACCTAAATTTCTTGTTTATATCCGACGCGATTCGAAGGCAAAAATACACTAGAAATACATTTGAAAACAGTTATTTTAAGATGAACTTCCGCGAAGTAACGCCTGATTAAATAAATTACCAGTTTTCCGGTAACATTGGTCCTGACGAATCAATCGTTAAGCAGGTTTTCCTCCAAAACATTATTTTTCTTAGGGTGCCCATTCAACTAGTGAATGTTGGCAGTCAGCTCTTCATATTTGGTCTGGTCTTTGGCAAGGCGGCACTCGTAATACCCGACCATTCTCTTATGCTACGTAACCATGATTTCTTTTTAACAACCAGTTTTTTTAACTTTCGTTTAAGACACCATACATCGTTAGCAAGATATTGGACCCAAGAAAGCTTAAGTTGATAGATCTAATTTTTCTAAAAGTATTGATGTCCTATCTTATAGGTTGCAATGAAATAGACAGATATATTTTTAGTCAGTTTAGAACTTTAGATCTGTCAAAAAAAGCCTTCAAACTTGTGCCCATTGTTGCCCTCGCGACCCGAGGACGCGAAGTAACGTTAGATTCAATAAATTATATAAAATCTGTTTCCCCTTTAGATCCCGCCGCCCAAGCCCCCGCCGCCGGAGATGAACTTCATCCCGTCCCCCTCCAACACGGATTTCGTGTACTTAGTCGGGCTCGAGCACGTCGTGGACTATCTCACTAACGAGGATCGGTGAGTAAGATAACAGTGGTTTAGGCGTTTAAAAATCAGATAGATTGTAAATTTTTTGTTGATCATGTCAGAAATTTGAAGTAAAAGGATGATAATGCTTAAAAACTAGTGTGGCTGACGGCCTTATCGGAAAAAGTGATCTCTTTTAGGCTACTACATCAAAACAATAATCTTTGAATATCAAAAAGTAGCTGGATGTACTAACTTAAAGAATAAGCCATAACTTCTCGAACAGTTTTCATTATGAATCAGATCTATGGATCTGGCCAAATCTGGCGGCTGATTATACTTTTTGAAAGGAGATGTAGATGACTCGGAAAGAGACATGTATGACAAAAGTCTAGCTGACTCGTCAGTTTATCGATCGATGTTCCATACTTGCACTTCTGGTAGGTTCGTTCAGCAAGCTCTAAACTCTAGAGCTGAGCTGAACAAATCTGCTCTAAAAAAAAGAAAGAAAGTTCAACCTAGGGTTATTTAAAAGTAGTGTGAATAGGTATTCCCTAGGCAAACGTGCTACGTCTTCGATCGATCGATCGTTCTTCATCACATCGTCGCTTCCCATTAGGTGAGATTATGGTCAAACACATGTCTAGTTTGTTGTAAAAAAAGAGTAGAGCATCAGATTTTTTTATTCAATAATATTCTTGCATTTGACCGTCACCTTGCCTGATGGTAAGCAACGATACGGCCTACGATGGAGCATGCTTGCCTAGAAAAAACCGATTCACTCGCGACTTGAAGACACTCAGGCAAAGCGTTCCACCCTAGCGTTACACCCTAGCGGTTCGCACAATAAAGGTGGAATCAAAGCGTTTCGTACGAGCTTTTGGTACATCAACCATAAAACGGTGACGTTTTTTAGTGCCCTCGGGAGACCGATAGTAGAAAGGGCTAGAGGGGATGAGATCTGAAGTTAGCAACGTTTCCTTAGCATGCCGCGCAGCAGCGTGCCGGCGGTGTGCGCGCAGTGCGGCTGCGACTTCACGCCGGTGTGGCGCTGGGAGCGCGCGCCGCCGCGCCGCCTGGACGCCACCTTCACGCCGCCGCACGCCGCGCCCGCGCCCGCGCACGCGCCCGCGCGCCGCCTGTGCGAGCTCTGCGTCTCCGGGAACGTCAAGCGCGCCCTCAAGGTGACTAGCGAGCCGAGCTGGGTACGAGTGGGACCTTCACGCTGCCGCAAAGAGGCCATCTGCCCGAGAAGCGTCGCTCTCTGCGCAACAAATTTCCCAGGGCCACCCCAAGGTCAACTTTCACCATGCCCAAAAAAGTGCTCGAAAGTCCCATGATGAAACCTTCACACTCCACAAAGCGACGCAACTCGTGTTTCTACCACGTCCATGGCAGCGACGCCTATCTAACTACCGCAGAACTACTCCTAGCTCTTTCAAATTACGTTTCCACTGCTGATTGGCTGTCGGCCAATTGCATTGCATTACATTACAGGCGAAACCTGCATTGCATTAACGAGGTTTCCTTGAGAGGGTGAAGTAGGTACAGGATCTAAAGGTAAGTTTAGAGGAACAATCTCTGCCGCCAAATCGATTCTGTAGTAGTGGCCTGTGTAAACTATTAGTGTTAATTCCATACTACCAAACTGATCACTTTAAACTGACTAAAATTACTTGGTCTCTACATTTCAATATACATATTGAAATGTAGAGACCAAAAATAGATGATACCTTTTTACAGTTTTGTTTAAAAACAATACAATAGGGCAATTCTGTCTTGACAGCGATTTGGCGACATTACTGTCTGCCTTTAAATATAGTAAAGCTGTCTCAAGCCCAACAACTGGTTCGGTCAGAGTTGCAAAACAATATATTAGGTCGGGTAAAAAGTCTTTTCGCATTATAGTATGTATGAACTTGTAATAAAATATCTTTGGCACTATTTGTATCGGGCTGGTTTTGGTATCATTGAAAGTTTAAATTTTAAAGAACATAATTCCAAATTCAAATTAGGAAAATGTGTGATTTTCATTTGTTTTTCGTACTGTCAAGATGAGTGAATCTAATGAAGAAATTCGATACATTTTAAAAATTTTACTACAAAAATGGTAAAAATGCAACGCAAGCCGCGAAAAAAATTTGCGATGTTTATGGACCTAGTGCAGTGTCTGTGAGAGTACCACAAATTTGGATTAAGCGTTTTCAATCCGGAAATTTTGTTGTCAAAGATGCACGTCGCTCTGGTCGCCCTATTACGGATAAAATGGATGCCATTTTTGAAAAAGTGGAGCAAGATCGGCATATCAGTAGTTACGACGTAGCTGAAGAACTGGGAATTGACCACAAAACAGTTTTGGCGCATTTGAACAAAACTGGGTACACAAAAAAGATCGATATTTGGGTACCTCACGAGCCCACTTCAGCCCACTGAAAGAAACCTAATGAACCGTGTACTCATTTGTGATTCTTTATTACGAAGTAATGAAACCGAACCATTTTTAAAGAACCTGATAACTGGTGATGAAAAGTGGATCACGTACGACAAGAACGTGCGAAAAAGGTCGTGGTCAAAGGCCGGTCAGGCTTCACAGACTGGTGAAACCCGGGTTAACTCGCAACAAGGTGATGCTGTGTGTGTGGTGGGATTGGAAGGGCATTATTCATTATGAGCTGTTAGTGTTACCACCAGGCAGGACCATCGATTCTGAACTCTACTGCGAACAACTGATGAGATTAAAGCAAGAAGTTGAGAGAAACCGGCCGGAATTAATCAACAGAAGGGGTGTGGATTTTCATCATGATAACGCTAGACCTCACACATTTTTAGCCACTCAGCAAAAATTAAGAGAGTTTAGCTGGGAGGTGTTAATGCATCCGCCGTATAGTCCTGACCTTGCACCTTCAGACTTCCACCTGTTTCGGTCTCTTCAGAATTATTTAGGCAGTGTCAGGTTAACATCACGAGAGGACTGCCAAAACCACTTGTCGCGGTATTTTGATCAGAAGTCCCAAAATTTCTATAGCAATGGGATCATTTCCCTACCTACAAGATGGCAAAAAGTTATCGAACAAAATGGTACCTACATACTTTAGTTAAATGTAAATAAACAATATTAAAAAATGTTTTGTATTTTCTCAAAAAATGCGAAGGAACTTTTTATCTGACCTATTATTTACAAAATAAATCTCGTATGAAATTAAAGTCCTCCACTGGATGTGTCTCTCTATATTGTCGTAGGTAAAACCCGAAAAGCGACAAGCAAAATATGCTGGGTACAAACTGAAGCAACAGAGACCAGCAAATGCCCCGTTCCCTTTCCATGTAATAAAACGAGATAGCACGTCTTTGGCCTTCGTTTGTTTTGGTCTGTACGCAGCTTTTTAGTATCAAAAACGTAGATTACGAGGCCATAACAATTTAGTGATATTATTCAATTATGTCTGATGCTTATACCGACAGTCGATAGCTTTTAAATTACAACCTGTGACGTTAAATGATATATTTTTAAGATTAACTCTTTCCCTTACAATTTCCTTTAAATTTCCAATAAAATAATGAAGGTTATATAGTTACACAGGCTATTCCTTTTTCGCAGCCTCCTGACATCTCGCTTACATCCGACATAACGCACAAAGTTAGTTCTTAGTTTATACTTTCTAACTAAAATAACGCATTTTTTGTTTGCGATTCCGAAATTAAATACTGATCGTTTTGGCTGTTCGAAATATGTAAAATGCTATCTATGTTTTGCTTGTATAGAGTCCTAGTTGTCTTCTTTATAGGGTTTTATTAGTAGTCGATTGAAAAAGGCAGGAAAATCTTTGCCGATATTTTAGGAACAATATTTTGTAAGAAAAATTTCTAGATTATCCACAAAAAAGCGACATGAGTCAAAGTCATGTAGTTAAGATATTCGGTAACAAATTGACGTATTTCATAAGGGCCGGTGTCCATAAAAGGCGAGTGGGTAGTGTCATACCAGTGCTATGCTGAATTGCATATCATGCTGAATTGATTGGCAATTAACACTTCGATAAAAATTGTACACAAGCCTAGTTTATGCGAAGCGCGCTAGAAAATTTCGAGATTTCGATCTATCTGGTGTACAGCTTTTTGTTTAGGCCGGCAAATCAAAACCAAACCATCAAAACCGAAGTCACACGACACCGCTAAAACTGTCAGTTTGGTACCACTAAAGTGGATACGACCTTTAGTCAAAGCAAGCAAATGCAAAATACCGAAATTGTAGCTCGCTATTTCTCTACGAGTATATTCACTCGCATATGGTCTTACCAAAGTGGATACCGACCTTTAATCAACGCAAGCAAATACCGAAGTCGTAGCACGCTATTTCTGCTCTCTACTCTCGAAGTTTGGTTTGGCTCACAAAAGTGGGCCACCTTTAAAAAGCAAGCAAAAGCAAATACCGAGTTCGTAGCTCGCTATTTCGCTCCATCCACTTTCGCATTCTCTCAACAAAGTGGATACCGAAGTCGTAGCACGCTATTTCCGCTCTCCACTCTCGAAGTTTGGTTCACCAAAGTGAATACCGACTCAAAGCAAGCAAAAGCAAATACCGAAGTAGCTCGCTATTGCCTCTCCGCACTCCATAGCACTAAACTCGGTCCGTATCGTAGGCGGAGCACACGGCGCGGCTGAAGACTGCGTTTGTACGAGCCTTGCAGCAAGAGCAAGAAATCGAGCGGCGTCTGGCGGCTCCGCTGCCGGCCGCGTCCCCGCCGCCGGCGCCTCCGCCCGCGCACTCGGTCAGCCACCGCCCGACCGTGGTAAGTAGCTTTATTTCGATAAATTTCATCGATGAATATGATAATATGATGATTAATTTTTATTTTATTGATTGATTTTAATGTAATATCGACATTTTGATCAATCATCTATTATGTCGAATATATGATATTTTTTTGAAAATTTATACATTTTTATCGAATATCGATGTTTTTTGATCGACAGGCGATAACTATTGTATCGATAAAAAAAAACAGTTTTGAAGTCTTTCATGATTGTCGTTTTTGCGTCGACAATCGATGATAGCACTTGTATCGACTGTTTCTTATACACAGTCTATACTTTTTTACAATAACTAGGTACATATGTAGTTGTTTTTTCGTCGATAGGTTTTGGATTATTTTTACTTTGTCTCTGTCTACAACTTATCTTTTCGTCGAAAGCTCGTTTCGATTTTACATATCGATACCTTAATTTGCAAACCTAATAACTCCATTTTTTCACGAAAATGTAATTTTGATACCGGCAGAAACTAGATTTTTTATAGTATCTGCCGGTATCAAAATTACATTTTCGTGAAAAAGTAGAGTTTTAGGTTAGGTTTGCAAATTAAGGTATCGATATCAAAATATTGTTCTACAAAATACTCAATTTATATCAAGTCCAAAGTATTATAACTAAATGCGTCTCTCACATGACATGTAATATTGTAAATTGTGTCGTAATTATTCTAGAAACCGCGGAAGCCAATCGAAATAGAGACAAAACTCCCGGCCACCGGGCGCCACTCGCCCGCGCCGGGAGTACACGTGGTGAGTACTGGCCGGGGTTACGGGGAACTACTGGATTGGATGAAATTAACATTTAGGGCGGAAATCGACAGAAGTAAAAAAAAGTCAAAAAATTTCAACCAACCCAGCTGTGTTCTGTGTTGTGCTGGATTATTGATATTTAACCTAACTTTTCCATCTCAGAAAACGCAAACGTAACTCATTGACTCATTTCATTGAAACTTACTTTTTCATTTTCACTTTCATTTGTTTTCATTTTAATGAAAAGAGACTCGATATTTTTTCCACGGATTTAGCAAACTTGTGTCACAAAAGTTGTTCATTTTGACGTGCAGAAGAACACCCTTAAGTATTATTACACCCTTCCGTTACATCTTCTAGAAGACTCCTACTATCATTAATTCGTGTTGAGTGTAATGTGTGCGTGTGTGTGTGCAGTCGATGTCGGTGGGTCGCGGGTCTCGCGGGGCGGCGCCCAGCCCCGCCCCGGCCGCGCCGCCCAGCCCCGCGCCGCCCAAGCAGCACGCGCCCGCGCCCAGGTAATACCAACACCCACCTTTTCACATAATGCTTTAGATTCAGTTCAGAATATACACTTCCAAAAATAAACAATATTCATATTCATTTATTCACACTAATAGCATACGTCAAATTGTCAAGATAAAATAATAAAGAAAATAAAAACATAACACATAAATTGTAAAATCAATCTACAAAATAACCAATTAACCACCGTTCTAAAATGTACACTTCTCAAATTCTAAATGTGGGTTTCCTAAAACGGGCTTATTTCTAATTGTAGACTTTCTTTCTTTTAGTTTTGTGTAGTCAAAAAGGTCTGCACTGAACAGACTGTCTTATTAATTATTTATGTAAGACCATAGAAGTTATTTTCGTCTGAGCAATTTGTTTCTCTCGTCACTCAAAAGCATAAAAAATATAAAAATCGTAATACTGGGATGAAATGCATTAGCATCTTCGTATAACATATAATCTGCTTTGTTTTATCTGAGAAGAATGTTCTAAGTCTTTCTTGCTCTCTTTTTCTTTCATCTACTTAATTCGATTTAAGTTATATTTCCAATGTATGTGTTCCAGACCTATGTCATCCTCGGAGTCGCTCCGCAGCCACCACTCGGAGCGCACGCGCGGCGACAACAACGAAGTGCCGGCTAAGAAAGGGAAAGGTATGATGAAGACAGGTTTTCATAACTGGTCTACTCACACGTTGAAAAATTCTGGCGTAGACAAATACGGGGTAATTTTTTTTTTTGGTATTAGTAAATGCTGTTGGCCACAGAAGCTTCTACAGCGTCCTGGTGGGTGGCGAGCGCATAAGGCGCTGGGCCTTTAAGGGGTCTTGTCATAGATTGCTTATGGGGTCATGTTTGAAATTAAAGAAGATGTTTAGTCGTCCCATTTTACTAGTTTTAGCATTTACCATTCTAGTAGTTTCTTTAAAAAAATTGTACCAAAAATAAATATTTTTCAGGCTCATCCTCGAATACTAGCTCTAGCCAGGGAAGCAGCAGCAAACAACACCAGGTAAATATCCAAGTAAACTTAAGTGATATGACGGTAAGGGGTGGCGAACCTACATGAATCAACATGCCAATTTTTCCTAAAGAAATGTTTAATTAATGTGGCTTTAGACGTGCCGGTAAATAATTTTGCCTATAGTCGTCACAAAATAAGAGGCCCGTTTGGACACTTGAGAAGGACCGTAGAATGTAATATTAAATTAAAGACAAATTGACCTCTCGCACCATTTCGTATCATTTCAATATACCTATAATATTCAAGTTTAAGTTAAATTTTCGAATCGTAACCTTAAACCAATGTTCCTTTACAATACAAAATCAAATTGAAAATACTCATACAAACTTAGTTGATTTATCGTGAGTATCGAATACAGAGTCGTATGGTTACATCACTAGTTACGTCGCAATGACAAACGTCCAAACGGGCTTCTTATTTTGTGACTACTATAGTAACAAACAGTTGGGTGGTGGCGTGCGTAAAATATTTTGTCACGTGTCATAAATGGCTGTCATTGGTTCGCCATCTCTGCACTAGACTGATGCAATTTAGTAAGTTTATACATATTTATAATTCTAGCTGGCGGCGGCGGCGGCGGCACAGATGGCATTCGAGCAGCACAGCGCTGCTGCCATGCAAGCGCTGCAGCATCAGCTGCTGAGAGGTAAGCAGACTAACACTTATTTATTTATTTATTTAGGTTCACCCACACTACGTACACTAACACAGTCAAACAAAAAAGTTAGAAATAAACAAAACTGTCGCAAAATGTCGCAGTTTTTAAAGGTGAAGACAGCATGCAATTAAGAAAAATACATAAAACATAATTAATTATTAAAATAAAACTTGTTTGACTTTAAGTTGAAAAAGGGTTCTTATTCAATATAAGGGCGATAGACCCGGCACCAGCGTCATAAAGCTACTTGGCCCGCGTGGTGAAATACGATCTAATCAATCTTCGAGGGTAGACCTGTGGGCCTAGCATAACTTTGACGTAAAAATACGTAGCGAGTATTCGATAGAAAAGTGTACGCCATTTCCACCCGTCAGAATCACACTTGACAGTCGTAAATGGCGTACACTTTTCTATCGAAAACTCGCTACGTATTTTTACGTCAAAGTTGTGCTAGCCCCACTGGTGTCGTAGCAATGGGATGATTAAAGGTTAACTAGAGTGAAGTTGGAATGGCAAGCTTATGCTCTTAGGTTAGTTTTTATTCCGACACCTTACTGCCTGTAAGTATATTTACGAAAAAAATGTTTTTTCGATGTTTGATTAGTATTTCGATTTATAACAATGTACCAAATGACATAAAATTGCTTAACGGACATAAATTTAAAAAATCATTGACAGACATAGCAAATGTTTTTATAGTGTTAAAGAATTTATGAATTTTAAACTTTTTTTTTAAATTTTAACACTGATTAAATATTATAATTAACATAATAGATACTAATACGATTAAATATTTGCACGTCTGCTTGCAGGCTAATTACAATTACTATTTACAAAACTATTATTTTTAAGAATGTTATGAAATTGTATTGCAAATAAATGATTTGATTTGATTTGATAAATTAACGGTAACTGTGATCATCATTGGATAAATAACGTAGCTCGTAGCTATATAAGCTGATACGGGAGCTACAGATGCGTTCACATCTGCAGGTGAAATATAATATAACGGATGAAACTAAGGCGTAGCTGGAATTCACAAACGCCTGAACAACGTCTTTCTTTTTGACCAATAGGTATAAAAAACATAATTACAACCTATTATTTGTTTAGCTTGCACTGTTTGATTTTTGTTTTTGGGCCAAATCTTGCAACTGAATCATGAACCACTTCCCGACGTCGACGAGCTGAAGTTTGGTATACCTGTGTAACTCCGATGACGATGCAATAAGAGTGTGTTTCCCCTGTTCCGCAGGGCTGGGCGGCGGCGCGGGCGGCGGCGCGGGCGGCATGTCTGCGGCGGCGGCGGCCGCTATGATGCAGTTCTCTCCGCTCCTCTACACCTACCAGCTGGCTATGGCGCAGGCCTCTGCGCTAGGTAAGCGCTGTACGTATGCACACGCACATTATACTACCTTCCTATTTACTATACCCTGTGCTTCTTATATGAGAGATAGCGGTCAAACGCAAGCCTATTATTAATATAAAAAAAGCTTCCTTAGACGACGCGACGGACAAGTTTTGCGAATACTCGTATGTCCCCAATATGTGATACTGAACTCGAAGTGTAAAAAAGAAGTACATTAATTAATAAGAATACTCCTGTCTAAACACCCTGATTGATGGGGAAACGGCCATTCCTGCTATCTTTGAGTAAATAGTAATTATTTATTTTCCGTACCGCTTAAGCCTCAATATAACGGCCTTAAATATGTCCATCGCATCGTCTGGAACATGAAACACTCGATAACATAACGTCGATGTTGTTACTACATATATTAATTACTAGCTTCCTTCGTCAGTTTTGTAGAAAGAACGAATACGAAAAACCACGTTAGTTTCCATAGTAGAACGAATACGCTAATCCACGAATACTTGGCTACTTTTTGTCCCGAAAAAGTTAACAGTTCCAGAATAGCCGATGACCTGCGCATCCCTCGTAGCATACATCATACCAGTCATAATAAAGTATGCGTCACCCTCCCATACGTTCCAGCGGGCAAGAGCAACTCCAGCGGCAGCAACGCGGCGATGGCGGCCGAGATGCAGCGCATGGCGGAGGCGCAGCGGCAGTACCTGCTCGACATGATACCCGGCCAGCACGGCCAGCACGGCCGGAACCCCTGGGGCAAGAACTAGGTCAGTCGCAGAAACAATAAATTACTGTAGTGTTCAATAATTGAGTATAGTGTTCAATAAATGAGTATAATGCTGAATAAATGAGTGTAATGCTGAATAAACGAGTAAAACGCTGAATAAATGAGTAAAACGCGGAATAAATGAGTGTAATGCTGAATAAATGAGTTTAATACTGGATAAATGAATGTAATACCGATTGCACAAACAAATGTAATGCTAATATTTCGAGTTAATTTTACTAGTTTTTTTTATGTTATTGATTGACGAGACGAGCAAATCGCTCGCCTGATGTTTATATGTCACATATTTTGCCCATACCAGGTCTGTGCCACCCAAAATTTTGTAATAGAAAAATGTATGTTAGTCTGTAATTGGTTCATATGGGCCTATGTTGCCTGACATAAATAAATTATCATTATTATATAATATTACAGTGCTGATTTAACAAGTATTATTTTTATGTTTTACTATATTTTAGAGCGATAGCTAAATTATCTTATTTTGTCCACAGAAGCAGTGGATTACCGAGCATAAAGTTAATAATATTTTACTTGATAAGTTTTTAGAATAATTAACTTAGGTAAGCATAAGTATAATTCAAAACAATCCAATAGTTCTTTTGAAATTGATTTTGCACAACTTAAAATACGTAATATGTAGAGTAAGTCTAATATGAAGATAGAAATATAAGTACACAAGCAAAATGATTGCATTTGTCTACGAAAAAAAGTTAAATGAGAAGTAATTCTGATTTTTATTAATTACTGCTATAGATGACCCATGTGATTGACAGCAACGTTTTCATGTTTCTTACTGTCACTGGCAGCCTTCTATCTTTGTCTTTGACATGTCATTTTGAACTCTTTTTTTGACCTCAAAAGAGATCTCAATTTGACTGCATTTTCTTGTGTTCATTGTTGATTGTGAACCGATTTAATGATTCTTTTTTTGTAAACCTCGAAATTTTTAAGATCATTTCTCCTTTGATGGTGGAAGAATTTTTTTTTTTAAGTTGTGTTTTATAGACAGTTTTTTTTTAAATTTTGAATGTATGTATACCTTTATTTGGAAAGTGAAAATTTGCTGAAGATATGCAAAATGGGTACATTTTGAGGTCGATGGCGTGTGTGTGAAATTTAAATAAGGAACAGTTTTGATCATTTTATAAGGATTTGGATCAATAAAAGGCTATTATTATGATTAACATGGTTTATTATTTTATCCTAAAGGTTATATTCATATTCAACCGATTTCCACCCACTGCAGAATAAACATTGGAGGTTAAATAAAATATAACGCATGGAAATGGAGTAGTACAAAATTAACAAAAAAGGATCCGAAGTTTATCTATACAAAATTTAAACTTGCACTGAATTAAATGCACCAGATCATTAAAAATACTGTCTTTTGTTCAGATATTTTAAATGCATATCCAATACCCACTGTTTTTAGTGTTTAATTTTCTTATTCTTTCAACATAATAGCTGACGAGACGGCTTCCTGTAAAAAGAAAATATCACAATAAGTTATTGTAAAATAGGTTTATTATGAAAGGACCGAAAATGCCGCGGTCAAAAAAAGGAATCATATATAAAAATGAATCGCTGTTCGTTTGGCTCGCTATAACTCGAGAATGGCTGGACCGATTCGCTATTTTTGATCTTGAAATATTTGTATAAGTTCAGGGAAGGTTTAAAAGTAAAAAAAACAGCGGGTGAAACCGCCGGGTACACAGCTGTTTTTGATCTTGAAATATTTGTGGAAGTTCAGGGAAGTAATAAAAAAACGTTAAAAGTAATAAAAGTAATAAAAAATAACAGCATTCTTTAGGGACGTCGTTAAAAAAAGCGTTACCTGATGTGCGTCTAAATAAGCGAGGTCTGTATCTTCGGCCAGTATTTTGACGGCGTCGGTGATCACCAGCGCAGCTTTCTTCACGTTCTTGGAGAACATCGCCAGAACTTCGCTTACGGACACCTGGGAAGAAAACCAGCTGTTTTATATTCATCTTACACTTCTACAGTTTTATTATCTGTAATTTTTGGTGTATACAATAAAGAGTTTATCTAGCTATCTACAGGGTGATTATTTAGACAATTGATGTTTGTATACTAGGACATCATGAAAAACTTTTACTGTGGAATTAACTCTATAATCTCGAAAAAACAGTAGGCAGTTCCATGTAGAAAGATATCACACTGTCGACAAAATTTATGGAACAGATAATTTTGTTTTCGTAATTTCAGAATTGTTTTCATAGTGAAAGTTTCAGAATAATAATCAATGTTCGATGTTGTTCATGATGATGTTCGTACAATATGCAATGATGAGTAAGTTTCACAGAAACTTCTACGAAATTTTAGTTATTCGAAGCGCAACCGCCGACTTATCCTAAACTTGTGACTTTAATACAACTAGCGTTGTACGTTCTATTACCGAAGTTTCATTTTCTCGCCAACAGTCGTAGTCCGTAACCAGAGCCACAGCCGCGTAGCTCAGACCGGCTTCTTTCGCCAGAACAACCTGGGAAAAGAAACATGTTATAAAGGTGAAAGTATGTATGTTTGTTACTAATGAACGCTGAAACGGCTGAACGGATTTACATGAAATTTGGAATGAAGGTTGTTCATAGTCTGGATTAACACAAGCTACTTTTTAACCGGAAAACGCGGAATTGGTGCATCTTTCCCCTTGACCTAAGACCGAAACACTATCTTGAACAAAACTCAAAATTTTGTCTTTTGACTAGACTTACATGAATTGCTATTTAAAAAAAGTGGCTTTCTATCCAGAACAAATCGGTATAGCTGGTGAAAACTAAGGTTCCTGGACCTTAGTTTTCGCCAGCGCTGTTATAGAATTATAAGACTTACTTCCGGCACAGTCGTCATGTTGACGAGGTGGCCGCCCCATTGTTTGTGCATCAAACTCTCGGCGCGGCTTGAGAATCTGAAAATTAAAAATAAATAAACCTTCCATACAAAATAACTTTAAAAGTTATTGCTTCTAAATGAAAAAATATTTTTTATTCATCAGTGACTTAAAGTTAGCCGTTAAAGCTGCTTATTACCTAGGCCCCTGTATAACAACAGCAGTCCCCGTCTCATGGCACTTGAACGCCCTATCGCGCGCTGCTTGTACGAGCGCTCGCCGCGCTCGCGCGCAGTAGGCGGGCCGCGCGGGGAGGTGGCACACGCCGCGCGGGCCGCCCTCCGTGCGGTCGTAGAAAGTACACACGCGGCCCCACGTCCTGAAAAGTTTGAAACAAGTTATATTAACGCAAGCCTATCTCTGAATTAAAAAAAATCGACTGCAAAATTTAGCGTATGAAACTCTGGAGATAAAGATGATAAAGACCTCCAAATATAGGAAATCATGTTCGACATAAAAAAATTGGCCCTGAATTTGCCGCCCCTAAAATCTGCCGCCCTAGGCTCCTACTCAGCCTGCTGGCAAATCCGCTGGAGTTACTGGATGAGTGCCAGATCTCCCTTTAAATGACTACGAAGTGACAGCTCCGCCGATCTAAGCCCAAGAGCGGTATCTCAAAAAAAAGTAATTTGTTTTTTCACGCATCAGATGCGTAGTTTTTCAAGCTATCAGATGCATGAAAAAACGGTTTCTTTGAGATCCCGCTCTTTGTCTCAGGAAGGCAGAGCTGCCAACCTTCAAGTCACCTGTCGATGAAGTCGTCGAGCACCACCAGGTCCCCGGGCGCGTACTCCTCCACCAGCGAGCCGGTGGCCGTGGTGGCCAGCACGTGCGTGCAGCCGGCCTGCTTTAGAGCCCAGATGTTTGCGCGGTAGTTCACGTCGCTGGAAATACGATATTTATTACCCACAGTACAGAATTTTCTCTAAAAATAGATATACATAGGGCCTGAAAGAATAGTATAAAACAATGCTCTCTTAGATACGGCTGCCAGTTGTTGCATTAGTTTTAAGCAATATTATCCTGCTTGTAATTTCTGATGTGAACAATAAAGAGGTTATCAATCGTGCTTTTGCACCTTTTCTTTCAATTAGGTAGAATTAGACCCTAATTTTAAAGATTTTATTTTGCCTGTTTCCAGAAAATAAGCTACTCGTATCTCCATGCTAAATTTCACTCGAATTCTATAAGCTGTTTTAGCCTGAAAAAGTACTAACAGGCACAGCAGTAACATAGGGTTCATCAAAAAGACTATTAATAGTCTTTAAAGGTTGGCATCGTATCCGTGACGCCTCTGGTATTATAAATTTCCATATGATAGGCGACGGTGATCGCTTGGCATCAGGCGGCCATTTGCTTGGTCCACCTATTACTCGTATTTCTGCTTGTTTAGCACCTATTGTCCTATAGCATAGTAAGTTGGTAAATGTACCTGGGCTGATACTGGTGCTTCCTCCCATGTCTCGCGAGCAGCACGCAGCTGACGCCGCCGATCTCTCCTTCGATCAGCACGTCCGAAGGTTTCCCGAACGGAGTACTCACTTCCTTCTCCACTTGGTTCTCGAATAATGTGGGGTCGTCGAAACCGGACCCGCCTATGATGCCGATCTGGGATTTACAACTGAGAGTAGAGATAGCAGCACATTGCAGCAAACAGATAGACAGTAGTATTGTACAGGGTTATTCATAAAGGGTATGCTAAGAAAAGGGCTCATCATTATGAAAAACTTTTACTATGGAACAGCTGGTATTTTTTTCGCGAATTTCGGATTGGTCCCATAGATACTAGTATAGCTATAGATACTAGTCATTTTATATAGTCTTAGATGTGATTAATTGAGATTGTATTTATGTCATTTGGGTTTGTTGTAGTCAAGTAAAAAAAAAACGGAAATCTGGCAAAATTAAGACTGATAATTTGAAACTTTATATTTGGACGACTCTGATTGCCCAATGTAATTACCTACCTCATAATCTAAAATTGGTCATGCTTTATGTGACAATAGGTGACATAGGAACAGAACATGCATTTCTGGGCAGTTGGGTGGCAAATGACAGCCAGCCGCATATTAATTCTAAGTGAGGGTGAAACGACGTGCACCGACGTCCCGCTTGGCGTGTATTGTGCATCCTTGATTTAAGAAATCTCTATTTATAATTCGGTTGGCTGCAGATAATCATGATAAAATCTTAAGACAGAATTTGAAACACTACTTATATTTAAGCAGCATTTTTAAGGAAGGCCCATATAGTACACAAGGTTGAAATAAAACAATCAATTCAAGATACAGGAAAAACATCAACGTTTTTGTTTAACAATAATTTAATTTGTACATTATTTTCTACATATAATTTATCTAGTATATTTACGAAACTATTGTCTTCTATAAAATGCATATTGTCATAGCTTGATTTGTAACACAGTTTACATTACTACATTTAAAATGAATTTCAGATTTTTTTTATTTCCCAGGAAATCCCAGTACTGGGTTAACTCAGTACCGGGGAAATCAGATTCTCTCCACAGTACCGGTACTACAACCCCTAGTCACACTGTAACTTGGCCATCTCAAGAGTGACCTTCTTTTATGCCCTAAAAGAAGGTCACTTGCTGCTAACATGATCTGTTTCCCTAAATTTTAGGGCAACATGCTATGATATGTTGTGCATAACATGTTATGGTACAATATAATATAATATCAGTAGCAGTAAATGTTCAAATTAAGGAAACAAGAGCTAATTGCAAGCCCAAATTAGGTGTGAGTTAAAAGAATCTAATCTATAAAACTACATTTTGTTCAAAATTTTAAGCAAATACAATAATGATGTGAAACTATGACAATTATAAATGCATTGTTTCGTTTCATTACTAAATTAGTCCTTTAATCCTTGCTGGAACTTCAATTCTTTTGTCGTTTCATGAGCCTTTTGAAGGTTTTGTGCAATTTCAAAGTACTTCTTTGATTCCTCTTGACTTTTTGTACAACCTTCCCCTTTTTTGTACATCATACTGACGTTTGCACAAGCATACATGTTTCCTAGCTCGCATGCTTTCTTGGCGAACTGAAATGCTTGGTTCATATCCGATTTGATTAAATAGTCTATGGTTTTGTTCTTCTCGGGATTGTGTGGGTTGAATTCTGCTACGTTCTTGGGTACACCGGTTATGTACATTCCGGAGAGGTAGTGGCATGCCATGTCATCATTTCCATCACAACTTTTCTTCAAATAATTGTAACCTGTAAAATACAATATTGCAATAATGTTTTGCTATTGATGTAACAGCATGATGTAACTATAATTGAAACAATGGTAAAGTATAAAACTGAAATAATTTTGACGTAAACTGGCGAAGAGCCTATGAAGATCAAAAGGTTAGTTTTGTTAGGCACTTGGGTAGGAATAATAGTAAAACAAATATTTGTTTACCTTTAGGTACATCTCTTTTAACAGTCATGCCGGGCCCCGTGCCCGTGAGCAGCATGCCAGCGTGAAGGCAAGCGCCGGGCTCGTTATATTCACATCCTTTTTCGAAGTAGGTTAGGGCACTTGCAGCATCACCTTTATCCTTCCCTCGCCCTACCAAAGTGTAGTTCCCGATCTTCAGACATGACTTTCCGAATTTATAGTCCAAGCAGTTGATTTTAAAAACTTTTCCGGCCTTGTCGAAGTCTCTTTTAATAGCCTCCAAGTAGTCGCCGAGGAGATGACATACTTCAGGCTTGTTCTCTTTGTAACAACCGAACCTGTACTCAATACCGAGGTTCTCGATGTATTCTTTTACCTCCTCTTCTTTTTTTAAGTCATAAGCCATTGTTATTTCGTAATAAATTAGTTTATCGCGTACATGCACTGAGAGGTTAGATAACAATTTGGGAAATGTCAAAATGATAGTGTTATCAATTTGTAAACAATGTCGTTCACTTACTTTTAAACACAAGTGAACTAGCCAAGGTGTATAACAGCTGAATTTTAATCTTAATAAGTACAAATATCTATTAAAATTGTAACAACGATTGATTAATGCCAAAATAAAAGTAAACCTGTCTATTTACCTTAATTTTCTTCGAGTCGCCCATTGTGTTTGTGAGGAAATTGCAGGTAAAGTAAACCGTTAACTGCTACGAACAGTATACAATGTAATGGTAGTGAACGACCGCAACAATTTCTTTATTTATAAATTGCACCTAATTCACAGTAACTGGAGCAAAACAATAAAAACGCTTATCAACTATACGAGAGCAAGACGAGATAGCCGGAAGCGGATAAATTCATAGCACAGCATGTTACAACAAAACAAAAGCAAGAACGAAACGTTTTCTAGAGTTTCCTTTTTCTTTTTGCCACAAAAATGTATCTTTTTTTTATACATCCACTCTGGCATAAGTACTAAACAAATGAATATCGATGAAGAAGCACTGCGTCTCGAGTCATTTTAATACGAAACGAAAAGGTTCCTAGCGATCGATGGTAGTTACAGTTACGAAACGCAAATGCCAAATGTCAAACAAAAGTTGAAAATTCATTTTTTTTAAGTTTTGTCAGAAGTGTCTCACCAAACAGCTGATTCATTTTTCAGTCCATTTCCAATTCCAACAAAGAATTGAGAAAAGTGAAGATATTACACGAGAATAATGGCTGACGCCGTAGAATTTTCCGTGCGTATGCGGAAAGCCACGAGAAAAATTCATAACATCAGCGACGCCTTGGTCAATGCGAAATTCGCAATTTGTAAGTAGTGCATTTCAATATATTTTTGTTCTCTTTTCTCCCTTGTTATAACACCTTGAAACTCACATACCTATGCGTTGATTGTTTCAGCTTTGAGAGACGAAAAGGTTTGGGGCGGAGGACTATTCATCTTCTACCACATATTTGCGTATCTTGAAGATGCTAAACAAAGATTGCAAAATGCCGATTTGGACAAACTGTTTGTACACAAAAGCTTGTACCGGTAAGTAGCTGTATAAATTAATAAAATCGTATAATTAGAAACCTATCAATTACAATGTAAACGATTTTATAATTCAAATATCAATATAATTCAAGTTTTTTTTTTTTTTTTTATGTAATTGAGTGACGATACGAGCAAATCGCTCGCCTGATGTTAAACGTCACGTTTGCCCATAACAGGTATGCGCTACCCAGAATTTTGAACTCGCAGAATTCAAAACCCTGCGTGGCACAGCACTGCGCTCGACAAGCAACTGCAAGTAACTGTAGACAAAGCATTATAAAGGACTAGCTGTGCCTCGCAGCTTTACTCCCTAGCCTACAGGGAACCGTCACGTTTTTGTAGCAAAAAGTATGCTTTTAAATGGAGTTAAAACTACCATCATACCAAAACCACACCAAATTCCATTCAAATCTAGATGTTCCACTTGTAGAAACATTCACATAAAAACATATATGTTTTCTTTTTAGCAAAAAGGCTTTTGAAGAAGACCTAGCCCACTACCTAGGCGATGACTGGCAAGCACTCCCGAAAGCCCCCGCACTGCAGAACTACCTCCAGCACCTGGCCGACCTGGAGCACGACAACCCATTGCTGCTCGTGGCATATATCTACCACCTGTATTTGGGGCTGCTGAGCGGAGGGCAGATACTGTCTAAAAAGAGGCAGATGATTGGAGAAAGTAAGTACTTTACTACTCAATCAATTTATTTCAAAAATAAAGACATGACAATAACACAAATTCCATAGTAATAAATGTGTTACGTTAGTCTAAACTAAATATTGCTCAGGTGCCTGTGTTAGGTTAAAATCCTTTGTTATAGGCCTCTGCCCTTTCTTTAACATATCCTATTAAATGTATTAGTAAACATTTAATTTGATTAACATTATCATATTTTATTTATCATATTTATTGACTATTAGGATACATAAAATATATTTACATCTTAAATTATAAATATGCTAAAATAACAAACTAAACTAAATAGAACTAAGAAATTAACAAAATCTAAAAATCAAAAAGTAGTTTTTGCCCATGTGGCAAAGTACCAAGAACGCTGGCTGCATTTTCCGCGCTGAATTGCCAGTGAAATTCTTTGCGCGAAGAATGAGTTATAATTTATAATTATCATAATTATAAATTGAGATTTACCATTGTTGGTTGAATGAAGACTGAACTGTAAGTTAACCACATTTATCCAATGCTGAGCCTAAAATATATTCTGTATGTCCTAAAGATATTGACATTCAAAGAGTTTCGAAGTGTATTCTGCTTTTTCTGTCTGAAATAAACTTTACGGAGACTCGAAAAATATAATTTCTAAATTTATAACGATCAGTTTAGTTTCTTCTTTTACTATTTACTCTATTTAGCAGGCTACCTCGAAAGCAGCTCTGTTATAACATTCTGTATTGTCAAAACTTTATCAAACTTTGTTTCAGAAAACGCTAATCGAGTGGCGTACAAAGATAAAGTAACAGACTTCAGCGGAGTGGACATCCCGAAACTGAAGACAGACTTCCGAAAAGCGATGAATGAAATTGCGGAACACCTCACTGAAGTTCAAAAGGATGAGCTAATTGAAGAGAGTAACCAAGTCTTCAAAATGAATAACTTGATTGTGAATTCCGTTGGAGGACAAAACCAGGTCCTGTATAACATGTTGTATAAGGCGTCGGTGACTGCTTTGCTGTTCGGTGCAGTTGTCATTGCTTACAAAATGTATAAAGCCACATAGTTATTTTATTCAACTATGGGGAAAAAGTAAAGACATAGTGACTTGGTCATAGAATTACGGGTTTTTGAGTCTTGTAGCATACATTTAATAATATGTACATAGATTTGGGGTCATGGTCATATCAAAGGTAGAGAAAAACAGTAGTAACTTTATATTCTTCTGTGCAATATCCTCTCAAATGCCGTGCATAGCGCTATAGCGGTGTACGTATGTGCCGAGAAATATCGAAGGCCGCGGCTACGCTGCCTACGTTTTTTTAAATCAAATATCATGAAAAATATGTCTTACATTTACAATCTAGTTGTATTGATTGAAAGACAATGTCACGATGTTTTCATTGTCTAATTAAATAGAATAATAATTGGATAAACACAAACAAAAACTTCTTTTTGTCACAGTTATCTCAGTTGCGTCAGACACAGGAAAAGACTGAAGAATTCGTACTTCACATGAACACTATGAGCGAATAATGAACGAAATTAATGTATTGGCAGATAACTCCATTCAATAGGAACTTAACATAGGATTTCCAGCTTTATCTGCCAGTAAATATTACAGAAAATCATTTGAAGTCGTTTTGTCGCTGATCCGCGTTCTGGAAGTATAACAAGAGTACTTACATGGATCCACGTTCCGGCAAACGAAAGGATATTGCTAAAAGTAGGCGAATTATGCTGCAAGTTAAATTTGTTAACAAGGACAATAAAACTCTTATTTTTTACTAGTTTTAATATCCATGTATTGGTAATCTATGCTCTGTAGTTTGAATTCTGAAAAGTAACAAAATGTGGTTCTCTTAAATTAATATTTATTTCAAGTAAATTTCAGTTATGAATATAGGATTCTAGTTTAGAACAAATGTCGATTTTAATTTAGAGATTATATTAAGTTATGGTTTGTTTATTAAAGACTGATTGTTTTCAATTACCTATAGTTTTTATTATTTCTTAGCTTTTATTTTTTCTTATACTGATATTTAGAATAAGTTACCTAATGAAAGTGTTTATTACAAATACAAACATACTCTAACTTATATCTACTTAGATAACAGACAGCAAAAAAAAATGCACAAAAACTTATCCAGAGTATATTTATTTTTACAGATAATTGCTAAAACATTTTAATTATGTAAGCAGAAATAATTAGAAATTCCACATTATTACAATATTAAAATTATTAAAAATTGAACCAAACATTTTATTCGCTTAAATAATTATTTGTTTACATCTATCGTGTCTTGTATATTTACAATAGTTACTAATCGATTACTAGCTAATCATTCGAATTATCTAAATGAGGGTAGAGTAGGGGGGTCCATCGCCATGTCGATCAAATCGTCGATATCTTCCGAGTTGAAGAAAGACATCTCCAACTGAAAAAAAAGTTACAAGTTAATAAAAAAAACTGACTGCCTTTGAAATTCCAGACATACCCATCGATTTGGATAAGTGCATAAAGGTGAAAGTATGTATGTATGCTACTAATGAACGCTGAAACGGCTGAACGGATTTACATGAAATTTGGAATGAAGGTCGTTCATGGTCTGGATTAACACATAGGCTATTTTTATCTCGCATGATGCGAGTGAAACCGCTGGGCACAGCTAGTATCTAATAAATGTAGTAAAGAAAGAAAAGCTTTTGATATTTATGCCAGACAAAAAAAGGATACAAACACATATTATAATACATTGTCCCTAATCACATTTTTTGCAATCATATAAAAAAAGGAAACAAAAAAACCACCAAGAAACGAGATTGCGAAGTTTGTAACTGGACGGATACAATGGACAGACTGATCTTTATTATCGAGAGGTCACTTTTTAGTTGGTTATGCTTTTTGTGATATTTTTTACTTGAATGATAAAAAGTACGAGAGTTCGATGTGGGTGATCACAATTCGTATACGTGTAAATTGATGGCTATTGATTGGGCGTTGCGTTGGATCCTGCGCTGGATGCCTACACGATTTAGTGCTAGTGGCGCCACACTCCACCTGATTATAAGTTCAAGCCCACGCAAGGGTACGAAAATCCGAGCATTTTCTAGTTAAATATACAGGTTTTAGAGTTACAGGCAGCCTGAGATGCTTGAAATAAACTATTTTTGTTTTTCAGTTTTCAAAAACTCCACATAAAAAATGCATGTTCCATACAAAAAGTTAATTGACCTTGGACAAAATGTATGGAACAGCAGCTAATTTATAGGGTAATATTTCTTGTTTGTTGTCGAGGGGGAAATCTTCACAAGACACTCGGCGGTCCTGGGGTGCAGCCGGGTTATGTGGGGTTGAATAGCTGACAAAGGTGTGGTACTTCCCCAGGCGGGCTCCGGAACAGAGTCCTACCACAAGAAAAAGCTTAAATAATGCTGTCCCGAATCACCTCTGCCGGTGACACGTCTAGAGGTCTATAATCTTCTTAATATATATAAATCTCGTGTCACAATGTTTGTCCTCAATGGACTCCTAAACCACTTAACCGATTATAATAAAATTCGCACACCATGTGCAGTTCGATCCAACTTGAGAGATAGGATAGTTTAAATCTCAATTTATAGCCGCAATATTATTTTATTGCAAATTATATATATACTGATAATTTTTACTATAAATTGACAAGTTAGCATCAACATACTACGGTTGCTATAGTTACGCAAATAGAATTGACGCAATGGCTTTTGACAGGGCAACGTCTGTCGAGTCAGCTAGTATAAGGTATAGTGTAGTAGTGTAGTGTAGTTACCATCCGCTGCGTGTCGGCGCAAGGCCTGCAGTGCAGGCGGCCCTCGCGGCACTCGCAGCGCGGCGCGGGCCCACACGGGCGCGCCGTCTGCGCCGCGCGCGCGCCCGCCACCGACGAGAAGCGGCGCGCCGTCGGACGGTCTGTTTGGAGCTTGGCGCCTGCCCATATGGTACCTGTAGGGAGATGACACGGTCAAATGGAGTCGACAGACCAAACGAACATGCTACTATAGTCGTCACAAAATAAGAGGACCGTTTTGACACTCGAGAAAGACCCTAGAATGTAACTTGGAACGCTTTTCGCGCATACTTTATAGTAGCATGCAATGTCAAATTATAACGAAACTCTCAAAAACAGTTACGTTCTCAGTCTTCTTTTTTCAAATATTAGTGTTGTAACCAATTAATTACTGAATTTCATCAGCTTTATTCGATTTTAATAGTAATTAAATATTGATCAGCTGGATCAGCCGAGGGAGGTTTTGTGAATGATGCCTTACTCGCATTCGAGTCTTAAAAGTACAAAAGAATGTCACGAAGAAATGGACGCAAATAATTTCACAGAGTGGTTTTCTACCTTTCGCTTTTTCTTATTTTTTTGTGATTGAGTGAATGCTAAAACTAACATAAAAATAATAAATCAAAGACAAATTGACATTTCGTGCCATTTATCCTACAATATTAAAGTTTAAGTTTAATTTTCTAATCAAAACCTAAATCCAATTAACTTACAATACATAATGAAATCGATCAAATACTCATACAAACTTGAATTGATTTATCGTGAGTATCGAGTACCGAGTCTTAAGGTAACATCACTAGTTACGTCGCGATGACAAACGTCAAAACGGGCCTCTTATTTTGTGTTCACTATAGCTTGCTAAAAATACATGAGGCTAATTTGCCAAAAATTAAGGATAAGTTGCCAAACGATCTTCGAAATAAAGAAAAACTCGAAAGGGTTAGGTTAGTCAAAGTTGAAAAATAAGGACGTCACGCCAAAATATGTTGTATGTTTGAAATATTACCTAATCGTATGACCGAGCTAAATCATAGCAAATTCAAACAGACAAATAATCTTATAATTGCAAAGAGGTTGAGGTAACCCTAAAAAGTAAAAACCCAAAAAAATTATATGGATCATTATTTTACTTTTTGTATCGACAAAAAAAAGTAGAAATAAAGTTGTGTAACAAAAAATCAAATCGAGTTCTGTATTTTTAATATGTAATTGTGGTAAAAACTTTTTTGCGAGTTTTTTTTTTACTTCATTATTTTTTTTGAACACCGGACATACCATTGGTCTCCATAGCAAGCGAGGTGCAAAGCCCGAGCTTGTCTTTGGGCAGTTTCACTTGCTTCCGAAGCCCGGAGTCGCCGGACAGTCGCTCGTAGTCCTTATTAGTGTATGCGAGAGAGCTGTCCACACCTTGAGAAAACAATATAATTTAGTAAAAAATTTTTGGTGCATGTTTTAATAAGTAAAACGAAAAAAAAGTTACAAGTTTTTTGTGAATAGGTCTTTTAAATCCGCGTGCTTTATCTTCGACCACATCGTCGCTTATATACCGACAGGCGAGATGGTCAAAGGCGGACTTATTTGCGATAAAGACATATAATATGCTATTTCCTTTCGATACAGATACCCATGGAGGTTCCTTAAAATATAGGTCTGTACCACCATCATTATACAGAACCTTCGTTATCTCATTGGCGGATATGTCTCCCAGCTATAGGAGGAACAAGGCCTTGGATAATTGATAAAAAAGTCCAAGTATTAATTTTATTAATATCTTATTTCTTTATTACAGTATATTTTTATGGATGAACTGTGTGAAAGATGATATGAAAAAGAAGGGAAGAAGAAGAAGAAATTCAGATATGACGAGTGATAGAGATGAATGGAAGAAGTACCTACATACACACTATTACACACTGTATACTGTACCGACTCACGTAGGTGGGATAAGGGTAGGAAGATGATGATGAGTGTATTTTTAAACAAACATTGCCTTAAGACAAAGTCGGGTTTGTCTAGGAATATTATTTTTGTCCATTCTGGGATTTTATTCTGTCGCTTACCAAAGAGGTATTTCGAGACCCGTTTCTTGGACAGCATGAAGTCATCGTCCATGAGTATGTGCAGCGTCACCGAGTTCTCCATCAGGTTGTGGTAGATCGTGGAGTAGTCCAGCTGGAACAGAACGACACGTGAAATATCGGAATGGGTTCAGTAGATAGATAGATAAACTCTTTATTGTTCACACCATAAATTACAAACAAAAGGATTATAACACCTAAAACTAATGCGATAACTGGCGGCCTTATCGCTAAGAGCGATCTCTTCCAGGCAACCTTAAATAAAAATAATAAAATGAATAAATAAATGGCAGTAGTTAAATTAAAAATCAGAAATGTTTATTGACCAAATAACATTGAATGTCACAGGTAAGTCATACAAAGAATTTTATCATTTGAGAATTAAATGAAACGAAGTTAAGTAAAGCTTACTTGTACAAAAATTTAAAAACTAATGAATTAAGTAATTGAACATAATTACGACCGTTACACATTTATTTCATTTTATTATTTATAACAAGGGATTGATTATTCTGTTGAAAACTCTAGCGGGAGCTTTTTAAAAGTTTGTAATTCACAAGCTTGAAACTTTCTACAGTTTGAAGTAGATATGGAAGTTACTCTAAAAAGATATTTTTTTTAATTGAATCCTCTTTTCAGGTAATTCCTGGACCCTCCAAGATGTAGTTATCCTATACGCTCCAAAATTACATTTGCAATTGCAAGGGCTTCCAATTTATATTTACCAGTTTAAGGAATTAGTGCATTGAATTTTCTTTTGATTTTCACATTTCTTTTTATTGTTGAAGGGCCGCAGACATATTGCCAGCGGGCTATGTCTGCGGCCCTTATTATTAGACTAAATTTAGACTTAGGCTTATTATTAGACATTATTAATATATATAACTACCCAAGCCCCGTATTCACGTTGATGAACGGCAAGAATGTTGCTGGAAACACGAGCGAGAGCTTATCAACATGCCGTTATGAACTCTGCAACACGTAGTGTTGCCAGCAACTCCGGAACACGTTGATTCAACTTTGTTGTAAACAAATGAATACGGGGCTTAAGTCGCGTTCCTCATGCTTTAATCTTTTCCGTCTCTCTTTCTCCAAACAATCTCTCTATGCCAATCATCCACTACGCTTTCTACGTACCTTCATAAAGTCATGGTTGCACTTGGTGCACGGCATGAGTATGAAGGTCCGCGGCACGGCGGCACGGTAGGGGAGGCGGGTCGCGAAACTTAGCGCGGAGAACATGTCGGCGCGGGCCGGGCGGGCGCCGCGGGCGACGTCGGCCTTTTCTGAAATAACAAATAAATAATAATTGAACAAGAATCAAAACAAATATTTTTAAAATTAACACTTTAACTGCTAAAACCACATAAAACATACCTTGAGTTTTCCTTTGTGCAACGCGAATGCGGCTACACAAACCAGGCGCGTAAAACACAACGCATTTGATTATTAGCAGCAGGTAAAGTGTTAAGCTTTTATGGCATTGTCATCAGAGTTACTCCGAAAGTTTGGGAACTCCGATGTCATAGACAAACACACACATAACTTTAATCAATTCTTTTTCCTTTTGAAAAAGGTTGCTATTGAGTGACGAGACGAACAAACCGCTCGCCTGAGTGATTAGTGCGAGGTTTCTTCACTATTCGATCGCGTTAATATAAACTACAATTTGTAAGGAACTAGTTGTAGTTCATATTATGAACACTAGGTGGCGCGGTTTTATTCCATACTAGCTGACCCGTGCCCACTTCGTTGGGCATAATGTTAATTAAACCCGAAGCCATCGCGCGCCGTCCGGACCGTTTTTTCTCCGATTCACTTTGCAAAACGGACTACCACGTAAAAGCCTTTTTATTTTTCGGTTTTTTATATAACCTATGACACTCAGCAATAATGTGGCTTTCTATTGGTGAAATAATTTTTAAAATCGGTTCAGTAGATCCCGAGATTACCCCTTACAATTTAACAAATATACAAACACACAAACTTTATAATATTAGTATAGACAAATTGTAGTTTACGTTAACACGATCGAAAGTGGAAAAATTCGCACTAGGCACTCTAGTGGTAAACGTCACGTTTAGCGTTAGTTCGCGTTTTAGTGTTTTACGTTTAGGTGTCACGTCTGCGTCACCCAGAATTTTGAACTCTTAGAATTCAAGCCCCTGCGTGTACCAGCACCGCGCTCGCCACCCTGAGATATAAGATGTTTAATCTCCCATTTATCCTGAAATTTCATTGGAAAAATGCCCTTCCAACCGGAACACAGTAATATTTGCACATTACTGCTTGGCGGTAGAATAATTGCCAAAGGTGTGGTACTTCCCCAGGCTGGCTCTGCAAAAGAGCTCTACCACTACCAAAAAAGTGTAGTAAAAACAATATTTACCGATAGTAAAGCTATCAAAATGGTGCGCGATGTCTATAGCGTTAGTGAAGACATTGTTGTTGACGTACAGCGCGCGCGGCCGCCGGAACACGCCGCGCCCGCCGAAACCCACCACCGCGTATCTAGAAAAAAAATGGTTGTCTTTAAAGTCGGTTTACGGACGATAGTTTAACGTGACAACGTCATAACAAAACATTGATGATTGCATACTGTTCTCGCTCCGATCGTGACGTCACAATGAGCGTAACTGGACACGTAACTGGCACGTAACAAAAAAACTGGCAAAAAACAACAGCTATTCAGAAAAAAATTCGTAATCCGGAAAACAAAGTCTGTGCTTATGCTTTTTGCCATAATCTATCATAGTTAATACCTGTTATCCGAAAGTCCGCTCGCCTGAAGCTTAGTATCAAACGCTTCAATAAACAGGTCCATATTCTTATTCTTGCGTATATTCTTGTTGCAATACTGCGCCTCGATTATGAACACTACGTCGGTGGATTTAGGCACATATTGCAGCGCGTGGAACTCGCCTTCTTCGATTATATCGCCTTGGGGTGTTACGCATCTACGGAAAGAAAGAACAAGTTACAAACAAAAGAAAAAAACATTTTTGTAAGGCTATTCCATCCCACTGCTGGGCAAATACCTCCCTATCCGTCTTCCACTCATCACGATCTAAAGCATTTAAGAAAAATAAAAATAGAGTAATAACGTTATGTGTACAAAAATACGTATGGAGTACGTATTTTTATACGTAAACTTGAATTTACGTACACGTATTAATTTTCTTAAATACTCAATTACGAATCTAAACACGCAGTTACGTATGTACCTAGGTACTTATAATACCTACGTTGAAGCACGAAATGTGGTAAACCAAAAGAGATAAAGTAAATCTAGAAAAATTATCACCTGGATGAATTAGCTTATTTATTGAGCTTACTCGGAATAACAGAAACAAAAAAAGACAGAAGAGCGAAAGAAGTACAGGTCAATAACATTTTATAAATCGAATTTAAATCTCTAAAATCATGTTTTAAGCCTGGATTTTTTTTTGCTAAATTTATTAGGTACATTTAAATTTAATGAATCTGTAAACAAAATGATACTGTGTGGTGTATATATCTGTAAGTCGAGTTGTATGCTTACTGCTGACAGTTGTCGGGCACGTGTGTAGGCACGTGCTGCTGGCTGCACAGCTGTAAGTAAGCGCTCGCCAGCGCACACGCTGACACGCCCGACTGGCACTGCTCGAAGAATGGGCTCGCGTCGATCTGTTGACCAACAAGTCGTTCAATGAAACATTTTTAAAACTACCGTCAAAACAAGTTAAGTCATAAAATGTTCTTAAAAAACAAGCTTTGAATACTCTGAAAAGAATGCAAAGTAGTCGTAAAGGCGTATTAAATGAGACCAAACTCGATGGGGTTCCGTCGTTTTATGGCAGAGTTCCTGTGGCCATCTCCTGGCTTATTTGCTTTTTGTTGTACAGCGCACGTAAGAATCCAACTAAGAATGATGTCTTGGCATGTGTAAGAGTCTAAGAGAGACAGTCATCATAAACTTACACAAGAGAAACAAGGATGCAGCGGCGACAGTTTATTCGCGAAGAACTTGTCGCACTGCGTATCATTGTTTTGCTCCCTGTTGTCTAGCACACGTCCGGTCGGGGCGAGGTTTCAGCTAAGAATGACGACTTGACGAGTTTAAGCGAGACAGACATATATCAACTTACACAAGAGAAACAAGGATGCAGCGGCGACAGTTTGTTAGCGAAGAACTTGTCGCATTGCGTATCATTGTTCTGCTCCCTGTTGTCTATCGCACGTCCGGTCGGCGCAAGGTTCCAGCTGCGAGTGGCGAGGGCGGGAGACTGTGTTATAGTGTTGTTGGTGAGGAGGAGGTCGTCGTACTGTTCGTTGTTGTATGTGCCGAGGAGGCCGCCGAGGCTTGCGTAGTACCAACCTGGGAAATGTACATTATACAGTAAGGTTGAATTGGGGATTAACCAGCGTTCGGCCACCAACTCGCCGGTTGGTGAGCGACGAGAAAGACGTCAAAGATGAAGCACGCAGACTTAGATGACAAAATCAAAAACAAAAAAAAAATATAAAAAATAAAAAATGTTTTGATGTTTCACGCAAAAACGGCTAAGCAGATTTAGGTGAAATTTTCAGTGGAGGTAGCTTATACTCAAGTTTAACACAAGGTACTTTTTGTCTCGGGAAATCTATCGGTTCGTAGAGGATAGCGGATGCAAAAACCTGATGCCGCGAAGTGCAGAACAAAAACAAAAGTCCTATTTCAACATTTTCAACTTACCCGAAACTTCCAATTTGCAAGTCCTGAACAGGAAGTTACACTGTATGTCGAGTCCGTTGTTCCCTTGCACGGTGAGCGTGTCCGTCTGTCTGTCCACTATTAGTCCGTCGACTAGCGCTGGCAGACTCAGGACTACGTTTTCTATTGACACTTGCTGAAAAATTATACAGAATAAATATGATATAATTTTATTTTATTTTAAAAACAAGCTTTTAATAAAATTATCGTGATCGGAGTTACACAGGTATAATAAATGTAAGCTCAATTTAAATATTTTTGTGTAGTTTCCATTTCGTGTTTTATCTTTACGAACAATTTAGTTCACTCATTTGGCTTCAAGACAATGAAATTCTAAAATCGAAGGCCAAATGTCGTCAGTGAGACGAAACCTCAGCTTTGAAAAAAGTCAGATTGGCCTATTTCGAATTTCACGGAGCCCGAATCGAACATCGGAAAAATTAGACAATAGGAGCCAAATTTACAAAACTAACTACTCTCTTACATATTTATATGCCGCTGTTTAACATTGAACAGCTGCTTAAGTAAAAAGTACAAAAAACCCCTCACCTCTTTATACAAATCGATGTGTATGAGCTTCCTAGCAGTCAATATAACCAGGTTGTATCTCCCGCGGTCGTTGCTCTCCATCAGAACAGTGAAGTTATTCAGTATATAGTCTTTGGAGAGTAGGAAGGTACCCTCTTCGGAAACTGTGAAGACTCGCTTGTCGAATGTTACCAGTGTGCCTTGACCGGTCATCATTGCCATACCTGAAAAAAAAGCATTAAAGCTTGAAGATTTTATCCAGAAAAGTTTTATAGGCTTTTTGTAGCTTTGCAATACCATGCATAAGTTTGTGATAAAAAAATCTGCTAAAATTATAAATGTCAAACTTTGTATGTTTGGATGTTTGGTCGAAAACGGACGAACGGAATTGGGAGAAATTTGGTGCGGAGGTAGTTTAAATCCTAGAGTACACACACCAACTTTCGCATTTGTACTTACATAGTATCAGTTGGAAGTAGGAAAGGATATCAAACTTATGTCAGTTGGAGTGACGACTTGGGTTAGTCACAAATATTTAAATTAAAAAAAACTGACACAACATAGCTAAGAACAACCTGACCTTTCAAACAACAAGAACATTATTTGTACAAAACAAAAAACAAAAACCGACTTCAAAAGACCGACTATTGAGTTATTCATCTATTTGTCGCGCACGTACTTAATGCAAATTTAAGACTTATATGGTTTTCTCATGGATACCATTATCAGAACTGGGCTAAATTGAAATGGGACCAAATGGGAAGCGTCAGCTTTCTAATGAAAAAAGAATCATCAAAATCGATTCACCCAGTCAAAAGTTATGAGGTTGTTACCTCATAACTTTTAAACTTTTAACATAAAAAAAAATAAAAATAAAAACAAAATCGGTTCATCCGTTCGGGAGCTACGATGCTACGGACAGACACACACACACCCACACACACAAAAACACACATAGACACGTCAAACTTATAACACCCGTCGTTTTTGCGTCGGGAGCTAAAACTGACTCACCATCAAACGGCGGCAACAAATTATTAAAGTCCATATAGGGCCTGATCTCGTAGTAATACGACCAGATGCTCTTGTTGGACGTGAGCCACTCGTCCATGAAGTCCCGCACGGCGCGGTACTCGGAGATCTCGGAGAAGTCGGGGGTCCTGTTGAAGGCGTGCCAGGAGAATGGCAGCTTCTGTTCCAGGAGGACCTCGCCGGTGCGGGGGTCGAAGATGAAGTTGGTTTTGGGGGTGCGGTGGCTGGAATACGGTAAGTAAGGAAATGTGAAAGTTACACGGTAAAACAATGCGTAAAACTTTAACTTAACTTAAAAAACCATGAGACAGAAAGTAAGTGCGTAAGATATAAATAGCGGCGTTTTACCTGAAATAAAACGCATATTAATTTACTTACCTTATTCGAAGCTTATATAATGAGATAGGCTCTACGTTTCCCGCCTTGCATTGTAGCTAACTTCAGGTCAATAGTCCCTTCTACGGTATGACGTCACTTCCACCTGGCAGTGTGGCTCCATTTTGGATCAGCCATCTTGGTTTTCATTGCGTTTTGTTTGGTCACCAGGCAGCAATTTATTGTAAGCTTCGAATAAGGTAAGTAAATTAATATGCGTTTTATTTCAGGTAAAACGCCGCTATTAATTTGACTGGTACCTTATTCGAAGCTTATATAATGAGACGTGTTTGTTATCGCCTGGTGGAAGTGATGGTGATGACGTAAACGCCAATGTGATTGTATGCATAGATAGTAGACACATTAAGGTTTAAGTTAATTATATGACTATAGTTTAGGTATGTGTCAGCCTATGCTCAGGAACTTAATAAATAATAACAATATTTATCTTCATCTTTAAGAAAACTGTTTATTTTCAATTCTCATTATCGACAATTACTTTTTAATATTTTAATCAACAGGATCAAAAAATTTTGTAACAGACGTCCTACTAGCGGGTGTGACCTGACAGCGGTAATATTTACAAAAGGTATTTTGAGAACGCCAGTTGCCCCTAGCAAGTATCTCTTCGAGAGGGTAGTTATCTAACCAATTTTTAGAAGCTACAGCTGACCTAAAGCTTCCGGGAGTGGCTGATATGCCAGCATCAGTTAACAGAGACTTGATCCAACCTGCAATTAGTGTACGTGATGCCGATCTAGGGTCACCCCTAATATTTAAAAATAAGCTGTTGGTTTTAGCAGCGTTTCTACGATTCTCGAGGAGATACAAAGTATGTTTGACCCAAAAAACGGCATCTAATTTCTCGTTATCTTTATTAACCACAAGCTTCCAACCGGACTGCCTGTAATTTACAGAGTCTGTCTTAGAACCAAACGATGGCCATAATATTAGTGAATCATCATTAATTATGCAATTACTAGAATCAACATTAAGCAATGTCAGATCGTGAATTCTTCTGCCCGAACAAAGAAGTAGTAGTGCAGCTGTATGCCTCTGAACTTGAAAAACATTATTTTTGTCAATACGATATTTTTCTAAAAATGAGGCCAACGTATCAATATTCCAAACCGGGGGCTTGCCATGATTAACTGGTTTTCGCAACGCTATAGACTTTAACGTATGCTTAATAAGCACATGCGAGGTAAGATGGCCTGACTTTTCTGGATCACATAGAGTTACTACCACTGATTTGTGCAACAAGATCGAGTTGTATGATAGTTTATGAACTAGATGCAAATCAGATAAGAATCTAGCAACATCACTTGCTGTAGGGCTTGAAAAGTTAGTCTCGTGCGATTCACACCAAGACAACCATTTCTTCCAAGCGACGCTATACACTTTACGTGTAGATGGGCGCCAAGATTCTTGCAGGAGCTTTACTTGATTACTGTCCCATCCTTTTAGCATCCCAGACCACCCCCACATTTCCATACCTCTAGAGTCATCTTTAACACATTCGGAGGAGGCAATCCCGTCGTGACATCTACTAGGACTCTGTCTAGGTGATGAATTGTGAATGGGGGAGCTAGGGCTCGCGATTTGATGTCCGGTCGCCAAAAAACTCGATTCCATCGTGGAACTACCAGAAGGTAAATTCCCTGAGCTTGGTTGAGATGGCTTAGAACTCTGGGGATTAGAAATGGAGGAGGAAATACCCAGGCTAGTTTGTACTTCCAGATTTGAGAGAAGGCATCTTGATACATCGCTTGCCGGTCGTGGAAGTCTAGTGACACATAATTGCTCACTACGTGAGCTCGACTCGAGGCAAACAGGTCGATCATCGGAATTCCCCACTTGGAGAAAATTTTCTTCGTACATTCCTGCTTCAAATGCCACTCTGGGGGTGTGCGAAGTCTTGACAAATGGTCCGCATGATTGTTGTACATTCCGGGAATGTGAAACACTTTTATGTGTGTTTGATGACTGTCTAGGATCTTGAAAACTTGATAGGTTAAGTCCATGAGGGCAGACGACTTCGTTCCTCCTTCGTGTCTGAGGTAAGCTACCACGGACTGGTTGTCGGACTGTATTAGTAATGTACTGCGACTCAGGACCTGACAATGATGCTGCAGCACTCTTAAGATTGCTAACATTTCCTTTTGGTTGCAGTGGAGGTCCTTCTCTGTTTTGGCCCAAGGACCCGTTAGAGATAGGTCGTCTAACCGAGCTCCCCATGCCAGATCTGACGCATCGGTTGTGAGGAAATGTGAAGGTGGTGGCATGTGAATAAGTGTCGAGCGGGTGCAATTTTGTTGCCACCAAACTAACTCTTCTAATGCAGCAGGCGTTAGGGCATGCCGCTGTTGAAACATCCTGGGATCTAGTTTCAGAACTTGGTTTATTAGGCTCAAAAGACCTCGATAGTTCAGTCTGCCCCTCGGCACCACAAAACTGGCAAAGTTGAGAAGACCAACTAGACTTTGCAGGTCTCTGAGATTTGAGCATTGTTCCGTTAACATCTGATTGGTTTTGGCTACAAGAGCAGGTATTTTGTCTACGGGCAGACTTTTGCAATTTGTCCAAGGATTCCAGAGAATCCCCAAAAATACAAGACTCTTTTTGGGAGTGGTGATGGATTTTTCGTAGTTTATTAACCAGCCTAGCTTCTCGAGAGTCTCGCACACCATGTATACATGGCTTCGAAGAACAGATTCGTTCTGATTTACAATCAAGAAATCGTCCAAGAAGACAATTATTCGTATACCTTTTTGCCTTAGAATTTGCACTATCCAGTTTGTGAGAGCAGCAAATGTTCTTGGAGCCGTACTCAGGCCGAAAGGTAAACACGTCATTTCCAGTAGTTCGTTGCGATATAGGAGGCGCAGGAACCTTCTGTGGCTGCGAGCCACGGATAGATGAAAATAGGCTTGTGAAATGTCTATTTTGCACAGCCAATCCTTCGGTTGTAGAAAATCCGGTATCCGCTGAACATTTATTAGTTTGAAATGTTTTACTATTATGTATCGATTCAAATTCTTTAAATTGAAAATCGGTCGAGCTGAGCCGTCGCTTTTGGGAACCAGAAACATTGACGATAGAAAGCTCGGAGACACCACAGCACGTTCTAAAACCCCTTGGTGTTTCATTTTGTTTATGACAGATGTCATTTTGTCTGACTCTGGTACGAGTAGATTTGAACCCATGTTGGTGGGATAAAAAAGCGGAGGTTTTTGGCAAAACGGTATGCGATACCCTGTTATCATTTTTAGAATGTAAGGTGGTGCTCCTAGCTGTTCCCAAAATTTTAAGAAATGTGCAAGGCGACCCGCTTTGAACGGTATCGAGTCAGAATTTTCGACGCTTGTTGTTTCCATTTTGTGGAGATGGGGAGGAAGTGCGCTTCTTTCCACGGCTCGAATAATTCTGCTGCCTTGCAAAGGGCCGCGAGGCATTTCCTCGAAATGTATTCTGATAATTCGGTGCGACCGAGTTATTATAAGGCACACTGTCACGATGATAACCACCTTGCGGAGGCGGGTTATTATGGGAGCAGTGAGCTTGAGAAAAACCCTGCGAGGGTTTGAAATTAAAAGCGGACCCCTGCGAGGGGCCGCGTGACTTTTTTGGGGCTGCCCGCGAGGCAGAAGTCATAATGGCTCTTTGTGCCGGCCAAAAGCATTTTCTGACGCCGCCTGCACGGTCCACTGCAGCTGTGAATTTTTCGGCAGCAAAAAGATTGATCGTCGACGGCGGAATCTTGCGCAGACTCGCCTTGGACACAGGATCTTTTGCATGCTTTAAGATGCTATCTCGGCGCATTTGAATTGTTTCGGCCCGATGGCCACAGATAATCTGCATCAGATCTGAAGAAGCTTTGTGGAAGTCTCCCGCAGAAAATAGGGTAGTGACTTTCTGAAACAGGCTCTCATAATCTATGGACTCACAGCCTTTAGCCCACGTCAATAAATCTCGTAGGCCAGTTTCTAGAGACCCTTTTTGCTTAAAAACACACATAGTGAGGGCTGCAAACGCTTTGTCTGCAAGTGTCAGATGCTTTGGTGTTTCATAGTCTTTAATTTCATCATTAATCTCTAGGTCCGTGAACCCTGGTGTAAAAGTATACACCTTCTGAGTTTCAGCGTATCGCACATCGCCCCAATCGCTCTTATCTAAGTGCTGATATTCACCTAGCATTTGCAATTGCGATTGCGTTGCTTTAGGGATCGCTGGTTCCTTGAGTTTAGTTTCAAAGGAAAGAGTGAAACCTGATTGCTCAGATTTGTCACTTAAATCCAAACATTGATTGCAATCGTCAGTAAAGGAGGACGCAGCAAGTGATATAGCATCATCATTAGGTACCTGACAATGTCCAGCCTGGCGAACAACTTGTTCTCGCAGTGCGCGAATCTCTTCAGCTAGCTTCCTATGAGACGATCGGTGCTTCCGTTTGTTGTTTTTCTTCTTTCTATGTCTCCGTCTCGCCACAGTTGAAGAGGAACTTGAACTGCTTCCGCTATCACTACTGGAACTCGATAAACTCCGATCTCGTTTTTTCCTGGGTGTTGCCGAAGATAACGGCAAATTTTCAATATCTTTATCCATACTAAAGAAAAAAGACGGTAAAATGTTACAAAAAACGACACTATTCGAGATAGGATTTCACTAAGATAAAAACGGGTAGATTTATATTCAGTTACACTTTTAACTTATAATTGCACTAGTAATAGAAAAATGTCGATCTAGTACCTTGATAAAGTATAGGTTTATACTTTATAAATCCGAATTAATAATCAAAGAAATAATCCAAAAAAATTATATGAAAGTCGACGGCACCAACTTGAGTGCGTCCGACTCGGCGGGAATCCAAAACGCCAATGAAAACCAAGATGGCTGATCCAAAATGGAGCCACACTGCCAGGTGGAAGTGACGTCATACCGTAGAAGGGACTATTGACCTGAAGTTAGCTACAATGCAAGGCGGGAAACGTAGAGCCTATCTCATTATATAAGCTTCGAATAAGGTACCAGTCAAATTAATACGCATTTACTAACTGACCCGACAAACGTTGTCCTATACACACGTCTTAAAAAAAAAAGATGGACGAAATCGGTAAAGTCGTTCTCAAGTTATGTTATTGTTCTGCTCCAACAGCGCCACCTATTGGGTCCAATTGTAAATTCTCGAATACCCTTGAACACACACAAAAAATTTCATCAACATCGTCCCAGCCGTTTAGGAGTTCAGTGACATACACACGTACACAAAAAATGTTTACATTAAGAAGATGCGCTTTAAATTATAAAGTTGCTCTTTTAAAAATAAGTATATTTGAAATTGTTGCCATCTTTTTCTGGCATATTGCAATCAAGAGAAGTACAACAGCACTTTAGGGCTCAAATTAAAGTGCGTCTCTAGTTCTCCAGTGCGTGTCTTGGTCTACATTGCGTCAATCCACATTTCAAACGCGATTTTTCACGCAACTCAGCACCTAAAATGTGTATCGAAACAATGTTTTGTACAGAGTTTATCCTGAAGCCTTTATTAGCCCCAATAGCCCACCCGAAATCAGGCTTTTGCCTACGTAGTTACTTACATCTCTTCATACTGCAGTGCAGTCTTGGCCAAGTCTGTCAGTTTCTCGTACAGTATCTCGCCGACCGTTTCTAAAGCCTCGCCAATTAGGAAATAGTCGTACCACCATTTCAAACGCATGTGGGCTTCTTCGTACTAAAAGAAATCATTTAAGTTAGATTTACTTATCTGTGTCAAACGGCACAAAGTTGCAGAACTATTAGGGACATGTGCTCACTGTTCAGGCATGACAGCAGAATGGCCCGTTCGATCTAAGACTTTAACCAAGCCCAATAGTATAACAATTTACAGCCATAGTTAATGGCAAAATGGAGAAAAACTGTAGTTTTTGTTGTATAATTTGTTTCTTTTTATTCTGCATTTTAGGTCTTAAAAGGTAATGCAAAGTTTTCTAGTCGCATAAAAACAGGGATAGGGACAGAAATATAATTCAGAAGACTAACAACAAGACAGAGAGAATCCGCCCTTTACAGGTCCATCTTATGTACCTAGTAGCTCAAGGATACAATCTTCGTTTAGGGTGATTTAAACCTTAAATAAAACACAATCAATTTCTATAGTCTATCGGGTTTTCCTTACCTTCTCTCGGACATAAACCACATGTTGAGTCTTCAAGAAGTTTTGCCAAGCGTTTCTGAACTCTGCGTACAGCTGAGAGAACTCATCTTTGAATGGAATGTATTTTTCGACCTTGGCCCAGAGAGTTTCCCAAATCTTCTTGCTGTATTTCTTTATATTGGTTATTAGGTCGTTATTTACCAAATCTTTGTAGATTCTGAAATGGAAGGCAATTTTAAATTGGTACCTTTTCGTAAAATCATTTTTATTTTAACACAGTCACAACATACGTGCGTAATGCATGCTTGCGTACGTGCGTACGCAAGCATGCATTTACGTAGGAAAGTATTTAGTTATGCAAGCACGGATTAGCAACAGCTAACACGTATTGTCGTACGTATGTTTTAATGCACCCAAGCATACATTTGGGTACTCAAGCACACTAACATATCAACACAAAAACGATTACACATAAAAAAATATTACTATAATAAAAGACATACTTATCCATCTCATGTCCAAATGTAGACACATAGTTGAAGTACGGCGAGTCTGTCAGCTCCTGCGTCCTGTTATAGAAGAAGTCCATAACCCCCTTGCCTATAGCGAAAACGAACGACTCTGTGTAATGAAGAATCTTGAAGAAAAGAGGTTCGATGGACTTTAGTAGTTGCTGCCAGTATATTGTTAGTCTATTCGTTGCGTTGACCCAAGTTACCTGTGGAAATTGAACTTTATTTAGCGTTGATAGGGTGTGTTTTGGTTTGGTTTAGCGATAAAGCGAAGTGCATTTAGTAAAATGATCAAAAGTACTAAGTAAGTTCAGAGCATAACTTAGTTCTATACAAGGTTATAAGGAAAAGTATGATTAGCCGAAAAAGGCTCATAATGCTCATCATTATAATCATCATCGTTGTGAATGATGAGTCCCAAGGTCCCTTTTCAGCGTAGCAAATCGTTTCCTTATCTTAATATATATAAATCTCGTGTCACAATGTTTGTCCTCAATGGACTCCTAAACCACTTAACCGATTATAATAAAATTCGCACACCATGTGCAGTTCGATCCAACTTGAGAGATAGGATAGTTTAAATCTCAAATTATAGTCGCAATTTTAATTTATTGCAATAGTTTTTACTATAAATTGACAAGTTAGCATCAACATACTACGGTTGCTATAGTTACGCAATGGCTTTTGACAGGACAACGTCTGTCGAGTCAGCTAGTAACCTTGTATAAATCACCATTTAGGTTCCTTTTACAATTTTGCCACCAAACCCAAATACACAAGAAAAGCGTACCTCCCAATACTCCAAAAACTTCATATGCAAGTCTCTGATAAAGTTGTCATACTGCAAAATCATCGATTCAAGCCTTTCCGAGACCAGTTCCATAAAGTCTGCATCCAGCGCTCTATTAACCGACTGCAGGAAATTGGAGTACGCCGTCTTTATCGTATCCACTACATACGTCAAACTATCTTTAATAGACCTGCTTGTATTTCCCATCATACCCCACATATCATTAACGATCCCCGGAAGACTTTCCAAATGATTACTTATTGCCATTTCATCTAGAATCTCATAAGTGAACACTACAATATCCTTGACGTAAAAATCGTTGTTGTTATATGATTGGTTTAGGAAAGTTTCGAACTCGTCCAAATCGTCTTTGATCACGTGTAGATCGTTCAAATCGTCGAGTAGGTCTCGGACTCTTGGTTTAGCGTCCAGCCAAATGTTCTTTAAGGCTAAATGCGCTTCCATTGGTGCTTCTTTGAGGATGACTAGAGTGTCATTCAGTTGACTGTATATCATTTTTAGAGAGTAAACAGCCGCTGATTTGACTTCGCCGAAGATTTGTGGTCTCCAAGCGATCTTGCTGGTTAAAAGGCGGGAGTGGTTGAGCCGGATGTAGGAAGCTAGGTCGACGGTAGTGACGTCATCGAAGTCGCGCCAAGCGTCGACTTTGGCTGATCGAGTGTCTACGATGCGGCCTATCATGTGATATGAGATATCTGCAAAGAGAAATAGTAATTTTGACACGAATTTCAAAGGAAGACTTGCTAGAAGTTTAAAAAAGCGAAGCGTTGGTAGTAAAACGCGGATATATTCACAACTAGCGACCTACCCCGGCTTCGCACGGGTATGAAATGTAGGGCGGACTACCTGCCCGTCGGGGCTGCGGGTTCAGAAGTTACCGCGGCCTCGGCGGCACAAGGGCGTAGAAGGAACATGGGTGGTTTTTGGTCAGTAGAAGTCTGACACTCACTTCCGCTCTGCCCAAGAGCGGGAGGGGTCATTTGATGATTTCCCACCCAAAAAAAAAAAAAAAAGGGCGGACTACCTATGAAACATCATTCTTTGTTTATCTTAACTATGCAATTCATACTAACAATCTAGTATTCTGTGGCGCAGGGCACCATCCATAGTTACTATTAAGTATACTGTGGCGCGACGCGCGACATCGACAGTCTCTGCTAACTTAGTTCCCTCCGAAAACAACTAGATGTCACCACTGTACAAGTTAGCTCGCGGTAACGTGTTCGAGGGTGCCATGGGCCACGGCGGCGTGCATTCGTTCTACTACGAGTATGTATGACAATTAGACTTGAATAGAAGACTTGAACAATTTTTAACCCGTCATTGCGTTAGTAATGACATTTCTCGAAATTTGAAGTGTAGGTAGGAGTTTTGTGAGCTCAGACGTGGTCATACCATAGATATATTACACTAGCGGCCCGGCCCGTCCCGGCTGCGCACGGGTAGACATTCATTTTTTAAACATTTTGGGATAAACGTAGAGTAATTGTGTCTTTATGCGGAAAATAGGTATTTTTTTTTTAAATTTCTATTTTTATTTATCTTAGAATTTTTTATATTTTTATCTATAAACCAATTTTTGTTCTCAAAGTTTATTTTTTATTTATATTGTTAAACAAATTACACCTCGCTTAGTTGACGCCGCTGGTGATAAGAGGGCTGGCTCATTCCTCGCGCAAATAATTTCACTGGCAAATCAGCGCGGGAATGCAGCCAGCGTTCTTAATACCTTGCCACACGGGCAAAACCTACTTTTTGATTTTTAGTTTTGTAAATTACTTTGTTTTAGTTTGTTATTTTAGCTAATTTTTAATTTAAGATGTAAATATTATAAATAGTGTGAGAATACGATAAAAATTAAACAGTTAAAGTTAAATTCATAAGTGGTTCCAAAAATAACTTTTGAACTGGAACAAAAATGCAATGAAAAAAGTCAAAATACCTAGTCAATGTCGGTTGCGTCCGCTGCGTAGGGAGCCGACTGCAGGATGGACCCGCGCAGTAACTTATTTCATAGACGCGGCGTTTATTTTTTTTAAGATTTCAATTTTAAATTCGTAATAGGTATCTTTTGAATTGAAATAATTCAAAAATAAATCTTCAGGTATTAAAACAGTCTTAAATACAAAATGGTTTATTTAGATAAGGATTAATACAAAGGTATCAATATATATAAAAGTGAAGGTCGTGACTGACTGACAGATCAACGCACAGCCTAAACCGCTTAAGCTACAAACGTGAAATTTGGACAAAAGTTTTATATCAAAAAGCGGACGCACACTAAGAAAGGAATTTGCCCAATTCAACCCTTAAGAGGGTGAAAAGGGGTGTTTAAGTTTGTATGAAAAATTTTTTTTTCTTTATGCTACGATTATCAAACTTTGCGAATATACTAAAGTTAAAAAAATAATTGACACCTATTTCAACATTTTTTAAAAATCAACCCCTAAAGGGGTGAAACGGAGCAATAAAGTTTGTATGAAGATTTTTTTTTTAATGCTGTGGTTATGAAACTTTGCAAATATACTAAGCTTAAGAAAATAATTGACACTTATTTTTTTGTTTTTTGAAAATCAACCCCTAAAGGGGTGAAACGGAGTATTGAAGTTTGTATGGAGATTTTTTTTTTGATACTGTGGCTACGAAACTTTGCAGATATACTAAGCTAAAAAAAATAATTGACACTTATTTTTTTGTTTTCTGAAAATCAACCCCTAAAAGGGTTAAACGGAGTGTTGAAGTTTGTATAAAAATATTTTTTTCCTAATACTTCGATTATTTAACTTTGCTATTGTAATAAGCTAAGAAAAATATTAGATACCTGTTTCATTATTTTTTGAAAATCCACCCCTGAAAGGGTTAAACAGAGTGTTGAATCAACGCATCAACATTAACAGATCAACGCACAGCCTAAACCGCTTAAGCTACAAACGTCAAATTTGGACAAAAGTTTTATACCAAAAAGCGGACGCACACTAAGAAAGGAATTTGCCCAATTCAACCCTTAAAAGGGTGAAAAGGGGTGTTTAAGTTTGTATGAAAAATTTTTTTTTCTTTATGCTACGATTATCAAACTTTGCGAATATACTAAAGTTAAAAAAATAATTGACACCTATTTCAACATTTTTTAAAAATCAACCCCTAAAGGGGTGAAACGGAGCAATAAAGTTTGTATGAAGATTTTTTTTTTAATGCTGTGGTTATGAAACTTTGCAAATATACTAAGCTTAAGAAAATAATTGACACTTATTTTTTTGTTTTTTGAAAATCAACCCCTAAAGGGGTGAAACGGAGTATTGAAGTTTGTATGGAGATTTTTTTTTTGATACTGTGGCTACGAAACTTTGCAGATATACTAAGGTAAAAAAAATAATTGACACTTATTTTTTTGTTTTTTGAAAATCAACCCCTAAAGGGGTTAAACGGAGTGTTGAAGTTTGTATAAAAATATTTTTTCCTAATACTACGGTTATTTGACTTTGCAATTGTACTAAGCTAAAAAAAATATTACATACCTATCTCATTATTTTTTGAAAATCAACCCCTGAAAGGGTTAAGCAGAGTGTTGAATCAACGCATCAACATCAACAGATCAACGCACAGCCTAAACCGCTTAAGCTACAAACGTCAAATTTGGACAAAAGTTTTATACCAAAAAGCGGACGCACACTAAGAAACGAATTTTCCCAATTCAACCCCTAAGGGGGTGAAAAGGGGTGTTTAAGTTTGTATGAAAAAAATATTTTTCTTAATGCTACGATTATCAAACTTTGCGAATATACTAACGTTAAAAAAATAATTGACACCTATTTCATTATTTTTGAAAAAGCAACCCCTAAATGGGTGAAACGAAGTATTGAAGTTTGTATGAAGAATTTTTTTGGTGCTGTGGTTACGAAACATTGCCAATATACTAAGCTAAAAGAAATAATAGACACTTATTTTTTGGTTTTTGAAAATCAACCCCCGAAGGGGTTAAATGGAGTGTTGAAGTTAGTATAAAATATTTTTTCCCAATGCTATGATCATTTAATTTTGCAGATGTACTAAGCTAAAAAAAATAATAGATACCTGTTTCATTATTTTTGGACAGTCAACCCTAAAAGGGGTGAAACGGGGTATTAAAGTTTGTATGGAAATATTTTTTTTAATGCTACGATTATTTAACATTGCAAATTTACTAAGCTAAAAAAATAATAGATACTGACCGGTTTCATTATTTTTGGAAAATCAACCCCTAAAGGGGCGAAATGGCGTGGTAAATATAGTACGGAGAGAGAATTGTAATGACTCACTGACAGACTAAACCGCTGGTCGTAGAAATTAGAAATATGGAAGGTCTTGATGAGTACCTAAACGTGTACCAAGAAAGGATTTTTTGAAATTCAACCTCTAAAGGGGTGAAATAGGGTGTTAAAGTTAGTATGGAGAAGCATTGTTTTTGACGCCACGGTATTGAAATCCTTACAAATATACCTACGAAGTTTAAAAAAATAACGAACACTTATTTCACCATTTTTGGAAAATCAACCCCAGTGGGGGTGAAATGGCGGTAAAGATAGTACGGGGAAAAAATTGTTTTGATGCTAACTCAATAAAACTTTACAGATTTACTAAACTTAAGGCGGGTAAACAACATTCGGAAAAAATTCAAAACCTTCGAAAAGTCACATCCTCGAGGTGGAACTGCTAATTATCTCGAAAACTAAAAACATTTTTACCAAAGCGCTGAGACTAAAAAGTCATCCAAACCTCGGACCTTTTTGGAGCCATTAAAAATAACATAGTCGCCTCAAAAACATGGCCTCCATATAAACTTTGAGGGTCTATATCTCCGAAACGGTTGAAGATGGGTGGGTGTTTGACTAAATGTCATAGGAGTTAACAAGGGCTACTTGATGGTGGTGGCGAAAATCCAAACGATTTAAAATGGCCGCCATTTTTCAAAATGACTTATTGCATCCGGGGGTTTTTGGGGTCCCCGCTTCCATTGTATGACACTTTTTACATGATCTCAAAAAAGAGGGTTAAATTAATTTCATCCCGGAAAAATTTTCGGTTCCCGAGGTATAGTCCACGCGGGCGAAGCCGTGGGCGGAAGCTAGTTAAGGTATGTAAAGTAAAACATGGTCTGATTTTGGTCGGCATTTCTATCAACTTTTAAAATGTAAAAAAGTAGTTATAGTGACGTAACTGCAATAGTTGGACATATAAGTATCGTGAAGTTTTTTGTAGATATTAATATGTTCTTTAATATTGTAGAACATTTTTAGTTCTATCATCAATAGTTTCCGCAGCGTATGCGATGAAAGACATTTTATGGATCATTTTTTTGCACCTTGGGAAACATTATTGATGTTTTAATAAGGATCCCCATTTTTTTTTGGTAATAAATCTAGCCTATGTTACTTTGGGATAATGTAGCAATCTAATGGTGAAATAATTTTTGAAATCGGTCCAGTACTTTTTGAGTTTATTCCACACAAACATACAAACCTTTTCTCTTTATTAAAAAGTGTGGAATCCGGAACACGGTTCCGTTCAGGGGCCCCTATTCTGGCGAGTGAGATATTATCACGGTTACTGCCACTCTCATTAGAAACGTCATGACAGTGAGAGTGATTGAAATAATTTTGAAAAACCTACCACATTTCAAAGATTCCAAAGATTAGATACTTTATAAATCTCTTTTCAGTAGAATAATCCACTGAGCCCAATAAACGATTGGGGTTTTAAGACAATTATTGTTTAAAAATATACAGTAATAGGTAAAAAAAAACTAGATATGACAATATATCTTACCATCGCTGCTATTATAATGCGATATGACTGAATAATCCTTCATAGAGATTGTTGCGATGCTGGTGTCGTTCCCGGTCGGTCGGATCACGTGGGTTTTGAGGTTGTATTCCGGGTACGTGAGGTCCCAAGTGCTGTTCAATTTGTAGAAATATGTCTCGTTTGCTCGCTGAAAGAGTATAATAGAGTATTTTCTTAATAAAAAAACGCACCTTGCGGTTTTGCACGCATTTTCTGGGATACAAATACCCTATACAGGGTTATTCATAAAGGGTATGCTAAGCCGAAAAGGGCTCATAGTACTCATCATTATGAACAACTTTTACTATGGGACCAAATTTACCAATACATTTTGTCGAGTGTCATTGACATTTTTCTATGGAACAGCTGATTTTTTTTCGTGAATTTCGAGTTGGTCCCATATTAAAAGTTGTTCATAATGATGAGTACTATGAACCCTTTTAGGCTTAGCATACCCTTTATGAATAACCCTGTATGTTAATCCAGGGTTTATACCATCATACCAAAATTTCATCCAAATAAGTTTACCGGTTTTTTCGTGGTCGAGCAAGAAACATACAAACATGACATTTATAACATTTATTGTTATAGAATTTGGTGTGAACACGTTTAATTGTATTATTATACTTAGTAGATCGCTTTTAGCGACAAGGTCAATCGTGATATACAATTATTATGAGACCTTTTCAAAGAAACGCCGTGGACTATTTTCATGACATTTTCTTTGATGTGTTAGACGTTACGAGTATGTAGTATAGTATAACGAATTCTTTTCAACTCTACAGTATTTTTTGCTAATTTGGTTATTTAGTCATGTTATTTTGAACTCTATTCCAATACAAATAAGATCCAAATTCAACCAACCTCCCACTGAACAAAGCTCTTCGACATATCAATCAACAGCTTGTTATTCCTCAACTTCTCATAGAACAAGCTCTTCTGGAACCTATACAAATTGTTGAAATAATACCAGCGGCTGTGTATATTCACGTCGGATTTCATGTCTAGGTCTAAGTTGGTCGACGGATGTTTACAAGAGAGGGCGAAGGAGTAGTCTCTGATTGGTCCGTTTGAGTTGTCAGTTAGGACTGAGCTTAGCTTGAGGTATTCGTTTTCGTAGTCCGAGTATTGCAGTTCTAGAGACACGTTGGACATTACGGCGGGTGTGCTTATGTATTGGCCTTTGAGGTTCACGTCCTGAAAAGAAACAGAATTCAGCAAAACAGTCACAACGTTGTCGTTGAAACATAGTGATATGTGATTGAAACAAATAAACGAATAAAAAAAATTAGTAGTCCCGTGTGTTTTTAACAAAATTTGTAGTGCATTGGTTCTTTTTAGGTCACAGTAATGATCAAGAGAAATCCACTAGATTTCAAGGATAAACTTCTTGAATTGACAAAAAAAACGTGACAATCATCAAATGTATAAAACGACTGTTTTTCATGATTTCGGAGTTGATCTTATGGTAAAAGTAGTGCATAACAAGTACCCCACCTCCTTTTAATTTAGCATGGCAGTCTTGCTTCACACAGATATAACAACGGTTCTTTTATAAAAAAAACCAGTTACCTTTCTAAACGAAGGATGCGACACTTCCAAATCGATTTTATGCAAAGTACCCTCCTTATACGGTGGGCTTTCCCACACACCTCTCAATTCTGCCGTCTTATTGTCTTCTTTTACATTCCAGTTCAACGTAGCTTTGCCGTCGAGTAGCGTGTCTTGTAAGTGGTATAATGCGACTAAGTTAAAAGTACGCAGCGGCCAGAGTACGTTCATTACTATTTCTTGAGACTCTGTTTCAAACTGAAAAAGAATAAAGATTTGCAACGACTTGATACCTTATAGATGTTATATTGAACATCTTAATATATATAAATCTCGTGTCACAATGTTTGTCCTCAATGGACTCCTAAACCACTTAACCGATTATAATAAAATTCGCACACCATGTGCAGTTCGATCCAACTTGAGAGATAGGATAGTTTAAATCTCAAATTATAGTCGCAATTTTAATTTATTGCAAATTATATATATACTGATAATTTTTACTATAAATTGACAAGTTAGCATCAGCATACTACGGTTGCTATAGTTACGCAATGGCTTTTGACAGGACAACGTCTGTCGAGTCAGCTAGTATGCTTATATAAACAAATCCGCTATCTCTCTCACACCATGTTCTTCAAGCGAGGCGTGCGAGCGAGATGGCAAGATTATGATTGCGAGTGACTTGAACGAAATTATACCTAACTTTGAACCGCAAATTATGAAATAACGTAGATACCCAGTAACTATGCAAATACTACCCATAAAATTTTATCTAAAGTAGGTAATCATCCTGCTTTGGAAACTTATCACCTACCCTTCACCCTTTTAACCTTCCAACTATCTAATATTTGTTTAACAATTTGGACATAACATCTCCTAAAGAACGACACATAGAACGATTTTCCTCTTTACACTTGTTGTAAGTATGGATTCAATTTCTAGACTTAAGATAAAGAAGTCACGAGTTGCTCGGTTTTTTCTAAGCGAGCTTCATCGTAGACTGCATCGTTGTTTACCATCAGGCGAGATGGCAGTCACGCCCAAGCCCATATACTTCTTCTACTTTATAAATGAAAATGAATCGCTGTTCGTTTGTCTGGCTATAACTCGAGAAAGGTTAGACCTATTTCGCTAATTTTAATCTTGAAATATTTGTGGAAGTTCAGGGAATGTTTAGAAACATAAAAAACCAGCGGGTGAAACCGCCGGGTGGCAGGTAGTTACTGAATAAAAAAAATAAAGAAAATCAACTCACAGTAGTCATATTAGTGACGTGTATATCATACTGTATCCACACATCCTCCGCCCACTGCACTTTACTCCCTTGCTTCAGCTCCTTATCCACCGCCTCATATTTATTGTCGAAGCTCCACGTCCGGTTTCCGTGAATTATCATCAGTTTAGCGTTCTTCCCGATGTCGTAGGTGAAAACGTCCAGTTTGCCCGTCACGTTGAACTTTGTGGGGTCGTGGAGGTGGAAGATTGTCGCTTGTTTTACGTCCTGGGAATAAGCCGCGTGTTTAAAAAGTAGCATAGGTTCAAAATAAAACTGAAGAGAGCTATATTCAAACAAATGGTGGAAAATGGATAATGAAATTTTTTTTTTGTTTGGTATCAGGTGAGGTGTCTCATACCTACTTATACACAGCATGTAGGCCTTTGCAAGGCAAAAAAATTCATGACTTGCTGCACAATAGATAGATAGATAAACTATTTATAATATTGTTCACACCATAAATTACAAACAGAAGGATTATAACACCTAAAAACTAGTGCGACAACTGGCGGCCTTAGCGCTAAGAGCGATCTTTTCCAGGCAACCTCCCTCCCTCTCTTGATGGAGAGGATTTATAAAAAAATATTAAAAACGGGGTGTGCAATATAGAAGAAAACATCATCATAGAAACCTACGTAAAAAATAATAATAATAAATACTTAGAAAAACATTCAAATACTAAAACTACCTATATTTGCGAAAATATACTAAAACATATAAAAATAATATATAAATATATAATAATACTAATAGGGAAGAATAAAATACATAACAAATAAATAAAAACCAAAACAAAACAACAATTTGTGAGAAATAATAAATAAATAATCACTGAGAAAATGGCAATTGCGACAAGTAATATTTTTTAGCTGATTCTTAAAACATGCAAGCGATGTAGCATTTCTTATTGACACAGGCAAATCGTTCCAAAGCAAAAGGTTTGCCGTAAAAAGTTGTACAGCGCGCGGAAGGTGTCTTAAGGGAGAGGGTAAGTATCTTTAGATCGAAGGGTATGGAAATGAGAGGCATGCCAGAAGGCGAAGAGATCTTTTGAATAGCGTGGGGTAGATGGATTAAACAAAATATTGTAAAGAAGGGAGAGGATGTGAGCATTCCGCCGAAGGCGAATGGGAAGACAAACAATATAGAAATAATGGAGTTTAGAAATCGAGCTCCAAATCTTTTGAACTGTAATAAACAGCCAGCAATTTCAAACAATTTTAACTAAACTTAAGGGGCGGAATATGACGCGCCACTATCTCGCTCACTCTTTGCCACATTTCAACAAGTTTCAATACCTAAACATGGGACTTCATGTTTTACTCATTTTTATGTATGAAAACTTGTTTGGATCAAAATGATTTTTGTTGAAGCTTTGTAATTTTACTCTGAGCAACTTGACCAAATGCCATTTTTCATAATTTTCAGTGTTTTTAAAACTTCAAAAATGTTGGAATGAGCGAGCGAGATAGCGGCGCGTCATATTTTGCGCCTCAACATGTTCTATGTACTTACAACATTCCCAGTCCCGTCATACTCGTGCACGTACTTAACACCGACCGGCGTGTGCGCATTCTCCACCTCTACATGTGTGGTTGAGATGTCTAGATTCCTCTCGCTCTTCTCTAGAAGCTGGTTGAAGCTGCCCTTGACAAACCTCTCGCCGTCGAAGTCTATCGTCGCGTTACCGTTGCTGGTTTTGTCGTCTGGAAATGTTGAATGACGTAAGTGTTTTTATACATTACTTGGGGGTAAAAACGTGCAGTATTAAAAAAGGAAAGTTAAAAAAAACATTTACTGACGTTCACAGATTAAGTTTTCTAACCTAAAACAGTAGGCTCTGAAAAGTTTTGTGGTTTAATCAGGTCAGTCATGTTTTGAAGCATGTAAGGTAAGTTGAGCCAACTTTTGTAGCATATAAATTTAAGGTCAGGTCAGATAACTTTTGTAGTATAAAAAGACATGCAAGGAAAATTTTGTAGCATAATTATAGCTTCACTTGGAAAGGCAGGTCATTTAAATTTTTAAGCATATAAGATCAGGTTTTCAAGATTTTATACGCTAAATAATCTGGTCATTTAAGTCTTGTGGCATAATTATAAGATCAGGTAAGCCAAGTTTTGTAGCATATATCGTCAAATCAGCCATTTTTACTGAGGTTACTGACCTTGCACGTAATAATACTGGGTGTTGACCAAATGCTGCGAGTTGAGCGGTATAGACAGCGATATATCTCCGGTCTGCGTGAACCCGCCATTTTGTTTCGAGTAGAAGTGCGTTGTGTTGATCGATGCGGACTTGTTCGGCCAGAACAGATCGACTTTGTTGTCCGAATGTTCTTCTACGTTGTTTATCTGTACAAACCGGATTTAAAATAACAAAAAGTAAATAAAAATTATTTATTTATTTCTTTTTTTTTAAAGACTGGACTGTGCTGCCTTAAGACAGACATAAATGGAAAAATTGGTGGAGACCCAGCCCAGCAGTAGGACATTGAACTTAAAAATATATTAATATGTCACTAGGCCCATATTTATAAAAATTGTGAAATCGAGCCGGGTTTAACCGGGTAGGCCACAAAGTTTGACAGCTAATTTGTCTTTCGCAGTATTTTCAACTAGTTTAGTTTCATATTTTGTAATTTTGGTAACTAGTTACGAAAGAATAATGTTTCTACAGCCGCATATCGTCCAGCAAATAAATTGATACGATTTAGAGGAAACTCACGATTTAGTCAAAAAATCGTTCGAAAAACGTTATTATGTTTTGTTTCATCGTCATCATATGCAACCTTTAATCCTCCCACTGCACGTCTACCCTCGAAGGGTTTGTTTTGTTTGGTCATTAGAAAATAAATGTATGTAGATGTGATAAAGATGACTATAGACATGATGTACAGAACACTTACATCAAATATGGATTTGAGCCAGGGCAGTTTCTGGAAGGGCGTGGTGAAGTTGAAATGTCCGTCTGTGTGTCTGATGCCTCCGTACCGCAAGTCCACTTCGCCGATCTGGGACCGCGCGGGACGGTACATGAAGCCTCTGAAAGAGAAACATACGAGTAGTTATTGACCAAGCGTAATATACCAAGGGTAATATTATAATGGGATTCTTAACGAGTAGCATTGTAACTCGATGGGAAGAAAAATTTCCAACAAGGGACAGTGTGACGCGTTTGGTGTCACTGGTTTTGAACCCATCGGAATGGTTTTTTTTAATTTGAATCCACTACCTGCGCCCCGCTGTTTCACCTGCATTTTTCGGGATAAAATGTAGCATATATCCCCAGCGTTTAATGTTAGCGTTTAATCCAGGGTATAAGCTGGCTTCATACCAAGTTTCATCTAAATCTGATCAATCCGACTTTTTTCTCAATTTCAGGGTTTACTATGGGGCCACCCATAGTAAAAGTTGTTCATAATGATGAGTACTATGAGAGCCTTTTTCGGCTTAGGTAACCCTATCGTTATAACGCTGTAGTGTTTAAAATACTTACTTGACAATCTTGTATCCATGCACCATATCAGTCTGATACGCCCCTTTGATATGAAGCGTTGGCTCGTCCACATACAGCGGTGAAGACAGCGTGTAGTCTATATGATTGGACCCGTTCGTATCCCATTTGTATGAGAGCTGGTTGTGAATGTACTGGTACTGAGACGCCGATGTCCAGGTGACTGTGGAGTTTGTGTCGACGCTTTCTGGTAACATCAGTAGCTGGGGAAGAGAGATTATTTAATACTGGGGATAGACAGAGTTGTGACGTCACAAAGATGGCGGCTGGGCCGATTCAATTAAGCAATATAACTACATAATTACTGAACCGATTTGCTTGATTAGGGTGTCAAATGAAAGGCCATCAAATGCACTATAATTATTACTTTTTTAATTGATCCATGTTAAGTTATTAGCAAATAAAATATCGACAAAAATCGATATTTTCTACAAGATTTTTTTACTATTTATCAATTTGTGTACTAGAAGTTGTTCACTTGGACGTGTAGAAAAACACTCTCAAGTATTACTACACCTTTCCGTTACACCTTGTATATATTAACTCACCCGTCCTTTGATCCCAGTCTTGATCTTCGTAACATCGGTCCTGTACTCAGCTTCCAAAGTTTTTGTTGGATCAGCGCCGCCCATATACCCGTCAACGTATAATGTATGCACATCGACGTTCGGTTTGGGTAGTATAACGTTTAGTAGTAGGTTCACTCGTTCACTCATCACGATGCCGAACGATGCGTTTGCGCCGATTCTGTCAAGAGTTTAGAAATATATGAGCATTATTTAAAAAAAACCCGTCTCAAGAATGTAGACTACGAAACTTTAGATTACGAACAAGTTTAGGAAAATGATGAAAAAGATCGTAATTTGATTAACAAAAAAAGGGTTTCGATTGTTCAGCCCTTTGGGTTTTTTTTCTAATTTTGACTAAGCCATCTAGTATTGAGGCGAACAAATCAACGAATGATCGATAATCGATCATCATCTTTGATAGATCTTAGATCGGTCATCTTAGCATCGATCGACCGATTGGTGAGTCAACCCTAACATTTACTGAAAGTCAGTAGAAATCATATGTTCACTTACTGCCAGATATGGTCAAGGTCCATCCTAAAACCAGCGTCAGTCTTCTCCAGCTTGTCTGGAGATGTGCTGTTACCGAAGTAGATGTCCAGGTCTACGCTCTTGTGGATATCTTTAACCAGCTGGTGACCCAACGCCTAAAAATTAGATTTTTTTGTAATACAAGCTTTTATTGGTAGATGCTATAATAAGAGAAGAGAGATCTTTGAGCAGAAGTGGGACGCCATAGGTTGAAGAAAAAAACTTTTATTATATTGTTATCGGAGTTACTCAGGTTTAACCAATTTCAGCTCAATTAGACACTGGGAAGTGGTTTAAAATGAAAAACAACACGGAACGCCAATGAAGCAAAAACACGTTTGTTAAGGGTTCCGTACTTTAAACGAACGTGGAACCCAAAGTTTGCTTCTAGGACCAAATAATCATTCCATGTAAAATCAGCAACGGTCAGCGCGTAACTCATAAGCCAATGCACAAGATGTGCAGGAGGGGGGAGGGGGGGGGGGGGGATAGTCGAGCTACGAGCGCTATATTATTTAGTACTTACTTTGATAAACAAATCTCCTATAAGGAAGCTCCATTTCAAGTCGCCTTCGCCTTTCATGTCCGGTAGCTCGTATTTGCACAGAAGGTAGCCAGTTTTTGGACCGAATCTGTGAAAAACATGATATTTAATTATGACATTGACAAACATAGATAGACGTAAATTCAAAATTCATTCCAACTATTAATGCAGGACTCCCATTTTCTGTATGTTATTTGTTTACGTTTCCCACGCATAGTCCCACACTAGGGGATGATCTACGGTTACCACTTCTATTAATTTCCAATTGACTTTTTGGCTATGATGTAATAATTTACACAAAGTCAGTGGCTATGAAGTAATAATTTACACAAAGTCAGTGGCTATGAAGTAATTATTTACACAAAGTCAGTGGCTATGATGTAGTAACTTACACAAAGTCAGTGTCTCCCTTGATAAAGCTGAGCCTCTTGAAAGGTGTAGCGGCCTGAACGGATACCACCTTCCGTAGTTGCGGGTAACTGTCCACTCGAGACTTGAAGTATATGTTGTCTGCGTATTTTGAGTTGGGGATATCAACCTAAAAATATAATATAGAATAGAAAATAATGTTTAATTTAGATATAGGAGCCATGAAGTCAAACTTTCAGTTAAATTAATTTATAATAGCTACATAATTTAATTAAAACTAATAAAGAAAAGCAAAGATATAGGGTTGGTGATCCTTCCGGAAAAAAAATGTTTTTTATGCAAAAGTTGAAGAGTGCGTAGATGTGACAAAGCTTGAATTTAGATATTGGGATACGTTTGTCTCCTTCTCCCGAGATAAAAACGGTGGAAAGATAACTCGTTCATGGCTCATGCAAAGCCTATTTGCTTCAACTTCAAATTTCTCCTAACTCTACTTCTTCTGTCCTTGTCTACCCACCTTGAAGTTGATATCGCTGAACTTATCTTCCATTTCTGCTTTGGCGTGTATAGTGGCGGTAACCTTCCCGGTTATATGCGCAGACAGTTGGTAAATCGTAGGCGATTGCTCGAATTTCACGTTGATGTTTATTTTCTCGCCTTGTCCTTTGGGAATTAGAGTTACTGACATCTGGAAAAGTACATTTTTGTCCGTTAAAAATTACATTAAAAATTAATTTGTTTCACGGCATTGAGAGAAATTGAGAAATTGGGAAATTAAATGTAGATATCAGGTTCAGCAATTTTCCAAACCAAGCACTTTCTAAAATGAAAACTTTTTTAACAGTAATTCAGTAAAACTTTATCTTACCGTCAACGGTTCTCGATTTAACACCTTTCCGCTGATGCCGTACTCAGTTGCGTCGGTAACCAGCGAGCCTCTAATGTTATCTCCTTCGAACTCTGTTATAATCTTCATTGCCCTGAAAACATAAATTTTACAGAGAAAATTCTTTATGCCTGTGTCTACCGGTCGCACAGTAGAGACCAGGAGACAACCAGGCTCATGGAATATCTCGGCGAGACTACGGAAACGGCTCAACTAAAGTAAACCACAGCAAGCTAGGTTTACTGGGGGATTTTAATGGCCACCACAAGGAGTGGCTATACCCATACCAGGACACCAACCATGCTGGGTTAGAGACGCAAAAGCTTGCTTTAGCGTTAGATCTCACCCAGCTGGTCCAAGGGGCAACACGGGTTCCTTTCGTTGAGTTTCACACGCCTTATTGCTTGTACCTTCTGCTGACAACTGATCCGGAGTGGCGGTATCTTCCCCGTTAGGGAAGTCCGACCACTCTTTGGTGAAATAATGACATAATATATTGTGTCCAATAAATTGTGTTTATAACTTGCCTATATCCATCATGTGGCGAACTCAAAGCCACGCTTATCGACTCAGCCCTTCGATCCGCTTTGATCGAATAGTAGTACTCTTCTGAGTTGAAGTCGGCCGTGAGACTCTTCTGGTTATCTTCCTCACTGTACTGGAAGGCGAGGGTCGAGGGTGGTAGCACGGGGTAGAGGGAGCCGCGCGAGTTGAACCGGACGTAGTGGGCGGGGGGCGGACGCCAGGTTACGTCTGCGAATAGCTGAAACGAAAGAGCTGATGAAGAAGAGTGAAGAGAAGCACAAAGTGTTGAATTTTAAATTCCTATTTTCCAGTTTAAATAAGGATCCTAAAAATTAAAAATACAAGAGCGTCTCTCATACTCGTCTTGCGTCGTCTCTGAAATTTCAGTATATCACAGAACAGATTTTGCAGGGCAGAGCAAGCAAGAGCATAGGGCGCAGAGCAGGACAGATACATGTTGTCGCACGTAGCTACGTGGCGCCGTAGCGTACGTAGCTCTCAGTTTGCCCATTCATTGCAAAATCTGCACTGCCCCGCGCTGCGTCATACTTGGCTAGCCTATAGTCGGAACGAATTGACAAAAAAAAATGTTTGTACTTATCCCAACAACACAAAACTACAAAAACGTAGTAGCATGAAAAAGGGTAGAGAGTTAAAAGAGAGAGTGTGAGAAGAAAGAGTGTGAAAACCAAAAAAAGGTGTGAAAATGTACTTACATAATTGTCCTGGTTGCCTTGCTGTATCTGTATGCCTCCGCCGACCGAGTTTTCGACATCCGAAAAGTCTTTCTTAAACTCCATTTTGACGAAATAGTTTTCTAAGTATGCCGAAGTCATGTTCAAGCTTCCTGAAGTTTCTACGAACGGATCGTCTAACTGTGGATTGAAATACATATTGTTGTAAAATTAATTACAATCAAAGATTCGTTGTAGATGTTGACGGCCGACCTTCTTTGATAGAGAACCACTGTGAATGAGAGAGTAGAAAGGTAGCGAAAAAAGTTTATGTTTACGGCGCTGTATTGTTAAAACTGCTTTTATGCGTTTCAAATATATGGTCATTCTTGCTTGAACAGTTGGCTAGATCAGAGATATTAAACGCCGACATTTTCTGTACACAGTACAGCTAGTGGCGTGGCAATGCTAACGCTACCCACGTTTGACGAGCAATGCCACTGCCCACGTACGATCGATAAAGGTACGTGTGTAATATCGGTTTCTTACCTCAAGGCTTGCTAATGCAGTGATAGTAAACGCCGGCATTCCGATATCAGCTGACATTTTCCAGAGAGCGTCTTCCAATCTAGCCGAGACTCTTGCTTCCAGCGCCGGCAGCACTGCCAGCGGCGTGGCAATGCCAACGTTGCCCACGTACGATTGGTAGGTGTCGTCTTCGCCGGCGTCGTATTCGTAGTAGATTTTTGATGATATCTGTGAATACGGGGTTTTGATAAGATTTGGGAAGTTTTTTATAAGAGCTCTTATGTGAGAAATTGAATACTGAATTGGAAATACTGCACTGTAAATTATGCTGTATGTTTTATGGCATAAAGATCATATTTTAATGTAAATATTGTTCGAGTTCCAACAAGATGATTAAAGCCGAGTCCCAGTTTGTTTTGGAGTTCTAGAATAACATTCGATTTTAATACACTCTTTATTTTACTCGTACCTACCTAGATTTAGAGCATACTTTATAAAATCAAACACGAAATTTAGAAAGGTTCATATTATCCTTTTAGAGTTACTATAACAGTTGGGTCCCTTAGAATTAAAATGTACAAGCAAATTCCACCCTTACCTCATGCCAATAAGTGCCATTATAGAGCAGCACGAGAAGAGTGATGTTGAATGACTGTCCCATAGCTATGTCGACTGTGTATACAGATTTCAGTTCTCTCACAGCCGGGAAAGGTGTCACTAGGTTGAGTGTATTTCGCATTACTGCGTATGTCTGAAAAAGAATCAAACGTTGAATATGCCTATTTTAAATGGAAAGTGCTTTGTCTTATTTTCGCGTGTGATATTTTTCGTTCTCATGAAGATTGATGTCAGGAATTTTAAAGTTTTTGTTGAGAGGGTCATAATTATAGATTTTACTAAACTTTCATTGATCAATTGTTGTATGGCGGTTTTAAAATAATTATAAGAGCTTTAGCTACAACTTTAAAAAATCATTCAAATCTGGAATTAAAAGAATGCTTTTAGAATTCTCGGGCTATTTTATATATTTTTTTTTATTTTTTTTTTTTATGTAATTGAGTGACGAGACGAGCAAATCGCTCGCCTGATGTTAAACGTCACGTTTGCCCATAACAGGTCTGCACCACCCAGAATTTTGAACTTGCATAAATCAAGCCCCTGCGCGGCTCAGCACTGCGCTCGTCACCCTGAGATATAAGTTGTTTAATCTCCCATTTGCCCTGTAATTTCACTGGAAACAATGCCCTTCCAACCGGAACACAGTAATGTTTGCACATTACTGCTTGGCGGTGGAATAACTGGCAAAGATGTGGTACTTCCCCAGGCGGGCTCTGCAAAAGAGCCCTACCACTACAAAAATAATACTTACTATTATAATACTTGTACCGAATTTCATAAACAAATAACTCTTTACCTCGAGTATGAAAACATCTGTCAATACAATAGGAGGCGTATCAGGCAAATGTAGTGTAGCATTCGCTTCTAATACATCTTCTTCGTCGGGTCCGACAAACTGAAAATTTAAATAACATTAGTAAACAGCTTGAGACACAACATTTTAGCTTTAGATTGTGGAAATCATAGTCGGGTAATCTGGCTATAGTCGGATAATCTGGCTTGATTAGGTGTTCGTAATTAAAAACTGATGTTAAGCAATGGACGTCACGTTTAGTCTTCGGATGGGTGATCGCGAGTGGCAGTTACAACTGAGCAGTACTGTGGGTTAAATAAGACGTTATATTGTAGGTCCCGTTTGTTTATCTTATAACAATCTGTCAAGTCATGTACTCTTTACACTAGGGCTAGACACTTGGCATATAAGAGCTTACTACATATTGAAAAAAACAATTAAATTTTTTTTTTAAAAACAAGCATAGAATTCATTGTCATCTGAGTTACATACACAGGTATACCAAATTTCAGCTCAGTCGGACATCGAGAAGTAGTTCGAAATTCAGTTGCAAGATTAAACCTACGCAAACATACATGGCGAGCTAAACAAAAGCTTGTAAAAACGCTAATATGCTTACCTTCATAAGTCTCGCATCGAACGCTACAGTAGGATAGTACAGCGTATCCATGACCACTTTAGAAGTTCTCCATAAACATATTATCATGGTTGTTGGGTTTGGAGTGGTTGAACATGAACATATCATTGATTATGTCAGAAACACGCGTCAAACTTTTAACACTCCTCTTTTTGCTTAGGGGGTTAAAAAAGGCCACCTAGATTGGTTCTACCACTACATTTTTTTTAATAGATTTCTTACCTTCATAAGTCTCGCATCGAATGCTACAGTAGGGTAGTACAGCGTATCTATGACCGCTTTAGCGCTAGTATCGAAATTCTCCAGACACAAGGGGTTAAAAAAGGCAACCTAGATTAATTCTACCACTACATTGTGTCAAGTAATTCCTTACCTTCATAAGTCTGGCGTCAAAAGCTACAGTAGGATAGTACAGCGTATCTATGACCACTTTAGCGCTCGTATCAAAGTTCTCCATAAACATATCGTGGTTGTTGGGTTTGGAGTGGTTGAACATGTCGTTGATTACGTCGAGGAGGCCTTTGCCGTGGTCTAGCAATTGGATGGCGATACCGAACTGTGGACAGACGAGAAAAAAATAAAAAAAAGGAAAAAACTACGGAAAAAATGGTGTCAAAAATTTGATACTTTCATTTTGCATAGTTTTGATAAATATCCCGGAACATTTGCGTAGTAAACACGAATGACATATCATTCATTAAAATTGGTTTAGCCGTTTAGTTGCTACGGAGCATAGTGACATATTTACAAACACAGGCCAAACTCATAGCTCTCTTTCACTGGCTCTGGCCAAGGGCAATTACGGATTTGATAAATCAGATTTCAAACAAGAATAAACTCGAGATATATGTGTAAAGGATATTTGCTTTTAGGGATAAATAATCTGCAACACATACCAGACCAGACCAGCGTTGTGTGTTTTAAAATTTAAACAAGTACGGTCTTACTTATAAAGACTGCTTAAGTTAGTCACTGCCTAAAATGACCCGACAACTTCTAGCTGACGTGAAATGTCACGTGCGAAAAGAAGAGAGAAAATTTTAAGCGAGTTTTATAAGACCCATAAAGTTAAACAGGATTTTTAACAAGAACATTATTTTTACAAAACAAAAAACAAAAACAGACTTCAAAATACCGACTATTGAGTTATTCATCTATTTGTCGCGCACGTACTTAATGCAAATTTAAGACTTATATGGTTTTCTCATGGATACCATTATCAGAACTGGACTAAATTGAAATGGGACCAAATGGGAAGCGTCAGAAAAACATACAGACGAATTGATAACCTCCTCCTTTTTTGAAGTCGGTTAAAAACAAAAAACAAAAACCGACTTCAAAAGACCGACTATTGAGTTATTCATCTATTTGTCGCGCACGTACTTAATGCAAATTTAAGACTTATTATATAGTTTTCTCATGGATACCACTATCAGAACTGGACTAAATTGAAATGGGACCAAACGGGAAGCGTCAGTTTTCTAATAAAAAAAAGAATATCAAAATCGATTCACCCAGTCAAAAGTTATGAGGTAACAAACATAAAAAAAAAGAAACATACAGTCGAATTGATAACCTCCTCCTTTTTTGAAGTCGGTTAAAAACATCAATTACCTTATGTTTAGACAGCCGCATCGACAGCTCCGTATCCAGCCCGTTTCCGTACACATTTTTCAGCACCAGCCCATTCTCTTCAAACCCGTCGAGCGGCGTGTACAGCTTGTACAGGTACACGAAGTTGATGGGGGACCGCCACTGCCAGATGCCGGTGAAACCGAAGTCCATACTGCCCCAGCCTACTCGGAAATCGAGCTGGGGATAAATGAGGAGTTAATTGACGTGATACCATTTTAGCTGTCACTAAAGTGCTACTTCGGCGTAAAAGGCTTAAGGTAAGGCGTAAGGCATAAGGCTTACTAGTCAGTCATTTTAAAGTTCTTAGTTAATTAGGAACTGCACAGTGGCTACTCTTATTTATTTATTTATTATTAAATACATGCTGCACTTACAGCAACGCCAAGGCGTGCGACATGTCCGACATAAACAATTGTAAAATAAAATAAAATTTTAAAGTAAAAAGAAAAAAAATTATACATATAGTTATTAAAATAAAAGTTGAAAAAAAAAATGTCAAGTCATTAAAAATAATAATAATAATAGTAAATGAATCAAAAGATAATAAAAATTAAATAGAATAAAACGTCAAAATTAACTTCAAATAGACTGCAAACTTAAATAATTAATACAAACATACACAAACACACAAAATTTTATAACAAAAATATCAACATCAATATCCATCTTAAACAGAACTAACAACAACTAACAAGTGTTATAAATGTGAAAGTTTTTTGTTTGCATGAGTATGTATGTTTATTACTTGTTTAAAAATTTCGAACGGAAATAGAGAGTCTTAGAGCCTAGATTGATATATAGGCTACTTTTTATACCGGAAAAGGGTTCAATAGGGTCCTTTAGAATGCGCCTCATGGGTTCAACTGAACCCATGGGGCGCAGCTAGTTGTTTGTAAGTGTTTCGCGTTAGATATATTATAAATGTAACAGATTATATTTACCTCTTCCGGTCCTCTTTTGGCAGTCAACAAAGCCCGGTTTAAGTACTGCACGGGCAGAGCCACGTGTCCGAAGATGTGGAAATCTTGCATTGACGTCAGCTTTAGGAGGACTTCGATACCTGAAATACAAGCACAGCTGTTACGTTTAAGAGTGTCATATAACCTTTGAGACTAGGGCTATCGTACATTTGGTAGTCAGATGAGCAAGTCATTTCAACAAGCAAACGGGCCACTTAATAGTAAGCGATCATGACCGGAGGCTTTACGGATTGCCAACCGTTTAAGGACTCTATTAATCTATGAACATAGGTTTCTGCAAACTGAGGGTCAGTTTGCAGAACCCTAACTTGTATTTACTCCAAAATACCCGGCGCTCTTTATAACTATGTTGATTTTTCTTCAATTAACTTTTCTATAAAACACTTACCAGTAGTAGTGTTAGGTGTGACCACCATAGCCACCAAATGTCTATCAATCTCGACGAATCCAAATCTGGCAGTTGTTTGGGACTGATCGGCGTTGGGACTGGTCACGTTCACAACTAGCATGCAGTTGGTTATGCGACGCATGTGGCCTGTCACGAGAGAACAAGATTAAAAAAAATTAAAAAAACCCCGACTTTGAAACGGCTGAGCCGATTTTCATTAGACATAGCTAAGAACATTCTAAACTAGTTCAGCTTTCAATAAAAAAAAAACATTAAAAAACCCCCAACTTTGAAACGGCTGAACCGATTTTCATCAAACATAGTTAAGAACACTGCTGACTAGTTCACCTATCAAACAAAAAAAAAACCCCTAACTTTGAAACGGCTGAACCGATTTTCATCAAACATTATAACACTCCGTCGTTTTTGCGTCGGGGGTTAAAAAAGGTCTTACTTATAAAGCCTGCTCAAAGTTATTCACTGCTTAAAATGTTTCGACTTCTCGCTGACGCGAAATGTAACGTGCGAAAACAAGACAGAACATTTTAAGCAGGTTTTATAAGTAGGGCCTTAAATGATTAATTTCTCTGAAATAATTAAATCTAGTTTAAGAATTAATATCAAAATTATTATCAGCATGTAATCTCACACTGCTGAGTTGGTCCAGGTTTTTCATCTTGTTTTCATCTCGGTCTTGTGTCAATTGCATGAAAATAGTATCAAATTATTTTTGGGTGTAACCTATGTCCGGAGCGTTGGTCGTCCGGCGACGAGATGGTTCGACGACATAGTCAGAGTCGCGGGTCGAACCTGGACCCGATTAGCAGTTGACCGAGGCAGATGGCATAACGGGAGAGAGGCCTATACCCAGCAGTGGGATAGAGAGGGCTGTGGATGGATAACCTATGTGCTAAATTTTAATGATGACCAAATATTTTTTAGTTTAGTAAAACCATTAAAGGTATTTATGACTTACCGTTCACATTGATTTTCAGAATTTTCTCTTCCAAATCCAAGAAAGTTATTCCTCTGATGTCTCTTTTGTCGCTTAGAGTAAATTCAGTTCGCAGATATCCTTTTGTGTAACCCTAAAAATGCAGTTTATTTTAAATACATAATTATACAAAAAAATAGTAACAAAGTATGGAGTGCAGGCATAGAATCGTTGCCAAAACAAATGAAAAACAAAAATAAATGGACATTTATTTTTCTTTATAAAAGTATAGTGCCAGATAGGCCACCCTGAGGCAGTCCAAAAACGAGAGCGTTAAAACTAGTTAAAAGCTCTAGTTGGGCCTCACATAATTATGGTCTCAGGTTTCGAAGCTCAAGTTTAAAAGCAGCTGATGCATAACATAGTTTCAGGGCCAGTCACCTCAGACCTAAAATAAACATTATTGCCAGTGCAGTAAAGTCTTACTTTGAATGGAGTAAGCAGAGTCACTTTCCCAGTGATTTTGTTATCGTGCTGTCCCTTATCCAGAAGCCACGAAGAGTTGATCATGAGTATGCCATCGTCGTTGTACTGTAATGAAAAGAGACATCTTACTATTTTCTTATATAAAAGAGTAGGACAGAAGATAAAGAGAAGGAAGGGAGAAAAAAATAATAAAAAGTAAAAAAATCACCCAAAATAGTTTTTTTTTTCCGATGTTGTCTCTCCGTAGAAGCTCAATCTCGTGGTTGAAAGAAAGTCAACTTTAGTAGAGAAAGATGGACGAAGACAAGCAGAAAGAGACAAAGTTTTAGGCCACAAAAGTGGGTTCATACTGCAACAATAACTTTGAGCTAACGGTGGAAAACAACGTGAGAAAAGAAGATGTTTGAGGGAATTTCAAGTATTCAACTGGCTAGGTCATTTTCCAAATCGCAAAACAATGTGCTCTAAATTCAAAGCCAGTTTTTCAAAGCCAGTTTCTTTTCCAGCCTAAGTGTTACTATCACAATTCGACCACACTGCCAAATTGGTAAGCGATGGTGGACGGTCAAACGCCAACAGTAAAAACTAGCAACTCACCTGGAATTTCAGCAGTGTATCAGCACTTTTCTTCCAAACCGACCTATGCTTGGCCACGGCCGCCGCTCTCGGTAAAGTCGGTATCGTCGAGTTAACTAGAGCGCTAATCTCTCCGTAGAACTCGTTCGGTTGAAAGAGATAGTCCGCTAAGAGCGAGAAGGCGAGATAGTCTTCTTGCCAGTTCATGCTGCCGTTTACAGCTTGGAGATTATCGTGATAGCGCCACCTGATCAACAATGTGTGCTAACTGTCAATACAGTTGATGGTAGGGTGGGCCGAGTAGTTAGCCCTAGTGTCAGGGCTTTTAGGTCATCTATTAAAGGCCTCTGATAGTAAGACATAACACAGAAAGATGATAGTGATCCCAAAGCATGGGCTAGTCATCCGGCAATCTGTTAGGCATTCTAAATCAAACAAAGTCAGAAACAATTGGATCGATCGATAATTTCGAAGATATTTCTACATTTGCATGAAGTTAATCTTCTTATGTACTTACATCAGATTGAAGCTAGTGTCCCGAAGGTGTGCGAAGGGAGTATCCAGTTTAGAAAGCAAGGCGTATATCGTCTCGTTCTTAGCTTCGGAATACATCTTCACTTTCCAGAGAATATTCGATTCGTGAGACCAGCCCATTCGTAGCATCCATTCGCAAAACCAGTCTGAAAAAATTCAAATTATATTATTTTTTCAAATTAAAAAAAAATCACTAGAAGAAAGAAAGAAAAAAAGAAAAAATAAGAAAGATTAAGGAAAGTAATAGTTTTATTTCAACAAATAGTTTCCATTTTAAAATGTACAATCAGGAGAATCTTGAAAGCATTAGTTGACTTATCAAAGCTTACTAAAAATATAGCTATCCTTGTCACTGCGGTCTATTAGACGAGGACGTCGATACTTTTAGAAAATTTAGATTTGTCAATGTAAGACAGGTAGATAAACTTTTATTGTTCACACCAGCCTTCACAATTGGTTTAATGATCCAGTTAAAATGACGCTAAGCAATTTTGACCTTTACTTACTTTCCCATAAGAACTCAAACTGTCCGTTGATCATCCGTCCAGGGTAGTATAAGCTCGCGGACCCGACATGGTGCCAAGTGCCCTTGTTATCTAGTTGGATGTCGACGCTGACTTTTTGCGAGGGGTCGCGATTCGCGTCCCAGTTGATTGCGGCGCTGAGTCGCTTTTGACGAGCTGTCAGCCAGCGGTGGTAAGATATGTGGACGTCGCGTAGTCTGAAATAGTTTTGATATTTTAATATTTGCCAATATATTGAGAAAAAAAGAAAAAAAACCTTTAAAAGTAAGCAAATTAGATACAAATTGCATCAAAGTTTGACAGTGTCTCAAAAGTTCAAATAGAGTGCATCAAAATTAAAATGGCGCCAATATTGTCTTTAAAAACATAAAAAAAGCCGTCATAAAAATATATTTAATGACACTCCACACACTCTACGTTATTAATGGTCTTGGAAATCACTTACAAACATAACTAGCATACACCAGAAAAACTTATTTTTGAAAGGTCGGTCGAGCAAAACGATACATATATTTAAAACTTACTGATCAAAATGTATATCAACATTGACATTAGTATTATTGTTCAGATCCGCGTTCAAACTGATGCTATAAGCTTTCCCGCTCATATCGATCTCTGCATACGTCGTGAAATTTTGTTCAGACAACAGCACGTAACGAATCAGAGTGCGGTACTTATCTTCGTTGTATTCACCCTGAAATAAACAAAGATAATGTTAAGGAATGAATGAACGATTTGGAGGTTTCATTCGTTCATTGAATGAAGTGTTCGTTTGGTTGAAAGAACGATTTAGCGCGTCCCACTCCCACTTGATGGAAAGCGATGATTTGCTTTGTGGTACATGCTAGCGTAAAATATACCATGATATCACTCAAATTAATAACTAATGACAGTCTGTAAGTCTATACGTATGTATGTGTGCGCTTTAGCGTCTGCACGAATTGGGGTGGCTATCAATCAAATATATATTTTCAGACAGAAAATTCATAGAGTTAGTAATAACACCATTACAAAATAACATTAACGTAAACTAATGTTATAATATAAAAATGAAGCCAAAAATCTAGTTATTGCTATGAGTCAACTTCTGATCCTGCGGAAATAAATACATGTACGGATTGTACGGATCAAAAACAGCAGATAAACCGCGAGCCGCACTCTTTCATCCATAAATACCTCTCCAATGAAAGTGATCTGGCGATTGTCCTGCGTGAACCGTCCGTCGATGGCTATGTTCTTGAACTGGCTGCTGTTTATCAGCACCTTGAGATGATGAGAGGCCAGGTTGGTCTTGGACAAGTCTTGGTATAGCGCGTCTATGTTGAAATCTGTGCCCGTGAACCATATGCCGTTTGCGTTCACCTGTGTGAGATTATTTTTTTATATAAACATTTATTTTATTCAATGGTAGGCTTGCGTTTGGCCGATATCTCGCCTGATGGTAAGAAACGATGCGGTCTACGATGGAGCACGCTTGCACAATTATTATTATTGCAAGTTTCCTCTCAATGTTTTTCTTCACAAGCCAGTGGGTAAGCAAATTTGTTGCTGGAGCTTACATAAAACCTATCAGCTTTCTATTAATGAAATACATTTAAAATCCGAGAAACAAAGGAGATAGATGAGAATGATGATAAGGGATAAGGGAATCTCATTTAAGGAGATTACTCCCCACAAAAATACAAGTTTAAAAACTTTACTGCTTTACAATATTAGTATAAGTATGTATAAGTATTATAAGTATAAGAATTATTATAAACGAACCTGAAACTCGTTCTGCTGTTTCTCATGCACCTTAGCCCTTATAATCGCTGGATGTAGCGTCGGCAACGTCATATTGAGTTCCGAGTCTATAAACAGCTGTGTCCCCGCCGGGTAGAACAACGACCCTGAGACCACTATCGAGCGGGACTTCGGGTTGAAGTTGAGTAGCGCTAGGGCTGTGTACTTAGCCCCGATCTGGTGGAGAGAGAACACTTAAGGCTACATGGAAAAAGGCTACGTGGAGTCCTGGAGGCTACCATACGTTGTGTAAGCTAGCTTATGTGAAAGCCACCATGCATGGAATAGGGCGGAAATGTACTGAAGCTGTGTGGGTTTAAACGTCTGCAAGATTATGTCTCTTTTTGAAAGCAATTCTCTTTTTAAGGATTTTTAATTTTTTTAAGGACTTAAGGACTCTACTTAAGGACTAATTTTTAGGACTTCTTTAGGAAGAAAAGTGTTACTGCTTTGTTTTAAAAAAACAAATTAAAATAAAATAAAAAAGAACAATAAAATTTACCTAACCTATAGGCTAGACTATATACTGGGCCAATGATTTGATAGATCTAATTTTTCTAAAAGTATTGATGTCCTTGTTTATTCGGTTGCAAAGACAAAGACAGATATATTTTTTGTTTAACCGGGCCCGTTATAATACTACTATATCTTCACACAGCTCTAGTGGATTCCCGCCTTTAGGCTACCATACATGGATAATGTTCAGTGAAGTTCAGCCAAGTCACTCACCCCTTCAAACTCGAAGTTCATATCGATAAGCCTGGGCCGGCTAAGCGTGAGCCGCGTATTCAGTTTGACTCCGTTCAGTTTGTCGAATCGAACGAACGTGTAAGAGAAGGATGGATCCAGTTTAGTCTCTCGAGAGCCGCTGACGTTGAAACTCACGTCGATGTGGCTTTGGGTTTTCTGAAAACAAATATTATTTTAGAAAAAAATATTATAATTATTGATAGAACTTTGCCCAGGAGAGGGACACCGTAGGTTGAAAAAAAATTGTAAGTAACTTACTTTTTTTTCCCCGGTTATAAAAAAAATATGATAAGATGAAAAGCAAAAGATGAAGTAGAAAAAAAAAGAAGAAAGAGATGAATTCTGGGTGGCGCAGACCTGTTATGGGCAAACGTGACGTTTAACATCACGCGAGCGATTTGCTCGTCTCGTCACCCAATTACATAAAAAAAAGCGCTATATCTGGATCTGAGTTAAAGGAAAGTGTCACCAAATACCCATCCAAAGACTGATCGTAGTTTTTTCACTGTTCAGTAACAATTAGGGCTTAGATACTTACAATATTCTTCAAAACCGCATAAAAATCGTATATCGGGTAAGCAGTGAACTCCATAGCTAGCTCCCCATACATATCATGCCTATACCCAGACGCTTTCTCGCTATAAAGTCCTTCTATTTTTATAGTCTGCTTCGGGTTCTTGTAGAACTGATAGTCCAGCTGTAGTTTGGTTCCGTGAGTTGGTCCGTTGATGGTGTAGAAACCGATGAGGTGGCTGGCGAGTTGCTTTGTTTGGAAATCGGCTTGGATATCGCATTGGGTGATACCGCCTTTTGCTTTCACTTTGATTACACCTGAAAGGGGGAGGTTTTGGTTAGTTGTGTCTTATATTGTTGAAGTTACAGTTGATTTTCGTTTTTAATATAACTAGAAAAATAACTTTTGAATCATAACTTTTTCTTATAAACTTTGAAAAGAGAATTATTTTAAAGAGCGGTTTGCAAGAAACGTTTGTTGGCAAAAATGGCCACATTTATCAAATAAAAACTTTCAATAAAACTAAAACAACTATAACTTGAAGAAACAAATTAAATTTATTTAGCAGTGACAAACTTGGCAAAAATACATATCAGAAGATACTTACTGGAGAAAAAAAAACTTAGACATAAACTTAAATAAACAGAATTTAACAGCAAAACCAAACTCACCGAAACATTCTTCCCCATTCTTGCGAGTGAGATATTATCTCCATCAATATCACTCTCATTAGAAATGTCATGAGTGTCAGAGTGACGGACATAATCTCAAGCGCTCAAGAATTGGGTCCTAGACAGTCCTAGTTAACATTAATTCAACTCACCAGAAAGTTCAGCTACTCGATCATTATCCACCACCCAATAAGCGTGCGGTATCCAAACAAACCCGTGCTTGATATCATGTCTCTTGACTGACATAACGCTGTCAAACTGCTTGTTACCGTCCACGTCGAGGCTGGCCTCGAGCGACTTGTCGTACTGAAGGTTTTTGTACTTGGCCTTAGCTTTGATCGTGCTTTTTGAAGATTGGAAGGTTATGGAGGCGTCGGATGATGTGTTGGATAGGCTTAGGAGGGCGTTGAATGTGCGTTTTTCCTGAAATAAAGAGTTTTTTTACCTATGTTTTAGATATAACGAACATTTTAGTTTGTTTTTTGTTTGCCTAACAATATTCTTTAACAATTCATAAATATGGCTAAATCAAAAATAAAAAGCCAGTCTTTCTTTTATCTTCGTAAGCTAAGTGAAGTGAAATCCGTACAACACAGTCTGTTTGAAAAACGACGGACAAATTCAAAGACATTATGGTATTTTGAGTAAGAAAATATTCTACATGGCATGAACAAAAATAAGAAAATTATTTAATCATAATTTTCAGTCCGTAATCACCTCCTAGTAAGAATGGGCTTTTATTCTCAAGAATATTTACTTACTGAAAAGTATATAAGAAAAATCGATATAAGCCTTTAGCCTGTACGTGGAGATGTGAATTATTTCCGCCTCTGTACGTTGAGCTGCTCGGTAATTTTTTAAAGATTTTTTTTACATGTTTGAGTTCAGAAAAACTACAAATACTTACATTACTATTAGGCGTGTCAAAAGAGAAGCCAATAACATTGGTCGTCTCGTTCTTATCCCAGTTGTATTGGAAGGTGTACGTTTTGGCCGACGGGTCCGCTTTCTCCAAAGACATTATGTACTTGGCCGGACCACTCATCAGGAAGTATGGAGCGTTGCGAAGGTTGGTCATGTTAGGGAACTGAGAAAAAGGAATACCGAAGAATACCGATTATAGCCAAACCGTTCATCTTAGTCCTCGCCTGCGCGGTACAGAGGCGCGGGGGAATGACGACAAAGGGGACTGAGAGAGGTGCGGGCGGTGGGCGCGTGTTTAAGCGCTAAACGGTTTCGCTATAGCGACTGTAGCTGTAGTGCAAATATGGAACTTTGTCAATCGATAAATATTTGTTTGAATCTAGACAAAATCTGAAAACTTTTATAATTTCTAGAGACCATAGACAAAATCATAAATTTCATAATTTGCGATATTAGTTTCACACATGCATTGCAGCTGGGATTGTATTATATCCATCAAAAAGCATGGTTTAAAACATTGCTTATCATCAGGCGAGTTAAAAGTCAAACGCGGATAATATTCATTTAAAAAATGTTTTTGGACAGTCAGATGAAACATATAAAAGGTCGTTACCTGATAAGAAGCGCACACTTTGATCCCGATGCCCTTGTCAAACGTGGACCAGCTGCAAGTATTCCGTTCTATTCTATTCTGGTTGAGCCCTTGCTGTTGATGCTCCTCCTCACCGTGGAGGACTATCAGCTCGGATCTGGGAAAACAGCAACAGACTGTAGTGAATCTGAATCTAGAAACGTGTCCAAGTTTTGTCTCCAAGTTGAGGGTGAATGGGGTACTTCTTGGAAAGCGTGTTCCATTGTAGATCGCATCATAGAGGTAGTTTAAAAACAACAACAAAACAAGAAAATACATCAACCCCAAAAAAACAAAACAAAATCAGTGAACAAACAGTGATAGTTTTTTACGGAGCAGCTGACTTTTTTCGCTATTTCAGGATTGACCCCATATTAAAAATTCTTCACAATGATGAAGTACTAACTAAGAGGCCATTTTGGCTTACTCAGCATTAGCATATAGCCCTGTATCTATCCTGATATCTGTCTGGGATACACCCAGTTAGGCCGAGCATTCCACACTAACCCGTCGCACTATAAAAGTGGAATCAACGGGTTTTGGCCAATCAAGCATAAAACTTCACGGTTAAAACCAGTAAACACTCACTTGGCAGCGAAGATCTCCTGCTTGTCATCCGGCAGCTCCAGGTCCAGCCTCACGAGGCGCGCGCCCCGGACTGCAAGCTTGGCCTCCACCCCGGTGGCGGTGTAGAGTTGCCAGTTCACTCGGATGCCGCTGGAGCTGAGCCCGTCGGCTATGACGCTCATTGTGGCGGCTACGTTCACTGCCACGCTGGGGATAGAAAACAAGTGGGATGTAGTTAGGAAATAGATGGTGCTGTAGGTAGCTGAGAAACAAGTGAATAAAATGTGTTTGTGATACGATCGAGATACTGCATATAGATAGCGCTATAAAAGCGTACAGTTTCGCCGAGAGAGAGGTAGAGTTAAAGTGCTCTATAGTTACGATCCTGCAAATGATAAATGTAGTTATGAAGCGGCAAATCTTATATAGGGTTATTCATAAAGGGTATGCTAAGCCGAAAAGGGCTCATGGTACTCATCATTATGAACAACTTTTACTATGGGACCAACTCGAAATTCGCGAAAAAAAATCAGCTGTTCCATACATTTTGTTGAGTGTCATTGACATTTTTCTATAAAACAGCTGATTTTTTTTTCGCGAATTTCGGGTTGGTCCCAGTAAAAGTTGTTCATAATGATGAGTACTATGAGCCTTTTTCGGCTTAGCATACCCTTTATGAATAACCCTGTATACGGGCTGACTGGTTAGACACTTGACATATCCTAGGTTATTATAGTACTCATCATTATGAGCAACTTTTACTACGGGACCAACCCAGAATTCGCGAAAAAAAAATCAGCTGTTCCACACATTTTGTCAACCGCCGGTATATAAAAATGTTATGTTGGTTTGTGTACGCTTCAAAAAAAACTTAAAAAGTTCTGCACCGATCGAGCTGAAATTTTAGCATGATATATAATCCGCATCAAGGATTGTTTTTATCTATTTTTTTTATCCACAGCGAAGCGTGGCAAGGAACAGCTAGTCTAAGTATAAACAACAAAGAGGAAACAACAAAGAACAAAAACAAACAACAATAAAGAGTTTATCTATCTATCTATCTATCAATGCAGCAAGTACTTTTGTGATTCAATTTTCCATATACCTCTAATATAGATATGTATATACACAATCAAAAACTCCTTGCAAATTTTACCTTGGCCGCAGTTTCCCTTCAAAGTCCAGATTTCCGCTCTGCATGTACTTATCGACCATTGTTCCCGACATCTTGGTATTGACATAGCTAGTACCCATAAGGTTCATATTCATCGGCAGCCCACAGCCTGTTGGTATTGAGAACGTAGTATCGAGGAATAATGATGCTTTGTTGTACGAGATTTCCTATAAAGAAACAAAAACATTTAAAATAAATTCATTATAACAAGCTTTTATTGCATTGTCACAGGTATACCAAATTATAGCTCAATCAGACATCGGGAAGCAGTTCATTTTCAGGTTGCAAAATTTGATCCACATAGATAATGTAAAAATTGGGTTGGCGTTTTTGTGGACATGGCCTTCTAAACGTATCTACTAAAATGTAGCCGTCTCTGTTATTGCGGTATATTATTAGACTAGGATATCAATTGTTTTAGTAAATTTAGATCTGCCGATAAGCTTTCAGGGTTAGCTTACATATTCACTTTTTAATGGACTATTTAAATTTTATGACAAATTTAAAATTTAGAAGACTTACCTTCCCAGACAGTATCTCTAAAACTCTCATCTGAGGGTTGATTCTCTCCAACGCTTTGAAAATCTCCTCATCTCCTTCGGCATTCCAAAACGATATCTCATTCCCGAAAACTTTAATCCCCAACTCTGCCATGGGAAAACGGTGCTTAAGCGCTTCGTTTTTGTGGTTCAGATCGTCGATTTTCGCTCGCACGCCGTCCGCTTCGTCAGTCGATCGTAAGAAGCGGAGGTTGTTGATTTTTTCAACGATTTTGTTCTTATTTAGAGGAGCGTTCTTGCCGAAGAAACTTTCGAAGTAGCGTTCGAAGCCTTCCGCTCGGGCTTTCATCTGAAAGTTGATATATTTTTAACAATAAGTCACCACTTCATAAGTTATATATGTACATAATAGGCCCAAGTTTGAAGGCTTTTTTATGTTTTTCCGAGAAAGTACAATCCGGGGTTGTTCAAAAATAGAGTGAATAGGCAAGCGTGTTATTCGACTCATTGTCGCTTCCCATCAGGTGAGATTGTGATCAAACGCATGCCTAGTCCGATGTAAAAAAAAAGATAAATACATTTAAGAAAAGAATACCGGGAAAACCGCAAAAAAATCCAGAAAACAAAAGTAAAACGATATAGCTTAAACACAAACTTACTTCGAAAATGTTGATCGATTCCCCGAACATATCTACGGTGAGGTTGAGAGACAGAGAGCGCGGTATGTACGAGTCGGGGGAGAATACTACGTTCGCCTCGTAGTTGCCACCTGGGAAAAAAATGTGCTGTAGCTCCTCGACTATACAGGGTTATAATAAGAATATATATAAATTACGTGTCACGTTGTTTGTCCGCTATAGACTCCTAAACTACTTAACTGATTTCAATCAAATTTGCACACCGGGTGCAGTTCGATCTAACTTAGGAGATAGGATAGCTCACATCTCAATTTATAGTAAAAAAACATGAAAAATTTAAAAATACTTAAACCATAAAGCGCTTTGGACAATGTAAACTTTTTTAATGTAACTTTTGACATTTGACATAGAATTGACGCAATGGCTTTTGACAGGACAACGTCTGTCGAGTCAGCTAGTAAGAATATATGCTAAGTCGAATAGAGCTCGTAGTAGGTACTTATTATTATGACCAATTTTTACTTGGAACCAACCATGAAATCAGGAAAAAAAAATCAGCAGTTTCATCCCTTTTGACCTATTCATTGACATTTTTCAATCGAACAACTAATTTTACTTTGCTTTTTTAGGGTTGGTCCCTTGGTATTTTATTTATTTAAAATGGAGAGGTATGAGTGTGAAACGTTTATTATTATTATTTATTATACTTATTGTCAGCTTACCAGCATTGTACTGATCGAAGAACATCCCCTGTTCGTAGTTCCTGGAGAACATGCGGAAGTCTGGACTGTCCTCTAACTGCGGCATTGTGTTCCCTGAGAGAAGACCTTGGATTTCCACGCGAGATGGGAGCGAAGATTCGCCGAGGTTCTTTAGGTGGCTCCATACGAAGGTCGCAGCTGAAAATCAGGTCGGATATAGTGTATTTTAGTTTGCTTTAGTTAGTGTGGAATAGAGATTTCGTTTTAATAACAAAACATTTAAAAATACAGTGAAACCTGGTTAAGTGAGACTTCAAGGGACCTGCAAATTTGTCTCACTTATAGAGTTATTCCACTTACCCAGAGTCTCAGATATCCAGGTATAAATAAATATCTGTCTCATTTATAGAGGGTTCCATTAATAAGAGGTCAGAATACTGGTTATTTCAGTTATTGAGGTGCGATTATTAAGGTGCAACGTTTCACTTATGGCGCGAAATTTAAAAATCAATCGAGTTTTTCGTTTTTAGAGTTAGACCGGGTAACTAAATTAAGTAATGATGAATTTTGCGACAATCGTTGAGTATTTTTTTACGATATTTTGTAAAGATAATAAACAGTAATGTATCTTTCAAATATGTCAATATCATCTCCGATCGCCAGTTTAACGCTAATTGGCTTTTTTGAGTAATCTTATGCATTACTGTTTATTAGCTCTACAAAATACCGTAAGGAATTAACAATTGGCGCAAACTCTATGATTACTTAATTTAGTTACCCGGCCTGGCTCTAAAAACGAAAAAACAGGTTGTAATTCAAATTTCGCGCCATGAGCCAAACGTTTCGCCTTAAATGAAATAACTTTGGCATTTTTCAAATAAACATCAGTAGGTATATAGTAAAGCAAAACTAAAACTGAAGGTCATTGAGGCTCAAAATTAGTTAAGTGCGGAATTTGTGGGTAGAATAAGAAGGAGTATGTAAACAAACAAAACGATGTTATCTCAGTTACAGAGGTTAATGCATATAAAATTCACTGGCTGTCTCAGTTATAGAGGTAACTATGACGATAAAATCGAAAGAACGAATCCCAGATATAGAGGTTTTCTTCATCCCACTAACAGAGGTAATTCAGTGCCAAGGTGTAGGGACCTCAGCATGAGTTCCAGTTATGGAGGTTTCTCACTTATCCAGGTCCCACTTAACCAAGTTTCACTGTATTTTTAAAAACCATTTTCTTTATCTTCCAAGATTTGACTCGCGTAATGCAAAATAACATACGTATTACAGGGAAAGTTCAAGAAAAGCTTCTAAAGTAGGTACTAATCATTCTGAAAAAGTTTTATTATGGGACTAACCCGGAATTCGCGAAAAAAAAATCATCAATCAAGTTTAGTATCTCCTAATTAGCTAGCTGACTCTGTATATTAAAAAAATGCCTCGTTTTCGCCCGTGATACTTGTACGAGCGAAGTTGACAAAACGCTTTGTTGTAATTGTAATATTTACCTTGATTAACGTTTTCATGCCTTAGCGAATGGAATATTTCCCTTATGGTCTTCAGATCTGGGCACCTCATGACTTGCAGATACGACGCGATTCGAACTTCTATGTCCACTAAGTCTGCGCGGTAGGTCTCTAGGAAGTATTCACTGTAAATAAAAGATTGGGGTTAGATTGGACTTTATTTTAAGGGAAACAAAGTTGAATTTTATTTGGTAGTGGTGATAGAGTTGATGGAAAAATTTAGGCTTAAAACATAACAGTCATGTCGACATAACTTTGTCAGCACAACTTCTGCTTGCTACGTATTTTAGGCCAGATATTATTATTACAGGGTTATTTCCGTTTTGCGTAGTCGCGTTGTAATAAGAGAATCGGTCTCGAGGCGAAACGATAAGTAAAAATTTGTTTGACTTGGTTGTGAATAAATAAGTTTTACTAGATGTGTAACATCCAAATCAATGTATAAACAGAGATTTTAGCATTAAATGAAGTCAGCTAACGATGTCGCGCCGACATTTATGAAAATTTTCTTTGTTTGAAATACATTACCGTGTCTCAACGCAGGGCGTTCTTCTGAAAGCGTCGATGGCCGTCAGTCTTATCGGCACCGGGACTAAACTGTCGCCTATAAGATTTAGTAGTACGTCCGAAAACTGTTCTTTGAAACCACCGATGTTGCCCAAAGCTTTGATGGCTATGATTATCTGGAAAGACACGTGGGAATTAGCTAGTTTTTTACCCGATTGGGTTAGAATAAGGCAGTGTTTTTTGGATGTATGGATATAGGGTCTTAAGGAAAAGAGATGTTAAGTCAAAAAGGGCAATTTTTTACTATAAGACCATTCTTGCAAATTGCTAAAAAATTTCTGTGCCATAGAAAACTATCAACGACACTCGACGAAATGTATAATATATAATTACTAGCGGCCCGTCCCGGCTTCGCACGGGTAGACTTTGGGATAAACGTAGAGTAAATTGAAATCGGTCCAGTCGTTCACGCGTGATGGCGTGACCAAAGGTGTTGAGAATAATTATAGGAACTCTTTGTTATAACCTCTATTCTCATGCTATTGCGTAACTATAGCAACCGTAGTTTGTTGATGCTAACTTGTCAATTTATAGTAAAAATTATCAGTATAAAACGCACACTGTTTTGATAGATATGATTGAATTTGAACTTTGTACAGAGGTAATAAAGTGCAAATTGACTCTTGGACGTTAGGAACATACCTACATTGCTTAAACAACAGTGAGTGCTTGCAATTCAATATGAACTTTATACAATAGCAATAAAGCTCGTTTTAGTTAGAAAACGTTTGGATGGGAAAAATAAAAGGGCTGTTTTTAGGGGTTTTCAATATTTCTGAGAGATTTTCTTAATATTTTTTTCCGTAAGAACTTTCTCCTAATAATAACAAATACAACAAAAAAAGAATTAGTGAAATCGGTCCAGCCATTCACGCGTGAGGCCGTGACCAAGGAAAACGGGTTTCATTTTTATATATATATAGATAACCAACCGTGATATAATGTACTTTTAATCTTGCAAAAATTTAGTTTCTATAGAATATCGGGTGAAATCGCAAGTCGTAGCTACTCGGAAAACTCTACTGTTGGGTAAAAACATAAAATGAATATAGATCTAAATAATAGAAACTTACATTCTGTCTATCCTCTCTGGTTTTGATGATTCCTTTCTGAGCTATGCTCGTTACTATAGCTTCGAACTCTTCTAAAATTTTCTTTGGAGTTTCTTCTTCACAACATTCCCTCACTGAAAACAAAAGGTGTTTATGATACACAATTTACAACCTAATTAATTTTAAACATAGGGGTTAATTTTCAATGTAAACCTTACACCAAATGGAAATATATATTTTTTTGTTAAGACAAAATTCAATCTTATTTTAATTTTTATAAGATATATTTTCAAATGCAGCCACTTACAAGCTTTCCCGCTATGTTTGCAGTAAGAATGCACCATCGACGAAACCGTGAAACTTATCACTTTGTCGTACTTTTGGCTTCGTAGTAGTTCTAGCATACTGTCCAACATTTCGATTTTAGGCCTGAGAAAGAAACATTAAATATGATTAAATAATTAACTAAAAAATGAAGACGAAATTGTTAACAACGAAAGTGACAATGAAAAGATTTTTTTTCTCAGCCTATTGTGTCCCAGTGCTGGGCAAAGGCCTCTCCTATCTCGTACCACGTAATAAAAGAGATAGTCGTTAAAAAATAACAAAGGAGATGGATATATGAATGGATATGGAGAAGATGCTTTTTTATTGCAGACAAGTTAAAGCGTTTGACTCTTTCTTTTTGCTTTTCTTTTTCGTTTGTTGTTTCTTTCTTACCTGGGTATCATAGCCATGGACATCAGCCACTCGTGCCTGGTCTCCTTGTCTACCGCATCGCGTATCAGCATGTCCTTTATCAGTTCTACAGACCCAATGCTCGCTATGTATGGAAGGGCGTCCATTATGTGTTTACTGAAAAAAAGAACCGATCAGAAACTTGTGACGCGATTGCTTGGAAGTTGCAGCCAATCATAGGTCTTTGTTATGCATTAGAGCAGTTATGTAAATCAATGATAGTTTGAGGTCAAACTTTTGGATTGACTGACTCAATTGAGTTTGAGGTCAAACTCAATTGAGGTTTGAACAAATCATCTGCGGCTCTGTCGTATATACCTACTAGCAATTTTATGAACACACGTTGCTTGCTTATTAATATTTGCTCCTTCTTGTGTCCAGATGAAATTGGGTGCGATTCGGCTCGACTCCTTAAACTAAACACCTCACAAAATGAAAGGAACCCTCTAATAGGCGTGACGAAAGATTTTAAAATCCTCTTCCATAATGTGAGTACACATTTACTATTTACAAAAAAGCCTTTATTTCTGTAATAAACTTAAGTTTAACGAAGTTTGAAGCCATTTTTCACACATTTTTTCAACAGTGCCCGAAAACAGCTTGCTTGTGTCATGGCGTCGATTTGACGTCACGGTTAGTAAAAATGTCATTGTGTCTATGCGTGATGAGCGGCGGATGACCTGAGTTCACTGAAGCGTGACGTCATACGCTGTGATTGTTGTTTCTGACACAGATGGCCGATTGCTGTATTTTAATGTTTTAATTTATTGAAAATCTTAATAATCTGTTTTTTAAAAATAAAACTAAACATGTGTTTTAATTTTTTTTAATCTGGCTAGTCCCCTGAAAGCATTGAATCGGCGATTTTTTGATACTGTCGTCATGCCTATTGTAATATTTACCGAGACCCCCCTTTTCCCCAGGTGATATCAGATTTCGGCGTCCTCGCAACACTTCACGTAATGACTACACACTCCCTACTAGTACCACAGATTCCCACGACTCACCTAGCTGCGGCGCAGACGGGGGGAGCGCGCGCTAAAAGCTGCGCAAGCGCCGGGTAGTGCAGTGGCCTCGCGGCTCGCACCAACCGACCCCACAGGCCCACGGTGGAGCCGCCGCCCAGGTGTGGGGCGGCGGTGGACCGACCGGCCTCTGGGACGTCTTTTACCCTGGATAACAAGTAATAGGCCCAAGTTTGAAGGCTTTTTAAGACAGATCTAAATTTTCTAAAACTATTGGCATCCTTGTCTAATGGCATGCAATGATAAAGACAGATATATTTTTAGTTAGTTTAGATCTGTCTTAAAATGCCTTCAAACTTGGGCTTAATATATCGTTTAAAAACTTTTTTAAAACAAGCTATTACCAGCGCGAAACCGAAGAAAACGACAGGTCTATCTTGTTCAGCACCACCGAACGTGATCGAAACTAGTCGTAATAATAAACGACTTAATTCCAGTGTATTCCCTTGTTAATCAAAAGAAAATGTTCAAAACCAAGTTATTTCTATGGTAAAACTATCTTTTTTAGTTCAAAAATTCATATTAACACCTGCCGTCTCCATTTTCAAAGCCTGGATTCTATGTAGCACCAGAGTATTCGCCCAGAGTATAAATGAGCCCAAACTCGAGGGTGTCTTGTTTAGTTAAAGAGTTATGTTATGATAGATTATTACAATTTACAGTAAGGGTACCTAATCAAGTGAATTTACATACACAGCAGTTTCAAAACTTGGGTTGTTACAATTTACAGTAAGGGTAGTCAAGTGAACTCACATGCACAGCAGTTTGAGGACCTCCCTAGCTGCCTTCAGTCCTCCCGTGTCGTCTCCCAGGTACCGCGTGTGGTAGTGGAGTAGGTTCGACCGTTTTGTTATCGCCGTCCATGCTGGAATGGAACGGTTATTGATGTAACCACTAATTTCAAATTGTTTATCGGCTACAAGGTAGGACGCGAGATTCACTCATGTAATGATGTTGATAAAAGCCACTCGTCATTTAATAAAGTTTGTACTTTTAGGCTGTGCCTTCATAACCTGGCTAACACTCTTCTTTACCTGCTCAACGAGCCCCAAGTAATTATGGCCGTTGAACACTCCTTCTCGGAGTAACTGTGCCATTTGCTTCGGCCACTGCCTCTTGATTCTCAGTCTCTCTCTCTCCATCTCAGTCAGAGAAAGAAGGCTGATGTTAAAATAGAGTCACTGAAGTAGTTTAAACTTCTTACCTTTTGGCTGAGCCTCCATAACCTGGGTATCAGTTTTGTTCACCTCATCAACAAGCACTAAGTCCTGAACCACGGTGGTTATGGCCCCCGAAGAGTTTTTCCCAGAGAACGGTAGGAACAGATGCCTTTCGCGACAGTTGACGGCTTTGTAGACATGATGGTCGACGGTGACGCGGCACTTGCTCTCAGATTTGAGTACGGGCCAGGTTTGGAATTTCTGAAAATGTGAGATGGATTCAGAAACAGATTTTATTCATAGGTTTTTTTTAAATCTTTCATTTTTGTTTTAAGACAGGCTTCTGGCTTTTGGTCGCCAGTTAGCCTGAAGATAAGCAATGATGCGTATGGAAGATATTGATCTTAGCTATTAGGCTGGCGGTTTTGGTACTAAGTTGTAAGAACTAAGCTTTATGCTGGAGCTGGGGACAACTTGTCTTTCCCCCATCTTTATCCACACGTAGATGCGACAAAGCTAGAACATGGCTATGTTTGTTTCTTTCTCGTGGAATAAAAATGGTAGAAAGACAATTTGTCCAGTAGTTCTTTTATTTTGTTTTGCCATTTGGTTGTCAGCTAAGTATTAGTACTTACGCTCTGAAAGTCGTATCGAACAGTTTGCAGTATAGACATGTATTTGTATCGGTTGGTGCACTGCGTTAGGTCCCTAGTCTTCACGAGTATAAGGCTGGTGTTCTCTTGGCCGCGAACTATGTAGTCCACATTGCATGTCCCGTGGATGTCTTGCTAGAAAAAAGATAGAAGACTATAAATTAAATATTGCTGAGAAATTCATTGAATATTGACTTCACATTCCTCATTCGTGATCATCAAAAAAAAAAAACAAAAAAAAATTCATTAAAAAACACCAAAAAAAATTATTTTTTTAACTCTGATAGATATTGGATACAGGCTCAGGGCTAGATATTAGGCCTATACGAACTTAGCTATATAAATCACTTCTCGATGTCCGATGTAGGTACGACTCCGATGACAATGCAATAAAAGCTTGTTTTTAAAAATATTTTTAAAATTAACTTCATCTTTTTTACCTCAACTCCTTTGAAGTTGATATCAAATCTCTTCATGCTATTCTGAAAGAGGGCCAGTATAGCCCTCTTGTAGTTGAGCACCCAGTCCTCTTCCTCCACGTGAGGGCATATCTCTTGAATGACGCCATCGTGGAACGCGAATCTGGGAACGAAAACATGATCATGGGATTTCCAGTTTTTTCAAGTCATGTTTTAAACAAAGTAAACAAAACAATTAAAGAGAAACAACAACATTAACATTTTCATAGTCATTTAACATTAAATAGAATAGAAATCTATTTATATTCTTTTTCTAAGTAGTCTTTTTCATGGTGTAAAGACGGGGAATGAACATTTTCAATGGTACCAACTTATTGCTAACATTTATTGGTTGCACCGTTATGAACTCAGTCATATACCAATTTTATTAAGCCCGTCGCATTCTTGAGTCATTTTAAAAATGTTTCTCAAACGCATGGGCATACTACGATATAACATACATAGTTAGTAGGTATTTCGTTATATTTTGACATCTATTTCATAAGTATTGAACAATTAATTCTGTTATAATTCAGTTTCTAACCGACTTCAAAAACGGAGGAGTTTCTCAATTCGACTATATGTTTTAAGCTATTGCATAGCTTCTATCGCGGGCCTTGAGCGGGCCTTGAATCCAGAAATTCCGTAACGAAAATTTTAATAACCTAAGGCACAGATACTTTTTAGTTTTGCCATCTATCGATGAATAGCAGAACTTTTAATGACTTTTTGAAATGTCACGCTTGTCTCTTTAGTTCAGAAACTCGCCTCTAGGTGGCATTGCTTAATGAAATAATTATAATTGCACAAGTTGATAAAAAATGCTATGCAATAGCTTTACCGCGGCAGTCCCCGAGTGCCACACGTCTTTTTTAACACGCTTTTATTAGCTTCACCTGTATGTTTGTATGTTTGTATGTTTGTATGTTTGTATGTTTGTATGTTTGTATGTTTGTATGTAACCGACTCCTTTGAGCGCGTTTTTGACCCACTTTAAACGGTCAGATTTCTTTCAAACTTTGTAGATATATCGAGGACCGATGACAATACACTAAACAAATCGTGTTTTTTAGTTTTTTTAACTATTAGTTTTTTTAACACGCTTTTTCTATAAAGTTTCTTTAACTTTTAATACCGTTTAACTTACAAATGGTAATTTCGTCATTCGTGTCAGAGAACAGAGTGGCGCAGTGGAAGCGTGCTGGGCTCATAACCCAGAGGTCTCTGGATCGAAACCACGCGCTAGAAGTCTTTTTGCTCAATATTTTTTGTTACGCATCAATTTTATTTTATGAGGTCTGAGGATCGAAACCACGCGGCTACAAATCTTTTTGCTCAATATTTTTTGTTACGCATCAATTTTATTTTTAATTTGCTTGAGCAGACGGCCAAAATCGGATAACACCAACACATTTGTACATATTAAGGATGGTTAATAGTTAGCAAATCGAACTAAAAAGCGAAAAATAAATAATAGTTAAAAAAAAACTAAAAAAACACGCTTTTTATAAAAAACCGAACTAAAAAAATAGAAAATAAAATTTTATAAATTTAAATTAGGAATAGGGTTGAAAATTTCAATAAATATAAACTAATAATAGTGTAAATAAATAAATATAGGTATGTATTTTATTTTTAAAAAAGCGTGGGGTGCGTGGGTGCGTGTTTTTTTAGTTTTTTTTTATTTTAATGTTTAATCTCATAACTTTTGACTGGGTGAATCGATTTTGATGATTCTTTATTCTATTAGAAAGCTGACGCTTCCCATGTGGTCCCATTTCAATTTAGTCCAGTTTTGATAATGGTATCCATGAGAAAACCATATAAGTCTTAAATTTGCATTAAGTTCGTGCGCGACAAATAGATCAATAACTCAATTGCCGGTCTCTTGAAGTCGGTTTTTGTTTTTTTTTTTTTTTTGTAAAATAAATTATTATACAATTGTATGTACCTATGATAATTCAGTTTGTTTTATAAAACTTTGTAATGACTTAAAAACTTCCTTTAAAAGTATTACCAGATGTGATAATAAGTATGGATGGAGTATACCACTCAATAACAAATGTGTAAAATCTATGTAATTATAAGAATTGTTATTATTGTACCTAAGATCATTAACTGTGACAGCGTGGACGAACTTCTCAGCTCGCTCCACCGGGTAGTTCTCATCTTGGTCCGTGAGAGTGACATGGTCAAGCTGCAGAAGTCCCTCGCACGGTGTTATAAATTGTATTAATACCTGAAACATAACCGGATCAATGATTAATGCTTCATACTTTTAATATTTATTTTAGTTTTAATTTCAATTTATTATCATGTAATAATATATCTACTATTAATCTAGCTTAAGTTCATATTTTTATTCAATTGTTTTAAATTGTTTTAAACATGTTTCGGTGGACAACTGTAAGTGTTTGAGAAATTTATTTGATAAATAATTATGTAGTTCATTTCAACATTTTCTAAGCTTCAAATAGTGTAATTACAAAGCTTGAATAGCAATAAAAGAGGAAGAGGTAAGCCAGCTACCCCAGACCAAGGTCTGTTATTTTACGGAGCTTTGCTGGTTTGGGTAGGCTGGCAGTAGGGGGGCAAATACACAAAACGATGTTGATGCAGGTTGTATCATCCCCACTTAGAATTAGAACAGTTTTGTTTGTAGACGTTGTGGTGGTACACTTATCTCTACAATAGTATAAAACAAATGAGTATGGACTTTTTGAAACCCTCTTGCCAATCTTTTGCTTTTTGCCAATTGCAATAAATAATATGTGGAAATAAGTAATATTAACAGAGGTTGCTTTAACACCTTTCTCAATTCATTGCCTGTTTGAACTGCAGAGTGGTAATGTCCCGAATATGAGTTATTTTTATACTCTAGACATTTGTGCCTGTTGTGCAACTCGAATCAGACAGACATAAGATAAGACATGAACATGTTCTACTTAAAATTATCTAATAAAGAGCTTGCTCTAGTCTCCATTCATATTTGTCCGTCCTCCAAAAAAAAAAAAAAAATGTAATCAAAAATTTAATTTAACACAGTAATCACTAACAGTAGGTCAGTAGTAAGTACTTTTAATATATTTCATCCACAAAATATGTAAAAGCAAGCTAGGTTACTTACCTTTGCATTGACATTGAGAGTAGACCGATTGTTGCTCGAGCCAGCAAAGTAAGTTTCAACGTTGACTTTGTATTCATAGTGGTAAATCACGTCCGGCAAGTATCTGAACTTTTCAGACTCTGAAAGGAGAGGAAGTAGTGCAAAGGTACACAGAATATTTTATTTATCATCGGCGGCAAATCGTTATTTATTAATAAGTTATTAAGTTATTAGACAATTGTTTTTATAGTATTTAATGACAATAAAACGGTGTACAATGCTGTAACATTATTGTTTACAGTAGCACCAAAGACTTCACTTAAATTAAAGTTTACAAAGAATATATTATCAAGTTCAAGAAATAGGTATAGTCTATTTCAAATAGAGAGCGAAAAACGGACATTGACCTTTTAGTGTTGCGCAGGGAAGATTTAATTCAATAGGGTTAAATTCACAGTGGTATGGAGGTAATCTCAATACCTCCACACCAACTGCTTTAGCCATTTCGTCAATGACGTAACGCTCGTGATGTTTTTTTATATTTTTACTTTTTCCAACAACTCTACTTTTGTTTCCTTTTCTTCGTATGAAATTTTTTTCGCCGACAGCCATGTTTGAATTTCATTTTTTTTCCAACTTGTTACTGGTACTTTCTCCTGGCGTCTTGAGTGGTAGCTGGCATTGTCCATTACTACAACAGCATTTGACTCCAGTCTCGGAAGCATTTTTTCAAACCACTGTTCAAATTTGGTTGCGTTCATTGACTCATGGTAGTCTCCTGTGTTTTTGCATTCAAACACAAGTTCGGACTCTGGGACAAATCCTTTGTCACTTCCTATGTGCAGCACAATTAACCGGTTTCCTTTCGAAACAGGGTTTTTAGCACCGGTGGACAGACCCTCCAAAAAAGCTTGTTTACGAGACTGTATAGTCGTGTCTTCCCAAACTTTACTTACAGTGTGTCCTGAAAAAAAAAAACCTATGTCAATTTTTCGTTTAACAAACAACATCACAATCATGTCAGATTAATGCCAATCGTTGTTTAAAGTCGACAGTAAAATAAATTCAAGTAAATACATTCAACAGGAAAATTATAGAATCGTTATTAATTTGTAAACAAAAAAATATGTACCTGCATTGACCCACGTTTCGTCCAAATAATATATCGGTCTTTGTTCTTTTCTAAACTTCATAATTGTTTTCAAGTACTTTATGCGCCACAATACAATATCGTGTCTCTCGATTAAGGCACTGTTTCTTTTTCTTTTAAGATATTTGAATTTCAAATGTTTTAATAACCGCCACAGCGCCGTACGGCTAATATTTGGCAGCATTTCGTCAGAATTAACTGCTTCCAAAATTTTATTTAATGTCGGGACCTCGCTGTTCAAATAAAATTCATGAACTTTTTTTCTAATGCATGACTTGTCAAACTCGTCAATCTTTTCAATTATATTCGGACCACGTTTTGGTGATGCAGGCGGCCTTATTGTATCCATTTCTTTATATTCTTTTAAAACACGATATACAGTTGCCTTGTTTATTCCCAGAATATCGGCAGTCTTTATTTTCATTTCCGTTTTGGACATATATTTGTCTGAAGGACACGTCTCTTTCACATATTTATAGACGTTAATTGTCATCATTTTTTCATTTTCCGACAGATGAGATAACTTGCGCTTCTTTCTAGGTGAGTTAAAACTTTTAAACGGTCTTGATGACGAGGAAGACGACTCCGATGATTCCATTATCACTCACAAACAAAAAACAACACAAAACAAATATATGTCCTAACAAAAACAGATATAACTAATTTAACTCAACAAAAAATAACAATTAACAACCAAACATTCAAATAGCACACTAAAACAATCCGAATCCAAGCGTATTCCAGAGCGGAATGTGGCCCCAGCCATATCTTACCGAAAAATGTCAAAACAGGTTTGCAATATCTGATGGACCTTGTCGCTCGCCTCGCCCGGTACCACGAAACACGGTAAATGCGTAAGCGACAGGGAAACGATACATAAATGTATGGATAACGATACGCATCGTTTGTTTTCGGTGCTCTCGTGGTACCGTGGCGTGAACGTACGTTTTTCGCTCTCTAGTTGAAATAGACTATAGTTATAACTTACGTGGACATGACGGTGGACCGCAAATGTAAGGATCCTTGAGAGAATCTGTAATACATAATTTAGTTGAGGACACTTTTTCAATTTAATTAGGTGTGGTCTATCATAATCATTAGGATTTTCGCATCAGATACGTAATCTTGTTTGTTTACAAACAATAAAAACGATCACGGTTGCCAGTTCTAATTTTTATTTTTCCCCATATCGAATATTTTTTTCCCTGATACTTCTGCAAGAAAAACCCCAAAATCATTCAAGAAGAAAAATCTACTTCAAAACCAAAGAAAAGGCACTTTTTTTGTTTGGAAGGAACAAAGATGTTAAAGTTTTATAATAACGTAATAGAGTACGTATCGACTACGACATTGTCAGATAAAAGATCAAAATAAAAATATTTCAGACCAATATCGAGTGGTGAACATGACAAAAAACAATAAAAATAAATAATGTTTGGCAAAAATCCTTGTAGAGTGGAACACAGAAGTTTTTTCTTTATTGTTAGAGAAGTAAAAAAACGTCAGTGTGTTTCTTAAAAAACTTTAAAAATAATTATAACCCCATAAGATTCTCCAAGATTCCTAACCAGATAGGTAGGTACTAAAATTATAGTTACCCCCCAATTTGGCAATCCTGGAAACAATTTCGATTTTGAAGAATTTGACTTTGAAATCGTCAAATTTTCCAACTGATGAGCTGATAGAACGATAAGTTTCCGCTGCCGAATTATGTAAAATTAATAAACAAGTAAGTTTAATGTTCATCAATTTAATTACACTTATTTATACGAAGATAGTATGTTCTCTAATATAAGTATTTCTAAAAATAAAGTTTTAGTCATAATAAGTACCTTACCGACGGTAAGGTTATTTTTTTCAATAGTTTTAAACCGAATTAGAACTTTTGTCTCGTATAGTGTTGGGACATTAACGTGGTCATTTTGACTACCTATCGATGAATTCGATACAGTATTATGTTTGTAATAGAGTTTAGTTTCACTGTTTCTAAAATTTGAAATTTTTAAATATTTGTTTAGTTAATTACCTACTTATGTTTTTTAACCGACTTCAAAAAAGGAGGAGGTTATCAATTCGTCTATTTTTTTATTTTTTTTTATGTTTGTTCCCTCATAACTTTTGACTGGGTGAATCGATTTTGATGATTCTTTTTTTATTAGAAAGCTGACGCTTCCCATTTGGTCCCATTTCAATTTAGTCCAGTTCTGATAATGGTATCCATGAGAAAACCATATAAGTCATAAATTTGCATTAAGTACGTGCGCGAGAAATACATGAATAACTCAATAGTCGGTCTTTTGAAGTCGGTTTTTGTTTTTTGTTTTGTAAAAATAATGTTCTTTACTATGGAAACTAACGTGGTTTTCACACATTTTTGTTATAATTAAACACGGGAATACTCACGTAAAAATTAAGTCGTCTACTACGACTAGTTTCGGTCACATTCGGTGACCTTCCTTCTTTTCGGTAGTAGACGACTTAATTTTTACGTGAGTATTCCCGTGTTTAATTATAACAAAAATAATGTTCTTGTTTACCGTTAATGGTTCGGTGTATAACTTAGTACAATACGTTACCTATGATAATTATTACAGCTAAGTAAGGTACTAGTACGATGATGATAAAGTAAGTCGATACTTATTTTTATTTAGTATTTAGATTGGAGTATTTCAAAACTACAGTTACGCGCAGAATACTATAAACTTCTGTTACGCGTAATATCATTTTAGTTTTAAGATCGAGTCAATGGAGTTTATCAACTTTTGGTCTTTTTTATAAAACATTGGCGATAAAATGTAAGATGATAAAAATAGGCATTCCTTATAGATAAGCACTGACGCATTTGCCGCAACCACAAAGGTCATGACAAGATTGTCATACCCACCGTTGCCACATGGTGTCAAGTTTCGGGCAAAATCTTAATGGATACACAGAATGACAAATAGTTTATTACACAAGAGCTTAAAAATAAAGGGCAGCAAATTGGCTAGCCGATGGTAAGCCGTGATATCGTACTTATGTATTTACAGTAGCAAAAGTATTTATGTATTTACACTAGCTAATTGAATTATCAAACCTTGCCATCAAAAACGTTGACTAACTGCCCGTGGTAAATCCGGTCACAAAATGTAGAGAGTTTTGTGCTCTCAATATTTTATGATTGGGTGGTTCAATCGTTTGTTTTACGAATAATTTTTACATCCGTAATACTCCCCACGTGATTGTTTGTATCGTGTTTCGAAATATATATTTTTCGAATAACTTCATGACATGCTTTTGCAGGGAGATCTTTCTAAGAAAACCATTCCACTTATCTGAGAGTGAGAGGCATGCATGATAAGGGCAGTCTGGGAATTTCATCCTTAAAAGATGACGTCAGGATTAGTGGCTTAGCAAGAGAGAGGCTTTATGAAGCGATGGGATAAGGAAAGCTGCGGATAATGATGATGGTAATCAGTTTAATCATTTTGATGACAGTTTAGTTTAGTTGCCTTGAAGTAAGTAGATTAAGAAAATAGTAAATCAGGCGGAATAATACATTCCTTACTATTTTTGTAGGTACCCAATCCAGCTATAATCATAAGTACCTAGATGTACTCGTATTTTGCTAGTTAAAAAACTACGTCGGATAAATATAATTATGCGTAAATACATCTTCAGTCCGCCCGCATCCTACAACATTTACGGTACTAACCAAGTAGGTCTATTGAATTAGACAAACAAGTTGCCTATAACATGCATGTACGTACAGTACAGTCATGTATCTCATTAGAGCAGAATACACCATGTGCATCAATATTTGTCCCAGGTGTCTAATGACTAGTCTAAAAAGCCATTTTTCGAATGGGTGACCATGACCACGAATGACATTTACAACTCCTACAATGAATCAGATTGCACGTTTCATTGAAGATTTTGTTTTTACTAAAACAATCGACCTAGTCCTAGGCCTTTGGGGCTGAAATGTCAGTCCAGTCATGACCCAGTCTGAATCCTACCCTAAATTAGCTTGAAGTCAAACATGTGTTCTGACATGACTGGATCTACCTAGATCTTTTTGCCTATATGTCGCTAGTAATATAGTTAACAAGTTAATACTCACTGGGTGACCCGTAAACCACTCCACAAAAGCACATGCACAAAAGGACCACACACCAACTCATTGTCACAAATTCACATCAATCTATACATTTTCGAGCTAATTCGCGCGCTGCCACCGCACAAATAACACGAAACTTGATGTTTTATCTAAGGGTCGCGTCGGGTCAAAGTAAGCAATGTTATCGTCTGGTTATCTGTTCAATGGAACTCGGTACTCAATTGATGATTAAATGTTTGTCAAATGTTGTGATACGCGAGCCGTGAGGGACTGACGAACGGGAAGTAGAGGAAATCAACGGGTTCGGCGTATGGAATGACATAAACGCGTACCACCAATGAACTCACGAATCACTTTTGAATGAGGGTAGAGTGGTCGAATAAAGAGCTATATTCACGCATACCGTTTATTATATCATTACAGACTTCAAAAATGGAAGTTATCAATTTGATACGTTTGTATGTAAGATTATTGGAACTGCAAAATATTCACATGATTAGGTATGTTAAAGCTTACAAAACTATTAAAGATTCCAAAACAATATGTAAAAATTTCATAGTGTAATCTTTTTTTTACTTCTCTTAACATTCAAAAAACTTTATCTCAGAATATAAATTAACAATACGAGTAACAAAGTTCAGAACTGAGTGAGTTGTAAGTAGGTAATTAGGTATTATTGAGTATAGATAAGAAACGCCGTTAATAGTAAGTAGAATAATATAAATGGTACATTCATGCCGGATATACTAATCTATTGGCAAAACAATTCCAATTTTTTTAATTATATTTTTAAAGAGAGGTTGCTATTTTATTGCAAGCACGATTATGATTTAGGGTTTTACAGATTTTGCGAAAAGAAGATTTCCATGATGTTCGCCTAATAGTGGCACAGGAAAGGTTCTCAATGTAAATTGTTGACTAAGAAATATCTAAATTTCGTCTACTTAGTGCGAGAAGTATTCAATTGCAAAAGCAGTACCATGTTGCGGTCACGCGCATGCGTCTCGCTTGTAATCATTCCTTGAAAAAGATCACCAAATGTGATCGGATTAGTTGGAGTACCTACCCTATTTAATAAAACACAAGTATCACATTAAAACTAAAATGTGTCACAACTACGCTAGTTTTCATAGTAAAACAGTTTGAGACTTTTGTGCATTTAATGACTTGCACCGTTGATGATTTAGCTAAGTATTTATTTTTCCATACCTACTTGTAACATAAACCTAAACCAAAACCAGTAACTGCAACAGCGTTTCCATTTTGCAAATTGGCATCAAAATGAAGACCGGGAATCTTCTCTCATCAACTTTACTTATATCAACTTTTGCCAACTTAACGGTATTGTTTTAAAGTTTACTTTAGCTTGCATTGTATGTTTATGTAACGTTGTACTGGGATACTTAATTGGGCCAATCCGTCGAGAGCCAGATGTCGGGACTTTGTCAATAAATGCGATTGTGAGTCAGAGGTACCTAGAAATGTGCAGTGCTACATCGGGAGGTGTTTGTTTACTAAAATGACCATCCATTTTAGTAAAGCTTTCAATTTAAGTAAAAGAGAACGCTGCATTATGTATCTAAACTTTGACATTGAAGCGAATGTAACTCTTATTTCATTTAAAAACTGGTCGTGAGAGAATATCTAGTGAGAAAAGTAAGATCTAGAGAGACTGTAAGCTGCATTTAATAAAGAAAAATTGAAGTGCAGTACACAATTATTCTATTTATTTCTTCCACATCAATAGTTATTTTTACAGATGTAGGGTGTAAATTTGAGTGATAAATGCGAGCGACCTAAATAACTTAGTATAGGATACTATGGAAACCTACTGTTTTTCAACAGCAAATTTAATCCATTTATTTTTCACCAGAACTTTCACCCGGATTCCTAAAATCGTTTTGTCATTTTACCTCTGGTTTTTCGTAAAGCTACATGCTACAATGTATCAAAGCATTTGATTGAGGGTTTAACTCAGTTTTATATTGAAAACGTTGTGTCTAGAATTCGAGCAACTATGTTCTACGGATAAAAATGTTGCAAAAGATAAAAAATACAATTTCGAAAATTTAATAGGTTTTTTTAAGCTTTTGATTTCTAAAGTGGAAAGTAATGAATGATCGAGGTTTGTGTCAAGCTATGTGACATTTATATCGAAATCGATAGTTATAAAATTATTTTAGCACGTCACTAACTGTGATTTCATTTGTTATAGCTATTTATAGTGATTTATTTGAGATTTAATTTACAAAACCGTTGAACGTACTAATTTTAGACGAAACCAGATTCAGCAAGTGATTTTTAAAATTAAATACATTTAAACTGGCTAACAATTTTACAAATAAATCCGATAGTGGTTATTGAAAGGAGTTTTCATTCACCTCTCTGTCGAACGCCTAGTAAAATCATACGAGCAAAATCTAAACAGAAACAATATTTTTTGTAGGCACTACATACTACATGTTTGAGTTTTCTTTGAAAACCTATATTACGTTACCTAAAAGGTATTTAACTATCTTTGTCTGCTACTTACTTTGAATCAATATATGCATTCGTACTTACTATGTACTACGTGCAGGATAACAGCACACCTCGCCATTTTGTTCCATTTCAATCGAGTCACCTTCAACTTCACTCAGTGACTCGCAACGTATTGCGATCTTGGACAAATAATTGCAATATTATAGAACATACGTTTGTACAAAATAGGTGAATGGTATTGTCCACCGATCTGTTAAAGTATACTAGCTGCGCCCTGCAGTTTCACCCACGTTTTCCGGGATCAAAAGTAGCCTGTGTTAATACAGACCATGAACAACCTTCATTCTAAATTTCATGTAAGTCCGTTCAGCCGTTTTTGCGTGAAAGAGTAACAAACTACATACTCACAAACTTTCGCTTTTATAATATTAGTAGGAAGGATAGTAGGATAGGAAAGGAAGTATTAGGAAATAGGATCTATTAGGTTGGTAAATTCTATATAAAACTACCTAGAGGTCGTCTAGTACAAAACTGAACGCCCCTAGGGCCCTTCAACATGTGTTTACGCTCAGCAAAGTAGTGTATAGACAAGAGGTATAGACTCAATAAGTACACAATTTGGTCGTTCAGTCCACAATGCTCACACAAGCAAACTTTTGTTGAGTTCAGAAATCAGAAATATTTATTGACCTTAAATAACATTGAATGTTACAGGTAAGTCACACTTACAAAGAATTTAATTATTAGAGAATGAAAACTTAAAAACTTAAATAAACTAATGAATTAAATAATTGAACAATATGACGACCGTTTTGCATTCATTTTGCTAGCTCCGTTCGGACAAAATTGACGATTCTGAGAATTCCATTGACATAATATTTTATATTCATTTTAACATTAGATGATCTCTTTCTATGCGTAGAGTCGATTGAGATAATCTTATATCTCAAACTACTATGAGAGCAACTCACAGAAAAAAATAATTTCTTCTTTTAGCCACATTTACAAGTGAGTTGGTCACACTGTATTAGGTACATAGCTATAAACATACCTTTATACCTTATTTATATGTATAACTATAACATAGGCACCTACCAGACAGATCTTAAAACCAGTAGGTACAATTCGTACCTACTCGTACATACTATAACGTAGTACAGAAACTTTAGTCGGATAAGTTAAGTTAACCTACGAGTCAAAGAATTTGTGTAGGATGCATCGTAAGGTAACTAGACCTACTATGTCGGTAAATATACACCGTTATCTCATGAATTATTATGCAAATAATCAAATCATTAAACTAGAATGCACGTTTGTAGACATAACTACGTTGACCTTAGTACTTTACTACTATTTCCACCTACTCTAAAACTTTTAGGTACGGACTACGGTACCTACATAGTATCCAATGTCTTTTCAACAAAGTGCTACTGTAATCCGGATGACATGTTAAATTGTAGACTCCAGTTATTTTTTAACCGACTTCAAAAAAGGAGGAGGTTATCATTTTTTTTTTTTTTTTTTTTTTTTTTATGTTTGTTACCTCATAACTTTTGACTGGGTGAATCGATTTTGATGATTCTTTTTTTATTAGAAAGCTGACGCTTCCCATTTGGTCCCATTCCAATTTAGTCCAGTTCTGATAATGGAAACCATATAAGTCTTAAAGCATTAAGTACGTGCGCGACAAATAGATGAATAGGTAACTCAATAGTCGGTCTTTTGAAGTCGGTTTTTGTTTTTTGTAAAAATAATTATGTATAACCGTGGAGCCGTGGTAGCTCAGCGGGAGAACAGCCGCTTCGCATTCTTGAGGTGGCGGGTTCTAACCCCGTCTCGTACCAATAAGTTCTTTGGAACTCATGTACGAATTTACATACCACTGGCTTTTCGGTGAAGGAAAACATCGTGAGGAAACCTGCATACGTCCGGAGAAGAAATTCAATGGTGAATGTGAATCCACCAAACCGCACTTGGTCAGCGTGGTGGAATGCGGCCTAATCACCCTTCGAGGGTAGATCTGTATCCCAGCAGGATTAAAGGTTGCGGATGATGAACAATAACCGCTCCTCAGCTTACTTCAGGCGGTTTCAAAACTGCCACCAGGGCCTTGCGAACTTCCTTTTGAATAATTTTGTTTCAATTAAAACAAATATTCACTTAAAAACGTTGCTCCTAAGTACGCGCTTACCATGACCTGAACGCTTTCCCGCTGTGCGACTTCTATGAAGCCATGGATATAGAACACCATTGGACAGTCCTTTTCAAAGCCCTTGGTCTTTAGAAGTAAGGTGGCTTGGCTGAGAGCAGGGGCGTAGCTACCACCGTATCTGAAGTATCAATTATACGGGGCCCCCGGGCCACGGGGGCCCCCGACGTGAGTAAGCTAAAATTAATATATACTTCCAATTTTTTTTTAATTTTAGAAATGACATACCTATATCAATAAAAGTAATTTCTTTTTTTTTTCAAGTGAAGCGTAAGTTCAAAAGCTGGCAACACCCTACATCGGTTATTGCGGCCGAAAAAAAAGCAAGGAGAGTGTACATTTAATTTGAATTGCTTGTAAAAATTTTGGAAAACAGGTGACAGATAGATAATTATGATGAATAAATATTTCTTTTAATTGTAGGCAAACATTTTCTTTTTCTATTGTGAGAAATCTTTACCCTTCAAAAGGGCCCCCAAAACAATTTTTATACGGGGCCCCGCCAAGACACGCTACGCCACTGGCTGAGAGGGATATCATTGTATTCTTCTACTGTCACTCCATTGTAATTTGTAATTCCTACCTGAGGTAGATTTCTTCGACTCTGTTAGTTCTGTTTGGAAATATACCTGTGCCACACCAGTTCCGCTTCCAGCTATCGGTTACGGCGCGAAACATGATCGATGAGAGACAAGAGAATACTCGTTGTGATATTTGTTTCGATATTTGTATTTATAACTTGCGAGAGATTGTACTTAACCATAACCATAGAAGAATATTACCATGTTATGTATATTTTACTTCAATTTTATAACTACTCGTCTAGATCCATTGTAAAATTAGAATAGATAGATCCATTGTAAAATTATAAGTGATTTTTCTATCACAATCACAGTGTAAAATCACAATCCTCAAATTAGTAAAATTTGGCGAGGATTTGGCATTAACGTTTATGACTTTTAGCTAGCACTTGACGAGCACTTAATGAGGACCAGCGAGCACCTTACTCATACAAAGTTTTGTAATCAAATGAATGATACGCGAAGGTACAGCCTAGAAGACGAACACATAGGTACCTACATTTAAATATACACTTTTATAAAAACCATTTTTTTGGATTGAGCAATATGTAGGTACATTGTTAGAAGATTGGACTTTTTACTCCTATAAGCCCGAGGTATACTCGTACTTGATGCATAGATGAAGAAATACCTTTACCAAGTATTAATTTACGTAATTAACTAGTTTTCTAGTAGGTATTACCTGATCTTCGTCTCAGCATGAAACGTCTAATTAGGACTCAAAGACCATTTCATTACCAATGTATTAACGATACGTGCACTGCAAGCACACGACCTAAGCAATGGCCGTACCTTCCAGCTAACTACCCAGCATCCGCTGAGCCCCGTTGACACTATTGTCACTGTAGCTATAAAACTAAATTGAGTAGGAGTGCGAGGTGCGGCGGGTCTGGCTGCGCTGGTCGATGACGCTCGCCTCTTTCCTGCACCGAGCGGCAAAAAGTCGAACGTGTGGGCCTGCGGACGAACCCGTTTCACCATACAAGGTGCTCGGAGACAAGTCGCTTCCCAACGCACCGGCTCACATAATATTGTTAGCCGCCGATAGCTTTTTATGTCGAATGCATTATTCGATACTCATTTAAAATTCTAACATACGCTTATAAAGAAAGCTCGCCATTTTCATCCGGTCCCCTGCTGTCGGCGGTCGTATCATTGTACTTGGTACTTTATCTCGGATCTCGAGAGCGGTTAAATAAACTTAATATATTACGCAAATTCGGCTTTGGCCAACAGTTGTTCAGTCGGCCCACGCGCCTAAAATTGCGGGGGCGAAGGCTGAGGCTTCGACGCGTGCTCAGCTCTAAAACTCTCGCGCACATCGCCTGGCTCACACGCTGCGTTCGCCTTTGCCAATAAAAAATAACATTAAAAACAAAACCGTGACAGTTCTGACAGATTTGAATCTGACGTTCCGAAATAGTGCATCCAAGGACGCGGCCGAATTGATATCGATAGTTGAATGAGTGCAAGTAGGAAGTGACGTCATGCATAGTGCTGTGAATGTGTCAGTGAGGTGGGCGCTATGTTGACAATGCGATACCATTAGAGCGGAAAGGTGAGTGTAACCAGCTAATGAGCGACTTATTAACAGTTCATAAACATTTGTAAACAACTATTCAGCACAAATGCGTGGGTCTTGTCGATTATTATCTACTTATTTTAGTTGACAGAATCACGCTAGCTAGTAAAATCTGGTTCATTGCAGTCTATTACGAGTACACGAGAACATAACGACTCCTAGCTAAGTTTTGCCATTTAAAACTTACAAAATGGGATCTAATGTTGCCATACTTCATTCTTGGAATTTTGTATTCAAGAAGAGCATTCAATCTTTGCTGCAATAAAAGCTGGTATCATTTTCAAAGCTATTAAACCTAACAGTTTTATGACTGAGAAAGATACTTCAAGAATGATAAAATACGTACTAATAGATGAGCATATATTTTTGAAATCATTTGTCGCAAAAAAGCAAATAAACCACCTGATGGTAAGCGATCACCGTCGCGATCAGATACCCGCAACACCGCAGGCATGATGGATACGTTGCCGATTTTTTAAAACTATTAACAGCCCCTTTAAAGAACCCCATGAGGAGCACAATTTGAGGAGGAGGAGGAAGAACCCTCAGAAAAACTGCCTTCCTCAGAATAACTGCCATTCACACATATGAAGCCAACAGATTCAGTAGATACGAGTATTTGGTATAGAGGCAACTTTTTATCTCGGAAAATTTAACGGTTCCTTTATGATAGCGAAAACGCGGGGCGCATCTAGTACCCAAGTAATAAAGTGCAAGAGCTGCTATCTTCAATCTACAAGTCATTAAACGTTTATTTTATAGAAGTCTGCAAGCTTATTTGACTTAGCATCTCAATGCACTCATAGAATGCTAATGAGCTCTTTAAGTAGTCATTAAGTGACTCTATCCGCATAAATTGAGCTTTGAATAGGATTTTGAGAAGAGGATACATTAATTTATGGTCATTTCTAATGATCTGGTGGAACAAAACGACTGTTGATCTACCTATCGATGTTTGATCGTTTCTAATGACGTTCGTTCAACAAAACTGTCGATGTTTTGTTTGGATTGGTTTATCGTAGGTTATTTAATTTTACTTCCAGGGAATAAGGCTTAGAGGCTATAGGTAAGCCCCACTAGGGGCACGTGCAATCTAAAATAAATGATGTTATCACGGACAGATCATTTCACATTTGTACCATACCAAACAGTAATACCTGTTTTATTTTATGCAATAAAAGGAAAGTGTAAAAATACATAAGATTGAGATTGTTAACTTGAGATAAGTACAAAAGATGGTCTTATCTCTAGGAGCTATCTCTTCCAGACAACCGTACCATTATAGAACAGAAAAATACAAGCAAGCTAGCTAAACAAGCAGGACGACAACAAAACTAGCGCAGAAACGGCCCCATCGCTAAGAGCAATCTCTTCTGGGACATAGCTTAAAAAAGCCGTTTTTGCTAGTTAATTCAAGCATACGTTAGGTTAGCTTCTCAAATTACTTTGCGTGGGAGAAAATAATAGACCTCATGACATTTCGAAACTGTCCAGTTTTGAACAAAACCATTCGCTTAAATCAATTTGACATCTGTGTCCATGGTTTTAGAGTCTCAATTTCGCTGGCAAGTGGCTCGATGACGGAAAATTATGACCATTGAGTAGGAAAATGCAAATGAGACCTTAGGTTAACCCAGCGTACATTGAACAGATGGTATTAGAGTTGGCGATTTTATGCAGGGCTTAAACGGAAGTGGTTGTTAAAATTGTCAGTAAGTCTGTAATAAAGTAGTTGCGTGGTGCGAGTAAATAGGTAGAGGCGCGACTTGACGTTTCATAATCATGTGGACTGGTCCAGTAGTGATGGGATTTAAACAAGAATTTAATACAAAAAAACTCAAAATGTTTATGTTAATGGGACGGGTTCAGATAAAAATTGTAACGGATGAAATTTCATTTCACATTTCAGGACATTACATTTTGTTTTCGTTATAATATTTTAAACGTACTGGTACTATAAACTTTCTGACACGCAAAAAATAAAAAATAACATTTTTAATTAGGAATAAAAACACACAGAAAAACAAGAACATTATTTTTACAAAACAAAAAACAAAAACCGACTTCAAAAGACCGACTATTGAGTTATTCATCTATTTGTCGCGCACGTACTTAATGCGAATTTAAGACTTATATGGTTTTCTCATGGATACCATTATCAGAACTGGACTAAATTGAAATGGGACCAAATGGGAAGCGTCAGCTTTCTAATAAAAAAAGAATTATCAAAATCGATTCACCCAGTCAAAAGTTATGAGGTAACAAACATAAAAAAAAAAAAATAAAAAAAAAAAACATACAGACGAATTCATAACCTCCTCCTTTTTTGAAGTCGGTTAATAAAATGTTGCGGAATACCAAGACAAAAGCTCTTACCTCCTTCTTTTGGGCAGTCGGTCATTAAAAATGTTTTCTTGACATATTATAGTTGGCCTACCTAGCAATATGTTTAACAAGTTTATATTACACTGGCTGGACATCCTAATAAAATTACTATCCAATATTGGTGTAGAGCCAGAATCTTGCTAATCGCCGAAATTGTAAAAGTTGATGAGAAAAGTCAAGTACATAATTGTGTTGACATGGATATTTCTGAAGCTGCGAGAGGCCTACAGAAAAAAAATCAAAATTCTAGGTTCCGCAGACCTGTTATGAGCTAACGTGACGTTTCACATCAGGCGAGCGATTTGCCCTTTTTTTTTTAAATTCAATTAGGTATAGGCTTTTGTTTGACCGCCATCTCGCCTGATGGTAAGCAATGCTGCGGTCTACGATGGAGCACCGATTCACTTTTAACAAGCTTTGCTCGTCTTGTCACTCAATTGCAAAAAAAGTGAGCTGATAAAAATAAATCTCTATTGCTCTGTTTCATGAATGAATGTAGGTACAAACTTAAATACGATTATGATAATTATTCTGCGGTATTTACAAAGAAGGTAATGCCTACAAGTAATGCCAGTTCAAGGTTTGTCGTATGACATCTCAGGGTGTTGAAAGTCACGAACTATTATGTCATTATCAATTATTATGAATAATGATTTGGCAGATATTTGGAACGGTCAGGTTTTTGTGACCAAACGGCTGAATCGATTTTGAATGACATTTGCATGGAAGTAAGTACGACTAAGATTTTTTATGGAAAGGGTCTTGAAATACTTTTTATCCTAGACAATTCGGAAAACTGAAAATCACAGAACATAGCAACTTAAGTTTCAATCATCCCACAGCTGGGATACCATCACGATGACTAAATACGGGTTGGTGGATTGGATTTACATACTCCATTCAATTTCTTCTCCAGACATATGCAAGTTTTGTTATAATATTTTCCTGCACCAAAAAGCCAGTGGTGTGAAAGTCTCCTAGCCCAATGACTTGTTTATCTATCCAACAATGGGACCTACAAGTCATAAGTTACTGTGCCTAGCTTGAGGCTTTAACTTTGCCCAAAGTTAGCGTTCAGCTGAACGATCCCGTAAACAATATCAAAGTCGAAGTTGTTGAGCTCTTAAGTTTGTCATAATTTAAGTGCACTTATGAATAAAGCTGGGTACTCATTTGGGAGTAACAGCTCTGTGACCGTTGTCACCTTTGCTCGTTAGTATAGGTAACCAAAAAGTATACTCACGATCACGATGCAGGGTAAAAGGGTGAAGGGGACTGCCCAAAAGCCATTGAGTTGATAATAGTCATTCAGTTAAATAATCCTAACTAATATAATATAATAAATATTAGTTCGTTTGTTTGTAACGGACGCTCTCGTTTGATATCATTTACTTCACTGAAAAACCATACAAATGCCTTCTTTTATGATTAACACATCATCTGCGTGTATATTAATGTAGCATCAACTAAATTATCTTGAAAACGTCACTTTATAGTCATTATAACATAGCGTGAAGTTTGATTCAACAGGTTGGCATAACCTTTATGAGTATGCACTTATACAGTGATCACTTCTGCCTTACCGCCTTCCGCCTCGCGTGGTCATAGCTGACAACTTCGCAAGTGTACAGCCAACATAATGGTAACAGTGACGGCTCGCAAGTGAGTGCCCAGCTTTACTCACTTTACGGACCAATAAACGTAAGTTGGGTTACTTTGGCTCGTAAACTAGTGCTGACTCAGTATTGGTTATTACCGCCATCGGTGTAGGAGGAATGGGGTAATCGTTTGATTTAGATGACACTTGTGTTGTTAATACGAGTAAATACAGGGCTATAAGCAAACGGTATGCTAAGCCGAAAAGGGCTCATAGTACTCATCATTATGAGCAAATATTATCTATAGTAACCCATCCCGGAATTCGCGAAAAAAATTAGCTGTTCCATACATTTAGTAGTGTCATTGATATTTTTCAATGTAGCTGATTTTTACGGAACAGCTATTTTTTTTTCGTTAATTCCGGGTTGGTCCCATAGTAAAAGGTGTTTATAATAATGAGTTCTATAACCGTGTAGGTATACCTACTTCTACAATCTAGTTTCCAAATGACAATATTACTTGCTTAAACCAATGAATTTCTATATGCGCTAAATATCTACAGCCTGTTTGAAGCTCGCCTAAATATGAAATATTTCACGAGTTACATTACCCCCATAATTATAGACAAGAGTCGAGCCTAAAATCGGGTGTTTATACATTTCTGGATTATTTATTCAAAATACAGTACTTATTTTATTACCAGTTACCACCTTTTAAACATTGATAAAACGAAGTAGCTTTTCGAAATTGCTACAACAATGTACTTAGGTAATTTTTATTTTCAGAATGTTTTAGTTTTCTGTTTTTCAGGACAATAAATAAGTACCTACTGTTAGTCAGTACTCATGTAGAATTTGGGGCATGAGGTTTATAAAAAAATTAAATATAGCATCTGACAGGAAAATGGATGATAGGAAAATGCATAAAAAAGTCGACGAGTGCTGTTCCCATTTTCATTTGTTTCTATCAAAAATCTACTTCCAATATTTTGTTGTAATTTACATTAAACTAATTTACAGGCCTAAAATTATTTGCATCTCAATTAATTTCAATAATTATACGTATAGCAACAATTTTAAAGTTGTGAAATTTAATTTAATTCAAAAAACGGTCCAACCTCGAAAAAATTTTGAATTTCTTGTTACTTTATATTATCATCATCATCAACCGTTTTCTATTAACCACTGAATATAGATCCCCTTTCAACTTATTGCAACACTTAAGTCAAACAAAAAGAAAATCCCAGCTACTTGAGAACTTCCAAAACTTTCCAAAAGTCCCTGAAAAAGGCGCTTACTGGCAACCCTCCCGTGTATAATAGAGTTTCATTACAGGATAACGGCTATACCTAATAATTAACGACACGATTATCCGCAAAAGCTTTTAAGCGCGCCATTTTGTAACTTTGCATGTGACGACATAATTTCTCGACCAGAACATAGGGATGTATAGGAACGTAAACTCACCGTCTTTTGTTTTTTATTAACTGTATCCACTGTCCAGCGATTGCACGTAGTAGCAAACCAGCTGTTTTATACATATTGTGTGGAATGACAGTTTTTAAATAGGTTTTTGTAAAACCAATAAGCCAATAACCAACCTTAGGGTTTTTGTGGCACCTACTGACGTAACATGTATTTTGTTGCAAAAACTTTTGTTAAAAAAAACTTGACACTATGATCATGATTATACCTATATGTTAGCATGATGTTCGTTTGAACAAAATTTAGTTGATGCAACAAAAGTGAAGTCTGTGTGTTAAATTAACCCTAAAGAAGGGTGACAGAACCTTTCTGGTTTTTCAGTATAAGAATGTCACAAGAAGGTGGTATGATAGAAAATTAGGCACAATTGAGATACTGTTTTTATTTTTCTGTGATCCAGACAAGTTTAAGGATAAAGTTTATAGCTTGGATATGTTATGTATTACGTATCTACTTTGCCTTTTATTTCATATTTTTGTCTACGTTATTAGCGGTTTATTTTACGAGACTGTAGTTAAGTGTTGTTTGTTTTCCTCTAGACCCTCGAAAGCACTTACTTTTATTATTTGCTCGGTGGATTTACAACTTCTTCATGTCGCAATGCAATAAATTGTCGATAAAATAGTTTTTATCGACAACTTCTTTTCACTTTTCACATCCTTGTTTCATTGACATATCCTTTTGCTTGATTGTTATATCCTTCCATGCAAAGTTAACTGATAGAATAAATAAATTATTTTTTACCTTTTTCCTTTAAACATAACTCTTAGATATTTACTTGTAACAGTGAATAATATTAATACTCGTACCTACAAAATAAAAAAGTAAAGTAAAATTACAATTCTATTATTATTGACTCGGCGAACTTCGTACCACCCATATCTCTTCTTGTGCCTCTCTCTCTCTCTGTTCCTGGCTATGTATCCCACATGGTGGTGGGGTCAGCGTCCTTATGGCCGGTTTACATTATTCCAGTCCAGCGATCCAGTCCAGTACTGGATTGCTTACTGGAAAAATGTAAACCGGCACTGGAATGACCTGAATCCAGTAAGCATTCCAGTCCAGTAACTGGATTCGCGGTCTACTTTTAAATCCAGTGCGATCAATCCAGTGCAACTGGAATAATGTAGACGGCCAATCCAGTGCCATTCCAGTGCTGACGAAGTACACACGTGTTGGTTGTTTTTGTGGACTTTTTTTTGCGAGAACATTTTCGAAACTGATCTCTTCTTGAAATCATTGTCACTGTAGTGTTCACACTTCAACGGCTTCTAAATAACTGGAATAATGTAGACGTTACAGATCCAGTCCAGCACTGGACTGGAATCTCGCTAGATCACTGGACTGGAATAATGTAAACCGGCCATTACTTTTCTTTTCCACTTCGCTCTATCCTTGACATCATATCACATCCTAATAGGGAGAATTCTGCGGTACCCCTTTAAACTAATTTTGAGTTTTAAATAAATGTAGATTAGATCTAACAACGTCATCGCAACAGATAGTTTTAACTAAACCTACATACTTAGGTAGGTACATAATGTACACATACATACTGTAGGTTAAGTAGGTAGTTGAAGATTCCTATATAGCCAAGTTCTCTGTCTAGTCCAAAGTATTTTATACACCTTAGTAAGTATAAGTAGGTATTAAGGATGCGTACGACATGAACAGAATCGCTAATCGATATGGCGCCGATAGAATCGATTAACAATCGATTAAATATTTAACACGAGCTTAGTTAAGGCGTTAATTGTGCCCATATTGAGAAGGCCTAATAATAGCCCGTAATAATAAAATTTGTGCCTAAGGCGTTAACTTTTTGTGCGTTATCTTTTAAGTCACATTCTTTCTAGTAGGATTCTAGAAGTGTACACTTTTTTGACCGAATGTTCACATTTCAAATTTTTCTAAAATAAAATAGATTTTGTCTCCACACGTTACACGTGTGTTTGAATTGGGTGCACACATTTTCTTTCCAAATACCGTCAATCTATTAAGTTGATTAGTCTCAGCTCAACAAAAAAAAGTGACGGATTGACAGTTATAAGTTAAATTATCAAAAATAGTACCTACTTAGACCTACGTGGCAAACCGCTGCGCTGGTCAGTTTATATTTACCAAACAGCCAATGTAAAAAACAGAGCTCAAAACCAGCACAATAATATTTGTTTCGAAATTTAAAAACTCATTCTCAAATAACTCTCTTTTCTCCCGTAAAATGGTAAACAACAAGTCACAAGCGCAACGGACATTCACATTCCGTCAGCAATAAAACGAGAAGACTAAAACCGTTTCCCAAAACTTTGGCCGACAAAATGCTTTAACTACTTACCTCTGAATAAACTTCAATAGCCCATTAACTTTAAACATCCACTATCTCGGTTCCACCGCAATGCATCCAATCACCACGGCCCCCTAGAGGCGCAAAAATACGGCCCATATCCGGCCCATATTAAACTAGGCCATATTCTGGCCCATATTATGGAGGGCCACATTATAGCCATCCATTGTTCTAGGATAGAGTCCGTTAAACAAAGGTGTTCATATGGGGTAACATTATGTTGACCATTATTTTTTACTGGCAGGGAAATTCTGATATTTTGTAAAACAAATTTTGAGCGGGGGAATAAAATTACGGTGATATATAGCACATTTGAATTTCAATAAAGTGAAGTGAGATGTCAGATTATGATAATTATGTTTTTTTATAGCTCCATGGCTATTGTGTTAGTCGAATACAAATCTGGGAGGTACTGTTTTCAACCTACACAAAAATCTATTCAAGTTCCGGAAACTGTCCTCTTAGCCAAGTGCGTCTATGATCGCTTACGCTTTAGAAAACTAAAGCCGGCGACTGACCTGAGCATTTTGCCGTAACGTAGCATTCGAAGCGAGCGTGGTGGAGCACGCGGCGCTCCCAGCGAGCGGATCGGCTCGCTGTACTGACCTGCAACATTTCGTCGTAACGTAACGTTACGTTACGACGAAATGTTACAGGTCAGTCGCCGGCTTAAGACAGTGTATGGGAATGACATTTCTAATTTATAATCAAAATCTGTTATATGCAATCGTGACGTTTAACATCAGGCGACCGATTTGCTCGTCTCGTAACTCAATAACATAAAAAAAAACAATTTATATATTCCATACTAGCTGACCCGGCAAGTCAGGTGAGGATCGTAATGTCAAGAAGGCGTATCTTGGAGTTGCAACTGGCCGCCGACCCGTCGGCCGGCCCAGATACCGCTGGATTGACGCAGTGCGATCCGACCTTTGCGAACTCCAAGCCGGCGACTGGCAAGAGACAGCGCAAGATGGGGATCAATGGCGTTCTCTGGTATCGGAGGCCAAGACCCACTTTGGGTCGCTGCGCCAGAGGAGTAAGTGTAAGTAAGTAAGTAAGCTGACCCGGCAAACGTTGTTTTGCCATATAAATTAATAGGGGTTGGTGATAGAAGGGTGAAAATTTAGGGTTGTATGTATTTTTAATGCCACATTATAAAAAATAAAAAAATAAAAATTTTGTCTAAAAAATAAAAAATAAAATTTAGGGGTGGACTACCCCTAACATTTAGGGGGATGAAAAATAGATGTTGGCCGATTCTCATAGATACCGGATAAGCACAAAAAATTTCATCAAAATCGGTCAAGCCGTTTCGGAGGAGTATGGCAACGAAAACTGTGACACGAGAATTTTATATATTAGATATTCCATGTCACACAAATGTCATTCCCATACATTGCTTTAGTTTTCTACATTCTTTGCGATTATGGAATTGCAAATTGGCTAGGCTTACCTCTATATGTTACCATCCTGATTATTGATGATTATTAAGAAAACTGTTTTTCATCACCGTGCGTATGACACCAAGGGGCGCAGCTGGTAACCAATAAATTATGAATTGATTACAATGACATAAAAAATCCCAGTAGGTAAATTTTGTCCCGTTCAAGAACTACAGCATGGCTACCATTAGGTGCATGTTTGTATGTCCTATGTCCGTACACTAACTAGTGCATACACTTTGTAACTCTACGGAAGTGACTAACTCACTGTTTGTGTTTATTACTACAACCAGCGGCCCTATCGGTTAACTTCTCCGATGTTCGATTCTGGCTTCATGAAATTCGAAATGGACCATTCTGGCTTTATTCAAGCCCGAGGTGAAGTCACACAATCATAAATTTTCGGACCGGACGAATAAACTAATTCCCTTTGTTTGTAATTTCTGGTGTGAACAATAAAGAATTTATCTACTTTTTTTTTTATCAAAATTGTGTATTTTGTTACAAAAATTCGAAACGACTATTTTGACGAAAATCTAAAGTCGAATAAAGTAGGAATCTATCTTTTTTGTTATAATCTATCTTATTGCCCGATTCGAAATCCACTAGTGAAGATCAGCTTCGATGGGTACTGAAATTAATTGCCTGAGATACAAGAATTAGCCGATAGAGCCGTTGTAAGTAGGTATGAGTTTAGCGTAGCGCTCGTGGCGTGGCTCGACTGGTGTTTGTAATCGATCTACAATGTTTAGCAATACACGACATGGTTAACCTTTGGATAGGTGACCGCGCGTGGTATTTCCAACCTAGCGCTACGGTGGCTCGGATGACGCGTTAACTTAAACCCTGGTTTATTGTTATAACAATCATGAAATAGGAGATTAAACATCTTATACGAGTATGTCAGGGTGACGGGCGCAGTGCTGTGCCGCGCATGGTCTTGAATTCTGCGAGTTCAAAATTCTTGGTGGCGCAGACCTGTTATGGGCAAGCGTGACGTTTAACATCAGGAGAGCGATTTGCTCGTCTCGTCACTCGATTACATTAAAAAAAATATTTAAAAAAATTATTAATCTTAATAAAATAAATAACAAACTTAAACTATCACGAAAAATGAGAAAAAGTAGAAAAATAAATATTACAACTTTTTATATGCGGTGGAAACACCTTATTACACAACAGCCTTCCATTCATACTTCCATTCAACATTCAAACATCATTCATTTGTATGGGTAGTTGAGTTGACACCTACACGGCCATACAATCACCGGATCAGAGATTTCGGAATGTGTATCATAATGCCCCACATACCACACACGTTGTGCATCGACTAAAATGGTAATCCAGTTGGAAATGCTCTAAATATGGTGATTTCTAAAAATATTAAATTTGAATAACAAATTTTACAATGGCTTTTCATTATGTTTTCGGCATCGTAAATTTACCGAAATCGTGTCAGTTTTACGAATTTTCTTAGTGATTTGTTGACTCAAACATCACAAATACGTCATTCTTAACTCAAACTAATTTATTTATACTAGCTTTTGCTCACGGCTTCGTCGCTACAGCAAACAATATAATATAATTTTCCGCGACTATTTTTCATACAAATATTAATTAACGCCTCATTTCGCTAATATCAAAGAATCCTTTTTTTCAACTCTATTTTCTTAGAGAGTTAAATCGGATAGAATTGCTAAACCTAAGCTTGCATTTAGTATACCTATTGATTATTAATTGATTAATAATTATTATAGCACTTGAAGATTCGGCAGAAAAGGAAACGAATCGATTCAAATGACTGTTTTCAAATAAGTATACCTATATCTAGAATCTAGTGTATTTCATGTGTGTATACACTTGAAAACAGCTATTTGAAGATGAACTTCCACGAAGTAGCGCAAATAAATTGATTGGTTCAATGAATTATCAAAGAAAAATTCACAAAACTTTACACCAATTCCATCTGATTCAACTTTCTAACCAAAACTTATGTACCTACTAAAATATCTCTGATATCCGCACCAAAGACGGGACAGGAAAGCAGTGATTACCAAACAAATTAATTACCTATTCTGAACAGCTCGGCGTTACCACACTGGTAATACGGCCTACGCCACAATTAGTATGTGTAAATTAACCTAGTAAAAGCAGATACAGTCCGACCAACTTATCTGAGAAGTTGAATGGGAGAGCCACTAACGTATTCCGTGAAGATAACTGCAGTCCGGCCGTTATTTTTTTTTGGTTCCTACGTTTTGTCGACTGCATAGATAAGTTGGTTGATCCGTACAGGTATTTAGGCTGTGCATGGCCGCAGCATTCCAAGCGCGGTTTTATTGCACTTACGATTGGCTTTCTGACTGTATCTTCTTTACTCGTATTGTACTCGAATCTGTGGTTTTATTACTAGCTTAATGAGAGTTTGGCTAATTTAATATTAAGTACCTACCAGACGTAACTGCTTTATGCTTACTTTTATTGATATTTTGTTAGCTTGTAACTATATTTTTGAAATGATTTCGGATCTGTTAGAATTACTTAATGTATCTATAAAACGCCAGCTGACGGGCCGCTGGTTATAACGTCACCGTCGCCCATACCCATACCAACCTGTAAAATCAGGGGTATCACGGACGGATACATTGCCCATGGATACATTTCCCAATTATGTTAAGACTATTAATCTATACTAATATTATAAAGAGGAAAGATTTGTATTTTTGTATGTTTGTGTGGAATAAATTCGAAAACTACTGGACCGATTTCAAAAATTCTTTCACCATTCGAATGCTAGGTACATTATCCCAAAGTAACATAGGCTATTTTTTTTTATCCACAGCGAAGCGTGGCAGGGAACAGCTAGTAGCCTATAATTTTATTAAGTACTAGCTGTTCGCCCTGCCACGCTTCGCTGTGGATAAAAAAAATAAAAAAATATATATATCCTATGTTACTTTGGGTTATTGTAGCATTCGAATGGTGAAAGAATTTTTGAAATCGGATCAGTAGTTTTTGAGTTTATTCCACACAAACATCCAAAAATACAAATCTTTCCTCTTTATAATATTAGTATAGATAAAACAAAGGTTAAGTTATCCTGATCCTGACGAGAAATTGTAGAGTTTTCTCAATATAGAACTTGTACTTTATCCTTGTAAATAAAATTAATGTGTCATTTTACAAGCTTTTATTTACCTTGCCTTGTTGTATGAGTCAAATCTTGCAATTTTAAACCACTTCCCGATGAAAAAAAAAACTTCAAATTTAGCAGAAACTACATCGGAAGTTTTTTTTCAGAACAGAACAGAACAGTACAGAACCTGTCTTACTCCAATGACAACGCAAAAGCTAGTTTCTAGCATGAAAAACGTCGCAGCCAATATTAACAAGAACATTATTTTTACAAAACAAAAAACAAAAACCGACTTCAAAAGACCGACTATTGAGTTATTCATCTATTTGTTGCGCACGTCTTCATGCAAATTTAAGACTTATATGGTTTTCTCATGGATACCATTATCAGAACTGGACTAAATTGAAATGGGACCAAATGGGAAGCGTCAGCTTTCTAATAAAAAAAGAATCATCAAAATCGATTTACCCAGTCAAAAGTTATGAGATAACAAACATAAAAAAAAAAAACATACCTACAGACGAATTGATAACCTCCTCCTTTTTTGAAGTCGGTTAAAAAAAGATACTTTTAATATTTTTATGAAGATAGACGCAAAGAGACTTTGCCTATTTGTTTTGTACCTACTTAGGTAAGGTCCGTATTATTAGACCTCTGTATCGAATGATCCATCTCAATATAGAACTTTGCCATAGCTCGAGAGAATGGTCCACAGTCTCGGTCTTGTGAAATGATGGATCATGAATAAACTGATGCAATCTTTCTGAACTTAGTTTGAATCTTAACGCTACGATTTACGGTTTGGTATTTATCTTTGTTTGAGAGGTTTGTTTCATTTTGTTTGAGTCATATTTTGTCGCAAATATTTTTATATTTATGGATAAAATGTTAAGATTATCAAAGTTACAATATTGTTTTAGTCAAAATTAACTCAAAATCAAAGTCCAAAAAATATACATATTAGAGTTAGACGTTAGAGTGACGTCACCTCGGGCTTGAAAAAAGCGAGATTGGCCCGTTTTAAATTTTATGAAGCCAGAATCGAATATTAAACAAATTAGCCTATAGGGCCGCTGTATTCAACAGAAATGAAACGGTAGAACTACCAAACAATATTACTTATTTAACTTACGTGGTTTTATCACATTTAATTACATAGCATGTACAATGTACATTTGTACATATCTACTTAACAAAATGTACCGATCAATAAATTATTCGACCAGAACGGCATTCACCAAGTAATCACTAATTGTCAGAGGAATCTACAGCTGTTGAAATTCAATTATTAAGGCACCTACCGGCGAATATATTAATTATTATTTAGTCCAGTTAGTCCAGCGTGTGTAGTAGTCCAGTTGCAATTCACACATTAATCAGTCGATTAAATCCAGAACCAATATACAAAGCATTAATTTACATATCGGGTGGGTACATAATTATGATTATAAGGCCGCCTACTCACGTCCGACACAATAGCGCCGCGGGCGAGAGCCCACGCGCCGTGAATGGGCCCCACCGCACGTCAATGGAGCCACAGTGAAGAAACAGATTATAGAAAAGGACAAAGATACGAGTATGAAGCTCGCGAGTCAACGGTCTGCAATGTTTCCGTGATGCCTCTGTTCCGGTGTAACAGTGGGTTGGATCTTATTCTGCCTTATTCTGTCCAGTTATTCTCGCTGTGGGGTAAGATATCTAAGTGGAATTTTCAAGGAATGGTGTTCTATATGCCATCTTCAAATAGGCGTGACGAAAGATTTTAAAATCCTCTTCCATAATGTGAGTACACATTTACTATTTACAAAAAAGCCTTTATTTCGGTAATAAACTTAAGTTTATCGAAGTTTGAAGCCATTTTTCACATATTTTTTCAACAGTGCCCGAAAACAGCTTGCTTGTGTCATGGCGTCGATTTGACGTCACGGCTAGTAAACATGTCATTGTGTCTATGCGTGATGAGCGGCGGATGACCTGAGTTCACTAAGGCGTGACGTCATAAGCTGTGATTGTTGTTTCTGACAAGATGGCCGATTGCTGTATTTTAATGTTTTAATCTATTAAAAATCTAAATAATCTGTTTTTTAAAAATAAAACTAAACATGTGATTTAAATTTTTTTAATCTGGCTAGTCCCCTGAAAGCATTGAATCGGCGATTTTTTGATACTGTCGTCATGCCTATTGAAAAACAGAAGAAACCTTCACGTTTAAAAACCGCGTTTGCTACAAACAAACATGGACATCTCAGGTGCATCTGTGAACGAGGCTCAGGCTTGGGAATGAGCACTTCCCAAAATATGCACCGAACCAAAACGAGCACATCCCAAATCGAACATACCAGAATGAGCACTTCAAATTAGCGGCTGTGATCGCATACCATTAGGCGGCCCGTCTGCTTGCTATTAGTGTACTTTATCGGAAACACAGATTTCGGCAGATGCTCCGCTGTTTTGCGCCTTTAACTGCGAGAATTGTAGGTAAGTTACTATATATATATCTAGGCCGAGTGGCTTATCAGAAGACCAGCGCCGGTTGTTTACGACCGGCATTAATATGCTGAGTTGAGACTGGTTTAAGGCAAAAATAGTGTTCTTTCTTTTTAAATATTTAGTATGTTTGTGTGTATATGTATATTTTTAGTTTAAATAAACTATTGTCTATTGTCTATCCTTCTGATTTGTCCTTCTGTATTTCCTGGTCTGTGTCAAGATTTATCCCATTGTGTTTGAAAGTGTCGAGTTGTTTTATTTTGAGTCTCACTTTCTCTATAAGCTTCTTGAGGAGCTTATCTATTATTTGCATCGATTCTTTCATAGTTATTAAGTGATTGGGCAATACTTTCAGAACTAGTAAGAACTATTAAATCGATTGTGTCTGTTGAATATCTCGATTATTTATATTTCTAGGATAATTAGTTCATTTTTCTCTAAGTAAACTGTAATACTAATAAAAATAATCGAATAAAATGATTTCATGATTTTACTATAAAAATTGATAGCTTTTTAAAATAATGTATTATAACTAAAAATTAGATAGAGATACCTAGAAAAATGTTTACAGTCAACAAAATTGACAAAAAAGCACAATTCTATTCGCGGTTATAGGATTGGGGCTCATCTTAGTAAATCTAGTTCTTATCAAGTACAATAAGCCGAAAGGAACCTAAGGTAAGGTGTGCCTTTAGGCTTAGGACCGCCGTTCAGTAAATCCCTGTATGTCATAAGGTTTTAGTGCGTAGGCCAATGTACTCTACTCTTATAGGCTGTCAGAGCCGTCTAGACTGTAAATGGGTGTATAGACGTGCTTAGAAAATGTGTGGATGGTTTAATATGCGTCATGCATGAATGAATGAATGTTGCTTGTGTGGATGTAGGTATTTGGAAGTCATTGAGATAATTATCTTGACTTCTCCTACTAAATTATAAATACCAAAGCTGTCCAAACTTTTTCGGACAACTTTGGCAACAAGTTGTTTGGTACTCAAATAATTTGACTTATCCTACTAAAATTATAAATACCAAAGTTGTCCAAACCTTTTGGACAATTGGACAATCGTCGGCCTGTTTAGCTCAGCGGTAGTGTATCCGCCTTGTAAGCCAGAGGTCCCGGGTTCGATTCCCGGCCGGGGAGATGTTTGAATGATGAATTTAAATATCTGTTCTGGGTCTGGGTGTTAGTTGTCCTTTGTCTTTGTGTGTGTTCCATGGCATCCCCGACACAGGATTTATTCCTAGGGAGCTATGAGTGTGAAACGTATTATTATTATTTTTTTTAATTTTGGCAACAAGTTGTTTGGTGCTCAATCTTGCAAAACGGCTAAACGGATTTGGATTTGGATTGGTATAAAGGTAGTTGTTCATAATGATGAGTACTATGAGCTCTATTCGGCTTAGCATACCCTTTATGAATAACCCTATAAAGGCTACTTTTCATCATCGTGATCATCACTGTTTTTATTATCACATAAGTAAAACCGCGGGTGTAGCTATTAGGTATTTAAACGAAAATATCCGAAGCATAAAAATACAAAATGAATACAAACGACACAAGCCAAAACGTTTAAAAATGCAAATTCAGATATGACAATAGTTTTTATAACAAAAAAAAATTATATCTTAGAAAAATAACGCTACAACCAGATGTTAATTACGTTATTTCTAATTCAGATACGCACCCAACTTGACTTATAAAAATTTTATCTAAATAAAAGGCAGTAATAAAATTTAGGCAATGCAGAAGTTTGAAGAACAAATAACCGGTATTTCTGTTTGTTTTATGTGAAAATTATGCGAACAATGCTGGCTGTATTTGGTATCGGACTACATTGAGCGGCCCGCAGCGTGGTTTTTAAATTTTTTATCACCAATTTGAATAAATTATTGGTAACGTGCGATATTAATAATGACGTACTTTTAGGGTAGGGACAGGATTATGGCAGGGCGAAGATATGGCGAATGCGCAAAAATAAATAATAAAATAAATAAATAAACGTTTCACACTCATAGCTCCTAGGAATAAATCCTGTGTCGGGGATGCCATGGAACACACACAAAGACAAGGACAACTAACACCCAGACCCAGAACAGATATTTAAATTTATCATTCAAACATCTGCCCGGCCGGGAATCGAACCCGGGACCTCTGGCTTATAAGGCGGCTACACTACCGCTGAGCCAAACAGGTCGACAAAAAAAAAATGTTTTAATAAAGTCTACGATGTATTTCCAATTTAGGTAAAGTAGTAAGTTAGAACTAGATTTTTGTAAGTAGGTTATTAAGTGCTACACTTATAAACATTGTTATAAATTATCAAAAGGTCATTAAAAAAAAGTCGCAATATAAAATTGAAGTTCAAAGTACCAAGTATAGGCAACAGTTATTACTATTGGCAAGACTCTAAATGAAATGGTCCTAAAATAGACAGCAACGATAAGCTGACAGATACACGAATTAGAAAAGATTTCAAGTTGGAGCAGTTTATTCGCAACTGATTTCAGAATTCTCAGAAAGCATTACTTAAGTCACTCAGAGGTCCAAATAAATAAAATTTCAGATCCAGACAACTTACGAGACGATGATACGTTTTATAACATCGTAGAGTAGACTTATACATACATTCTACCACATAACGTGTCTTTTTGAAACGTATAATGTACTCATGAATATAATTATTACGAGTCTATGTATATTCGTACACACATTCGACCATATTAACACAGGCTCCCAACGAGTCACACCAAAACAAGTGACAGTGTTGCTCGTCGGGATTTTATTTCCAACGGGTCACACTCGTGTAACAGTGGTTATCGTTGGGACCAATTAAAAAATAAGATTCCCAACTAGTAACATAGTCTTTTTGATAATAAGATACGCAACGCAACGATTAACTTACTGTGCAATTGTTCATATTATTGTGCATTTCTAAATGCTTCAATCTGGGCGAATATTCGTTAATTTTACCACTACCTAAGTCATCTAAGCGAAGACATTACGTTCGCGGCGCTGTCACTGCGCTTCGCCCCCGCTTTGTGTAGGTGTGCACCTACCTTTACTTTCCAATTTTAGAACATGGTCACCAACTCGGTCATTGTAGGTGAGTTAATTTAGCTTATGGGCGACTTAGTGCCCTGCGGCTTAATATATTGTTTGACCCACCATATAACTTTTGTAAGTAAAAACAATTGTTAACTTTTAGCAGGTTGTAAGCGAAGGTCGCTAACTGACCAGAAAATAGTAAAAAGAAAAAAAAAACAGAAGTTTTACACTGCATTTGGCATACTTACGTAGGCATTTAGTTACATTAGTATGAACGTAACAGAACATCTCTATGTGTGAAAAACATCCGAATTTAAATTAAATTAAAGTATTGACATAAAAGAAAGAAAAAAATTGATTTTCATTTGACACGATGGTTAGGTTTGCACTTAAAAATATTACTGACATTTAATAAAAAAAAAACTTTTTGACACAAAGACACATTCTAACAAATAAAGATCTAAATAGGTAGATTAGATAGAATATTTCACAACAAAGTAAATAGGTGTAGGTTTATAAACCTTCTAAAGACGTAAAATATGTCTTTAGTTTGCAGAATACCTCCTAAAGTTTAATGCCTAGTGGTTTTATGAATCTAACAAAGACTTTATGACTAGTCTAGGAGGTAGAGTTCATTTATTCCGTGACTGAATCGTAACTTTTGAGGTGCATGTTTGGTTACTAATAAAACTAAATAGCATTAAGAATACTATTTTGATTATCTTACCGATCCCTCGACGGTGTTCTCTCTGTACCTGCTCTCTTTTAAGGTATCCAAACTTATAATAATCATTTGACAAGTCTCTTGTTCCTCAACAAAATCATTTCCCCGTCTTTTTCTGTTCTAATTAAAAATTAATTTCCACAAATATTTTTTTCAATCTGCGTCAAAATTGTCACGTACCTCACAAAACCTAACCGATGCCTCTCTAACTACAAACATTTAAATTTCTAAGCCAAATATGAGAGTATAGTAGGTAACGTGCGTAGGAGTGATATACCGCCAGCAATTTGTACAGATGTTGGAATTTTCTTTGAAAGTATTTCAATGTTGAATAAGGAACCCTAAAAATTAGCGCCTCTTATTTAGGTAAATAATCTTGTGAAAATCAAGCTTTGCCTTTTTGGGTGTTTGGATAACTGTTTATTGTGGTAAAGAAACTAGTGCTAGTGTCTCTTTCTCTTTCTAGCTAGGCGTCATTTAGTGACGGGATCAGTCTTGCTCTTTCTATTTTCGACATCATTTACGAGCATTTGCGGGATGCTTTTGTTCTTTTATGTCCTTCAGGTACTTTTCTTCTTGTCCTAAGTCTCCACTGAAGAGGGTAGATACAAAATTACGCTGTTTTGCTCTGTATGGTTTGGCTTCGTTTCTTTCGTTTTACCTATTAAACTCTACTCTACACATTTTTAATAATGAAATGAACACTTTATTTGTCAGTCCCGCTCAAAAATCAGTCTCATCCAAAACGTACATTTAGTTAATTAAATGGTCAATCTTTAAACTCGAATTCGCAATTGTCAAATCACGGTTGAGATCATCGACAAATTAAAAAATATACCATATTAATGGCTGAGATTAAAGAATTTAATATCCATCCAGATTTAATCGGTGGGAGGTAAGGGGGGGGGGGATACTCTGGGATGTTCGAGATTATCTCGGCCACTCTAATGACATTTCTAGCGAGAGGGACAGTGACCATGATAATATATCACTTGCCAGAATGGAGCCCCAGCTCTCGACACCATACATTTAAGGAAAGACCTTGTCGTGTGCCCCGCTCAACATTTTTTTTGAACCTTTTAAAAGTCTAAATTCATCCCGTTTACAGTGTGACACGTCTTACAATGAACTTGGCCAATACTGTAACTAATAAAGTCGTTTCATAAAGCCCTGACGCAAACGCGCAAGTATCAGTCTGTAAATCATAGCTCCCAAACGATATCCCATTTAGATATTTTTGTTTGAAAGATGATTTTATCGAAAGTGCTTAAGCTTTCAAAGAATCTGTTCAGCCGTATTTTGTAGCTGCGCCCCACGGTTTCACCCGCGTTTCCCGGGATAAAAAGTAGCCTATGTGTAATCCAGACCATGAACAACCTTCATTCCTCATGTAAATCCGTTCAGACGTTTTTGCGTGAACAACAATTTGTAAGAATGTATTCTTACAAACTTTCGCGTTTATAATATTAGTAGGAAGTAGGATCAAACACAGCAAACATGGGCGCTGCCAGGATTACTTTCAGGGAGGTGCATCTGCATCACATTATAATATTAACTAATGTAAAGTATAGATTTATACGTTTATATTATGTAAATAAATGAAATGTCAAATTCAAATCGCAGGGGGTATTTTAAATGGCACCTTCGAACTCGACACCAGTAACTTAATAAAAAACATGTATTATTCTATGTATTCTTTTCCTGATGGGGGGTTGCACACCCCCCCCCCCCTTGCACCCTTCTGCCGGCGCTCATGACAGCAAACAACACCACATTTTTCATTGATAACGCAGTAGCAGGGTCCTACAGCGCCCTCATCCACATTTATATCTGTGCCGCTCTGTAGCACCGAGTTTGACGGACGGAAGAAAAACGAAGCATTCCACATTCCTCCCTGTAAGGGAAAGAATCCGTATGCTGTAAATGTAAAGACAAAAGCGACGGTTCGATCGATTATCTCAATCAGGATCGACGTATAATGGATCAGCATTCAATGTAGGTATTTGAGATGCTTTAGGATCAAATGAATAAACCAAATTGGTACTAAAGGTCTTATTGGTAGATAGGTGCGATCAATTCCAGACAATCTTTGGATGAAAGTTATGACATTTTCGACTTTTTTATCTACTTTTTAAGCTGCCTATGAATGCAAATTAATAGAATATAGCTACTTCAAAGGCTAATTAGAGTTTACAAGTACAAGGATTTTATCGCCTTAAGCGATTTCTTCTATATAAATAACGACGTAGAGACACAAGGCAACTATAAGGCTCACTGGCTTTATAGTAGGTTAGCGCAGTTAACTCCATGTTAACTATTAACTCTGAGTTAAAACCTACCAAAATCGACAAGTAAAGTATTTTCGCCTTTAACCTAGTATGACGCAAGTGGGCTTGAAAGGGTCTTACTTAAAAAGCCTGCAAACTTAATCATTGCTTAAAATTTTCAGTCTTGTTTTCGTTCGTACGTTTCAGCGAGAAGTTGTAAGAGCATTTAAACTTTAAGCTAAGTTTTAAGCAGTGACTAACTTTAAGCAGGCTTTATAACTAAGGCTAAATAGGGTTATTCATAAAGGGTATGTCATGCTGAAAACGGTTCATAGTACTCATCATTATGAACAACTTTTACTATGGGACCAACTCGAAATTCGCGAAAAAAAAAAAACAGCTGTTCCATTGAAAAATGTCAATGACACTCAACAAAATGTATGGAACAGCTGATTTTTTTTCGCGAATTTCGAGAATTTCGAGAAAAAGTTGTTCATAATGATGAGTACTATGAGCCCTTTTCGGCTTAGCATACCCTTTATGAATAACCCTGTATATCGCAAGTGGGTTTTAAAGTACCCAGTAGTTAAGTAGATACTTAACTAAAACAAAAGTGTTTGCGAACAGCAATCAGCGGTTTGTTTAGATTGCGCTTACGCCATCAATCGTGTTCAACACAATGGCGCGTTTGATGAGAGCCTTCAATATTTGGACGGGGGTATTTATCTTGGCGTGGATTGTATCGTGGACAATGGACGGTCTTCCTTGTACACTGTACAGTGTACAGGGTTATAAGGAAAGGATATGCTAAGCCGAAAAGGGCTCGTAGTAGATACTAATTATTATGAGCAACTAAAATATGTATTTATACAGGGTTATTCATAAAGGGTATGCTAAGCCGAAAAGGGCTTATAGTACTCATCATTATGAACAACTTTTACTATGGGACCAACTCGAAATTCGCGAAAAAAAATCTGCTGTTCCATACATTTTGTCCAGTGTCATTGACACTTTTCTATGGAACAGCTGATTATTTTTTCGCGACTTTCGGGTTCGTCCCATAGTAAAAGTTGTTCATAATAATGAGTACTATGAATGAGCCCTTTTCGGCTTAGCATACCCAATATAAATAACCCTGTATAAACAAATATTTAAAAATAATAATTTTTATTTTTTATTTCATTATTATGAACAAGTTTTATTAAGGATGCAACCCTGGAATCGTGACAAAAAATCTACTGTTCCATACATTTTGTCAAGTGTCATGGATATTTTTCTATGGAAAAGCAGATTTTTTTTATTTCAAATCAAAATTTATTTCCTGATCATCTATAACTTTCAAGAACCGTTAAAATATTTTGGGATAAAAGTAGCCTGTATGTTAACTAAGCTACCTTCGTTCAAAATTTCATCCGAATCCTTTCAGCCGTTTTCTCCTGATTGAGTAACAAACATCTAAAGTCTAAACAATAAAAAAAACTCGATAAAAGTAAAAATAACTTTTACAATATTTCGAAGGATCAGTATTTATATTCATTGAAGGTATTTTACCCCGATACCAACAGACTTCTCTAGTACTTCAACTTCTACACTCGGTATTTAATACCAACAACGAAACTTCCCTCGTTAGTGCTGGCATCCGACTCGGGTGGAATCGATTGCAAAAACTCGAAAAGTCGAGCTCCTATCGTGTCAACGACCTATCGGCGAATCGATACGTGGGAATCTGCCTGTAAGGGAAGTTGGCAAACTTGGAAGCTGACAGTAGCAAAGTTCAGGGCAAAATGCTATGTTCAAGGTTCAAGGCTGTTTTTTTAGTTTTGGTTTCACACTTTTTTTCTATTAAGCCAATATCAAAGAGAGCGGTTATTTCCAGTTTCTCTCATTTTTCTGGAATGTAATTTTGTACAGCCCGGGAGCTGTACAGCATAGGGTAGCCAAGTTGCAATTATGCAATAGAAAAGATATAGAAAAGCAGGAATTGTAATCTATTTATAGATTCTAAATTCTATGATCAAAAATACATTTTCATAGTTTTATAAAGCGTTTTGATTTTAGAATTACAATTACTAGGCTAGAGGCAGCTTAGTTCAGAGTTTCTAAGCCTTTGACATGGCTTGGAGGCCTAGAATTAAAAGTTATGTACGTCCTTAAAATGCAGACTACAGTTAATTTATTGACTTTTTAAACGGTTACTATTCTTTCTTGTCTTGTTTAAACAAATAGAGACAGACAGGGATGGAGATAGTCGTGTTGAAAAAGTAAATGTGATAATATATATTCGTGTTTTTCAGACTTATTACTAAGATTTTTCGTTAGAATATCGATACTAAAGAAAAATCACTTATCAATCAAATCAAGTTTTCCCAGTTTGTTCATTCGTATCCTGACAAAAATTTCGTTTGAGCGATCTAAACTTTCAACAATTAAACTGTCAGTTCATACAAAACGCAGCGCCACCTAGTTTTAAATATATTAGGAAATAAATAATAGTACGTAGGTATTTGTATCAAGTTGAGTTACTGCACAACAAATACACGGAGTTTAAGATAACCTGTGGCTTTGGTATTACCGATGCATTGTTCAGTTTTTACCTTTGACGGAGTTTTCTTTGAAGGCCGATTTTATATTTATGACCTCTCGAGGTGGAAACTAAAAAAAAATTCTTACATACCTATTTGATTTTACTCAATAAAGCGTATTTAGCGCGATGATTACTTACTAATATAAATACGAGTATAATAAATATAAAGATATAAATAGGACGGACGAAAGAAACTTGTTTGAAGCTTTGTCATAGCCTTTATTTATCCCCACTTTGTTTAGGAAAAGCCGAAAGAGCACTACAATCAACGATTTCTTAAGTTTTAACCAAGTTATGTAATTTTGACCAAACTGCTTGGTTTTTCGACTTTTTTCACACATGATATTTTCGATCAACCGCACGAACCAGCTGTCGTAACATTTACAACAGCTTTCTATGGGAAGTGAATGAAATTACCATTTTAATGGCAGCAAATCAGAATATTTAGATGTTCGCGTAGGCTTTGGAACAACTTACTCTACGAGATACATGAAGCCTTATCTTTAATGCGCTTGGATTCTTTTGTGGCTTTATTTGGGTGTTCATTGAGAAAGCTGTTTGGATAATTTGAATGAAATTGGGAAATTTTGAGAATGTGTGAGCGAGCTCGTTTTCTCAGATTAGATAAGAACCTTGGCCTATTGGAAGTAAATAAAATTGTCGTAAATATCAAATTTTATAAGGTAAAATGTTTTTTTTAATGACTAGATTCGAATTTAATGAAATGTCTATTTCAAACTTAATTATTATATTGTTTAAACATGAAGGAAAGAATATTCTGGAATCTAATTTTAATCCTCTTTACACTCGTTCCCTATCCAGAGGAACATTAACTTGACGTGAATAATATGATAATTTCATATTACATACGTATCGATTTAAAAACTTCTTTTTAACACTTTGACTGCGGAAAACACATAAATTGTGTTTTCCTTTGTGCGACCGACGCGAGTGCGGCTACACACACCAGGCGCGTAAAACAACGCATTTGACTATTACAAGCACCTAAGGCAAGCGCATGTGATTATAAGCGGCAGTCAAAGTGTTAATGTGGTAAAAAATAGCTTATGTACTATATCCGTTCTAAGTTTCACCCAAATCTATTGACCCATTTCATGTTACAGACTTACGCAAATGAATTTGAACTGAACTTAAACAACACTGATCCCTAAAATAAAGCAAGCAAATAAAGCAGCGCAGTAGGCATAGCCACATATAAATTTAAAGGTCATCACAAAGAATGTACTGAAAGTATCGATCACATTTACTGTGATACATGAATATGTTCAAAACATCCTGTATCAGTGAGTTCCAAGTACTCTGCCATATCAAGTATCAAGCCTGTATCAGTTTCTGTCAAAACTATCTTAAGGTGTGTTATGTACACTGAGAAAAATTTCACCTAAAGTACGGAGCATAGTGATAATCACTAATTTTTACGGTGACAAACATCATACATTATGATAGTTGTCATCGTAAAATTGGTGCTTATCATTGTACTTTTTGGTGATAATCAATATGCTCCGTACTTTAGGTGAATTCATCGGAATTTTGATGGCCATTTTTCTCAGCGTAGCACTTCTAGAGCTGTAGGTACTGCGAACTCTTAGCGCGAGCCCAGACGGGATCGTCCTGGCAAAGCCTGGTACGAGTAAAGTCTAGCCTAGTCGCTAGTCAGTGAGGCAGTATTGTAACGTCATGCTAAAAATCGAATCTTCGAATCGAATTGAGAATTTTTTATTTACACCACAAAATGGAAATCACAAACAGTAAAATACATAAGAGAAAGGCACAAAAGGTTTTATTGCTAAAAGCGATCTATTCCAGACACATCGTTACATTACAAGTGCTCCTTTAGAAAGCGCCTTTATAGATATGTTTAGGATGAGGTATTACTCAGAATCATGGATCAAGTAGGTATGTAATATAATGTTAATCTTAATAATATATATAAATCTCGTGTCACAATGTTTGTCCTCAATGGACTCCTAAACCACTTAACCGATTATAATAAAATTCGCACACCATGTGCAGTTCGATCCAACTTGAGAGATAGGATAGTTTAAATCCTATCTCTCAAGATAATTTTTACTATAAATTGACAAGTTAGCATCAACATACTACGGTTGCTATAGTTACGCAATGGCTTTTGACAGGACAACGTCTGTCGAGTCAGCTAGTATATATGTATAAATTACGTGTCACGTTGTTTGTCCGCTATAGACTCCTAAACTACTTAACCGATTTCAATCAAATTTGCACACCGTGTGCAGTTCGATCTAACTTAACATATAGGATAGTTTTTAGATTTTTTTTTTTTAAGATCTCAATTTATAGTGTCTACCCGTGCGAAGCCGGGACGAGCCGCTAGTATAATTATATAATCCGACTGCGGTGCTCAGAATTTGCTCTAGAACCGCCATTTAGTTGATTCAGCGTTTAGCAAGACTCCAAGTGAAACTGACTCGGCTGTATCTGGTTATTTAGGTATTTTGAAATTGCACTGTGCTAACTCTTATTACCGGACTGTCTGAGAAGAAGGATCTTTTTCTGGTGTAAAGCCAGAAAAACTACTTGTGTAAAGTGACAAAGCCTTCAATTCTACAATAATCCTATTGATTTTAAACTAAAAAAACAACTAAATAACGTTTGCAGAAGTCTGTTTTGTTATTGATCTCTGATTCATCTTTATATTCGATGTGTCACAATCCTTCCAAAATAGGAAATAATTATCTACTTTGATTGCATACCATTCGAAGTTGAGCTTGGGAAATAAAATTACAACCATTGCTAAAAATCTGGCTAGTGCATATTCCAGTTGCATAGATAATAGAGATGGTTAATTTCTGTTTTTTTAACTATTTTTTTTTGAGGTTTTATTTATATTTTTGGGTGAAGATCAAAAATTGTCATTGCATAAGTATAACCTAGTAAGTAGAGTACAGTAGAGTAGTGGAGTAGTCCCAGTAATAAGTGCTAGCGCAAACTGTACGACTTGTCGCGTGAGGCAATTAAGAATCAAGACGTAGAGTCACCGTTTATATCTCTGCAACTCGACTCCAAGTGTGCGGAACTTTGAACAAAAACTATGATAAATTCTAAATAATCAATTTGAAATTAAAAAAAAACTCTTGATTAGAAGAGCTAATATTTTTCTTAAACGGCGGTACCAATTTATTTGCACATTACTAAGAATATTCTTGATTGAGTTTCCTTTCAACAAAAAAATACTAAATCAAAATTGGTTCAGCTCTTCGGGAGCTACGATGTCACAGACAGACACACAGGCACATAGATACACGCGCTACTTATCACACCCTTCTTTTTACGTCAGAAGTTAAATACTGGCAGCTTCAATCTGTCGTTGCGTCTAGTCGCCAAACCGTCGCAGTTTCCTGTCGCAAGTGTGCGTCACATCTAACAGTTGAAAGTGCGGCTTCATAGTACATCCTGAAAGTAATAACACGCCTGCCATACTAACTTTTTACGACTTCGACATAACCTGTCTCTCAAATATGACTGTCCAGCATACAGTCCCGTATGAACTCACCTAAAAAAAGATGGATTCGTGGAATTCGCTGGAAACCGAAATTCATATGAAAATGGCGTTTTCACATTTGACGATAAGCTCTGATGAGCTTTTCGGGTGGCTTAAAGCTTTCTCAGCATGATGCTCGACATGCACTCAGCTAGTAAGTAAGATTTTGTAATCTGATTTTAAGGTACCTACCTAAGTTTTATTAACTTTTAAATTTCAAATTTCTGCTTGAGATATTCCAATAAAATTATGTAAAAATATCATAATTAACCATTTCCCATCCATTGTTGAGTATAGGTCCTATGCCAGCATTGCCAGTTTCGTTTACTGTCTTTCTGCAGCCTTAATGGGTGATTACACGTAACGAGTCAAGTACAGTACGAGACGGTTCCCTCGGCCGAGTACGCGGTTAGTATAAACATTTTGACGAGGCGAGCTAGTCACCAGAACCATAGTTTGTTTTCTCGGCCGAGTATGCCCGTTTACTGTCATGCCACTGTACTCGTTACGTGTAATTAACCCATTACAGAGTATATAGGGCAAATGGGAGATTAATCAACTTATATCTCAGGGTGACGAGCGCAGTGCTGTGCCGCGCAGGGTCTTGAATTCTGCGAGTTCAAAATTCTGGGTGGCGCAGACCTGTTATGGGCAAACGTAACGTTTAACATCAGGCGAGCGATTTGCTCGTTTCGTACCTTAATCACATTAAAAATATATAAATATATAGTATCATCCGACTAGCGCGAGCGAACTAAGGGTTTTAGTTCATACATTTTTCTATCGAATATTTATTACGTATTTTTCGACAGGAATCCAAACTAATAACTAAGAGAGAAATATATTTTCCTTTTATTTTCTTGCGTTGGTTACTGGAGTGTTAACTCTGTTAGAAGTCGGAAATAAGTTAATTTTAAAATATTTTTAAGAACAAGTTTTTCTTGCATTCTCATCGGAGTTACACACGCATACCAAATTTCAGCGCAATCGGACATCGGGATGTGGTTCAAAATTGAGTTGCAAGATTCCACCCAAACATTGCAAGTTAAATAAAACCGTTTGAAAACTGAGTCATCAAATTCAATTATTTCAATAAAAACTCTTAAATTTTTTCTTTTGAAGGTTCTTACAAAAACCAAAGCTAGACGTTTGAGAGCCTGTCGTATCGGCAATTGTAAAACTGCCTACTCATACGAAAATAGGATTGGTACGTGTTCTGACCCCGGACGTATTGTAAAACGATGAAAACTGGAAACAAAACAGTTTGCAACGGTTTTCAATATTGTATCAATTGAATATTTCGTTGTAGCCATATTGGTTTTGCTGTTTGAGTTCTACGTACGATGCATTAAGGTAGATTACTAGAAGTTTAGTAGTTTGTAGAATTCATTAGGAATTCAGATTATTTCTGGTTTGGATTTATTTAGACTGTAGTTTGGGTAAAATTATTTTGGCCATGATTTCAACTTTCCATGAATTAAATATGGATTATTATCTTATTTATTAAAAATGTAGAAAACTTAGATGTTTGGACGTTTGAATTGTTACTCAATTATACAAAGACGACTGAACGGGTTTAGATAAATTTGGTATGGAGATATAGCTTATATCTTAGAGGCTACTGTTTTTCAGTAAAATTTACGGTTCCCGCAAGATTGACTAGTAGTTTGGGCTGGACTGAGTTATCAGCATTTGAAAAGCATAGCATGGAATCTCAAGAAGTTTAGTCTAGTGACCTCCAAGCTTCAATATACAGATGCCACCTGATGATGATATAAGATAGCGTGTGAAGCCGCGAGGAACAGCTAGTCGTCAACAAAGGTTCTATTCCGTGAGGCTGTTGCGAGATGTCGTTAAATACTTATTAGGTAGGTTGTAGGTAGATCTTAATATCTTATCGTAAGTTATGCTTAAGGTCGATTCACACATATCAGTGAAGCCACAGTTCCGACACAGTACCGGCACAGTACCGGCACCGTGAGAAATATTCTTTCATACATTCTCTATGAACGCATCCCCACTTTTCAGTGTCAGTGACGACACAGTGCTCTCAATGCGTTCATAGAGAATGTATGAAAGAATATTTCGCACTGTGCCGGTACTTACTGTGTCGGAACTGTGGCTTCACTGATATGTCGTCGTATCCGTGGAAGACAGCCACAGTTGCAAAACCCTAGGTTTCCAGGAGGCGGTTTTTTCTGATTATCTCGGAAATTTCTTAGACAACGTATGTTTTTTAGTATTCTAAACAATTCCTTGACACAACAGGCAGTGAATCATATTTTTTTTTTATTTTTGACGATAGTATTTGTACGTGTTTTGTCCCTTAATACCTTACTCCACGGAATTTTCTCAAGATCACGTCGGCTTAACCGCCATGAGGGCTTTGTTCCGAGTGAGAAATGAGAAACGCGGTGAATTTAAGAGACATTGCGCCTTTATTCCACGTAAAAAGCTGGGTGGTGGCCTTCTTACGACCAAAATATTAGAATTTGCGGTTTTATTTTTAGTGTTCGTGTACAAGAGATGAAAAACAATGTTGTTTTAACCGACTTCCAAAAAAAGGAGGAGGTTCTCAATTCGGATGTTAGTATTTTTTATTTTTTTTTATGTTAATGGTTGGATGTTAGATAATAATATTATAATTGTGCGCGACTTTTTTTTATTTTGACCTGACCGCGAGCGCGTCACGCTTGTAATCTCCTGATGAAGATCACCGAATATGATCAAAACTAGTCGTTATAAACGACTTAATTTGACGTTAGTAATCCCGTGTTAATTATATCAGAATATATTTTAATCTTTAAATATAAATAACAAGTCCTGACTGACTGACTAACAGACGACTTAAAGCCAAACCACAGGTTGTAGAAATTTAAATTTGGAGGGTGTATTTGTTTTGATGAGCAAAGGTGTGTACTAAGAAAGGATTTTTTGAAATTCAACCCCTGAAGGTGTGGAATAGGGTGTAAAAGTGTATATGGAGAAGCTTGTTTTGTTTTTTGATGCCACGAATTTAAAAATTTTACAATATGACTTAAGAAAATATTGATCACGTATTTCACCATTTTCTGGAAATCAACCCCTATGAGGGTGAAATGGCGTGGTAAATATGGCAAGAAGAGAAAATTTGTTTTGATGCTACGTCAATGAAACTTTACACAGATGTACTAAATTTATAATAGAATCCCAAAATTTTCGAAAAGTCACACTCTCGAGCTGGAATTGTTAATTATCTCGAAAATTCAAAACGCTTTTACCAAAGCGCCAAGACTAAAAATACTCCAAAACCTTAAACTTTTTTGGGGAAATTGAAACAACAAATAACACAAAATAAAACAAACAAACTTTGAGGGTCTATATTCCCGAAACTATTGAAGGTAGTGTATTTGACCAAATGTTATAGGGGTTTGCGAGAGCTACTAAATGGTGGCGACGAAAATCCAAGATAACAAATTCAAAATGGTCCGAGGGGGCTGATTTATTGTATCTGGGGGTTTTAAAGGTCCCTAATTCCATTATGACGCTTTTGACATACTCTCAAAAAAGGAGGGTTAAGTAAATTTAACCCCAAAAAACTAAACGGTTTTTAAAGTGTAGTGTCCACGTGGTCGAAGCTAGTTTTCAATAAAGTAGCGTCGACTGACCGCGAGATGATTTATTTTTTACCCAACTGCAACGAAGCTAAAAAAGAGGGATATGTATGTATTTATGTGTATGTACGCATGTATATTGATTGTGGATGTATAAAGTAGCTCTTTGTTATGACCGAATAGTGGTACTAGACTCACACAAACAAATAAGACGCGCGACGGGATCTAAATACTTCAATAAGAGATTTATGTCAGAATCTCCTGAAGAAGCAGGGGCTAGAAGTGCAACAATCGAAAGAAACACAAAACTACTACAAAAAGAATAAATAAGACGCAAGACATACAGGTTCCTTAAGACCTTGACTGCTTAGCCCCCAAGCAGCTGCTAGCCAAGAAAAAACCAAAAGGCTCTTCCAAAAGACTCTTTCAAATCGCTTAGTCACCGTAGAGGAGTAAGCCAGCACCCGCTAAATCAGACCGGAAGACTCAGGCTTTTCTTAATGCAAACACTCTAATCGTAGACAGTAAGATCACCAAACTAAGTTTTTCTATAAAATCTATAAATTGGGACATCCTAGGGATATGCGAAACTAGAAGACCACAGACATAAAAAAAACCATAGAAGAATACTCGGACTTTATTCTATTCCGCACACCTGGAACAAAGTGAACAAACGGAAGAAACGAGGTTGGGTTCTTAATGACAAAACCTCTGAAACACAATATTTTAAAATTTAAAACCGTGTTGGATAAAACTACAACTCTGGAAATAAAGACATCCAACGAAAATATTAGATAATTTGTACTGGGATATTAAAGCCTCCGAAGACAAAATAGTTAACGAAATTTTAAAATCATTATGAATGCTGTTGATAAAGCCACTACAGCAACTATTTAACATAGTTACTGAAATAAAAACAACGTCAGCACAGTGGTCGAAGTCTATTATTATACTTGTACATAAAAAGGAGACCAATGTGACATTAGAAACTATAAACCAATCAGCCTAATGACAAACTTGTATAAAATATTCTCAATTTTTTTACTCAACCGGTTGACAATAACTCTAGACGAAAACCAACCGAGAGAGCAGGCAGGTTTTCGAAATGTTTTCAACAATGAACCACATATATAGGTAGTCTTTCAATTGATTAAAAATCCAATGAAAACGGGAAACCGCTATTTATGTGCTTTTTATAGACTACACAAAAGCATTCGATTCTGTAGACCACAACATGATCTGGACTGCACTAAAATAACAAAGCGCTGACCAGCCAAGAGCCCTACATTAACGTGATCTGCAACATAATTATACTCTAAAGGCAGAATGTGATTAGAGCGGGAAAGCATGGAGTTCCCAATGGAAAAATGAGATAGGCAAGGCGACCCTATTTCATCAAAAACCTTCTCGGCTGTGATAGAGCGTGTTTCCAGAAGTCTGAAATGGGAAAACAAAAAAGCGAAGATAGATGAATATTTCCTGAGCCACTTACGATTTGCTGAATGTGGTATTTGCTGAAAATGCATTAGACTTGGAATCCATGGTTAGCAAACTAGTAATAGAGAGCAAGAAGGTTGGTCTAGAAATAAATGCAACAAAAATAAAGGTTACCTTACTAATCGTGAGTTTCATGTCATTGAAGGTGTAAAAATTGAGTATGAGAACATCTATGTTATCTCGGACATTTGGTTTCTTTTAATGATTGTACAGAAAAAGAGGTACACATAAGAATTTCATCAGACTGGAAAAATCATGAAATAAAGACATAAAGAAATGCTTAACATATGGGTGTCAAACATGGTATTTGAGTTAAATGGATGAAGAAAAAGTTCTACAAGAGAAAAATGCAGAAAAGTTTATCAGATATAAAAAAAAAACAGACAGATTAAATATAACTTGTAAGAAACAAAATCAAAGTACCTGATGTATGTTAAGATGTAAGACAACAACGATAACACTACTTAAATATGTGGTCTGTGATAATGGGCAGGCTACATACCTAATTATGTAGGATGAAAAGCAACAGATGGACAAAAATAGTTACGGAATGTATTTCAAGAGATAAAAAAAGAAACCAGGGAAAGCAAAAGAACAGATGGAGAGATAAATAAATAAATAAACGTTTCACACTCAAAGCTCCCCACTAGGAATAAATCCTGTGTCGGGGATGCCATGGAACACACACAAAGACAAGGACAACTAACACCCAGACCCAGAACAGATATTTAAATTCATCATTCAAACATCTGCCCCGGCCGGGAATCGAACCCGGGACCTCTGGCTTATAAGGCGGATACACTACCGCTGAGCCAAACAGGCCGACAAGATATATATTATTTACGGAACAATACTGACCAGACGAGGAAGACGAGAGAGAGAGAGAAGAGTGGAGAGTTTTAGGGGAGGCCTACACCGCAGAGGCCACTTCTATGATACAAACTAATTAAAATTATATGTTATGTAGTATTTATAAGGTAGAAGAAATATAGACTTATTTATTTAATTTATTGTCTTTTTTTTTATATAAATGTAGGTATACAAAGATGTTTATTTTTGTTTAGTCCTTTAGCGTTGATTCTGACGGGCGCGTGACTTGTAATGTAACATATTTTAAAAATTGTAGTTCATGTACACCCAGTTCCCAATAGCATTAGAAAACAAGTTTTTCTTCGATTTTATCTACTATGAGTAGCATTGTTTTTAGCCATTAAGTTATTGCACAAATAAAGAATGAAGATCAAAATTTAGAATATTTGAATTTTATTCACCCTCCCGTGACATATTAACCAATTTCCTGGAACGTTTAATTACTCAAACGCGCCCGCACGCCCGGTAAATCCGTCAAGTAATGGCACAGATGCGCTTACGACCCTGTCGGCCGACTCACCAAGCAACTTTTACCGTCGAACACGGCCGCGCAGGCGAGTGTGGCCATAATCGCCGGATAAATTTGGACGCAGTGGCGTTAGTGGCTGTATTCTACGGAGTATTTTGGAGCGTGGCTTTTTGTCAAAATTTTAAATCGTGTTTTTTTATATCAAATACAGGATTTTCCGATTTTCTGAAAATGTGAGTAGATGCGTATGTATTTAAGGATTCCAAAAATGCAATAAAAGAAAAAAGCCACAACCGCCAGTGTGGCAGTCTTCCACGGATAGGGCGATGTGTGAATCGACCTTTAGCGTTCTGGTATTTTAATTCCTAAAAATTATCAATTATTGGTTTTTCTAAAAAGGGACTCGAAAATAATATACTAGAATATACAGACAATATTTCAAGAGGGCTTGAAAACTCGAAACATTTTGGCTTCACATAACGCCTGCTCTTTCCGTTAGAGCAACAACTATGCATGTTTCACTGCCGAGTTTTGCTTGAATAAATTTGGCGTCCTTCATGTTCAAAATTGAAGGTATAAAGTTTCGTATATTGTTTCCCCTCTCACAGTTTGTGAAGGTAGAGGGATAGGAACTGGTATCGCAGCTTTAGCTTTTAGGTCTCTCATAGGCTTTTGATTGTTACTTTCTTAGACAAAAATACTGAACTGCAGTTCTAGTTTTGTTTATTAATCACACACACACACTAAATAAAATTTTTGGAAACTTTTCGCGCGGATAGTGACTTAAGCTCTGTTTATTTATCTGTAATATTTTTATTTATACTTACTCATATGAGTTTATATTGCCGTGAAATAAAGTAATACTACGAAAACAAGCTAATTTTGGTGAAAAGTTGCTAATTATAATAAGGTAGTATGTTTCGACAAAGTTACCTAATCCTATTATCTTTTCTTGCAGGTAATTTCGATTAAGTGTCAAAGTGTCAAGCAGTTTATGTTGGTAAGATACAGAAAAATAAAACTACTTATTAGGTAATCTTCATTTTATTAATAAAAAATAAGTTAATAAATACAAAGTTATAAAAAACTGCTCTACTGTGTACAAACACACAGTTTATAATTGAAAAATGCATTTAACCTACTTGGTAAACTTGCATTTTTTGTGTTCATACTTAGTTCTGTTAAAACTAAAACTAACATGCAAATCTAATACAAAACAAAAATAAATATGATCAAAAACACGTATAAAAATAGTTATTAAATAAACACTTACATCTACAAATAAAACCATAAACAACTATCTTTGGTATAAAACTATAAAATACCGCTAAAAATGAACACAATAATAAGGCGGTACGCAAAAATCGTTGAAATCAATTGAACACGAGGTGGTACACTAACGCCTTTAATAAAATAAACACCCGAAAGGCAGTGCTCCATTCACGTCCGAAAGTTAGCATCGGGACAGGTCGGGCATCGCCTTCTCTTTACAGTACGAGTAGGAGATTGGCCAGGCCTTGAAGCCGACGCGGTCGTAGATCCGCTTGGCGCATCGGACGTCGTCTGCCAGGTCTTCGTTGATCAGATCTGCGGAGAAATTAAAATTTGAGCTGTTTTACAGAGGTATTATTTTTGAAGTCTAAGTTTTAAGAAAATTTTACGTTAACACCTATACAAGGGTCATAAGGAAAGGGTATGCAACGCCTTAAAAGGCGCATAGTACGCATCATTATGAACTACTTTTACTATGGGATCAACCTAGAATTCGCGAAAAATAAAGCTTATCCACAGAAAAATGTCAATGACACTCGACAAAATGTGTGGAACAGCTTTTCATGAAGTCTGGGTTGGTTCCATAGTAACAGTTGTTCATAATAATGAGTACTATGAGCCCCTTTCGCCTTAGCATACCTTTTCCGAATAACCCCGTATATGTACGAGTATATCCCCAATATGCAACAACTATGCACAACGAGAATAAAATCATAACTAAACAACAAAACAAAACTGGGAATAACTATTGATTGGATTATAACTGGACGTTATTAAATTATTGAGTATTGAAACGCTTATACAAAATGCTCAAAAACATAACACAACACAACCAATAAAAAGAGACGAAAACTTAGAAACCTAACACGAAAATTCTAATACAAAAACCTCAGCGAACATTGTCAGCTCAATTTACGATCGACATTGTCGTGCTAACAATAACGTACTCCAGTTTCTTTAAATTGGATCTGAATAAGTGAACAGTCGCTCCTAGTTTAGGAGACTCGAGCGCTAGCCTTGCGCACTGCTTTACGACAACTGAGGACGGTTTGTTGCATTTACATTATTGACCGAGACAAACAAACCTCTCAGTCTCAGAATCTAATGCGTTGGCTTATTGCAAGAAGTCATTAACTGCAGAATCAGTGCCAGGCTGGATGTAATTTCGAGCGCAATTTGCTTGATATCATTCCTTGATAAAAAAATCCAGTTTCCGACTAAACAAAGCTTGAGCATTACCGTGTTAATTAGAGCCAAAATATGTGAACACCACCTTAATTGTATAACAGAAACCATAGCAAAACAGTTTGTGACATTTTGAAGTCTTGCACTAAGCCGACAAATGGGACTAATTGAAATCGTCACTTGTATAATTGTCCGACGGATTTAAATACGATCTTGATGAAATGTTGCACGTGTGTAGTGCGCTCCAATACAAATTTAAATTCGAATATGAAGTAAGCTTGCGTCTTATGAAACGGGAGGATTCAGTTTTGCGCGAACTACTAGTTTGTTTTACTAATTGAAAGAAGAAAACGCAACCGCAATAAATATGTAGTCTGACACTTCGGAAATAAAGACAACTCTATCTACCTCACAATCTAAAATCGGTAACACCGTTTAAGCGGCAGGTCACACAAACAAACATACTCGCATGCTCAAATTTTAAACATACATACTTACACGAAGTGTGAATGCTGAAGATGCCAGCACATGCAAGGACAAGCTAATGGAATGCAAGCGATTGTTACGCCGATCAACCTTCTACGTGATTGTGATTTAATGACAGGAACCCGGTGAAAGAATTTATATTGCCACAAATTGGGGTCCTGTGTTTTAAGGTTTTGCTGGATTAGAGCTCTATTACACGATCGTCGGACATGCTAAATAACAGTATTTACAAAACGATTCATGTGTGTAGAGTTTTGTCTGTCGTATAAACAGATATCGATAACTTCTTTTGCTCTGTGCGTTACTGTTCTGAGTGAGTGAGTGAGTGAGTTCTGTGCGACTTACGTACATTACTTATTAGCAATCAATAACGAAACCCGACCAGGCTTTGCTTCCACCAAACCTACCACGCGACGACCTGGTAAACTTCATCAAAAACCACCAAAACTTATATTTTAGTTTTTGGGCTGTTCCTCTGTTCCTAAAAGATTTTTCTATTACCTTTTCCTGGACCAATGAGTGAGCACCACCACTACCAGCATTGAGGCGAATACCACGAATTTTGATCCGACGCTAATTAAAAATTAGCATGCTAAAACACTGCTAATTCATTAAATTAGCAGCGCTAAACGATGAAGTATTGGATTGGATTACAGTCATCGCGTGCGAATGGGATTAATCAACGTACTTAATCAAATTAGCGTTACCTTCGCATTTCATGTTGCAGTGGCCGCCCTTCCGACCCTTCTTGCACCAGTCCTTGTTGTGGATCTGTGGACAAAATAAACAGTTAACAAAATACATGTTTAATTTTGTTATTAGTTAAGTTCACAAGATAAAAGTTCTGAATTCCTATAAGTACTTAGTTTATATTGTTACTGTTTTCATAGGGTTTTGGTGACCACAAAACCAAATGTTGTACCTACGTCCGATTTGGGTCTACTGTTGAAAGTACTTAATTTAAAGATATTTTTGTACACTGTGTCGCATAAAATATATTTTGATTTTGATTATATTCACAACCATGTTTTGGTAGTCATCGGTTTATTTCAATGAAATAATAACATTTTTTGAATTAATTAAATCATTACAAACGTGTTGGGTTTACCGACACAAAGCTGCGGTCGCGTCAACGAAAATAGAGAAGTGGTGCAGATTTTCCGGCTAAAACATACTGTAGCTTATAACTCGTAATTATTTATTTGAAAAATTACTGTTGAATTATATTTTTTTGTTCCAAAATATAAAATTAAACTAAACTATTTGTGTTGTCAAACATTGTACTACTGTCTATTGTACAAATTATATCAAAAAATGAAAGTCCAAGAAATTTTCGCAATTTTTTTGTAACTATGTATATCCCACTCCTAGGCAAAGACTTTTCTTTGCTACAATAACTCTATATTAATTATAATAATTTACTTTTAATTTATTTTCTATTAATTTTATATTGATATTTTTGGTTTCAGTACTATAGTATTTTTGAATTACCCGAAAGCCGGATCATCTGACACTTGAAATGCCGGATTCCTCACAGGGAAAATGGCTGGACTCTGCCATCCTAAAATTAACATTTTCATAGCGGTCTCTACGGCGAAAGGCGTAAATGTTTTTTCGCTAAAACGCCTTTGGAATAATTAAATTAGTTTGTGCAATTGTGCCTGAAGTCACGTGGCTTGCCAAATTAGGATTATGTACCTCGTATGTAGGTTTGTTTGTTTTTAATTTTGAACGTAAAACAAGGGCTTAGGCATTACTCTAACATAGAATTGGCGGTCCAGATTTTGTGGATTTTCATGCGGCACAATTTTAAATATGCAGATTTAGGGACAAAGGGTATATAAGCTGAGAGGGCATTATCATAATAATCATAATCATAATGAAATTTTATTAAAATATTTTTTTAGTTTTGATTAACTTTTATGATTCAAAATTAGTAACACACGCAGGGCAATGAGATGTAACAACTTATATCTCAAGCGATAAGAGATGATTCGAGAAATATTCAGTGATTGAGATGATGTTTAATATCAGGTTACCGTCTTGCTTGTCTTGTAATTCCGTTATAAGTATAAGAAAAAAAAAAATATTTTTTGTTACTTTTTTTTACAACCCTAATGACTGCTCACTATTGCCTATTATATTATTGTATTGAATACGTTTATCACACCGTACTCACACATGACATGAAATGCCTTTATTATTTATTTTATCCACTGCTTTTCAACCGCCGATACAATTTCATCGGACAAGCGAGCGATGGACACAAATCTGACGAATAAATTCTAAACAGATGCAGTGTCGTACTGACTCGATTTATCTATACTGACGCTACTCGATACCGTATCGAGTTACAGTCGGGTTAACAGGACAGTGGCGTGAAGTCAGATGTCCAATAAATGTCCCGTGCGATGTCTCGATTTCAATATTCGATTTGAATTGGCGACGACGTTTTACGGATCGAGCTTTGTCGAGTGTTCACTATTACAAGAATTGTATTGTGGTTGTTCTCTTGTTTTATTTTTATTTTCATAATTTTCTTGAAGTATGTTTTTACTGAAGAGAGGCTATTCGTATTGCTTTATTTGGATGTTTGTTGAAGCGCTTTGGCTTTAATATTTTACTGAAACCGTAGATTATTCCAGGAAACATAATTGTTAATCTATAATAGATTAATTACAAATAGGTACATAGATCCATTTTAATTTATTACAGAGATAAATGCGAATAAAACACATAAAAACGTTCTGAGAAGCAATCGACTCATACGTACCTTAAAGAGAGAGCATATTGATTTACTTTAGTTATCTTTTTTATTAAAAGTACATGGTTATAATGAAAGGGTATGGTAAGTCGAAATGGGCTTATAGTAGTCATCATAACAAAACTTGATGGGACTAACTATGGGACCAAATCTGAAATCGCGAAAAAAATATCAGAAAAAAAAGAAATAGAGATGTTCCACAAAAAATGATGCCTAGGGTCCTAACTCCTAAGGTTGCCTGGAAGAGATCTCTCTTAGCGATAATGACGCCAGTTGACGCACTACCTTTAGGTGTTATAATCCTTTTGTTTGTAATTTATGGTGTGAACAATAAAGAGTTTATCTATCTATGTATGCTCGACAAAAATGTATGAAACAGCTAATATTTAAGCTATTGCATAGCTTCCATCGCTTGTCGAAAGACAAGCTGGGAAAACAGTACCGACCGCTAGTGATAATTAAGGAAAGTTAAAAATTTTAACTCAGCAATAAAGGCTTATTTTATTTTTATTTATTATAGCTTCCATCGCGGGCCTTGAGCGTGGAGACCGAATCCAGAAATTCCGTAACGAAAATAACCTTACACGTTTTAGTGATACTTTTTAGTTTTGTTGCCATCTATCGATGAATAGCAGAACTTTTAATGACTTTTTGAAATATCACGCTTGTCTCTTTAGTTCAGCAACTCGCCTCTAGGTGTCGAGTGTAAGGTTTCGATAAATAATTATAATTGCATAAGTTGATAAAAAATGCTATGCAATAGCTTTACCGCGGCAGTCCCCGAGTGCCACACGTCTTTTTTCACAATTTCAGAGTTGGTCGCATAGTAAGAGTTCATAAGTTCGTTATTAGTTCAATAAGCTTTTTTCGGCCTAGCATACCCTTTCCTTACAACCCTGTAGAGTACAAGTCAGGATAATAGTTTAAGTAGGTACGACAATGTGAACCAATGCATTTACAAAGGCCAATCGAGTAGGTATGCGTCCAGTTCAGTGGCCCAGATACGAGCTGCAGTGCTATGCCTCAGCTGTTCTCGATTGCGAGTTAGCTATACTATTCTGAATAGATTATTCGATTGAAGATTTTAAAGATATACAGAGTTACAAGGAAGCGCTCACCCATGATTATAAACAATAATGGGGCCAACTCGGAAATCGCGAGAAAAAACAGATGTTTTACACGTCGTGTCGAGTGTCATTGACATTTTTCTATGGAACAGCTGATTTTTTTTCGCGAATTCCGGGTTGGTCTCATACTAAAAGTGGTTCATAATGATGAGTACCGTGAGTCTTTTTTGACTTATCATACCCTTTCTGTATAATCCTGTATTACTATTTTCTGTACCCTTGACAGCGTGTATTCGTCATGATAATCGAATGAATAGTTATGACTTGAAAACAACAAAGAAACTCAGTTTTACATTTATAAAATACAAGCTGCGCCCCACGGTTTCACCTGCATTTTCCGGTATAAAAAGTAGCCTATGTGTTAATCCAGAGCATGAAAAACCTTCGTTTCAAATTACATGTAAATCGGTTCAGCCGTTTTTGCGTGAAAGAGCAACAAACTTCTCACAAACTTTCGCGTTTATAATATATAAGGTTATTCATAAAGGGTATGCTAAGCCGAAAAGGGTTCATAATACTCATCATTATGAACAACTTTGGCTATGGGACCAACCTGAAATTCGCGAAAAAAAATCAGCAGTTCTATAGCAAAATGTCAATGACACTCGACAAAATGTATGGAACAGCTGATATTTTTTTCGCGAATTTCGAGTTGGTGCCATAGTAAAAGTTGTTCATAATGATGAGTACTATGAGCCCTTTTCGGCATAGCATACCCTTTATGAATAACCCTGTATTAGTAGGACTAGTAAAATATTGCTTAGGATGCCTGATCATACATTTACAAATACTAGAGTCCAAAAGCCTCAGAGTTTCTCGAAATAAAATTTTATACGTAGCCAAGCCACAATAGGCTCTATTTTAATAAAACAATGTACATTTCTGTAAAAGAAGCCGCGCCGGAAACGTAGACCACACTTATTGTAAATGCGAAAGTTTGTGTGTAAAAGTTTTAATTTGTTTCGCAACCAATAAATGGAGCTTATATCTTGGATTGACACGCCATTATCATCAACAGCCTGTACCAGTCTACAGACTCTCACAATCTAACATCACTTCGTCCAGTAACTTCTCAATTGGCAAAGTATATCATAACTCGAATGCTACTAAAATTAAAACAAAGGTGCAAAGTCTCTCTGAACATTTTAGAATATTTCGTAAATCTCTACCTATTCTAAAACAAGTCTAATCTACAGTGTGTTTCTTAATAAGACAAAGGATATAGGAACATGTTCTAGGATATCATTGTAAGACTTTGTATTATATATTTGTATATTATATCATTGTAAGACTTACTTATTGTTAAGACCAACTTTTGTTCGATGTTTCCGTTGTAAAAGAAAGACCCTGAAATTGTGAAAATAAAGATGTTCTAGAATATGTCCGTCGTAGAAACACCCCATATCCTACCATGGTCATTACTCTGACGGAAGATATAATAAAATTAGCACATGCTAATATGTATCCCGAAAATGGTTCTTATAGTTTAGCAGGCAAACCCACGGAACGCCTCTAGTTCCCCATAAGTACGTCCAGTCTCTGCAGAAAGATTCGTCGAACCAATTCCATTTCGTGTAGCGATTCCCCGCTGACGCAGCGATAGGATTGGCTGGATTTGCAGATAGTAATATCATAGATGGGATGAATACCAGTAGTGTAACTCTAAAACTGCCTTGCCTTTAAGGTAAGCCTTTGCAGTGGGGTTAGTTTTTGCAGTAGGGGTAGTTTCTGCAATGGGGTAAATTTCTGTAGCGAGGTTTGGTCTTTGCAGTGGTGTTGACTTTTGCAGTGGGGTACAGTAATTAAATAAATAAATACCGTTTCACACTCATAGTTCCCCACTAGGATAAATCCGAGGATGCCTTGGAAGTTGGAACACTCACAAAGTCAAGGACAACTAACACCCAGACCCAGAACAGATATTTAAATTCATCATTCATCTGCCCGGCCAGGAATCGAACCCGGGACCTCTGGTTTATAAGGCGGATAGGCAGTAGCAGGGTGAGTCTTTGCAGCGGGGTTAGTTTTTGCAGTGGGGTAAGAATTTTGCCGCTCTTAACTTGAACTACCTAAAAAAGGCTGTCTACATCCTACACACTGCTTGAATTATGAATGAATGAATATTATCAATTTATTATACAATTTATGGTGGAATTGAATAGATTTACTTATACATGAAACAAGTAGGGCGCCCTGCGGCCAGGTGGAGCAGATAAGGTTTAACTATGTTTTATGATTTCCTTTTTGTTACGTCAATAAATAAAATAAAAGTAAATCGTTTATTAGGCATCCTTAATCAAGAACATAACATATAATAATGTTGACTCTGATCCCAGAAGCTTCCGAATTAGTCATAGACCGTATATCAATAAACAATTTTATCTATTCTCGTGTCGTAAAATTCTAATTACGAACTACAAAACGAATCTATGTATAATGACATACTTTATAAACACAATACCATAATTCACATACACCATTGAATTTCTTCTCCGGACATATGCAGGTTTCTTCACGATGTTTTCCTTCACCGAAAAGCCAGTTTCATAAACTACTATTATTATTGTATTGTATTGCATTCTGACTTTTCTAAACTGTGGTCATATTCTACTTTATTACATGGACGTGGTTAGAGATCTGTCGGTTTATGAATTAGTTGCGGTAATGCGATTACCGCCCATTCGGCCGTGTCGGTTCACGTCGGAAAACTGGCAGGTTATCGTTTTGTCACCTCATGTTTTAGTTGCATATTAGGCGTTTTAGTACCGCTTATTTTAGGTGCGTTTGCATTTTGTAAATTAAACCATGTTAGAAACAGGTAGGCCATGTGGCAGGGACTTTTTTGACTTATTTTTTTTGAACAGTGAATTTTTTTAGTGTTTAAGCCTGACTAGTTAATTAGATGCTAATAATACTCATCAAAACGTGTTAGATATAAGTCCACGTCACTTGGTCTGAAAGCGTTGGTGATTTTTCTATAAAGACCAGCCAACTTAGCCCTAGCCGAGTTGCAATTCCATAATCGCAAACGTTATAGAAAACGAAGATTATGGGAATAACATATCCGCAATAGAATTTAGAATCTACTAGATTAAAGAAATGTCAATCCCATACATTGTCCTAGTTTTCGCGATCATAGATTGCAATTTGGTTAAGAGGGCAGGACTTTACTTATAAAGCCTGCTTAAAGTTACACACTGCTTAAAATGCTCGGACAACTTCTCACCGACGTGAAATGTCACGAGCGAAAACAAGAGAAAACGAAGCAAGAAAATTAAGTAGTGATTAAGTTTAAGCAAGCTTTACAAGTAAAGCTCGAACTAGGTACTCGTATAGTGGATTCAGGCCGCACAAGTTAAAGTAAGAACCTTATTTGTTAACACAAGTCTGTACTAAGAAGTGTTGTGTCTTGGCTAATTGCCAAGTCCAGGCGTTTGACTGTTCCGGGCGTCGGGGGTCACGTGACGACCTCCGGCCACCGTAGACGCGGGCCTGTGGACGGTGAGCTATTGGGCTAGCTCGCTGTCCGTCAGTCTTATGACGACACAGGCCGTGTCGACGGCGCGTTCGTGTTCCACGCGCGCCTCAAAGAGATATCAGAACATGGAAGGGGCCCGAAAGGGCCCATGCCCGTCGGGGCTGCGGGTAGTAGTTACCGCGGCCTCGGCGTCACAAGGGCGTAGAAGGAACATGGGTGGTTTTTGGTTAGTAGAAGTCTGACACTCCCTTCCGCTCTGCCCAAGAGTGGGAGGGGTCATTTGATGATTTCCCACCCCCCCAAAAAAAAAAAGGCGTTTGACTGTAGAATAATACATTGTGTGTTGGTACTAGTATAGCCTATTGAGTTTACTTGGTAATTATGTGTGGAGGATTTATATGAAAACAGTATGCTGAGTTAAAATTGTTCAAAATTATAAAAGACTCTATGACCCCCTTTCGGCTTTCCCCCCCTTATAGCCCTGTATGCATAGGTAATTGTGGTATAGGTAAATGTCGTCAATCTTTACTACAAAGTTGATTGAACTTCATAATAATTAAGTTAATTTTAATAACATTTTTAAAAACACATTTTAGTGCACTGTCATCGGAATTAAACACGAATACCAAATTTCAGCTCAATCGGACGAAAACCATCTTGTTCTTGACTTTATGTTTACTTTACTTTACTTTTCTACTATCATTGTGTTTGTAGAAATAGTTCAATTGTGTATATTTATTGTCTTACGTTCAGTTAGTATAGGAGCCCTTCAAAAGCAATTAAAACATACATTTATTAATACACTGAGAAAAAATTCACCTAAAGTACGAAGCATACTGACAGTCACCAAAAGGTACGATGATTAGCACCAGTTTCTACGGTGACAACTATCATAATAATATTGTTGTCACCGTAAAACTAGTACTAGCACCAGCTTTTAGGGTGAGAACCATATATTATGATAGTTGTCACCGTAAAAACTGGTTTGCTTTGGTTTGGTTTGGTGAATTCATCGGAATTTTGATTGCCATTTTTCTCAGTGGATAACTTCAAGGAAATTACTAAGCACTAAGTATTTTCGTACACGTATTCATGCAAAAGCAACTCGGAGAAATGGATACAGTTCAATTGACTAAGTAGTACAAATACGATGCCATCTCAGATATTCCAGACTCGGATAAATGTTTGTTTAATATTCATATTTTTCCTAGAATATATCGGCAGCGCTCAAGATGAGCATTTCTTTAGAACAATAGCAAAACAGGCTTTCTCGTACTAAGTTATTATTTTAGAAGCTTTTATTTAACTTGCAATGTATGTGTGTAACTATGTTTGTTTTGGTGGAATCTTGCAACTCAATTTTAACTACCCGATGGTTGAGGCTCAGGTTATGTTTTACAGAAATGATTTGGATTTTTCAACAGAAATCAGAAATATATTCTGCTTCCATTTTAATGTGCGACTTTGATGTGCTGTAATGTACTCTGCTTGTGTGGGTGTTACCCGTAAGATATAATATACTTACCTACTCGTATGTCTGAATTCGAGAGTGAATTGGTTCCTTTTAGGCAAGCGTGCTCATCGTAGCCTGCATCATTGCTTACCATCAGACAAGACGGCGATCAAAAACAAGTCTATTATTGATTAAACAAAATACAATTTATCGATTGAAATTGATTCACGTGTTACTTAGAGCGATATGTCGTTGCTAAGCGAAATAACTTTTAAAAATTAGATACAGCCTCAAACCAAAAGTACTTGAGTTCTTTTCATAAAAACCTCATACTCGTATTTACAATCTTGATCAAAGACAACATATCTCCGATATTAAACTCGAGCCGCACACTTTGAAACAGTCGTAGATAGTACCATGCGGGCTCGTTTGTGTGCAAACATTCGGTTACCTATTGAACCGTCATCGGAACCGAGATTAGCAATCTCAGGGGAAAGTATTAGCTCAAGACGATATTTACCGAGCGACGACTGATTTCAATCGGGCCTTCGATTTGCAAGGCTAGAGATAAGGATGGGGTGTTTGTCGGTGAAAGTTGTCGATATTTCCAATTAATAGTGAAAAACATTCATTTCATAAATGTGTTTTGTTTTGCCAATTTGTTAGAAAAAAGGCATGGTTAGTGTTTATTTCCAGTTAACTAAATAATGGTTAGCTAAATTAAAACTTAAAGGAAATACCTTAAACTGTAGCAAGTAATTTTTTTGTTAACAAATTCAATTACATTCAAGTACACGTAATTTTATTTAACATTATTGTCTGCATTCTTTGGAACTTTAAACCATTCAGTATACTTTAAATAAAATGAATTGTCGATTTCCATGACTGTAATATAAAATCACAGCTCTATAAAATCCTCATGAGTAATCGAGCATGTTAAGTGAGAGCGAACAAATAAATTCACGATAATGTTATTAACATTTTATTATTGCTTTCGGTGAAATATGAAAACATTTGTCGGTATAAATGTGGCCACAGGAACTGAAACAGATTTAACCGCTTATGCAAACGTTAAACTTGTTTTTACTGATTGTTGTCCACAGGGGCAAATATAACAACATAAATTATGTAAAATAGGACAATTTCAACGACAATCATAATTTATTTTCGAGCCGAAATTAGTTTGAATTGTCACGCATTCTGTATTTATTTATGATTTATACATGACAAAATATTCGTGTACCTACTTGTGGCGTTATACCTGTTGTTCTGTTTTCTGTTGGAAAAATAAAAGTAGGTACACATATGTAGGCAACTTTTATTCCAAAAATAGCGGTGACTGTTGATTGCAAGATCAAAGGGATGGTAAAAAAATCAGATAAACTCTCCACCATAAATAGGCTAGGTTTTAGCTAGGTTTCTTTTCACGTCAACTTTTCACACAACAACATGCATGCACGCTTTCTAAATAGACAACATACATTTTATCGATATCCTACCTTCTCACCTAAAATAAAGTATCGATATCTTATCATTTTACCAAGACAAGTAGCACATCCCTACGCTGAAGACGTACGTAGAGCTGAATTGATTTGCCGCGAGCACGTAACGAGCGCGACAATGCAAATCGCACCCCCGCGACTATGCGCCACCCGGGGCTAGACTAGTCACCTCACAAACGAAAATATACATTTGAATAGTTGAATATAGATTAAGTTATTATTTACTGTGCTTTACGGTTTCACCCGTCTGTCTTATAGGAGCTGTTGAATAATCTGATATAGAAAGTATCTTATATTTTTGTTTTCTACCAGTCTACCAGTTGCTTCAGCAGCGGTTTACCCGCTGTCATACATAATCCGTCGTTTTTTTCGGGAATGACAAGTATCTTATTTGTTAATCTAAAAATTCTAGAATATAAGGTAACTCGATTACTCCATATTCTAGAATTAATGAGAAATCCGCTCAACCATTTTTGCGTGATTGAGTTCAAATATCATTTGAACATTCTAATACACACATTTTCAGAATTCCAGGATGGAATATCGGCACCTCTCGTGGTTTACTCGCTTATTTACAGAACCGTAACATTTTTCCGAGATTAAAAAGAAGCCTATGTCTTACCTAATACAGAATACCAGGATTTTTTGGCTAGAACTGCCGGCGTATTCAAAAGACTTGGTCGAGAGTTTTTTTATGATACAAGATAATCGATCCAGCCGTTTGAAAATTACTATCAGCTCTTCCTTTGTCGAGGATTTTTAAAATTTTGAGAATTATGTACCTATATTGAACGGACTTAAGAGGGTAAGTATGTCAGTTAATAGGTTGATTACACGTAACGAGTACAGTGGCGAGACAGTAAATGTGCACACTCGGCCGAGCAAACAAATCATGGTTCTAGTAACTTTACGCCTCGTCAAAATGTTTATACAAACCGAGTACTCGGCCGAGGGCACTGTCTTCCTACTGTACTCGTTAAGTGTAATCAACCCACAAGCGTTATTATTCTTCTGCTTGTAATTTCTGTAATGAGCAATAAGTTTATGTATCTATTTATCTATGTTTTCAATTACATTAACAAAGCTTTGGCCAAATAGAGACCGCGTTATCGTCAAATACAATCGTACTGTATGCGACGTGCCGTGTGTCACACAACACTGGACATACTCGTAGCAAGTATCATTTCAATTTATTAGTTGGTGCCGCAGAAATTCGTAATGTAGAACGTCGATTTAAATCAAGTTTGACGCTCCTAACTGTGATTTACAAATGCCGAATGAAATATTCGAAATTTCTACGCGACAACTACGAATATAAGAGATAGCTGAGATAGCGGATTTGTCAATTGAATTTCTGAGTCTTAAACCTATTAAAAAAATGCGAGTTACTTTACTTATTTTCAGTTGACGGCACGTTCTGTCCAATGTAAATGAAACTATACATTTCAAGTCTATGGAAATTAGAAGAACAAAGAAGGAAATAACCTCTATAACATATCGACTCGCCGAGACAGAGATAGTTTTTCGAATGCTTTTACTAAAATTGGCACTGAACCTGGGCCTTAAATAATTTCGTAATGCACCTCTACAATTTAAATTTCAGCGGAGCACCCGATGCCCCATTTGAGTGATTAGTGCGCGCAATCACACATGCCTCTAGGTAATTGTATGTAGATTCCTGGACAGTTTGCCACACTAATGGGGAATGTGATTACAACTTTTGTGTAAATTCGTGGAAATTCATTCTGAATTGCTGTTGGCTGGGAAATGAAATGTGGATCCGAATTTACATGACTGAGCTGGTTGTTTACGGCGAACTGAGACCGACCTTATATTATTTAAAATTTAAAAGATGTAATAGAACGAACAGTAGTTCGTTCGCTTATCTTTGAAATTATATGAAGTAAATCAATTAATCAATTGTTCGTTGGTAAAAATGTCGGTTTGTCTAAAATTATCAAAATCTTGACCGATTTTACTTATTTTCAAAATTCTTGTTCAGAATTGAGAATCAAATAAAGCTGCGAGCATAAGCTAGTCGCTAAAATAACAACAACATGATTATTATAATGAACGTATCATCAGCTAATTTGTCAAAGGCTTGCATGGATGCCACAAGCCTGTGCAAACATTATATTAATCTGACGCCGATGTAACCCACTTCCGCGATTATTAACTAGAAAATTAATGAACATAACGATTAATATTAAACATGACTGCATGTGAGCTAACGTGATTAAAGATTGTTATTTTGCGTTTTCAATTTGACGCGTTTAATGCCGAGTACACATTTAGTACTCGTTAAACGCGCGTTTTATGAACTCGAATGAAATGTATGGATAGCTGATTTTTATTTTTGGGGATTTTTAAAAGTTGTAGATCAAAAGTTGTTTGGTTCAAGCATCTCAGGCTGCCTGAAGATCTTCAGTGTGTTATAGTTGTAAGGGTCAAAGGTGTAGTGTGGGCACATGCAAACGCGTTTCAGATCATATCTCTCTTTTGTTCGAACGCGCGAGAAGAGCGTCAGTGGCGCGTTTTGAAACACATATTGTATATTGTATTTATTTCATAATATGTCAGATTACACGTCAATCATAATATAATTAATTCTTACAATAATGTAAAAAATTATATAGCATAGTATACAATTCAGTTCAATTAAATAATAAATGTGTATAAATGATGTCAAGTAAAATAATTATGTCACATGAAATTAAAATAAATTAAAATTAATTCAAATATTAAATTTATAAAATTCATTAAAATCATAGAAGGCTTTTCCGATGAGCCATTGTTTTAATTGTTTTTAAATTTTAAGTGCGCCTCATGAGATATGTGGTATTTCTTCATTAAAAATGTTGCGATGCAAACGCTTGGAGAGCACGCGTTTACATTGCCGGTAAAATTCAAACGAAACGAATAAACGCATAACACAAACGTTCGTTCAAACGCGAAAATAATGTTTCACGTGTACAAGGTGTACGTGAAACGCAAATGGTTTCTGTTAATCAATACCATTGCTGTAACTGCGGTTATTCTGCTATTTATTTATTATATGTACTACGCAAAATTAAGCAAAATAAATTAAAACAGCTTTCAATAAAATAATTGTGCGGTTCACAACTAACCTAATTTAGCCTAGAAGGCTTTTAGAAATAAGATCGCCAATTGTAGCACTACTTATTAAGAGTTATTATCATTTTACTGGTAATTTTTGATGTGACAAATAAAGAGTTTTTCACCTAACCACATCCATTAAAACATATATATACATACAATAGGTAGATAGATCCATGAAAATGTATGCTATTTTCCAAACAAGCCAGGAGCCGAAACTAGAATGTCGCATAAATTAATTTGCTACTCGAATATCAGAGTTAATCATATGGTAATTAAGAGCATCACGGCCCATAATATCTGATTAGCCAATTATGTGAAAACAAATTAACTTGGATGAATGTTCGTAATAATATCAATCACTCTTAATTTTGTTTGACGCTTAGGGAAAATAGTAATACATAGTGAACGAAATACGTTAACGTGGTTTCTGACGTATTACTAAAGGTGGGTTTTTATGTATTACAAGTGTGCACAAGCAAGCACACAAACAGCGAACATAGTATGCACACCTTTAAACTTGCTTGCTTGCTTTCACGAGTTGAGTCGAGTTGGAGCGTCAGCAGAAAATGTTTTTTCAAAGGTACTGGTGTGGTTGGCAGGGCTGCTATTTTTTTTTAAACTTTAGGGTTAGTTTCATAATACAACTTAGACATAACACGCCTTGGCGTTGCTGTTAGTTCTTCAGGTATCTAATAATAATAAATAAATAAAAATCGATGAGTAAAAGTGTACCTACAAGGGTCGAACCATTTATGAACAATTCCAATTAGTGTTATTTGTAGTTCGTGTGCAAGTTATAAATAAGGTCTCTCTTGCGAACATGAACAGAGTGGTTCGCTTGCATTTTAGGAACACTGTGCGCGCGTAAGATGTGACGCGTCCACGGCGGCCGTTCGAAGCGCGCGTACGTGCGTGTGCGCAGGTGTGGACCCACCTTTACGCACCTTTACGCATATTTCGACTGCTGTTAGGAACACTACTGAAACTGCAAAATCACGATTTGTTTTCATTGTACCAACGGATATTTAATATACTGGTAGGAAAACAATTGTTCCTAAAAAAAATTTAAATCGAATAAAATTGAGTAAAAAATAGCATTTGCATTTTCGATAGTATAGAAGCAGTCGAAATAGTAGGAATATGATTCTGTTTCAACCTTATTGCTGAGACTCTTGAGATTTGATCCATAAACTTCTAGCATTGGTTCCTTAAAATTGTAGCGAACATTTGACTCCCACAGTGTATTTTATGGAGTTATCTTACTTACCTGGAAAAGTCCGTAGCTGGTATATGAGTTATTGTGGTTCGTTACTTTGTCCGTGGTCCGACTGCTGGCATGCTCTATCAGGCATACCCCTATGAAAACAAAGATAACATTTAAAACTAAATCAACTATAAATAAAATTTAAAAAGTCCCAAGGAAAATTCAATCAAAAAAAATATCCAACCATTATAACTTTTACTAGATCTGTGGACACAAATATAAAACTATATACGGTCGAATGATTTAGCTCACGTCCGCTTTATGAGCAAGAGGTCCCGGGATCGAATCTCGGCCGGATCTGGGTGTTAGTTGGTCTCAACTTTTTGTGTGTTCCATGGCGTCCCAGACAATAGAATCATAGTAAGGAGTTATGTGGTAGCTCAGTGGGAGAACAACCGCTTCGCATTCTTGAGGTGGCGGGTTCAAACCCCGACTCGTACCAATGAGTTCTTTGGGACTTATGTACGAATTTACATACCACTGGCTTTTCGGTGAAGGAAAACATCGTGAGGAAACCTGCATATGACCGGAGAAGAAATTCAATGGCGTACGTGAATCCGCCAACCCGCACTTGGCCAGCGTGGTGGAATACGGCCTAATCACCCTTCGAGGGTAGACCTGTATCCCAGCAGTGGGAGGATTAAAGGTTGTATATGTATGTATGTAAGGAGTTATGTGTGTCAATCGTTTTTCATTATTAATTCGTATCTCGTTTTTCATTATTAATGCACAAATCAAATCATAATACAAATCTAATTACAACTTTAACTATTAGATCATGCATTTCCCATCAGGCGAAATAGAGTCATAATAAATAAAATAAAATAAGCCCTTATTGCTGAGGTACAATTTTAATTTTTCTGAATTATCACTAGCGATTGGTACTGTTTCCCCGGCTTATCCTTCTACAAAAACCTTCTCTAAAGCTCTCCACTTTTCCCTATCTCACGCAATCCTCATCCTTTCAGGACCAGTTCGTCTCGGTTCTCTTGAGGTAATCTTCCCAGCGTTTTGGTTGCCGCCCTTGGTTTCTTTTTTCATCCCATAGAGTCATAAACCAACCCATTACTATATAAAAAAGTCTTACATCTATCCCTGAGAAGGATCTAAGCGCAGATTGCAAAAGATTAGCAAAGATCAGACGTTCGACATCGCCGTCCGTTAAACACGGATTCTCAGCATTTATTTAAGGAAATCCAGCAGAGATTGCAACAGGGATCGCCTCGAAAACCCAACAATATGGCCGACCACTTGTTTATTTAAATTAAATTCAGCGACTTTCAAATTCTTAATTCAAATAATAACATTAAAGGCGGCCGAGTGAACTGAACGATTCACTTGATGTTGTCCTACACGGTATGTTTCCAGAGATAATATAATTTATTTTCAGGATAGTAAGCTATTTATTTAGAAGCTTGATAAATTAGCATTCATTAATTGAATTTTCATGAATCATATTATAAAGGAGGTACATAAAAGGATGCTCTGATGGAGACTCGTTAATTGTTAAAATTAATGACCATATCAGTCTAATAAATGTCATTAAAACTATTATATTATTTTTAAATAAACAAAAACAATAGAGAACCATAGCAAAGAAACAATAGAATTTGCAGTATTTTTTTTAACAATAATCTTTCATATTTACACGTGTCAATTTTTTGCTTTATGCACTGACAGTAAGACCGTTATGCTCTGTGGAAAACATTTTTGTGTTTTGCGTTTATCTTGCTAAGTTGACGACAAACTGCTGGCAAATTAAAAATGCACTGAAGAATTTCCTATCTGCCAACTGCGATCAAGTTATTTTCAGTACAAAGCCCACTCGATATCGAAATATAGCATCACAATATCTTCAAAACCTCACGTAGGACACGGAATAGCCCCAAAAAACCGGCCGCGCGAATCTCCCCAAGATCCCCTATTTGCATAAAAAGGGGGGCATCATTCAAATGACGAAACACTGCCAGATCCCCTTTCATTTAAGTTTGAAATTGCTTAGAGCCGCTTTAATTGACACTGCACGAAAACGTACTTTAATTCGAATTAATTCAAATTAATACGAGTGGGTTATTTAGCCGCGATTAGAGTTGTTTAGGAGGCTTTCTAGCCGGATCACTAGCCGAAAATATCTGGCTAAATTTCAAGCCAAACTTCAAGTAGACTGTTTTGATAGGTCGTGACAATTTCAGCTATGACTGAAAAAGCAGGGAAATATGTAAATACATACGTCCATTTTTTACCTAATACCAAAAAAAAAAAAAAGGAATACGTAAAACGCAGTGCTAGGATCAACCCTAAACAGATTGCACTTTTTTGACTACTTCATATCCCACTGCAGGGCAAAATTATCGTCAAATTTATTCCAGCTTTTCCTGTCTTGGGCCAGCATCGTCCAGTTTTATGTAGTATATTCTCCTATACAATAAAATAATATTTAGTATATTTAGTTTATTAAAAGGATTCAAATGGAACCCGCAATTTGAGACATTATTACGCTGAGTATAGCAAAAATCTAGCCAAAATGTCGACAAAGCGGCTGGACTCACCCCATCCCTACGTCATCAATTAAAAGGCATGGTCCAGTAGAACCTAAGTGGGCAAGTAAGGGCTTCGAAGTGGACATCCGTCATCGAGTAAAGGACTGGAAGGGTTAAGCTAATTCGTTTAAGAGATAACTTTAGGAATTGAAGTGAAAAGGTTTAGATTAGTTCAAATAATTTTATTAGCGCAGATCTTAGACATCAGCGCGAAATGAGATCTGATCTGATATAATTGTAAGTGGGAAAGTAATATTCAATGTTTTTTGTTTTTGACGTGACAACGTCTTATAATTCGATGGAGCCGGCTGCACGCACGAAAAAACATAACGCATGCGGCGTTACCTCGCTCTGAGGCGTTCCATTTAAGGCTTGAAGTGCAAGCGAGAGCGCGCAACGAGCGACAAAGAGGCACAATCGGCCTCCGCGTTCGGCAGCGTTCGACATCTGTCTCTCTCCTACTTGAGTGAGCAATGCGTCCGCGTGGACAGCTGCTATACCTACAATAATACATTTTACATGTTTTCGTCAAGTATGAAGTACAGTGAAAAGTGAATGTGGTGTCAATTGTTTATAGCAACGATAATTGCGGCGATAAAGATAATGATTCTTTCGATATCAAATATACGAGTATGTTTATATTGTCGAATATTCGTGCTTTCATTAAAATAAATAGCATCGGTCCGCTAGTGCAGCGATTGTAGGTTATGCTATAATTGACAAAACTATAACAATAAGTTAACAGAACTATTTCACGATGAGTAAAAAATCTATTGCTTTTTTTTAATTAACCTATGCTGTCCCACTGCTGGGCTATTCGATTGAAATAACATTCCATCAGTATTTTCTTATGACGTTGTCACGTTCAACTATCGTCAGTAAACCGACTTTACAGACAACCGTTTTTTTTAACAACAGAACTGTGAATGAAATTTAAAAAAAATGACACTTTTTAAATTAAGACCGATTGGCGATGGAATAGAATATACATACTAAGAAAGTATGATTAACAAAACGGTAATGAATATTTTATTTTCGAAGAATGTAAATGTAGTTAAGAAAACACTGGAAATTAAGCCCCTTGTGGCGCTTATTACGTTATAGAGAACATATAGCTTGTTTTTAGATATCCTAGGGCTAGCAACACGCAAACTAATATATACCCAAAAACAACAAAAAACCAGCAAAAAAAGTCCAGGGCTTTGATAAAAAAATAACACCTATGATGGACATTCAAAATCAAACAGACTGTGCTTTGTTTGTTTGAATTACATTTAAAATATTGACAACTAGCTGTTCCCTGCCACGCTTCGCTGTGGATAAAAAAAAATAGATAAAACCAATCCTTGATGCGTATTATATATCATACTAAAATTTCAGCTCGATCGGTGCAGAAGTTTTTGAGTTTTTGAAGCGTACACAAACCAACATAACATTTATATATATATATATAGATTCTTGGTATTGAAGCCAGTCAAAGCAAAATCAACCAAAGCCAGCAACATTTCAAAGACAAGCTCAAAGCTTGTGTGTTGGCAAATGAATTAGTTTCAGCCGAAGTGACTGCCTACATATTGGACAAACATTGGTGTAATCCACTGACTACAGGGTTTTCAGGGAAGGGTATGACTGAAAAGAGCGCATAGTACTCATCATTGCACATAATCTTTACTACGGGACCAACCCGAAATTCGCGAAAAAAAACATCAGCTGTTCTATAGAAAAATGTCAATGGCACTCGAAAACAACAGCTGGTTTTAAAAGTCGTTCATACTGATCAGTACTAATGAGCCCTTTTCGTCTTAGCATACCTTTTCCTGCCTCACGAAAGCCTTATGCTCGAGAAAGCCTAAAAGTGAATACACCCGCGACCGATGACGCGCGGTTATACACAATGTATTATATTATAATAATAAAAAGTAATAAAACTTAAAATGTATGTGTGTATTCAACATTATGGAAAACTTTTACTATGGAGCCTAAAATCGCAAAAACCGCTGTTCCATATTAAAAGTACGTTGACCTTGAACAAATGTAAGGAACAGCTGTTTTTCTTTCGTGATTTCAGGGTCAATAGTATAAGTTCTTCATAATTATGAATAACATACTAACCCTTTAGTATTATCACACCTTTTTGTAAGTCTTTATCGGAATCTATGATCCACTGACGATATCGCATTAACGTCTTGATTGTTACTAAATTAAGCCAATAAGATAATATGACGACAAAGAATATGATATTGCTTTCAAGTTACCATTTGCACATTTCCTCTGATCTCTGCAATCCACAGCACCGCATAGTGCTCCGAGCATTGATTCTAGCTTCATGCTAATAAATCTAGTCAGTTTGCATTGCAGTCTATATAGCTTATGAGGCGGTAAGTACGTACGATTGCACGTCACTACTCTCTGGAGGTTTCTGTTAGGTACCACTACTATGGGTCTTTCGATACCTAATCCAAATTTTCAGTCCTATCCTACAAATATTATAAACGCGAAAGTTTGTGAGCATGTTTGTTACTCTTTCACGCAAAAACGGCTGAACAGATTTACATGAAATTTGGAATGAAGGGTGTTCAAGGTCTGGATTAATACATAGGTTACTTTTTATCCCAAAAAACGCGGGTGAAACCTCGGGGCGCAGCTAGTCTATAATAAACGTAGATATATTATGACAGAAACTCTATTATAATGTATTTTCTAGCAATTTAAGTTAACATGTCATTTGTAAATGTATTTTTAAATAAAATATTTGAAATATCATAGGTATACACAGTTATGAGGAAAGAGTATACCTACTAAGCTGAAAAGGACCCATAGTACGTATTATTATGAACAACTTTTACTATGAGATCAACCCGGAAATCGAGAAAAAAATCAACTGTTCCATAGAAAAATGTCAATGACACTCGACAAAATGTTTGAAACAGCTAATTTTTAACCTAAACCAAAGATCTTTTTTCATGCCAAATTATAAAAAATAATAATGTGCCTATTCACCCTTCGAGTGTAGACCTGGTATCATATCAGTGAGATGATTAAAGGTAGAGAAATGAACCCAGAACTGCTAAATTATTCGTAAGTTTACCACAGTAGTGGCAAGATCCTGACTCCACAATGTAGGTATTCGTTAAGCCACTGTTACGCGTCGCTCAGACGTTTGTAAGGCACCTGCGGGAATACTCGGCGGAGAACCTCTCAATACGTTTAATTTATAAAGCGCAACAGCACCAACTAATACGTAATCTGTGATTTCCCTATCTGCGGAATGACTTTGGACTGTTATCTTCAAAGACGTGTCTCTGGCACAGTCTATGATCTTATGGTCTTGGTCTTACGCGAAATGTTGGTTCAACAACATTTTGTGCTCATTGCATTGAGAAAAATGTCCATCAAAATTCCGCTAAAAGAATGATGAATTCATTTCACTTCACACAATTCATCAAAATTCCGATGAATTCACCTAAAAGTACAGAGCATACTAATATCACCAAAAAGTACCATGATTAGCACCAGTTTTTACGGTGACAACTAATATTATGGTTGTCACCGTAAAAACTACCCGTAGTACTAGCACCAGTTTTTAGGCTGACAATCATATTAATATTATGATGGTTGTCACCGTAAAAACGTGCTAATCATCGCACTTTTTGGTGATATCAGTATGCTCAGTACTTTAGGTGAATTCATCGGAATTCATCGAATTGTGTGAAGTGAAGTGAATTCATCATTCTTTTAGCGGAATTTAGATGGACATTTTTCTCAGTGTGAGTTCTGAACTGAGAAGTTTTGTCTAAACCTTTGCAAACTTTATATAATTTATGCGATTCGCAATTTTTTGATTCTTGGAGTTACCAAGATGGTTTTATAAGTTGTTCAGAATTAAAATAAAAAGACGGTATTATAGTAAGTAAAACTAAAATAGTTCACAGGCCAATGGCTAGTTAAGCCAAGTAACATTATATTAGACTTTTTGGCTTTCATAAATTATATTACGTCCTCCTCATAGTTATTAGTTTATTAGTTTTTACCAAGTAGATTAATATTCCCACCAAAGATCAATAAAATCAGCTATTTTTGGATAGAAATAAGTTCTACAGCGTATATAAGAGCATTTTATATTTTATTAGCGAAACCGATGCACCTGGGATCTCTAAAAGGACTCTGATAAACGGGCCGAGAGCGCGACTTGGAGTGCTTCCATAGAATATAGATTAGGTGTACTACATGAGGTATAAACTGGAATCTTCAATACTTTATTGGTACGATTATTCTTGCTTTTCGTGTAGCTAAAAATAATAGCTAGGTTCTACAATGGCGTTATATAAAATACAACACAGCATTCTACTATAGTCTCACAAACATGTACCTACTTACCTTTATTTTATAGGCGGCACTACATTATCATCATCAGCCTATCTAATATATCCACTGCTGGACATAGGTCTCTCACAATTTTGCTCTTACAACATTATAGGAGATTAAACGTCTTATATCTCAGTGTGACGAGCGCAGCGCTGTGCCTCGCAGGGTCTTGAATTCTATGAATTCAAAATTCTGGCTTGGCACAGACCTGTTTATGGGCAAACGTGACGTTTATCATCTGAGCGATTTGCTCGTCTCGTCTCTCATTATCATAAAAATAACACTTGGATCAATGCATAGAAGCGGTCATCAAAAGATCTTTAGTGTTTTAGGATTGACCCTGTAGGTATATTTCTACACCACCGATGCGTTGCAGGATCGAAACAGTGCAGTTAAGTGAAAAAACCATAGTAAAATGTAAATTTTGAAAAAAAAAATATCTTTCTCACTCATATCTCCCTACTAGGATACCCTGTTCGGGGATGCCATCGAACACACAAAGATAAGGACAACTAACACCCGGACCTAAAGCAGATATTAATAAATTCATCATTCAACCACCTACCCGGCCGTTGCTGCTGAATGACTTACGCAAAATTTATAAATCAGGCTGTTAATAAATAATCGTATCTTACTTACAATTAGGTATGAGACTCCTCGGGAAGTTGTACCGGAGCAGTTCCCTGGAGAGCTGGCACTGCGAGAAGGTCTTTGCGTGGCCGTGCGAGCTCGGCACCAGGCTGAGAGCCACGACGAGGACCAGCACCTCTGATATTCTGGACATTCTGCCAACAAATAACATACTTATTGAAATATGAGTCGATTTCTTCTAGGCAGGCGTGTTCCGACGATGTTTATATCCCACTAGGAAACCCTGTGCAGTGTTACCAACTCCAAAAATTCTGAGTCCCTAGATTCTTAATCAAAAGTCGCTAGAAAGTCGCTAAAACTAACTCCACCAAGAGCGGATCCAAAATTTTGTCTGGGAGAATATTTATAATTTTGTCGGGGACAGAAAAGGCGGTGTCAAATGTTAGGATAGGTAAAAAAATTAAGGTAATTGGAATTGGAGAATTGGCCGTATTCAATAGCAAAACTTGGATTTGAAAGAAAATTGGACGTGTTTCTTTGAATATTTTTTGAAATATCTAAAGCTAGGTCTGTTTTAATTTGTACTCCAAAAGTCGCCAGATATGTCGCTAAACAATTTTTGTCGTCAAAACTTTATTTTAGTCGCTAAGACTTGAGCAAAAGTCGCCAGTTCTAGCGACTAAGTCGCTAAATTGGCATCCCCGACACAGGGTCCCTGTGTCGGGGATGCCATGGAACACACACGAATACACATCAAAATTATCACATCATTGCTATTGTACTATTTTATCCGAAATAAAATATTTGAATTTGAAAATTGCTTATCACCAGACAAGCCTAGATATGCTTTTGGAGTTTAATATACCTTCTCATATGAAAAACTAGATACGTCCCGTGGTTTCACCCGATAACATACAAAACAGTTTTTTTCGATAAATCTATACTAATATTCTATAGAAGTAAAGTTTGTGTGTTTGTATATTTGTTAAATTGTAAGGGGTAATCTCGGGATCTACTGAACCGATTTTAAAAATTCTTTCACCAATAGAAAGCCACATTATTGCTGAGTGTCATAGGTTATATAAAAAACCGAAAAATAAAAAAGGCTTTTACGTGGTAGTCCGTTTTGCAAAGTGAATCGGAGAAAAAACGGTCCGGACGGCGCGCGATGGCTTCGGGTTTAATTAACATTATGCCCAACGAAGTGGGCACGGGTCAGATAGTCTAAAATAAAAATATGTATCTCATGCCTTAATCCAAAATATAACCTCCTTCCACCTTTCATCAAATCCGTTGACTCATTTTAACGTAACTACGGCGACGTAACAAACAAGCATACCGACAAACATAGGTATCTTCTAAGTCTGCGTCTTCGACCACATCGTCGCTCATCAGGCGAGTTGATGGTCAAACGCGGACTTATTCATCATATCATAATAATATCATATCATTTGCAACCTTTTAATCCTCCCACTGCCATTTTAAGTTAAAAAACAAGCATTAAAATTTACTTACAATACCATCTACTTTGATTTGGTTAATTAACACCCTTAACAACTAAACAAAAGAAAAAGTTAGTTAATTTTAATTTTCCAACTTTTAGGGCCAACTTTTTCACCTGCAAGTGGCCCAACTGGCCCTATAACTTTCCCTCATATCTAAAAGCTTTTGAAGCGTTTACAAGCTCGATCCGAACTAAACAAACTTCGCGACTGCGTTTCCGGCACGCTCGGTTATAAATGTAAATTAAACGTGAAATGGTTACGCCACAATACAGTTATCAACTCAGAGTTTAGTTACAGACGAGTTTGGAACATGGTTACTAGCTGCATCCGGCGAGTTATCTGCTATCGTACTCGAAAGCTATACAGGGTTATACAGAAAGGGTATGTAAGTCGAAAAGGGCTCATCTCATAGTACTCATCATTACTAACAACTTTTATTATGGGACCAAACCGGAATTCGCGAAAAAAATATCGGCTGGTCCATAGAAAAAAAGCTAATTTGACACTCGACAAATGTATGGAAAAGCAAATTTTTTTTCGCGAATTCCGTGTTGGTTCCATAGTAAAAGTTGTTAATAATGATGTTGTTAATGCTATGAACCCTTCTCGGCTTAGCATTCCCTTTCTGTATAACCCTGTAGAATGTCTTACACAATGTCTCATGGCAATACATTTACGTAGCATACACGGTTTCAGTTCCAGGGACCCTATTCTTGGGCGCTCGAGATTATCTCCGTCTCTATCACTAAAATAATATATAATCTCAGTAAAATAATAATAATATATAATCACAAAATCACACTAATATTTTTAATGTAAATGTTTGTATGTGTGTGTATGATTGTTACTTTCCCACGCAATAAAATAACTACATATTTGGATGGAATTTGGAAAATTCTAGCTTATTCCTAAATTCCATATAGACTTTTATTTCTTTTATACCGGAAAAAAATACTGTTACAGTATAGATAGACTAAGATCCCACTGCACGAAACATTACCTTACAAGATATCAATACAAGGCTATAAGGAAAAGGTATGGTCAGCCTTAAAGGGGCGCAAAAAAAGACAATTGTACAATCTCTTAGTAATAATTGTCTATCCATTTGTAGGTTGGCCTTCCCCAGTCTGAACTCTACACTGAGAAAAATGGCCATCAAAATCTAAAGAACGATGAATTCTATTAAAGTACGGAGCACACTGATATCACCAATAAGTGCAATCATAAACTATGGTGGTAACCATCATAAACTGGTGCTAATCATCGTACATTTTAGTCATATCAGTATGCTCCGTATTTTTAGTGAATTCGTCATTCTTTTAGCGGAATTTAGATGGGCATTTTTTCAGTGTATCTGAAGCCGATGCTTAGTGGATGGCGAGTAAAACCGCGGGGCGCTAGTATCTAATAAGCTAGTCATGGCACGAGAGAGCTGTTTGTATGCTCGTAGGTACTTCAGGGGCTCAAGTGCTTTCCAATTTGAGGTAGCATTCAGAAGAGCCTTTTAGCAACCTGGAGCAGACAGCTTGCAAGCTGCTAACGATTATATTATTACTTGTACCTAATACAGTATGACATGTTTGATATTTGAGCTTGGGAGGGAATTTATTGTTTGTTTATTTATTTTATTTACATTCAAATGCTTGTTATGCTTACAGCAAAGCCAACACAGAAGGAACGTATACTGTAGTCACCGCATTACCAACTGAGTCGTGCGGCCATAAATAATTTCTCTATGTCTATCTCGCTCGCACTTGTAGGTCTTATGGACCCGCATAGTGATGTGCGTAAGATAGTTATAGGCGCTTATCGATAAGAATAAAATCAGATAGACGATACGACTAACGACTACGACGACTAAGACGAAGGCCCTACGACTCAGTTGGTAACGCGGTGACTATAGACATATGTGTTTTTTATTGCTTTATTAGATGGAGTTTGGTCGATATTTGAACATGACATAGTTACATTGTTATTTTATTTAGCAATAGCAATTTTTTTTCGGTTAAAAAATATCGTAAATCTAAATCGGTTTAACCGTTTGGGACTAACAATACCACAGACAGATACACCCTACACATCTAAAAATGAATTAAACAACTAAAAATTTAATAAAATAAATTAAGCATGTGCCTTAATCTATATTCATTGTTAGCTTTGTCGCACTGTAGCTATAATGCCGAAGTCATTATTCTCGCTGAGAAAATAAAGCCAGGCCGAGCACCCAGTTCGGTCGACGGACGAAATTGTTTTATTTTCAGCAAAAACTTGAAACTCAATTATAGCGACCGACGAGGCGGTGAAGGTGCGTTCCGTTGCGCCGCTCACTTTGTGCACTCGCCATTATGCGGGGCGTGCAGACGGGCGGAAATTAGCGCAATGTGAGTTGACCATGTGATCTGTCAAGTCTTGGGACAGAACGACAAAGAAATATAAAAGTTACAATGTACAGGGTGCAAGTTAGCAAGCATCGAACAGCTTTTTTAATTGGCCAAGTCGAAGAAAACTTAGTACTACAAAAGTGTCAAATTATAATGACTATTGAAAAAGTGAAATTCTACAATAAGGTTTCTTCAGGTTTTTCTGAGGGGCTAATGCCATTAGAAATTTCCATTTTGTCCGAGTTGAAAAATATTGTAAGAGACATGAAAACAAGTATTTATAATTATGTATTATTATTAGTAAGAATAGGAAAGTTTAAGTTGTAAAAAAATTATATATCAGTTGAATAGATAAATTAAAAAAATATTTTTTTTTTGCTATTTTTAGACCTAGCATAATTTGCAAAGAAGCTGGATCACGTCAAAATGTAGGTTTTGACAATACAAGATGCCAAGTGAATTCGTCAACTTTGTCGCAACGACTCACGTCGCTTGCGACCCGACAGCTGTCATAATCCCAAATCCGCCCGTCTACCCCGCCTCCACAAAGACTTTACATCCGGCTCCGAACGGAACCGAGTTATGGGTCGGAACGCCGCCGCTAGCGTTTGTTTTCGGATATTTCGGAACTTTTGTCCGACAAGTGCTCAGGATTTAGTAGTTGCATGTATTAATTGCGAACTAGTCTGCGGTTTTAGTGTTTCATTATGGGTTTGAGATTTAACAAGCTAAAGTGCTGGTGGAAATGACCTATTTTTTTGCTATATAAAAAGCTTAAAAAACTCTCATCGGAAAAAATAGTCAAAAAAGTCCACCAATATTATTATTTTTAAAATTTTAAACACCCAGCAACATTTTCAACAAATCTGTGTACTACGCGTCAAGCTAATAACACCTTGTTCGCGTCCGAAATTAAAAAACAAATTAAATTTAAAATAATATAACAATAAAATATATACCTACTCCAAAACGCTGATTAAATACCGATATAACAATAATTATATACCCTAAAATCACTAATTAAAAGTCGAGTCAAATTTCAAAATTCGAGCAGCTACGAGTATACTCGGATCTACCATCAAACGTAGTGCTTTTAGCGAGAAGCCTAACGCAAACTAGGCTTCCTACAAATATCAAAAGCTCTATTACAGTATTCAAAAAGCTCTCAACGAAATTAGATCACTCTACCGCGTTCCTGATATTACCACTAACTAGTACTCCGCATTAATACTCTGGCTTGCCAAAACTAGCTGATGTTTTGGTAAACCGGCAAATAACATAGATATAAAAGGATAAACATAGACTTTTTGTAGTGGTAGGGCTCTTTTGCAGAGCCCGCCTGGGGAAGTACCACACCTTTGCCAGTTATTCCACCGCCAAGCAGTAATGTGCAAACATTACTGTGTTCCGGTTGGAAGGGCATTGTTTCCAGTGAAATTACCGGGCAAATGGGAGATTAAACAACTTATATCTCAGGGTGACGAGCGCAGCGCTGTGCCGCGCAGGGTCTTGAATTCTGCGAGTTCAAAATTCTGGGTGGTGCCAACGAGTCACACTGACTCGTTTTGGTGTGACTGGTTGAGAACCCCTCGTGCAGACCTGTTATGGGCAAACGTGACGTTTAACATCAGGCGAGCGATTTGCTCGTCTCGTCACTCGATTACATAAAAAAAAAAAAAAACTTAGTAAAACATATAAATAGGTAAAACCAGAAATGCACAGATCTATAGATATCTATATATATAAAATGTTATGTTGGTTTGTGTACGCTTCAAAAAGTCAAAAAGTTCTGCACCGATCGTGCTGAAATTTTAGCATGATACCTATATAATACGCATAGAGGATTGTTTTTAACAAATTTTTTTATCCACAGCGAAGCGTGGCAGGGAACTGCTAGTACATATATAAAAGAACAAACATAGACATAATAAAACATGTAGGTAATAGAAATGTATTAAAGCTAACTGCTTTCAATTGAATCTGATCCTCTGACTTGTTTCGATCACATTCGGTGATCTTCAAAACTAAATGCTCAAATGTTTCAAAACCACGTTAGTTCTGTAAAATTATTTGGCAAATGAAGTTTTTAAGATGCCAATTTTACTAAATAAAAAAAGTTTAATTAGATCTGACATTTTTACGTTTTGCTCAAAAATTTATAAAAACTTTTATTATAATATATATAAATCTCGTGTCACAATGTTTGTCCTCAATGGACTCCTAAACCACTTAACCGATTATAATAAAATTCGCACACCATGTGCAGTTCGATCCAACTTGAGAGATAGGATAGTTTAAATCTCAAATTATAGTCGCAATTTTAATTTATTGCAAATTATATATATACTGATAATTTCAAGTTAGCATCAACATACTACGGTTGCTATAGTTACGCAATAGCATAACTTTTGACATTTGACATAGAATTGACGCAATGGCTTTTGACAGGACAACGTCTGTCGAGTCAGCTAGTTTGACTATAAAGTAAGTTCACATAGGCCAAATGGCTAGCCCAAAGTAGCAAATAAAAACCTTAAAACTCTGCCATCGGTATCAGTCTTTAGACCGCCTGAAAGCCTCTGACATAGCTTGCTTGGCAGTTATTGAACTAAATCGCCATTAGACATTTTTATTTATTTTTTATTTCTTCATTTTAACCACAAACATAAATACAGCGATATATAAAGACTCTCTCGTTATAGGCGAAACTTCTGACAGGTACCCGTGTTTGCACAATAAAACGTAGTTCGAATCATAAAACTAACTTTACAGCACAATTTCAAACGAAAACATACATTGATGTTTATAACTTTGCCGCGAAATAAATAGCTGGTTAGTTAAACAGCTGTTTTACTGTTCTGCAAGTTAGTTTTATGAACAATGCGATTTAATTGTACTGAAACTGTGGTAGATATTTAAAACCAAACTCGAATTTACGTTCTAACTAAATACGATTCCAAATAATTTCAATGAGAAAAAGCTATTTTTTTTAAACTACACTTAAATGGCTATGTGATAATGATTTATTAGCGGAAGTTTACCTTTTTTTAAAGATTAATATACCTTGTTTTAACAAGCTTTTGCGATATGCATTATGCATGCGTTAATATAAATAAAACGATTTATTAAAATTTACAAATAAAAAAGCTAAGAAAAGTTTTTAAAAAAGTTCATCGATGATTAACCGATGGTCAATTTTTTGTAAAACCAGCCCTAAATAGTCACATTCAGTAAAAGATCAGAATAAAATTGGCTTATCGCGGAGTTTACGAGTTACGGCTGACAAAACTGCAGTTTGTGCGCGTGCCTCGCATTCCTGTTTTATGCGTTTTCCGTCCGAATGCTGTTCGAATTTCATGCATCTACGTTGTTTGAAACATTTGTAGCTTGTGTGAAACCACCTAATGATTTTTTTAAATTATTTTTATTTGTTTTTTATAAAAAAATAAAAAAACAATAATGTATAAAAATCTTGAAAACTAGGCTGCCGCCGGCAGCGGAGCAGAGCCCAAGCTACCGGTGGTTAGGGCTGCAGAGACAGAAACCTACGGACGATTCGTGCCGTGTCGAGGACCACTGCCTTCTACATCTGACCCTTGAGCCAACCGTCTAGCGAGAGCCTCTTGAGATGTTGGTCGAGGCTTTTATTTATTTATTATTTCATTATATATTTTTTAAATAATTGCCTTAAAATCCAGTCGTTATTGTAGGGGTGGGTTGTTAGATTAGGATTTTATTTGTATTTGGTTTGTTTCTTCTGTATTAATTTTTGACAATGTATTGTTTTTTGCTATTTTATTTGAATAAATGATTTATTTTTTTAATAAAAAAAAAACATGTTAACCCACTATCTGAATAAAGAATAAAGGTCTTGTCCATCTCTTTGCAAATGGTGTGGTTAAGTCTAAATATTTCAAAACGAAATTGTTTTGAAAAACATTGATTCCGTTTCTTACAAGAATCAGCTAATAAAATACAAGGGTTAAGAAAATAATTTCGTTGTCATTGAAGTTAAACAGGTATATCGATTTTCTGATCAATCAGACACGGGGAATTGGTTCAAAATTCAGTAGCAAGGTTTGTGTAATTCGACTTAAAAAAGCTTGTAAAATATTTATACAGCAAAATAACACAAGCTTTTAGACCAAGCTGTGAAATTGTAATTTCAGAATCCCCAACTCTTAATAAATAAGCGTTAATAAAAAAAATATTAAACCCTAGTATTTTTTTTCAAAATTTATAAATTTCAAATTCGAAACTAGTAATTTTTCCAATTTTCATAATTTATAAATAAAAAAATATAAAACTTACCTGATAAATTGGAAGGGTCTCGTATGCAACCGCCCACGCCGGAGGTCTAATGTGCACTGATAGCTCAAGTGGCCAATTATCCATTTGGCGAATGCACCAGCGGAAATAGGGTCTGGATTCGAGGGCTGGACTATATAGGTCAGCTGTGAATAGACCAGGGTTGCCAGGTATGAAGTTGAAATTTCCCCATTTCCCATAAAATCATAGTTTTATCAAGATAACTATCGTACAGCGTCATTCGGCCTACCTTACGCAGCAAAAAAAACTCATAACATCGTAGATATATCTAGTCAGTCTGATTCTTACCCACCGTTCCCTATAAAACGACTTGCTTAAAATTTTGGCAAAACAAAATCGATTCACCCAGTCAAAAGTTATGAGGTAACAAAAAAAAAAAAAACATACAGTCGAATTGAGAACCTCCTCTTTTTTTGAAGTCGATAAAACAATGAATAGAACGTTTGACAGTTTCGCTTATAACAAGAGGTAGAAGAAGACACAAGAAATTAAAGTTTTGGATTGTCGAAATTTATGTTTTTCTCCTATCGTACATCGTACGGCACGGGTCAAATTATCGTACATCCCCATAATTGTGGTACAGGTTGGCACTGCTGGCAACCCTGGAATAGACCGACAAGATTGCGACAGCTTTAACAAGTGGTTGGAATTGTAAAAGTAGAGGTAGGTAGGGCTAGATCTTTCCAGCACTGTGAATTAATAATTGAGATCAAATTGTCGCCCTACACTTACATCATACATTTTTCTTTACATGAATTTTTAGTAACTATTCTCTTTTGTGACTTGAATCGGTAGCTACTGTTTGTCCACTGCTGGACATTATCCTGTCCTAAATAACTTTTAGTTTTTGATATGTTCTGAGAAGTTGAAAAAATCAATAATACTCAATTTTCAATTCCAAATTTTCATTCGACTCACTTTTCGGTATAGCTTATCTATAGAGATATCGTATGTATCGTAATCATCATAGTTTAGCAACTACGGTCGAGACTATTTCTAGTATCATGTCTATAAAGAACTTTATCAGTTCAAAATTCAATTTATTATGCTTGTGGGCCTGGTTTAAAATTACAAAGCTGGTTAAATACGAGTAGATAAAAGTCAATATCACTAATTGGTCACAACGTTACTCGAGTCCTATCCTTTACTTCTTATACCACATAGGCTAGTGAACACTACTAGGTATACCACGCTAAACTAAAGTTTACCCTAGAATTTCTAACTTATTTGTAGTTGGTCCTGAATTCGCGTTTGCCGTCAGTTTCTTGCCAAAATCACCTGTAGTATAAACAAAGTTGAACCGGCGGACAAGCTTCAACTAGTTGGTCTTGGGTCATTGAAAACTGCCGACTGAACCTTGGGTTTATTTGTGAGGCAAAACTAACCTAGTTACCTTCTTGTAGTGTTGAAACTTGGGCGTTGGGTTTGGTTTTGATAAATGGATAATAGCTTGAAGGCTGAATTTCTGCTTTTAAATGAATTTGAAACATGAATATTGTTAAGATGGAGTTTTATTATGAAAATTAATGGGATTTTAACATGTCCTAACTAATATCACAAATTCGAAGTGGAGTTTGTTCGTTTGTGACGATCTCACGCCTTGACTAACTGTTCATCATGAAATAGCATTAGGTACAAGTACATACACGTGTCATACATGCAACCTTTTAATCCTCCCACTGCTGGGATACAGGTCAGTGAGTTAGGATACACGTGAGTTCAGGAAAAGTCATTTTCATCATAATTATCATCACCGAGGAGCAGCTAGTTTTGTTACTCGTATATTTACACGGCAGTACAAATTATAAAGTAAGGTACTCAGGCTAAAATTCCGATCATATCCAGTAACCTTCATCAAGGAGTAGTTTGAGTTACGTTGGACACCTGTGTCTCAACAATACTGAATTCGAATTTAAATAATTTATTGTTTTGCCCTCCAAATTTCTACTAATATGTTTTTGGGCGTGAATGTTTCTGACCATGTGTTTCTGTAACTACGAAACCGACTTTGATAAAATTTGGAATAGGGATAGCTTATGCCCTTTTTTTTTTTTTTTATTTTTTTCTTTTTTTTTTTGGGGGGGTGGGAAATCATCAAATGACCCCTCCCACTCTTGGGCAGAGCGGAAGGGAGTGTCAGACTTCTACTGACTAAAAACCACCCATGTTCCTTCTACGCCCTTGTGCCGCCGAGGCCGCGGTAACTTCTGAACGACCCGCAGCCCCGACGGGATAGCTTATGCCCTGGATTAACACATAGCTACTTTTCATCATCACTGTTTTTCATAGCTAGTTCAAAATATTTGCTGGTTGCCACTAGTTTTTCTGGCTCGGTTACGACGCTTTAGTAGAATGTGTAGAATATTTTCCGCAGCAGCACCCGTTATCTACTGTGTGCCGTCAAGATTGTTGTATGCCACTAGAGTGGGCCAAAATCGCGTTTTTAAAGCACGGTTTTAAGCTGGAAAATTCAGAAGTAAAATAAAATACCAGGCGAGCATAAATGTGTAGAAAGTTGGATCGCCAACATTTTACAGGAGCGCGCTTTGGGAGTCGCATATCCACTTGAGTCGCCATGGTCGATCGAGTTCAAGTAGATCGAGTCTCTCTTTGTATTGTGGTGTTTTTATTCGATGCGAAATTGATAAAATAAAATATATAATTTAAAAAACACGCATTGTCATCGGTCTTTAACAGGTGTGCAAAGTTTGAATTAAATCTGATCGTTCAAAGTACGGCAAAATCGAGCTCAATGGAGTCGGTTACATACATACATACTCGTATATACATACATCAATTGCATACATACAGGTGAAACTAATAAAAGCGTGTTAACAAACTAGCTGCGCCCCGCAGTCTCGCCCGCGAGATGATAAATATTAGCGATGGTGGTGATGATAAAAAGTAGTGTCTCTTTCAGTACCCCTGACAAGAATTATGCGTCATGATGATCGGTTGAGTAGCTAAGACACAAAAGCTCATGGGTTGATTACACGTAACGAGTACAGTGGCGAAACAGTACCCTCAGCCGAGCACTCGGTTTGTATAATATCGACTCGTCATAAGGTATAAACCTTATGACGAGGCGATACAGTCACTAGAACCATGATTTGTTTGCTCGGCCGAGTATGCGCATTTACTGTCTCGCCACTGTACTCGTTACGTATCAACCCACTACAAACAAACAATCAAGCTTACCTTCGCATTTAAACAACAAAAAAAGTTTCTGCCCCTTCTAATAATCTCAATTTATAACTACGTTGAGACGTATGTTTAACTCCAAAATCTTTAAACTTAAAGTTGTATTACAAAAGCACCCATTTCCTAATCTCTTGATCCTGTTACGCCCAAAATCACAATAAAAACCCTCCTCCATAAAACTGTATTTGCACACGAATTTGTATACACATCTCATCCTTTGCCAAAAGCACTAGCACTCAGTAATATATCGTGGACAAAAACCAGAAAACGCTGACCTTCGAAGCTATACTCGTTTCACAATTTTACAGGTCTGGTTATATTGGTAGAGCACCCATGCCTTTAAGGGGATGTACGTTACAAATATTTTATTAGGCTCTATAGGACCCTTTTGTACGCTTACTTATCCTTTTTGTGCTTACGAAGGCTTATCAACAAAGAGGTGACGATTCAACGCTTGGACCTTAACTTTATTGCGCTTTTGTGGGGTTAAATCTATTTTTAAAATGGTACAGGTGTTTATAATTTTTAGGAGTAAAGAAGCGATTCTAATGGTGTTTATATGGTACGAATGTTAAACACTGATATTTGTGATTAGTTAATTGCATTGAAATTGTTATTATTAGATGTTTGAATGATTCAAATCAAAAAATTCAAAATTATAATAATTTATTGCAGGTTAAAAATTTAAATATTTGCTCTGGGTTGGGTGTTAGTTGTCCTTGTCTTTGTGTGTGTTCCATGGCATCCCCGACACAGGATTTATCCTAGTGGTAAACTACGAGTGTGAAATGTTATTTCATGTTATTTTATTTCCTCCACGTCAAAACAATAGTTAGTATTTGGGTTAAAGTAAACAAAACAAAAATTATTTCATATCATTTCTTAATTTTTTTATAGTTATTATTCCTTTTTTGCGTTGTCAACAAAGAGTCGTTGTATTGTGTTGTATTGATCAAAATACCCAATAGGAACTAGTCAAACGTCAACAACAAAGTATTTATCACCACGTCAGTCGTCCGCTGGTAGTTCTCACGTCGGCGGGTCAACGCGCGTCCGTCACCTACTCTCCTATCAATTGTCGCGTAATTCCCACTTGTTCCCGACAAACTGCTGGTGGGATAAGTTCGGACAGAATAGCGAGTAAAAATAATGTTCTTTTTTTAATCTTAACAGGAATTCCAAGACGAAAAATAAGGAGAATCCTGTTATATCACTGGTCCTCCTATAACTGCATACGACTAGGTTGCTAGGTTTGTTGTATCACTGGATTGTAGACAAAAAATGGCCTTGTTTCTCCACATATCTCTAGCACATTTAGGTATCAAGAAAATAAAAATAAGAAGACGGTTTTAAAACTGTAACATATACAAAGTAGCCTATATTTTCTGGATCATAATAATATTTGAACCTTGACATGATCCATGGATTGACACCTCATTCAAAATAAAATGAGTAGCTTAGGCGCTACGATGGATCATTCATAAATGCAAACAAGCTAAACACAAAACCTTTCCTTTTGACTTCGCCATAGTCGTGCAAAAATAAGAAGCAGAAAGAAATATACCAATTTAAAAATATGTAATTCCGCTACAATTTTCCTTCTTGTTCCCTTCCACACCGTCGTCCGGCCGTCACTCACCAGAATTGGTCTATTACGTCGCATCCACGCGCGGTGCAGCGATTCTTACACAAGTGCGCGATTATAGCAAAATTGCCTTTCGTATGGCTGTTACTGTGCCACTTGGAGAAGTTTATGCTACGTCGTAGAGGATCGCTACGTCTGCTACGACGTAGGTGACTGTGATGATGCTAGGGTGGGGGTTGTGCTACGGTTGTTTTGGTAGGGGAGGGTTGGGTGATGTTTGTCGTTGTATGAGAATGAATGTTTCATATTACCTCATATGGTTTGAATAAGCGTTCTGTCATTTGCCATAAAAGATGCGTTTCTGTGGTACAATCAGTTGGACCATGGATATAAATACTTTCTAGAGTTGGACTACTGACAAATTTACTTCCCCGTAGTCCAACCGGTTGGACCACTGGTAAACTAGCTTCCTTCTGGTACAATCGGTTGGACCACGGATAGATTTACTTACCAGTGGTACAACCAGTTGGATATAGCGGTTGGACCACGGGTCGGGAGCAGAAAATAATAAATCGATTTCTTTCTTAATATTTTTTTTTGTTGTCAACAGAATGTGGCTAGTGGGCGCTCTGGCAGTTGTCTGCTGTGTGTCCCAAGCGAGTGCGCAATGGCGCTGCCCCGTGCTGAGCGCGCGACCTGCGGCCGAGTGCGCGTGCGACCTGCCGCACACGCTGCGCTGCGCCGGCGACCATACTGCGTTACAGGTACGTGTGATACATACAATGCTCTTGCACCAGCAATGAGGGTAAATGAGGGCAATCCCATTACTGAATAAAAAAAAGCGATCACATAGCGTTTCAGGTACGTGAGCTACAAAGACATTGGCACATTTTCTTTCTTCATTGGTCTTATGCTGAGTACGTAACCTGCAGCATTCTCTGCGCTGCGCTGGTGACCATACTGCGTTACAGGTACGTGGGCTAATCAGACTTGGGCGCCTCACCGTGCTGATCATGTGATTTGTAGCCAAGTGCACCGGTGACCTGCTGCACATGCTGCGCTGCGCCGGCGACCATACTGCGTTATAGGTAAGCGAGCTGTAGGCCTAGCATTACTTCTGACGTAAAATACTCCGGTATGACTGTTCAGACTGGGGCGCTGCACCGTGCTGATCATGTGGTTTCTAGCCAAGTGCGCTTGTGACCTGCTGCACATGCTGCGCTGCGCCAGCGACCACGCTACGTTGTTGGTACGTCAGATAAACAGACAATGACACTGCCTCATACCTGAAAACGAGTGCGCTTGCGACCTGCCGCACACACTGCGCTGCACCGGCAACCACACTACTTTACAGGTTAATGAGTTATACTGAAAAGGGCACTGCCTCGTGTTAAGCGCGTGATCTGCAGATGAGTGCACTCATGATCTGCCGCACACACTGACTTTTAGTATAAATAAATTTCAAGCGATATTTTACGGTCGTTCATTTATTGCCCTTATTTATTACTCTTCGCTGTGTTGACAAACTATTAGTTATTCTAAAATTCTGTACTACGAGTACCTTGCCCTCTAAACTTCTTTTTAAAAATCTATATCTTGAACGCCTGTATTCAGTACTTAAAGTTCAATAGACCAAAAATATGCACATACCCGAAATAGCTTGAAGATATTCGCTCAAGGCAATCTCGTGAAAGTGGGGCATGTCTCGGATCAAATACTTCCTAACCCATAGACATTGCACGTCGTGCAAATACTTTCAGTCAACACATTGGTACGAAAGTGCGTATAAAATGTTTGAACATCAGCAAACTATCTTAAATGTTCGCGTTACAAGATTGGTATAGTCAATTCACTCCCATAAACCACTTCAGTAACATCAATATTATGATAAGCTTTCGATCAAGATAATCCAAGCATGCAAGCAAAACGTCCTTTGCATTACAAGCTTTTATTTAGCTTGCCCTGTTGGTTGTTCTTAATGTATTGGTTTTGGTTTGGGTCAAATCTTGCAAACTGAGTTATGAACCACTTCCTGGTGTTGAGCTGAAAGGTATACCGGTGTAACTCAGATGACAGTGCTATAAAAGCTTGTTTTTTAAAATTTTTGTTTTATTATTATTTTTATTTCACAATACCATTCTAAAAAGGCATTCGGAAAAGGTGAGGTTTTTTTTAAAGAATTACCAAATACTGTAATGTACTGGCCCCGCCTCTACAGATTACCAGGTGGGACAGAAAAATGTTAAGAACCCGTATTTTGTATTGTCTAGAACGTATCAAGTCGTCGTCTTGGACGCAGTGGGGCGAGCAAATTACTGAACAGAGGGCGTCTTGATAGACCAGCGCCAGTCGGATGTGAGATGCTCTGAAGGCTGGTGATTGATTAAGGAACAGATGCCAATCGAGACTAACATTTCCACCAAAAAATATCTAAACCAACAAGAATTATTATTGAAGCAAAATAAAAACCCAACTACAAAATGTAGCTTTGTCTTTGTACAAATCTAAAAAGAATTCGCAATCTAAAATCAAGCTGTTATGGTGCAAGAAATTCACAAAAATACACAGAGACCTGCAAACTAACAAAAAACGAAAATAGCTTGAAATCGTGAGATAGCCAATTCAACATCAAAGTCGCTAACTACTTATATACCTACATATACTACTAAATATTGGACCGTATGTAAGTTCGTATAGGCCAAGTACCTAACCTTAATGTCAAAGTTATGTAACACAGCAGGAAAAAGTAATATCAACCACGAGCAGACTTTCGGTGGTCTGATGTCATTGTTAAAGTGGTTGGAAGGCAGTGGATGAAACTGGCACGTGACCAGGAAAGATGGTGCTAAATAGGAGATCTGATGGACAATGGTTAAGGAGGATGATCTATAATTGACCGAACGAAGTGAAGTCTCAGGGTCTAGGGGAACAAATAGAATACAGAAAAAAAACCAATCTTGATAAAAGTGTGCAAGCAAGTACGTCATTTTAATACAATTTTTAAGTTTAAATAATATGAGCGAAAAGTCGTTGGGTTGGGGAAATTTAGGCGCTGTGAGGTCTCAGTTCGCCACGAATTACTAGTATTATTTTTCATCATCATCATTATCATAAACCATTTTCACCCCTTCTAAATATTTTTTCTATATATTTTCTTATATCTTTCTGTATGAATCTACACTACACTATGTCTACGTTGTTCAAGATATCGCACCTTAGCTTCATCCAATCCACACCTCCATACAGACCTATTAAAACCCAATCTGCTCCTCCAACAATGCCGTACAAGTCATGAATACTAAGCCGCCAAATATCCAATACTGCAAGACTATTGAGGTGTTATACTCCGAGATAGTGTGCACTGTACAGCGGACGTCGATTCGGAAACAATACGTAGCTGAGCGCCCCTACTTGTTGCTTTCGATGCTTGGAAACTTTGAGAAAACTTTTGAGTGAAATACGGTAATTACAACAATGACGACGAATAACGATTTGCTCGGCTCGTCAGTCAAAAACTTAAAAAAAGTCATTAAAAGTTCTGCTATTCATCGATAGATGGCTAAACTAAAAAGTATCTAGTCGAAGTGGGGGGTGTTAGGTTATTTTCGTTACGGAATTTCTGGATTCGGTCTCCACGCTCAAGGCCCGCGATAGAAGCTATGCAATAGCCTAAAAATAACGTCACAGCGAATTATGTCAGGAACTATAACAGCTAGCAGTTAGAATTGATATGACATATGACGCTAGATAATGTTAACTACTTCCACTACAATTTGTGGAACAGAAATGCTAAGAAATAGTTTTTTACGTTTTTTACGTTTACGCTAAAGTTTTATAGGGTATGCGGACCTAAAATAAAGCCAAGCAATGTGGTCATGTAAGGTATCAAATGAAAGGTATCAATCAAAAAGTAAGCTCATATACTCGTAACCGACGACCTAGACATTTTTTTTTATCTAGATCTGCAAAAGAACTCATACCTAATACAGAAAAAACCGGTAGTCTCTTGAAGTGACTAAGTTCGAGTTACAATAGTACTACCACCAAATGAGCCACAACTAACTCCACCGCGTCGAGTAAACAAGCGTCGGATTGACACCTGGAGGCTGTTTGAGTAGGGTCCCATCAGACCCTTGGACGGCTGTACTCAATACGTATTTACCGAGCGGGAAATACACAAAAATAAATACTACTATAGTGTTCGATAAATACAATTAACGCTTCACGGTTGGGGATAACGTTGCATAGTGTGTTTGTTTTTAACTCAAGACGCAAAAAAGGGGCGTTTGTCTATGTATTTGTGAGTCTGTCATGGCATTATAACTTCGGCAGATTTTGATGCGGGTTTTTTGTTTAAAAATCTCTAAAAAAAGATGATTTCCAATTCTTGAATCTTAGCTAAAACACTCTCGATCTAATCACTTTTCAAACAGTAATACCTAAATGAAAATCGGTTCATCGAAAGACACACAAACACATAGATAGACACAGCGACGCAGCACACTTATATATACACACGTTAAATTTAAAATGTCTGTGTTTAAAAAAAAAAAATAATAAAATAAACGTTTCACACTCATAGCTCCCCACTAGGAAATCCTGTCGGGGATGCCATGGAACACACACAAAAACAAGGACAACTAACACCCAGACCCAGAACAGATATTTAAATTCATCATTCAAACATCTGCCCGGCCGGGAATCGAACCCGGGACCTCCGGCTTATAAGGCGGATATATTACCGCTGAGCCAAACAGGCCGACAAATTGGGCTTGCAGTTAAAAATAAATTCAAGTAGACCCACGAAAATCAACAGAACTAGTTAAACAGCACGTAATCAAATCCCAAATAAAATAATTAACGAATAATTTCATCCGTAACCGAAATTAAAATATTTCAGCCACGATCAAAGGTGGCAATTAATAATGAATCCCGTAATTTCACTAACATTCTAATTACAAGGTTCCAGGGATTCTGGAATAAATTCTAAGGAACGTGGAAAGAGAAGCGTTTGTCTGAATGGTACAGTGCAGTTAAAACAGAAGAGAAGCCAAGCTGTTTTCAAAGATATATTAATTGCGAGAAAACATTTATTGATACAAAACTCTCATTTAATTAGCGTAATACCTACATATTAGAAAAAATAAATTTTATTCAACCATCATCATCATTATCATCATCATCATCATTATCATTATCATTTTTTCATTATCTATCATTGCTTGCCATCTCGCCTGATGGTAAGCAATGATGCGATTTACAATGGAGCATAATGCTGCCCTCACAAGACCAAGAGCGGTATCTCAAAAAAAAAAAAAATAGCTTTTTCACGCATCAGATGCGTAATTTTTCAATCTACGAGTATCAGATCAGATCAGATGCAGGAAAAACCAGATTTTTTCTGAGATATTGTTCTTGGGCTTATGAGGGCTGAATAATGTATCGGCACACGCTACGAGAAATTGGATAGTAACTTTTTTTGCGTATTGAACACAAACATTATAATTACAAAGAAGCCTTACAAAAGTGATGAAAAATGTAAATTCCTCTCCAATACTACTCCACTGTAACAAAATTTAGTTAGCCGGGAAAATTGTTGAAACACAATTTTCGGGATAAAATTGTAACGTATCTAAATGTGGGTCGCGTAACTCGTTATTTAATTTATTTCTCCTTGTTTCGGTTTACAAAGGAATCGCTTTTTAGTTTTAACAAAGTCATAATCATTGTTGCTAGAAACATTGTGCTTCTACAGCGTTATAAGAAAAGGGTATGCTAACGCGAAAAGGGCTGATAGTACTCATTATGAACTACTTTAACTATGGATCGCTCACCCGGAAATAGCGAAAAGAAAATATAAATAGACTTTTATTAAATTCTGCTGTTTCAAACAAATTGTTGAGTTTGTTCCATTGAAAAAGTTTTTTTTTTTTTTTTTTTTATTTGATTGGGTGACGAGACGAGCAAATCGCTCGCCTGATGTTAAACGTCACGTTTGCCCATAACAGGTCTGCGCCACCCAGAATTTTGAACTCGCAGAATTCAAGACCCTGCGCGGCACAGCACTGCGCTCGTCACCCTGAGATATAAGTTGTTTAATCTCCCATTTGCCCTGTAATTTCACTGGAAACAATGCCCTTCCAACCGGAACACAGTAATGTTTGCACACTACTGCTTGGCGGTGGAATAACTGGCAAAGGTGTGGTACTTCCCCAGGCGGGCTTTGCAAAAGAGAAGAGCCCTACCACTACAAAAAGTTGTTCAAAATGATTAATATCATGAGTCCTATTCAGCTTAGCATACCCTTTTCTTATAACCCTGTATGCCACAGCAAGAGGTACCTAAGGTGTTATTTCAAATGAGGGCCACAAGAATTTCATTAATTTTCTCTATTGTGCACTTTTTGGATGTATTTCTGCAGTCACTTGTTTGTCATAAGCTATCTTTGTAAGGTCGGCAGGCTGATTCAAGTATCCGAAATTCGAATGCTTTCGAATCGAATGTATCCGAAAAATAATAAATAATTGGACTTTCGATTTCGAATCATGTTCGTGATCTTCATCGTCCGTGCTGAGACAATCGAAAAAAAATCCCGTCTTCGAATTATTTCCTAAGGCGGATAATCGAAAGGAAGGAAGAATCCTAAGGAAGATAATCGTCGAATACATTCGAATTTCGGACAGCTGAATACAATGCATGCTGAACAAAGCGCTGTCTGTCTGCTTATGTGGCTCAGGGCCTATTCTGTCGAGTAAAATATAACCTCGGTCACCGTTGCCCTTATTTAGATATACCTACCATGCCAGTGAGACGAACCGAGAAAGCAATAGAATAGGATCCCTGGTCCCAGGTTGTGAAGTGTCCTTTATCCCTTCCGTTGTGTACTCTGGTATAACCATTGTTACTGCCAGGAATCCAGGATAGGATTTCACTCGAACTTTTTACAAGCTTTTTTTACTTGCCGTGGTACTTAGTATGTTTGTGTGTGTGTCGTGTGCCATGGAAGCTAAATTAGAACTTCTTTATCTTACTTCACATTATTGTGCTGGCCCAAGACCGGCAGGTATGGAAGAACTTGGGGGAGACCTTTATCCAACAGTGGGACATTACAGGTTAAATAAAAAAAAAACATTATTTTACTATGAATTTCATTTTCATCCGAATTCATCTAGGTATATGAATCTAATAAAAAAAAAACACTACTTGATGTCTGGTGGCGAACCTGTCTGTTAACTTCGAGGGAAATACCATAAAAGCTGGTACCAAATTGTTTTTTTTTTCAGAAAATTGGGCGTCACCTCTGCGACCAAAAAGCAAGGAACAAGAATACTGCCGTCTCCCTTCTCGACTGTTCTCTGCGAGGAGTCACCGTCCTCTCTTCCTCATCCGTGTCGGAGTTAGCGGGGGCAGGGCTGCACGGGCTGGTGATATCCTCTGGAGACATTAGAAGAGTGCAGCAGGGGGCTTTTACTGACGTCGCGTCTACCTTACTCGCTTTAGGTAAGATTATTAGAATGTTCCTTTTGAAAATGACAGGACTTCTTCGCCTTTGGTATGAGGTTGTCGGGGCCGTGGTGGTGGTATCACCAAGACATGACGCTGGTGCTACAAAGGTCTTTCACCATTGTTGGCATAAAAAAAATCAGCGGTTCATAGAAAAATGTCAATGACACTCGACAAAAGGTATGGAACAGCTGATTTTTTTCGCGAATTCTGGGTTGGTTCCATAGTAAAAGTAGTTCATAACGATGAGTAGGTACTGTGAGCCCTTTTCGGCTTAGCATACCCTTTATGAATAACCCTGTATATTTTACATCGTACTAGGTACGAAGTCCCGGGCATTAGCTAGTTACTTCCCATTACTATATAAATTTATAAATATATTAATAAAATGATTTTGAGTAGGTATCCTGTGTAATCAGAATTAACTGAATTATTTGATTTCCCTAGAGTCTAGGTATGGGTTTAATCTAATAAAAGTAAGTGGTGTTTTCCAAGGTCTTACAATATTATGCAAAGCACTATTGCGAGGTAAGATACTTTCTAGGGTTCTGTAGGAAGCGGATAAAACTAAAAACGTTTGGCGTCTAGAAAACTTTAACATGAACATTTTATTTCGCGCATTTCATCAAATAGAAGGTTGTGGCTAGATTGCTATCATAAGAATAAAAAAAACAACAACAAGCAAATTAACTAACTGATAATTACGTCAAATTACATAATTTTAACGCTTCACACTCAGTCTGCCTGGAACAGCAATACCTACCAGTAAAAATCTCTAACTATGAAAACCACAAATTCATACCAACCTGAAAACCAATAAAATAATACAAACCCCAACTTTGTTCAACAATATGATAAACCAGTATCATCCCAACCCATTTTCCCAAATCTAAATACATAATTCGATTCATTCGTAATTCGATATTCATAAAGCGAAATCGCAGCCCCTAACCTTTTTCAATAGCAAATAAGCACATACGACCATTTGCAGGTTTACCGAACAATCAACTGCCATCCGTACCGACCGAGGCGCTATCCCGCCTCTGGAACTTGGATAGATTGGACCTGTCCAACAACAAAATACACACTTTGGACCCTAACTCCTTCAAGGTACGTCATGTTTTCGCTTGCAACTGTTCTAATTCGAACCAGTGTCAGACAGTTTAGATTGTGACATAGATTGAGCTTTAACCGATTGTGTTTAGGTTCAGTTTTGTTGTTCGACTCTTTTTAATAACTTAGGTTAGGTTTTAGCGGGAATTAGATTGGAATAGGTAAAATATTAGATCCTTGGTCAATGTTCTGGATCCAATCATGTTTTATAGTAATTGAGTTATGTCATTTTGACCGCCGCCGCTCTTCTAGGGTCTTATTTATACGCTAGTTAAACTGAATGTGGGGTTCAATAAACATGTCAGTACTGGAATGGAAACTGGCCCTCAAGTTATTCTGTCAAGCATTGGAAAGTACTCAACCATCATGCCATGGTCCCCTCACAATTTTTCCCTTCTCAGAAAACTCATCATCATTACAGAGTTTCGAACTCAGATCAAGTAGTAAGGCGGATAAACTCCCGCCTTAGATCCAGGTGAAGCCAAAAGAACTACCCTACTGCCTTCTTTACTTCAAGCACACATTTGACGCATAAAAACTACCCGAATCTATCGTAAACTTTACGTCAGTAGCTTAGAGAACGTAGACAAGATATATAAGTAGTAATAATGGTAATTTTTATGCGTCAATATGTGCTTGAAGTACGTACACGGGCAGTAGGGTTGTTTTTTTGGCTTCACTTGGATCTAAGGCGAGACTATGGCCTTTCTACTTGATCTGAGGTTTCGAACCAGCATCGTTGAATTTGACATCCAACTGTCCTTAACGACCACTGACCTCATCTCCCTTTCTTAGTAAATCTATTCTAGAACACGTTAGGTACCTCTAAATTCTAAATGAATGACAATCTTTTCAGGGTATTCAAAACATAACTTTCCTGGACATAAGCGACAACCAACTGACGAGTATATCCCCGGATTCCTTCAAGCCTCTCGTGAAACTCAGCGTGCTGAGGTTGCGAGGGAACCTGCTGAAAGTACCCGCTTTGGCATCTTTGAAGGTAACTTACAACCATGAAGCTAAGAGTTTTTCTGCTGTTCTCACGAAAAGTGCAATAACTAGGTTAAAGCTGATTTCAAGAAAAACGCGTTTAAAATTTTATTTTCACTTTGTTTGTATCTCCATCGTTATTTAGGCATAGTATTAAAACTAAGCTACTTACTATCAGTTACTAATTACTTTTTTATGCTGTTGAATGACGAGACTAGCAAATCACTTGCCTGATTGCTATTCGCACAATATTTCTCTTTCACTTATCGGAAATCTTTTCGTTAGAGAAGTTAGTTTTATTTTACAAACTACATCAGATTTTCACTAACTTGTCTAATAAAATTATAAATCAAAACATACAAAAACAGTTTGCAAAAATCTTACTGAAGTGATTATTTCTGTTTCCTAATTGTTATTCTTAGAAATTCAGCGACGCGTTGGGCGCCAAATTAGATTCCATTGAATTATAATTAATTTTATACTTCTAGAAATAACATTAAGATCTCGTTATAGCTATACCATGTGCCTATCCTATTTTAATATCATAAAGAATCAAAGTTTGTGTGTTTGTTTTTGAAAAACTTATTAATAAGTGGAAAGTTTCCACTAACCCTGAGTGCTATACTCGTATGCTCTCAGAGTTAGTGGTATAACCGAACGCCGAACAGCACCGTATCGGGCACAAAATCTAAGTTATCAGCTAGTAAACAATTCATAATATTTTACAGTACATGTGGTAACTTTATAACAGAAAGCACATTTTATTCACCTTCTAATCAACAGAGGTAATGTTACCCCAATTTGGAAACAGAACAGAAGACAAATAACTAATTGGAAAGTCATTCAGCTTCTTTCATAACATAACGAACAGTGTTCAGACAATTTTCATTATAACTCTCAATGAACGAATCAGCGTCGACAGACTCAGGTTTATTACAATCAAGACTCGGATGACGGAAGAAAGGTAAGACGGAGCTTCGCTTTGATACGAATTGAGGTACCAAAATGGTAGCCTAAGCCTGTGTGAGTGAGTGGAGCGTAATGTATTGTAAGATGTTTGACAGTAGCTCGACTGCACAAAATAAGACGTAAATAGTGATACCTAAGTGTAGCCAAGCGCATTTTTTTTTTTTTTTTTTTTTATGTAATTGAGTGACGAGACGAGCAAATCGCTCGCCTGATGTTAAACGTCACGTTTGCCCATAACAGGTCTGCGCCACCCAGAATTTTGAGCTCGCAGAATTCAAGACCCTGCGCGGCACAGCACTGCGCTCGTCACCCTGAGATATAAGTTGTTTAATCTCCCACTTGCCCTGTAATTTCACTGGAAACAATGCCCTTCCAACCGGAACACAGTAATGTTTGCACATTACTGCTTGGCGGTGAAATAACTGGCAAAGGTGTGGTACTTCCCCAGGCGGGCTCTGCAAAAGAGCCCTACCACTACAGTACATAAGCAGTACATAAGTACATAAGCTCGTACAGGTCGAGTGGCTGGGCCTGATGTCAGGATTGTAAGCCAACTGAACGCCTTTGACATGGCTTAACAGGTATCGTTATAAGCCAGACGACCGAGCGCACATGGTATGGAGCAACATGGTAGCGCTCTGTTAGACATAGATATATAATCTCTTTATTTTTCACACCATAAATTACAAATAAAAGGATAACTCTTAAAACTTGTGTGACACTCGCGGCCGCGAAGACTGACCGTATCGTCGTCCTAACTCATTGATAGATCGTGAATCGTGACAAATTGAGCTTGTAGCTTTCAACTTTTCCTGTGCTGTGATTGGACGTGCCTATGTGTGAGTTTTTTATCCTCGAGGAAGCTGGCTCAATTCGCTGCCATATACAAATACATTTCATGTGTGTTCCCTAGCGTCGTCTATCTTTATACCATAGTCTGAGAATCAAGGATTATACTCGAATGGGCGCAGTAATACTCTCTTCCAATTTCTGTATAATTAATATCTGCCATTCGTTCCTTCTTCCCCTTAATGAAATTACGTTTTCCCATTATAGATGTTGATTTGAGGATGTCGTGCAAATGGGATTTTATTATTACCTAATTGTAACAATGTTTATAACGTTTGTCTACTAAACGTTGTAAAATTATAGTAACATAAATAAAGCCTTTTGGAGGGGTAAGGGATGCAGAAACCTTTGCCCAGGAGTGGGATAATATAAGTTGACACACTTTTCTTTTGCCCTGTCTTTTAGGAAGATAGGTCAAGGTTTTATCTGTAATGAGAAAAGGTGCCTAAAATTGAGGTAAACTATCTCATAAATAGAGTTCTCTCATGACAGAATAACAACATAAGTATTACGGTTAGGTATTACGAAGATTGCTATCACTACGTCATTTATTTAATGTTATTTATGTTTTTTTCGTATTTTGGTATCTTATGAGGTAAAAAAAATGCATTAGGAGCTTAGTCTATGTGTACCTTCAATATGTTAAACATACCATTAGGCGGCCCGCTTCCTTGCTTTTCACCTATGACATAAAAACCTATTTTTAGGGTTCCGTACCAAAATGGTAAAAAAGAACCCATATGGTGAGACCTCAGTGTCTGTCAATCCGTCTGTCTGTATGTAAAGTCACGGCAGATTATATTTTAAACCTATAGAAATGCGGATAGACCATTTTTTAGGTAACGTAAAAATAATTTCCTATGGTACTAATAGTGGCAAAAAGTTTAAACAAATTGCTATTCTCTTTTTGTCAGGAGGCGAACACGCTGACAGATTTGGACTTGTCCGGGAACGCTCTTGAGGGGCCGGTGGGGCCTACCACGGTACCGACGTTGCCGTACTTGACCACTCTTGAGCTATCTGACAACACTTTCGCTAGCATACGGAGAGGAGCTCTAGCTGGTAAGACTACTTTACTTTTATATTCATCGCGGATAAAGTCTGCTGTTTCACTGAAATTTTGACAAAATTTCATTGTGCTTTTGGGCAGATATACAGAGTTATAAGAAAAGGCAAGCTGAGCTGAAAAGGGTTCGTAGTATTCATTTTGAACAACTGTAACAATGGGACCAACCCGGAATTTAAAAAAAACAGTGTTGGTTCTATACATTTTGTCGAGTGTCATTGATATTTTCAATGGAACAGCTGATTCATTTTCGCAAATTCCGGGTTGGACCTATAGTAAAGTTGTTTATTTATAATAATTAGTACTATGAGCCCTTTTTGGCTAAGCATAGCCTTTATGAATAACCCTGTATACCAAGTTTCATCGATATTCGTTAAAATAAGCCCTATACGACTATACGCGAGTACCAACTAACCAACATACCTAATTATAAACAAACATCCGGACAGATGAAAGAAAATCTCGAAAGAACATTTTGCCAGTTGTTGCAGAGACACTTCGCTCGCTCGCTCAAATATAACAAAATGAAATTGACCATGTACCTACCTACAGCATTGTCAAACACAATAAAAAGAATGCCTCGCAAAAATATGATATAAAACAAACTAAAACCAACTACAAACTGAATCCATAATCCAATTTTCCACTATGTTCGCAGGTCTGACGAACTTAACCCATTTGAACTTGCACAACAACCAAATCGACGTGCTGGAGGACTACGCGTTCAAACATCTCTCCAACTTGACTCACTTGGACCTGTCGCACAACGAAATTGTGGCTGTATCGGGTGAGTGTAACTTTATTATTTTTCCTAGTTGTTCGATTGGTAGAACAAATTGTAGAACGGACGGGAATTACCCCTTTTTTAATGTGATTGTGTCAAAGCATCTGGTAAACTCTTACTAAAGCGCCAAATAGGAATCTTTAAAATTAGGCTAAATGCTGGCTAATCAATCTGGATTTCTATTACAAAGATAAGTAATTTATGCAACTGAAGGTGACAAACTAAATGTATTTTTTTTTGTAGTGTTTGTAAATGTATGTTTGTATGCTAAAACTTTAAACAATTTTACATTTGACGTATACTATTGTGTAAGTATTAGTGTGAATAAATTAACATGTATATGAATTAGGTCAAAGTAGAAGAACAGAATGAACCGAGTTAAAGATATTGGCGAGATAAATATAATTTGGGTGTCTTCAAGTCGCGAGTGAATCGGTTCCTTCTAGACAAGCGTGCTCCATCGTAGACCGCATCGTTTCTTAACATCAGGCGAGATGGTGGTCAAACGCAAGCCTATAATTGAATAAATAAAAAATAAAAAAAGATGCACAAAATGACGTGCTTTTGAATGTAACATATAAACTTAGGTATAAACCATAGCAACGGAATAGGTAATGTAACGAAAAACTGTTGGAACCAATGGGTTGGCTGTTAATGGTTAATTTATTGATGAAGATTTCTGCGTATTAATACTAGTAGAAGCAACAGGTTAGTAACCTATTTTTGTTAGACGATTCACCTAAATAGCTTGTTAATAGTTAAATTTATCAATACCTCTAATTAGCAGAATATCAATGCCAGCCAAAGTATTAAAATATCAATGCCAAACTGGCAAGCGTCAAAGTGGCAGGTGTCATAGTGAAACCACCACAAATCGAGATGAGGTCTTTGTAAAACTGAGGGCTTATTCTTGGGCACTCGAGATTATCTTCGTCAGTTAAACTCTTATGATATTTCTAATGAGAGCGACAGTGACCGAGATAATACTCTCACTTGCTAGAATAGGGTCCTGAGATGATGTCAAGATCGCACTTCGAAGTTTTGATACTTGTCACTTTGACACAGGGCAATATCCATACTAATCGGTCGTTTGGTTATTATGAGCCTCAGATCAAGTAGAAAGCAGATATTATCTTAATATATATAAATCTCGTGTCACAATGTTTGTCCTCAATGGACTCCTAAACCACTTAACCGATTATAATAAAATTCGCACACCATGTGCAGTTCGATCCAACTTGAGAGATAGGATAGTTTAAATCTCAATTTATAGCCGCAATATTATTTTATTGCAAATTATATATATACTGATAATTTTTACTATAAATTGACAAGTTAGCATCAACATACTACGGTTGCTATAGTTACGCAATGGCTTTTGACAGGACAACGTCTGTCGAGTCAGCTAGTAGTATATAAATAGTGCTGCCGTGCTGCCTTAAATCCTGGTGAGGGGTTCCCAACGAGTCACACCAAAACGAGTCACAGTGTGACTCGTTGGGAATCAGTCGAGGGGTTCCCAACGAGTCACACCAAAACGAGTCACAGTGTGACTCGTTGGGAATCAGTCGAGGGGTTCCCAACGAGTCACACCAAAACGAGTCACAGTGTGACTCGTTGGGAATCAGTCGAGGGGTTCCCAACCAGAACGAGTCACAATCGTGTAACAATGTTACTGGTTGGGAAAAAAAATCCCAACGAGTCACACTGTGACTCGTTTTGGTGAACCCCCCATGTGAAGCCAAAAAAACTACTCTACTGCCAGTGTACAAGGACACAAAAGCACAAAAACACATCTTGACGCATAAAAATTACCCTTATTTTAAAATATGTGCTAGAAGTATACATACACAGGCAGTAGGGTAGTTTTTTTGATTCACCTGGATCTAAGGTAGCACTACCTCTATATTTGCTTTTTACTTGATCTGAGTTAAGAGCCAAATATTTTTCTATTTTTGCTAAACATTTTAAAATTGAAATGACGTCCAGTTTTGAAATCGTCTAAGTTATTTGAAGACACAATTTTCACAAAAATTAAAAGAAAAATCTGGGACAATACCAAAAAATAAGCTTTTTAAACATTTCCTTGCCATGATTAGATGTGTACTTTCGGGATAATGTCTATTCTGTGACATTTTAATTTCCGGTAAAAAATTGGGACAGCTTTTTGGAGAGAACGGAAATAAAAAAGATATCTTTTCTCCTATATTTGTATGAGATATTTAGCAATATCGTTCGTACAAATGAACGGAGTAAATAAGCCTGTTGTTTGAGAAAGGTATGATTGTTGGCCGTATTGCCTGGGATATGACAATCAAATTCGTTCAGAAATAGCTCTTGTACTTTTAATCGAAATAAGTACCTTATAGTGATAGATTGAAAAAAAAGCCATGGTAGCTCAGTGGGAGAACAGCCGCTTCGCATTCTTGAGGTGGTGGGTTCAAACCCCGACTCGTACCAATGAGTTCTTTAGGACTTATGTACGAATTTACATACCACTGGCTTTTCGGTGAAGGAAAACATCGTGAGGAAACCTGCATATGTCCGGAGAAGAAATTCAATGGCGTATGTGAATCCACACTTGGCCAGCGTGGTGGAATACGGCCTATTCACCCTTCGAGGGTAGACCTGTATCCCAGCAGTGGGAGGATTAAAGGTTGCATATGATGATGATGATGAGTGATAGATTTAAGGACTACTTATACTGATTTATTAAAGCTACATATTATAGTGCCATATTTTCAATTTCCATGATGACCAAAATATGACTTAATTTATATTGAAGACCGAGGACGTTATCCATTAAAGTGGGTAAAGATAGGGAATTTGGGTATCGTGTATGTTTTTGTAATATTATATTACGAGGACTTTCGTGTAAATTATGTTATAGTTAAAAAAAGAAAAAAAAATTATATTTATTGAGATAAATAAAATAAAAACAAAACAAACATTTTTAAAAGTTATCGCGTGAGGAACATATTTTGACTCCATACCTTCCTTATTCTTTAGTAAATCTTATCGATATCGACATTTTCACATACCTATTTTTATAACTGGAGGTGTTATCAGAATATTTTGAATAAATAAATAAATAAATAACTTAACTTTTTTAACTCGTCAATATTTTGAGCATCCCTAGAATGTTGTAAATAACTTTTTTTAACCAATCGATATTTTACAGGAGCATCTCTAGCGCAGCTGGCCAGCCTAGTGCACTTGGACCTCTCGCACAACTTCCTCCGCTCGCTATCAGCTGACCCACTCAAATCTCTTCACCTACTGACGTCTCTATTTCTGCACGATAACGATATATCGATGATCGACGATGGTGCTCTATCGATACATAAGGATCTGCAGAGGTTTACCATTGAAGGTGAGGATTGTTTAAAGTTTTATGTAAAGGTGATGTTGATTTCACGTAAAGAGTACAGTGGCTACAGTAAATGGGCACACTCGGCCGAGCAAACAAATAATGGTTCTAGTGAATATCTCGCCTCATCATACTGTTTATACAAACCGAGTACTGGGCCTAGGTTACTTACTGTCTCACCACTGTACACTGTACACTGTACACTGTACAATTTTTGTATTTTCTAGAAATCAAGATGTACTTTCACCGATATTTTGGCGAAATAAGCACTAGTTTCTCATAAATAAGTTGAATCTGTTGTGTTATAATAACGAGTCGTACCGACTTGCGAGGACCTCAGAAGGGTGACTGGAGGTAATGATTGGTGCGTGACACGCAGTTTGGGGATACACAGGGCTGTGCAGTATGGAAAACATTATTTTGATTAAAAATACTAGAACCTGCGACCCGCAGCTTTAACGCTGTCTTGCTGGAACCTTTACATTTTCCGATATACTATTTAATTTGGTTGGTTGTACATTGTGTACATTGAGGGTACCTATAAGTTATATGTTCAGTCAGGGCATAAGCAGTATAAGGGTATTATCTTAAAAATGTCATACAAATCTGGTCAGCTGTTTTTGTATGTTGTACAAATAACACAAGAACATTATTTTTACAAAACAAAAAACAAAAACCGACTTCAAAAGACCGACTATTGAGTTATTCATCTATTTGTCGCGCACGTAGGTACTTAATGCTAAGACTTATATGGTTTTCTCATGGATACCATTATCAGAACTGGATTAAATTGAAATGGGACCAAATGGGAAGCGTCAGCTTTCTAATAAAAAAAAGAATCATCAAAATCGATTCGCCCAGTCAAAAGTTATGAGGTAAACATTAAAAAAAAAAAAAAAAAAAAAAACATACAGACGAATTGATAACCTTCTCCTTTTTTGAAGTCGGTTAAAAAGAAGTATAAAATCTGTTTCATTTTTCCACTTTTGTTATAAATCACCACAGGTAGCTTAAAGAACCCCATCACCGGGGTACTAGGCTACTCGGCTTTCATGATCTCTATTCAGACTACTTATGGTTTTGACTATTCATAAACTTTGAAGTCGAAGGAAATATATTCGGGAAAATATTGCCGTCTATACGAAAAGTGCAATAACTCGAGTTTGGGCCAAAGTGGGTTAAGTACATATTCGGAATCAGCAGAACGAGATCTATTTAATAATGTTTTCTTTGGACAATTTTTACGTACCTAACTATGACGGAGCCGGTTTTAATACTAAGGGGCCGTTCAAGTATTACGTACTTAAGCAGATTTATTACATTTATTTACCCCCCCATCCCCCTTGTCAGCAAAAGTAAGCAAAGCTCTTCCCCCCCCTCCCCATACGTAAACATTTTTCTATTACCTACTTAATGTATTGTTTCTTTATTGATTCATGAGCAGAAGTTATAATTCTAGAAATAAGAAAATAGATTTAAGATAGAGGACTATAAGTTATAAATAACGTACTTACAAAATACTCAATTAAACAAATTTTACTGACACGGCATTCAACAATTCAACAGAGTCAGGTACGAAAACATTTATTATTATCCCGAAAATGCGTTTCGTTTTTAAGCATAGACAATGTGTTAGTTGCCATATGTGTAAAAAAGTAAATAGCTACGGATGACGTCTTCTAGACCCCCCTACCCCCCCATGTCATCAAAAATAAGCAAAGCAAAGTCCCCCCGGCCCCCCTATAGTGCTTACGTAATATACTTGAACGGCAAGCATAAATAGTGATGGGGATACAAACACAATGAAAATAAAACCTTTAAACGCGTTTTTAGTGAAATCAGCTTTAACCTATTTATTACACTTTCCGTAAGGACGGCAGAATAGTCAGCTGGTTTTTCAATCAGTAAATCCCTGAAATATTTGTCGATACCAACATTGTCTGGTGTGACGGAGTCTTTGTTCCCTTCCACGTTATTGCGATGACTCCACTATTTCGTCTATTGTGAACGCTTCTTTATGGTGTTTTTTGTACGAAATAATCTTGGCGTCTAACACTTTTGTTGGTGTTTGTGATATATCGATGCAGTGTTGTTAGGAAGTAAATTGAGATTTGATGGGTTTTTGGAGTATGTAGTATGAATGGTTCAGGGTTAAGAATTGATCTGGTCATCATTGAAATACAGACGGTTCACGGTACGTTTTTACAGGATTCAGATTATTTAATACTAGCGACCTGCGCGGCCTTTGCACGGGTATAAAAAATAGCCTATGTTACTCAGGGATAATGTAGCAATCTAATGGTGAAATAATTTTTGAAATCGGTCTAGTAGTTTTTGTGTTTATTCAACACAAACATACAAAAATACAAATCTTTCCTCTTTATAATATTATAGTATAGATATTTGTCAAAACATTGTAGGTACCCAAAATACAGAATTGCATGCATGGTGTTATTAATGTATAGGCTTATGTTTTTTCATGACTGAGACTTGGTGATGATGTGTGTGGTGCGTCATGTGTCACACACACACGTGTTGTATTGTCATACAATACAAGGTCTTATTTAAAATTTAGAATATATAAAGCTTCCGCCTCCCATTACTGTATGATGACGCTAAAAACGACACACATCTAACAAAATATGAGTAGTACACATTAAGATCCAATATTGTCTAAGTCAAGTTGTTTCACGTTTGCGCCAATCAACATACTAAAAATAAAATGCCTGCCTTTAGCCATCCAGTTTAGAACGATTCTACTTATTGTATTTACTTTTTTGTCGCACTTAAGATTCCTATTGCGTAGTTCTCACCGTTTTCCTCATTAAATGGTATCTGTGGAATACCCACGCTCGACCTTTTTTAATCATTGTGTTAAAGCTAAAATAGATTTTATAAAATAATTGCTAGAGCTACGAAAACCACATTTTTATATCGTTTTTTTTTTTTTTTGCGCAATTTGTCAATATCTATCCTAAACAGAATTGGTTGGTTAAAAATAGTTTAGGTTTACATTTGGGTGTACAACATCGATCAAGTATGTAAGAACTTCGGTGCTGTACAAGTATTGCTAAAAGAAAAACCAAAACACATCTGCAAAATGATTAATACCTACTCTGATATAAAAAATGAATCTAATGATAAGTACGAGTAGCTTGTGGTCCAAAATCGGTCAAACATACAAAATTAACTTTTAAAACTAATACTCAAATCAACCTTGAAACATCTCACTGCTGCGATGCAGGTCTACCCTCGAATGATGATTAGGCCATATTCCACCACTCTGACCAAGTGCAGGTTGGTTTCAGATGTGCCATTAAATTTCTTTGAATCGAATACTGACAAAATAAACTTTCTTTTCCTAGATAATCCACTGAACTGCGACTGCCTCATGGCCAGTTTCGCCAGATGGCTCCGCGAAGCTGTGAAACTACCTCAAACCGACCAATCAGCGGCAGTCTGCGCTACGCCACCCCATCTCGAAGGCGCGCTCATATCCCGACTATCGAAAAGCAAACTCTGCGACGAAACTGAACATTTAGAATCCATCGACATTAACCCTAAAGCTAACTCTATAACTAGTGACGTGGATAGACTTCCTGATGATGGAGACGATAGTACGTATGAAGAAAAGCAAGATGGGTTAGACGATGAACTGTATGATGAGGAGTTGGATGTACCGATTGAGGACGATTTGCCTATATCCAAGTCAAAGGTAAGCTATGAATAAAAAAAACAAAATGTATTTTGAAGAGAAAATTCTTGTACTTGATTAAGATAACAGACTTAATCGAATGAAGAATCTTCTTCTTAGTCGTTCACTCTTGGCAGAGTGGTCGTGGTTGCAATGTTACACAGAGGCTCCTCACTGTCGTCGACGCCCCTTTCTGCTGGCGCGCGTCTTGCAATGCTTCTCCATTTCTAGCGATTGGTTGCACAGCGAGCACGCTGAATGAGAATACCTTCGATCAAAATAAACCATTTATTAACCCGATATTAAGACTTCTATTAGTATAAAAGAAAAAAAAAGTAGTAGTGTAAAAGAGAGCGGAATATCACGATCATCAAAGTTTTTCTCTCATCCCAAATGAAAACAATAACGAAATCTAGCAAATTTTCAAACAGATACTGTCCTATCTGAAATTGAATAGAATGTCAACAAAGGCAATCGAATTGTTAGTTAACACAAAACATTTCAAGAGAACTAATTATTGTGAACGTAACCTTTGACTTCTCTATAAAACCTTCGGCAACCTTAAAAGCCTCAGTTTCGCTTCGTCACTGCTTTTAAGGAACCGAAAATCATAATGTACGTTACCCAAACAAATCTCTTGGTTACTAGCTAGAAATCTTTTGTGTATTCTCTTAATTCTATAGAATTATCCAATGACCATTTTACCTAGGTCCGTCTGAATGATGCTTGCTATGACGATGAAGAGGTTTACCTATCCTGGTCGGTGGATCCTCCTTCTACTCATCGGTACAGGTGTTCTGGAGTCACTGCGTCTAGATCTCAAGGCCTTCCGAAGCACGCGGCATGCCATAGAGCAGCGCCGGGAAATGTTATATTGAGGGGATTTAAGATAGATCCTTTGGATCAGTATACGTAAGTATAATATTATTATTATTATCCCTAAATATTATAAATGTGAATGTAAGTTTGTTTGTTACGCTTTCACGCGAAAACTACTTAACTGATCATCATGAAACTTTGTACACATATTCTTGGAGGTATTAGAAGTAACATAAGGATACAATTTTTTTTAACGCTGGTGAAACCGCGGGGTGTAGTTAGTGTTTCTATAAACAAACGACAGAAAATAATTGACCGAGTCTTGCCTTAAGAGTTCTTCCCCGAAGGAGGTTCAGAATTCTAAAAAGTGGTTCTGTAGTGAAAGTGTAACAAAGGAACATTCACTTTCGCATCCATTAAAGCAGTTCAAATCCCGCGTTTCTATTTCTTCGGAAATATTAACTCTAAAATGAGTTCCAAAACTTAGTAAATAAGTGTTGCTAAACTTTAAAACACGAGAAACTAGAGCGCAATAAACGTCAAACTCGGAGACGAACAGTCTAACTCTAAGCGACAAAATAATAAGAATTAATTTCAAAGAAATAAGTAATCTATTCGAAGCGGCTGAAGAGGAAATGAAATAATTTTGATTCCTTTAGGGAGTTGTGGAGCAAGAAATTATACTCAGAAAATGTTTAATTTGTAATTTTCTGATTGGTATTAAAATTTTGGAAATTTTCTATCGAGAAAGACTTTGTTAATGTCTTAGTTTTAAAAGTTGGGAATAACTAGCTACGTCCCGTGATTTCGAATACTCTTTGCTATATACGAAATTTTCCTAAAGATCGAGCTGAGCCATATGACTCGGCTCGGCGTGTGTTGCTTTTAAGCCTTATTTCGATAAATTTAGGGTCTCTTTCCCAACGCTTTCTTATTGAATGACATAATTTCGTACTGAGCCATATGGCACAGCTCGGTGGCAAAGAGGCAACAAATTATAATATTTCCGGGATAAAAAATAAGCTAAACTGAGTTAAATTATGTTAAGTTCATTCAGGGTATTTCCATACCTCGTCTTTATCCAATCAGCTGTTTTTGCGTGATTGAGTAACATACGACGAGTAAATCCAGACATACTGCTCACTACATTTTTGTACTGCAAACGTGTCAATTTAAGCAAATGCTAAACAACGTCTATAAGTAAAGTCTCTATAATATTAACAGGATAAGCAATAAGTGTCATTACGCATTTTCTTTTTTCAGATTTTGCGTAGCCCTAGAAGAAATGGATAGTGATGACAACCCTATCGCACTAGTACTGGGATGTAGCAACGCTCAAACTGTGAGAAAACGAGTGACCATCATGACGGCTGTGCCTGTGGTCATCACTAGGGCACCTGACGTGGTGAGGATTGACCATTTGAGGTAAGGAGCTATAAAAAGAATTTTGGTATAGATCCGAAAAAATATAATGATTTCAAGGTTTGAATTATATTGGTTTGGGTTCCTTTGTCATTTTATTTTAAAATTTTGGAGTGGTGTTGTCAGTAGACCGATTAATTAGTCCGATGACTGGATTGACGAGAACAAAGTTTATACTGAGACGTGATCCTGGAGACGCAGGTACCCGCAACGCAGGGCAGAGTGGATTGTATAATTCAGGAACGTACTAAGAGCTGCGTATGCTGCGGTGTAGACACGTTCGACGCAGACATGTGTCTGTCTGCTCTCACAGCCTATGTCTATCTGGTCTGCTCTGTCCTGCAAAATCTATTCTATGTCGTGATTACACTATGGCATGATGAAATGGCATTATGTAGCTCTCAACAGGCTAGCCATTGATATCCGCTAGCCTGAGCTAAACCAGATTTACTTGACAGAATATATTTTGTTCCAGGGTCTCCGAAGTTAGATCAAACGTGACAACGGATGGCCTTCTTACCGTCCTCATTTCAGTTATGGGCCTTCCTCAGAGGCCTCAATTCGGCCTACCGAGGGCCCAACGTCTCTCCAACGATATCCGGTATTCTACCGTACCGAACTGCTATATCGTCCTAGCTGTCCTTTCTAGAGGATCCTTAATGGCACAGAAAGACACTCCTTGCCAATCAACGCTAGAAATATCCATGGAAGGATTCATTTTAGGACCTTATGAAGTCTGCGCAACCATATCCAAATTCAAAACAGAAGACATGCGACCTATTTGCGTTGTACCACAGCTTTTGGAGTCCGGTTCTTTGGAAATGAGAGCAGGGTTCAAGAATTTGAATACGGCATTGATTGGCGTGGCTCTGGGTTTGATGGTCATTATCATAGGGCTGGTGTGGTTTGTGAGGAAGATGTTGAAGAAACCAGCAGACTTTGAACCGCATAGGTGCTTCAGGCCAGAGACGGTTCAAGAAGAACCGCCAAGAGCAAACTATGTGATGTTGACTGCTACTTCGAAAGTGTAATTTTGAGTCATAGAATTTTACTAGTCGTTTGAATATTGTTGAAAGTGACAGATTAATTTAAGAGTTGTTTTACAATATTTTTGTTTAGTGTTGTTAGTTTTACTGAGACGATTTAATAGGGGATTTGAACAAGTCACCAAAACGTGTCACAGTGTTACTTGTTGGTAATTTTATATCCAACGAGTAACTTTGTTACATGAGTGTGACTCGTTAGATATCTTTTTGGTTTAAATATGGGTGCTAATATAATCGATTGTTTGCAAAACCTTTACAAAACCCAAACAAAGGTATTTTTGTCGAGTTTCTTAGAAAATAATAATTGGACACAAAACACGCTTTAATTAACACAGTCAAAGCAGAGCAAAAATTTTTGTTATTTTTTAAACTACAGAGCATAATATTGGAAATATCAAATTGTTTTTACATATTATTTAATCTAGTAAAATGCGTCTCCGAGAATTCGATAACGATTTATTTTTAATTTATTTTAATACTGTAAGACAGTAATGATGTTGAGTTCTAAGAAATAATATTTACAAACCTCTTGTCATGATAAGATAAAATATATTATTTGTAGAGTGTATCAATTAATTATTTCTAAGTAATCTTAAAGTATTATGTAAATTTAAAATGTATTTGTACTAATGGTTATGTAATTAACTTACGAGATCGAGAATTAGTTAAAAAAACGAACGATGGTGTCAATTCTTATGCCTGGTAAAACTAAACGATTTTCCCGAGACTAAAATTATCTCCATCTTTTTTGGAGTTAGCGAGAAAGGCATAAAAAATACACATGTAATAATTATAGTTTAGAAAAACGTCGCTACCGAATTGACACCATTTTACACTTCGACGTGAAATCTGTATTTTTATTTTTAACTTTGTACGATATTAATTAGTCTAAAAACGACTGATTTAGTTTAGTCTAATTGTGCTTTTACTAAAACAAAAGCGTGTCTTCTGTGAAGATACACTTTTAGGGTCTTACTTATAAAGCCTGCTTAAATTTAACCACGGCTTAAAGTGCTCTGTCAACTTCTCGCCGACGTGAAATGTCACGTGCGAAAAGAAGACGGAGTCTTGCAGCAGTGGTTAAGTTTAAGCGATGTCTATAAATAAGACTTTTAAGTTTGATTAATAACTAATTTTATTAACACGAGGCTGCGTTTATTGTATTTATAAATTAACAGTTTTAGTACAATTTAAAGTCAGAACATTTACATTAACTGATGTAAATATTTTTAAGTTTACTTTACCTAATAACGTTTACTTTTGCTTACGCCGATAATGCAACTTGCACAACGAGTGGGTAAGTGTGTGTGTCTGTTCTTCACGCTGAAACGGCTGAACAGGTTTCTGTCTAACTTAAATGGATGGATAGCTTATACTCCGGATTAACTCATAGACTACTATTTTCCTCTGTAAAATTAATAGTTTTTCTTAGATGGCGATATAATTGCGTGTGCTCCTGAAAATTATTCAGAGATACTTTCACTATTTTTTCATATAGTATTTATTATACGAAAAAATAAATATTACACATTTCAATACATTTATAGTAATTACCTCAAAAGCTAGATCAGTTTTGTTTAAGCACTTTAGGTTTTTGTATTTCATGGAACTCGGTCTAGAAAGGCTGGGTCGAAAAGTTATTATAGTCTTGGCCTTCTTATACAGGGCTATAAGGAAAGGGTATACTAAGCCGAAAAAGGCGCATAGAAGGTATTCATCTTATGAATATCTTTTACTGTATACCTATCCGGTGTACCAACTCGATAATCGTGAAAAAAAAAGCTGTTCCATACAAAAATTTCATTGACACTCAACAAAACGTAAAAAACAGCTGATTTTTTTTCTCGATTTCCAGGAGGGTCCCATATTAGTTGTTCATTGAGTACTGTGAGCCTTTTTCGGCTTAGCATACCCTTTCCTTATAACCCTGTATTGTCCCTTCAGTTATTAGTTTAGTTTAGGTTTATTCTATAACACGCGCCGTACGGTAATCAAGCTTTATAATTTGCTTTGTAATTAAAGTTAACCGTTAAGGTCTATTCACATAAGGTGGGATAGTACGCGAGCCGCAGCGGTTTGTCAATGACTACCTGTCTTTCTATCTATCTACCTTCTTCTATGTACCTTTGTAAGATTTTAATTCCAAACATAATATATTTTTATTTTTCTCACTTTTTTATAGAAAAACGTGAAAAAAAAATTGTAGTTAAATTGTAAACTAGTACTAAAGTCACTTTATTTGTACACCTTATAAAACTTTACAACAAAATTGGTTTTATTTCTTTACTAACGCTCTAAACGTATTTCGTTTTTGTATTGCATAGAAGTCCAATGACGTTGTTAATCGAAGCAACGTTTATAAGTATAGCCAATAAAGTTTAAATTCATTCAAACAAGTAGGTATTATGTTATATCAAAATTAAAAAGACCGATAATGTCGTTGCGGTACCATACTGTCGTCGCGTTTTATGCTCTTTAGTGTGAATAGACGCTTATGCGACAGGCGTTGTATAAATGCTCGAGGAACTTCGGTTCTGCTTTAATTAGTTCATATTGTAAATAATTAATTTATATGACGAGAGATTTTGTATTTTTCAATAAAATGAATTAACATTTTTATTTTGCTATTTTATTTTATGTCTGAGTCACTTTAATACCAGCTGCGCCCCGCGGTTTCTTCCGCTGCAAAAATCTCGCAGAAACAAGACATTGCTCAATTGTGAAATATATCAACAGAAAGAAAAATAAAGAAAGAAGAAGAAGATTTAGATATGATATTTTCTTTCTGAAAAAAAAAAAAGAAAAAAAAAAAATAAAAAAAAACCAACCCTATGTCGTCAGGACTACTAAGCCGATTTAGCTCATATAAACAAAACTACACACACACATAACATACCACATGTACTTCAAAATTATTTGTATTAGCATCAAAACTAGTATGAAAAACTTGCCTAATAATAATCCTTAACATAGGTTTAACCACAAGCAAGTTTACGTCGTATTTACATGCATATCTACTTACACTAACGCAATTTTCCATAGACTCTCAGACTGAGACCTTATTCTGTTTATAAATGTAAGTAGGTACATACATTCCGTATATAGGGTGTGACGTAAAGAGTGGATAATCCTTTACCTAGGCCTGGACGACATCACGACTGTTAGGAAAATTACGGTTTGTATTCAGTAAATGTGTGAAGATTATCGAGTTTAAATTGGAAATTTTTGAAATTTTGAGCAAAGTTAGACGTCTAATAACTCGAAACCATGACACTTTTACCGAATATATATTGTTATTTTCCGAACAGTCGTGATGTCCCCCAGCTCTAGGTAAAGGATTGTCCACTCTTTACGCCACACCCTGTATTTGTTCGGGTTATTTATATTCGGTCAATAACAAACCTAATGCCAACAAGACAAGACATTTCGTATTCGACAATGAAACCCGAACATTGACATCGTGATTCACTCAAACAGAAGCATTGAAGAGAGAATGACGCAGTCTGACGCCACACACGTAATAAAATGTCAAGGATGCCAGTGCTGGAGTGTGGGAGGCTGCTGCTATGCTTTTTAAGGTGCTTTTTATGATCAAAATATGCATTGATATTTTGAGGACCCGAGTTCGAATCCCAACTGGGTAGATATAATGAAAATTTAAATATCTGATTTGGTTCGGGGTGTGAATTTTCCGTAACTTTGTGTGAGTTTGATGGTATTTCTGAAACAGATAAATCTAGCAGAGAGTTATGACCGTGAAACGTTGTGATTATGACCTAACTGTTGGTGAATTTGTTAAATTATAGGTTCTATAGAGATCACTTATCGACCAATGTAGACCACTGTGTGTAGTTTTAAGCTGAGTGGCTGAGGCAATAAAGTGAGAGTTTTTTGTCGATCATCGTAGACAAATGTCAAAATATCGAAAAATCACGCTTGACCGTAGATTCTTACTATTAAAGTTAGATGTTTTACTATAATTTGCGGATAAGGCAAGAAAAAACACACTCTCTTAGCTTATCACTCTACTTGTGCAGTGACATAGTTTTCAGAAAAGATTAGCTGGGTGCTTTCGGGCTAGGTACAGGTGCGATATGCGATGCTGGCGGCAATAATTAATTGAAATTTCTCCTCCTAATTTCTACTTTTTTTTATTCTTTAGTTTACACCCTAGTGAAATTAGTTGTAAGCTCTCCTACCACTCTAGTTTCGTATTTGCATTCTAGTGACGTTCTCTAGTGTGAATTTGCCCTATTTTTGCGAGCTATATTCTTGTTGTTTACACTTTTGTACGCGACTTTCAGCTTACATTGAGGGCGTTTTGCATACGACTGTACTTGGTACAATGGCTAGTTATATTTCCCTCCTTCTTTTTAGGAAATAAGTTCCAAGTTATGTGTTATATACCAAGTTTTCCAGTAAGACTTCCTAACTGTAAAAATAGTTGTTATATAAAAATTTACTTGATAAAATGGAACAGTTGATGCTTCCATGACTTCAAGATTGTGTCCATAGTCAATTACGACAATAATGAGTGGGTATAAAATTTATGTCAAGTAAGTTAAGGTAAGTTACCCATTTTGTAGACTATAAATTACTGCGAATATTGAAAACGCATACGGAGCTTTCCGAGCTTATTTATTGTCAGCACCGAAGTCGGATTACATACTAGTTCGATGATTGTCAGTTTGTCAGTGACTTATTTAAAACGATTTAAAGTCATAGATAAAAACATAATTGACCACATTGCATGGATTAAATTATAATAGTGACTTTATATTCAAACCCTGTTAATAAAATAGACAAAAAAATATACTAGAAATGTAAAATATATTTTTTGTAAAAATATTACAATATTTTGATTCACATCAACTCTACATAAAAATCAGATTGGAGCTTACCTAGCGCAAAACCAATCTCGATGGCAGTTAATATCTATACCGATTTATCTCTATACAAAATAAAAGACCCGATAGAAATAATAGAAATAATAACTGTCGTAACTTCAAACGGAAATGATCAAACAGGAATGCCTTAAATAAATTAAGGACTGATGGCTGCTCGTCTGATCGAATGGATATCAATGCCGGTGTTCCCCAGGGGTCGGTGCTCTCTGTGACGCTCTTCCTGCTGCACATTAACGATCTGCTAAAGCCCGGTATCTTTGGGTACGCAGATGACAGCACTGTTGTAGAGAGCTACACTTCTAACGCACGGTCCAGTGGTCCTCAAATCCAGTTTCTGAGAGAGGCTATGGTCGAGCGCTTGAACTTGTCCCTTAAGACTGTTTCAGATTGGGGTGATGCCAATCTGGTCAGGTTTAATGCGACTAAGACCCAGGCGTGTCTGTTCTCCGCAAAGAAGAGCCCATTCCAACTGGCTCCTACTTTCCGAGATGTGTCCATTCCGACGGCTGACAGTCTTGAGCTTTTGGGCGTTACTCTGACTTCAACCCTCAACTTTGGCTCCTACATAGAGTCCAAAGCTCAATTGTCTGCCAAAAAGCTGGGTATCCTTTCGAAGGTGCGGCGGTACTTTACGCCAGAACAGTTGCTGTTACTTTATAAAGCACAAGTTCGATCGTGCATGGAGTACTGCTCGCACCTTTGGGATGGATCGGCCAAATACCAGCTTGAGGCGTTGGAGTCCATTGAGAAACGTGCCAAGAGGCTCATTGGTAAAGACTCCCTTGTTCGGACTAAACTCCAAACTCTCGAACATCGGCGCAAAGTTGCTAGTCTGTCGGTCTTTTACCGGATACATTTCGGAGAGTGTGCTTCTGATCTGCATGATCTTATTCCCTCTAGCCCTTTCTACTATCGGTCTACCAAGGGCACTAAAAAGCGTCACCGTTTTATGGTTGATATACCAAAAACTCGTACGAAACGCTTTGATTCCACCTTTATTGTGCGAACCGCTAGGGTGTGGAACGCTTTGCCTGAGTGGGTGTTTCCCGATGGATATAATCTGGGTGTCTTCAAGTCGCGAATGAATCGGTTTCTTCTAGGCAAGCATGCTCCATCGTAGACCGTATCGTTGCTTACCATCAGGCAAGATGACGGTCAAATGCAAGCCTATTGCTGAATAAAAAAAAAAAAAGGACTACGATAAAAATGTCTACGTCAATCTGTATAAAAACAGACTTAACATACGTAAATCTCAATAAAAACAATGATAACCTTAAATAAAATAAATAAACCTGGGATTCCTCAAATCGATAAAGACATATCATAAGGTGCGCTCGCGCAGTAATAGCGTTCATTATTAATCAAAACATAAGCGTGTTAGGTAGTTATCAATAGGTATCAGTCGCAATCAGGACGTCATGGCGTGCAGACGTGCCGTGTGTTTAGTTCTCCTAATTTGCTTAGCAGTTAATGCTAAAGTGTATACACGATGTCAGTTGACACGAGAACTGCTAAAAAACAATTTCCCAAGGACGTTCCTTAGTAATTGTAAGTTGCCAATAATGTTTGTTTTCATTGTGAATGGTCCATTGTTTGGTGAATAAGATCTGCGCACACTTAAAATTTAAGTTGTGATTTTGTGGTAGTTTTTAGGGTTTCGTACCCAAAAGGTAAAACGCCCTATTACTAATTTATAGCTCATCAAGATGCTATTAATGATGAGAAATTTGCAAACAGGTATGTTTTAGTATGGTTTCTTGATGTTCTACAGTTCTTTATTTACAAATCGATAATTAAAATATAGGTACCATTCCATACTCTATTATCAGAACGCCTCACAAGACACTTGCAGCCTGCGATTTCACACAAAATTCTAGTATTTGCAGGTATATTATGAGAGTAAAATATTCTTAACTGATTATTAGAAAAGAATACAGATGAGTAGTTTTGTCATGTTGTATTGGCAACAATAACACAAAACTTGCTCAGTTCTAATTTCGTTGATTTAACTAGTAGAACTGGATAAGTTTTGTCAAGCAAATCAAATTACTCGTAGCACTATTTTGTTTTATTCAAATAAGCTGTCAGAGATAATAAGTACTTCAGATTAAAATAGTATAAAAAAGATACCTCATGTTAAAACTGGAGCCGAAATCGTATCAAAAAGTATAGAGTGTGCGAGCAGCGTTAGCATGATTCATGATTCCATGTGGGTTTTCCCGAAGGCTCTATTTTGATGAGCTGATGGCAATAGCTATTAATGATGATATTGTTGTTGCTATAGTGATTTTAGATACTATCTGACGACTACTGAGTATACTATAGATGTAACATTTTCCCGTATCGGTTTATTTGACCACGACCAATCAATACACGTTATACAATAATCATTTCAGAGATATTGCAAAATCAATGATCACACAATCATCATGATGATTTTAGATCAGTAACTATTGTTCCTGTTGAGGAAACCAGCGTTGAGTGAGTGCTATAGGTACTCAGTATTTATGCTGAGATGCATTCGTTTGATGAGTTTTTTGTTTATTATATTGAATTATTCTGTTTTTATCAAATTATCTTTCATCGTTTAAAATAAATATTCGTTTCTTTCTTATCTTTTTTGACAAAAATTATTATAACAAGCTTATAATTAACTTGTCGTGTCAGTTACTATAAATGTATGTATGGGTCAAATCTCGCAACCGAATTTTAAACCACTTCCCGGTGCAAGATTAAATTGAGATATATTTGTGTAACTCCGATAACAATGCAATAAAATGTCGTTTTTCTATTTTTTTTTTTATATTTTTCTATTTGCAAACTAACTACTACTTTAGAACACATGAACATACATACATACATAAGTACACATTTATACCTACCAACCCCCTTTTTGTCTTTGTTTTGTAAACCAATTGGCGTACTATCACTAAGTGATTCTAATTTAGCGATTACATCCTATTAGTAAATTGAAACATTGACATGTTGTAGTTACTCGTGTATCCAGTGTAATCAGTAATCACACTAATTGAATGAACTTAGTGACCAGAAGTCACTATGTACGAGTATGTTTCAAGACAATAATGTAATTTGCCTCATTTATTTATATGTATTAGTACTGTAAACCTAGCTGCAAGATTCCCAGATCTGTTTAAATAAATAATATGAATAAACAATACTTAATAAATTCTAGAAAATACATAGGAAACTGTTTAGAAGCGGTCATCTATTTATACTATTTTATTACCTTTCAAATACTGTAAGGAATTCGCTAAATGATGACACTTTAAAAAATTGGCTGTGACATAGAGATAGACAGACATCGAAGTCTCGTCTTAAAGGTTCTTCTCCAAAGGAGGTTCAGAACCCTAAAACAAGCTTTGGTTGTATTTTCATCGGAGTTACACACGTACTTATAGGTACCAAATTTCAGCTCAATCGGACATCGGGAAGTGGTTTAAAATTACGTTGCAAGATTTGACCCAAACAAACAATAAAAGCTTTAAGAACAGCGGTCTAACTAAAGAATCAAACTAACATAATATAATAAAAGCCTGTTTGTCTCGCTAAAACTCGAGAACGGCTGGAGCGATTATAGTATAACTAGCTGCGCCCCGCGGCTTCACCCGCGTTTTCCGGGATAAAAAGTAGCCTATGTGTTAATCCAGACCATGAACAACCTTCATTCCAAGTTTCATGTAAATCCGTTCAGCCGTTTTTGCGTGAAAGAGTAACAAACATCCATACATTCTTACAAACTTTCGCGTTTATAATATTAGTAGGATTATGTTATTTACTATTTTTTTTGTTTTGTTCGCTCTAATACAGGGAAAGTTTAAAAGTAAAAAAAAACAGCGGATGAAACCACTGGTTGCAGCTCTTTATAAATATTAGCATAGTTGTACTTCCTTGAATCTTGCAGCGATAAGTACCCGAGTTCTGGGAACGTAATTGCATCATTTTATCAGTTGCGGTCAGAAGTCAGCGTGAAATCATAGCCGCCACACTTCTGATTAAGCAGATCAAGTTTGATGAATAAATTGACTGCGCCTACGTACAATATTGAAACTACAAATTATTTTTTTACAGGAAAATAATTTAAAGTCAAAATTAGACCCAAATTAACAAGGTTAATCGTGTTCTTTCAATTTTATTCGATTTAAAACATGACGAAATTTGTTTTATTTTACAATTATTCGTTTTCGTTTGTAAACTAAATACATATATGTATTCGTATAATAACAGTGAAAAAAACCGTGATTTTTCAGTTTTGATAGTTTCGTAGCAGTCGAAATATTCACTACACGCCATTGTTCATTCACTCAGTTTTTAAAAGCATTTTGAAACTGAAACTCATTGTTAACTGCTTGGCAACAGGTATAAGCAAAATAAAGAAAATCGAGAGAAAATTTCCTATCACTAAAGTCAAAGTATTTTCCAAGAGTAATTAATGCAAATAAAATGAATGAAATTAGAAGAAATAGCTGATATTGTATTCTGGAAAGTAGTAATAATGATAACGAAGTTAGTTCTATAGATAATGTTGTTGACATGTGAATTATGCGACAGAACTGTTTGCATCCGATATCTAGAATTCTTCATAACTTAATCAAGACAAAGATAAATTCAGAATAAATAGACGTCAATGCATAAATATTGTAGCTGGTTGTTGACAAATTTAATTCGAAGCTAATTAAACTAGAGGGGGCTGATAGTTGTTATAACGCGTAGCCCGAATAGCACTCACACGAAATACATACTAGTATTCATATAATCGTGAGAAATTATATTTTAGCTCGGTAGAAACAACACGACACCTTTCTTTTTTTTCTATTTTTTCCAGCCTTTATTAATCAAACAATAGATCACACTCAAATAAACAGACTGAGAAAAAAATATAGATTACCCTAGAGCCGCATGCAGCCCGCGACTCGCACAAATACTAGTTTAAGTACAACATTCTTCTTTTCACAGGGGTCTGCTTGATAGAGCAAGAAAGCGATAGAAACACATCAGCGTTTGTGGCAAAGACGCCGAGACGGAAGTACTATGGATTGTTCCAAGTGAGTAACTTACTCTAAGTTCTGAACTCAGAAGTCTAATCAGTCGTTATCACTTGCCATTTTAAACTCAGTGTTGTGGTTTACCGCTTTAAGTAGAATCTTAATGTAAGTACGTAATAAGTATCTTAAAAAGTTTTTTGTTACAGATTGGTAGCGAATATTGCAAGGAAGGAAAGAAAGGTGGCAAATGCGATATCACTTGCGAATGTAAGTTTCTTTTAACCTTATAACCATATCTAAGGCTAAGTTTTTACCTACATTAATTCATCGGCGTCATCATCAGTCAATGATACGGCTAATCACTCTTCGAGGGTTCGAGGGTAATCCTCCCACTGCTGGGATACAGGTCTACCCTCGAAGGGCTAATTAGTCTTTGAAAACTTTTAATTCCGAAAAATATGATTGTGGGTGAAACCACTGGGTGCAACTAATTTGTAAAATTAACTAAAGTACCTAGTATAGTAGGACTCATATAAGATAGAGTCAAGCCAGAAACCGTCAGAGGCCTCGAGGCGACTTGAAAACTCTATCGCTATTTAGCTAGCGCTATCCACTCGGCTTCTACGAACTTATACTTTAGAATTATAAATATGTATTGTTTTTATTTTGCAGCATTATTGGATGAAGACATAAAGGACGACGGTAACTGCGCTCTGATTGTGTTTGAGCAGGAAGGGTTCAAGTACTGGCCGAAGTGGGAGGCGCGCTGTAAGGGTGGCCTGTTACCTGATATCGAAAAGTATGTATTTAATGTTACTACTAGTTGTTAGTTAGGTGTCTTAGTAAGTTTCACACTGTAGTAACGGCAACTAACGTACTTTATATGTCTTACTTTTGCATTATGTTCACAATGTGAAGAGTGAGGGCTACTCACGTACCTACTTTATATTTCTTACCATTCGCATTTTCCTTTCGCAAGTTTTTTTGTGCCTATTGTTTAATACATCTAAACCCGACCTGCACTTTCATCAAGTTTCTGCAATTAACAATCTAAAATCTTACATGAAAAAAATATGCATTGTAATGCTATCTAATTTATAATTCAGGGACAAGATATTGGTATGTTTTAAGGAAATGTAATGAGATGAGCTAATAAGTAGTATATATTGAGAAACAGAATAGGCTTTAAGTACCCGCTTGTACGCTGACAGGCGGGGTCTGGAGATATTTATAATTCACCTTAACAACTTTGTAACCCAGGCCCACAAGCTGAATAAATTGCTTTTGATTTTGATTTTATCTCATCATGGGTAACATAGTAAGGCAATGAATAAACAGTGTAGTTATATACATATTATGTAGGTATATATATTAGTCGGTCACAAATAGTGTCTGCCCTTGAACAGTATGTGTGTGGATGTAGGTATGTACGTGAGCAAACAATAGATAGTTTTGTGATTGTTGTCACGTTAATCTAGCGGGGATTCCAACGGTGCAGGTAAATGTAGAAGAAAATCTGTACCAAATTTTATTTGTGCCGATTTGTGATTTGTGTTTTGGTTACTCATTTATAAAGAATATTTACATACTAAGCCGAAAAACGCTTATAGCGCTCATTTTATTAGAAATGAGATTATTAATAAATTATTAAGAATGTGACTAAAAACCCTGAAATTGATAAAAAGATGTCGATGGCACTCGACCAAATGTATGGAACAGCAATTTTTTTTTTGCAATTTCATAGGTACATAATCATAGACACATAAAGTAGGACTAACCTACTTTATGTAAAAACTCTGAAATCACGAATAAAAAAAATACTGGTCCATAAAAAATGTCAATAACACTCGACAACATGGTCTTGATTGTAGTTGCTCTGGGACCCTATTCTGGCGAAAGAGATATTATCTCGATCACTCTCAGCAGAAATGTCATGAGTAAGGACTGAGATAATCTCGAACGCCCGAGAATTGGGTCCTTGAAACACCTCTTCTAGTATAAAATATTTAACCAATTATTTTTTTAACTGATTATAATTTTTGTATTTTTTCAGGTGCCCAGACTGGCAACACCCACCAGTGCGTACCTCTCTATCCCCACCCAGAGACAAGCGGATGATTATCCGAGGAAAGAGAAGCTTGAGGAAGAAGAAACGTTCAAGAAAGAGCTTACAAATAAAGACATAGACATTTGATAATGGTTTTATACTTAAAACGTTAGGTATTAGATAACTTTTTTATATGCTTGACAGACCAACCCTGAAAATGCTAAACACTAAGCTGATACACTAAAAAAGTTAATAGACTTTCGTCATGAACAGAACAGTTTTTTTTTTTGTTATTTCAGGATTGGTCCCATAGTAAAAGTTGTTGATGAACACTATGAGCCTGTTTCGGCTTGACATACCCTTTCCTTAAAACCCTGTAATATTAGTAGGAATAAAATTTTGAAAATGTTTTATTGTATAGGATCTCATTTTATTTCATCTCAAAAAACCATATCGTAGAAAAAGGTCTATGTATAGTTGTAAAATGCATTAAAAAACAATGAAGTTAGGGTGCATTTTTGCGTAAGCTTGGAGACAGTAAAAGACTGAGATTTTTCTCTGTTTTCCGGTATTCAGGTCCTGGTATGAAGGCAAAGTTTGAAATTAAAATAAAGTACCTACTATTTATGCTAAAGTGTAGTTTTATTAACTTTGTTGCTGTTGTAAATATTCTACTACTTCAATACGGTATAACACCCATTTTTAAAAAGTGTTTCAATTAGATTATAAAGTACTAGTTTGATCACAATTTTTTTATTTAATCTTTATGTGCCATAAAAATGCATATAAATTTTGCATTTTCGAATTTCGCGCGTAATTTGACGAAAACGCTAATACTGCGACTAGCGTTTCTAAAATATTACATATGCAATAGATTTAATTTATGATGATTGAATAATATTTTCTGTATCGTATACATGTAGTATAAAAAAATATTTTAGGTAAAATGGACATCCTTTTTTTTGTATTTGTCGTATTTAAAGTGTGGTGTTTCTCAAAAATCTTCCTATTTTTTTACGACTTACTTGCTTCAGTTATTCAGTTACAGGAGCACACTGTAAGAGTTACAGTTACAGACAGACATTTATTGATACAGTCACAGTCACAACCACACTAGTTAGCTTGTTGACACCAGAAAAACAATCGAATTGAGAGAGATTTACGCAATTATTGATATTCGGTTAATTAAATGTTACGTTTATAGTCACGGTCACGGTTACATTTATGGTCACGGTCACGGTGACGTATTAATAGTCACAGTCACGGTTACATTTATTGTCACGGTCACGGTGACGGTCACAGTGAAAGTCATAGTCAAATTATTATTTAAATTAAATTTATTCACTCATAATTCCAACTAGATACAAGATAACACCGAGCACGTACTAATAATCCATTTACAACCCTATCCACACCCTGGAGGCGTTTCAACACTTAAAATCAACATAAAGTAGCGCCGAGTTTCAATACAACACAATAAGTTCATTAACACCGGAAAAGCTGCCGAGTTGTCAGAGATTTACACAAATAATAATATTCGACAGACAGATAGTCACAGTTACAGTCACAGTCAAAGTCATAGTTACATTTATTCATTCATAATTCCATCTAGATACAAGATAACACCGAGCACGTACTAACAATCCATTTACAATCCTATTCGTGCCCTGGAGGCGTATCATTACTTAAAATTAACATAAAGTAGCGGCGAGTTGCAATACAACACTAAAAGTTTATTGACACCCAAAAATCAGTCTAGTTGAGAGAGATTACTCAATTATTAATATTTGAGTAAATAAATGTCATTGTTACCGTTACAGTCACAGTCACAATTACAGTAACGGTCATCGTCAAAATCACAGTCACAGTTACGGTCACGACGACGGTCACGGTCATGGTCATAGTTACGGTCACGGTCACAGCTACAGTCACAGTTACATTTTTAGTTAAATTTATTCACTCATAATTCCATCTAGATACGAGTACAAGATAACACCGAGCACGTACTAACAATCCATTTACAACCCTATCCGTACCCTGGAGGCGTATCATCACTTAAAATCAACATAAAGTAGCGCCGAGTTGAGGGAGATTTACTCAATTATTAATATTCGGGTACCTAAGGCCCCAAAAGTTTTGACGTAAGCCTTTTCAGACTTTCGTTCGAGCACGTGAGTAACTGTATTCATGTATGTACGTTAGAAATACAGGGTTATAAGGAAAGGGTATGCTAAGCCGAAAAAAGCTCATAGTACTTATTATTTTAGACAACTTTTGCTATGGGGCCAACTTTGAAATCGTAAAAAATCTGCTGTTTCAGAGAAATATTTCAATGACACAACAAAATGTGTTGAACAGCTGTTTTTTTCGCGATTTCCGGGCTGGTCTCATAGTATAAGTCAAACAGTAAAAGTTTCCAAGGCGAGTACCATGAGCCCTTTTCGGCTTAGCATACCCTTTTATTATAGCCCTGTATGTTTTCGGACAGAGTTGGTCTTTTGGGTCTACTCTTGGTTAATTGATGAGTGATTTATTCGTTGCTTTTGAGGACATGGACTGTCCGGCCGAGTCTAATGAAACTGCCGTAGTAGGATATTGATCTATTGTGCAAAAATTCTTTGCGTGATGTTTTGGCAATATGAATAGAGAAAAGAAAGATAGGCAATTATTTAATACAAAGAAACGTAAAAAAATAGTGGGGTGCTGACAAACTGATTTTTACAACTTTAGTATCTTGATTAAAAAATCAAATTCAAATATTTTTGTTTTGAACTACATTGTTGTTGTTGTGGATCAATGTCAAAAAAAAAATAAACAATGGTTGCTGGCTACTTTTAAGGCATATGTAACAGTTTTTCTCAAAGGGTCGCTAGGGTCGCGACCCACTTGTGGGTCGTAAGCGGATATTTGCTTGAAAATAATAAATAATTAGAAAGCGGTTATTAGTAAATTTTAAGGCAATTCCTAAGTTTCCGACTTCTCCAAGACTTTCAGACTTCTCCAACAAAGCTGAAAGCTTCGAAAATCTCTGACTATTCGATTCGCCACATTTTGTTTAGAACTGTTTAATTTGACATTTTAATCTATAATACACTTACGAGTATCTTCATTCGAAACTGTTATCTGTTAAATCATTCAGCGTAAAGAAGCAACGAACACACACTCATATAAACTTTCTCACCTATTATATATGTGTGATAATATCACTTACCAACGACATTTTCCTGACAACCTTTGTAAAAGCAGAATTTAAACAACATACTTAGAGATAATGACGGTCTTTCCCCACAGGGTTCGTTCTAGACCAGTCATTCTCAAAGTATGGGTCGTGACCGACTTGTGAGTCGTAAGCGGATATTTAGTAAACCAAACCTAAGAAATTCATATAGGTAAGGCTTTTGTCCCGCTCTGTCTGCTTGAGAAAAAGCAAAACAAACGCCAACGCGATCCCATTCTAAGAGTTTGTAGTACGGATGTCCTTCATATTGCTATGACTATATTACTGTGGCTATATTACTATGACTGTATTAGCGAGCAAATGTTACACCAGAAAAAAACGTTACTTTTTCAGGGTGCGGTTCTCCATCGTGAGAATGATACTCATGCAACGTGCTAAAGGCACCCTGTGTGATCGTCACTGATCTTGGAGCCCTCTGTCAAGCACAAAAGCTGGCCACCGAGTCGGTTTTAATGCGTATAACCCACTTAACTTAAGTGGGTTATGTGTAATAATAATAAGTTGTTCCCCAACGCAGTCGGGTTTCTTCTAAAGGCTTTCCCCGTCAACGAAAAAAAGTGTAGTTTTTTTAATGGGTCAAGACCTACCTGGCCCATTTAGATTTACCTTTGGGAATCACTGTTCTAGAAGTTTAATAAAGGAATACCTCGGCTGTATAAATCACGAGGTTTTTGATCGTATTTGATTTTGGAACGGTCTTTGTGGACTGGACACTTTTAATAGGATTCCCCTTGACAATGTGAAACTGGTTGTTACCACAATTGATGTTATTAAGGAAACTAACGGTTTGAAACATTTTAAACACACGCCCACCCATTTTCTATGTTATTTGAAAACTAGCTGTGCCCGGATTTACTCGCGAGACACATAGGTAACTGTAATAATGATAAATTGCTAATGTGCCTAAATGGGTTGATGTTGGCCATAAGTTATTTCTATTCCAAATTTCATCTAAATCGGTTTTATTTGGAGATACTGAGTTGCAAGATTCCATCCGGACAAACATACTCGTAGTTACATACATACAATGCAAGTTTAATAAAAGATTGTAAACTCCCAACGTTGAAACGTCTGAACCGATTTTCATCATTCACAAGAACACTCCCGACTAATTCATCTTTCAAACAAAAAAAAATCGGTTGTCTGTAAAGTCGGTTTACTGACGATAGTTGAACGTGACAAGTTGACAACGTCATAAGAAGATACTGATGGAATGGTTTCATTTTTCAAAAGAAAATTTGAATTTTATTTGTTTGATAGATATTTTGTATGGATATAGAGAAGGAGGTAAATGTAAATCACAATTGAATTGATCAAGTTACATTTATTTGCACGCATAAATACAATTACGACAATATATCACTGAACATATATCTTATCGAAAGAATCATTACCTTTATCGCCGCAATTATCGTTGCTATAAACAATTGTTATCACATTCACTTTTCACTGCACTTCATACTTGACGAAAACATGTAAATGTATTATTGTATAGCAGCTGTCCACGCGGACGCATTGCTCACTCAAGTAGGAGAGAGACAGATGTCGAACGCTGCCGAACGCGGAGGCCGATTGGTCCTCTTTGTCGCTCGTTGTGCGCTCTCGCTTGCACTTCAAGCCTTAAATGGAACGCCTCAGAGCGAGGTAACGCCGCTTTGAGTCGGGGGTTGAAAGGGTTTTCATTGGCGCTGACCATTCGTTGACAAATATCAATCAAATCATACAAAAGCCAATCTTATGACAAAATTATATTCACAAAATTATTTATTTAATCCTCTAATAGACTTAAATTAAAACCATTAATTCAACCCTCCACTCAAGCATAAAGATTATTGAAAAATGTATCTCCTTGAAAAATATCTAGCAGGATTTGTAAAACTTTATTCCATAAAAATACCGTTCTTTATTCAAATAACGTCCGTTTTTATCAGAAAGAATCGTTATTAAAAAGTAAAAAAACCTATCGACATTCATTTTTCTTTGAAGTGAGCTACCTTAGGAGGCTATCTCTTGCCCCAAGGAATAAAGTACCGGTATTATTGTAATGTGAAAAATCCGAGAGGAGATTTAAAATGCAAATCCTTTGTTGCTGTGAGGATAATTTGAGGTAATAAAATGGGGTTTGGAGATAGTACGTTGCAACTGTTTGTGCTGTTTATTGAAAATATCGGTAGAGATGAAAATCTTCAAATGAACGCCCCTTTACTCTACAACGGTTTAGTTGCGTGCGTGCCGGTAACTGAACGACTTGTACGATGTGACAAGTAATTTGTGAAATTTAACGTTTTCAATGAAATGTATAGACAATACATTTCATTGAAAACGTTTGATTTTTGACAACACTAGACACTAATCGTAATCTGCATACAACTGAAAATTGAACCCGGGGTTTTTACCCTCGACGCTAAAAAAGGGGTCACCACTATGTGTGTTGTTACCCCTTTGCGTGTTTGTGGCACCGTAGCTCTTAAATGGGTAAACTGATTCGGATGCAGATTTTTTTATTAGAAAGCAAAAAGAAAAGAAAAAAAAAATGTTTTTACAAAATTTCCCAAAGCCATGCCTTCGGGTTTTTTTATCTACTCAACGACTATGAAGAAAAAAGTCTTAAAGTCTCAACTGTTTGAGGTCACAGACCAAGGGAGTTCAACCATTCAATTTCCAATTTTCAAAAGTTTCTTGATTTCTTAATTCTCGCTAATGTCGAACCTACGCAATCCGCTTGGAAACAGAAGTGGAAAAACGCACGTTTTAATTTGAATCGCTAATTGTCTGTTCGGCAATTAGCTGATATTAACTACGGACACACGGTCGACAAGGTCAACCAACGTTAAATAAAAGTTAAATAAAAAAAATGTTTTTATTTCAGGCCAGTAACCATATAGGTACGAGAGAAGAATTATAATAAATTGTAAGTTAAATTAGTCACAATAAATTTTAAAGAACTATTTGTAAAATCACAGTTAATCAACAAGTCCTGCAAAATGTGGAACGAGGATCAATCCCAACGGTATTCCTGAGTAACTACAACATTGGAGCCTTCAAAAGTTATTAGAGTTTCAAAAGGTCGGCAGTGTATCCGTGATCACCGTGATGCCTCCGGCGTTACGGGTATCCATAAGCAGCGGTGGTCGCTTACCATCAGGCGGTCCGTTTGCTTGTTCTGGCAAACATATGGCTTAAAAAATACTACCTTAATATTGTGGTCCAATTATATGATCCTACTAATATTATCTTAATTAATCTTGTTTATGGAGATAATTGTAGATCATCATATTATTTTGCAACCTTTAGTCCTCCACTGTTATAGTCGTCACAAAATAAGATGCCCGTTTGGACGTTTGTCATTGCGACGTAACTAGTGATGTTACCATACGACTCGGTATTCACGACGAATCAATTCAAGTTTGTATGAGTATTTGATCGATTTGATTTTGTATTGTAAAGTACTTTGGATAAAGGTTACGATTCGAAAACTTCTTAAACTTGAATATTATAGGTATATTGAAATGATACGAAATGGTGCGAGAGGTTAATTTGTCTTTAATTTAATATTTTTGTTATAATAACATTCATTCAATCACAAAAAAACAAGAAAAAACGAATGTGATTAAATCTTCATTCAATAATTTTCTTCGGATGATGAGCCAAAATCGTCAGTTAAGCTATCGTCAATTCAATAATTAAATGGTTACAACTTACAACACTAATATTTGAAAAAAGAAGACTGAGAACGTAACTGTTTTTGAGAGTTTTGTTTATTATTTGACATTGCATGCATGCATAAAGTATGCGCGAAAAGCGTTCCAAGTTACATTCTACGGTCTTTCTCAAGTGTCATAACGGGCATCTTATTTTGTGACAACTATAGGATACCACAGGTCGACCCTCGGAGGGTGATCAAGCCGCATTCCACCACGCTGGCCTTAGTGTGGATTAGCGGAATTCACATACGCCATTGAATTCCTTCTCCGGACGTATGCAGGTTTTCTCACGACGTTTTCCTTCTCCGAAAAGCCAGTTGTATGTAAATTCGTACATAAGTTCGAAAGAACTCATTGGTACGAGACGGGGTCTGAACCCGCCACCTCAAGAATACGAAGCGGCTGTTCTCCCGCCGAGCTACCACGGCTTTTTAATTGTATAATTGTGGACAATTCTCGTTCCTATCCCAAAAGCAAGTGTGTCCCTAACACATTACAAAGCGGGCCCGAATTGCGTGGCATTCACGAATCGAATCAATTTGACTCCACACTCGTTAATTAAAACACAGTTAGGTACAGAAGGGAATTTGTAATGGAGCTACTAATCTCCTGCGTCGTAACGGGTTGACAATTTCTTGGCGGCTTTTGAGAATTACTAGTGGAGGAAAATAGTGCGCGATGTTAAGGAAATTCGTACATACTAGCTTTGCTCCGCGGTTTCACCAACAAACAAAGGCATTGTAAACTAGAGAAGTCACTGGCTCCTGACATAGGTTCCAATTCCGATTATACCGCGTTACCAACTGAGTCGTACGGACATAAATCATTTCTCTATGTCTATCTCGCTCGCACTTGTAGGTCTTATGGAGCCGCATAGTGATGTGCGTAAGATGGTTATAGGCGCATATCGATAAGAATAAAATCAGATAGAAACATAGTAAATAGATAGTAGATAGATATCCCTATTGACGTTTATGGCCCTACAACTCAGTTGGTAACGCGGTGACTATAGTAGAGAACCTTCTGGGATCTGATTGAAGGTTACAGTTTATTAAGCTAGAATAAAATGAACTTTTATCTATTCTATAGATTTCAAATTTTTAAGTATTAATTCTATTTTGTTATAATCTACACAATTAATACTCACGCCAAATTAAGACGTCTATTACGTTTAGATAACCACAGTATTTTCCATAGTAAAGTATTATATCTAATAGGTAGGGACTAGGTATGTTTTCGGGCTTAAAGCCAATGAATTTTATCTAATTTGTGTTAATCGCGTCCAATAACATAAGAATTAACCTCAGAGACTCGTTATTCCGCCACGGAACCCTCCTCCAACTAATTATTAACCAATAAATTACCATAGCGCGGCGCAGCTGAGAATTTATCCATTTGCCCATGAAAGGGTTCCGGAGCCTGACAAAGAGACGTCTTTAATTGTGCCTAAATTGGCATATTTATTTCTGTTTTTGAACTGAATTAGTACAATTGAGTTTAATTTGAAATAACAACAATCAAAAGTCAACGGAGCGAATGACTGGGAAATTTCATCAAAAAATATGTACCCAATTGTACCTAACTGTACCTGTATTGTATCAACTGTTCCATACATTTTATCGAGTGTCATTGAAATTTTTCTATGGAACAGCTGTTTTTGTGAATTACGGCTTGGTCCAATAGTAAAAGTTGTTCAAAATGATCAGTAATAATATGAGCCCTTTACGTTTTCTTTGTAACCCTGTTTAAATATAGGTACTTTACTTAGATATCAACCTACATGCTCTATGTATATTTTTAACCTCTTTAAGATTTTTACAAACCCACTTTCTGCGTAAGGTCAAATACAGCCGTCACGTAACTTTCACCTATACCCCTATTACTATAAAGCTTATAATAGATCACATTCGTAGCATCTTTTGTTCTAAGATTGGAAACGTGCCTTGAGAATTGAAGATCCAAAATCACTTGACCTCCCTTGCTGCTCCTTCACACATAATCTGCACATCTTTTGAAGATTTCAGCATCGTAACTGGGGTCTTGCTTGATTGGTCAGCCATAACTTTTTGTTTGTACTTAAGCAAATACTGGTAGTTAACTTTTATGGAACTGTTACATACATTTAGTTTAATAAAGTTATGTTTGCAGCTCTGTCTAGTCGTATTCGGGTATTCAGTTTCCGAACCGTTTGACTTTAAAAGAAAAGTACTGAGCGCAATTTGCGGATGGTATTCGTAGCGTAACGTTGCATAGATTACGTTTTACAGATACCATACTATAGTAGACTGATTAGTTGATGTTTTGTTAGTACTGAATAGATGTAACTATAATAAAAGACCAGCATTATACTAAAACATGTTTTTTTTGCGTCCAACCTTAGCTTACCCGTTTTGAGCTGACCTCCTACGTTAATTCGAATAAAATGCGCGAGGAAAGCGCGGCGGGTGGCGGGGACTGAGATAAAGCGATCCCATTGGCTATCTTTAAGTTACGTATTGGTGCGCAAAGAAACGTACTATAGTCTTCACAAAATAAGAAGCCCGTTTGGACGTTTATCATTGCGACGTAACTAGTGATGTAACCATACGACTCGGTACTCGATACTCACGATAAATCAATTCAAGTTTGTATGAGTATTTGATCGATTTGATTTTGTATTGTAAAGTAGGTAAATTGGATTAAGGTTACGATTCGAAATTTTAACTTAAACTTGAATATTATAGGTAGGTATATTGAAATAATACGAAATGGTGCGAGAGGTCAATTTGTAATGTAATTTAATATTATTTGTTATAATAACATTCACTCAATCACAAAAAACAAGATAAAACGAAAGTGATTGAATCTTCATTCAGTAATTTTCTTCGGATGATGAGCCAAAATCGTCAGTTGAGCTATCATCAATTCAATAATTAATTGGTTACAAGTTACAACACTAATATTTGAAAAAAGAAGACTGAGAACGTAACTGTTTTTGAGAGTTTCGTTATAATTTGACATTACATGCTACCATAAAGTATGCGCGAAAAGCGTTCCAAGTTACATTCTACGGTCTTTCTCAAGTGTCCAAACGGGCCTCTTATTTTGTGACGACTATAATGAGATCGATTTTTAACCTCCAGCGCAAACAAAGAAATGATATTAATAACTTTGATGAGTGTGTTTATTGTGTCTTAGTCTGACACACCGTAGCTCCCAACGGATGAACGTATTTGATTTAGTGATGTTTTGTTTTAAAGATGACTTTATCGAGAATGTTCTTAGCTAAGGTTTAAGAAATTCTGTTTAGCCGTATAAAGATTGACAGCTCTTTTCTAATAGAGGTTTAAAAAATATGTGTTAATCGACTTCAACCGTTATAAGTGCGAAGTCTATAGGTGGTAACCTGTGCTTGATATGTAGCCTCAGTAGAGTACCTACTTCTAGAAATCACTCGGTTAACATTGCTCGTGTAATTTTAGTGAGTGGGTTCCTTGACAAACAAAATCTCGTGAGGTTTTGAACTCGTTGTCTTGAAATGGCTTAAATTTTAGTGCTCTTCTTGGTTTTAGGTGGATACTAATGCATCCAAAGCCAAAAAGCACTTGGGAAGTGTTAAAGATAATCCCAGTAGTTTTGACTGACCAGTTCGTACTATTTCTTGTGATCTTTAATGTTATAGATGCCATATAGATTATGTGTATCTTTACTCTTTATATTTAAAAATCTTAATCCTTGATAAAAAAAAAATAGAAACTTCAAACCTCTAAGCCTACCAATATGATAAAAACGATACAAATATACATAATACATTGCTGACTACTATAATTATACTGTTTAACGATTTAATGGTTCAACAAATATTAATATAGAACTTGATAAGGAGCTAGCGTGCATCATAGGGGGAACACGTGAAACATGCTTCTCATTCCTCAAATCATGTTTCTTATATCTGAGAGTTGTGATTTCCTCTAAATATAATCTCTCTAACGACATAAACGACATAGGCGTAATTGTAAGCATTGGCAAAAAATGGTATTTTGTAGGTAAAACTGCGAAACAGGCTTGTCGACTTAATTACTACGAGTACCCCTATTTTATCGAAATATTACTTACCCAGCAAAAAAGTAACTTTATTTCCGTTTCAAACAAAAGTAGCAGCATGAAAAACATGAAACTTCTAACATAATAACTGGGTATTAAAAGATATCGCCACTGACATGATGACGAGGAATTTCCCTAAGTATTCACACTAATCAAAAGTTTGGGAACTCGTTTTTGGGAAATTTATCCAAAAGACAGAGGTCTCCGAAGTTTAGCATAACTTGTCGTTTTGAAACTCTGTCAAAGTAAATTAGTCTCGTTATGTTGATCACTCGTCTTCTTTGTCTTTCATTATTGTTTTACTTTGTTCTATAATAGGTATTATTGTTAAGTTTTCTATGTGACAGTTTGAGTTATTTTGACAAAGTTTGAATTCCTTTGAAAGTTAGTGAAGCTTTAGGCTGTAACTGCACTGGGAGACGATTGAGCATTTGGAACATAGCGAGTTGATTAATTTCTCGGTTATAAATTGTTGATCAAAGTATTTCGTACACTGGTTTCGGTGAAACATAAGCGGCAAAGTTAAGCCAAAGTTCAGTATTAGTTAACATAAACCAGCCGCGTGAAAACGGGCACTATGCATGTATGTAAATAATATGTTCCTTGTGTATTTATGGTTGGATTCTGACTATTAGAATTTGTCTTAAAGGACTATTAGAATTTGTCTTAACGGTTTCTGAAATTTTACTTAACTGCCAAAAATGTTGTTTAATCGTCGTTACGAAAAAATAACTATCTTGTTGTGACTTGTAATCATCAATAACATCGTGCATGATTTATTTTTATCATCACGAATAATTCCGCCTTTTTCCACCAACTCGCCTGATGGTAGGCGACGATGTGGTCGAAGATGAAACACGCAGACTTGAAGACACCTATCCACTTCGACCCTGAAAAGCCCAAGATTGTCTTAACTTCTATGCTAGCCCAAAAAACCCCCAAACCTTTAAAAACATACCTTCACACAAAACCTCTCTTCTCCAAGAAACCTGAAAAGAGCTTTTTGATCTATGAAATCCGTTTTCTTCCCATTATAATCGGATTCGCTAAGTACCCGCGGTCCGTTGAGTACCTACTTCTGACCCAAACCAACAATCCTAGTCCTCTTATCCTCTGGCATACGTACAAATAGAAATCGTTTAAGGTAACCCTTGAGTGCAATTGTTCGATGGTTGTCAGTGCGCGTGTCACAGAACACGAAGTTGCAGGAGAAAAACTAAGCTTGAACTGAGTGCAATGTGATGAAAAAAAATTGGGCGCAAAAATAACCGTAAAAAAATATTTTCAAGTACATAATTATGAAGAACTGCAATGGTTGATATCAGTTGATTTGATTTGAGCATGCTGACGGTTATGCTGGTAGCGTATTAATATTCTGGCGCATGCTATATTTTCTCACAATCTCTTTTGTATGGACCGACGGGACTTTATGGCCGCGTATTTAAAAAGAAAACCATAACTCCTGAAACATTTTCAACTGGTTTCAATTCAATTGGTTTTGAAAGAACATGAGTTCCGTAATAAAACTTGCTGACTCAAAAACCAAATTTTCAAATCCTTATCTAACATACTAACATAGATTTTTACCCAAGTAACAGTAGTTGCTATTACTAATTCCACTGTAACAATTTCACTATGGCGAGTTCCGATGCTCTGTGCCAATATTTGTCCAATCTAGCAAATAGCGACGAACAAATTAAAACGATTTTCTTCTATAGACATGGGCGGGATTGTAATTTATTGTTTTCCTCTGGCATCCAGTTTGAGGCGCGATAACACTGGCGTTACTTATTATGCGACTCCGCCATTATGCTGCGACAATACTTTTTTATTCTAAACTATATAGCTGGCTCCTCGGTTTCACATGCGTTTCACGTGATAAAGGTAGCCTATGTACCTATTAATCCTGGGTATAGAGGCACTTTATAGAAAAATTCATCCAAATCGATCAAATTTCTGGTATCGGATTACCAAGGGCACAAAACAACCCCATTTTATGGATATACCAAGAACTCGTACGAAACGCTTTGATTCCACCTTTAGAGGTATTGTGCGAACCGCTAGGGTGTGGAATGCTTTGCCTGAGTGGATGTTTCCCGATAGATTCTTGGTGTCTTCAAGTCGCGAGTGAATCGGTTTCTTCCAGACAAGGGTGCTCTATCGTAGACCGCATCGTTGCTTACAATCAGACGAGATGGCGGTCAAATGAAACCCTGTTACTAAATAATTATAAAAAATCTATTCAGCAGTTTTTGCATGATTGAGTATCAAACATTAAATCAAACAACTTTGGCATTTTTAATATTAGTAGCATAAGTTGCTTACTCGTTGCTGGATTTTATCAAGGTTTTAGATAGGGCCAAAATATCTTCATTTTTTTGTCTCGCACTCGTTTTGTCTTTCTGTCTGATAGTTATATTACATCTTTACAAAAGTAAAGTAAGTAAATAAGTAAAACAAAAGTAAGTAATCAAAACTATCGTTTCGTATAAATACATTTTAGATCGAAAACGCGGCTGTTTTGCTGTGTCTGTATAATCACACCCTTAGCGGAGGATGCTGCCGTCCGCTCCAGTGAAGATAATTGTTCATTGTATTGTGTTTAGACGTTCTTTGACGGTTTTAATGACGACAGATTTTGGTACGTGTTCTATTTTCCGTTGGGTATGTTCTGTCAGTTTTCCTTCTTTTATAACGACTGCGGAAATCATACATTTGATTTAGAAGTTGGTTAAAGACTGGTAAATTACATACGACTACATGTACATACGTATGTTATGTATTATTGTAGGTAGTATTTTCCAAAACTACTGGATTTTAAACACTGTTTCACCAGTTAAAAAGGAGACTAGCCCTGAGTGCTATTAACTAAGCTATATTATACCCAAACCCGAGAGTACAAAGACCAAGCAGCACTGAGTACAAAGATTTGAGGATGTATTTAAGTATCAGCTTGTTTTACATTACAATATTCGAATTATCTTCGTGACTTACGAACGAAAAAGCCCTAAGAATAAGCAACTGTGGTGTTGCCAATTGTAAATCATTTCCCCGCACGTTGAATATTAATGTTCAGGAACGAGAGAGCTAAGGGAGTTATTACGAGGTCTGCGATAGCAACACCCGATATATTACTCTGATGGTGACTGATGACATGAATCTTTCAGGTGATAACAATCTGCGGAAGAAAAACCAGAGACCATGTTATTCTTATTTTTATTCGATGATAGGCTTACGTTTGACCGTTTGACGCGAGCTATAAAGGAGAACGCTTGCTTAGTTCACCCTGAGCTTCAACTTGAAGACACCCACATATACATACTATATTTATCGCGGAACACCCACTCAGGCAGAGCGTGCCACGCTCTGGCGATTTGCACAGTTAAAATGGAATCGAAGCGATTTGTGGTATGTCAACTATGAAGCGATAACTTTTATCTGAACCACTGTGATCCGATAATATAACGAACGAGTCAGAAAGTATAAAATCATGATAGATAGAAATATTCTTTTTTGTTCACACCAAAAATTACAAAAGAAATATTATTTTTTGTAAACACCAAAAATTACAAACAAAAATTAAAAACACTTAAAACTAGCGCAATAACTGGCGGCCTTATCGCTATGAGCGATCTTTTCCAGGAATTAATTAATTATTTTTCAGTCGTGATTAACTATTCACTCGTACTACTCGTATCTGCGGTATATAGAGCAAGAGAAAGCTAATTACCAACTTAAGAATTTTGGCATCAATAAGGAACTAATTTCCAAGATACGGGTTTCCCACACGCACTTAGTGCCGGTAATAATCTGATGTACACTACTTATCTGAATAAATTTTGAATTTCGAATTTGAATTTAAGATAAAAATCATCAGTATGCCTAGCACAAAATTTGACGTAAAATACGAAGTGAGTATTCGATAGATATAATAGGTATGTATGCAAAATGGGACAATGGGTGGAACTGTAACTGTATTATTATAAACTCTTTCTTATTTTGATTTTTGTTATAATTCAAACGGAAACGCTCACGTTGTATTACGTCCACTACTCCGACCTGTTTCGATCACATTCGGTGATTTTCATCAGAGAACAACCCCTTTTAATTATTGCCTTATATATCAAACCCAGGCCAGTTTACATAGTTTTTTATATATGATTTTGTACTTGCGTTGATTGTGAACAAAATCCGGACTCAACAAAAGACTTAGATTTTTTGCAGTTATCATCAAAATCTGTTGTGTTGTCCCAAAAGCATAATAAAAGGACAACAACAACATAAAGGGAGTACACACTAAGCTAGGTTGTTACGTCAAGTTGTTTCCATGTAATGATGCTTCCTAAGGTCACATTCAGAAAAGAGCAAGGGTTATGTTTTTCTTTCATATTTTTCCATGATGCCGCAGATATAGGAAGCACGTAGCTTTGTATCTAAAAAAATTTGAAAATCGGTCGGAAAAATCGGTAAACATAATTACATAAATTAATAGTTCAAAAAAACTAAAAAGCACGCTTCAAAATCGCGCCCAAAGGAGTCGGTTACAAAAATACAAGTGAAGCTAATAAAATGGGTGTAAAAATACATACTCGTACAGTCCACTATAATACGAGTATGTCCTTCGTTTTTAAGTTTTGAGTACTATTCACGCTTAAAAAAATGTGCACATTTTGCAACTTGCTTGTTTTCGGAAATGCTGATTCTGAGAAGTGTCCGTTCGTGAAAGTGCTCGTTGTGAGAAATGTATGTTTCATAAGTGCTCATTTTGAATGTTGTGGCACTACTGAGCATCGACATGAAGCAAATTCAAACTTTTGTATCTATATTTGAATATTTTATTTTCAAAGTTTTATCATAAAAGTAAAGCATAGCTGTAAGCTTTAGATACTTGTTTGCACACTTTCATCAGATATTACATTTTCATAATTTTGATTAAAAAAAATTGAATTTTGAAAAATCAAAACGCAAATACGGCTAAACCAATTTTGATAAAACATGTCTACGAATGACAGCTATAAAACCGGCTTTCAAATAAAAACACCCACCCAAATCGGTTCACCCGTTTAAGAGCTACGGTACCACAGACATATACACACACATATAATTATAGTGGTCAAACCCATAACACACCTCTATTTGTTTCGAGAGTTAAAAATGGCGTGGTCTACATTTATCAAATCTGTGGGAGTGGTTCGACGTAGCGCTAGTTCTATTGTTCGCGGAGTAGATGTCTTCGTATAAATACACTTTATTGGTTCAATATGCATAAAGATGGCATTCAGAGAGCAAGGCGGAAGAAATAGTTGTATCTACATCCTATTTGGATAGATAATAGCATGCAAATCGGAAATATAACGCAAGAAGGTCCAGAAGTTGGTCCTTCGAGGTTGGAAAAAATGGCTTACATTTTGTTAATTCTATAAAAAAGGCAAGTTAAAAAATATGTTGTTTCTAATTAAGTGCGAATTTTTCGGTTGGAATTTTCATTCATAAAAAAGTCATATTCAGAAAACTATAAAAAAATTAAGTAAAGTTTGTAGAGGCATAAAAGTAGCCTTGAAACTATATAAATTACATTTTTTTTAAACTAATTTTGGGGTAAAAGACAAATAATTCTTATACCTACATACAATTCTGTGTCTGACGGTCTTTATGCTTCGTAATTATTGCAATTTTTACTATAATAATGATAGATAACAAATCCCTTTTCGGATAGTTGTAGCATGCAAAATAGGATTTCAAAGAGTTTTGTCACGTCGAAACCAAAAAAAAAAATAATAATAATAAGGAAATTCAACTCTTTCACAAAACTACGCTTGTTTTGCAAGAAACAACGACGTGTTAGGGTGCATAATTCATGTACTTGCATTGTCAAGCTCGCATGTTCGTGCTATGAAATTTCCTCCACAGGGGGTGAATAACAAAGAATTGGTTCAGCTTGTCGCTTAATACAACCTCTTCGAAAATATTGAGATATTGGATCGACCAGTAATGGGTCGATTACACGTAACGAGTACAGTGGCGTGACAGTGCGCTCGGCCGAGCAGGACTGACTGACTCTGTTTGACCGCAGTTCCCTAGCACTTCACTGAGAAAAATTTCACCTAAAGTACGGAGCATAGTGATAATTATCAAAAAGTACGATGATTAGCACCAAATTTTACCGTGACAACTATCATAATTTATGATTCTCACCCTAAAAACTGGTGCTAGTACTAGTTTTTACGGTGACAACCATAGAGGTATATTATGATAGTTGCCACCGTAAAACCTGGTGCTAATAATCGTACTTTTTGGTGATTATTAGTATGCTCCGTACTTTAGACGAATTCATCGAAATTTTGATGGCCATTTTTCTCAGTGTAGCGATACGTAAATCTGTGGGCACAGGTTGTTTATCTAAAAAAAAACAGTTGTTGAACCACGAGATTTTTGGGTGACCTAAATGGCAGATAACTACAGAAATACTACAAGATTACGAACTTTCTTCTTGTCCCTGGGCTACAATGAGACTGAGAGCTTCATTATTCCACAAAGCTAACTAAGCTAAGTGATGGCGGGGGTCGTCTTAAATTATGATTGTATGATTACTAAATACATTTTGTCCAATGTCAAAAAAAAAAGATACCTACTATATTAGAAAACTACTGCAACTACAAAGAATTAACTGCAGGCTGATGCAGCTATCCGAACATCGAATTTCTACGATTATCTTCGAAAAGTCTTCCGCCTTCGAAAATAATAATCCAACCACGTTCCGACGATATGAATCGCGAAAAACTCCCGCCTTCGAATTATTTCCGAAGGCGGAAGACTTTTCGAAGATAATCGTCGAATACATTCGATGTTCGGATAGCTGGATCAGCCTGCTGGTCACACAGCCTCTAAGTACGTAAAATCTAACTAAAATATTCATATAAGCAGGTTCTTTTCTGCGACAGCTTAAGAAACATTCCCCATTCTTTGCTCTATTTTAGATATTAATTCGTATCTGGAATTTATCTTATTCGACCTTCTTGGGAGGACGCCAAAAGCGGTGTGAGATGTATCGAGAGGGCTCACTCGTTGCATAAATCTATACAAAATATCACTACGGAATGATACGAGAGGAAAAATGTACCATTTATTATGTATATTACTGGTTGGATGGGTATTGAGTATTTTGTCTGTATTGCTGGTAGATTGGTAGTAAATTTGTATGACCGCAACACTGGAAAACTGTAAAGGTTGTGCCAATATTTTTTAGAGTTAATATAGCACCTATCGACACATTATTTTAGGTCCTTACATATGAAATTGGTATCTTTTTTTCGTCTATTTTGTTTTCCTCATACAAAACGCCAATTTCATAGGTAAGGCCCTAATATCACAGTATATCTGTCCTACGTCTGTAGGTATGTTAGTTGTCTCCTTGTATTTGTGTGGCAATAATTTGAAATTTCATTAAAAAGTTCAAACGTTATTTGCGTTATTTTATTTCTAATGCGTCAACTAATTTTTTTGTTGAATCAAACTTCAAGCTATGTTATATTAAGTTGGCCATAAATCGATTTTTTTAACATTAAACTAAACTAAAACATAGCAAAATCAATTGATATTTTCTTTATGAGATCGCTCTTAAATCCTGCCATCAATGTGTTGTATAGAGTTCCAAGAATCTCTCCCACTCGAATGAGCATTGTAAGTGTTATTCTTGGTATTTGCTATCGTAGCGTAGGTATTTCCTAGCATTCCACTTCACTCCACCGGGAATTATCACCTCAAGTAACGTTCTAGGAAGAGGGATATCAAAGACTTTGTAGGGATCTCGATGATCTTTACTATAAACGGGAATTATATAGTTCTAATATAATATTATATTTCTGAAAGGTGTAGAATTACTTAAGGGTGTTCTTCTGCACGCCAAAGTGAACAGTTCATAGAACACAAGTTTGATTTCGAGAAAGAAAATGTCGAATCTCCATAGAAAATTGTTCACGTGACTTTTTTATTTTTAATGGCGACTCGATATTTTTTTCTCACAATTTAGTATTATCACACTATTCAAAAACACCTTGTATAAGCTATGTATAATTGTATATCTTAAAAGTACCTACTAATATTTTTCTACCACATAAGTACATTTTCTCAGAAAATTTGTAAAGTCTGCCGGCCCTAAGGAAATCGGACTATTAGGTACATAGAGAGATCACAAACACTAACCACCGGGACATTAGTACGAAAACGCTTCACGCCCTGACTGCACCCTAAAAAAATATTCGCAAATGTTTCCCCTGTCACAAAAAAAAGCGCACTAACATCTACCAAAAAAATCTTCAAGAATTTCCTCCTCGTCATCAGAAAAACGCACTAAAATCTGATTTCGTAACGCATTACTCTTGCATCTCACGTTAATATTTCAGAACCTTTTCCACCCAAGAAAGAACAATGTCTAACATTAATATATCACCAAAAAATATTACCATTGAAAGCAACACGTCATTCCGACTATTCAGCCGTATCTGCCACTAAGTACTCGTCACTCAATAACGCCAAAATCAACACTGGGAATAAGGAAAACACTCGGATCTACTAATAAAGTCTTTTAGTTATTTATAGTTGACGACATCGGTTCTAGGCAAGCGTGCTCCATCGTAGACCGCATTATTGCTTCCCATAAGCAAGATGGCGGTCAAACGCAAGCCTATCATTGAATAAAAAAAAACATGACGTGCCTAGAGAATTCACAAGCATACGACCGCATTTTCTGACGATGTGAGAAGATGTAACAATTTACTAATTTAAGGTTTGTCAATTTTACTTTTTTAAATCTTTATTTTGTCACGGTATTTTCCTTTAGCTTAAGTTCTAGAAATCTCAAGAATCTTCAATATTGAGTTGACACACACTGAATAGCTTGGCGTTTGTCTAAGTTTTTTGTCTGATTGTGGTAAACTATTGAAGGATTTTTCTTTCTTTTAATAATAACTAATAATAATAATTATCTTAGTTAATTAAATAATTTAAGTAACTTTCTTTAAAAAACAGAAATGATCATATATATCTCATGTATCAAATTCTCATATTAATCTTAGAAGAAACAAGACGAGTCATTTTGAAGCCCAAGAATAAACTTAGTTTTGCTATCCTCCTACTTACTGTCGTAATTAACAATGTCGTGGTTGTTTAATGCTCATAAGTTTGTCGTATCGGCAACTATAAAAGCAACAACGAGAACAAACGATAAATCAAACCAGCACATAGTGAATAATATCGTAACTGTGAAAGTGAAAAATAACTGTAACACAAAGGCGGGAGATTTATGGTGTTTGTACATGAGTGACGGATGGCCTCCTTGCTAGCTTCGATTTATTAGGGGAGTTAATTGAGGAAGTCAAGCCTGGCGCGGTATAAGCACAGTATGGTACAATGCGCAATTATAAGCTACCTCTGACACCGACAGTCCGACAATGCCCACAGTGGCAATGACTTTCCTGTATGGGGAAGAGGAAGAGGGGTATCATTGCCACTGAGGGTATTACATCCTAAGGGCACTTAGTACTGGATGCCTCTAGGGAATTTTGTACCTAGTTCAATTTCTATGAGTTTACAGTTATTTGGAGATCCAAAACTTGTATACTCGTAGCAAAGGTAGACCAGCTGGTTAAAAGACCCAGTAGGTGTCACTTACTTCTTAACTACAGAGTTATAAGGAAAAAGGCGAAAAAGGCTCACAGTCATCATAATGAACAACTTTTGCTGAGGGAACAACCCGGAATTCGTAAAAAAATCAACTGTGATAAATGACACTCGACAAAATGTATAGAACAGGTGATTTTGCCTTATAATGCTGTTTATTCTCGACCAAAAATTAGAAGTTAGATTTTTTTTCTTAGTAGAGCGGCAAACAAGCAGATGGTCAGCCTAATAGTAAGATGACCGTTGCCTATGGACACCTGTAAACTAGCGGTGTTAATGATGCTTTGCCAGCCCGGAGAGGTGTTTCAGATCTTCCATACTGTTAGTACGACGCTTAGTGAAGCCATTCTCGAATGAATGGAGTCTTGCGATAAGACATAGATGATTGAAAGTGAATTCTAACAGTGTTGTCGCAAAAGACGACCATCATAGGCATTAACTGTAGCTTTGTTTCTATGATGTCTCAAAAAGTACAATTTACCAATGTTAAAAAAAACTTATCTGACTATTTCACTCACTAAACTTATAATTTTATTGGCTTTGTTACTATGAGGCTACTATAACTTTTCTTAGTATGTTTTTTCGTTACATGGGTAATCTTTTCTGTTTTTTTTCCAATGGCAATTAAAAAGTTAAACCTTAGCGGTGTCAACAAAATGTATTGTATTGTGCTGTTGTATTGTCCTGTAATGTTGTTGTATAATATTGTTGTGTCTTGTGTTGTTATTATATCTGGACTTAGTAGGCAAAGCACCCACTGCTATCTTCAAACTGTATAAGTGTATACGTAAGAAAGCTAATATCATACGTACTTACTGGATCAAAGAAATCCCGTTAAATTGAAAGCTCTACTGGAACGTACAAAGGGATCTGAGTAAAAACAACGAATTATAAAAATATAAAATATAAAGATATAATTGTTAAAGATAGGTATAATTGTTATGATAATTATGGCTCGGGGCACCGAGCTTTTATAATAATTAAATGATGGACTCTACGTGCTTTTATTTTATTTCTTTTGGAAGATAAAAGAGAATTTTTTCGCTGTTTTATTTTATAGTTGATTAAATATATATTTGGCTGTACATTTTTTAGTATCTAAATATGGTGTGTGCGGTGAGTTTAGTCACTCAACAAATGAGCAGTATCTAATTAGTAGTCCATTTAACCATTCTTATCTCAATAAGTATAATTTTGGCGCCCTGTTTTTATTTAAGATTAAACACTCAAAAAGCTTCCTCCAAGCTTTAATAGTAATCTTCAAATAACTAACACATCTGGAATCTTAGCTAAGAACATTCTCGATCAAATCAATGCTCAAACAAAAGAACCAAAATCAAAATCGGTCCATTCTTTTGGGAACTACGATGCCACAAACAGACACGCAGATACACAAACCGTCACATTTAAGATACACCAAGTATTACGTCGGGGTTTCAAAACCAAAATCATTTAAATCACAAAAATGGTAATTTTATTTGTCATCTGTCTATTTTAATCAACACAGTCACGCCGTTTCTAGCGCGAGACAGACAAACACGATTATTACTGGAAATTGCCATATCATTACTGTTTTATCAAACGACCCTCAGAAAAACGCTTCAGAAGGGGAAAATCGTCTTCGAAATCAAAGGGGTGTCACTCACACTAACTACATACGGAATCGTAAAATTTGACGCGCGTCAACCCTGTCATTTTGTCGCTTTTTAATATCTATTTCTTTGAAATGATTGTTGTGACTGTCGCGGAGAAAATACAAAGAATTTTATTATTTTCTTGGATGTACAAAGACTAAAATGTATGCAAAGTGGAAACTGAGCTGTGAGGCAATTTCATATCTCTAGGTATAATAATACAAAGGTTCATAAATTATTTTTATGATTGTAATCCGGGATTATTATTTATTTGTATTTGTGTATATTAGCATTAATTAAATTATTAGAAACTGTACATTGTTTTAATACAATTATGGTTTAAAAATATACTGTAAAAAGTAATCTAAAATATATTTTAGTTCTATTTGACAGCTGTCATTCTAAGGTCATCTCATCATCATCATAGCATCTATAATCGGAAGTACAATCTGCAAACAACATGATTAATGCTCTTCCTATTTACCCACGACGAAACGGAAAAGTTCATAATTTTTTTTTTTATGAATGTATCCGAATTTGACCATCAACTCGCCTGTTGGTAAGCGACGATGTGGTCGAAGATGAAACACGGATTTAGAAGATACTTATTCACTCTGACCTTGAAAAGTCCAAGATTAAATCTCTCAGGGAACAAGGAAGCCGGAAGCCTGTTCCATTCCCAGGCTGTACGGATTAGAAACGAGGACTCGAACCGTTTATGTTTGTGTTTACGTTTATCGTGTATGCATTTAGCGTGAATTTATTCGTTTGTCTTCTAATTTTACCACAGTTTTATCACATTGGAGAAGATTATTACGTTACTCAGATGTTCGACTAACACAAAAATTCTGTTTAAACGTTTTTGTGCATTACTGTACCTAATTAAATCTCGACTAGAAAAACCGCGGTGGCACCATTTCTACTTTATTCATATCAAAATGGACAAGACATTTAGTTCTTTTCACAGAGTTCTTTCCATTGTTGGAATCTCTATGTTTGCGAAAGAAAACTGGCAATCCAAGAAATGGCTGCTCCTCCAAATCTTCAACTTCATCATGGGGATACTATGCTTCATCTTCACGACCGGTTTCGTCACCACAAACTCTTCTGAACTCCTTCTTTTCATCCAAGGAGCTTGCATCTGGACTACTGGAGCCATCATGACCATCTCTCTTGGCATTTGCTTGTATTTTAGAAACGACTTCAGGGAATTCCTAAAAGAAATGGCATTCAAAGACCTCATGTTTGAAATGCCGCTGATAAAATATGTTCAGCATATTGAGCGTGGAGAAAGGCTGATGGAGTTGAAAGAGCTGGTGGAAGACACGCAGAAGAAGTTGTTGAAATATACGAGGTTATTGCTGAGGACGTATGTGGCTAGCGTATTTCTCTGCGCCACTCTATATCTCTGTACTCCGATATATACAATGGTTCAGAAGCAGGATCGAAACTTGAGACTTTTAGGTAATTCCTTTTCATTTCAAATATTTTTTTAAACTAGAGGAGGTATTAAAAATCAAGTAAAGCATTAATGTTACATTTTTTTTCAGCATTTGACATGTGGTTCCCTTGGTCTTTGGAAGATTTCGGCATTTACATTGCATCCTTCATATTTCACGCGTATTGTGGCTATTTATGCTGCATTGGTAAGTGTGCAAGTATTTACTTTATCTAACTCAAACAAATAAATTTAGAAGAGGTCTGTTTTGACCACGCTTGAGGCTAGAGTTATGGGTCCCTTCTACTTCTTTTGCTTTTATCTCTTCCTGACCTTTTTACAGAATTTTTTAACCTTAAATCCATGTCTTTTGTGTCTATTTTGTTATAGGTTGGTCTATATTATTATTATTTTTATTTGTTTGTGTGTGTATGTATATTTTTGTTTTAAATAAATATTTGTCTATTGTCTATCGTCTATTATTGTTCTCTATTATTATCCATCTCATTTAAGCCCATCTATATCTTTCACGCTTCCATCGTTTTGTGAAACGTGTTTTATCCTCTATCTTTTTCTAGCATATCCAGGTCTACAATCGATCATAATACTTCTCGTGGGTCAGATAATTCGTCAACTAAGGATCCTGACTTTTATTCTTTTGTATCTAAACGAGTTGGTGATTGAAATTACTAACAATGAGAAGACGATGTGGCAGCCGTGCTGTACCGCTGTACTGGCACAGTGTATTGATCACTATGCTAAAATAAAAAGGTACCTAAAGTAACATATCGAATGCCCCTACGAACACGATCGAAACTGCATATGGCATTTTTTGAAGAAGAGCAATTTAAAGTAAAAATTCGAACTAAATTAATAAGTTATTATGTTTACTAAGTTTTAGTTTCAAATTGCAGTTTCTAAAACAAAATTTCATTTTCATATTGATGCGTTTTATGATGTTGAGCCGATATTATCATAGATGGTTCTTGTTCAAAATAATATAAGTATAGAAGTGACTGATCGAATTTTTCTTTTCAGATTTTCAAACAAGCTAAACATTATTTGCAGACCATTCTATTTGACACTAATTTTGGTTGCAATCATACTCGTTTGCATGTGTTCAGTAAAAATTGCCATATCAGTGAGTAAAGTTTTAATTTTTAACATCTACTATAAGTATTTTTGTACAGGGCAATAGAGCTAGGCCCTATTCTGGCGAAAGAGATATTAGCTCGGTCACTGTTACTCCTATTAGAAATGTTATGAGAGTGAGACAGATGGAGATTGTCTCGAGCGCTCAAAAATATGGTCCCTGAGTCTACATCTTACTTGAGACAATTTTTTCGTATTTTTTTTTGTGTAAATTTCATCTTTTAACGTTTTATTGTTTTTAGAATAAACTATCTCCAGATACTATGAAATATTACGTCCACGAAATCTGCTTCATATTGGTGGTTCTTATGTTTTGCCTGCTCGGACAGCAAGTTGACAATGAGGTAAGTAAAAGTTTATAATTAAATTTTTGGATTAAGTAAATAATTCTGTCGTAGTATGTTTTGATTTGTATTAGGTAGTTTTATTAGTACAAATCCAATTGTGTCGCAAACGACAATTTTAAACGATTTTGACTTCTATTTTTTAACCGACTTCAAAAAAGGAGGAGGTTATCAATTCGTCTGTATGTTTTTTTTTTAATTTTTTTTTTTATGTTTGTTACCTCATAACTTTTGACTGGGTGAATCGATTTTGATGATTCTTTTTTTATTAGAAAGCTGACGCTTCCCATTTGGTCCATCATTTCAATTTAGTCCAGTTCTGATAATGGTATCCATGAGAAAACCATATAAGTCTTAAATTTGCATTAAGTACGTGCGCGACAAATAGATGAATAACTCAATAGTCGGTCTTTTGAAGTCGGTTTTTGTTTTTTGTTTTGTAAAAATAATGTTCTTGTTTCTTTTTGTCTTTGAAAAATATATTATTATCTGTACTTTATCACATTTATTTGCGGTTTCACCCGCGTTCAACGGATAAAAAATATGTGTTAATCCAGACCATGAACGAACTTCATTCCAAATTTTATGTAAATCGGTTCAGCCGTTTGAGTATATATATTGGTAACCAATATACCTACCTTCATTCTTTTACCTTTTAATATTAGTAAGATATTTAGCGGATGTTTGCAAAAACATGATTTAACTTTCAGTGCGGGCAACTCCAAAATGCCGTCACGGAGAAATGGTACATCTTCGACCGAAAGCACAAGAAGAATATCCTCATTTTCAACATGGCGTTAAGTCAACGTATGCCTATTTATATTTTTGGTACAATCAGTCTGTCTCTACCAACTTTTACATGGGTAAGGAAGTTATCAAACAAACAAACATCATCATTCATCATCTTGTATCTCAGGGTGACGAGCGCAGTGCTGTGCCGCGCAGGGTCTTGAATTCTAAGAGGTTATAATTCTGTTATTCAGTTCTGTTGTGGGCTAACGTGACGTTTAACATCAAGCGTGCGATTTGCTCGTCTCATCACTCGATAGCATAAATAATAATAGTAAAAAAAAATTAAAGGCTGCGTTAAATAATTTTTTAATTACAAAAAGCCCGCACGAAACGCTGTGATTCCACTTTTTTGTACAAACCGTTAGTGTAGAATACCCCGAGAAGATGTTTCCCGATAGATTTAATATGAGTGTTTTTAAGTCCTAAGCACACTCGTAGACCGCATCATTGCTATGCTCATCTACAGGCAAGGTCTTTATTCTTTTGGATTTAAAGTAACCTGTGTTAATCTGGGATATAAGCTACCTCTATTCTACATATATATAATATACCTATATCTTAACGTTTGACTATATTCAAATTTTATGACAGTTTTTAGACGCTAAGTAATAATTACTTTTTTTTTTCAGTTCATCAAAACTGGAATGTCATTCTTCACACTGGTGATGTCTGTTTTAGAAGAAGTGCAATGAAAAATATTTATGACCGTCTGTATGTTTATGCACCTATACATTAATTTCAAACTTGACTTAGTCATTTCAAGGCACTTTTTGCAATAAAAATATTGTTTAAGCATTGTGATTTTCAAATCTTAGTAATAATCTGTAAAAACGCACTATTTTGCAATAATAAAATATTGTCAAAACGTTTTGATTTTGAAATCTGAAGCACAATATACGTAATAATTTGCAACGCTCGTAACTGCTGATAAAAATACTGGATGTCAGCTTTTGTTTGTTTTTTTTATCTCGTGTCAACATTTCTCCGCTGACAAGGTGATCTATGTTTTCCTCTCCATCCCGGAACCAAGACGAATGAAATATAAAAGGAAAATATTTAATGCCGACACTAACAAGCCGACGGAATTAGTTTACTCTAGTGGCGAAACATTTGGCAAAATAAGCATTTCTTGTGCGAACCAAAGAAATTCATTTTCGGCAAATTCAGGATTATTTTCTTAGTTGATGCCTCCATTTGTGTTAATGGAGGCGACTCGTAAATATTCTCTCTCCTCGAATAAATCCACATCGGTTATGTTTATTTATTAGGCTATACGGATATCGTTGCGGTCGTCAAAATATTTGTATGAATACGGCTTTTTTCGGTGGAGATTTATGTGTTTGTTCGGGAATGTTTTCGGTTTAAAAAGGATGCGACTGTGACATCTGCAAATTGCGTTAATTCTGGGCTATCTGTACAGATATGCTGTTGAATATATTTGGGCTCTTGGCTTTACTGTTAGGGTTCCGTGTCGAAATGGTAAAAAGGAACCCTTATGGTGAGAGTCTAATGGCTGCTTGTTTTACTAGAGGACCCGGTGAATTTCGTACCACTACAATTGATTTTTAACTTTTTTTATTTTCGGCTGTTTCTTCAAGTTCCCTTAATTTATATTTTCTAAACTACAAGCAACTTGTAATGAAACAAAAATAAACAATTCAGCAGTTCAAAGCTACTTTTACGTTATTGCGATATAAACGCGCGGCAATTGCTTTTAACACAAAAAAAACAATTAAAGTAGATAGAGACTTTCTAGATTATTTTTTTTTAGAATCAAAAATATTTTTATTACGGATAACTTGGTTCAAACTTTTGGTAACACAGGTGTCGACCATTTTAAGGCCCACATTTTTACAAAGTAAGCAAAACAGACATACCTAACTACTACCAGCCAAATGCCTGTAAAACATCATTATCTGATGCGCTGAAGCTGAAAATAAAATTGGCTGGCGCGGCACTCTCTCAAGGGTAGCTCGGGTGGGTTACTCACTCAAGGGACGAATAGAATTTGGCTTTTCTTTCAATTACTTTTTTCTTCTTTCTTTTTATTTCGTCGGTTTGCATAAAGTCATTAACTGCAAAAAGTGACTAACTGTTTGGCTATGAAAACGAACGTAGTTATGACACATTTTGTTCAAGATTAACACGAGAATGCTTACTTTTTAATGAGTTTGATGCTCCGACTACTTTCGATCACATCCGGCGATCTTTTTCTAGGAGTAATTACAAGTCTATTGCGGTTAAAGTCGCGTCCAGCCTGGTACTGATTTTGCAGTTAATGACTTCTTGCAGTAAGCCGACGATTTATTAGTTACCAAATTACACTACTCATAAGTTCTTGTAATTGACTTAAAGCAAATCAGCGGCTCTATCGGCTAACTATCGAAGTTTGAAGTTCGAGGGTTGGACTACAGGTGGTCGTTAACACTACCCGGTATAAATTTTTACGTCTAAAAACGTAGCTTCAAAATCATGAAGTGAAAATTGAAGGCCAGAACGACGTCACCGAGCTTGAGCAAAGCCAGATTGGCACATTTCGATATTAACGCATCCAGAATCGAACATCGGAGAAGTTTATCGATAAGGTAAGGTAATAAACTTTGTCTAGTCTAGACAGTGGATTCTCGTCAATCACTACAAAGGTCTTATTTTTGTGAAATAAAATATTATTTTTCATATTTCATTATAAACAGTGTTCATTCAAGCTGTTTTTTTTTACATCATTAGGATGTCTTTGTGTACTATCTACAAACTATATACATATTTCACTTTGTTGGTGTATTGACCGGAAACATGCCTAGGTACCACTAAAAAGTTATATTTTCAAAGCTCACACACGTCTATATAATATCAAATGAAAGTGCTTATGAAACCAATTAAAAGTGGATCTAATGGACATTTCGAACTATTACGAAATATTTTGTGGGTGACATAGATAGATAGATAAACTCTTTATTGTTCACACCATAAATTACAAACGACGAAGTAGACGTAGTTTCACGACTATTTTTTAAGCCATAAACTTGGTCAGAAATGTATTAGATCTGCGTTTTGGGGATTTATTGCCTAACTGGCTGGTAATCAGATCGGTTTCATTTTAGACTTCAAGTTTAGTATCAAATTGAAAATCATTCCGATTATCCATTAGTTAGAGTTAGACAATAAGGGCTCTAGACTTTCATTACAACATAAAGCCCGTCACACACGTAGCTATAATATATATTAATATAAATATAGCGAGGCATATTACGATATATTTTCAATACAAATATTGAAGTGACCGCACACGGAGCTATAATATATATTATAGCAAGGCATACTAATTTATATTATAGGAAGGCATATTAATATATATTATAGCTACGTGTGTGACGGGCTTAAGATAGCATACGCTAGTGTTTCTAGCAATTAAAGAGTAGGGCACGTCTTCGTAGATAGAATTAACTATAAGAAAAATATCTAAGCATTTTCTCTATATATCTCAGCATTTCCTTCTCAGAGTTAATACATCAAGTGTATGAGAGATTATGCATATCGCACGCGTAACGATATTACTGGGAGTGTAAGAATATGGGGCAATGCGTCGTTTTACGATGGGAAATAAGATATGCATAGAGTTGTTTACTTACTGCTAGTTTTACTTGTATACTAGGCCCAAGTTTGAAGGCATTTTAAGACAGATCTAAACTAACTAAAAATATATCTGTCTTTATCATTGCAAGCCAAGACAAGGATGCCAATAGTTTTAGAAAATTTAGATCTGTCTTAAAAAAGCCTTCAAACTTGACTGTCCTTGTATACTTATACTGTACTATGCCAGTGTACTCTGTACTTAGAAAGTATAGTTTTGCAGATTTTTTTGGTATTGTAATCAAATACTTTTTTGTGTAGTAGTGTGCTTATTTGTTCATTGAATAAAGGTTAATAACTTATTGTTTTTTTTTGACAGTAATAATGGAGTGTGCTTCAATTTTTTTGCCATAATTAACTAACGCAACGACAGTTGGTTGTCTTATCGAAAAGAGAGATTGCTTCCATACATAAATGATTTAAATGTAAATATCTTAAAGTGTTATAAATAGAAAATTCGTATCATCAGCTCTGTATTCATCCTCCCTAAACTCCCCCGAAGAATGCATTGGTCTGTTAAACTTTTTCCTTCTTTTCGGTACACAACAAAAAAGAGATATTTCGAAAGAAGGCGACAATTTATTTCTCCTTTTATTCTCCGAGTGCTATAACACCCTGTAATGGCTTACTCCGTGGCAGGAACAAGACCGTTTTATTTATTGAGTAATGATTTAAAAGGTGTCTTGATACACTTCCGTTTTTGTTCTTTGGAAATGCGAGAATTATTTTTCGCGGATTCGGGAATGTTCCGTAATTTATTTTTTAAAGGGATTTCGGTTGAAAATGAAATGGAATAAGTTTAATTCAAGTCTTTATTTTCGAATAGCATGATCCGTTTTTAGTAACAGTCGGTTATTTTATTGTGTGAACCGCTAGAGTGTGGAATGCTCTGCCCAAACGGGTGTTTCTCAAAGATATGGAAAAAATAGGTGTTTCCCGATAGATATAATCTTGGTATCTTCAAGTCACGAGTGAGTTGACAAGCGTGATCCATCGTAGACCACATTGTTTCTTATCATCAGGCAAAATAATGGTCAAACGCAAGCCTATCACAAATTTAAATAAAACCAAACACTACGAGTATGTAATTTTATAGTAGGTACCCATGAAGTATTGTATACCGTGTTTCTGTGTGAGATATGCAATTTGATACTAGGCCTTGTCATTCGACCTATACGAACTTAATTACTTTTTACTACGTTAAAATAAAGTACATAATCAGTAAATACAGTGAACTGGTTTTCATAAAACCAATGAGTTCACATTTTTACCCTGCGCAGAAATGTTTTATGTCGAGTAAATGAATTTGTATATTTGTAGAAATTAGCATAATTTAGACTTGAAAGGCTCTCTGCTTGAATCATTTTCATATATTTTGTTTTTTAGTTGGGTTGGGAAAAAGGTTGCATATAAAACCTGGTATTTTATTTGGAAAATTGCGGAAAAAACGGCTGCGTGCAAACTAAACTAGTATTTCTATAATTATTGTGCCACTGTTACAGTATATCCATATTATGTTAATATACTATTTGGCATAAATGGAATCAACAAATATTTATGTATAATTATTATTGCCTGCACAAGATCGCCCTTAGCGATAAGCCAGTTAGCGCAATATTTTTTAAGTCGTTACTGTCTCTGTGATTTCTAATTTGTGGCGTAATCAAAAGACAGAGAAGAAGAAATACAAAGAACTTAAACTACAAAAGACTTCGCACCTATCTATTTTAACTTTAGGTACCTAACGCATTTCTAGTCCATTCCTGTCTCCGGCGAAGCAATTTCTGAATAAAAATACCCTCAAAAGAGCGCTGTTTTTTTAGTTTATGCAGCGACCAGGTACGCCATCAGGCTATCTCATTGAATATGCAAATAGGTGGTAAAATTGAAAATACCGGCCTACCATTAGTTAAAGTGCCCGCGTTTAGAGAGGTCATTCTGCGGCATTCGAGATTATTTCGGTCACTGTCGCTCTTGTTAAAAATATCATGATAGTGTGAGTTCATTTATTTAAAACTAGCTGCGCCCCGCCGTTTCACTCGCGGTCAAAAAGTTAAAATAAGTTTTCCGGGATAAAAAGTAACCTATGTATTAATCCTGACCATGAACAACCTTTATTCCAAATTTCATGTAAATGCGTTAAGTCGTTTTTGCGTGAAAGAGCGACAAACATACTTTCCTACAAACTTTCGCGTTTATAATATTAGTAGGATTTAAAGGCGCTGCGTCAGTGGAGTAACTTCCAGGCTTGGCGGTCCTCTGCAAGTGGTTTTACCTCCCTGTACGACATGACATCTGCCTTCTCCTTAATCTGGTCTAAGAACGTTCTCCTTAGTCTTCCTGGTTCTCTCCTTCTTTCAACATTTCCCTCTATGTCGTTTTCATTAGTTTGTCATATCTTAGAATCTGGCCAAACATTTTGCCCCTTCTACTTCCAACGATCATCAATAAACTCCACTTTTCGTGCACCATGTCTAGCACCTCCTGACCGAGATAATCTCGAGTGCCTAAGAATAGGGGTCCTGTTCTCGTGGGAATAGATGACATTTTTCGAAAGGTATTCTTTCGGCCTCTAGATGATTATGGTGATTGGTACGGCATTAGGAGATTGGTGTTTTTGGTGGGGTCATTTATTTTTAGTGATTGTTAGGTTTTTATATAATTAAATGAATGGGGTTGTAAGCTTGGGGTGTACTGAGACGAAAATATGAATATATATATGAATAGTACTCATAGTTGTTATTAGCCGCGCCGCGATGTTTCACCCGCGTTTTTCGAGATAAAAAGTTGCCTATGTGTTAATCCAGACCATGAACAACCTTCATTACAAATTTCATGTAAATCCGTTCGGCCGTTTCAGCGCTCATTAGTAACAAATATACATACTTTCACCTGTATTACATTAGTAAGATTTTTTATATAGGACTAACCCTGAAATTGTAAAACTAAAAATTAGTGCCTAGATATAGAATAATTAATAGTTTAAAAAACTAAAAAACACGCTTTGTTTAGTATATTGTCATCGGTCCTCGATATATCTACAAAGTTTGAAAGAAATCTGACCGTTTAAAGTGGGTCAAAAACGCGCTCAAAGGAGTCGGTTACATACAAACATACAAACATACAGGTGAAGCTAATAAAAGCGTGCTAATGACATTCAGTGTAAACAAATTGTATTATGACTGACTTTTGAGTTTATTGATTTTGAGAGCACTTATTTAACACGATTTTAGTAAATCTTTTATGAAAAAATGTTGAATTCATTTTGATAAAAAATTTGCAAGAATGTATTATCATGAAATGGACATAGGCCAATTTTTATTACAGAACTAGCTGCCCCCGGCGGTTTCACCCGCTGTTTTTTTTTACTTTTAAACCTTCCCTGTATTATAGCGAACAAAACAAAAAAAACCACAGACCAAAAAGATCGGACCAATTTCTGAACACACCTATAAATAATAAATTTGACAACCAAGTGATACTATTCTTTATTTCTAAAAAGACAAAAGAGATCGGACATCCCGAGTTTACCGTACTGAACATCAAATGTTTCACAGGTAGGAACAGTTTGTATTGGAAAATAAAATTGTCGATTTTAGCATTTTTCTTTACTTATTATTCGCGTTCCTCACCGTTTAAACCTTCCCTGAACTTTTACAAATATTTCAAGATCAAAATTAGCGAAATCGGTCCAGCCGTTCCAGAGTTTTAGCGAGACTAACGAACAGCGAAATATTATAAAGAGGAAAGATTTTGTATTTTTGTATGTTTGTGTGGAATAAACTCAAAAACTACTGGACCGATTTCAAAAATTCTTTCACCATTCGAATGCTACATTATCCCAAAGTAACATAGGCTACTTTTTTTTTAATTTAATTTTTTTTTATCCACAGCAAAGCGTGGCAGGGAACAGCTAGTTATATATAAAGAGATATTGTTGAAAAACTAGAAAATCACAGCCAAGGCCTTGTATATTGTAAATAATATTTTGTAATTTTGAATTTTGTATTACATGAAAACGTTTTAATTTGTACAAAAGCGTATTGCGTATCTAATTAAGCTGCATAAACCGCATATAAGTGTCAACAAGTTTGAGTTTTTATTGCGTACTTCGTACGTCCGGTGTTCCGCGCTTGCAATGTGGTAAAGATATAAAGAATACTGAAGTGGCATACTGTTACTATTTATCCCTAGAAATGACAGAAAAGTGCAGAATATGCAAAGATTGGTTAGAAAATCCTTTAAAGCTCAATAATAATAAAAAAAACTGGTCATTTTCTTCTTGGTTGTAGCGCTCTTAATAGAGCGGTCGTGGTCGACATGCAATATCTAACTATTAAAATCAGTAAACATTCACAATTAAAATTTAACACAATTTAAATTTTAAATGTATGTAAGTAAAATAATATAACGTATCGGATCATCATCAACAGCCTATCTAATATTGGTCCACTGTTGTACATTATGTACATAGGCCTCTCCAAAGTAACGCTACATGGCACGTTCCAATAGTCATCAGTCGCCTAATCATGCTATCTTAGTAGCACTGACCACTTAAACGACGAATTTTCGTGGCCTTACTACCGCCTTACAAGGTAGGAGCTCTCTCATCTTCGGTGAGCAGTATAGGTACCTACCACCTACCTACATCTACCTTACCCCGCCCTCTACCTTTACCTTTCAAATTACCAATTTAATATTTCATATTTCTACAGCTATTTCCAGCCAACCCTACTCTCCAACCAAAGTCGTCAAGTAAAATAACTTGGGCTTTTTTTTTTTTTTTTTTGTTTACCCAGTGGAAATCCTTTATGGATACCACGCCCGCCCCGGGGGAGGCAGGGTGTTTATGTGGGAGTCTCCGCCCTAGTGGCGGCATACCCACTAAAACCACTGGGGCGTTCGTCATCCGCCTGAGATGGGGCGAGGTGGGGTCGCGTTAGCATTCACCACCTCGCCCCGGCGATGGGCCCGATTAGGGCCCCCTGCGCCTATGGAGGGGTGACCCTGTTCCCCAGGATCACCCCCCAGACGGTGAGGGCTACCACAACTACCTCTTCCTTTCAGATAACCTATTTTATAATTTTTTGCAGTTTTCAGTAGCCATTTCCAGACAACCCTACTCTCTAACCAGAGTCATCAAGTAAAATAATTAGGGCTACCACAAAAACATTTTGTGGTCCGTGACGGAGCCCGGCGTCCTATCCGTTTTGTCTTGTAGTCTGCGGATGACACCCGCTATTGTTCTCGACACTCGTTTTAAAGTTATCCCACATTTCGTTTTGCAAACCGCAGAGGATTTGCGTTCTTTAGTAAAAAATACGAAAATGAATTTTAATTTCGGAATTCGGTGTGCGGGTGGGATCGAGTGGTTTTTTGTTGCTACTAAAACATGGCGTTCAATATTAATACTAAAAAAATGACGTCAAACTTGATAAATAACAATTTATAGCAAAAAAACTAAAAAGTTTAAAAAACCCGACTACGGAAAAACTAAATTATTTGCATTTTGGGGTCAAAAACTAGATTTCTCCTTTTTTAAATCTCATAGTCAGTGACCCTCGCGCAATAAAGACAAATCTGAGGACATATCATTCATCAAAATTGGTGCAGCCGTTTAATAGTGAAACAAACATACATTAACAAATCACTCTCCAATTTTTCTTTCATTACAATCTGAAAAAAACCTAACTTTCAATCTAAAATCGAACGGATCCAATTTTCTAATGTAAATTTTATATCTCACCACTTTATATTCCAAATTGATCTAACAAAACCTGATTTAGAATTTCAGACGCACTGCTAAACTGTTTACAAAGATATTTACGTACTATTTTCTTACCCTTGGAGCTTACTGTAGTACCTTAAGGGCACCCTTGAAGCTTCAATGAGCCCTAACTTATTTGACCTTATAAATGATTTGAGTTGAATTCACAAACGAGACGCAAGAAAATGAATTATATCTCAGCGCCTTAACAGAACCAAGGACACATTAAATCTAAGACATGGCCTTTCGAACTAGCGAATCTGTCTGCACATTAGTACTAAGAAACTTATGTCACACACTCAACTTACTTTGTAGTAGATTTAAAAGAGATCTGGATTGTGAGAAGTTACCAACCAGCTAAATGTATTACTTTGAAACGAGTAAACTATTTTCTTAATTTTCTTTATTGCTGACACTAGTTTAAAATCAAACTTAATAATCTTACTGTCGGAACTCACCACAAACCCATAAACACACATAATTATTCTTTGCATATTGAATAAGAACATTGTACCAATGTGGGATACATTAGGTCTCATGAAAGTGATACGATATGTGGTTTTAGCTTGGTTTTTCCAGTCAAGAACGATACCGAGATGTGGCAAGATAACAAACCAAAGTTGTGTTGTTTTTTGGACGTTTATGTTCAAGTACCTTTAACAGCAAACTTTTATATAATAAAACTTCTCTGTTTCGCTGAGTACTCGACGACATACCAGACGGGGCGTTAAAAATGAGGGACAAAACAGAAAAATAAACAAAATTAAAGCGAAACGAAAACAAGCATCGAAAGCTTAAGATTTATTCGCCAATGTCGGCAATAAATAAAATTTAGTCATTTTCTGTAAAAATATAGCACTGGCTTTAGTTTTTGTTTTATATTTACCTTAATAGCATACATTATTTAAATAGTATGCGTATATCTCAAGGAGTTTAATTTTCCAATAAAACGCAATATTTGACGCTTAATGCTAAGCTAAACCCTTTTCTAGATTGATCAAAATTTGCAGAAAAAACATTTTTTTTTGTTTTCTATTTTCGAACTGTTATAGAAATGTTAATAATTATTACATGCAGATCAAACGGAAACATTTTATCAAAAAAAATACACTGAAAATGATAAATATAATTAAATTGATTGATGCTGGGTTGTACCTAAATTAATAAAAATAATTATTTGGCTGTGATAGACACCAAAGTCTCGTCTTAAGGGGTTCTTTTCCGAAGCAGGTTCAAAACCCTAAAAAAAGTTACATTTGAAAACTTCAAAATTGGCCGAAAATATGCAAACCTTAAGGGCTGGTTCAGACATGGCGGATTCCGCGCGGATGCAAATCGCGCGGTTTTCGATTTCGATTGTCAATCCGCCCGGACAGGTATGAACGAATGAATAGGCGCTAATGTAAATAAGATCCGCGCGGTTGACCCGCGCGGTTTGGAACCGCGCGGATTCCGCCATGTCTGAACCAGCCCTTAATATTTTCCATTTTGGACTTACCAGAACTTGTCAGTTATTAAAACGGCTGCTTGGGCTGCAGCGCTACGAGCCGCACACGTTTCGGCGACCGCATTCGTAGCATCCGTAGCACTCGTAGCGTTTCTAGCGTACTTCGTAGCACTATAGTTTTGGTAAAGTTTACTTGAATGAGAACTGTGCGATTTCATCGACTGAAATTACATATCAAAATACGAATTATTATTTTTCTTTAGATTTTTCAGTTTTGAATTTAAACGGTTCACAAATTACTTTGATTATTCTTTTGACATGAAATGGAATAGAAAGAAAAGTCGATTTAGTCACATTATATTTCAGCGATGGTAATTTAAGGCTAGTCAAAAATCACTGTGGCCCTCTTTATATTTTTTTTATTTTGAAAAGAAAATAAATCATACGTAACATAGCAGTATTCGCAGCATAAAAGAGATCACACAGCAATTGAAAAATTTGGATGGTATTATTTTTTTTTTGAAAGAAGGTCATACGTAATCGCAGCATATTGTATCGAAAGTACATTAGCTGTTAGGTCGAGCCAAAGCCAAAAATAAGCGAGCAACTGAACTGCGTCTTACTGTACATCCAAGGGCCTCATTGTGGCATTGTTTCCGTTTTTAATATGGCGTTTTGGGAAGATTTGGCTCACTTGGCCTTTTTGCTCGGGGTTATTAGACAAGTTTTTTACAATAAATGTTTCCCGCATAAATTCGCGTTTGGCCAAAAACCCTCCTGTTGGTAAACAACGATGCGGGGATAGTTTTATGGAGAGAACAAAATTCTGATGATTTAAATGTGACTTGAATAATGTGACTGAAGTCACCTATTGACATGCGAATCTGTTTTTCCTCGGCAAGCGTGCTCCATCGTAGACGGCATCTTTGCTGACCATCAGGCGAGATGGCTTAAGCATTACTGGGGAGAGTTGCGAACAAGATGAGAGCTATACTAAGCAGTAGCCGAGTACAGGCTGAATCTTTTGCGTTGGAACATGATTAAAGTGTAAGAGACAAAAAAAAAATAGAGGCCCAAGTTGTTGTATTTCAACACTGTTTAACAGCCCACGCAAACAACATTTTTTGTTAGTGTTTTCACCAAATGAAAAAAGTATAAAAAAAAACCACGGGTAAAGGGTTAAAAAGTTTATTATAATCCAACTTCAGGGAGTCCAGTCATCAGAACTGGAGATGGGTTCCATTTCAAAAAGGCCATACTCATTGAAAAAAAGTCAACAATATACTAATGAATTAAAAGGAAGGTATGTATGTTTGTTCGTGAATATTTTTCTTATAAATCTGCGAATTTCAACCTTTTGAACACAACGTTGCTTACCAACAGGTGATTTGATGGTCAAACGATGATTTATTCGCAATAGTAAATAAAAAAAACATACAGTCGAATTGATAAAAGGAGGAGCCTTTTTTGAAGTCGGTTAAAAAACAACATCAACCATGGGACCAACCCGGAATACGCGAATAAAAACAGCTGTTCCAAACTTTTTATCGAGTGTCATTGACATTATTAAATGGAACTGCTGTATTTTCGCGAGTTCCAAGTTGATCCAATTGTAAAAGTTGTTCATAATGATAAGTGTCTACTATGAACTCTTTTCTTCTTACCATACCCTTTCTTTATAACTCTGTATAGAGCGACATGGCTGGAAACTTTTAGAAAATAATGGTAACAAAGAATGTGTTAACCGCCATCTCACCTGGTAGTAAAGTAATGATACGAACGTCTCCATACTTCTTTGTTACATCTCACCACCTCTTGTATGGGTGTCTTCAACCGAGAGAATCAGTTTTTAGGCAAGCGTACTCCATCATATACCACTTTGATAGGATACAGCCTAGAAACAGATTTTTTCGCCATAATGTTACCTGGTAGATGAGGTAGTGTGAAGATTAAGTATGGACACAAATAGGTAATGAGAGTTGTTAAAAAAGCACTGATTACTATGGAGACATACTAAAAAGTAGTATAGTATTAGAGGTTATTTACCTCTAGAAATGGTTGACAAAAACTTACCCCCAAAAACCCGTCTGGTAATACCAAGCGATTAGTAGATAAAAAATAACCCCTATTACGTACGTTATTTCTGCGGGCAACAAAAAACCACGAGACCAAAACTGCAGGCAAAAGCTAGTTGGCAATAAAAAACAAATGAAGTCTTCCCCAATTAAGTTAATTGAGTTTGGGCGACCGCTGTGATTGGTTACGTCGGTTTATGGCACTATGAATCGTAATTGCGAATTAGATAGCGTTTCAGGGGCCCTAGTCAGCGGTCCTGGGTGATATTGAGGTACGTTTTAACTGGGTACCTTACGTGGTTAGGTCGAATGGGCTATGATGGCGGATTAGAGCGAACAAAAATTAAAAATAACGCAAGCAGTGGCATAAATTTCGAAGTATTGGCGGAGAATGAGAGAGAGACCTATGAAAGACTAGCTGCGCGTGCGTTTCACCAGCGTAAAAAGTAGACTGTATGTCAATTCAGGGTATAAACTACATTCGTACTAAATTTCATTCGAATCCGTTCAGCCGTTTTTTCGTTATTTGTGAATAAGGTACTCTGATCTTCTTTTAAGGTAAATAAAAGTAATAATTCATATAAGCTGAGTGGCAAGTATGGGTCAAAAGTTTTAGGCCGCCTGAAAGCCTTTGACAGGGTTTGACGGTTGTTACCTCGCTCTAAAACTATATAACTACTACTAGGTACTACTCAACCTTTAACCCTCCCACTGCTGGGATACAGGTCTACCCTCGAAGGGTGATTAGGCCGTATTCCACCACGTTGGCCAAGTGCGGATTGTTTGATTCACACACGCCATTGAATTTCTTCTCCAGACATATGCAGGTTTCCTCACGATGTTTTCCTTCACCGAAAAGCCAGTGGTATGCAAATTCGTACAAAAAATAACTCTTTGGTACGAGTCGAGATTTGAACCCATCTCCTCAAGAATGCGAAGCGGCTGTTCTCCCACAGAGCTACCACGATTCGCTCTATAAAGATGTGATCCAAAACGCATTGTTGTCACTTGTCTTATTTTAAACGGAGGCGCAGATCGTCAAAATTAACTAACTAAAAACAACCCTAATTTCTAAAAACGCCCAACATATAATTATAGTTAACATCAAACTCGCTCTTAAAACTCTGGCATTAAAATTTAAAATCTAAAAAGACTTATTTACGTTTACAACACTTTTTTCAACCCTAGATTTTATCTTAAGCTAAAATAAATTCTAAGATCCCGAGATAAGTACGTTATTTAAATATTTGTACGAATCCTCTCGGAGAAACATAAACAGAACTAAGATTAACAAACTTAAGCTAATTGCTTTAGTGTTGACCCTTAAATTTAATTTGTAAGTGGACTTAGCAGTAGGTACTATAGAAAACCTTTTTTTGTATTAAAAATATTTTTGGGAACATTTGTAATTTTGGAGTATTTTAGTTTACCGTAGACAGAATTTCAAATACCTACGTCAAGGATTTGCATAAACCTAGGAAAAAGGTAAAGCATCTGACTGAAACCACTTTTTATACAATACTAGCGACCTGCCCCGGCTTTGCACGGGTATAAAATATAGCCTATGTTACTCAGGGATAATGTAGCATTCTAAATCTAATTCTAGGTGAAATAATTTTTGAAATCGGTCTAGTAGTTTTTGTGTTTATTCAACACAAACATACAAAAATACAAATCTTTCCTCTTTATAATATTAGTATAGATGTGTGCTGTGGACACAGATCAAGTAGACAGGCAGATGTAGTGCTGCCAACAGACTGCCATAGATCCAGGTAAAGCCAAAAACTACCCGACTGTCCATGTACGTACACTTCACGCACATATTGAAGCATACAACTACGTCTGTCAGTTCTTACGTTAGTTTCTCAGAGAACGTGGACAAGAATAATTATTTTTACAAAAAAAAAAAAAAACAAAAACCGAATTCAAGAGACCGACTATTGAGTTATTCATCTATTTCTCGCGCACGTACTTAATGCAAATTTAAGACTTATATGTTTTTCTCATGGATACCATTATCAGAACTGGACTAATCGGACCAAATGGGAAGCGTTCTAATAAAGCTTTCTAATAAAAAAAGAATCATCAAAATCGATTCACCCAGTCAAAAGTTATGAGGTAACAAACATAAAAAAAACATACATTCGAAATGAGAACCTCCTCTTTTTTTGAAGTCGGTTAAAAATAAAACAATGCTATCACGTGTCGTAAAACACTGCAAAAATTATGCAAAAGTAAAAAAAAAGTCCGATGGAATAATTTTTCACGGGTAAGTAAGTACTTTCCGGAAATAAAATGTCATTGGTGGTAGTTTATTTATTTACTTTTTAAGTACGAATTTACATACCACTGGTTTTTAGTGAAGGAAAACATCGCATCGTGAGGAAACCTGCATACGTCCAGAGAAGAAATTCAATGGCGTATGTGAATCCGCCAACCCGCACTTGGCCAGCGTAGTGGAATATGGCCTAATCACCCTTCGAGGGTGGACCTGTGTCCCAGCAGTGGGAGGATTAAAGGTTGCATATGATGATGATGGTGGTTTGTGTGTCGTGTTTTCAAAACAAGAACATTATTTTTACAAAACAAAAAACAAAAACCGACTTCAAAAGACCGACTATTGAGTTATTCATCTATTTGTCGCGCACGTTTTTAATGGAAATTAAAGACTTATATGGTTTTCTCATGGAAACCATTATCAGAACTGGACTAATCTTCTTTCTAATAAAGAAAGAATCATCAAAATCGATTCACCCAGTCAAAAGTTATGAGGTAACAAACATAAAAAAAAAAAAACATACAGACGAATTGATAACCTCCTCCTTTTTTGAAGTCGGTTAATAAGCTACAACGTTTTTACTTGCGGTTAAAGTCTTCAGCTTCAAAAGCCCAGCCCTCATTGTTCCACCAGAAGATAATTCCATCTATTAGCGAGGAACAAAATTTCAATTTGTTTCAATAGGTCAGTGATAAATCATGTTACTGAACGCCAACTCGACTGAATGGAGTTTACACAATACGAGTGAGTTGTTGGAATGAAAAGGTGCTTTTAATTCAGTCGGACTGAGTTTTGCGCTTTTATGCCGTTGTTAGAGGGTGAAAGGATGTTATTCGTTAATACAGGGTTACAAGGAACCCGTCGGGGCTGCGGGTAGAAGTTACCGCGGCCTCGGCGTCACAAGGGCGTAGAAGGAACATGGGTGGTTTTTGGTCAGTAGAAGTCTGACACTCCCTTCCGCTCTGCCCAAGAGTAAAAAGAGGGAGGGAGTGTCAGACTTCTACTGACCAAAAACCACCCATGTTCCTTCTACGCCCTTCCTTCCCTTCCTTTTTTAGAGGGGTCATTTGATGATTTCCCACCGCCCCAAAAAAAAAAAAAAGGGGTAATAAGGAAGGGTATGCAATATGATTAACATCTTTTATTCTGGAAAAAACCTGGGATTCGCTAAAAAAATAAGTGTTCTACAAAACTGATGACACTCGACAATATATTGTGAGACAAAAATGTATTGTTTAGCTTGGAGCAGAAAACTTGGCTTTTCACAGATTGATTTGAGAGCCTTATATCCATTACCCATAGCATAAAAAGTAACAACCCACACAAAAACACAATCCACACAAAAAAACGTCACACATTTATAAAAATATTTTAAAAGTGTGATAAACACATTCTACACACCCTCCACTGAAACTACCACATATACCACCAGCATGATAAAATCCGTTCCTGTTGCATCAAAGAAGGCATACAGGCATACAGAGTAGATGCAACGACAGACATCTATAGAGCAGCCGAGCGTTCATAAGCCTCTGGAGAGGCCTTAGTTGTTTAGAACCTCGAGTGGGTATAAAAAGCCGAGAGCAGTTGAGCGCCCTCTGCCGGCATATTGCGCTCTTACAGCTCACTGCAAAAAATGTGAAACCGGCAATGATGCTCGCGTTTTTTATGACATTTTTTTGTGAAAGATTTTTTTGGTGGTTCAATGATATTATCAGCCACTACGCTTATTTTGTTTATTTGATAATACTACAGGTAGTATTCATACTTTCTATTTTTTTTCGTCCGAAGGTTGTCTGGGAGAAATTGCTTTTAGCTTTAAGATCGCTTTTTGTGCTTATTATAGTATAATGGAATTGTTCAATAAATTCTGGTTTGATACCAGAAATGGCTTTTACTATATTACTCAACCATGCAAACAAACCATGGTTCTACGAGTAGCACCGCTCGCCTCGTCAAACTGTTTGTAAACTGTTTGTAAATACAAGCCGCTTGCATTTTTTTTTTATTCGATTAAGTGACGGAACGAGCAAATCGCTCGCCTGATGTTAAACGTCACGTTTGCCCATAACAGGTCTGCGCCACCCAGAATTTTGAACTCGCAGAATTCAAGACCCTGCGCGGCAGAGCACTGCGCTCGTCACCCTGAGATATAAGTTGATTAATCTCCAATTTGCCTTGTAATTTCATATTTATAAACACTGCTTCGCCGCTGTACCTGTGCCATGCTGTACCGTGTAGTCAACCCATATGTGATTTTTGGTTAGAGTTAAAACGAGCATGTCCATCCCTAGTGTAAATGCAATGTGGCTATACAAGATGTAACGGAAAGGTGTAGTAATACTAAAGGGTTTTCTTCTACACGTCAAAGCGAAAAACTTTTGTGATACAAATTTCCTAAATTCGAGGAAAAAAAGTCTCCATACAAAATATTTAGTCACGTGATCAATTTTCTATAGAGATTCAATATTTTCTCTGTTGAATTTAGCAAACTTACATCACAAAAGTTGTTCACTTTGACGTGTAGAAAAACCCGCTTGAGTGTTACTACACCTTTCCGTTACACCTTGTATATATTATACAATACATAACACACACGTATACAGTATACACATTAAAGATGTATGAACTTTTCCCGTAGAATGCCATTTCACGTAACTTCGTCAGCAATATTATAATTTGCGAAGACGCCGCAGAGAGAACGTCGTGCGAGATGAATAGTTCTACTTTGAACATAGATTTATAAGCACATGGATTTTGGGTCGAGTACAAATTGCACGAAATAATACCCTGCAAGTTTAGCATGAGCTGTGAGCAAATTGTCTATATTCTAACGATTTTAGGCCGCGAGAAAGAGACAAATATATCCATATTCTAGCTTTGTCACATTTACGCGCGGATAAAAAACTGTAAAAACACAAAGTTTCCCACACGTAGTAGCTATGACTGTGAAATGTTTTTTTTTTATTGTTCTAACGGATTGTAATTATTCTAGAGATGTCAAACTTAGTTGGCCATAAAATTGTAAGACAGAATTGATGCCTATATCTAAGTAGTTTGAATTACACCAGTTTTAGTCTACGTGTAGTAAGAATTACTACTATGTTTCTACAGTGTTAGTCAACCTTTGGTTAGTACATTTTGAATGATTGACCCGAAATCCACAGCTCTAAACATCTTTGACTTCAAACATTCCCCGCTAACTTCTAAACTATTTTAATGGCAAGTGTTTTTGACATCCTATCTCGTTTAGAGTATCTACGTCTCTCTCTTTCACACCGATATGCTGCCATGTATTAGACAGAGAAAAAAAATAACTCCACCAGAAAGGCGTTGGAAACTGCCGGAAATTGAACTGACCCTTTTCACTTTAACACCAATGTGGAAACTTCTTTGGATTTAGAAAAACGTTTTCATTACGAGTTCTAATTTCAAAGATATGGAGTTTCGACATCAAACTTATGCTATAGATTGAATAGATATAAAACTTTTTTGAAATGAGGTCGAACGTGAATGAAAGTAGGGTAAGGATTTACTAGTGAGGTGTTTGAATCTGGTTAATTTAATATGAAAATTGAATACGAATAGTGTAGTAATAGATTCGTTTTAAGGATATACTATATAGTTGTGGTGGTAGGTATAGAGTTCGGCAAATATCTTTTAAAATAACGATATATTTCTAAAAAAGTTCTCATTTTACCCGGCTCATTTTGGAAACTGCGAATTCTGAGAAATTTCCGTTGTATGAAATACACGTCTTGGTACATTGCTTATTTTTAGAAGCGCGTGTTCTAAACCTATAAACCTTTATTCTGAACGTAACCTTAGTTCCTATAGAGTCTCTATAGAGTCTCTGTCAGTCTATATAGTGGTTTATAATATCTCGTCACCGTAGTGTCAAAATTAAATAACTAACACTTTTTATCAAATCGACTTTATTGCAATTACGTAAAGTTGAAACTGCGCTGCGTTTTTTGGTATATTTGACGTTAAGGTATTTTGGATAATTCATAAAAAAATATAGGTTTAACCATATTTATGGCAAAAATAAATTACAGCTAAACGGAAAATCATGTTTATGGTAAAACTAAATAACATTTGAAATAAATAAATAATTTCAGATAAATTACTAAATAACTTATAATAACATCAATAAGCTTCTTTATTTAGTTTTTCCACAACTCACTTACAGTCTTACGTAGTTTTTATATAAAACAGAAATAAACAAAGTCATTTGTTTATTTATATTATCAGTTCAATTTCCGTTTCCCTTATTGTTTTAAATTAAATAAGTATGATTATTTACTTTGCCAACGTAATATCGTGAATTGAACACTACGAAGAGTTAAATACCAATCATTATTGATGTTTAGTCAAATATCTTAAACAAAACAAAGTAAATTATTCATTTTTGTGAGTATTCGGGGAATATAAAATTGGCGGGAAAGGCGGTAGCGCGGGAGGTGTGCCATATAAAGATCGTAAAGGAAAAAATCATGAAGCCAAGTTACCTAAACATCCAAAGTGTAACGATAACTGTCGTTTTAAATGTACAGAGACATTTTCCGAAGAAGAGCGTAAAGAAATTTGTAAGGAATACTGGGCAATAAAAGATTTTAAGCGACAAAAAGAATTTCTGCTTAAACGCATTAAAGTGAAAGAAGTGAAAAGAGCACTGAAAAATTTACCACCCGAAAAACAACGCCAGTCTAGCCGAGAATATGGATTTTTTAAAGATCTCGAGTTTGTAAATTTTTTTTTATGACAACGCTTTGTGTTTCCACTGGACCCATTGAAACAGCTGTTAAAAATGTAAATGCATCTGGATTTTTCTCAGGTGAAGACCATCGTGGAAAACACACTCCTCATCATAAAACACAGAAGAGAATGAAGAGGAAGTAAAAAAACATATAGAAAGTCTCCCTATTATGGAATCTCATCATTGTCGCAAGAACACATCTAGGCAGTTTCTAGATCCTAAACTTTCTATTGCAAAAATGTATGAATTGTACGTCACAAAAATTAAGGAATTAGATAAAAACCCCGTGAAGTTAAATATTTACAAAAAAATATTCGGCACTCAACATAACTTATCTTTTTTCCATCCTAAGAAAGACCAGTGTTGTCTATGCAATAGATACCACCGCACCCAAGACTGAGGTGAATCCTTAGAAAAAGAATATGAAGAACACATTCTCAGAAAAGAAGCGTCATTTGAATCAAAACAGATTGATAAAAAGAAGTCCGAAGAAGATGAATCTTTTTTGTGTGTCACCATGGATCTGCAAAGTCTTTTACAAATACCATCAACATCAGACAGTGTATTATATTACTGTCTGATTTGGACCGAAGTTAATGGCAAAAGAGGGTAGAAATAGCTTCGGCTCTGAACATGTGGATAAAAGACATACCTCAAGTTGTTACAGACTTAACCATTTATTCTGATACATGTTCAGGGCAGAACAGGAACCAGTACATGGCAGCATTTCTATTACACTTGGTCCAAGTCAATCCACAACTATGTGTTATTGAGCAAAAATTCCTGGAGAGTGGCCATAGTTTTATGGAAGTAGACTCGATGCACAGTGCCATTGAAAAAGAAAAAAAGTACACAGAAGCATATTCTGTGATTGATTGGAAAGGAGTCATGGTTAGGGCGCGGTCAAGCCGAAATAATAAAAAGCCATCCCTTACAAAGTCACAGAGTTGTCATACAAAGACATGATAGATGTTAAGGAGCTAGCTTCAAAAATTATCAAAAACAGAACTCTTACGGATGATGGTAAAGAAAAAGTGCACTGGCTAAAAATTAAATGCCTGCGATTTGAAAAAGATCTGCCGGCCGTCATAAAATTTCGTTATGATTATGATGGACCGTATAAGAATATCAATACGCTTTATAAGTCGGGCAGGGCAACAAGAAGCGCGACAGTCATCGACATTGCAGTCCAAGAATTACCAAAGGCTTACCACCAAGCACTACCTATTTCTGTTGCCAAGAAAAAATACCTTATTATGCTTTGCAAAAAAAATATAATACCCGTGGAACTCCATGCCTGGTATGAGGGATTACCCTCAGCTAACCAACCCATGGATTTTGAAACTATATCTGACGTTGAAACAGACTGATTTGTTTTTAATTATTATTATTATTTCAACTTCAAATTAAGAATGATTAATTAAAATTAAAATTATTATAAGTGGCAGAAGTCTATTTTTTGTTGTAATCTGGGGCAAGTTTGGCGTGCCCACTATTTTTTCTTTTATTAATTATTACTTTTATTACTCCAATCCTCAAAAGATTTTAGTCATGCCAGAATTGCCTCAATTTAGTTTATTTGTTTTTGTTTCAATAATTATTTTAAGTATTAGTTATCTATTTCCAATATAAACTTAATTTGACATTGCAATTTCCTATTAAACTGCATTTTATTAGATAAATACGTACATGAAAATATTATTACTACAATTTTTATTTATAATTTATAATTCATTTTTGTATGTTAACTTGACTTGATATAATATAAAGTAATTGATTAAATTAAAATTAAATTTATAGGATTGAAAAGTAAATAATAGAAAAATTATTTCGATCAAATCTTAAAAGAAGTAGATAATGGTACTAGTCGATCAAAATATTTCCATAATGATTAAATTAATTTGTGGAAAAATTCAATAACTTACAGTTATAAATAAATAACTATGCCTAAATTTCAAAATGAAGTAGTGGCAAAACTAAATAATTTCTTTTTTGCGTTTTCCTAAGCTACTAAAAAAAGTAGCATGATAAATGTATAATGATAAAAACAATAATCTTTGGTTTTATAAAATATCAAAAAATGGATAGTAAATTTCCTTAGGGTTAAAAAGTAAATGTCATTTGTTTGAAAAAAAAACACAAAATTGCGATTATCTCGGAACTTTAGATTTGTCAGTTATTTAATTTTGACACTACGGTGACGAGAAAAAAAATAACTCCACCAGAAAGGCGTTGGAAACTGCCGGAAATTGAACTGACCCTTTTCACTTTAACACCAATGTGGAAACTTCTTTGGATTTAGAAAAACGTTTTCATTACGAGTTCTAATTTCAAAGATATGGAGTTTCGACATCAAACTTATGCTATAGATTGAATAGATATAAAACTTTTTTGAAATGAGGTCGAACGTGAATGAAAGTAGGGTAAGGATTTACTAGTGAGGTGTTTGAATCTGGTTAATTTAATATGAAAATTGAATACGAATAGTGTAGTAATAGATTCGTTTTAAGGATATACTATATAGTTGTGGTGGTAGGTATAGAGTTCGGCAAATATCTTTTAAAATAACGATATATTTCTAAAAAAGTTCTCATTTTACCCGGCTCATTTTGGAAACTGCGAATTCTGAGAAATTTCCGTTGTATGAAATACACGTCTTGGTACATTGCTTATTTTTAGAAGCGCGTGTTCTAAACCTATAAACCTTTATTCTGAACGTAACCTTAGTTCCTATAGAGTCTCTATAGAGTCTCTGTCAGTCTATATAGTGGTTTATAATATCTCTTCGGCGAAGCGATGTTTGTACGAGAAAATTTCTGCGTACGTAGGTTTATATGCGTCAACTTTTCCATAAACTGCGTGGGTGAAACCGCAGGGCGCAGATAGTAACCATTCAATATATGGTTATAACGAAAGGGTATAATTATACTAAGTATACTATACTATACTAAGCCAATAGAAAATTAGTATAAAAAAGTCAAGACACCCGCCAAAATGTGTGGAACAGCTGATTCTTCGCGGATTCCAGGTTGGTATCATAATAAAAGTTATTCATAATGATGAGTACTATGAGCTTTCTTCGGCTTAGCATACCCTCTCCCTATAACGCTGTATTAATAGTGGGCCTTACTTATAAACACTGCTTAAAATTTTGTCTTGTTTTCGCAAGTTTTTTTTTAAATTTTTTTATTCAGTAATATAGCCTTGCATTTGACCGCCATCTTGCCTGATGGTAAGCAACGATACGGTCTACGATGGAGCATGCTTGCCTAGAAGAAACCGATTCACTCGACATGACATGACATTTCAGAAGTTTTTACTTTAAGCAGTGTTTATAAGTGAAGCCTAGTTTAAACTTGTTTCATATCTGAGATTCCTCCGATTTTATAAACATAGTCAGTCCAAGACAAAGGATCGATTGCGGTATTCAAATGGAGTCGAGGTAAGTAAGTTAAGAGCTAGTTTGGACGCGGAAATGGGATCTCGGGCCACTGTCTCTAAACGTGTTATCGCTAAGGCCCATTTACACGATGCAAGTTTCTCGCACATGCATACTGAGAAAAAAATCCGCTAAATGAATGATGAATTCACTTAAAGTACGGAGCATACTGATATCACCACCATTACCATCGTACTTTTTGGTATTAAGTGTAAGTATCTGTATAATTGAATGCAATAAATTAACGCAATAATTTACCTTTCAGATTTGTAAGCAACTGCTTACACGCTAAGTAAACATTTTATGTAAATCTTGACAAGAAATAATTGCAAGTGTCTCTTGTTTACAGCTATCCGATTTTGTTTAGGAGATTATTGCTTTCAAGTTTTGACTTGTTTAAATACCGATTTTTACAGGCGTACACCATTTTCTGGCACGTAGTTTTGATGGCAAATTTTGTATTCAAGTTTTGAGCCTAGTGATTATTAAATGTGCTGTTTATACCAAGAACAGTCTTGCATGGAAGAATTGCATGCAACAGGCAAGGAACTGGCACCATGTACAATTGTACAAAGGCCTTTATACTACATTGACGCGGAAACTTTCTGGAGGTAACTAATTGCTTAAAGTTATTTTTCACGGACTAATAATAGAAAACAACAGCAAACTATGAACTATCAATGATATTAAAAGAGGTTTTAACTTTTCAGTTCTGACGTGCAATTTTTGTCACGTGAAGATTGTCTTTCGGTCTCTCAGGCCGCGAAGTTAAAAATTCATAAAGTTCACGATTCTTGGTTTATATATTTAGATATTTGTTTATGGGGCAAACCAAAAGCAAAATGTCAAAAGTGAGAATCGGTTATTCCATCGAAAAATGCCAGTTGCACTCGAAAAAACGTATGGAACAGCTTGTTTATTTTTGTGATTTCAGGGTTGCACTTTGTTATAGTATAGGAACGTACTCGTATAAGATCGTGTAGTGTAAGCATAGTATTTAGCTTGCTTTGTATCGGTCAAATCTTTCAACTGAATTTTAAATCACTTACCAGTGCCCAATTGAACTGTTTATCTTTTAATGAAGTTTATATTTTTATAATAACTCCGATCACAAAATAATAAAAGTTTGGTTAAAAGCAAACAAAAAAAAAAACAAATGTCTCATCATTAATGTACATACCTTTTCCAATCACCCGTGCTTAAAAAAAATATACTACTCACTCCTCTGGCGCAGCGACCCCGAGAAGGCCTTGGCTTTCATTAGTTACGACACCATTTTATTTTTTTTATATTAAATTTTAAATACCAACTTTTAAGAAAAATAAATCCACATTACCTACTCGAGCGAGCAACTAGTCTACTCGTTTAACTTAGCTCACTAACTCAGTGTTAAAGTTATAACTCAAGTCTATCTTGAGTCGATAACTCAAATACTTAGCCTCCAAAGCTATTGAGAGGGATAAATCTCGCGACTTATCTGCCGTTCGCACGGCGTGTGCATCAACGGCGAATGATATATCGAAGCCGGAGACTATGGAGCTGGTTGACTGATTACGTCTGTTGCCGTCTCGCGAAAATAGTAGGCTGGGAATAGTATACTAATATCATATCATATCATAAATGATAATGTTTAGATGTTTGTGAGTAGCAAAAACAGTAGATTTGGATGAAATGTATAATTGTTATGGTGACTGGTTAGACACTTCAAAAATTCAAGGTTATCATAATACTCATCATTATGAACAACTTTTACTATGGGAACAACGCAAAATTCGCGAAAAAAAAATCAGCTGTTCCATACAAAAATGTCAATGACACTCGACAAAATATATGGAACAGCTAATTTTTTCCACGAATTCCAGCTTGGTCCCATAGTGAAAGTTGCTGATACTGACGAGTACCTACCTACTATGATATCCTAGAATATTTAAAGTGTCTAACCAGAGCTGTTCCATACAAAAAATGTCAATGACACTCGACAAAATATATGGAACAGCTAATTTTTTCCACGAATTCCGGCTTGGTCCCATAGTGAAAGTTGCTGATACTGGTGAGTACTATGATATCCTAGAATATTCAAAGTGTCTAACCAGTCACTCTGTTTAGACCCGGAAAAGGTGAGTGAAACCGCGGGGCTCAATTAGTAACTAACATACATCATATAAACCCATAAATAACGACTACGATAGGCCGCCCTTGAACGTAGAACTTATAGAACTTAAAATATCTCATTTTCCAAAACCAATACACATTCTATAGAAAATAAATAAATATATTAAATTATATTATCAATCACATTATTGCCGTTTAATTTGACCCTCTTAATTGAATTCACAATCATACGGCAAAACTAGTTCGGGAGTTAGTGCAAACTTTCTTCACGGTTCAACTACTGGACTAAGTTGAACTCAGTTCGACTGAGTTCCTTTGTTACAGTTTCTTTCCCGGACTATACTTAGTTGAATAAACTGTTGGCAAAGGATACGTTTCTTTGGCTAATGAATAATGCTCAAAGTTTTTGTTTCGATAATTGTTAAGGTGGAAGAGAAAATTCGGTGATTGGAAATTTGAGACTTTGGTTAATGAGGAAATAATGCTGAAGTTGAGGAAACGTTTTTTTTACATTTTTTATTGTATTATTTATTTACTTAACTAACTGTGCCTCGCGGTTTTACTCGCTAACCTATAGTTAACAGTAACCTTTTGGGATAAAAAGTAGCCTATGTGTTATCCAGGGTACCTATAAGCTACCTCTACATTTTTACCTCAACTTACCTCAACTAATTTCATTCAAATTCGTTTATACCTTGTTGCGTGTAGTAATAAACATCCTAAACAATATACAAACTTTCATTTATAGATTACTTTTTTTTAATAATAATGGTAGGATAGAATCAGATACACAACATAATTGGTTTTTACTCTACTTCTAGAATGTGGTTTTTTTATTATGAAAAAATCGCGTCTGACCACTAAATCGCCTATTGCTAAGCGATGTTGTTTAAATTTTTTCTTTTGCTTAAAACTATGTGATGCCACAGACAGTAAAAAAAATAGAGAGTTAACTAAAACCTAGGCCTGGACCTAGGCTTTACCTTTCACGAAAAGTGTTTCGTGAAAGGTAAAAACTGTCTCAAAAAGAATTTATAAAGCGCACAAAGAGAATTTACAAGCCTTTACTTTCTTCACATTTTGTCTGAGCTCCTCAAGTCGCGTTTTAGCCTAACTAATGTCAAATTTTCTTTACGTTCTTAATTAAACAAAGCTGTTATTATGAAGATAAATGGAGTCAAGGTGCGAGTTGAGAAAGTTCAGAATAGCCGTCTTTTTTGTTAGAGGACGATTAATTATTATTTTTACTTAGGATCTTTAGTTATCTTTAGTCGGTCCTGGCTTCCGAGAGTAGGAAACTTCAGTGATCCTTTACGCTGTTTTTAGCTTTTACGCTAGCTTTTACACTTTTACGCTAACTTTTACGCTTTTACGCCAGCTTTTACGCTTTAACGCTAGATTTTACGCTTTTTGCCGAGAGTTAGTTGGTGTTAGTAAAAATCTGTTGTTTTTTTTATTGAAAAGATAATACAACAGCAAAAATATAGTATTTATGTCAATAATTTGATGGCGTATCTTAGTTAATTGACTGCAAAGTGTAGCTTATGAAACTTAGACACTAAAAATGAAGCAACAACTCGCAATCTTAACTTTCTCAAGCAGTTCAGACTTTAAGAGGTCACATACATACATATACAAATACATACATACATACATACACCCAAAAATACCCTCCTGATTTGGCAGGCGTGTACATACGAGTATACAATATAAAGCTATATCACTTTTAAAGCTTTAGTTTAAAAGAAAAAAAAATGTTATTTATTTAAATTGAGATTTAAATACAACAACAATTTGGAAAGTAAGGCAGCAATAAGCTTTTGGCACATATACGGTATTAAATTTACAATTGGTATATAGTTTGAAAGGTAAGACAGTTCTACCCCTTCTTCACCCTACGCTTAAGACTTATCTCCGGTGTTATAAGGTTATAACAAAGTACAGCGCGCATAGCAGTCTCTAATTAAAAGTTTAGCCGACAATATCTTGTACATGCCGAATGGCATGAGCTGTTTGTCTGAGGAAAGCGAGAAGAATATGAATCGGTCTTTTTAACTTCTGAGGCAAAAGACGCGTAAAATAACTGTATTTTTGCTTTGTTTCTGTTTGTGGCGTTGAAATGACCACACGCCATGATTTCGGTTTAGTTTTGTTTGAAAGGTGACTCGATTGAGTGTTTATATATCCCAAATTCAGAAAGATATTTATTTGACAAGAAACGAGCATAAAAAATTGGTGGATAAATACACCAAAAAACCAACTCCGAACCAAAATACAAAACTTTACATACCCAAAAAAAGCCTTTCGAAACCCAAATTACAAATTGTTTATTTCCTAAAAATCATGAAACAGCCAACATTTCCATTCACCAGTGTCCCTTTACACATTTTGCTGCTGAAATGCTGAATTTCAGGCGCTCCTTTATTTTGCTGAAAATTATTACGCACTTCAGTGACTGGGCGCTTTCTCGAGGGCCGCTGTTGATTTTTCAACGGCTGAAAATTAACGTGCAACTTAATGGAACCCAGCTTTTCATAAGGTTTTATATTGAGTGAGAAAGCTGGCAGGGTTTAATTAAAAAACTGACCTAGAACGTGAGGTTGGAGAGAAAAATCAATCTGTGAAGACTCTGAACGAATCACTCTTTTTAAAAGTTTTTATTTAACTTGTAATGTAATGTTACTATGTCACTATGTTTGGTCGGGTGTAATCTTGCAACTCAATTTTGAACCACTTCCCGATGTCCGATTGAGCTGAAATTTGGTATACGTATGTAACTCCGAAGGTAATGCAGTAAAAACTTGCTTTTAAAAATGTTATAATATTAAAACTATTTTAGGTTTTTTTTTCTGCTGTGACCGCAATCTCACCCAATAAGAAGCAACAATACGGGAAGATATATTTTTTTCTTGATCTTCAAATTCGCGCTTAATTTTTATCCCATTTAATTAGCTATATTGATTTATTATGATATAAAATTAGTTTTTCGTAACCAAAAACATGCCGCCAATATTTATAGCCACGGAAACAATTACCCGCTTTTTGTGTAGTCAGGCAGAAATAAAGTTTCATCAATTTCAATCCTGCAATCAAATAGGAAAACTGCTAATCCAATGACGGAGTATTGCATTCAAGCTTTGCGCCTTTGAGCTAACTCGTAACACCGCGTCACCTACATACCTACAGACCTATACCACACTATAGGTCCTCTTTAGACTATGTTATCTAAGGTTTGTGCACATTAGGACAAGCTGCAACGGGGTTCAGAGACAGTAATTATTAGACAAGGCAGTGATATAAAGAAATACACATTTTTTTTGTACGGTTAGTTTTTATTCTTCCGGCAAAAGTCGGAGACGTTATTCAGCAAAATACAGTTGCAAAACATCTTTTACATACCGTTGATCTATGATCAATGACAATACAGGAAGCATTGTGGTCATTTTTTTCTTTTAACGGCGACGGAATGAACCGATATTAGACACTTTATGATACATTTAATGATATTTTTTATTTTTATTTTTTTTAATGTAATTGAGTGACGAGACGAGCAAATCGCTCGCCTGATGTTAAACGACCAACATAATATGTCTTTGTCTGAATAGGCCACTACAGTTTTCAATCTCACAGAAACCACCACACTGCCTATAAACTCACAACTTTCTCATCCGGCGGTACACTTTAAAAGTTTTTTTTTTAATTTTCAGGGCTTTTCCAGCCGTAAAGTCCTAGAAGAGTTTTACTAGAAATACCTAGTGCGGGAATGAAAAACATTATTTTTCTCTACAGTTCGTAGAAAAGGGTTCAGTTACTGTTTTAATTCAGCTGTCGCATTTATTAGTGTTTTTAAGTATATCCGTATTTTTCGTAGAAAATTCTGTAGTTTAGTATGAACTGATGTTATACCAGTCATATTTTTCCTGAATGGACTGATTACACGTAACGAATACAGTGGCGAGACAGTAAATGAGCATATTCGGCCGAGCAAACAAATCATAGTTCTAGTGACTGTCTTGCCTCGTCAAAATGTTTGTACAAACCGAGTACTCGGCCGAGGGCACTGTCTCTCCACTGTACTCGCTACGTGTAATCAACCCCTTCTTTGTGGTCTTGGTGCTGCGCCAATCCAGAACATAATAATATAGTAATCAGTATTATAAAATACCAGGAGATATAGGAAAAATATTTGTAATTTTTTCCGTTGGGTATTTTACGAACACGCTTTTTATTAGCTTCACTTGTATGTTTATACGAGTATGTTTGTGACCGACTCTTTTGGGCGCGATTTTGACCCACTTTAAACGGCCAGATTTCGTTGAAACATTGTAGATACGAGTTTATCGAGAACCGATGACAATACACTAAACAAAGCGTGTTTTTTTTCACTCCTACGATGTTACAGGTACCTATCCAAAGGCGACGGTGATCGCTTATCATCAGGCAGACTTTGCAGGTTTGCCTCCTATGGTATAAAAATACTCTCAATAAAAATAAAACGACTATTATCTACAATTAACGTTAATTAAATGGCGAAGTCGAAGCGAAGTCATTCGAAGTCACAAACAATTTTCACTTTTCAGTTAAAGCGACCCGAATTCCACTAACATTATTTAACCAAACACTCAAAATGTAGTCCACAATATCAACAAAACAAAGTTTAGTTCGGGAGCAAGTGGAGCTACTCAATAAATCAAGCGGTAAGCGAAGCAGATCAACTGGCAACCCTGCGTCGAACCATCGACTGGGTCTGGCTTAAAAGTTAGCTCTCTGGCTTGCGAGCAGAATATAGCTAGGGTTGGCACGGTGGAAAAAAAACTACTAAAAGAGCTCTAAATTACAATGCACCCTTTGCGGGACGCCAGTGCGGGAACTATCGCCCCCATTCTGAATAAGGCTAAGAGATCTTCATTTTCATACAAACGTACAATAGTTTTTAGTAACACATTTTTAAAAACGATAATAAACATAATTTGAGCCGATTTATACGGTTTAATTTGTCGTAATTTTGATCGCTTGTCAAAAGGAAATCGGTAATTAGAGGTGTCCATGGCAAGGCAAGGGCAAGGGTTAATAAACCAGTTGCTTGTTAGCCGCTTATTTTATTTAAAAAAAACTGATAGCCTTATCAACTTTATTTCATGACTATGAAAACATTGTTTTGACACCCCGAAGCAACTTTGTTAAGACTTTCCACGGAATTTGGCATTCTTCCTTGCCCCAAAGCTTCGAGTGGTATTGCTGGGCGTCATATCAATATTAGTTGTTGTTATTCATACGATATCATACCTACCTATCTTATTTGCTTAAAAACTAACATCGTGGTGGAGACCCAATCTGACTACTTCGGGCTGACGGAGTATCGCTGAGAATATTACAAACTGACTAAGGTTTAGTAGGGGTTTCCACAGGGTTATAAGGAAAGGGTATGCTAAACCGAAAAGGGATCACAGTACTCACATTATGAACCACTTTTACTATTGAACCGACCCGGAATAGCGAGAATAGAAATCGGCTAGTCAATCGAGAAATGTCAACGACACGCGATAAAATGTATAAAACAACGGTTTTATTTTTCGTGAATTCCAGGTTTGTCCCATTTTAACAGTTGTTCATAATGATGAGTAGATACTATGAGCCCTTCTCGGCCTAGCATACTCTTTCCTTATAACCCAGTATTTATTAAAAAAACTAATTTTGTTTGTGTATCGACTCAATTTGTGTCTTGGCCTCCGATAATGACTGGCTTACTAATATTATAGACTAAGCTTTGATGATAAGATTGACAAATGTCATAAAACTAAAGCAAAGCAAAAATGAAGTTCGCAGTACTAACTTTGAGCAGTGTTTAGAAGTAAGGACCTAAAGCCGAACATGCATACATACATGTGCGTCCACGGACGCACATGTATGAAAAACTGGCTAAACTATGCGAGCTAAGCTAAACTAACTTAGTTTAGCCGGCGGTGGACGGGGTCGTCTCGTAGGTGAGGTAACTTAATCACTTCTGAAAATGATCTGATAATATCATGCTAGTTTTTCGAAGAATTAAAAAAATGCATTTAAACAGAGCTTCGTCTGGTTGAAGCATCACGTGACCAAAATGCTGGCCTCTATCTCGCCCAAAGGGTGAGCATCGCCATACAACGTGGTAATGGGGCCAGCATTTTGGGAACAAACAGCGGCGTTTTAGATTAGTTTAATTTAGTTTTATTGGTTTAGTTTTTTTTAATTAATTATATTGTAATATTCATTTGTAATTTCATAATGATAAATAAAAATCAGCAGAGCTCATAAATAAAAGTTTTGATCCTTGAGGAAATTCGCTTATTTCGAATTCTATAAAGGCAGAATCGGATATCGGAGAAGTAAGCCAATATGCTGATGTAGTGATGTGTATGTATAGGTACATACAGCGTGGCGCTTCAGAGCACTACATTGGTCATCCTGAGATATCTTTATCTACTTACACACTTACACACTTCATCCAAGTAATTATTATAATTGAAAAAACCCAGACGTAAAATCAGTTTACGTAAAACCCGCGATAAAAAAATAACTGCTTACTTTTTAACCGACTTCAAAAGGAGGAGGTTATCAATTCGACTGTATGTTTTTTTTATGTTTGTTACCTCATAACTTTTGACTGGGTGAATCGATTTTGATGATTATTTTTTTATTAGAAAGCTGACGCTTCCCGTGTGGTCCCATTTTAGTCCAGTTCTGATAATGGTATCCATGAGAAAACCATATAAGTCTTAAATTTGCATTAAGTACGTGCGCGACAAATAGATGAATAACTCAATAGTCGGTCTTTTGAAGTCGGTTTTCGTTTTTTTGTTTTGTAAAAATAATTATTAACCTTCAGTCAACCTAATTTTAGACATAATAAGAAGCTCTAGTAATATACATAATTCAACTGCTGTGCATTAAATGTTAGAATCCATTTACGAAGTAAATTCGTGAAGGTAAGCCGAGAGCTAAAGAAGATATAGGACGTAAATTAATAATAAACGTTTCATACTCATAGCTCCCTACTAGGATAAATCCTGTGTCGGGTATGCCATGGAACACACACAAAGACAAGGACAACTAACACCCAGACCCAGAACAGATTTTATATTTAAATTGTTCTGCCCGGCCGGGAATCGAACCCAGGACCTCTGGCTTGTAAAGGCGGTTATATTACCACTGAGCCAAACAGACCATCGACAGCGTCTTTGTGTGTTTTTAGACCACCAGAAAGCCTCTTTCATGATTTATCAGCAGTTTTTAAATAGCAAACAATCAGGGCTTACAATTGATCGCCTCATTCTACCCATGGCGCTTAACTTGTTAACGCTTCTCGCGGTTACTCGTTCGAAGATTATTATTTTTTTATCAATAAATCCGCGTTTGACCACCATCTTGCCTGTTGGTAAGGGACGTTGTGATCGAAGTTGAAGCACGCAGATTTAAGTGTTTGATTTATTTTTCTACTTTATTGAAATCACCGCGTCTAGTTTCACCTGAACTGTAATAATGATGTTGATAAATTGTCAGCTAGGGTCAGCTAGCAATCTTTATTCTAATAAATTTTAAATGTAATTTCAGCGTGAAGGATTAACAAACATACAGACAAACTTTCGCATTTACAATATTAAGTATAATTCGAGACGTCTTAAAAACGAGGATGCATATGGTGCTGTGTTCCGGTTGGAAGGGCATTGTTTCCAGTGAAATTACAGGGCAAATGGGAGATTAAACAACTTATATCTCAGGGTGACGAGCGCAGTGCTGTGCCACGCAGGGTCTTGAATTCTGCGAGTTCAAAATTCTGGGTGGCGCAGACCTGTTATTGGCACTAAATGGTCTCGTCACTAAATTACATAAAAAACTAAAAAATAAATCCTTATCGCAATAAACATTATCGATATCTTAACATATAGCTAAGAATAGTAATCTATCATATAGATACCTACATGTCTAACCCACGCGCACATCAACATAACACTTACAATCGTACAGTAGTTACTGAGACAAGTTTTCCGCAAACATTCGTGCTTCTTATCAGATATACTTTTAACTATAGTACTGCCAGTAAACCTGTTTGGCAAAATGAATACGCGTGTGCTAACACTGCTCTTATTGCTGTACTTGTGCGAGTGCAAAAGGTTTACAAGATGCAAGTTGGCTGTGGAAATACAAAGGCTGAATTTGGTTGAAAGAACGTTCTTGGGAAGCTGTAAGTATGTACCTATATACTTGTAATATGTATAAAAAGTTAATTATGTAATGTTTACATTTTTCCTTATTGCTCTACCGAATCGTTAAGGAAAGATGTTAAGATTATTGCGTAGGTATTAAAATGTAACCACTCAAATTATGTAGGTAAAATTGAAAGTAATATAGAACGCAGTGTGATATGACGACCTGTTTGGCTCAACGGTACTGTATCCGCCTTATAAGCCAGAGGTCCCGGGTTCAATTCCCGGCCGGGCAGATGTTTGAATGATGACTTTAAATATCTGTATGTTCCATGGCATCCCTGACACAGAGAATCCTAGTGGAAATCTATGAGTGTAAAACGTTATTATTATTTATTTATTTGTATTACTGATAAAAACGCTATAAAATCTATGATAGGCTTGCGTATGACGGCCATCTCGTCTGAGTAGACAGTCTTGTTTGGGTCGTTCGCATAAGATCAAACAAACTTTATCACGTGAATGTATTATTATTATCCAGAGATAAAGAAAGTCAAAAAATTAAATGTCGATTTGGATATAAAAGGGAAGTCGTACATTTATAATTGACCACCTTTTCTCATCATATTACTACGACTAAAGTGCGTAATCAACTAAACGCCCCGCGATCGACGCAGTAAGTTGTGTGTTAAAGATAAATCAGATAGTTTGGAGAACAGTATTTATGGGTGGAAACTTTTTGATCACAAAACTATAATCATGATGTACCTACCTACAGTCACGAGCTATAATACAGGGTTATTCATAAAGGGTATGCTAAGCCGAAAAGGGCTCATAGTACTCATCATTATGAACAACTTTTACTATGGGACCAACCCGAAATTCGCGAAAAAAAATCAGCTGTTCCATAGAAAAATGCCAATGACGCTCAACAAAATGTATGGAACAGCTGATTTTTTTTTCGCGAATTCTGGGTTGGTCCCGTAGTGAAACTGGTTCATAATGATGAGTATTATGAGCCCTTCTCGGCTTAGCATACCCTTTATGAATAACCCTGTATACATTGTCACATTTGCAAAAATATCTAACTTCTTCCATTCAAGAAATAAATGTACGAGAATGTGTACTAAATTTAAAACAATCATAAATTATTGTCATGACTATTCTGTACACACTAATAGGCCCAAGTTTGAAGGCTTTTTAAGACAGATCTAAATTTTCTAAAACTATTGGCATCCTTGTCTAATGGCTTGCAATGATAGAGACAGATATATTTTTAGTTAGTTTAGATCTGTCTTAAAATGCCTTCAAACTTGGGCCTAATAATTATAATAGATTATTAGTGAGAAGTTATCTGCATAACAACTTCTTCACATGAAAATTAACACTTTAAATACATCAAAATAATTACACCGCTGAAGCTATTTCTTCGTATGACTTCTTATCATGGTCATTATCATCGTATAATATACCTTTGTACTTATAGCGATTAAGTTTAATTGCATTTATCTTGGAAAATTTATGAAAAGTAGCTCCCGGATCAATGATAGTATCTTTATCGGAGTTGTTCTATTTCTGTCCATTGTTAGACTTCTAAGACAGAAATTACTTGTAATTGGTATCTACGCTTTAATGTGTAAATTGTAAACTTGAATTCACTCTAAGTGTCAGCGCAGACTGTTCGTTGATTTCCCCTTTCCAATACAGAAGAAGAAGAGAGACGCGCCTCTTACACTGTTGATTTTCTAGTCCGTAATAATGGGAACCGGCATCCTTGTTTCCTGAAAGATATAATTTTGAACTTTTTAAGGGCAGTTTCTTCAAGCGAGCTCCGTAGACTGCCTCATGGCTCTCCGGCAGGATGGCTCAGGCAAGATGGCAGTCAAACGCAAGCCTATCATCAAACAAAAAATAAAATGATAATTTTCCGAATTGATTGACACAGTGTAAATTTTCCGACCTATAAAATAATTGTATAAGGAGCCACATACGTATTTTATAAGCAATAGTCAGAACCATCTGTTCAAAACATTTAGTTCCTTATTTACTCACCTCTTCCAATAAAGTAGAAACACTATCACCAAAACAAAACACAAACCCACTGTTATCATTGGCATTGACATTTGCCAGCTAAAGTCCATTCAAAAACTCTGCCACAGTAAAAACAACCTTATCGCTCCGAAATACGGATTAAAAACTGCTCCAACTATTTCCGATTTGACATAGAGTACAGAAAAACAACTCCAGCGCATGTCAAACACAACATATCAACATAACGTTGATAATCATTATGTGGGACGCACGTGTTTTTATTTTATTTCTTTTTAATGTTATTTTACTAGTTGAAAGTAAAAGATTCGATACAAGATGTAAATTAGTTCGTGAGTTGTTAAGAGCTGGATTGCCAAATGATCATTTGCTTGGACAATGTGAGTGTACCTGCTTATTTTTACATTTATGTAGATCTATTTATACCTATTATTTTTGTGACCGGTGTATCTTTTATAAATATACATCCGATTGAATTGGTTATTTCGTCGGCGTTTCATATTGTTTTGGTACGGAAATTTTATTATTAATCCTATCGGTTCTGTCATTATGAAGGTTCTTTGGTAGAAATCGCTTTAGGCGATAAGGTTTTCCTTGCTACGAATGCCATTTTGCCGAATTTTCATTTGAAGATTTCAAAGTAATTTTGTTGTTTAACTTACCTATTATATACTAGTACCTAAGTATTGACTTTTGTAACTATTGACTTATAACTTGTACTGTGAACAGTTATACAAGTTATTAGTAAATTAAAATATTTAATACTAGTTACGCCCCGCGGATTTACCTTTATTTTAGAGGAATATAATCTTATACGCAAATTATTTTAGATAACATACCTATCTATTTTATTTATGGAATATTTATTTTTTTCTTTTAGAGAAATCGTACATGGGTGTTAGAAGTATATTGTTATCTACTATACATATGTTACATCGTAGCAAGTTAAAAAAATGTATGAATGTGTGTTAGGTATCCGGAAGTAAGTGCCTTGGTGAATCCAACAGAACAAGTGACAGAACAACGATAGCTAAATAGGCGTAGCCAGCAACTTAAATTTGTATTTTTTTGGCTTTTTGTCCTATTAGAGCAAAAAAATAATTAAAAATATATATAACGCTTATATCCCCAAACAGCTTTTCTCGACTTTGTTAATTTTCGTTCTACGGCGACGATATACCGTTTCTAATTTCCATCCGAATCAGCTCAGCTGAGTTAAGTGGTAACCAAAATTATGTTAAAACTTTCGAATTTCCAATATCAACGAGATTATTGCTAACTAAATGCATCCCATGGTTGGGTAACATATGTTTGGGTGGGTAGGTTTTTGTTATTTAATGACGCAAAAACAGCGGAACAAATTTGGTTAAAGTTTGGTATATGAGGATGATGTGGTATGGTTAGGTATTAGGTTGATTTTTTTAATTGGGATTGTGTAGAGCTTATATACTCTGCATTATTAAAGCCCACAAAATGCGGGGGAAACCGTGGGATTTAGTTAGTTAGCATTTAGTTAGCAATAATCTCGCGGCAAGTATGATTGTGATATTGAGCGAAGAGTGTTGGCAGGAAACCAAGTGAATGGGGCCCTGCATAACTTTATGAGCAGCCAGAACGTATCGAAAAGGGCACGATTGGCTGTACATAGGGGAGTGCTGGTCCCCACACTTATGTATGGTAGTGAATGCTGGGTTTGGCAGAAGAAGCATGAAAGTAAGATTAATGCTGTGGAAATGAGAAGTCTGAGAAGTATAGCTGGAGTGACATTGATGGATAAGTTGAGGAACAGCGTGATAAGGGAACGTTGTGGTGTGGTAGAAGATGTAGTGACAAAGATAGAAAAAGGGATGCTGAGATGGTTCGGACACGTAGAGAGGATGGATGAAAGACGATTGACGAAACAGATTTATGAGGCGAGTGTGAATGGACAAGCTGGTAGAGGTCGACGTAGGCGAACGTATCACGATCAAATCGAAGACGTTCTCAATAAAGGCCACGTAAAAAGTACCCGCAACCGACGAGCTTGTATGAAAACACTTATGAAAGTAGAAGAAGCGAAAGACATATGTCAGGATCGTAGCAAGTGGAGGGATGTAGTCTCTGCCTACCCCAATGGGAAAGAGGCGTGATAATATGTATGTATGTAATCTCGCTGATATTGGAAATTCGAAAGTTTTAACATTAAGTTCATATGAACATTGATATTTATAAAATAAAATAAAATAAAATACTAGCTGAGCCCCGCGGTTTTATCCACGTTTTCCGGGATAAAAAGTGGCCTATGTGTTAATCTTGACCATGAACAACCTTAATGCCAAATTTCGTGTAAATCCGTTCAGTCGTTTTTGTGTGAGAGCAACAAACATACATTTTTACAAACTTTCGCGTTTATAATATTAGTAGGAAGTAACATTGCATATTTTTCCCCAACATAAACATCTTCTTAATCTTGAATATAACTAGCACCTACTTGTAAATCAAAAGATCCCACGTTCCCACCGAGATTCTTTTCATTAAGTTAAAAACTAGAGCACGGGATAGCACACTTAGCGTTTATTTAGTTAGTCTAATTAGCAGTAATATGGGTTACAAGTTTTCCTCAAAAAATTCAGGAAACTTTTGTTTCAAACAGTAGTTTTCTGTAATTATTCTTTAGCCTCGATTTTAACCCACGTGAACTCGAAGAGCCGGTTAGATAAAAAGTTAATCGATGATTAATGTTTAAGTGGTGGTTAATGTAACCTAAAGAAAACTTGAACTTGTACTTGAAACCTGTTTTCCAGAAATGTATAAAAATATAATAAAAAAATAAATATACAGTAAGCCAAACCAATTTACTACATTAATATACTAGTCTTAGATGACACTGATACTGTTTCATAGATTAAATAAATATGCACGAGTATAACCCTCTCCATGCTCCATGCAGTGAAATTGCAGGGCAAATAAGAGATCAGATATCAAACATCTTTTATCTCAGGGTGACGAGCGCAGTGCGGTGCCACGCAGGGTCTTGAATTCTGCGAGTTCAAAATCCTGGGTGGCGCAGACCTGTTATGGGCAAACGTGACGTTTAACATCAGGCGAGCGATTAGCTCGTCTCGACTCTCGTCACAAAAAAAAAATGCTACTCGGAAGTTTGTTGACACATTCTACCTTTAACAGTCCGTTAAACTATTGTTAAATCTATTCCTAGACATTTAATCATTAATTTGCATATTTAATGGCATGCCCAAGTTAGAATAGTTTAGTTAATACCTACACGCGATGTTGAATGGAATTATTCATTTCGATATTAAATCGGGTATGTTAATGGCAGTCAAAATAACTCGACGAAATAATAGTGTTTAAAAGCCAAATATTAAAAATTCTGTATTTAAATATGTTCCAAATTGAATAGTCATCATAACGTTAAAATATTAAGCAAACTATAAATTTTGATTAAAAGCAGAATATTGTAAAACACAAGGTAATCTTTTATTCATTCACATTTTTAGTATCAATAACATTTTGGTAGATATAATTACCGCAGTTTAACCCGCTTTCATTTATGGGTTAATTCAATAGACAATAGACAAATGTTTCACGTAACGAATACAGCGGCGAGACAGTAAATGGAGACACTCGGTCGAGCGAACAAATCGTGGTTCTAGTAAAAGTAAAGTAATGGTAGTAAGTTCGTGGTGGTCTGGCCTCGTCAAAATGTTTATATCAACCGAGTATTCGGCCGAGAGTACTGTCTCACCACTTTATTCGTTACGTGTATTCAACCCATTAGAACAGTTAATTTTTCCGGGACAAAACGTATGTGTTAAAACAGGCTATAATAAGCAACCTCCACAATATATCTGTTCAGCTATTTTGGATGATCTAAGAACATACAATTCATACATATATAAAATTTGTCGGGTTGTAACAAAAATACCTACAAAGTTAAAGAAAATTTCACTATAGATTTTTTTTTAACTTTTGTTATCCATATTTTTATATTTCCAACAACTTAATGTTTATTTCAGTTTGAATTATAGGTATTGAAACTAATAATATCTCTTAAACATAGGCTTAGTTGATTTATATTATTAAATATCCTCTCTGATTAGGCATTTTCAACAGTAAATATATTTAAACTTTATATTAATAAAATATATAAATAGATATATATATTTTTGAAGATACCGTTGTTTTGAAACATTTTGTTATATTAGCACAGGAATACTCAATCACTCACGTACCTAGTATCACGTCGTCTATTTCGACTACTTTCGAACACATTCGGTGATCTTCATCAGGGGATTACAAGCGTGTCGCGTCCCGCCTGCCACGACTTAATACTACGTGAGTATACTGAGTATTCCCGTATTAATTATTGCAAAAATATACTTACGAGCCAATCACAATCCATTCCTATTCCTTAGCCACGAGCAATCATCAGCTGATGAGCACACACTACGCAATCCTAGACATCTCCAATCAAAACTACAAAGAAATAACCACAAATCACTACTTCATTTTTTATCCAAGCCACGATTGTTTCTCAGAAAATCCCGAGAACAAATAGACAAAGCGTTTCCTCATAAGCGTCGTGGGAACAAATCTCTTGATTGGACCAAAACAAAGTTAGAATGAACGACCAGTATGGGCAACGAAACTTTTTCGCTGGCTGATCTGAGAATTACGTATTACGGCTTACTGCAAGAAGCCATTAAATGAAAAAACTGTGCCCGGCGCAACGCGGCTTCAAGCGCATCACGTTTGTAATTACTCCTCGATGAAGATCACAGATAGTGATCGAAACTAGTTGGAGTATCAGACTCGATAAAACGTAAGCATTCCCGAGTTCATTTTGTGCCATAACTACGCAAGTATTCATAGTAATGTTGTGTAGTGGTAGGGCTCTTTTGCAGAGCCCGCCTGGGGAAGTACCACACCTTTGCCAATTATTTCACCGCCAAGCAGTAATGTGCAAACATTACTGTGTTCCGGTTGGAAAGGCATTGTTTCCAGTGAAATTACAGGGCAAATGGGAGATTAATCAACTTATATCTCGGGGTGATGAGCGCAGTGCTGTGCCACGCAGGGTCTTGAATTCTGCGAGTTCAAAATTCTGGGTGGCGCAGACCTGTTATGGGCAAACGTGACGTTTAACATCAGGCGAGCGATTTGCTCGTTTCGTCACTTAAAAAGTAAAATAATTAGTGACAATTTTCTTCGCTTGTACTTGAATTTAAGAATTATGCATCTCCCTTCGCTTGCTTTTTGATTTAAGAATTTGCAATGAGAATGTTCGTAAATGCACAAAAATAAAACAGATAAAAAAACTACAAATACTTAATATTCAGCTCTCTTAATTACTCATGAATTCGCATGTTCAGTATTTAAAAGCATATTAAAATTTAACAGTGAGAATGACGTAAAATATGAATGAAAATCGCAAATTATTATTTCTCAAGTGGACAATTGCAGTATTTATTTTAAAAGCCAAATATGAAAACCTGGATTTAAGAGCCTTATCACACTAGCGATTCGGAAGCGGATGCCGGGCGGAGCGGACGCGCCGCGAATGCGTCGCGAACACGCCGCGGTTGCGCAGCGAATTCGTTGCGGACGCGCAACGGGATCGCCGCGAACAGCAAAGTGGACGCCATTTTGTACTGTCTCGTACAAACGTAATAACGAGCCTTTCTTCAGGTGACACTGATAATCTCAAATGTGTGTCTTTATGTCTTATGTCAGTTTGTATCAGATGCAACAACTCATAAATGTGATAGTGATAAGGCTCTAAAAGTTTATAAACTTAATTTCGATCCCGCAAAACAAAAACTATCTTTGGTTAATTGTTGTAGTGTCAATAAAGAGTTATTGTTTTAAGATTCATATATTTCAGGTCATCCTAGTTGGGAGCCATGAGTGTGAGACGTTATAGATCGTTTATTTCGAATGTCTTAGGTTGTCGTATGGTATAGTAAGGACTCTCTACTGTTTTTATAGCGCGCAAAGTTTTTTGCAGTGAACGTGATCGGAATTTGCGATCAAATTGAATGTTACACTTTGTTTATGTGATTACATTGATACTGGATTTGGTGACTAATGAAGTTGTTTGTTTAGATTGGATTTTTGTTTGTTTGTTTCAGGAAGTCTTAGCTTCGGCCAATTAATATTTGTAAAGGAATCGAAAGGAAATGGGCTATTCTATGTTTCTGAAATGTAGAATGACTTTTGTACAACCAGTTGCTTTTAGAACCAATGTTCAACTTTATACCATTGTCTTGCCATTTTATCAACAGCAATTAATGGGTTAATTAAGTATCGAGTACTTTAGTGACTGTCTCGTGTCATAAAAATGTCTATACAAAACAAACCGAGTACTCGGCCGAGGGCACTGTCTCTCCACTGTACTCGCTACGTGTAATCAACCCTTAAACCCACAGACATCAACTGTTTTGTTTTTGGTCTACAGTCCAGTACAGTAATACTCGCTATTGATAGGCAATTTAATAAATGGCAACGGTGTGATACTTTTATCTCCAAGCGGCCTCAGCAAAAGGTTTTAACACCAACTTTAAGTTTAATAGAAGCTTGAGAAGGTGATTTTAACAGATCGTCAAAATAATGCAACGGACGAACCGATCAGTCTTTAGATGGGTGACCGCGAATGATATAACATAACTGAGCACTATCATTGGTCGGTTATACTATGCCAGAGGACTGCAGGTGGTAGGTGGTGGTGTAGTACCACACCTTTGCCAGTTATTCCACCGCCAAGCAGTAATGTGCAAACATTACCGTGTTCCGGTTGGAAGGGCATTGTTTCTTACAGGGAAAATGGGAGATTAAACAACTTATATCTCAGGGTGACGAGCGCAGTGCTGTGCCGCGCAGGGTCTTAAATTCTGCGAGTTCAAAATTCTGGGTGGCACAGACCTGTTATGGGCAAACGTTAAGTTTAACAGGCGAGCGATTTGCTCGTCTCGTCACTCAATTATATATAAAAAAAGGTGGCCTGGCAACTTTCACAGTAGAGCTGGCCACTAAGCAGCTTATAAATACAAAGTTACTTAGGTACTTACTTTTTAGTAGCCTAATTTCAAAAAATAGTTCTTAAAATTTGTCGATATCTCACCTTGCTATTAAAATAAACAGAGTTCAGGCGACTCCACTAATCTTAAAACAACTGTTAAAGTTAAATTACTATCGTGATTAAGTCACATTAACGAATAAATTAACTTTAAACTTTTAGTTTAACTCTAGAAAAGAAATCCTTAAAAGAAACCTAGCAATAGAAAAAGAGCTACAAAAACAATGCAAGGTAAAACTATTCCCAAAGGTGGAAAAAACAATTTGTGAGAAGAGAATATAAATCGAGACAAGACTTGATAAGAACAAAGAGTTTTTCTAAACATCTAGAAAAGTTGCACCTTTACCCTTCGGTTCGTTGACCGTTTAACCGACTCCGTTCTATTAAATCTTCGAAGCATTATACGCTAGTTTAAAATCACTATTCTAGTAGTTGTTGATTTTGTTCAACGAGTTCTACTTCATAGACATGGCATAGAGTGAAAACTTTCAGCCAAATCATTTGCGCATTGGTGTTTATGAATGCTTTGTTCACCAATCACACGGTATTATGTGACCTTGAGCAGACCGATCAGACCAATCAGCGTTCAGTATCCTCACCGCAATCACCATTAAATGGGGTCATGATGGATCAGACATCCCTATTCATTTGCATTTTTTTGCCTTTTTATTAGGAAAGAAATTGAAAATATGACGTTAATATATTCAGTTTATTTTCAATTTAGCTGTGCTAAGCTAAGTTTTCTGAGGCGGCCTAATGTGTTATGTCTATATGTATCGAGTCGTTGACTCGATTCTAGCCTAGTGTTTACGTAGTATAATATAAACTGGCAGAAGCGAAACTCAGCAAAATTATTAACTTGAGCACAAATTAATCATAGAGGGTAGATTATTATTTTAGTAAACAGGAAATGATTAATTCATGCACGGAGATATTTGCATTAATAATGCTAGCATAAATAAATGAGTGAGACACGACACTTCGAGCTTTATAACAGAGAAATCTCCGGGCAAAAGAGCCTTAATAAATTTTTTTGTCGTATAATTTGAGTTTTTAGCGAGTCACCTTAATATTTCACCTCCGCGATATTTTCTCATCCAACTAATATATTACTGGAGGTGAGATTTGACAGCTTGAAGAGAGTCGGTTTAAACATCAAGTAGAATAAAGATGCGGTTAAAAAGTTTGGGATACATAGGCTATTTTGATTTTGTTTTATTTGGTTCATTTATATTTGTTCTTATGAAATATTTGACCTAAGATCTTGTTTAGAATTTGAATTCTGAAATAAATCTTAATATCTTTCTTCTTCATAATATATATAAATCTCGTGTCACAATGTTTGTCCTCAATGGACTCCTAAACCACTTAACCGATTATAATAAAATTCGCACACCATGTGCAGTTCGATCCAACTTGAGAGATAGGATAGTTTAAATCTCAAATTATAGTCGCAATTTTAATTTATTGCAAATTATATTTATACTGATAATTTTTACTATAAATTGACAAGTTAGCATCAACATACTACGGTTGCTATAGTTACGCAATGGCTTTTGACAGGACAACATCTGTCGAGTCAGCCTTTGCCAGTTATTTCACCGCCAAGCAGTAATGTGCAAACATTACTGTGTTCCGGTTGGAAGGGCATTGTTTCCAGTGAAATTACAGGGCAAATGGGAGATTAATCAACTTATATCTCGGGGTGATGAGCGCAGTGCTGTGCCGCGCAGGGTCTTGAATTCTGCGAGTTCAAAATTCTGGGTGGTGCAATCCTGTTGTGGGCAAACGTGACGTTTAACATCAGGCGATTGCTCGTCTCGTCACTCGATTACTTAAAAAAAAAAAACAAATTTGGACACCGTGTGCAGTTCGATCTAACTTAGGAGATAGGATAGCTCACATCTCAATTTATAGTAAAAAAACATGAAAAATTAGAAAATTTAAAAATACTTAAACCATTATTTAACTTTAGCGCTTTGGACTAAACTTTTTTTTAATGTAACTTTTGACATTTGACATAGAATTGACGCAATGGCTTTTTTTACCAATTCAAAATAGTCATCGTTAAGACAGGACAACGTCTGTCGAGTCAGCTAGTGATATTATATGTTTTTTTTTTTTTCAAAAATAACAAAGAAACCGTGAAATGTTTTTGTAACTATTTCTGTTCTTCTGTTTTTGTACTACGATCTAGTTTATTCTTATCAGTATAAAAAGATATAAGCATCACAAAAGTTTTAGTGGAATTAAATAGAGATGTGCTTGCAAATTGAATGGCTCTTAGGCATTATCTAAATTAATTGATACATCTTATTAAAACTCTTTCGAATTGACTGAATTTATCGCAGCTCGGGCTTTGCGGCTTTGAGAAAGTTTTTACGAATTTCGTGATTAGGTATCTAATTGGTGAGAATGATTTGATTGCAAACTTTCGGTTGGTTACTTAAATATTTTCTCTCCTAGTGCAGTAAACCAAGGTGAAGTCATTGTCAGCTTATATAGGGTTATTCATAAAGGGTATGCTAAGCCAAAAAGGCTCATCGGACTCATCATTATGAACAACTTTTACTACGGGACCAACCCGAAATTCGCGAAAAAAAAAATCATCTGTTCCATACGAAAATGTCAATGACATTCGACAAACAACGAAACAGCTGATTTTTTTTCGCGAATTTCGAGATGGTTGTATAGCAAAAGTTGTTCATAATTATGAGTACTATGAGCCCTTTTCGGCTTAGCATACCCTTTATGAATAACCCTGTATAGTCTGTAACTACTAAGGTCTCAAAAATAAATGTCGAGGGTTCTGAACTATCGTTTGTAATTTTAAGAAAAAATAGGAATTAAGTTGGGAAGTTAGTTAAGCCTAGGCTACACTTCGCACATTTTATTTGAAGCTTCAGCTTAGGTACATATTTTTTTAACACGCTTTTATTAGCTTCACCTGTATGTTTGTATGTTTGTATGTTTGTATGTTTGTATGTTTGTTTGTATGTAACCGACTCCTTTGAGCGCGTTTTTGACCCACTTTAAACGGTCAGATTTCTTTCAAACTTTGTAGATATATCGAGGACCGATGACAATACACTAAACAAATCGTGTTTTTTTAGTTTTTTTAACTATTAATTTTTTTAACACGCTTTTTCTATAAAGTTTCTTTAACTTTTAATACCGTTTAACTTACAAATGGTAATTTCGTCATTCGTGTCAGAGAACAGAGTGGCGCGGTGGAAGCGTGCTAGGCTCATAACCCAGAGGTCCCTGGATCGAAACCACGCGCTAAAAATCTTTTTGCTCAATATTTTTTGTTACGCATCAATTTTATTTTATGAGGTCTGAGGATCGAAACCACGCGGCTACAAATCTTTTTGCTCAATATTTTTTGTTACGCATCAATTTTATTTTTAATTTGCTTGAGCAGACGGCCAAAATCGGATAACACCAACACATTTGTACATATTAAGGATGGTTAATAGTTAGCAAATCGAACTAAAAAGCGAAAAATAAATAATAGTTAAAAAAAAACTAAAAAAACACGCTTTTTATAAAAAACCGAACTAAAAAAATAGAAAATAAAATTTTATAAAATTAAGAATAGGGTTGAAAATTTCAATAAATATAAATTAATAATAGTGTAAATAAATAAATATATGTATTTTATTTTTTTTAAAGCGTGGGGTGCTTTCTAAGATATTATCAAAATGCTAATCACTCTACTCATGTCTGTCAATACAAAATATATAATATATCTATTGAACCATGCACCCCACGCTTTTTAAAAATAAAATACATATATTTATTTATTTACACTATTATTAATTTATATTTATTGAAATTTTCAACCCTATTCTTAATTTTATAAAATTTTATTTTCTATTTTTTTAGTTCGGTTTTTTATAAAAAGCGTGTTTTTTTAGTTTTTTTTTTAACTATTATTTATTAATTTTTCAACCGTAAGCATTTCTACAAATAAATAATGTAGAAGTTATTATATTTTATTTTTTCAGGGGTTTGTCTAGCAGAGAAAGTGAGCAACAGAGAAACCAGTACTTTAACGACCAAGGGGGGAAAGAAATACTACGGACTATATCAGGTAAAGTAATCCTACAAATATCCTACTAATATTATAAATGTGAAAGTTTGTATGTTTGTTACTCGGTCGCAAAAAACGGCTGAACGGATTCGGATGAAATTTGGTAATTAAGTAGCTTATAGTCTGGATTAACATATAGGATACTTATTATTCCGGCAAACGCGGGTGAAACCGCGGAGCGCAGCAATTGCAATCGAATCAAAACTAATTTTAGCATCAACAAAATCTTTGGTAAATCAACAGTTCTTCGATGCAGTTTACTTTAAAAACGTACTCATGAACGTACGACGTACCTACTATTTTTTGTAGCGGTTTGCAAAGCCCACCTGATATAGTACCAAATTTTGGTCAGTTATTTAACCGCCAAACAGTAATGTGCAAATATTACTGTTTTCCGGTTTAAAAAACAATATTTCCAGTAAAATTTCAGGGCAAATAGGAGATTAAATCTCCTATATATTATCTCAGGGTGACGAGCGCAGTACTTATGCCGCACAGGGTCTTGAATTCTGGGAGGCGCAAACTTCTTATAGGCAAACGTGACGTTTAACATTGGGCGAGCGCTTTGCTCGTCTCGTCAGTCTAATCGCATTAAGAAAGCTTCGAAAATATAGTAATTTATGAACAAAAATTATCATTTTCAAAAAATCTAAATTTTTCATTTTTTTTTTACATCGGACTAGACATGCGTTTGACCGCAATATCACCTGATGGGAAGCGACGATGTGGTCGAAGATGTAGCACGCTTGCCTAGGAAAAACCTATTCACTCTATTTTTGAACATCCCCGGGTTTTACTTTCTAGGAAAAACAGACGCGGGCAGTGAGTTCCATACCTCTGCCGTTCGGATTAAAAAAGACGAATGAAAAGGCTTAGTACGGTTACATGGAATTTCCACCGTATGAGGGTGCCTCTTTTTCGAGCGTCTGGTGCTGTTGTAAAAGAACGGCGAAGGCAAGACAAGGTCATGCAGTTCTTGTGCACTCTCCATGGTGTATTCTATAGAACACCGACAGACATTCATTATATTTGAGTTAATGCCAGTTTACAATTAATTCATTTTTTACTTTTTTAGATTCCGAACCAGTGGTGCAAAGTTGGGAAACCTGGAGGAGAATGCAATGTTCGATGTGAATGTAAGTAAAACAATTTAAAACTTTTGTTCGGTCTATGCGCTGGGGGCTATCTCGGTCTCTCTTACTCTCGTGATATTTGTTATGAGAGAGACAGTGACGGAGAGACCTGCTTCTTGCTTTCCTGGGATTTTTCCCAATTATGTCACTAAAATCTGCGGTACCTTAGTAACCTTTCAGTTTTAGTCTTCCAAAGGTTGCCTGAAAGAATTATGATGATAAATAATATACTCCTAATTTTTTTTACATTTCATTCTTATATTTTTTTAATGAGCAACAAAGTCACTTAAATTTTTTTATAGGTAATATTGAAATTATAAAGCTATGAAAGCATTTCAACCCGCTTAAACTTTAGAGCAACATTTTGACGCTTTACTGCGTACAAACGACAATTTCAACGCAACTATAAAAGCTAGCTTTCAGCAAAGTTTATAGTTTTCCGCAACTCGCAGCTTTTTCTAATCCAATTTAAAAAGTACTCCGCTATGCAAGCTACGAATTAAAAGCTCGAAGTTTAAACGTTTGATTGAACCGCTCGCCGAACTATGTAGAAACGTTTACCTTTTACCTTCCGATTCAATTTGTCTAAGTGCTAACATTTCTAGCGTTCTATACAATGTAACTTTTAGAACCCAAAGTGTTTATTCTCGTTGAGACGACGACCATTGGTTCGGTGGGAGACAGTGCTCTAGATCGGAACCAGTTGACCAAGACATTAGATAAACAAGAACATTATTTTTACAAAACAAAAAACAAAAACCGACTTCAAAAGACCGACTTTTGAGTTATTCATCTATTTGTCGCGCACGTACTTAATGCAAATTTAAGACTTGGTTTTCTCATGGATACCATTATCAGAACTGGACTAAATTGAAATGGGACCAAATGGGAAGCGTCAGCTTTCTTATAAAAAAAGAATCATCAAAATCGATTCACCCAGTCAAAAGTTATGAGGTAACAAACATAAAAAAATAATAATAATAATAATAAACATACGTCAAAAAATAAATAATGAACTCACAAGGCAAAAATAATGAAAAATACAAATACGTTTACAAAAACGACTGCAAGCGGATACGATTAACGCACGCCCACCACCTCCGCCCGCCCCGTCGTCTCCGAGCTCCTCGTCGGACATCGATCTAATCCGACTTCGGTGTCGTCGGAGGATAAGTTCATCACTCCCCCCGACACGAGCGCGTCAAGCGACGAGGACGGGCCGCCGACGCCGCCGCCGCCAACACCAGCGTGACGGGACGTCCACCGCTGCCGGCACGCTTGGGGCCTGCGGGACAACCTGCTCCGCGCCCGGCCCCCGCTACCGGTGGTGTAGTGCGTCGCATGTGATTAGACGCAAACAATGACGGAGAACTGCATGCACACCTACTCTGAGGCTGCAGAGTGAGGTTCCTCACTCTACAGTCTTAACCACCGGTATGCTTGGGCCCTGCCCCGCTGCCGGTGGAACTCTAGGTTTAAGTTTTTATAATGTTTTTAGGTTTTTATATAAAAATATTGTAAAAATTTAAATTTAAGAAAATTGAATAAATAAGTAAATAATAATAAAAAAAAACATACAGACGAATTGAAAACCTCCTCCTTTTTTGAAGTCGGTTAAAAATGATTCAGATTTTTATTCATTTTATAACAACGATCAGTTAGGTAAGTCAAATACATGACAAATAAAGCTGTTAGGTAAGTCAAACATACATGACAAATAAAAATAATGTGACAGCTACGGATTGTTTTTAAACGGTTTTTTTATAGCACATACTCGTAGGTGACTCGCCTGCGATGGATCACTTCTCTTAACCAAACTAATTTGACAAAACTGAAATTATTTATTTTTATCTATAGGGTTATTCATAAAAGGTAAACGCTAAGCCGAAAAGGGCTTATAGTACTCATCATTATGAACAACTTTTACTATGGGATCAACCCGAAATTCGCGAAAAAAAATCAGCTGTTCCATAGAAAAATGTCAATGACACTCGACCAAATGTATGGAACAGCTGATTTTTTTTTCTCGAATTCTGGGTTGGTCCCATAGTAAAAGTTGCTTATAACGAAGAGTACTTTAAGCCCTTTTCGGCTCACCATACACTTCATGAACTTTATGACTGTATACGTCAATTTTAACGTCTGAGAAACAGAAGGCAAATATTTATTTTATTTGATTTTAAATTTTAGTTTACTTTAACACAAGAATCGACATGACGTGAAACGCATCATGGATAGTGGTATTCCTTACGATATCTGACATAAGCAACCGTAATAATGCCATCTGAGTTACCACGTGCTATCAACCGATAGTGTATGTAAGGGAAGTGAAAAAGGAATAGCTAACGTAATCAAACTTTAGCTTGATTATGCTATCTGTCATTTGTAATCTTTATCGCTTCATTATCGGCTTACATCACATAAATTATGTCTTATTTCAGCGTGAATAGATAAGTTTATAATAAAGAATAATAGAAGTCAGCCGAAAAAAGTCCATCACGTCATCGGACTGAATAACTGACTGACTATCGTCATTTCAACTGTGTAAAAGACGTACATGAATAAACGTAATATCTGAATTTATTACGAATTCAGATTCGGCGAATATCTATACTAATAATATAAAGAGGAAAGATTTGTATTTTTGTATTTTTGGATGTTTGTGTGGAATAAACTCAAAAACTACTGGACCGATTTCAAAAATTCTTTCACCACTCGAATGCTACATTATCCCAAAGTAACATAGGCTATTTTTTTTTTCATATTTTTTTTTTTTTTTTTTTTTTTTTTTTTTATCCACAGCAAAGCGTGGCAGGGAACAGCTAGTTAGAGACAAAAAGAGGAAACGTACATACTGTTTGTTTCGACCCTACATACGTTACAATTAGTGGTATGAATCACGATGAATCATGCGTTTTTATGTACTGTAATTTCGTACACTGCAGGACAATGGCCGAATCAAATAGGAGTAAGAGTAGCAAATCTCTCAAGCATGTCCCGAGATTTTACGATTTAGTTTTATAGGGGACAACTGCTCCATCCATTGCTTCGTATTGTTGCAAGTACACTGGAAAGTGCGCTGTTAAACAGGAGATGTTTGTTTTTTATGTGATTATTTCGTAGACTTGAAAATGGGTTTCAATTTAGTCTGTAAACGCTTTCAATTGATGTTACAAACAGTTTATACTACGATTGCTTTTTTTTTTCGAATATCGGTTGAAAAAAATAAAAGTATATTGACTCTGATCGCACTGTTCTAAGAAGATCTTTGCCCAGAAGTAATAACAAAGTTAAACAAAGGTTGTTAGTAAAACATAATATATAAATATATAATCCATTTTCACCCACTAAAATCCCTTGTTTGGCTGCCTGTGTGCCTGACAGAAGTCATTAAAATCTCTATGAAAACGCTCCGGTGCCTCAATTATACTTTGCCCGAAGTAAAATCTCTGGACAATGCTTTGACACTCTTCCCTCTATCAGCATGCAGAGCACATTAGTAGCTGTCCTCTCTAGACTTGTTTCTGCAAATTATTATGGTGCCAAATAAGACATAAGTATAAATACCAAAAACCACCATTTACTCTCGGCTCTTACAGAAAACAAAGCCACAAAACCGATTTCTGAACCCCCGGCCCCTAATGTTAACTAGGTACGTACCATTAACCGAAGTTCAGGATCAACTTTCAAAAAAGGAAAAATTCCCCATTCCTCATAACGATGGCTTATTACGTACTTTTTGTAACGTAATCGCAAATCACTTCCATAAAAATGCACCCATAGTCTCGACTAAGCATACCGTCCGTTCGAGAATCGAGACTTTGATTTATCTTGCAGACGCTGAGCGCATGATACGATGATCTATCGAGAACTCGTGGTAACACATGATACTTGCGAACATAAATAATTTGAGCTTTATAGCTTTTGAATAATGCCCGAGTTTTGAGGAAACGGGTGTTGAAGTTTTGAGTTTTCGTGCATTTTTGTAAGTAGTCATATTTCATCGGGACGGGTGATTTCGACAGGTTGTGCCATTGGATTTTGATTAAAACGAAACGTTATGTTGGTTTATCTGATTGGTTTTTCTATAAACAAAATCGAAGTTAGATACCAGTCTTAAAATTTTTGATTTCCGATAAGTTTACATTGTTAGATTTGATTTTTAAATTGGGTTGGTTGAGTACTCTTACAAATGTTAAGCAATGGTGTGATCAGCGTCATCCTCATCTTTCTTCTTAATATAATATAAATTACGTGTCACGTTGTTTGTCCGCTATAGACAGCTAAACTACTTAACCGATTACAATCAAATTTGCACACCGTGTGCAGTTCGATCTAACTTGGGAGATAGGATAGCTCACATCTCAATTTATAGTAAAAAAACATGAAAAATTAGAAAATTTAAAAATACTTTAGCGCTTTGGACAATGTAAACTTTTTTAATGTTCTTTTGACATTTGACATAGAATTGACGCAATGGCTTTTTTTACCAATTCGAATTAAATAGTCATCGTTAAGACAGGACAACGTCTGTCGAGTCAGCTGGTAATTACATATAATATATAATATCAATATCAACATTATTGTCAAAAATAATAAAAGACTCAAAGACATTGCCTATTTAACATTTAAAATACTTGTAAAATAAATAAAATTTAACCACTATATAAGACATGTAAAAAACCCACAATCATCAGCCTTACTTTTCCAGCTACACTTTTAATTGAAAAATATGTTTATAAAACATATCGGTAAGCCATTTAGTAACTGGAAATGTCGTATTTACTTGGAGAAAAAAATTGCATTCTGTGATCTAGAAAGCCAATGATATTTCTACAGACTAAACTAAACTAAACCAAAGATATACTGAGCTAGAAGTATAAATCTGGCGTATAGTTCTGAGACCGGAAACCTAAGTTACATTTTTACGAGCATTAAACTTGCCTTATTTCATTCGGATTACAACTTTTGTTGCTGATATTTTCTGCTTTAAACTTTTATATTGCGCTCATACAAGATTGTGAGAGTTGTGGTGCTTCACTTGGAACTACTTATTTTTATTAAGTGGAAAACTAGAAAAATCTCTTATTTTAAAGAAAATTAATTATCGCTTAGTTCGATGAAAGTCGCTTAACCTAAATCTTGCTTACTGGTACATAAAACTTTTTTAAATTATTTTTTACATCGAAAAGAGGTCCTGGTAAAAATTGTTCATCATTAGTGAAACTGTTTTTTTTTCCGCGAATGCCGGGTTGGTGCCGTAGTAAAAGTTGTTCATAATGAGCTCTTTTCGGCCTATTATTAAAAACCTTAAAAACTCTGTAGACATTTCGCATTTTACAATTTTCGCGCTTATTGTTAAAATTTTATTAACACTATGACTTATTTTATTAAATTATTAATTTATTTATCCACGTAACAACTATTTCTATAAAATATTGTATGGTGTTTCCTCAGCTCTGCTGGACGATGACATCAGAGACGACACAGCCTGCGCTGTTACCATCTTCCACCGAGAAGGGTTCAAGTACTGGAAGCTTTGGGAGACGCGCTGCAAAAACGACAACCTGATCACGTCTGAGATTTATAAGTAAGACAAAAAGAAAGCAACACAAGTTCAAAAAATAAATTCCGGCCAAGTGCGAGTCGGACTCGCGCACGGGTTCCGCAAGGGTTCCGTACCATTATCTATAAAAACGGCAAAAACTCGTTTGTTGTATGGGAACCCCCTTCAATATTTAATTTGTTCTATTTTTTTATATTTGTTGTTATAGCGGCAACAGAAATACACCATCTGTGAAAATTTCAACTGTTTAACTATCACGGTTCATGGCCGGTTCACGGCCTGGTGACAGACGAACAGATAGATAGACGGCAAGCGATTTTATCTTACAAAGTCAAAGTTTTATATTGATTGGGGTTGCACCCCGATACTTTACCCGGGTTTTTCAGTAAAAAATGTAGCCTGTGTGCTAATCCGGAGTATAATCTAAGGTTAATATAAAAATTATTATATTTAATTATATTATCAAACCAAAGTTTATACGAATCCGTTTAGCCGTTTTTGCCTGTTTTTTAGCAACACATCTAAAGTTTAGATATTTGTCCCCAAAATATTAGAGTTAATTAAAAATAAGTTTAAATTCTAAACTCACGAAACGATTTATACAAACTTTGACATTTATAAAAAAGTACAATAATCTAAAACTTTGAATAAGAGCAAAATGGAGGGGTTGTAGAGATATGGGGGTCAAAAGGTTTAGTCCGCCACGAACTATTAGTAACATTCAACCTTTTCGCAATGGCAAATATTCAATCATACTTTAGAACTACTTTGCTACCTATGAGTATAAGCGCACCCCATAATCTGCGATATTCCCAGCCTTTTTGTCCTTTTATTATTTGCTTAGTAAAGGATTTGGTCCCGAGTTGATTACCATAAAGGGTCAGGTACCTTGCCGCTCTCAAAACACCCTAAAAGTTTTTTCTTCCTATAGTTACTGAAAGAATACATGTATGTATGTTAAAGAGTTTATGCAGGCTTAGTGGTGGTAAACTTTACATCCGGCAAGTATTAACTATTTTAGCCGGATATATGGTATGAGGTTTTGCCGTTCTAGCCGGACAAAATAGTTATGTCATTTATTTAAAACTAATCTTTTGAATTAATTGAAACTATTATTATCCACAAAACTATTTGATAGTTTTGATTCATTGGATTGCATGGGTATACTTTATTATTCAAATACCACAAAATATAATTATTCCTGCAGTTAAAAATGATTCTGACATTTCAATATTTATTTTATTTCAGCCTTATTTATTAGCTTTGGTTTTCTTTTTAGCTGAAAACTATTTTTGTTTACAAAAACGTCTTCCCTATATCACAGTCTTAACTATTTACTTCACCAATACATCACCAAACCGTTATCACACTAATATAAAACACCAAACCTGGCACATATCAGTCCGGCAAAGCAGCTTGTTTATCCGGCAAAACCAACCACCACCACATCACTACCTACCTTATGCAGACTCACGTGAATGTGACGTTGAAAATTGCGCTCTGCATAATGGAATCACGGTAGCAAATTGATGCATACAATTAGGTTTCGAGATGATGGAGGCTAATAAGATTTTGTTAAGTCGATTTTGTTTTTAAAACAGCAGGTCGACGAGTTTTTATGAGACAACCTTGCAAGAAAATTAATTTGAACTAGTTTTCTTTATAAAATAAGGGGGGCAAAGTTTAGTGTTTGTGTACATGATAGTTTGTACATTAAAAAAAACAATGTTGTAAAACATCTGATTCGATTTGATGGGATTGAATTTCGTGCTCAATATTTTTCAGGTTTCTAATTGAGGTCTGCCTAAAATAAAATAAAAAAATGCTCGAAGATTAATCTTGAGAAGAAAAATGAAAACAATAGCAATAATTGTAAACCCATTTAGCACTTTCTTTTAATATTCTAATTCTGAATATAAATGGTATGTTCCAGTTAATTTCAGCAAGTTGTCCATAGAATTAAAAACAAAACCGGGAACGAAAGATTTTGTTTGTAACAGTTTGCAAGACGTTTGCCTCAGTTAAAATCTTGCACATCGGGGCAACACACTCACACAGATACTATATGATAGAAGTTTGTTGTTATAATAGAATGCCATTAATTCAACTCTTCTTTCACAGATGTCCAGACCTGACGTCACCAAGGAGCAGTCCAGACCGGACATACTCCAGCGATATCCTGAGATACAGAAGAATGTTAATGTACAGAAGCTTGGCTCGATCGAACAAGCCGACGACACCAGTACAGAGCGACTGGTTGCATAGTATATGGGTTTAATAATCGTTAAATATTTTTGTAAATAAAAGATAAGAAGTTAGATGGCTTTTTATTAGTTTATTAACCTCGTGCTGTTTTTATTAGAAAGGTATTATTTGTCTTTAAAGCAAGGCGTTACCAGCTACGATACGAATACTATAAGCTACGACAAAACCGCTACAATCGTCATTCCGGGCGCTACAAGCTATATAAGCCGCGTTTTAAGCTACAGCACAAATACCACAAGCTACGCCATAATTACTACAAGCTATTAAAACAACACTATAAGCTACGCCAAAAACACCACATGCTACGCTGCAACCGCTACAAGCTACGCCACGGACGTCAAAAGGTACGCCAAAAATAATAGTACCCTACGCTACTTACACATGATAAAGGCCATTCAAATTTAGTTGACAGATTTGCTCTCCTTGCCTTATAAAGAAATAAAAATATTATTACTTTTTGATAACTTTTCATCTGCCTACTAGAGCCTAAATTAGCTGTAGGCAATGTTAGCATTTAATCAAAACAAAAACAAAACTCTAACCAAATAATCTGACGCCGCTCAAGGCCACAGACAAAGTTCCTAATATTTTGACACATTTTTATAAGGTAGTAAGAATTTCTAAGACTGTACAGAAATCCCGAGAGAATTCCTGAAAGTTAGCAGACAAGTGTCACATCTGGCTCCCAACTGGCTGTGTTTACGAGTGTACGGCGAAAACTTGAGATGTAGAGGTCTATTATAATGAGTGATGATACAGTCTGACCCTTACAAGATGTTTGGAATTTTTCACGCACAAGTCGGCTATTTGTAGCCACATTTCTACAATATTTTATTGCTCGGAAAATATCTCGGAACGTAATACTGAGAGGTAACGTGTGTTTACACGTAACGAGTACAGTGGCGAGACAATACCCTCGGCTGAGTACTCGGTTTGCATAAACAATTTGATGAGATGAGACAGTTACTAGAACCAGGATTTGTTTGCTCGGCCGAGTGTGCCCACATACTGTCTCGCCTATGTACTCGGTACATGTAACAAACCCTTAAGCCTAGTATAGCGAAAGCTAAAGAATATGTTGGGGTAAAATGCTTATGATTTTGTGGTTCAGAATAGGAATCCGGGCGATAAGTACTGTAGTGTTATGGCGCAGCGAAGCGCTTTCTATGAAATAAAGTATTAGCTTACCTTGTTGCTTTTTTTAATCAGCTTTTATTTAGCTTGCAGTGTGTATTGATATATGTGTGATATATGTGTGTTGATATATGTGTATTGATATATGTGTGTATTGATTGTGCTTGTTTGTTGTTGTTGGTCAAATTTGGCAACTGAATTTTCAAACATTTTTCGATGTCTATTTGTACTGAAATTTAGTACACCGGTATGCTTAAAACAATAGGCATCTCGTTTTTTTTACAGTGGTGATAAAACTTGGACGGAACTACCTGTTTTTTAAATCGGTATACACTGTTGTTACTTTGTTCATGTTATTTGTTATCTGTTCAAACAAGTATATAAACCAAGATATACTTAAATCTGCTTTACTTAAGTCTGTAATACCTATACATTTGTTTTATTAAATTTCTATCATCATCATCATCATCCACAGCCCTCTCTATCCCACTGCTAGGTATAAGCCTCTCTCCCGTTAGTCCATCTGCCTCGGTCAACTGCTAATCGGGTCCAGGTTCGACCTGATTAAATTTTAATTAAATTTATTATTAAATTTCTATACCCACTGTTAATTACGACCAAATTTAATATTTTAATATAATTACATACGTACGTGTTAGCTCATTTTTTATTCAACCAAAAATTGTACCTAAAAACATGTCAGGTACACACATCACCCTAATCCAAACTCAATGTCAAACATCAAAGAACTCAATTTTATTCGCAAACGAGTCGTAACAAATTCAAGCTATTCCAAAGTATCGATAATGATAGCATTGGTTCGAGCATCAAAAAACTACAATAATTTTGAATGTGCTCATGCAAGCTGTTCTCTTTTATCGGCGAGCAAAGCGAGTGCGATTGCAATCGATTTCATGGGACATTACGCGCACTTGGGGCGGAGTTCGCAAGGCGCTGTTCTCGGGCCTTTAATGTTCATGTCATAAGGGCTGTTCATTTATTGCGTAAGGTAAGGAGACTTACTTTATCTTCTTATATACTAGCTGAGTTCTACAATGATGAAAATTGATAATGATAATGATGAAAAATAATCGATTTCATGAGGCATTACGCGCACTTGGAGCGGAGTTAGCAAGGCAGTGTTCGCGGCCCTTTAATGTTTATGTTATATACTATTTATTTATTGCGTGAAATTCTTACTTTATCTTATATTCTATACTAGCTGGCCTTTACAGTGATGAAAACCGGTTGCGGCGATGATGATGAAAAGTAGTATATTATGTCCTATTCTGTATCCTGACAACTGACAACGTTTTTGCATAATTTCATAATATTTGGAAGTAGTTATAGGTGAAAGCGTAACAAATAAACAAACTCACTTTTGAATTACAATTGAGACCCATTCAAAATTAGCTCTTGGGCGATTCACACCGCGACTCGACCAAGGACCCCAATTAAGGAGGCTCAAATCGTTGAAAATTTTTAAAGGGGATTAAAATGGTTTCACTTAATGAATGAACAAGCCACAAATAAGCGTCTTTAGCGTCGTGTATGCACGTGTCATCCACAAATTGTTTTAAATGTAGCCTACCAGCTCACACCAAAAAATAAACAGCACAAGCTCAAACGAAACCTACCCAAGCTCATGTTTCCACAATTTTATTCAACGTGTTCTTTATAAAATCCTAACACTCAGTATCTTCACAATTATCCGTTCGGCTAAAGCTCGGATGCACGCGCAGATGGTGCCTGTTAGCCGCTCCGCTGCATTCTTTGCTGCGACGAATTCACTCTTCCAGGGCAAAGCTGGAAAATTTAGTTTTACACTAGCTTTATTTATTCTGGTTTTAGTCAGCTTTGGAGAGAAGGTTGGGGGGAAATTGTCTTTCGTGTTTTAATTTTGAAACGTTTCAAGGTGGACTATTTTAAAAGCAGATCCAATCAATTTTATTCAATTTTATTGTTTTTTAAACGTAGGTTTTGGTCTACAGAGAGCATAATTATTTATGTGACAACATATAGATTTATAGAAATAGAGCATGTTTCCGGCTATCAAATCGTACATTTGTTCCTATAATTTAATTAGTTACATAATTTTTTCTCATTGTCATTAATAAAAAAAATATGATTTTTAGACTATTTTGGCTTAGCATCAGCAAAACAAAATCTGACATGATAAAAAATATCGACACTTTTTAGGGTCGATACACATCTGACGGAATATGCGTCGCGTATTATCGGTCGCGTAACGCCAGAACAGAGAAATGTATAATAAAACATCCAACCTTTCACATTTGACGCACTAGCGCATCATCGGTTGAGTGTGTATACATTTCTCTGTTCTGGCGTTACGCGACCGATAATACGCGACGCATTTTCCGTCAGATGTGTATCGACCCTAATAATTGCGATAATATTATGTATAGTTAGGGTCGGTACATATCTGATGGAAAATGCGTCGCGTATTATCGGTCGCGTAACGAGTAATACGCGACGCATTTTCCGTCAGATATGTATCGACCCTAAAGATTGCGGGTCGTCCTCGGGTCTTGAAGTCTTGGTGTTCCAGTTCTAGAAACTGTCTCGTCTCCCGGGACTTTCGGACCCAGACTCGAGACACGCTTGTCAAAACTTAGCTTATTGTAAACTGATGTTTACAATTACATTTTGTTATAAACAATTAGCCCGGGAATACTCACTTATAATAAAAATTAAGTCGTTTTCTACTAGTTTCAATCACATTCGGTGACCTTCATCAGGTGAGTTACAAACGTGACGCGCTCGTGGTTGCGTCTCGCCTGGCACAACACACGTCATCACATCACATCATTTACATCTAAACAAATTGGTTCCTTGTTACATTTTGGCAAGGAACCCTAAAAACAACTCAAAAATAGACCCACGCATTCAATTTACAGTGTTATTTGCGTGGAGACACTCACTAACATTTATCGTATCTTGACGACTCGACATAAACGTTAAAGAGGCATCTTAATGGCAGACACAGCCTTTAACAAATCGTTATCATACACCTAGGTAGGTATAGGAAGTCGTATTTATACAGGGTTATAAGCAAAGGGTATGCTAATCCGAAAGGACTCATAGTATATAACATTTATTTTTCTCAAATTTCGTACACATATATTTGCCAATTAGTATTTATACTTAGATAATGACTTATATGAGACGATGATGTGTATCACCTACACTAAAGATTACTCCTTGTGTGGTAAGCCTAAAACGGCTCATGGTACTCATAACTATGAACAACTTCTACTATGGGACCAAACCGGAATTCGCGAAAAAAGCTGTTCCATTGAAAAATGTCAATGACACTCGACAAAGTGTATGGAACAGCTTCTTTCGTGAATTCCGGGTTGGCCCCATAGTAAAAGTTGTTTATAATTATGCGTACGCTCATAAGCCCTTTTCAGTTTAGCATACGCTTTTCATATAACCCTGTATTCTACCCAGTTGGGACACAGGTGTGACACTGCGATGTCTGAGTTCCCTCGAGAACACATCCTGTATGTATATTTACACGTATGTGCTTAGAATTTGAATTTGAGCTTGACAGTTTTAAATTGAACCATAACTCTCTTTGGTTCTCCATAACTAGAAAACTGTTTTACTATGAGAATTAACGTGGTTTCGACACATTTTGTAATTATTAACACGAGAAACAAATACAAAACTGTTTTTGATATAAGTTGGTATTTAGAGTACCTATTTTGTTTATTTTAGAATTTTTTAGCTACACAGCCAAATATGGAATTAAGTTATCTACCTCTAGTCTAAATATTGAATATATTATTATTATACATAGGTAGCTGGTGCACCAGCAACGTGGACCACGGATTAATCCAATTCAATTCAAATAATTTATTTCGGAAATAGAGAATCCATAGTTTTACACAATAAAATGACAATTAAAATCAAAACCAAAATCAATGAAACATACTAATCAAACACACAAATTAAAAATTAAAATCATAATCAAATAAAATCAAATTAAATCCACGTTCAAGCCAAAAAAAAAATAATATTAATAAATAAAAAATAAAAAAATATAAAAAAATAATTAGTAAATATTAAGTAGTACAAAATCTTAGATGAAGACATACACACGGGCAGGCAGGTGAATAGGCTATTTTCATCATCACCGTTTTTCATCACTGCGCGGATGAAGCCGCGGGACGCAGGTTACACAAGTCAACACGATTTTTAACACGCTTTTATTAGCTTCACCTGTATGTTTGTATGTTTGTATGTTTGTATGTTTGTTTGTATGTAACCGACTCCTTTGAGCGCGTTTTTGACCCACTTTAAACGGTCAGATTTCTTTCAAACTTTGTAGATATATCGAGGACCGATGACAATACACTAAACAAATCGTGTTTTTTAGTTTTTTTAACTATTAATTTTTTTAACACGCTTTTTCTATAAAGTTTCTTTAACTTTTAATACCGTTTAACTTACAAATGGTAATTTCGTCATTTGTGTCAGAGAACAGAGTGGCGCAGTGGAAGCGTGCTGGGCTCATAACCCAGAGGTCCCTGGATCGAAACCACGCGCTAGAAATCTTTTTGCTCAATATTTTTTGTTACGCATCAATTTTATTTTATGAGGTCTGAGGATCGAAACCACGCGGCTACAAATCTTTTTGCTCAATATTTTTTGTTACGCATCAATTTTATTTTTAATTTGCTTGAGCAGACGGCCAAAATCGGATAACACATACATGTACATTTGTACATATTAAGGATGGTTAATAGTTAGCAAATCGAACTAAAAAGCGAAAAATAAATAATAGTTAAAAAAAAACTAAAAAAACACGCTTTTTATAAAAAACCGAACTAAAAAAATAGAAAGCGTGGGGTGCTTTCTAAGATATTATCAAAATGCTAATCACTCTACTCATGTCTGTCAATACAAAATGTATCTACAAAATATATAATATCTATTGACCCATGCACCCCACGCTTTTTAAAAATAAAATACATATATTTATTTATTTACACTATTATTAATTTATATTTATTGAAATTTTCAACCCTATTCTTAATTTAAATTTATAAAATTTTATTTTCTATTTTTTTAGTTCGGTTTTTTATAAAAAGCGTGTTTTTTTAGTTTTTTTTTATTATAAGATAAGGTAAATGTACCGTTCACCGAACGCTTAAGACCTGCATGTACGTTTCTATTTAAAATAAGGTCTGGGATTTTTACACGATTATAATTAATAGTTTAGCGGTAACTTAGATAAACTAGTCTTCATTTAAATTTTTTTGGAAATTAATTACTCGTTAGAAATATATTTAAAATATTTTTAAAGTTTTTAGGTCCGTTTAGTCTCATTTGTACCGTTTACCGGACTAAGAAACGTGATTTGCACCTACTACCGGATCGGCCTGCCGTATTACCGGACTAGGAAAGAAAATGTATGGAGTTGCGTTGTTGAGTGGTGCTCAAACTTTCGTTGGTCTTACTGAAGAGTACTTTATATTAACAACCTAACTTCACTAGCTTTTTAACTTCAACTAATATTGACGGAATACTAAAAAAGTTTTAAAATAAAACGATAAGTTTACATTAAACGGAAATATCATTTATTTTTGTCATCCATGTATTTGTATTTCATTAACTCAAATTAGTATTTATACAGGGTGTCTAACCAGTCATCCCGTATTATAAAAACATTAATCTAAAACATTTATTTAATCAATCCTATCACACTTGTTTTGAGGTAGGTAAGATATGGTTTGATAATTTTTAAACAGTCTTTATAGCACTTTTTATGCTTATAAATGTTAATTTTTAATCGGTTATATATAGTATACCTCCTCTACAAAAAATAAAATGACAACCAATTGAGTATAAAAAACCTTAAAATGTGCATATTGATATGTCAACGTTCTCAGAATTCATAAAATACACTGTGTATTGACATCCTTTCGTCACCTTCCGAAACCATAACCAAAAAGCTCTAATGTATACAGGGTTATTCATAAAGGGTATGCTAAGCGCTTATAGCACTCATCATTATGAACAACTTTTACTGTGGGACCAACCTAAAATTCGTCCTATGGTAAAAGTTGTTCATAATGATACGTACTATTAGCCCTTTTCGGCTTAGCATATCCTTTATCAATAACCCTGTATAATATCCGATAAATAAATAGAAAAACGGTTCCACACTAATCTTAAAATAACGTAGATACATTATACATATACATACACACACGCACATACACATATACACACACAAGCACACTCACATACATTACACACACATACACATTATATTATACATTTTTTGTTTTAACTTTTAGAAGCACTGGGCTTTACAAAAAATCACTTTAGAGAATACGTTTGAATATCGACCTAGTAGTCAATTCCGTAAGGATTATATTTCAATGAACACCGCTTATAAAATAGCTGATATAATAAAAAATCCGGTAATAGAGCCCATGGGTACCATTTACCGGTCACCCGTTCGGTAAATTAAACAGTCAAATTTAGTGGAACGTATCACCCGAACAGATTTTGAAAATAGTCTATAAATTGTAATCATTACAATGTAACTACAAATCTGACATCGTTACTGGTAATTAGAACTATTACAAATCCATGAATATAAATATGTGGCTTTTGATATTATTGATGTAATATAACTATTATGGCATTTTCAAAATAGCCTTTCCAAAAAGCTTATTTTGATGCCAAAAACTTGTTAAAATGTTAAATTTCAATCACAGTTTAAAAAAAATTGGCTTGTATATTAATGTTCGGTAATTGCTCACTAAGTTCTTAACACTTCTAGTTATTTAAATTGCAAAGAAATTTATTGAAATAATTCTTCATCAATCAGTACAAAATTAATTAAAAAAACATACGTTTTTCCTGATTCCGGACGCTGTTCGGCGAAACCTTCCAGTCAAAATATGCTTGAACCCACCACCGGATTTGTATTTTACTCAATTTCTGTAAATACCACTGAACCAAATTCACTTATTTAATCGGAACACAATAACTAATTGAGTAACGATACCGTAAAACCCTATTTTCAAACACTAAGCTATGCTTAAACGCCATAAAAACCTTAAGAAATACACGCGATTTCTTAACGATTTTCGTAAGGAGTTCCATACAAAACTGCGATCGACTGACTCGATCGATTATCACGGTCCCACTGATTCCCAAAATGGTCGGCTAGGTCACGTAAAGGAAGGGGAGGATATGTAGCCATCGGAGAAAAAAATCGCAACTTACTTTCAACCCTAAGTTTTTGACTTATAGCTTAAAATAGGACGTTTCCGGTGGTAGGGCACGTCCGTTGAAGGGTACTTTTACCTTAGTATAATAATTTCGATAAAATTGATACTGACAAAAAAGTATACGGCCCGAAAGTGTTTGCATTTGTATTCAGGGTTATGTTCACTTAATGTGTAAAGTGTTCACTTAATCAATATTTAAGAAAATCTATAAAGAAAACTACAAAAGCAAACTTATTAAAGAATGTATGTGTCGGAATTTTGGACAGATTTGACATATTCTTTCCGAAGGCGATTTTCGCATGGCTGAATCAGCCAGCTGGTATGGGTTGATTAGTAACGAGTACAGTGGCGAGACAGTAAATGGGCATACTCGGCCGAGCAAACAAATCATGGTTCTAGATAGATAAACTCTGTAGTGTTCACACCATAAATTACAAACAAAAGGATTATAACACCTAAAACTAGTGCGACAACTGGCGGCGTTATCGCTAAGAGCGATCTCTTCTAGGCAACCTTAGGATGGAGAGGTTAGATAAAAACAGTCGTCAAATAGTTTACCTATACAAACCGAGTACGCCACTGGATTCGTTACATGTAAGTACTCAATCCCTCATTGTTCTAGATTACTCCGTAGGATAGTGAATAAATACGGATTTGAATAGCCGCCAAATGACCGGAATGATGATAAGACTATCTCCATTATCATTGTCATGAAATGACTGAATTCTATTCAGAAAATAGACCGTTATTTAAATCGATGACCATTTTGAATAAGGGGTGGATTTTAGAATTAATCATTTTGAAAAACGTACCTATAATTATAAATATAGCTTTTTATATAATTAAGTAAAAATGGTTTTTACCCGAGTGGAATATAAAAATGGACCTTGTCCCGTGGGTAAAACAGAAAAGGAACATAGTGCTGTTATTGATTAATTTGATACTACATTTCACCGCCAGGTGACAGAAAAGGTTATTTTCCAGCGACTCATCGTTGTAGTGCCTAATACAGGGTTATTAAAAAGTGTATGGCGTGTATGCTAACCGAAAAATGCTCGTAGTACGCATTACAACAGCAACAGCAACAGCTTTAATTAAGTTGCCAACCCTGAAAACGTGAAATAGATCAGCTCTTCCATACATTTCGTCGAGGATCATTCATATTTGTATGGAACAACTTTTTTCGCGATTTCTGGGTTAATCTCGTCGTAAAAGGTTCATAATGATAAGTACAATGAGTCAATTTAGCTTAGCACACTCTTTATTAATTTATAACCTTGTATTATTAACCCCTTACACAACACATCGAATATAATTCTGAAATCATCCAACCCGAACGAAACGAACAAAGAAAATGAAGACAACACATTCCTAATTTTCTCCCTACATCAAAATTCTAGAACTCAATGAACTGGAAAACCCGCGAGCGTTGTACACCAAACAATCGCGGAAGCTTTATCTAAACAAGCAGAAAGTTACAGCTGATTACAAAGTTGGATCCACTGTCAGCGATGTCGCGACAGCACTCTGGAGCTTAACGAGTTTGGTACTTATATCTGTGTGTTTCAAAGTTCTAGTAGATTCGGTCTACAAGGTCGAAGGTGAGGTGAACCACCCTAAAAAGATACATACCTTATCATTGGGACTCAAGATTTAAGACTCTCTTAACAGCCCTATGGAAGAATCCATAGGCTGTTAATAGAGTCTTAAAAGGTCGGCAACGTATCCGTGTTGCCTGCGGTGTTATAGGCGACGTTGCCGCCTTCGCATGCTAAGCTGAAAAGGACTCATAGTACTTACTGATCATTATGAACAAATTATACTACAGGACCAACATGGAAAAAAAATCAGCTGTTCCATACATTTTATCGAGTTTCATTGACATTTTTCTATGGAACAGCAGATTCTACTATGAGCCTTTTTCGGCTTGGCGTACCCTTTCCTTATAACCTTGTATTATAAATTATTCGGCAGAAACTCTCGATAAATCTTGAGAGTCTCCCAGAATTGGATCCAAGATCCATCAACCAACCTATCTTCAAGGCACTATCATCATGATCACGGTTACTAGGCTGATCTTACAACAATGCAGTTCAAGATTGAGTTTCTAAAATGGTTAGGGAAATCTTCTCGCTTGAGTGTTCTACGTTATCTTACCTTCCGTCACAAAATATTGAGAGTACAGAAGTTAAGCTTCATAAACGCGCTCGAGCAACCCACACATAGACATCGTTTACGGACACGAGTCGAGAGTAAATGTAAACATCGCTCATGTTCACGAGCCTCGGATTAATTGCAAGCGCGAATGCATACGTTGACATTGCTTATGGGTTTAAACGTAACGAGTACAGTGGCGAGACAGTGCGCTCGGCCGACTACTCGGTTTGTGTTAATAGTTTGACGATGCGAGACAGAGAACCATGATTTTCGGCCGAGTATGCCCATATAATTGTCTCATCACTGTACTCGTTACGTGTAATCAATTCACCATGGATCAATCATCCGAGACTACTATACCAGGATACTGGCGATTGATTCGTGACTCGTATTCGACTGTCCGCGTAACCGATGTCTGTATGCGTTGCTCGAGCGTGTTTTCTATGAAGCTTAACTTCTGTACGTTCAGTATTTTGTGCTTCCGTTCCCTGTTATAAGGCGCCGTCCGATCTGACCATCTAATCATGGCAGCTATCAGGCCGTCCTGAAAACGGTCACGTTGTCTTTGTTCGTAGGGCCATTGTGGTGACGCAAATGAACTTTAATAATGCCTTGAAGGTCACTTTGACTAGTTACTTCTTTCGCATTTTCCTTTTTAAACTGAAATTGATATAAAAATTTGAAAGAGAACAGAAAACCGAATTCGATGATTTGATATCGAAACAGTTACTTTTTTTTCTGCATTATGTACATTGTACACTAATCTATACATTTACACTAATATTACAATGAGAAAAGAATTGTATTTTATTTGTATGTTTGTAATGAATAAACTCAAAACTACAGGACTGATTTTTTAAATTCTTTCACCAATATAAAGCTACATTTTTAGCGAGTAACATAGACTATCTATTTCATATCCGTGCGAAGCCGGGACATGTTGCTAGTAACAAAGTAGTTAATAAATTAACAAAGTCCATAACATATTTTAGGCATTCACTTCATTTCATTGTTTCACGGTAAACAGGTGAAACAATGAAACTATATTTTACCCAACTACTCAAAAGTAGGGCACTGTTTTGGGGCGCGTGACCTGCTACCGCCAATACACAATACTCAAACCAGTTTGCTTAATTTTAGAATTGTGACAAATCGTCAATTAATCTTCATGTCTGATGTATTACGTAACCTAACAATTTTTCAAACAGACTCAAACATTGATACATATCTTCAGACAACGTTTTTAAATGTTTGTATTATTGTTTTGTACATATTTATTGCAATAACTATGTCATCTAAGACAAATAGACAAACAACCCAGCCAATTTAACTAATCTTAGTTTTCGAACCGTTTTCCAGCGCCTAATAGCGCGTGTACCAGGGTCGGAATTAAGGCAGTTCAGATCCTATCTCGGGTTAAACATTAGAGTTTATTAATATTTATTACGGTCTAACCAACCAGATTTGTCCAGTTGTCTGGATACGTGGATAGTAGATTAGTAGTAGTAGGTATACAGGGTTACAAGAAAAGGGTATGCTAAGCTAGGGCTGATGTGGACTTGTCGTGTAAAACTCAATAAATAGGTATACATATTAAAAGAAAAAAAAAAACATTCGTCAATGGTTTTATTTTGCATTGTTCGTTAATACTTGCTTGAAATAAAGCACGTGAAATACTCGAGAAAGCCATTGTCATAGTAGCGAGCTAATTCTAGACTTCTGAGTTTTAGCTGTGTCCGATACTTTTGTGCACAATGACAAAAGTTATAACTTTTTACAGTCAATTACAAAAAAAAAATAGTTTCATAACTTTGTTCGTTACTCACAATTTTTTGAGACCCTAATTAAAAAAATAAATTCAGACTCTTTTCGTGAAATGCAATAAAAATGAGCTTAGCTTGGGCTATAAACAGTTTATGAGTTGATTACACATAACGAGTACAGTGACGAGACAGTATAAATGACTACACTAGGCCGAGCAAATAAATTATGGATCTATTGACTTTCACCTAGTCAAAATTGTCGTTCCGGGTTCGATACCTGGCCGGGCAGATGTTTGAATGATAAATTGAAATATTTCGGCCCAGTGTAAAATGTATACAAAACGTGTACTCGGCCAAACGCACTGTCTCGCCACTGTACTTGTTACGTGTAGTCATCCCATTATTGAGTCTAGTTTGACCGCCAGACAGCCCTAACGCATCATCAAGTATGCTATCTAGGCATACCTTTTTCGGACTTTTACCGACATGATGTCACGAACAGAATAATTTAGTACTGGTGTCTCACTTAATAGAATTTGGCAAAAAAGGCTGCTTTTTATAATGGAGGCTGAATTTAATGGAAGAGTCTGGGCGTATTGCACTTATTTTGGTGAATTTATGAGACTGTATGGTAGCTCTATAAACCAGAACAAACAGGGAGCTTCGAACAGAATAAAGTGTGTTTTTTTAGTGGTTTACAAGATAGACCTATTCTCACAGTGATGATTACGAGTTGATTATGAAGATGATTTTTTTAAGATAATGTCGTTAAAACTACTAACCACAGCGCATCCGATGCTAATGAAGCTTGCAAGCACCTCTAACTTTGCCCTAAATCAAAACTGGCTTTCAATTGAGGCTACTAGAATTTGGTGTTAATATTGAAATATAAAATTGAATTTTTAACCAAATAATTAATATAATTAATTTTTAATTATTTTTTTAATTTAATTTTATTTTTTATTTTTTTTTTTTTTGTTAACCCTAGGCTAAAACTTTAGCTTAATAGAAATTATCCTACCAAGCTATAGTTTTTACAAAGTATTTTATTTCGTCGGCAGCAAATGTTCATTGCTGGGATTTGAACCCACACTTGACCAATTCGAACCCGCTAAACACTTAGCTATGATTCTCTACAAGCATCAAGCATATTATAACAATATGCAGCCAGAAACACGTAGTTACTTTCATTTTTCAGCGCTGTCTCCGCTCGTCAAGTACAAAATCCTTAATCTAAAATCGATAACTGTCGCCTCGGCGAGTCGAGCCTTCAAATTGCGAAGCGAAGTACGGAGCGACCAACTTAATAATGCGGTTGGCTATATACCGACCAACTTATTAGTGCAGTTGGCTAACAAAAGAACAAAAACTCGAACCAGTTTTTTGTAATCTATAGGACCAGGTACTTAGCACTTCTGAATAAAGAATTAAAATTAAAAGTAAAGTAGATTGATTGATAAATTATTTATTGTTACACTAGAAATTATAAGCAAAATAGAATAACGCTCATTACTAGTGCAACAGCTGGTGACCTTATCACTAAGAGCGATGTCTTCCAGGCAACTTTAGGATGGGAAAGATACGCAGAACATAAGTAAGTACTCGATTACCAAACGCTACTGTCATTCGGACGATCCGTTGAATTCTAGGTCCTAGCTATTTTTCACATACCTAACAACAACCAAAAAATCATATTAAACATCAACCAACTTTCCAGAGACACTTTGTTCCCAGAGACATTTGTTCCCAGAGCCCAGAGCCATTTTGTTCCGAGAGACATGGAAAACCTAACACGAAAATATAAAATCATCCAAACTTCATTAGCCAGCTTTAAGCCAACTTCCAGACATTGATTGATAGAGAGCTGGAATGATACTCGTTATTATAACCAAAGTTCGGTGGAATCCTCTTGTTTTATGAAATATGGACTATTCATTGACAGGCAATGATAATTTATCGAAATGTCGCTACCAGAGAAGAGGTAGCTGGGAAATTGATGTTCTGTTTGTGTAACAGTGCGACATGGTTTATGATTCACTAGCCGTGCCCATCGGTTTTACCCGCTATACTGCCGTTCTTTTGAAAAGGGCATAAGTTTCCTTAAATTTAATTAAATTATAAAAAAAAATACAGTATATTTAAAGAAACCTATGAGTTAATTCAGGTAATTCAGGTACCCTATTTTTGGGTGCTTAAGATAAAAATGCAAATAACCATAGCTTTATTTTCCTGATCTTGAACTATCATGCTTTAGCCAAATAAATTATAATTAATTGAAGTTCTAAAAAAAAAAAAGGCCGAGTGGCTGGCCCTGGTGTCAGATTTGTAAGCTGCCTCAAGGCCTCTGAAATGGAATGGCGGTTGTAACATAGACCAATAATTTAATGTATTATCCGTCCCATGACAGCACTCAGTTGTGAAACCTACACACACCAAAGTCGGATTATACCTATGACCCATGTATATTTGATCGATGCATATTGCCTACACGCAAACCGCGATCACCCATCCAAAGACTAGCCGTATCGTCCGTTGCTTAACATCGGTGTTCTATTGCTAATAGGTTGATTACACGTAACGAGTACATTGGCGAGACAGTACCCTCGGCCGAGTAACCAGTTTATATAAACAGTTTGACGAGGCGAGACACTCACTAAAACCATAATTTGTTTGCTCAGCCAAATATGCCCATTTACTGTCACATAGTAGTAACGACTTGTGCTACGCTACGAGCGCTGAAAGATTTGTGTTTGAATACAAAACAAAGCAAACTCACAAGCTTGCTTACAAGAGATCTTGGAAATAACTATTGAAAATTTACGTTAGCAGCCAATTACTGAAAAAAAAAACATAAAATCGAAACATGCACCATTCTACGTAGAACCTATTTAGCAGTTGCTTTGAAGCAAATTCTAAAGGATTTTATGTTGTAGTAATTATATTATAACGAGCTGTTCTCCCCTCGCGGCAAACTTGGAGGGTAGATGGATGAATTGTATAGAAGTGTTAATGCTGTTAAAGATTTAAAGGGTTGTTAAATGCTGGGCGATTATCAACTTTGTAGCTTCAAGTTTAAGGTTGAAGTTTGAAAATTAGAGGTGTCCTGATTTTCAATATAGACTGATGGATACTTAATTTGATTGTAAGGAGATTTTAGTCTTGTTACAGACCGTAGTTTATCGAGTGCTGAGAAATACTTGACTGGTACTTGCTTTGACTTGACTCATGTAACAGATATATTTTAACCGAATTAACGATTGTTTATTATATGATATAGTCTGCAACATTTCGGACAAGGCGAATAATAGGCATAGGAAATACCCTGAAACCGTTTCTGGTTTCATAAGTGTATGGAATCTGGTAGATTTGGTTAAGAGCCAGTTCTTTCAGGCTAAACGTGCCACCATCGTCGTTCCACTTATCAGATAAGCTGTGATCTAACGCCTAGCTTGTTAGTAATGACAAAAAGTTTCATCTTAATAAGTTTAAGTTAAATCTTAATTTTAGTCGAATTTGACTGCGTCATACAAAATACGGTAGAACCCAAAAAATGCTTTACTTTGCCTTGGTGACTTTATCATTTTAAAGAGGAAAGAAATGCTCCTGATGTTTATTATATAATGCTTGAAAATAATAATAATTTTATTTTAAAATATAAGTATATTTGTGATGTATCGATTTAAATAGGTAAGTCGCACGTTAAAACAGACTTGTAGTTCAAAACACCGAAAAAAATAAAAAAAAGCCTGTCTTGTCATGATTTTTAATTATGTATAGTATAAATTTAATCACCTTAATGTCATTTACTCGATTTTATATCATTTGGTATTTAATTTGATAAACAGTCTTTTGATTAAAATGGTCACCGGAAACATGTCGCCCCGCCCAGTAAACGCAATAGCGCTAAAGGAAGAACGATGGTAAAGGAGAGGGGATAAGACTTGGCGAGGTGGCATGTTGAGAAGTGAAAGGCAATTCGGTTTTAGCTTTAGTCTCGATCAGACGTCGATGTAATACTGTTACTGTGAATATAATTGTGATATATAAAGTGTTTTATAAATATATACCATCCTGGCGTGAAAAGAGGTGTTTTCTTCATACTTCAGAAGTGTTAAAAAACTCACGCCAAGCCGCAAACGACGAAAAGAAAATGTTAAAACATGATGTTAAAAAAAAGCAGCAGACGTGTGAACGCCGTTGCTCCACAAGCTAACCCAGCTCAGGGAGCTCCCCCTGTAGCGAGATCACCACGAGCAGCAGCAGGGAGAGCTGAACGCAGACGATGTGCAGGATACCTACACCACAAAAATGAAGGTATGCTAATCTTGTTATTGTGTTAAGCTTTTATTTTCTCTTTCTCTTTTCATCTTACTGTTACCAAGGTATTTGTGTTTAAAATTAATTTATTGTATAGAAATTAATAAATGTAATGTGCGTATATGCATTGGGTGGGTGGTAAAATTCACGTACCGTTTTCAATAGGGGTAATTTTTTTGATAATGTGATTTTTAAAAGTAAATGCAGGTGCGCGTAGGTACTTGGCCAAGGCTACTCCTTGGCAGTACTATGGCGCGCATTTTCATAAAACATTCACTCGAAGAGGGTAGGTTAGGCCTACTTTTTAATAGCACATGATACGTTTTGGTACTTGCCCATTGTGTATACGTATATTTGAATTTGGAAAGCGATGTTGATATTTTCGCGGGAAGTCGTTAAAATAGCTGAGCAGTATTTATAGAATACCGTTTTGTTTTCGTTTAATTTATTTCTACCTACATTTTATAAAGAGAAAGAGAAAGTTAAAAAAGGCTTTCATATGTTTATAGTTGACTTTATTATAATTATGTTGAAAGTATATCTTCGAGATTTACGAGCTATGATTTAATTTTTGAGTAAAGTCGGACTATTGGTTAACTCACTCACTGGTTTGTTACGGGTATGCTTCCCGATGAATGTTAAGTGGATCGTTAGATTCACTAGTTAAGGCTGCTATTCCCAAAAACCGCCAAAATTGTGCGAGTTTGAAACCACTTCTTGCCATTATTTCTAAAGTTTATATTATTTCAAAAAAAAAAATTATCTGTATTTGCCGGATATAAGAAGTAATTTTATTTCTTTTAAACTTTTATTAATCACTTATTTATTCATTTTCTTAAATTAAATTTTTTATTATTAATATCATTACGAAGTTAACGATTTTATTCATTTTGTTTACACAGAAATTGTACAAAAATTATGTACTAGCGCATATTATGTTTGTCACTGGAAATTAAGTAAACATTAGATGTCCCTTTTTAATGTCGCGGATATATGTATTTCCGCTAGATGTTAAGTGAATTGTTATATTTCACTGCATAGTTGAACAGAATATGCTTTCTGTTGGATGTGATGCGATGTGAGTGAGTCATTAGATATCAAAGGTTCAACAGAGCTACATTGTCTACTCAATGTATGATTAAGTTTGTTTTATTTCAATGAACTTTAAATATTTAATTGAAAAGGTTATAAGCTTTTAGTTTGTTGTTTGCCGAACTAAAAATGAACCTTTTTTTTCCCCCCCAAATGTTAACTGTTAGTTTGTGAATGTATTCTGCCGGAGACAATGTATACATTCCAGGGTGTTGACTGGTGTCAATGAAGTTCACCGTAGACGGTACTACTCGTGATATGCTGCCTAGGCATCGGCAGAAAACGAAAGGGGTTATAAAGAAGAGACCTTCCTCTTCTCCATGCTGTTCCAGCGCTGTACCTGGAAAGACTTTGATAGACCCGGAAGGTATCAAACAAATTTTCTATTAATTAAGGCTGTTATAAAATTCCATACAGAATTACCGTAACTTACGTTATGTTATCCAAATTCGGTGGTTATGTTACGGTTTTACAGTTAACACGTTACAAATCGACATTTGCATCAATAATTTACTTCAGTCACAGTCAAACTTATAATGGTTTATGCTATTTAACAAAAAGATAAGAATTATAATGAAATATTTTGATAGTTGTGCTATTTTACGGGAGTTCCTACTTAAATTTTTGAGGGTATTTTTTCCATACTTCTGAAATGTACCTAAAATGATTTTGATAATTTTACATTATTTCTATTGATAGGTATCTTTCAGTGGATTGGTCTTCTTTTATATAACGTTATCGTATAAAAACACGCTAATTCAGTTAATATTGACATTAATTTTTAATGATTTTACCCGAATAGCTAATTAATGATATTGGTGAATAATATTGGTTCTTTCCAAATCAAGATTTAACACACTTATCTTTTATATTTCAAAACCTTTTTTTTCCTATTTTTGAATTTGACGTGTTTATAATGCTTTAAACTTTGATGAAGGTATAAAAAGTACACATATTATACACAGGGCGTTATGCAAGAGCATAGTAATATATCAGAGTATATCTATACATTCAAGCATATCTGAGAGTTGCTTTTCTTATAATAAGACTCTAAACTGAAACTCCATGTTAGGTTAGAATTTACCCAGTCATATTTTAAAAGACGTGACACCGTACTGTTTGAGATTTGAGTGAATAACTTGCTTGCGCGATCTAACTTTTCTAGTAGCGCCATCTCGTAACAAGCCTAGAAACTAAAATCGATTTACAATCGAAACGGGGCAGCAAAATCGTTGTTATTTTTGGGTCGTCAATTCAACTTGACTCGCTTATGTAATTATAATAATTGAGATACTTGATGAATAGTATAACATTCTATCTAATCCAATAGAGATGTATTTTGACTTATTAAAACGAGGATAAAAAAAAATTGTGCCAATATTCGATTATTAAAAGATATCGATTTCTAATGTTTGGTAACCGATTAAAGTTTTAGCAATATTATGATTCACGTTTTAATATTTTTTGTTTAAATGATTACTGACATCCCGTGTAAAACGGCGTTCTATAAAATACATACTTAATATAATAGGTACTTTGAGTAACTTCAAACTTAATTTTCCAAATGTATAATAATAATTGCTGCGACGATTAATACTAGAATTTTACCAATAATTAATTCACAATTAAATTCGAATGTGCACTTCACAAAAAAAAAACATAGGCTACGTAACTTTAAAAACAACGTTAAGAAAATAATATAATTTATTACTTAAATTGATTTAATTATTTTTGTAAATTTTATAATAAAGGATAAAAAAAAAATAAAAATAAAATAAATAAATGATGATTTGTAATTCTACTACATTGCGATTTAATAAAAACGGTTTAATTATTCTCCATGGTCTTACCTCAAAGGTAAAAAAAAAATATATACGTAAGCACGCGTGTGCAAAGTTAGAGCACCATGAAAGGTGTTAAACTTCAAAAGGTACTTCTTATTTTGGATAGACTGTCGTGTAGTGGATAATTTTAGGATCATTTCATTTCATGATGTTATTTGGGTGTGAACCCTGAATAGACTAAGGCAGGTCTGTTTTGAGATTCAGTGCTTTCGATCTTAATAATGAAATCGTTTTGAAAACTAGGCAGGTAAATGGAGATCAAATTAAAAATTATTATATAAATATTTTGGTATTTTTCTGGTGAATTGCTATTTAGGTAATAATATTTTTGAATCCTATTTCGTTTTTTTTTCAAAACACGAGATTGTTGAAAACAACTTCAGTTCGATTGACACTTGTCGTTCATGTTTAACACACGATGAATTCTGTTGAGCAATGTACCCATCAAAATTTGTTTTCTTTTATTATGATTTGGCATTCTATAACTTTAATAAAGGTATAATAGGTATATTGTACATTAGTGTACATGGTTATGCAATGATAGCATATGAATGTTATGTTTACTTCGGGTCGCAGGATCAACCCGACTTGCATTAGAAGAATTTAGTTATGATAATAGCTTGTTTATTTAAGAAATATACATTGTTTATGGAGGTTACACTTGAAAAAACTATTGAATCGTGTTGGCATAATTTTAGATAACTACATGATTTCCAATGAGTCTGTAAACCTCAATACCCTGAATAGACTCATGCTAAGGGGATCCTGTGTTATGAAATTTAGTAATTTTCCTCCTGATAAAAGAACAGTATTAAAACTAAAAGCAAGTAAAAGTTTTAACTAAAAGTTTAGATGGAGCACAAAAAGAATAAAACCTGTAAAAGTTACGTGTAACCTGAAAGTTAAAACACGTTAATTGCCAGTAACAACAAACTCTTGTTAATTAAACATAGTTTCCATATTGAACAAAAGACTAGTCAACTTTAACATTTTGTTAACTTTGAATGGTTGGCTCAGTATATCTGTAATTCTCAGTTTGTTAATATTTCTTCAATTGCATTTTTGATAGCAACGAGTAGACTTGAAGTTAATTAAATACGTTACCTTAGTTTTTGGATAGAGTCAAAGAGCGTTATTAACATTGATAACGAGATCACAGTTTTTGTGAAAATATGGTTAAATTAAATTAATGAAGTGATCGTCTTCCCATCCACTAGTAAATGAAAGTATTGTAGCAAATTATCCATTTTACGTATTTGTTGTTTAGTGATTATGATTTATCGTCTATATAATGTGAGGTTTTGTTTTTATCAACGAGTGAAGTGAGTTTATTTTTGTTTTTAACTTGTGAAGGTATTTTGTTAAAAGTTGAACTGCTTTATAAGTAAGCATTGTTCTGAGGTAGTTTGTTCGATGAATGGGCATTGCAATGCCAGTTCCAAAACATTCGAATCAACAATATTTTTGTGTTTGGTAAAGCTGGTTATCTCTAAATTTCAATCAAATATATGATAAATGTTGGTTTAGTAAAGTTTTGTTAATTTTAAATCGTAATCTACCGCGGAATACTACTATGTATTTCACTTTTTAATTTTAATTTTTGTGGATATGAAAAGTCGTAAGTTTATGGAATACCCGTGTATAGCCCAAGATATATATATATATTTTTTCGTGTTTTTTTTGTTGGGGTTTATGTAATATTACTTGCTACGATTATTACTACTACTACATTACTTACTACTTTTTTACCATGAAAACAAATGTTGTTTTGATTTCACACATTTTTTTTAAGATTAACACGAACTTGCGAACTGTTAAGTCGGATAGGACTATAGTTTTATTCTCAATGATAACAAGCGTGACGCGCTCACGATCATGATGTTGCCTGGCACTCGTATTAAATGTTGCTAGAGGGTAAATCAAAGCGAGTAATCAAGAGGTAATAGTGACTTTTAGATTTGAGTAAAAAAAAAAATTAAATTGAAATACGTATCTATAGCTAATGCTAACCTAAAAATTAGGTTTGTTTACGGTGTTTTAAATACGGATGTTAAGAGTTATACTTACCTTTGAAATAAAATGAGGTTCATGTTCCGTATTAGTTCCTGTCCAATCGATATATTGTAATTGTAACCAATCTGTAACTATCTTAAGTGCGGTGCTAGCTTTGTTTTTATTAAGCTAAGTTATTAAGTTCAGCTGAACTTTGTTTTGGATAATGTTTTAAAAATTTAACATTAAAACTTTATACAATTTTATATTTGACGTATAGGTACTATTAGTTCGAATAAATGAATATGAATATTCAAATATGGTGGCATAATCATGCACAATTTGCCAGTAAATCAGGAATGTAATTAGTAGTCTGTACAATAATAGCATTATTTGGTACGTCGAGATTGTCATTCATAAAACCTAAATTTAGTCGTTGCAACATTCATGCTCTTTTTGTATGGGCAGTGATTCTATTCTGCAGATATAATTTTACCAATATTATTAAGGTTCCGCGTACCTGTACCATTAGCTGAGAGCATTGGTGTAATGTTTTATGTAAGATGCAATCAAAACTCATGGAGAAATATCAGTTCTTTAATATTAATCAGATCTTCCCAAACATGGTTTAACACTTTGAAGATGGCAAACGTTGTTTTTTTTTTATTATCTTTGCAGAACCCCTTATTTCAATCACTAAGTTTTTACTAATGAAAACTTTCTTTAATATTTTGAGATATCTGATAAAATGGTAATTAGTTTATTCCTGAATCATTTTTGGTTTTCATCCATGCTGTATTATTGCTAAATTCTAGCCTATCTTTGTGAAATATCTAGCTTCAATATGTATATATTGTGTACACAAGGTGGTTCTTATATAATATTCTATTACTTCATTAATATTATAATAATGCGATACTAATGATAAACGATATTTCGTGCTTCAATATAGGTTTCTTGAATAAATAAATGTAAACAAATGATTCATTTCGATAGATTTGTGTTTTACAGTATTTAACACTAGTATAGGTACTACTAATGTAATATAATTACAGTTTTAACTTGTTTCGTTGCATTTAGTTAAAATGTGTCCATAGGATTATGCTCTTTTACAAGGCCTACTATTTTTGCGTTTCTATATTTTACACTTTACGTTTTTTAAGCTATTATGATCTTTGTTTTCATTTTTATGATTCAGCTTCTTAAATTCGTTTTGACAGGGATACTAGTTTAGAATACTAGATACCTTATCAGTTGAAAGTTTGTTTTCTCAAGGTTGCTTGAAATAAATGTATCAAAAAGGGTACAGACATGTGTAAATGAAAATACTTATTTAAATTTTTGACGACAATAGTCTTGTATATAAATAGTTGAATCCAAGTAACTAGATCGTTATAAGGCCGAATGTCATGATTTGTAATTGTAATAGATAACTCAGAGAAATTATTATTGTAATTAATGTGTGTTTTCTGAGTACACCAAAACTGATTAAAATGTTAACCTGAATTATCAGTGTTGTGTCATTAATCATAGTTATAGTTCGTTTTAACGATCATTTTTATTGAAATTGTCTATTGTATTATGATTTTACTAAGACAGTCCGAATTTCCATGTAATATTTATTCAAAGATGTTTTAAATTTATATTTTATGTGTATTTTGTGGGTAATGCCGGGAGGCATCACGTTGCCGGATGGCCGAGTGTCATGATTTTTAATTATGTATAGTATAAATTTAATCACCTTAATGTCATTTACTCGATTTTATATCATTTGGTATTTAATTTGATAAACAGTCTTTTGATTAAAATGGTCACCGGAAACATGTCGCCCCGCCCAGTAAACGCAATAGCGCTAAAGGAAGAACGATGGTAAAGGAGAGGGGATAAGACTTGGCGAGGTGGCATGTTGAGAAGTGAAAGGCAATTCGGTTTTAGCTTTAGTCTCGATCAGACGTCGATGTAATACTGTTACTGTGAATATAATTGTGATATATAAAGTGTTTTATAAATATATACCATCCTGGCGTGAAAAGAGGTGTTTTCTTCATAGTCTTTTCTATACATCACTTAGTTCTACAATGCGAGGCCATTAAGAGATTTGGTCCCATTTACTATGTAAATACCAGGTGCAAATTGCTATTCAAATATTTTCAGCTGCAATTAGATGACAAAACACATTCGACCTAATTTTCGTGGCAGTAAATTGCATAATTCTGCGACTTTATGGTGCAGTAACAATTATCTTCATTAAACTAGGATCTATTGCTGTTGGACGAAATTAAATTGAAAATGTGCATTTTCTTGCAATTCTACTAATACAGGGTTATAAGGAAAGGGTATGACTGAAAACTGAGTCAAAACGACTAACACATAGCTGATATATTTTTCACGAATTCCAGGTTCGCCTCATATCAAAAGTTTTTCTCAATGATGAGTACTATGAGCTCTTTTTAGGCATAGCTTAGCTTAGCTTATAACCCAAATATTGTGGAATTAAAAAAGAAAGTTTGTGTATTTTTTTATAACTAGCTGACCCGGCAGACTTCGTACTGCCATACGTTTGTATGGGAAAAAGAAAAGGGCTGTTTTTAGGGTTTTTCAATATTTCCGAGAGATTTTCTTAATATTTTTTTCCGTAAGAACCTTCTCCTAATAATAACAAATACAACAAAAAAAGAATTAGTGAAATCGGTCCAGCCATTCACGCGTGATGCCGTGACCAAGGAAAACGGGTTTCATTTTTATATATATAGATTAATATGAGAATACTCACGTACTCGTAGTATTGAGTCGGCTACGACTAGTTTTAATCTCATTCGGTGATATTCATCAAGGAGATTACAAGCTCATCCAGCCTGGCACTATGGATAACGGCGCGTCGTGTGTGTGAAAAAACCCGCGGTAGTTTTTTTGCAATTCTATTAATATTGTAAACTTAAATTGTGAATGTTTGTATGTTTTTTACCCAATAATCGAAAAACTGCTATACGCAATATTACTCGCTACTTCTTATTCCGGTAAATTAAGAGTTCCTATATGATAGCGAGTAAAACCGCGGGGCGCATCTAATATTACTATAAACTGTTCGAGAGTCGAACAGTCGTCAAAATCAACAAGCCGTGAGGAATTTTCCACGCGAGCAAGCCATAGCTAGTCTTTTCGTATGGTTTTGCTCTAAAATCAAGTAATTAATTAACTGATTTAAACGGTCTTATTGTCCAACTAAATGGTATCAAAATTGGTTTCATTTTATCCTTGAAATGTCATAGCAAGTACAAGTTAGTGAGCCGTTGAACGCCATTTAAAAATAAACAATTGGTTCGAAATCATAAGACTTCAAACCAATTACGTTCGTTTATTTCAAATATATTGTTTGACAAATTGTGAATATAGAAATAATTTTATAGTTCTAAACGGATATTACAAACGATTGATACGAGACGTATGTTTGTATTTTTGTTACTTTGTAGGTAATGGGTAGACTAAAAAATAAATTAAGAACTAATTGGAAAGCTACCCTATCCCTGAGTGCTATGGTTTATTTTTAAAGTCCGAAACCTGCAAATCTGAAGGCCAATCAGTACCTACCGGAAACGAAGTCCTGGGCGCCAGCTACCCTACTAATTTTAAAAATAAATGTCTTAAGTTCATGTTTGTATGATCAACATGTTTGGATGTTTACATCTCAATCACGCCAAAACGGATGAACTTATTTGGTTGAAATTTGGCCTTAACATAGTTCATACCTGAAATTAACATCACCTCATATGCAACCATTAATCCTCCCACTGCTGGGATACAGTTCTACCCTCGAAGGGTGATTAGGCCGTACCCTACCACGCTGGCCAAGTCCGGATTGCTGGAATTCACATCCGCCATTGAATTTCTTCGCCGGACGTATGTAGGCTTCCTCACGATGTTTTCCTTCACCGAAAAGCATTAAATTAAAAGAAATAACATAATATTAGCTAATTTTTATCGGTAAAAATTTCTACGATTCCTCAAAAGAGCGGCGAAACCACGCAACACAGTTAGTTCATTCATAACTTGCCAAAAAATATATCAAATATAAATAATTATTTTTACACAACAAAAAAACAAAAACCGACTTCAAAAGACCGACTATTGAGTTATTCACCTATTTGTCGTGCACGTACATAATGCAAATTTAAGACTTATATGGTTTTCTCATGGATACCATTATCAGAACTGGACTAAATTGAAATGGGACCAAATGGGAAGCGTCAGCTTTCTAATAAAAAAGAATCATCAAAATCGATTCACCCAGTCAAAAGTTATGAGGTAACAAACATAAAAAAAACACAGTCGAATTGATAGCCTCCTCCTTTTTTGAAGTCGGTTAAAAAGCTAAAACTGACTCCTACCTCCTCAGTAGGTACGGAGTCAAGATTATTAATAGTTGAATTGACTTTATAAACTAACTTGAACCAACTTAAATTAAGGAGAGAAACTTTGAAGTTCTCCAGTAATTGATACGATAAGTTTTCATTAAGTAGATATCTTATTTTCAGTTAAGTTTATTTTAATTTTCTAGATTATATTAAATAGACAAACAGTTGTAGTATTAAGAGTAGGTTGGGGAAAAAGTGTTTTCGCATTATAGTATGTATGGACTTGTAATAAAATCTCTTTGGTTATACTATTTGTATCTGGCTGGTTTTGGTATCATTGAATTGTTTAAATTTTAAAGAACATAATTTCAAATTCAAATCAGGTATATGAGTGATTTTCATTTGTTTTTCGTACTGTCAAGATGAGTGAATCTAATAAAGAAATTCGATTAAAAATTTTAAAATTTTACTACATTTTTTTTTTAAATTATAATAGTTCTATCATTTGTTTTTATTCGAAAAGTTCATATGAAAATAGTTCTTGATAAAACGTGTGAAGTTCTATTTTGCGTTGCGCTTTTGTCGTATAACATTCAGTCTTTATTCTGAAGATTTTATTTTTCGTTCGAGATAATATAACTTTGAGCTAGTTAGGTATGTTTCATTGTAAAAATCAATAGTAGACCAATTTTCTAATTTTTAAGTTTTTGAATAATATTATGTGGAAATTGCGTAATCAAAACTGGTTTGAACACAAAAAATCATTCCTCTACAAAAATACAAGATTTCATGAAAACTAAATAATAAAATATTGCTTAATACACATTTATTTATTTACAAAGTCATTTTGATACGACATAGGTAGGTATTTTTATTTCTCTCAGAATACCCACGTCTTAAAACATGTATGATAAACACTCTGAAATAGTTTCAGCTTCAGTCCAGAGTCAGCAACGCCAAGAAAACAATCCGTGACGTCACTGATCTATAGTTTAGCTGAATAAAGTAAAGATCCTAAACGCGTACGTCGCCCAGAAAAAATGCAGCATTGCACTAGTATACGCGTTTCAGTACGAAACGCCCGTGAATTGTGAACAGCGTCACAGTTTCAGGCTTCGAGGTTCGAGCCAGTCGCGTCGGTGACGTTGAGGCGAACGCACGTGCCGCGCCGAAGTGCCCAATAATTGGTGTATACGTGATCCTCGCGATAATTGGATTCCAGTATGTGATCAAAATTTACATGGAAATCGTTTTCGTAACATTGACGTACTAAATTTAATGTGATGTGCAAACTAGAGTGATTGTTTTGTGTTAGTGGGGTAAGTTTCAATTTGTATTATATTTGTGTAATTGATGAGCACTTTGTTATGTTAATAATTAATAGATTAACTGACTTATTAAAATGTCTACGTCTTAATTACGAAATTTATTTTTAGTCAATATTATTAGGGCGTTAATATATTAAATACGGTGATTTATAAATGGCGATATGAGTCTCCCATTTTATTTTCTCTGATGGCTAATCTTATAAATTGTTCGATAAGTTTGAAATTGACAGCGTGACAGCTAAAATTTGTGGTGAACCTGTCAAAATGTCGAACAATTTGCAAATTTACCTGACGGAAGAAAAGTTTACTGCAATAGATACGGAATAAAAGTTATGTTAATAAATTGCGACGTTTAATAGTATGAAGTGATTTAAGAAACATATATTTAATTAAAAGTAGATTAAAAATCTCTGGTTATATTTTATGGATAACATTCATATCCATAAAATATCGAAGTTTTCAGTTTGGTACTTATTGATTTTTTATAATAACTAAAAAAATCAAGCTATATTATTAAGGATTTTTTAACTAATACAAATCAATAACACAATACTAAACATAAAAAATTAAAGTCATTATGAAGAAACGTGTATTACTAGTAAAATAACAACGAAATAGCTTAACAAATTTAGATGAAATTTGTGTGTACATTACCTATACCCTAGATTAATAGGATTATTTGGTTTCGAAAATTTTCAGTTCCTGTGGAACTGAGGGTCAAAACGTAAAGAGTGAAGTTGGAGATCGGAACATTAGAACATTTAGAACTCGCTTCATATTTCAGCAGAAAGTCCTTCGCCTTGATATAAATGGCTCATTAGAATAATAAATTAAAAATAGGTCGAAAATAGGCACAAAACTTTTGATTTATTTATTCTTCTATTCTTTTCCCGTTGAACACAAACTCGATTGTTCTCCTATTTCATCTATACTGATATTATTACAAAGGTTGTACGTATGTTTATAGGGGGGTAAGGTCCAAAACAATTGGTCAGATTAAAAAAATATATTTCACCAATGGAAAGCAACTACCTCTGAGTGCTATAATTAAGTTATAATTCACAGCAAGGCCCAAAGCTGAACAGCATCAGGCAAAATGTCCCGAGCATCAGCTAGTCGCCAATAAATCCACATTTGACCACGAATTCGCTTTTATAAAAATATTATACCTTCATATGTAGGTACAAAAACACAATATAGAATGTACCTAATCAATAAATTATGGACACTGACGTGGGTTTAAAACATTTTGTAATAAACCATCAACCAAACCAACAAAAAAACTGAGTAATGTACAAGACATTATAATACCTCATAATAATATCATATCAATGTTTCAAACATACGTCCCGTGTGTTCGTATCAGATTCACTCTTACGTAAGTACTCTTATATACCTATTTAAGGAATAGAATATATAAAGGTATTTATAAAAATCGTAGTCACCCCATTTCAATTATAAACTTGACTCCTTTTGTCTAATTAATTTCAACCGGTTTTGTGCGATAGAGAAACAAACATTTTTATTAATTTTTTTTTTCAAACTTTTACATTTTGTAGGATTTTAAGGGCAATATTAATAACAACAGAAGATTAGACCTTTGCCCAGCAGTGGGACATTACAGGTTAACTAAAAAAAAATAAAAAAAATATCAACATACTTTTATTGCTAGATTACAATAGACCAATAAAATATATCCTGGATTAACACATAGGATACTTTTTATCATCATCATTGCCGATTTTCATCAGCGGGTAAAACAGCTGAACAAAACCAGTATAAAAATTGTCTTATAGCAAAATACAATATTTTCTAAAAAAAATGTATTATAAAAAATACAATATTTTCTGAAAGACAATTTTTTAATGATTGTAAACAATATTTTTTCATATTACTGATATTTAGGTAGGTACATATCGTCTATGTACCTACTTGATAACACTGAAAATCGACCATGTTTTCCGAAAATAAAGGCAAAAAATGCGAATATCGGGTTCATTCTGTCACCACAGCGGATGTAGGGCCACTTGTGAGCTCGGGTCTCTATCAATGAGGTAATTTTGCATTGATAGCCCATTGAATACGTCATTTTCATCGACACCTATTAAGAGCGTAATTCAGCGGTTAAATTCCTTTTAAAACTCAAATAGAAATTTCAATGGATTGAAGGATGTCGGATTCTGTAATAACATTTTAGCCGGCCGAGTCTGACAAAGCACAATTTTGTATAAATTGGTAACGTCATTAGGCTTAGACTGTGGTGTTATGTAATGTTATGTTTTGTTTGTAGATACTCTATTGCATGTACGTTATACGAATTGTATGTGCTATGTTGGCATTACTGGGGATGTGGTCGCTTAGCGACAAAATCCCTTAAAATAAAATTGCAACGTATTTGCAAATTACGTACCTACGCGTCGTTTATTATTATTGTACTTAGAGTAACAAAATATTTTATTGACATTAGAAATTCAGAACACTTACAAACAATCCCATAGTGTGGTATCTTTCTTATGTTTCTCGCGACTCGTCTGAGTTCAGCTCGGAGCGACTGCTCTTTAGTGGTCTTCTTCTTTTTGGCTGTTAGAGCCCTAAACAATGCAGAGTCTGTTTTTTTTTACTTCATGGCTTATTACCAGAATTCGTTTTCCACCAGGACAGCCAACCTGATTTGCACGAACGCTGCCACTGCTTAGTTGGATCTTTTTGTAAAGTAAAATATGGGAATAAAAACGTAAAGATGGCGCCTTAGCCTCCACTCCAGAAACAAAAGGCTTCCGACCGAGTAAATACCAACAATACGTTGACATCCGAAAACCGTTCTTCATATCCTATATTTACGTGCCTTCACGTTCTTTATAGCTCTAAAAGTAATTGAGGCAGTACAAAAAACAGTTCGGAATGTGCCATAACACTCTACCCTTTTAGGTTGGGAGACAGTGTCTGCGATTGTTACTAGTGTGTTATTGAATGGATGATTCTTACTTCCTTCCTTAATATTATTAACGAGAAAGTTTGTAAGTATGGATGTTTGTTACTCTTTCACGTAAAGCAGCTAAACGGATTCGGATGAAATTTTGATACGAAAGTAAGTTATACCCTGGATTAACATGTTGGCTACTTTTTATCCTGGATAACGAGAGTGAAACCGCAGGGCGTAGCTAGTGCTAGACAAAATGCGGGTTTTGTATTTGTTTACATCCCTGTTACCTAGGCACTCAATATTACAGATGTCTGAGCTAACCTAGAAAATACCCAAAACACTTAATAAAAGCTCTACGCGTATAGTTTTTCACGAACAAACATATCAATCACAATTTTATGCCCTAGATGTAATGATGACGTCATCAAAATTTCTACCACCTAAAACCAAAGTAATGAAACAAAGTAAATGAGTATTAAATAGAAAATGAACCGTATTTTAAATTGAATTTTGTAGCATAGTTATTATACGATACTTTTAAAATTACGTTACTATAAAACGAGCTGCGTGACCCAAATGACATATTAAATTGGTAAAAGCTTGTTGTTAAAATTGAGCTTCTGTTCTCAAAGGATGAGTTATTCATTTTATATTCGGTTTTTTGACTTTAAAAATGTATACTTTAGTAAATATAGGTACTTTAATACTTTTTGATTTTTTTACTGTAATTATGACATTGCATGCTGTTTTCATTAGTAAATACCGATTTATTTGGCCTAATCTGCTCGTTAAAGTTATTTTTCTTTAATGTATTAGTGTGCACAGTGTACATAGATAAATAAAATAAAATAAACAAAAATGACAAAATTATGAATTAGAAACCAACCCAGTACGTGAAAATATTAGACATAGGCTAAATAATAAAATAAAATAAATAAAATTATGGATTAGCATCCTGTACGTGAAAATATTAGACATAGGCTCCTAAACTTTTTGAGTAAGCAATAAATAAGGGTGACTACACATTCAGTAGCGGGTAGGGTGACACCTCGTTCGTGTTTATTTAGGAGTGTTTTAGTTAGAAACACGTATTCAAGGTGAACTAGAACTAACTGAGTATCGGTAAACATAAACAGGCTTCGTTTGAAACTCGGTAACTGCGATGTTTAATTGGGATTTAAGCAGATTGTTTGTAAGCGAATGTAACATCAAACGATGAAAATCGATTGCTTGATTACGTTAGCTGTCAGCCGACATTTCGCTTGCTAACAAGACATGTAATGTAATTTCATTAAGTGTTGCAATATTAATGTATTTTTATGCATAAGGTCACGATAGGGCTGAAATGAACAAAATGGTTAAAAGTCCGAAAAAAAACGTGTATGTAAGCACCAATATAGGATTTGTAGAATAGAATATAGCTTTATTGCACAGCAAACCAATTACCAGAAAAATCTTTACTATGACAGGGGAATATGTGTTTAGGTCTAGTCTCTTTATACTCAAATGCTGTTTTCATGTCGAAAGGTGCAAGACTTGACACGAATGGATAGGCGCGATAGCGATTGCGGTTGACAGCTAAAGTAATCGGACTGTAGGTTTGACAAATCATAAGTGTCGTAGATTTCTGTTAGCAAGATACTATGCTATGGTTTATAATAAACTTAAAGTTCATATACCGCTCTTATATCGGTCTAGATTTTCTTCTACCTAATATATATTTTAGGCGAAAGCGAATCAAAACAAAGAAACCTATTGTTTCATGTTTTCGGGTTCCGATCTACAAAATAATAATCGTTTTTAACATTTATTTTTATTTAATTAAATACATTCTACTTATCTATTTACATAACATTCAAAATTTACATAAAACAGGTAGCGTTTTTTTGAACAATTTTTATCACAAAACATGGTAAACCTACAAACCTATTTTCTTTTTTAACGTTCATATTATATTCTATTTAATGCATTGTACTTACATTTCGTTTAAAATTAATTTAGTATTTATATTATGTAACTAGCTGACCCGGCAGACTTCGAACTGCCATACAGTGCTTCTCTATGGTACTGCCTAATTAAATATAAACACTGCACAAAACACTATTTACAATTATATACTTATAATATATTACAATTATAGGTACGAATTTGTTTCGTGTATCAGTTGACAAAAGCAAACTCATCCAAAAAAAAAAACACTGACATTGACAGTTTGTTGTTGTTTCAACTTTTTTTTAATTTGATATGACTTGGAGTCAAATCCTTCGAAATTTTAAAATTCCTTGGTTTTGATAGATATGATTGAATTTGAACTTTGTACAGAGGTAATAAAGTGCAAATTGACTCTTGGACGTTAGGAACATACCTACATTGCTTAAACAACAGTGAGTGCTTGCAATTCAATATGAACTTTATGCAATAGCAATAAAGCTCGTTTTAGTTAGAAAACGTTTGTATGGGAAAAAGAAAAGGGCTGTTTTTAGGGTTTTTCAATATTTCTGAGATATTTTCTTAATATTTTTTTTCCGTAAGAACCTTCTCCTAATAATAACAAATACAACAAAAAAAGAATTAGTGAAATCGGTCCAGCCATTCACGCGTGATGCCGTGACCAAGGAAAACGGGTTTCATTTTTATATATACATAGATTATTTACGTCATATAGTTTTTTTTTCGTGTATTTTTTTCACAAAACATGGTAAACCTACCTACCTATTTTCCTCCACCGCCTATCTGTTTTGCAAGGTCGAACGGAACTACGGGCAATATTCGTTTCCGGATTTACTGGTAGATAATTGACTAGGAAAAATAAGGCTCACAGAGCTTGCTTCAGTAATTACGATTCCGGGAACTAAACAGAGATACGCGTACCTACTAATTTGTGATTAATCGAGTTCGGAACACTAAGATAAAGCCAAAGCCGTAGGTAATTAAAAGTATACGAGTAGTTCCAGTACAAGTAAAGTAACTAAAAGACGATCCAATTTCTTGAGTAGCTATTCATTTCGTAGCTAATTATTTAAATGCTTACAATAATAGGATATACATCTATGATGGAATAAATAAAATATTTTCGGATAAAAAATAATGTAAAAACATAATATTTTGATTACCACATCTCTTATTATTTAAGTAATTTACTCACACAGCTTAGCTTAAGTATAAATAAGTGCAAAAAAGAGTAAAATTAACAATTTGAAACATGTCTAATATGTAACCATTTCAGAGCTAAAATTAAAAACGGTCAAAATAATAGAAACTATAATTTTTTTACCTGAAAATCCAACAAACCAAAAAACATATAAAAATCTCTAAAGTATTGCATTGTTTTTCTCCACACATTAAAACCGAACAGAGATGTTAAAAAAACTGACCTGAAACTCTAAATAAGCCATTAAAGTGCCCTTTTAAGACAAAATTATGCAAAGTCACATTTCCCTAAAACTCGACTTCCAAAGTAAAATCGTGAAAAGCGCACTGAAAATTCCATTTTTCATCTTACTTCGACAACTTTCAGAATATAGTATTCTGTTCTGGAATATTCCCCGAAGATTCCGTTATGAATAAGAAGTTCATTGTATTATCGAAATCTATATTTTGCAAGGGAAAAGTAAAACCTACTCCGTAAGAGTGATGAGCAGAGGAATTTGCATACTACATTTTAGCGTTTTATACAAAGAGCTTCTGAAATGTTTTATGGTGCTTTTACAATTTATCTACATCTACACTATCTACACTTATATTAAAAAGAGGAAAGATTTGTATTTTTAACAGACTTCCAAAAAAGAGATGGTTCTCAATTCGACTGTATGTTTTTTTTGTATGTATGTTACGCGATTGCGCTGTCAATTATGAACTGATTTTGATGATTGTTGTTTTTTGATGTTTGTAACGAATAAACTCAAAAACTACTGGATTGGTTTTAAAAATTCTTTCGCCAATATAAAGCTACATCATTCGGAAGTAACATAGACTATAATATTTCATACCCGTTCAAAGCCGGGGCAGGTCTCTAGTCTGTTAAACTTGACTGGCTGCGTGTCGCAGTTTGTTTAGCTATCTCACTGAAACTGTTGCTTTTCGTGCTGTGTGAAAAGTTACCCATGTGTTAATCAATTGTGACGAGTGCGGGAGTGTGAAAACAATTAACACGTACTTTTAAATACTGAAACGACGCAACGGTTTTTAATGAAATTTAGTATACAGATAGTTTAAATCTTCTTGTTTGTAAAAATGAATCGCTGTTCGATTGTCTGGCTATAACTCGAGAATGGCTGGACCGATTTCGCTAATTTTGATTTTGAAATATTTGTAAAGATTGAGGGAAGGTTTAAAATTAAAAAAAAATAGCGAGTAAAACCGCCGGGTTCAGCTAGTCTTAAATAAACATATAAGCTTCTTTCTATCTCGGTAAAATTAACAATTCTCGTAGAATAGCGGGTGTAACTGCGGGGCACTGCTAATAACAAAACAAATCACACGCATCACCGCACCATATCGCACCATCTCACTCAATTCTTATTGCTGCCACAAAAACAAACTTCTTACATTTTAACACTCTCAAACATTCCCGAGACAGAGTCATAACAATAATTATTTACATCAAAGACTAACTTTCATAAGATATTTCAACCAAATTTCGTGTTGTCGTGCCATATGCGATGACGCCAACTCAATTAGCTTAGAGACAATAAATTTTAGACTTTATTTCTACAGTTTTAAGGCTTGAATTGGAGTATTAGCGTCTGGATGCTCCTCTGCCATATTCTACTGCACATTCTGTTTATAATAAGCGAATGCACGGAGCAGATACAATGTAGATGTGGCATAAAGAACTGTGCACCGTGAATCTAAGTTTAATCACAGAATACACAAGGTGGTTTAGTGACGTCATCGTAAATATCCTACTCATATTATAAATGTGAAAAGTATGTTTGTTAGTCAATCACGAATAAACCGCTGATCAGATTTGGGTGAAATTTGGTACAAAAGTAGCTTATTTCCTGAATTTACATTTAGATTTCTTTTTATCCCGGAAAACGCGGGTAAACACGCGGCTAGTTTTCCTGTACAATGAAAAATTGTATACGTTATAATTAAAATAAGTGTGCTCATTTTTCATTCCTAAAAAAGGTGGCGCATTATGTGTTAAGCCATGGTAAAGTAAGCACGCGATATAATATTGTGAAGTACGAGTAGGCAGGGTGAAATAACCTTCTCAACTCTTTCGGTTTATTTGTGCATCCTGTTAATTTCATTAGTGTGAAAGATTGTGTCTTTGTTATCCATTACGCAAAAATGGCAGAACGGATTTTGATGAAATATGGTTTAAAAGTGGATTTATTAGGTATAAATAGTCATTTTGTCAATAATACTAATAAAGGTACTTATTTTTTTGGGTGGAATTCTAACCACACCAAATTATCCTCTCACAGTGTTTCTCGATTTTTTTTATCCAACCGGTTACACTTATAACAGTATTACTTGTTGGGGAATTAAAAAATACCGAACTAGAATAAATCTGATAATTTTCAAACGGCAGAACCATTTTTCTTGACTCATAGGTAAGAACACTCTCGATCAAATCACCTTTCAAACAAAAAAACCGCATCCAAATCGTTCCACCCGCTCAAGAGCTACGGTGCCACAGACAGACTCACATACCGTTCAAACTTATAACACACTTCTTTTTTTTATAAAAGTGTGGCAAAGCATCAGACGATCAGCCCGATGGTAAGCAAAACCGCTGCTTATGAACTCCTGCAACACTAGCATAACCGTCTATTTTTACGTCGTGGGTAAAAATATTCTCACTAAACACCGTGAAGATCATTGACGTGATAAAAATATTGGTTTAACTTATATCTTGCATCTCCTATCGATGGTGAAAATGCCACCTCCTCTCTTTACCTGTTCCTTGAGTGAGTGAGACACAGACGGGTTGGCTAATGAAAATTGTCTTGCCCTTGTTGCAGCGACTGTTATTTCTAACTGTGCCCTTGTCACCAGTTTCCACCCACTAGGAGATCTCACTATTACGCTTAGTGCTATCATAGTTTAATTTTAGTAAATAAATTAATAAGTACAGGTACAGTAGAGTTGACACCATTATCTGTCAAAAAAGGTACAATGGAAATTACATTTTTATTAGTTAAAATGGCGGGATGGGGCTGTGAAATACGTGTAAAGAAATCTTTGATCTTCTAACTATTAAGTAGGATAATTAAATTTTGGATGTACATGATGATAGATGTGTAACTGCAAAACATTATAAGCAACTTTTGCTATGGGGCCACCTTATAATAGATGAATGAATGTTTTTTGCGATTTCGGGGTTGATTCCATAGTAAAAGTTATTCAAAATGATGAGTGATAAGAGTCATTTTCGGTTTAACATACTCTATCCTAATAACCTTGTGTATTTCAAATACGTTTCCAGTAGACCCGTATAAAAACAGGTACTGTCTTCGCTAAGAGCGTCACAAGTAAAAACATAAATGTGATTATATTTTTTACATTTGCTGAAGTAAAATACGCCAAGATATATTTTTCACGGCGTTTCCTAATCCCTTGAAGGTGACGTTACGTTTTTGTGCACGCACACGGCATACGTCACCAGTAACGAACCGTGAGTTTTTCTGTTTGGTTTTCCGACAGAATACGGGTGGACGGAGCTAGGATGTGATTTAGGAGGACTCGCCCATGCGATGTTTTTAGTATTATTTTTTTTTTTTTTTTAGGTGCTTCTAGACTGCAAGTCCATGCTTGCCCCATCGTTACCTCACACACAATACAATTCACAATAAACTTATCTTACTAACCAATTTGGTATGTTAGATTATTACTAATCTAGCATGCAGGCTAGTGAAAGTTAATCATAATCGGGATTGTTGTAGTGGTTACATATGCTATCCCATTTGTACCAACCTAATTGCACCATGCGCGCTTGATAACTATCATAATTAGAATAACGAATGAGCATTTATTAGGAAGCACTGCAGGGAAGCTATAGGCGTCTTACAAACCTTTCCTTATTTCTACCAATCCGGTGCGCGGTGGTTTGAGACTAAATGTATTTTTCTTCACTACCCTTTTAACAGCTTCATTATTTTTTTTCAAAACCTGAAACTAGAATGTGTCAGTCAAAAATAGTACCGCCTATACATTCTCGTGATACTCGTGAGAACCGACCTATATTTAACCTTTTGACTTGGTCCCAAAATACCAACAGATGTCCAAGACTAAGTGCACGATACGAGATGTGAATAAACGCGACCCTGCAAAATCTATTCTTACTCTCCCCCTTTTAGCTAACCAGCGCTACTTTGAACAGCCGACAGATTCTTCTCATGTCACTGCCTTGAGAAGCCCCTTAGCTCTCCACCTTCAGTACAGCCCTGGCAATGCGTGTCACGCTTACGCGCCTCACAAACGCGTAATTTACATCGTTCGAACGTCGAAGTCAGCGAATTTTTTTATTCAAAGGGAATTAAGTTAGCGAATGAACTTTACGAGTGAACGTAAAAAGCTCGTTATTCATTTTAAATTCATGGAATTGTAATATATTTTTTGGGTTGTCATTATAATCAATTGCTAGTCAGCAGGGTAAATGATATTTTACAATGAAAAATATATGTAAAAATATATATTATACTAGCTGACTCGACAGACGTTGTCCTGTCAAAAGCCATTGCGTCAATTCTATTGCAAATGTCAAAAGTTACATTAAAAAAGTTTACATTGTCCAAAGCGCTAAAGTTAAATTATGGTTTAAGTATTTTTAAATTTTCTAATTTTTCATGTTTTTTTACTATAAATTGAGATTTGAGCTATCCTATCTCCTAAGTTAGATCGAACTGCACCCGGTGTGCAAATTTGATTGAAATCGGTTAAGTAGTTTAGGAGTCTATAGCGGACAAACAACGTGACACGTAATTTATATATAGTACTAGCTGACTCGACAGACGTTGTCCTGTCAAAAGCCATTGCGTCAATTCTATGTCAAATGTCATTGCGTAACTATAGCAACCGTAGTATGTTGATTCTAACTTGTCAATTTATAGTAAAAAATATCACTATATATATAATTTGCAATAAATTAAAATTGCGACTATAATTTGAGATTTAAACTATCCTATCTCTCAAGTTGGATCGAACTGCACATGGTGTGCGAATTTTATTATAATCGGTTAAGTGGTTTAGGAGTCCATTGAGGACAAACATTGTGACACGAGATTTATATATATTAAGATTAAGAAGATATGACTTACTCTCCCATAACAGTTGGTAAGTTGATGTTCAAACGCGAGTTGAGACTTTTCACTGTTATCGGTGCATTATCGGCTCGTTACTCGGTAGAATATAATTAACATTACATTATCTTCAATAATGGTAAGCTTTAGTTAGTTATCTTAGTTCCCTGTGCAATATAGCGTTATTTTTATAAATGTTTTTTTTTTTTTTTTTTTTTTTTACTATAGGCTTGCGTCTGACCGCCGTCTTGCTTGATGGTAAACAATGATGCGGTCTACGACAGAGCACGCTTGCCTAGAAGGAACCGATTCATTCGCGAGTTGAATATACCTTATACCCAGATTAAATCTATCGGGAAACACCCACTCGGGCAAAGAATTCCACACTCGCGCAGTGCACACAATAAACCGATTCACTCGTTATATCTTACATGTTTGCAACTAAATGTTTTATGTACTACAGTTTCATTGTCTGTTTTACACACTGCTGCGTAACATTTGAATATCTTACAAAATACTATCAAACTGTAGTTTTTTGTACTACATACCTCTACGAAACCATTTATTCATAAGCTATTCCTAACCAATCCTAAAACCAAAAGCTAACCGTTAAATCTCAACAGTACAACTCCGTCCAGTACATACGACTAACTTACCACGTACAGTTGAATGATGGCACCACCATTGGTATTCCTAACAAAACTGACAACCAGCCGTAGAAAAACGCTTAGTTCCATCAATATCCGACTGCAGGAATAAGTTGGTCGATCTGTAATGACCTGATACACATTACGGTCACGTGCCGGATGTAATGTCGGTATTTCTATCTACCAATCTATGGACTGCCAAATCGGAAGTGGGTGCTCGAACGACTCTGAAAACGTGGCTGAAATAACGTTGTGATATTGAGAACTAATGGTGTATTGAATGTTAAAATGGAGGATAAAACTAAAAGTAATTGTGTAGTGAGTAGAAAATATTTTGCAAAGCTTGGGGTTTATGGCTGAATTTAAAAACTGACAACAAAAAAATTCTTAACTCCAAAAACAAATTTTACCATGTGATCATGTGATTTAACCCCCTTTCCCCCTTTTCGGATACGTATCCCACATGGTGTTTGGTGGTGGGGTCAGTCTTCTTTTCTTCTGCTTTGCTGTTTCCTCGACATCGTCCCATATAGTTTCATACTGCATACTGCTTTCATATTGCTATACTCAAACTGTCAAAGTTGATTGTCAAACCTTCGTAACTAAGTGAAAGACACCTAATAACCACTAATAACTTATAACCACTAACAACTTCAACTTAACTTAAACTACTTAACCATAATTGGAATCGAGCATTTCATTTTTGAGTCAACACTAAAAAACGACAAATGCAACGGCAATTATGTCTACCGATATCTTAGATTGAAGATACCTTCTACGGTAGTACGACAACCAGATTCCCCCAATATTTGTTCCCAGTAATCTAGGCAATTAATCAGGGATCACATTGTTGACCGGGAACGGTGAGACAACTTGCAAATAACAGCTTAACAACGGTCAACACAACAAATTGACACTAATTGTATACTTTGACAAATTGTATACATTTTGTTTAAATTATCATAAGATTTGTTTTCAGTTTTAGTTAAACAAAATGTTTTCTTACTCAATGAGCTATCTTGAAATTTAACTTTTAATACCAATGTTAAACACCACCATTGCCCATAACAGGTCTGCGCCACCCAGAAATATGATTATATGTATTATCGCATATCGTTATCGTCCTACTTACTCACAAATGTGTAACCGATGTAATTTCCCTGGATTAAAAGTTCCATGCGCTGATCCGGAGCTATTTTACTAATGAAGAAAGTTTGGAAGAGATAGGACGGTGGAGTTAGGGAGTGGGAAATATTTGTTTACCGGTAAAAGGATACCTGTTTTTTGAATACCATTAGCTTGTGTTCCGGTTTTTGTATCAAAATTGCGGTAATTTAGATCGGAAATGGCAAACTGGCTGTTTTTAGGGTTCGAAAGTTAAACGGATTCGGAAGGATGCGTAGGTACTCCTCTACCACATTGTAGCTTACCAACAAGCGAGTCCGTGGTCAATGGTCATACGTCAACCTTTCGTTAAAAAAAGACACAATTTCTTGTCCTTGAATCATATTCTTCATATCTGAAAAACTCGTACGACGCGATTTGATTCTACCTTTATTATGCGTAGGTACTGCTAGAGAGAGGAAGGCTCCGCATGAGTGGGTGTTAATGGTGATCTGGGTGTCTTCAAGTCGCGAGTGAATTAGTTTCTTCTAGGCAAGCCTGCTCCATCGTAGAAAGCATCATTACTTCCCATCAGGCGAGATGGCGGTCAAACGCAAGCCTATCACAAAATAAAAAAAAAGACGTGTGGCACTCGGGGACTGCCGCGGTAAAGCTATTGCATAGCATTTTTTATCAACTTGTGCAATTATAATTATTTATCGAAACCTTACACTCGACACCTAGAGGCGAGTTTCTGTACTAAAGAGACAAAGCGTGATATTTCAAAAAGTCATTAAAAGTTCTGCTATTCATCGATAGATGGCAACAAAACTAAAAAGTATCACTAAAAAGTGTGAGGTTATTTTCGATACGGAATTTCTGGATTCAGTCTCCACGCTAGAGTCCCGCGATAGAAGCTATGCAATAGCTTAAAAACTGCGGATCTTACCTCAATTTTTCATTAGTTTTTCGCAGAAGACTCAAGTTCTCTTAGAAATAAACATTTACCATGGACAAGTTACTATGTATATGTTATATAAGTGCAAAATTTTACGTGAGAAAAATACAAAACATGGAATTGGCCTACATTTTACATGTATATTTTAAACTTCCGCAGGTTGAACACGTATTGTGTTGTGTCAAAGGTCACCTAATTAACTAATTAATCTAATTTTGCCTAATTAGTAAACATGTAATTAGTTATCTGATTTTACCTAGGTAGTTAACATGACAATGTGTCAAAATTGATTAATTGCCATAAGTCACGCTAGATAAAATTAAACACATATGTAACATTTACAAACTCCTACCATTTGCGTGACTATTTCCACGGTCACGTTTAATTACTTTTCGAAAAACGAAACAAAACGCCATCACAAAAAATATGTCAGCTAATAAGCAGAAATATATTCTCAACGAAACGAAGCTTTTCCAGATTTTTCCTGAATTTCCAAGAAATTGTATCAGTTACGCTCGTAAATGAAGTCGTATCGTAAAAAGTAATAGGACTTGTATTACAATTGGAGTCCAAGTTCTGCGGAGATAACATTTTAGTGTGACTCGGGTCACTTTCTTTAAATTACCTACAGTTATGAAACTTGTCTTGAATATTTAAAGCTGACGCCGGAGCTGAAGTGTGGTATTCATTTGCTGAGGGACCGTTTGTCTCTAGAGAAGTCTTGTTTTGAAGAAAGGCCAAAATTTAAACATGTAATTTAATTAATCCTATTTATATTATAAATTAAAAGTTTGTTTGTTTGTTACTCCATCATGCAAAAACGGCTGAACAGATTCGGGCGAAATTTGGTACGAAAAAACTTATACCCTGGATTGACATATAGGCTATTTTTTATCCTGGAAAACGCGGATGAAACAACGGGGCGCAGTTAGGTAATGTAAGTACGAGTATGTTATAAATATTATTTTTATATTTTTTGAGTTTTTTTTTCTGACCGAGACCGATGGCGTTCCAAAAGAGAGGCCTATCTAGCACTAGAAAAGAATATATAAATACCTATATAATGATGAAAATTTCAGAGCGGGAATGTTTTGTTGACGCTATGTCCCGGTGTGATATTTTGCTAAAACGTCTCTTTAATTAGCAATTTCGATTTTTTTGCAAACGCTATTGTCAATGTATTTACTGCATTTAGCATCCAAATTCACAGATGGTTCCAGAATTATTAGCAAACTTTGACTTCAGGGCTAGCCACTATAACCTCAGTTAGAGACTAAAGCCACTAAAGCCACCGGGCATACATATACACGAACTTACTTAGGTACCTATATTATGTACTTAGTAACGTAAAGTATGAACTTTTATAATCCATACATATTTTTATTAAAATTATACAACACATGCATCAAATTTATCCAAAAAAAAACCACATATTATTATGGTGCCTTTAATTTTTCTTCTCAGCATAAAGTTTGAAAAGCAATTCTCGATTAATTTTGAACAGTTTCCCAAACAAATCACGCCTTGTCCACTCATTCTTAAACAAATCCTCCAAACCTCCCAAGACCTTTTGTAAAACAAACTGAATGTTCCAAAGCCCAAAAGTAAGCTTTAAAAAGCGTTTCTTTCCCGGGACAAAAGTAATTACGCGCGTTAGTACGGAGCCGGCGCTGGTTCATTAATATGGTAATATCGTTCCTGCATCGAATTCGAGAGAGGGGGATGCAGTCTGGTGTAACTAGGAGTATAAATGACTATAGAACAGGTTTAGATGGGTACGGGTAGGTCTGGTTAGATGAATTGTGTTGCTGTAGACAAGAGGTTTACTTGTTAGTGTTCGAAACTCAACTGTTGGTAGATTGGGTATGGATAGTGGTTTATTGGTTGGTTTGTCATCATTGTGCTAACTAGATTCGCCCCGCAGTTTTACCCGCGCGATGATGGAAATCGGTGATGATGAAAAGGAGCCTATGTTAATTCAGGGTACAGATAATGTATATTCCAAATTTCATAGAAATTGGTTGAATGGGTACGGAGATACGCGGTAACAAACATTCACTCAGACTCAAACTTTCGCGTTTATAATAAACGTACCTATAAACGTTAATAAATTTAGCATATTATAACATAGCATAATTACCTATGCCTATTACCTTAGTGCAATTACAGGGCAAAAAGGAGATTAAACAACTTATATCTCAGGGTGACGAGCGCAGTGCTGTGCCACGCAGGGTTTTGAATTATGCGAGTTCAAATTTCTGGGTGGCGCAGACCAGTTATGGGCAAACGTGACGTTTAACATCAGGCGAGCGATTTGCTCGTCTCGTCACTCAATGACATAAAAAAACCCATATTATATTTTTATATAAGTCGCGTGTCGTGCTTTTAGTTTTACCCACTTATCCACATCTTGTGGGTTAGCGGGTGTGGCTTATGATGCAAACCGCCAGAGTGTGGAATGCTCTGCCGAAGTGGGTGTTCCCTGATAGATATATTATGGGTGTCTTCAAGTGGAGAATGAATCAATGTCGTCTCAAGTGTGATCTATACTATACCGTCACCACTACTCACGCTCACCATCAGGCAAGATGGCGGCCAAACATAAACTTATAGTCATATTAGAAAAAAGTTTTATTTCTGCATAAAAGTAGCCTACGTGTTAATTCAGGCCATAAGATATCTCCATTCTCTTACAAAATGTTATCTAAGATCGTTGAGCTGTATCAGCGTGTAGAAGTAACTAACACACATCCACTTGCAAACTGTTGCATTTACTACTACGAGTATATCTTTATATTTAGCCATGAGTAGTCATCTCGAAAACGGATGATCACCGGATGATGATACCTCAGCAATCGACCGTATCTACGCCTACTTCCAATAATTAAAAAGTTATTTTTTCCTACCAGCTAGTTTTGCAACCCATTTTTCACAGTATATTAATTCAAACCATCTCTTAAACGGATGACTACGGGATGATACTTTAGCAATCAACCGTATCGTCGCCTAATTCCAAAAATTAAAATGTTATTTTTTCTACCAGCCAGTATTGCAATCCATTTTTCACCGCATTCTAATTCAAACCACCACCGCCTCGTCCCGCAAACTTCCACCGACCCATGCGGTTCGCGTCGCGCTCCATTTGCCTCAGATTGATGTTTAACTTGCTCCATAGGATAGATCGATCGGAAATTAAGTTTGCACGACAGCATTACGATGAGTATTGGTTGGGAATTAAGTTTACATTTACAAAGCTGCTAATTAATTTACATGGGGAAGTTGGAGCAGTGTGGAACTTTTCATTTGACAAAGTCTTTATATCATCTGAGTCTGTCGTCAATCCATGGATGAATAAAGCTTTTGTCAAAGACGTCATTTTCAAAGTTTGAGGATCTGCCTCCATTTCCAAGTCGCAATTCTATAATCGAAACGATATGCAGGGTTATTAATAAAGGGTATGCTAAGCCGAAAAGAACTCATAGTACTCATTATTATGAACAACTTTTAATATGGGACCAACCAGAAATTCGCAAAAAAAAAGCTGTTTCATAGAAAAATGTCAATGACACTCGACAAAATATATTATATGAATCAGCTGATTTATTTTTCGCGAATTTTGGGTTGGCCCCATAGTAAAAGTTGTTCATAATGATGAGTACTTATTACATACCCTTTATGAATAACTCTATAGAAATATCATTCCCATACATGTTCCTACTTTTCTTGTTTCGATCATTGAATCGCAACTTGGCTAGGGGGCTGGTTCGAACTTCATGATTGCTAAGTTTTACATAAACGATCCTTGATAATACGGGCCGCGCCTACACGGACCTATTATAGGCCCTTTAAATATAGTTTCAATTATTAAGCTTTATCTAATCTTAAAATATCTTCTCCTACAACATCTATTCATGTCTTCTAGAGTTCTGTAAATACTTTAAATTTCTAAAGTGTTTTAATGGATATACCTACTACGTACCTATGACTGAATAGATTATTATACCCATGTTTATTTATAAATATTGCCTTCAAGAAATCTGAAACTCTGTAACGTTCACAGTTATTTAACCCATTTCAATTAAAACTTACGGGATATGTACCAACCACCATGGGATTGAAACTGGAGAAATGTTTCTACTTTCCGGGTTGCACGCTGGGATCCAGAATGAACTTACCTAAAAAGATAACACGCTCACATTGCAAACTTACGATCGAGTTTCGGTGGTACCCGTAGCTACAGGATTAGTTCGGTACATTTGCTTTTGATACTGATCCAAAACTTTGTTTCCACCAGCTTCTTACGATAGCCTATTTATTACACACGGTTCGTGTAAGTACAGCTAAAGTAAAACTTAAAAAAAATTACACATAATATTTTTTTTCATGTATTCATCATATACAGGGTTATTCAGAAAGGGTATGGTAAGCCGAAAAAGGCTCATAGTACACATCATTATGAACAACTTTTATTTTGGGATCAACCCGGAATTCGCGAAAAAAAAAATTAGCTGTTCCAATGATACTCGACAAAATGTATGGAACAGCTGATTTTTTTTCGCGACTTCCGGGTTGGTCCCAAAAAAGTTGTTCGTACCCTGTATTTGTATATTCATTTCTATTTTTAACTTTAGCCAATTTAGCCCAATACCAGTCCAGTGTTTCCGTTCAAATTTCCCAAGTTCGTCGTTCCATTATGTCCATTGCGACCTGAGGCTCTCGTGGCGCGCTCACTTCCATTTGAACTTTTGTGTACAAAGAAATTAGGGCAGACCTTTGCCCAGCAGTAAGACAAAATAGGTCAATTAAAAAATAAGCTGTAGCTTTTGAAGACCTCAATAATAACAATCGGTCGAAGAAATCTGCTTCAAAATTAAGTTATAAGATTTCACCCGAACGTTTGTTCGGTAGGTCATATTGTCTTATTGTCATATTAGGTTGGGGAAAAAGTCTTTTCGCATTATTAAGAAAATTCAAAACATTTTTTAATATAGTTTATTTACATTTAACAAAAGTATAATATACTAGCGGCCCGTCCCGGCTTCGCTCGGGTGGATATTAATTTTTTAAACATTTTGGGATAAACGTAGATTAAATGCGTCTTTATGCACGTGATATGTAGATTTTTTTTTAAATTACTATTTATATTTTCTCTTATAATTTTTTACATTTTTATCTATAAACGTATTTTTATTCTCATCTATCGTAACTTTATTTTTATTTATTGTCCCATTTTATTTATATTGTGTTTAAGATTAAATACTTTATTTATTTTTTTAGGTTTTTGGTTGCAATTTTTTTACTTGATCTTATTTTGTTAAGGATCCCTAATTTTTTCAGGTAATAAATATAGCCTATGACACTCAGCAATAATGTGGCTTTCTATTGGTGAAAGAATTTTTAAAATCGATTCAGTAGATCCCGAGATTACCCCTTACAATTTAACAAATATACAAACACACAAACTTTACTTCTTTATAATATTAGTACAGATTAATAACAAACTTACATAGATTGCAAATTGCATTTAGATATCTGCTCTGGGTCTGGATGTTAATCTGTTGTCCTTGTCTTTGTCTTTGTGTGTGTTCCATGGCATCCTGATACAGAATACCTTAATTAGGAGCTAAGAGTGTGTACCGTTATTTATTTATTTTATTATAAGTTAAATAAAAGCTTGTAACAAAAATACGTCCCTTACCTTAGTAGGTACCTTTTTTCCTAGCCTAAAACGTCACTTTTCTTCTTAAGGTGTAGGTAATGTATTTCCCCACGAGTCATTAAACTATTTCCCGACACAATTTTTGCACAACTTCCTTGTTCCCGAAAACCAATATAAAATCAACCATCACGGCTTTCGCAAGCGTCAGAGAATTCAGACCAATATCCCTTCCAATTTAACCGCGAGAGTTCGACGTGTCTTGCTCCTGTCATTTTATTTTGCGCGAAAAACTGTCGGTGTTTTATTAGGGCGGCACGTTCTTCGTTCAAATAACAAACGCTGGTGCGTATGAAACCTATTTTATCAGACAACGGCGTAGCCAAAAGAGTTTTTATTGGTCTTATTTGAGGTGGGGGTGATAGGTCTTGCACCGGTGTCCTGTATGGGGTGCATGTGCTAAAAGAAGGTGTGTGTTTAAGGGTTCCGTGACAAAATTGTAAATCGGAACTCATGTTTATAAGTTCGCGTTTGACTATCAACTCGTCTGTTGGCAAATATAAACCGCTTATAATTATATTTAATCAGCAAGAAGTTGAGTAAACTGGGATGTTAAAGCATGATTACAATACATACCGCAATGCAATCATCACTCGGTCATCATTAGGTGCTCGCATAATACCAGTATGCGTTTTATTTGGTACTATGATTATCATAAAACAAAACTTATAAGAACTTACAAGAAAAAACGGCATAAAAAGTCTGATACTAAGGTTAGCCGACCTATATACAACTTACCGTTTTAGCCGGGAAAAAACAACAAGCGCCTAAATGCAAAATGTACTTTTATGACATTTTGAATATAAAGACAAAGACAAAGCTAACGATACCTTGCATATCAAAACGGTCAACCGTTTACGTTTACGGTAGGTATCTTTGATACATACCCATAGTGCTTATGATTAATCTGATCATAGTAGATATTTATTTTCAGTCACGTGTTTATTCAAATTAACACAATCGGTTAACACATTTGCAATTGGACGTGATTATGCAATACGTGCCAATCGCGTATTGATACATTATTCAGTTTTAATTAATGATCAAATAGATACGTTCTGCATTGAAGGTCCAATTTTGTAAATACTGAATTTAACTTTTACCGTGGTTTGATGAAATGTAGAGTAATTAATTTGTACTGGTTGAAAATTATGCTGTATTAGTTGCGGTTCGCGATTACAGGAACCGGTAATTGTACCGGGATTAAAAGTAGTGGGCACACTAATATTTATAGGTAACTAGCTGACTCGACAGACGTTGTCCTGTCAAAAGCCATTGCGTCAATTCTATGTCAAATGTCAAAAGTTACATTAAAAAAGTTTACATTGTCCAAAGCGCTAAAGTTAAATTATGGTATAGGTATTTTTAAATTTTCTAATTTTTCATGTTTTTTTACTATAAATTGAGATGTGAGCTATCCTATCTCCTAAGTTAGATCGAACTGCACCCGGTGTGCAAATTTGATTGAAATCGGTTAAGTAGTTTAGGAGTCTATAGCGGACAAACAACGTGACACGTAATTTATATATAGGTATACTAGCTGACTCGACAGACGTTGTCCTGTCAAAAGCCATTGCGTAACTATAGCAACCGTAGTATGTTGATGCTAATGCTAACTTGTCAATTTATAGTAAAAATTATCAGTATAATATACATAATTTGCAATAAAATAATATTGCGGCTATAAATTGAGATTTAAACTATCCTATCTCTCAAGTTGGATCGAACTGCACATGGTGTGCGAATTTTATTATAATCGGTTAAGTGGTTTATGAGTCCCTTGAGGACAAACATTGTGACACGAGATTTATATATATTAAGATATATAATTTTATATAATTTAATAAAAAAATAAATTTAATAATAATTTTATAATTTTATATATTATCTTTCTGCCAAATTTCATCCTAATCATTTTAGCCATGTTTGCGTCATTGGTTTACAAAGATTCAGAAATATACAAACCGACAAATTTTCACATCTATAACGATAGCTTTTATTTTACTTCTGTAATCGATGTTAATTACACTTATTATAAAATATATAACTAACTGATCCTTGTGGTTTCACCCACGCGATATTGTGAAACTATGATGTTACAAAACGTTATAAACAAACCTCCGCATTTACAATATTAACTAGAATTTGGATAAGCACTATTAGATCAAAAGAAAAACGACTATTACCAAAATAAACCAGCCGCAAAATAAGAAAATACTATGAACCCTTCTTTGAACCCGATAAATTTATCGTTTGACCTTTTTCACAGGCAAAATGGAGTTGTTTTAGACAAATCGCAACTTTGGCGCGAATGGATCGGACCGTTCTCTAACTGTTAGGGCGGCTCGGTTAAGGGGCGAACTCATTTTGCGTATCAGCGAGCAGGGGAGTGTAATTTGTTTTAGTTTCGTTTGTTGGTAACTTTTTTTGTCCTTGCTGTGAAATAATGTGGAATTTGGTTCACATTGGTTTAATGGTAACGTTTTCTTTTTTGTCTTTGCTGTGAAATAATGTGAAAGAAGTATTATTTAATTGAAACTATAGCTTCGATCATATCATGTAGTCTTTTCCAAGGAGTGATTACAGGACTAAAGTGTGGCATGGTTAAGCCAAGAGTAACAATAACAAAAATTTATCCAAATCGCCGGTTTTTTGATTTGAATCGATAGTTTTTTTCAACACAAGTAAGAAACAAACTAAAACTGATGTCTCTCGAAAGATTTTCTTTCATCAATTTGGAACGAGCCAAAAAAATAGATTTTTATGTTTGTAGCCTCGTTATAAATACTTGCAAGTGTGTGGTGTTCTCATATTTTGGACCATTTCAAAATAGATATAATTCGAATGCGTCCTAATGCAGCTAGGTATCTTTCCAAGATTCTACTCCTGTCGCAGAAAGAGGTTCATTTCCAATACATTTTATAATATAGGTTCGCTATATTGGTACACGTCTTGTAATCCCACCTTAATGTTCCTACGGAACGCAACATTACCCGTCGCTTTGGTACAGAGTGTGAATAATGATTTGTTTACTGTTTCTTATCGATCTCCATGCGTATTCTTGCGTATCGCAGCGTATCAACCGCGTATCGGTTTCGGGACTAACGAGCGTTTGTATCAATTACTGGGACATTTGTCAGTAATTACTGTTTGTTTTCATTCGAAATATGAGGAGGAAAATAAAATTAATTGTAACAATAGTCAAGTTTGACGACAGATTGTTAAAATTTCTGACTGAGTTTTGAAGAATTCCAAGTATTTGGTGCTGTAAAATGGGGCAAAGGGAAATCGGGAGATTTAAATTTGCAGCAGTCAAAATGTAGTTTAAAAATCTTATTTAAATATTAACGCAGGCAAATAATAACTTAAGTTTGTTACGTAGTATTGGAATTTTGTGTAATAATTTATTTTACACAGAAATTGGCCTTTTCATGTTTCATGTTAATTTTATGCTTCTCGAGTTCGGCTTTGAATTGATAAAATACCATACCCTGAAAGAGATCGCTTCTAGAAAAAAACGTTTTGCATCTTGCTTTTATCTCTTATATTCTTTGTGTTTTTAAATAATAGTATTAGTATTTTCTAAAGTAACAGTATACCTAATTATCGTATTCCCAATTTATTTAAAAAAAAAAACTTAAAAATAGTCATTTTGTTAGATACAATTAAAACGGGAACACCGACAAGTTTCGATCACATTCGGTGATCTTCATCAGGGAGATTACAAGCGTTATGTGCGACGTCCAGCTTGTGTCTAAGCAAAACAGAATGTTTCAAAATCACATTAGTTTTCTTAATAAATGTCGTAAAAACTTTAGGCCATCCTAAATAATTTCCTACGGAACCAAACTCTAAGCTCCCACTAGTTAGTGCCGGATCAGTTTTTCTCTCCGAGAGGGCTAATGAAGTTTGCTTTGCGGACAGTGAAGAGGATTTCCCGTGATGAGAACACGTACAGTGTCGTACAGTTTCATCTTTACGAGTCGTTCCGGTTTATGGCGGGTCCGGAATTTTTCCGGCTAGTTATAGAGATTTGAATGATAACGGAAAAGTGCAGAACTTTTAATCAATTCAATCATCATCTTCTTATCATCATCATTTTATTCGTTAGGTACCTAATTTATTTTTCTCATTTTTTACTGATTTAAAAAAAGTAGGTTATCAATTCGACATGAAGGTTTGTATTTCGTTTATTATTTCTTGGTAATCATTATGATTGGCCAGCATAAATAACCTTAACTCTCTCACTTAAATCACTGTTACTGATTTGATTGTTTTTAGAATTATTACCGAATCACTAAAGTATTTGAATGATCATTTTAATATACTCGTAATTCAAACCAAACCCAGTCACTTTAATTATAACTATGATGACCCTGTAAACATCGTTAGGTATAGACCTGGAAATGATGTTCTGGCTATTTCTTAAACCATCATATATATTATTATACCTAATGGTTATAAACAACAAATATTATAAAGAGGAAAGATTTGTATTTTTGTATGTTTGTGTTGAATAAACACAAAAACCACTAGACCGATTTCAAAAATTCTTTCACCATTAGATTGCTACATTATCCCTGAGTAACATAGGCTATATTTTATACCCGTGCAAAGCCGGGGCAGGTCGCTAGTAGGTAATATGTAGATTTAACTTTGGTTTATAATTTGTAATGACCTCATATATAGGTAGATCTTTTACTATCAAATAAACTAGTGGTCAAAGTGGACTTATACTAATTACTACGAGATTAAAAAAGTTACATCTCAACTTTCATTCTCAGCTAACACTTTCTAACCATCCCTCAAAATAATTCCTCCTACGCAGAAAGCCGCTTTATCCGAATAAAACTCTGAAAAGACTCAGCTCAGTTTACTAGGATTTTCGTGATGAAAACACGTTCCAGTACATTCTATCATTAGCGCTGCAGCGCTGCAGCGCGCTTGAAACATTTGTTACGGTTACGGTCCTGCAGCGACGCGAGTTTGTTAACAGTTTAAATATTTCAGTATCAGAGTTAGTACCTAGAGGCTGCTGTGCAGGTTGTACAATACAATCTTCCATCTATCTTTTTCGATATAATACTAGCTGCGCCCCGCGGTTTCACCCGCGGTTTCCGGGATAAAAAGTAGCCCATGTGTTAATCTAGACTTTCTAGACCATGACGAACATTCATTCCATATTTTATGTAAATCCGTTTAGCCGTTTTTGCGTGAAAGAGCAACAAACATACTCACAAACTTTCACGTTTATAATATTAGGTAGGATTTTATTAATCATGAAATGGATACACGTGCCAAGGCTATAGAAAAAGACATAAGCTACCTTTCTCAACCGGATCTTGCTGAGCCCTTTCAACACCCGTTAAGACAAAGAATCTGATTTTATATAGATGTGAAGTGAACTTTATACCCTTATAGGTTATAAGAAAAGGGTATGCTGATACGAAAAAGGCTCATAGTACTCATCATTATGAACAACTTTTACTAAGACCAACACTGAAATCGTGAAAAAAATCCATACATAAGTTCCATACATTTTGTAGAGTCATTGACACATTATTCTATGGAACACCTGTTTTTGTCGCGAATTCCGGACTTGTCCCATAGTAAAAGTAGTTCATAATAACGAGTACTAACAGCGCTTTTCGGCTTAGCTTACTCTTTCCTTAAAACCCCAGTAGATTTGAAGTGAAATTTATACCGCCATATTATGAGCATTAAAAGAATTTCAACTACAAAATCTGTTCCCGAAATTTAAATTACCGAGTCCCTATGCAAGCGCTTGATTAATTACACCAGTGAGTATAAATGGCTATTAATTTCATCGAATGAGGTTATTTTAATGAGATCGCTGTGCAGAGGTATGTTGTGTATCGTAATTAACTAGAGTTTGCTTCGGATTGTTCGCGGATTTGTAGTTTTTGGACGCTATCATTTTACCTAATTTGCTGGCGCTTTACTTGAACGAATTTTGTTGTACCTACACTTAAGTACTTGTTCTATTTTTTTTTTTCGTGTAAACTCTTATTTTATTGGATTGAAAGTGAAGTTTTAAAAAGTTAATTTTACCGTTTGTCCCTAAATAACATACAACAGGATTTCTTAAAATTAATTGATTTTGGATAGTTCTGCACACTATCTACAAGTTTATCACTCACATTAAAATTTACTAATCGAAATAACGGCTAGGTAGCGTTTATAAGTAAGGCTCAATAAGTACCTAGGTACCAGTATTGAAGTGTCTTGTTTGAAGATGTTTAAAAAAGCTTAAGCCATAAATAATCAACAAATCAGCAGTATCTCAGTTTCCGGAAATACCTTATCAAGATATTTTTAGAAGCAAAAAATATTGACCTATTTTCTAACATGCTTATATCAAAATAAAAAGGGCTTAGACCAGTCGTCAAGGAAAAACATTCTTACTTATTATTTCACTGTCGAACCCAGAAAATGTCGAGGGAAAAGAAAATTTAAGAAGTCCGTCTTCCGGCACCCTAATAGATTACCAACTATCCCACTCACACACGGAAAAGACATGCGAGCAAAAGGGACAAAACAATTGTTTCTCACCCTAATCTATCCAGACTCATCGCCCATTAGATGGGTATTCGCGAGAATCGTAACTTACGAGCCTTATTTGGGTTTGAAGTATAATTTATTATGTTCAATTCTATTCGTTCGTAAGGGAAAGGTTAAGCAATAAATTGGGCGCAGCTGCGTTACGGACATAAGTCGGAATTAGGTAACAAAAGAGCCGATTTGCGAGACGTCGGAGGGAATTTGCCGTAGTTTGTGTTGTTGTATCGACGAACATCAGGTGCCGGAATAACGTAGCGGTTGTTTGCCACCGCAATCGCTTTGCCGTAATTTGAATATTTTGCCGTACCTACCTAATACCTAGGAAATCGTGTTAGTGTCCCTTATACCTAGGAAATCGTGTTAGTTGTAGATAGATACCCATTACCCAGTTCTTGATAAGCCTTTTCTAGGCAAGCGTGCTCCATTGTAGACCGCATCGTTGCTTACAATCAGGCGAGATGGCGGTCAAACGCAAGCCTATCAATGAATAAAAAAACCGTGTCTATTTAAAAACTAAGTGCCTAATTTCACATAGCTTTACTCCGGTTTGCACAAGTTAGATTGTAACAAACAACTCATAACCAACTCATTGTTTCAAGTCATAATTGCTATACCAGTATTGTATCACTCGTATAGCGCACACAAAGACAAAGTCCACCATCTGTCTACTCGAATTCAAAAGCGTTTCGGTATTCAAAAGCAAACAAATGCCTGTCGTTAGTGCATTAGAAACTCCGCTGTATTCAGTGTCACGTGCATCCGCCATATTGGACCGCCGCGCCATTTTGATTTCCGCCATTTTAAATTACGACACAATGCATAACGTACCGTACCTATCTACAAATATTATTCGGTACGGGTGCGGTCTTAAAAATTCATGCAATTCCTTTGCAGTGCTATGAAGATATAAAATGCGAGAAAGTTTGTAAGCAGCTAGTTTATAAGTGCTTATGAAGTAGGATTGTTGTTTTTGTGCATTTATTTTCCGCTGAAGTGTAAAGTAAGGTTGAACAAAGCTTTCTACTTTCATTTGCATTTTAGGTACTTTTGGGATTTTTTTTGTGCACGTAATATAATTTTTGCATATAAATAGTTCAGGTACAGGAGCAACTTATATAGATAACGGGCTAAGATTTATTTGAAAAGTCGCTGAGCTCTCCTTATCACAGAAAGTATTTTTTAGATGACAGATAATAATGTAACTTTTTTAATTATTTGCGCCGACACGACGACCTTCTCCACTTCGTTAATTCGTTCCAGTTTTTAAATATAAGTTTAGATGTTACTTTAATTTAAAAATTTTGAATCCGTCGCAATACCAAGAACTCATTCATGGGTTTAAATTATCCCCCCGTCTATCAATACTTTTTATACTTAACCTGCCGCAGCAGTAGCTAATGTGCCTTCTTATAAGTATGGGGTTTTTATACTTTGTATAGAGTAGGTCTAGTAGGTGTTCGTAACCGGTAACAATGTTAAAGCAGCGGACAACACGGTAAATATTCGGACGGGTGACCGCGAGTGGCATTTATAACTGAGCGCTACCACAATACGCACTACGCACAGTTGTTTATTTAATAACAACGGCCACCTAGCAATTTTAGAGGCCCAAAAATTTTACAATATCAGCTCCAGTCTTTACAACCTTGCTTTTTTAAAATTTGATGGAATAAATTGCAAAAAATCCAAAAATTACAAGCCAACTTTAATAAAACCAAACCTTGTACTCGTATAACATTCTAGAAACATTTCCTAAAACAAAAGGCTGTCCACCGAACTGAGAACCCAGAACAAGAAGTCTGATTACTGAATCCCCTATACTTTCGTATCTAAAACGGTTTTAAAATCTTGGCGGCGTCCGCGAGACGATCCCGATAGCCGCCGTGACTGGCGTGGAGATAGCCAGCTTTACTCGAATCTTTACTGGAATGGGATAGCTGCTTGCTCCAGTCTGTGCTCCAGTTTCTATTATGGTGCCCATTGTGAAGAATAATTTTACTGCAGCACGACGATGCTTCGGAAACCGCTGGATATCGATGTTTTTATTTTGACCTGTTCAGATAGCTCCAGTAGATCTTACAAGTTAAATCTGACACTGGACTGGATGCCGTTTAAACTTCTCTAAGCAATACTCCAGCTTAGTGTTCGCTGTTAGTGCGGTCAAATTAGACCAAAAAATAGAAGTGAAGTTACGTTAATTCCCACCCAGCTGAAAATTGGTAGGATTGTTCAAAACACCATCGTAAGAAACCTAAAAAGTCTTAATTGTCTAGACTATGTTTAAATTATTCTTGTGGTGATCCAGTACTGTACTCGTAATCGATCGGTAAACTTGAACGCTGCTGGTATGATGTGAATAGACCATTATAAACCAACAAAAGTTTCTTTTAGAGGCGTGACATGAACTCGATAGTCGCTGTGACTAGGCTAGAGAATTAGATATACTTAGCGAGGTTTAGCTATGAGTGAGATAGCTACTTGCTCCAGTCGCTATTTTAATGGTATATTTTCATAGTTTTTCCAATTGTAATATTGTAAGTGACGTAGACATGACTAGTAACAAAGTGTTACTAAACAGGATTATAAGGTTTGATATAGGTGCTAGATATCTAAATTGCTTTTAATTGAAGACTAACCTAACTAACTAATTGCTTTTAATTCGCAAAATCGCGCTAAGTTTGCCGACTTAGATGGGCTTGGCCCAAAATCCTCTGAGTTACGATTATCTGGCTCGTAGTGTCAGCTAGTCAAAGACATGCTGCTTCTTAGTTTAGTGAATGGGAACGAAGTAATCTGTCAACGATTTATATGATCATCAGCCTATCTAAGAAATAAATAAATAAACGTTTCACACTCATAGCTCCGACTAGGAATAAATCCTGTGTCGGGGATGCCATGGAACACACACAAAGACAACTAACACCCAGACCCAGAACAGATATTTAAAATTCATCATTCAAACATCTGCCCGGCCGGGAATTGAACCCGTCACTTCTGGCTTACGAGTATAAGGCGGATACGCTACCGCTGACACGCCGCTATCATCTGTTCACTGCTGGACATAGGTCTTTCCTACAGAACGCCACGGGGCATGATCTTCTGCCTTACGTATCCACTTGTCACCAGACTCAAGACGATTACGGCCTTACAATTTGTACAGTCAATGGTAATTTCCCTTACTCTGAAAAATACACGAAGACATTTCTAGCAAATACAATTCAAGCTTCCAGTACGTTACACAAGTACTAGCTTCAAGTTTCTATTAGACGATTTCAACGAACGTCGGCGAGATGGCGGATAGGCTACGAGGACAGATCTAGCGTGAAATGACCATTTTTAAAACTTTTATTTTTATCGAGATGAAACTATCCTACTTTGTTACTTTAGAACTGCTTAGAATGTAGAACTAGGAACTTGAAATGAAAGAATGAAGAAAATTGGTTGGATGGCTTTGGAATGTATGGAAGAATAGTTTCAGGATTAGGTAGAAGTTGTTAATCATCGTTGTCTTTGCTGTTGGTTATTGGAATCTCTTGCCAGGCCAAATGTCTCGGACACATATATTTCATACACATTTTATTTCATACCTAGTTTTTTTTTAATTAATTTATTCTGTCTCTCAATGTCTTTCTATTTTTAATATGATTAAAAATATGTACGCAGATGATATTTAATTATTTAAATTAAGAAATATCATATTTATCGCATAGTCGACTGAACAGTTAACAAACAACATTAATATACTACTAATATTATAAACGTGAAAGTTTGTGAGTATGTTTGTTCCTCTTTCAGGCAAAAACCGCAAAACAGATTTACATGAAATTTGGAGTGAAGGTTCATGGTCTGGATTAACACAAATAGGCTACTTTATTTATTTTTTATCCCAGAAAACGCGGATGAAACCGCAGGACGCAGCTAGTCTGAAATAAAACCACAAAACATCCCCATTTCAAAAGTAAACCGCAGTTTATCCAACCACGATAGCGGTGCATATTCCTAACCCAGTGAACCAATTCCCATGTTAAATGCCCCCCCAAGCGCGTCTTAAAATGCAAAATGGCCGAGATATCACACAAAGCGGGCGTGTATTGAATGTATCATATCCTTGAGCAGCACGTGACGAGAAAACGTATAGGCATTATCCTTGCCGCCTCAGACAAACTTGGAGAGAAAGATGGGGCACTGCGTCAGATTTGGGTAAAGCCAAGATCTCCTCTACTTTCGCGCGTGCTCAATACGCACACACACAATTTCTGGCGTGAAGAATATAAAGTTTCTATTGAACTGAACTATCTAACTTTCTATCAATACTTCCCTCGCGACATTGACTTTCGCGATTATCTACAAACAAAAGGATAATAACACTGATATGTCAATGTGTGCGTCATGTGAACGCGCAAAAGTAGAGGAGATCTTGGCTTTACCCAAATCGTGTGCTTCATCTAACGCAGTGCTCCGTCCTTCTTTCTAAGTTTATCTGAGCTTGCAGCATGGATTATTCAGGACCTGACAGTTCCGTTCAGGATAAAAGAAGGGAAAGTGTTGTGTGCTCACATTTATTTGGCTTTTTAAAGTAAGGGTAGTTTAACGATATACCTATAGATAAACTAAAAATCATAAAGGTTGTCCAACCTTTTTAGTGTTAAATATTTATATAGCATCTACTGACATATTTTGAACCATCTTTTATTAATACAGGATAAGTATTTCTAGTAAAAAGTAATAAAAAAACCGGCCAAGTTCGGGTCGGACTCGCGCACGAAGGCTTCCGTACCATCTATAAAACCGGCGAAAAATCACGTGTGTTGTATGGGGAGCCCCCTTAAATATTTATTTTATTCTGTTTTTAGTATTTGTTGTCATAGCAGCAACAGAAATACATCATCATATTATGTGTCAAAATTTCAACTGTCTAACTATCACGGTTCATGAGATACAGCCTAGTGACAAATGGACAGACAGACGGACAGCGAAGTCTTATATGATCCCTCCCGTTTTACCCTTAGGGTACGGAACCCTAAAAACTATAGGTAAATTGTAAAAGAGCTCAATCCTATGACTTACTTTTCCATCAACTTGTGAAAAGCAAATTGTTTTTTTTTTCAATTTGTCGCACTCTGCGTCAAATCGTTCGATTTTAATTTCCCGCACCGAGTTGTAAAAAGGATTCAATTTTATCGGGTAAATAATTTAATTCTCGATGACGGTATTCAACAGAATGTAAATAAAACCCGCAATTGTGAAAATGTGACCTTAGATTATATTATTTTAACGCGATAATGCAACCAAAAGATAAAGAAAACGGTGAAGAAACATCGTGTGAAACCAATGCTGAAAACTTTAATAGATCTAAATTGACCAAAAGTTTTAGTCAGTTTATTTACCATTTCTCTGCATTACCGTAAATTTCTTGTCTTCCATTCCAAGTTACCCGAAATTTCCGACTTGACGTTTATCTGCTAAAATGTAAACGTGACAAAACAAAATTAAATAAAACCATCGAATTCTATAAAAGAAAATTTTATTCCTTAATGACGTCGATACCGATTCGATTCCCATTCGATGTTAACGTAGATAAGCCGCGAGATCCAATTCAGTCGGGTAAACAGTTTGAGTTTCGTTTGCCAGTTTCATAGACTATTACTTTGTAAGGACCGGACCAATGTACCTTTTTCAAAGGTTTCAACTCAGTGGTGCGCAAAAGCTTCATTCGCTCGTTCTTTCGCAAGCAACTTCGTTGGTTTGTTGGAGCGGTCGTCATACTTAAAACAGCAATGCAAGTTGCATTGCTGTTATTAGCTGCATTAGTACAGTTATTAGTACTGTTATTAGTACAGGACGACATGATGTAATTATTTATTAGGGATTTCTACATCATCATCATCATCATCCACAGCCTTCTTTATCCCACTGCTGGGTATAGGCCTCTCTCTCACTGTGCCATCTGCCTCGGTCCTGTGCCAATCGGATCCAGGTTCGACCCGCGACTTTGAAAATGTCGTCGGCCCATCTCGCCGGCGGACGACCAACACTTCGCCTGCCTAGCTTCGGCCACCACTCGGTGACTGCCTTACTCCACCTGCCATCTTCTCTCCTAGCCACGTGTCCCGCCCAACTCCACTTAAGGTTCATAACTACGGTTCCGACGTCCCGAACTTTGGTTCTTCGTCGGATTTCCGTGTTTCGAACTCGATCTTGTAGTTTAATGCCGAGCATGGACCTCTCCATGGCTCTCTGTGCAACTTTGATTTTGTTCACAGCCTCATGAGTGAGCGTCCATGTCTCGGCACCGTAAGTCATGGTGGGCAGGACACACTGGTTAAAGAGGCGAGTCTTGAGACACTGTGGAATATGGCGTGACTTGAGGATATCATCTAGCTTTTTGAAAGCCGCCCATCCAAGCTGTATACGCCTGGCGATCTCTTTCTTTTGATGTTCTATGCCAAAAGATAGAGTATGGCCAAGATACACGTAACTATCCACCGTCTCTAGGCTCTCGTTCCCAATCATTATTGGGTTCGAAGTCCCAGAAACGTTCGACATCACTTTGGTCTTGGTCATATTCATCTTTAGGCCCACCTGCAAAGAAGCATCCGAAAGGTCTTGGATCATATTGTGGAGATCGTCCAGGCTTTCAGCAAAAAGTACAAGATCGTCTGCAAACCTAAGATGAGACAGGTATACACCGTTGATGTTAATTCCGTGGGAATCCCATTCAAGCATTTTTAAGACGTCATCTAAGACCGCCGTAAAAAGCTTGGGTGAAATAGTGTCTCCCTGTCTCACCCCCCTGTTGATGGAAATGGGGTTGGTAGAGTCGTGCAGCTTCACTTGCATTGTTGCCAATGTATACAGCTCTCGGAGCACATCCACATATCGTGCGTCGATCGAGCAGCGATGGAGAGAGTTAAACACGGCCCAGTGTTCGACACTGTCGAAGGCCTTTTCGTAGTCGACAAAGGCCATACACAAGGACCGGTTATATTCTTGACTCTTCTCCATCAGCTGCTTAACCGTGTGGATATGGTCGATAGTGGAAAATCCGCTCCTAAAGCCGGCCTGTTCGATAGGTTGGCATTCATCAAGCTGGCATGTAAGTCTATTGCAAAGGACCTTAGCGAATAGTTTATATACTTGTGATAAGAGACTTATGGGTCTATAGTTATTTAATTTTGATATGTCTCCTTTTTTGTGGATGATGGTAACGATGGCATTTTTCCAAGACTCAGGTGTGTGAGCTTTTAGCAACACGTCGTTGAAGAGTTTAACGAGAACCTTTAGTACTGGTTTTCCACCTGCACGGAGCATCTCAGCAGTTATACCGTCTTGCCCAGGCGATTTCTCGCTTTTCATATGGGCAAGGGCTTTTTGTACTTCGCAGGATAATATATGCGGTAGCTCTTCTGCGTTTCGGTTTTCTACAGCTAAGGCTCTGGGATCATTATTTTGCATGTCAGGCTCAGTAGATCGAGTTGCGTATAGATCGTCGTAAAACTCTTCAACGACAGATAGTATTTTCTGCCGATCCGTAACCATGTCACCGTTTCCATCTTTTAACTTTAGAATTTGTTTTGTACCAGTTTTTAATTTTCTCTGAAATACTTTTGGGCCTCGGAATCTTTCAATCGTTTTAATAACTATGTCTGTATTGTACTTTCTCAAATCTGTTTTAATGGCTTTATTGATTTTCTTATTGGTAGCTAGGATTAATCTATATTCCGAAGGTGTATTGTGTTTCATATTTCTTCTTTCTTCAATTAATTTCTGTGTTTCTGCTGAAAGCTTACACTTCTTTCTATTCACGCGGCCTAAATGTTTTTTAGTGGTATCTAGTATCACATTGCAAAGTTTTCGGTTGATCTGGTCAACATCCAAACTTGACTCTTCTAAGCCGTCGAACTGGTTTTTTAGATCAATCTGAAACAGATCTCCAAGCGAAGCAAGTTCTTGTGTTTCGTACCGTGTTTGTCCGTTTGTTATCAGTTTTGTCCGTTCCTTATTCAAGTCAAATTTGAGTGTTGCCCTAATCATTCTGTGATCACTACCCGTTTTAAAGCGACTAAGAACTGTCACATCTTGAACTACATATTTGTGGGAGCTAACAATAAATTCTATTTCGTTCTTAGTTTTACCGTCAGGGCTTACCCATGTCCACTTCCTTGTTGGTCGCTTTTGGAAGAACGTATTCATTGCGAAGAGATGTTTTTTTTGGAGGAAGTTAACAAGGGTTTGTCCGCGGTCGTTGCGCTTTCCTAAGCCAAAGGGGCCTACAGATTTTTCGTTTGAGAGTGGCGTACCGATTTTGGCGTTGAAGTCGCCAATGACCGTTGTAAAGTGGCATGGGGTATCATCGAAGGCTTTTTCTATGTCGTCGTAGAATTCATCTACTTCTGCGTCTGGGTGGGATGACGTTGGTGCGTACACCTGAATAATTTTAAGTGAGTACCGTTTGTTCAGTTTAAGTGTTATGAAGCAAACTCGGGTGGAAATACTCTTTAAGTTTAGGATGTCCGATGTGATTTCTTTCTTTACAAGAAATCCTACGCCTCCATAGGTGATGTCTTCTGGACCCTTGTAGTAGAATAAATCGCCAGAGTTAAGCTTGACCAGGTCTTCACCCCTTCGCTTAACCTCTGACAAACCTATTATGCCCCATTTGATAGAATCCATTTCGTGAAGTAGCGCTTGTAAATGGTCGTCCTTTCGCAACGTCCTGGCGTTGTAACACGCCAGGGTCAGGGTCGTTGTGGTAGTGTGGCAGCCGGATCTCTTCCAGGGATTCTTAGCACCCTCTGCCCCGCCGTTACCAAAACCGCTGCCGGAGTCCGGAATAGCGGGGCTGCTGGGGACTGAGGGCCGAGGTATTATTGGTACTATCATAAGAGAGGAGTTTAGCCTTAAAACACCACGCTGGCCAATGCGTCTTGGCGAGTTTTCTTCCCGTCACGTTGGCCTGGGTAAGTGGTGCAGCATTCAACTCGGTATAAGTTGATTGTTGCATCACTCACCACAGTTACCGGAGGGGACCACGAGGAGGTGTGACCGAGGAATTGGTACTTAAAACTCATACGATGTGAAAAGTGAATGAAGTGAATATTGTATTTACCTTTCAATCGGTATGCACCTTAAGCACCCTTTGCCCCCCCCTTAGGGATTTCTACAGATGGTGCCAAATATTATTCAAAAGATGTAAATGTGTGAACTGGTATTCTGGTATATCCTTACTTTTGTGATCTTTGGAGTAAACAGTTTACAGAGTTTCGTTTGCCAGTATCGAATGATAATGGGACGAATTTGAGATAATGGTGCAGGGTCGATGCGTTTTCGGTTACAAAACGGTTCTGGTGGTCGTAGATTGGTAAAGAATTTGGTTTTGTTGCTTTTTAGTCTCATTTAGGTATATTTACACAGTAGGTACCTAACTTTATCTTCAAAGTTTAGTATAAAAGAAAATAATAAACAGGCAGACCAATTACACATACATGTCCAACAGATCTATAAAAACAAACTTAATTGTTTCATCTGTCACTATCATCAATATAATATTATATTAAACTAGCTGACTCGACAGACGTTGTCCTGTCAAAAGCCATTGCGTCAATTCTATGTCAAATGTCAAAAGTTACATTAAAAAAGTTTACATTGTCCAAAGCGCTATATGGTTAAAGTATTTTTAAATTTTCTAATTTTTCATGTTTTTTTACTATAAATTGAGATGTGAGCTATCCTATCTCTTATGTTAGATCGAACTGCACACGGTGTGCAAATTTGATTGAAATCGGTTAAGTAGTTTAGGAGTCTATAGCGGACAAACAACGTGACACGTAATTTATATACCTATATTGAGAAGATAACAAGCTGCACCCCACGGTTTCACTCGCGGTCAAAAAGTTTCGCGGTCAAAAATCATGAGTTTCCGGGATAAAAAGTAACCTATGTGTTAATCCGGACCATGAACAATCGTCATTCCAAATTTCATGTAAATCCGTTCAGCCATTTTTTCGTGAAAGAGCGACTAACAAACTTTCGCGTTTATAATATTCGTAAGAGGCGGCTACAAAAGTATTATCATTAATTTTGGCGGCCATTTTATAGCCGTAGAACGTGAGATCTTATTATGAGCCCGTTCTCCTAAATCTTTTCCCCAGAGGGGAGAGAATAGAAAAACATCCACCTAACTCAACTCACTCTGGGATGTGGGAACTTTTTGTTCAGCTTTCTCCCGCTTCAAAGTACAATAGAAACCACACACGGTAGGGTTTGATGTCACACCCTTAACAGACTCTATAGTTAAAGTAAAGAGTTGAGCTTTCGAGTAGAATCCACTCGTATAAAAAAAGACCTTTGAAAATAAACGAAAAGCACAAATTAATCGTGTTTTTAAACATGTTTATTTTTAGTTTTTTCCTTTTTTTATTTTTTTTTTTTATTAAATAGAACTGCGCTGGTTTTCGATCGAAACATTTTGATAGATCTCTATACACAAGTCTTTGTCTGGTAAGCGGTATATATACCAGGTGTAACAGAAAGGTGTGATAATTATTTAGGCCATGCATGACGAGACTGATTTAAATTGCACACATAGGGTCTCTCTAGGCCAGCCTATTAGATTAGAAGATTTATACGTTATCACAAGTTAAGCTCAATTACATAAACTTAGCCAGGACCAGCCCTAGAACCTTGTCAGCTGATGTACGTCCTTGATAAAGGCATTCGTCATCTATAAATACGTTTTGACAAACGCAGTCATCTAGCAATCATTAGGGTTGCTAAAGAATTACGAATAATTCATTATCACTTTGTTGCACACTCCGTTTTTTCTATTTTTGTCCACGTATCCTCTCCTAAGGTTGTATAGAAGAGATCGCTCTTAGCGATAACGCCGCCAGTTGTTGCACTAGTTTTAAGTTCTATGATCTTTTTTGTCTGTAATTTCTGGTGTGAACAATAAAGAGTTTATCTATCATTTTTGTTATAATTAAACACGGGAATACTCACGTAAAAATTAAGTCGTCTACTACGACTAGTTTCGGTCACATTCGGTGACCTTCATCAGGCGGCCTTCTCGTTTGGTAATTTTTACGTGAGTATTCCCGTGTTTAATTATAACAAAAATGTGTGAAAACCACGTTAGTTTCCATAGTTTATCTTAATAAATTTTGCACAGGTAGTAAAATAAACTTTTGATTTGGAATATAAAATATGATATTTAAGTATACGATTTGAAACCTAAGAGTTTGAAACATAAGAGTACACACCTATCAACACTATAACACCTTTCTGTAACACCTTGTATGATCATACCTACTTCAATTTCGGATGTAAATATAGGTGTGCGGTTTGAACGGTAGATAGCTGTCCGTACCAATATTCGAACTGGCAATTGGAATGTAAATCCAGTAGAAACTCGATACAATGTATATGGTAATTAACTAGCATATTCTAAGGATTCAATACAATTTGCTGTAACTGTTATTACTTGTGCTTGTAGAGAGAGTGTTGTGTAGTTATACAGGGTTGTGAGCAAAGGGTATGCCAAGCCGAAAGGGGCTCATAGTACGCATAATTATAAACCACTTTAGTGTGGAATCAACCCGGAAATCGAGCAAAAAAAATCAGTTGTTTCATAGAAACATGACAATGACACTCGACAAAATGTATGGAACAGCTATTTTTTCCCAAAGTTGTAGGTTTTCCCCCATTTTGATATCTTCAATCTATTTATTACCTCATGGATCTGCTGATCTTCATTATTCAAAACCAGTACTATATCTTCTTCAAACTAGATTCAAAAATAAACCTAAGTTCCAAGAAGGATCAACTTTTGTCGCCTTGAAATAGTCCGTTTCACAAACGGTAGAGAAGTTTTGGTAAAAAAATCTTTATACCTCAAAAAACGGACCCAATTTCAGCCGCCCGAACTTTATAACGAGTTCTAGCCACTGCCAAACTTTTGGAAGTAGCAAGATTACCTTTGGCACCTCCAAAATACCTTGACACCTTAATTTCTCGATAATATAAACGATACAGTTAAGAAAATGTTTCCCCCGTCGCAAAAAGAAGGGAGTTAAAAATTTTACCGCTGTGTCTATGGTACCGTAGCTCTTAAACGGGTGAACCGATTTGGATGCGGTTTTTTTTATTTGAAAGCAGGTTTTCTTGCGGTGGTTCTTTGACATGTTTTATCAAAATCGATTCAACCGTTTCATCGTTTGCGGTTTTTTAAATTTTGAGTTTATTTACAATTTATTTATATGTATGTATGTGGTGTGATTTATTGTTGCATGCTTAATTTACTAAACAAAATAAATGAATGGTTGGTTAGATAATTCGCTAACAAGATATTTTACCAAAGAAATACAAATTACCCTAAAAGGATGGAGTCTGAAGCTCAGATTTTTTCTGAAAAATTCTAAGTTATGAAAATATCAGCTCATAAAACAGCTTAATATGTTTTTCTATAATATACCTACATATATACTGTATAATACACAAAAACACATCGGGTTTGTATTATTGTATAATATTACTCGCCCGAACCATTTATAATCTTCTTCTAAAACGTAGCAATAGAAGTTTGTTTTATTATAATTATTTATCTAATAGTATGTTTTCTTTCTTTCAGGTAACAAGACATAACCGAGAAAATATAAGTTTGAACAAAGTATTTGACCTAAAAAAGTGTTAATGAAACAAAACTCAAATTCATAAAACAATGATCATTAATCTTAATTCGAGAAAATCATCGCAATAATTAATTTTACTACGCGTTCTATTTGAAAAAATAATATGAACAATAATGAGTGAAATAAATTTCATAGACTTCGTTAAAACAAACAAAAGACGATCTGACATTAGCACAAGCAAAAGTGAGTTCTAAATGCAGTTGAGAAAGAATACTAAAATGCTAACTGTGATAGGAGCTAAGAAGTTCAGAAGGAAGTCCAATTAGTGATCAAGATGACCCTGATAAGGACGATAATCGCCTGCATCGCTTTTCATCTCATTGGTAAGTGAATTTAGAATTGAATTGAGTGAATTTAGATTGTGTGCGTTAATTGTGATTTGACATAAAGTAATTTATGTTTAGACAGTGTAAATGTTTCGTTCAATTTAAGTCAATTATACTTGATAGTTTAATTAGAAAATGCCTTCAAAAGTTTACTTTTTGGTTTCAACAGTACATCAGCGACATACGGCATACGGTAGTAACATACAGCTTTTACTCGTAGGTATTTGTATATCGAAGGGTTAGTGCCTTTTCACACGTACCGGTTGCCGGGTAGCCGGCGCCGGTTACCCGGCGGTGAAGTGTATGGGCATGGTACATAGCTTTCACATGTACCTACCGGCGTTATTTATCCGGCAGGCGGGTACATTTGACACCGGGTATCCGGCGCCGGCTACCCGGCAACCGGTACGTGTGAAAAGGCACTAAAGGTCCTGATTTAGTTTAAGATCCTTATCCAACAGCATACAATTTGTAATTACTTCCATTTCTGACGGCTTTTATCCTGTCAAAAGACCATCAAAGGTGTCGTTGTAACATTTCATTTAACGTATTGAGCGGATTGAGGACTCCTTCTTGTCGTATTTCCGCCTTAGCTACAGTAAGTTTCTAATGTTATCGTGGTTTTTGGACTATGAAAACAAAGTATTGCAGTAATTGAAAGTACTGAAGAATCAGAAATCAGAAATATTTTTTGACCTCAAATAACATTGAATGTTACAGGTAAGTCGAATTTACAATGAATTTTATTATTGGGGAATTAAAACTTAAAAACTTAAACAAACTAATGAATTACAATTGAGCAATATTACGACCGTTATGTGCATTGTGCTAGCTCCGTTCGGACAAAAATACCAAAACAAAACAATGATATCATTGATTCTTTGTAGTTTTAATACAAAGATCGGTAATCAGGCTGACAATCAATCAGATGGTAAACAGACCACCTTCTGTGGATATCTGCAACACTAGCGGTGTTGACAATGCTTTGTGCTAGCCCGGAGAGGTTTTTGTAGACACTTTTTTACGACGTTGCATGTTTTAGCTCGTCTTTTTGTATTACATCATAAAATCAAAATCATAACGTTTCACACTCTGCTCACCACTAGGGTTCCCTGCATCGGGGAGGCCATAAAAATACACAAAGACAAGGATACCTTTTTTTTTTGTTGACGGGGGTGAAATCTTAGAAAGATACTCGGCTACTTTGGGGAGCAACCGGGTTATGTAAGGTTATACTCACTAAAACCCCCTCGGTGGCCAGCCTCTGTGCTTGACAGGGGGCACCAGGGTCTCTGATGAACTCACACTGGTGCCCCCTAAGACAAGGATACCTAGTACTGAGACTAGATATTTAAAATGATTAAACAAGATATTGCTACTTTAAAATTGTCTTCAAATTTGATTAAAATTTTCATTTTTAATCAAAAGAAATTAATCAAACGGACATATTAAATGCCTATATTTTTTTGCCGCAAAATCGTAATTCATCATCGAAAGTTGCCGCTTCACTATAATTACGTCCCATCTACTGAACCAACAAAGAAATTGTTTGCTAATAATCATGCTCTCATAATACGGGACACTGTAAATTTTCCCGATAACATTTTATATAAAATTTATTTTCCGTGGATAAAATTTATATCGCGGAAACGTGCTCAAGTGACTATCAACGGGAAAATTTTGCGGGTACCATGTTCGAGATATTTTTGTTCGACATATAAATCTCGGGAAGGTTCTCGAATCTCGGTATACTACCTCATTACGCCCTGGTATTCGTTTGTGCCATGTTTACGAATTTCCTCAGTATTAAGAAGGCCCTCAGGCCCGTCTTAAATTAAGATCATATCATTGTTGATGTACCTATTTCATTTTTCTCGGAATTTTTTTTTTTAATTGGTGCTGGCTGGAGGATTTGTTTGCTTTCTTTTGAAGGTTTTATTCAGATTTGTTGTTTGAAATCTTTGTTTTTACCAAAGATTTTGATAGCGTCGTTAATTAAAATAATGAACCCTATCATCATTGTTCATAGAGTTCTTTTTGGATCGAAGTTGACTTAGCGCATAGTAGGTACCTGTTGGTAAACTGACCTAGTTTTAAACGGGAAAAATGTCGCGTTCAGTAATATAAAATGCAACAATAACGAAGCGAACAAACTAATATTAAAACTGCGAAAGTGAGTTTGTTTGTTATGCTTTCAAGCCTTCACTACTCAACTGATCATCATAAAACTTTGCATAATTATACGTTATCAGGGGAATAAAAAAGGATAAAGACTACTTTTAAGCTATTGCATAGCTTCTATCGCGGGCCTTGAATCCAGAAATTCCGTAACGAAAATTTTAATAACCTAAGACACAGCGGTGATACTTTTTAGTTTTGCCATCTATCGATGAATAGCAGAACTTTTAATGACTTTTGAAATATCACGCTTGTCTCTTTAGTTCAGCAACTCACCTCTAGAATAATTATAATTGTATAAGTTGATAAAAAATGCTATGCAATAGCTTTACCGCGGCAGTCCCCGAGTGCCACACGTCTTTTTTATCATAATCATCATTACGCGGGTGAAACCTCGAGGCGTAGCTAGTCTTCAATAATAATGTTATCAATGATTTTTTATCACTCACATCTGTGATAATTAAACTTTACGAATGTATCAACAAGATAGTGTGTAAACAATTCAAATGACTAACAAATAAAACTAAACAAATCTGAAAGATAGGTACTATGGAACTAACGTGGAAATAAACTCCTGATAAAGATAACCGAATGTGACTGAAATTAGTCGTAATTTGACACGAGTATCCCGATGTTAATTATAACGAAAAAATATCGAAGACAAAAAAATATATACTACGGAATCAGTTTCATTCGTTAACAAACGTAGCAGATCCTTACTCGTACCTATGCTTTTGAAGCCGATTTTGCGTAAAAGCTCTTCTTTCTTTACTTTATAAAGACAAAGTCTATTTTTGATCCCAATTAGCTCTCGAAACTTGGCCACGCCTCCTTATTCCTAAATTTTTTTAGCAGAAGATAGATAGACAAACTCTTTATTGTTCACACCAGAAATTACAAACAAAAGAATAATAACACTTAAAACTAGTGGCACTGGCGGCCTTATCGCTAAGAGCAATCTCTTCCAGGCAACCTTAGGATGGATAGGACACATATAATAAATAGAAAAACGGCAGAAGGTAGAAAAGGTAAATAAGGTAGAAGGAGTTTGAAAGTTGTCATTAATCTCAAACAGACTAATTACGTTGTGGTTTTTGTAGAGGGTGTGGGGGTCCCACAATCTTTGAAGGTTTAGTTAGAGTAATTGAACAGACGAAGTGAATATAACAAGTTTCGAATAAATTGTTTATTTCGCGATGACGTTAAGTCTTCTGGCTAATACACATTAATGGGGGGAAATACTGATGACTGCTAGAATGTTCTAGCATCTTGTTCTAGAATGTTCCGCTGCTGCTCTGCCCGAGTGGGTGTTTCCCGACAGACAAAATCTCGGTGTTCAAGTCGCGAGTTAATCGGTTCCTTCTAGGGAAGTGTACTCCATCATAGACCGCATCATTGCTTACCATCAAGCAAAATAGTGGTCAAACGCAAAAACCTACGGTTGAAAAAAAAAAGACGTGTGGCACTCGGGGACTGCCGCGGTAAAGCTATTGCATACGGTGATACTTTTTAGTTTTGCCATCTATCGATGAATAGCAGAACTTTTAATGACTTTTTGAAATATCACACTTGTCTCTTTAGTTCAGCAACTCGCCTCTAGGTGTCGAGTGTAAGGTTTCGTTGACTTTTCAAACGTCATGACTCTCTAAGGTTATTTTCGTTACAGAATTTCTGGATTCAGTCTCCACGCTCAAGGCCCGCGATAGAAGCTATGCAATAGCTTAAAAAATCCGGCCAAGTACGACTCGGACTCGCGCACGAAGGGTTCCGTATCATTATATATATACAAACGGCAAAAAAATCACGTTTTTTGTATGGGAGCCCTGCTCTATGTTGTGCGGTTCGTATGAACCGTATCAAGGGTTTGTTTTCACAGTTCGTCTCCAAAAAGTTTACGAGCGTGGCTCGTCAATCGTATCTCCACAGACATTCTATTCTATTTACCTACGACCAAGCTTTCTCCTTAATAAGCCGACGAAGACAGTTCTCACATGACGTCGTAAACATCGTGTTTATTTGTTACGTCCCTAAAAACCAGATGAATCGGACTTTTTTATTGTAAGGCGAATAATAAGGCACTTCATCTTGTGAAGGAAAAAAGTTTGCGTAATAAATTCACATTGTGGTTTGTTGTAACGAAAAGTAGTCTTTATTGTTGTCTTGGGGTTACGTTGTTTTAATTTTGTTATTTTGAAAGGAATTTCATTATGATAATTTTGGCGATGATGTATTTGTGAATCGTTGTTTTTGGTTTATTGGCGCTCTGTGGTTTCATCCGATATCCTACGGGAATCGTTATTTTTTTGGGATTTGAAGTAGCCTTATGTTAAGTCCGGGGTATAAACCACCTTTGATCCCAATTCGGCCAGCCGTTTCAGCGTGATTGAGTATCTAAAGTCCAAGTTTTACCATTTGTAGTATTACTACAAATGTATTTACTTATTTTGTATTACTTTGGATTTTTGACTATTAATTGATTTGATTGTAATCTACCGATATGGGTTTATGCCTAAATTAAATTATTATTATTATTTTTTTTAATTTAATATTATTAGGATAATATTTTAATCTCTTTTTAGTTAGATATTTCGTAGGCTCATGCAAACTAAGCAAAACTAAGCTAAGCAAAACCGTTTATGATTTCTTGCTAGTGCTAGTTTTGTTATAAAACTAACGTGCTTTTGTCACATTTTGGCTAGCTAAAGAATAAGTATTTTAATCGTTTTGACGCATCACGTTTTCTTGCTAATAAATACGATTAGCTAGTGATTTTTTGTTTAATTTCTATTTAGTGAATAAATAACCTTTTGGATCCGAATGGCGCAGCACCGACGCAGATGGCACAGTGAGAGAGAGGCCTATACCCTGCAGTGGGATAAAAAAAGGTGTGGATGATGATGATGATGATGAATAAATAACCAAGGAGAAGGTTCTCACCTTCTCCTTTTTTTGAAGTCAGCAAAAAATTACAAAAATGAGCGAGAATTCTCCGACTGGGCAAGACCTTAATTTTAAATGCGCTATTTGCAGCAATCCAAAGTTAACAAACAAGTAAATAAATTATAAGAAACAATCGCCAAAGCGGCAGCTGGTAATAAAGCACAAAATTCAGAATTACAATTAAAATTCAATTTCAAATCTGTTAAAGAAAAGCAAGGACGTACTCATACCTAATAAAACTGAAAGCTGTTTTATTTATTCAACACTTTTCTTTATGAGCAAGAGATTTCGCTCCTCTCCACTCCGTAAAATCCTTTTGGGCCTCAGGGAGGTAATTTTTACCAAGAAATAACAATATCCGTGGAGGCTATCCTTAAAAAAGGACATTAATTATGTAATTATTAATTTTGAACGAGGAAGGTTTAATTTAATTAACGAGAATGTATAAGAGCTTTACAAAAGGTATTTGAATGAAACAAAAGGTAATTGAGAAAGGGTGGGACCAAAGAGAAACAGATTTGTGTTTTTTGTTCAGTTGTTTTTTAGATTTAATATTAACCAGTGAAATTACTGGGTATACCTACTTGTTTAAAAAATTGTAATAAGTTAGAAAAAGTAACCCAAAGTTGTGATTTAAAAAGCTTCTAAAAATATCGTATTAATTAGAACCAGAATGAAATGATTATTTAGCTTATGCTACATTAAAATCTCTTCGGTTAACATTAACCTAATGTTATGCTCTGTTTATTTTATGATGATGCTATTGAAAACAAAACCACAGTAGTGTGAAGCGTTCAGACATACAGGAGAGTTGTGGTCAAAACACGGCAAGTTAATCTATAAAACTAATGGTATAACTAATTAATGGTACGTATTATAGCTATCTAATAGATATGATGTTCTGAACCAAACAATGATCTTTAAAATAGTGCAGATAAAGACAATCCTGACACGAACACCAGACGTCCAATCAACGACTATGACGTCATCGCCCTGTCAACGCTGATTTGACGTCCACCGATCGCCATCACAAGTGATCCTAAATGCCTGGAAGAGATCGCTCTTAGCGATATGACCGCCAGTTGTTGCACTAATCTTTAAGTTGGGAGTGCAAGCGTGTTCCATCATAGACAGCATCATTGCTTACCATCAGGCGAGATGGTAGTCAAACGCAAGCCTACGAGTATTGTTAAATAAAAATAAATAAAACAGTGTTATGATTTCTTTTTGTTGTAATTTTTTATGTGAACCACAGAGTTGATCTATCTACATGTCATTATTAGTTAATCGCTCAAACTTGCAAATAAAATACCGCAAAAAACGAAAGAGAACTCGCCAATACACAGTTTCAGATCGCAGAGTGAAAGAAAAGAAATAAAATATAGTTTTTATCCATCACCTAACCACTTTGTCCGTAACTCAGAACAGTGATCTACAACCCTGTCAGACGTAACAAGTTTATATTGTTGCCTGTCTTGTAAAATGGTTTTTTCCACCGCTCGCCGCAAATTCCATTTCCGTAGGTACCGCCTTTGTATCAATCAATCAAATTCTGACACGAGACATACTGTCGAAAAAAAATTGGAGGAGACAGAATTAATAATAAAACTAGGATAAACTATTAAAAGTAGTACCAGTTTTACGGAAAAGTCAAAGTCAACGAAGTAGTAAAAGTTTCACGAAACAGTAAAAGTCAACTAGCAAAATACACACAAACACACAATCTTTATAGATAGCTTTAGAAATAGCATAAACATAGAAAAACTGCGAAGGAAGAAAACTTACTAGTTCCCTCTCATGCTTGATCTGAGTTACCTACCACAATATCAATTACAAAGACAGACTCTTTTGTATTTGTTGCTTGTATTTGGAAGAAAAAATTATATAAAACCCATTTTCCATGTTTTTAGGTGGCTTTTATAAGCTTTGAGGCCTGTTTTTTTTCATTTCTGCAACAAATAATCTTGAATCCTGAATCTTGAGTGAAATTTTACTAGCAAAATTACGAAATTCCTTAATTTTTGTTATAGCTTTATAACCTTAAAAGCTAACAAAGTTAAGAGATCGTGTGTCCGCCTACGTCCTGATTTTCTTGATAAAACCGTTTTATTGCCACATTTTCACCGATAAATCTTTTTTTGGTTGCCTTCATTTGTCAATCTTTATTTACTGCTTAAAAGCTTTTACCTCGCGGCGGGTGAATTAATGTGTGATATAATGAGAAGAAAGACATGACTGACGCCAGTTCACTTATTTAAGAGGTCTGTGAACTTCGGTCGTTTTCACATAAACGTTCAATGGTTTTTTCAAAAACAACACTTGATTTTGACAAAAATAAGCGTAGTTTCAACCTAAGTTTAGTGTGTTTGTTTAAATTGGAAATTTTAAATTAGTTTTCCAAACATCAGTTTTTTCACTAACAACGCTATAAAATCGGATTCGATCGAAATTTGGCGAAATCTCTCAGTTTTTAGGCCGTCTGAAAGCCTCTGACACAGTTTGGCGGTTATCGTTATTAAAAAAACTACTCGGGTTTTTTAATTAAATTTCTTATTTGACCCACGATAACTCAGTTATATAGGAGTTTTGGCGGGAACGTGGAAAAGACATGTTGCTTCATTTTGTTATATTACTAAACTTGTGTAATTTTGAGTGTTAATGTTTATTTTAAGTGGGGAAAATAACCATTAAGTGCTTGAGGACGTGCACGAGTGTGGGCAAATCATAAAATGCAGTGAATCGTGTCATTTCGTGTTGCTTCCAAAACTCCTTAGAAAAGCCTCTAGTAAAGTCTCCACTACTTTACTGAGGCATGTATCTACTCTATCCACTTGACACTGGCTAAATTGTGGCAACCCCGCAGAAGCCCTATACAAAAATTGAAGTTGAACTCAGTTATAAATGCCAACCACGATCGACTATCGAAAAAAGTTCTAGTACTTGATATGAAATTAAGAAAGATCTAGAATACTTTAAGCCAGAACTAAGTAGCAGTAGGTGTAGGGAACTAATTTGAGCACACATCCATTACTAAACGTGCTCTGAGCCGTTTCTTGAGTAGGTTCAGAGACGTGCCAAGAAACTCAACTCGATTAGACAAGAGAATGTCTAGAATAATTCTAGATCATTTCATTGCTAGTCTGTCGAATTTTTATAGTAATATTTTGAAGAGTATATTTTGCAAGTTATCGGTTGAAAGAAATTAGAGGAGACTTTTGCCCAGTAGTGGGATACAATAGGTTCAAAAATATAATACTTTTTTAAACTGCCAAAAAAACCTCACTAATATATTCAGGATAATAGTTCTGGTGCACCCAAAATTTTCTGTTAGGTCACTTACAACACAAGCCTTACTAAAGTTTATAGCCCATGGCCACGGTAGCGATCATCAAATGACCAATCATCGTTACTGTTTCATTTCAATCGAGGGCTATGATTGGGTGTTCCATTACCACTGGCCATTGTAGACCGGATGGTGATTGGGCCCCTACTCTTTGACCACTGGAACCACCATCGAAGACACCGTCTATATCCTATTCTGGCAAGTGAGATATTATCGCGGTCACTGTCGCTCTTAATAGAAATGTCATGAGAGTGAGAGTGACCTTGCATAGTAACTAGTAACTGACAGGTTTTAGATTTACCTAGTATTTTTCATCTTGGTCATTCAGTCTAACAAACAAGAAAGTTTCGTTTGTTTTTACAACCAACCTTCCAAAAGAAATGAGATAATGCTGACAACTTAAGAAATACCTCGTATTATATGACTCACTGAGTCAGCGATCGCCATTCAGTCAAAACAACACACTGAAAGCATGTTCAGACTCTGACACTTTGTAATTGTATCATAGCATAGCATAGTTCAATAATAAATAAATAGCTTTGTTTGGCTAAATGGTAGTATATATTCGCCTTTTAAGCCAGAGGTCCCAGGTTCAATTCCCGGCACATCTAGCTTGAATGATGGTTTTAAATATCTGCTCTGGGTCTGGGTGTTAGTTGTATTTTGTCTTTGTGTGTGTTCCATGGCATCCCCGACACAGGGTGTCCTAGTGGGAGCTATGAGTGTGAAGCTTTTACATTCTTCTTATTGCCTATAGCAATATTAATATGGCTTCCTAGTATGTGCAGTCGTACATATAAAATTAGTGCATATACTCGTATGTATCTTACATATACAGGGTTATTCATAAAGGGTATGCTAAGCCGAAAAGGGCTCATAGTACTCATCGTTATGAACAACTTTTACTATGGGACCAACCCAGAATTCGCGAAAAATAAATCAGCTGTTCCGTACATTTTGTCGAGTGTCATTGACATTTTCCTATGGAACAGCTGTTTTTTTTTTTTCATGAATTTCGGGTTGGTCCTATAGTAAAAGTTGTTCATAATGATGAGTACTATGAGCCCTTTTCAGCTTAGCATACCTTTTATGAATAACCCTGTATATTAACACTAACATTAACACATATATTATTATTAATATTTTATAATTATCATATTATCGATAGTTAAATACCATCGCTGTTTGAAAGTAGTATATTATGTAGGTGTATAAGAGTAATCCAAACACTATCCTGTTTCTATTTGGTAAGTTTCCCAAATTTTACTTTGTCACGCGCTAGACGCTCGCTGTGCAATTCATGTGTTCTGCTGTATTTTTTGCATAAATAAATCGGAGCGTGTTCTGCGAGATACTCTGGGCATATTTATGCGTATAAGTTTTATTTGTTTCGCAAGCCACTGAGTAACAGTGCAGCATATGTGCCACTGTTGAATGGGACTGTTTAATTTTTTTTTATTCAAAAATAGGCTTGCTTTTGACCGCCATCCTGCCTGATGGGAAGCAACGATGCGGCCTATGATGGAACACGCTTGCCTAGAAGATACTGATTTACTCTCGACTTGAAAACACCCATATTACCATCGGGGAACACCCATTCAGGCAGAACATTCCACACTCGTGCGGTTCACAAAATGAATGTGGAGTCAAAGCGTTTCGTTCGGGTAATTATCAAAATACTGCAGTGTCACTAGCACGTAGCAACACAATAGCTCAATGACACCTAATTATTTTGTAACTAAATCTTCGAACTGAGAAAAATATAGCTTAATATGAAAATACCCTCAAAATCACCCCAAGCAGGGCTCGCAAACATTTTCCATAACCTGTATCCCATAAATCTTACTTCGAGGAGATCTAATCGGAAATAGCCGATTTTAGTGGCGATAGTAAAGAGCTGCGTAAAGCTGACCGGACCGCACATAAATTTCCTCTTTTTCATAAATCAGTCGGGATAGAAAAATGTTGGTGACACTGGTAAGATTCGCAGTGTCTCGTGCTCCGTTTGTGCTGATCTAGTGCCTTGATCTAGTTGTAAGAAAACACTTAAGATATCAGCACCTTTAGCGTTTTCTTCATCCCCTAGTGAAGAATCCCTGGTTAAGAAAGTTCTAATTTAGTAGTTTTCTTGGAAACCCTGTTGTGGTTTGGTGAGAAAATAGAAACATAATTACGTCGAGGTATTATTGAAAGGTTAACCTCAACAAGAAAAAACTACTTTATTTTTCTTTTTTTTTCAAAGATAAAACTTTTTAAAAATTACAATAAAACCAAATAATGTCAAACCAACTCGAATCAGACCAAACCAAACCACTAAACTATTTCATCAACCCGCACGAAACGCTTTTATTAAGCGAATCGCCACAATGTGATGCTTTACCAGAGTGGGTGATAAATAGTATAATCTGGGTGCCATCAAGTCACGAGTGAATCGGTTTCTACTAGACAAGCATACTCCATCGTAAACCGCATCATTGCTACCATCAGGCAAGATGGCGACTAAACGCAAGCCTATAATCGAAAAAAAAATTTTTTTTGACTCTGACTGACACAAACATGCAACAGAAAAAAAAATAGCATCCCATTCCAATAAATAATACACGTTTTATTGCTTCTTTTATTGTTATTGGATTACGTTGAAACTGTAAGGCTTCTGATGGCGACCGTTACGAGAGCCGATAAAAGAAGGCGGTAATAGAAAACTGATCCGAAATGGATTTACGGTGACCGATTTGTTGAGACTGTCTGTTTGGTTTTTGGTACTCGTAGGTAGGTACTTTATGAAGTGTTGGGTTAAAAAGTATTCTTTTTTTTCCGTCATTTTAGGTGAAATTGGTACTCATAGAAAATATCTTAGTGAACAAACCTTCTTCTTTATTTCTTCTTTCATTCTTCTTTCTTGGTGTGAACAATAAAGAGTTTATCTATCTATCTTAATTCTCATTGGCCTCTCATCTCATTATATAAAATTCTCGTGTCCCAATGTTCGTTCCCATCCCATACTCCTCTGAAACGGCTTGACCGATTTTTATGAAATTTTATATGCATATTCAGTAGGTCTGAGAATCGGCTACTATCTATTTTTCATACCCCTAAGTGATAAGGGTTGTCCACCCCTAACATTTATTTTATTTTTTGGACATTTAATTTTTATTTTTTTGTAATGATTGTGGCTTATTTGGCATTAAAAAATACATACAACCCTAAATTTTCACCCTTCTATCACCAACCCCTATTTTTTAATAGTCACTAGAAATAATTTATATGGCAAAACAACGTTTACCGGGTCAGCTAGTAAAATATAAAAATTTCGGCCGGCATCATTCACCTTACAAAATTTATTTTTATAACGTCGACGCAAACCATGTTATAAACTTTTATATCTGTGTGTCTGTCTGACACGTCCGCGTCGTAGGTTCCAAACTTTTGATTTATCTTTAAGGCCTAACAGGTTTTTTTGATCTTCTAAGAGTTCGATCTTAGTTCAAAAAATTATGTTCAACCGTTTGTCGAATATTTATAATTTTTAATTAAATTACTTGCTATAGCAAGTAATTTAATTGGTATACCAAAATGACTTCAATTACAGTCATAATTTCCAAATTAAGCATCATAATTAATTACCTTTATTCTCCACTCGATGCAGACGTTAATGGCAACAGCGCTTTACTTACTCAATCTATCTGTAAGTAGGTAACCACGTTAACATCAAAATGATTACAGTAACCACTCATCATTAAAACCTCGTCAACTCTCCTGTCACAATAATCAGCTTGTGGAATGATAAATTACCATTTCGACAATTAATCTTTGGTATGGAATTTACACTTTGTAAGCATTCGCTTTAATGTGATTAAAATATGTAGCGGGTAATGCTTGCGTGACAGAAATTGTTCGCAAAACGCTACTCATATTTGAACACACTGTATTTTAAACGATCACTTGGCGGCGTCTTTTTGGTACGTAGAGGTAAGTATGGAAAAAGCTCAATCACTTTCTCAAGCTACTAAGTGAATGGTCAAATCTGTCATAGCTTAGACAAGCTTTGACAGATTTGACAGACAGCAAAACTTCAAAAGATGTTTCCTTAATTTTCGCGTCAATAACTTTTTTGAAACAACGATTTCTTTTTCATTTCAATAGAAACTATTTTTAATCATACTTATAAACTACAATTTTAGTAATAGGTAATAGCTATTTTATTCTTCTTTATGGTTATTAAAACTCCAAAGAAATTCAATGACTATAAAACCGATACTGAATAGAAAATATCTTTCCAATCTGGCCATTTATAAACTGGAGAGATAGATCCTTGTTATTGGAGGTTTCTTTGTGCTCATATTAGGGTGAGACTACACGAGGTCGAACGGCACGTTCGTTTATGACGACGCGACAAAATATTATACAGATACTGCTTATTTATCAAGGTATATTAAACTCGTGGCTATTTATGGATTATGGGTCACTGGTTTATCTCTTTATATCAATATTCTATCAAGAAAAATAGTAAATAACACAATAACCTCTATTCTCCAGTTCCTATGCAAATCATTTACCATTGTAGGTATTGAACTTTTGACAGACTTAAAAAAATTACATTCTTTTCATTGTTTTATAACGATGAAGCTTTGGTGGTTGTGAACAAATTTAAGATATTTCTCTTTCAAGTCAAATTTATATTTTTATGGTGGTCCCTTTTAAAAGAAAAAAATACGTTCGAAAAACGCTGAAAAGTCGTTTATTTTTGTATAAAATACTAGCTGACCCGTGCCCACTTCGTTGGGCATAATGTTAATAATCCTTTTTTAGTACAGAGTGTTATGTTTTAATTTCTAACTGCCAAAAGGAGGGTTATACGTAGGTATAGTTTGTATTTGCATGCTAACACAAAATTCGAATTAACTCTGTCCGAAAGAAAAAACATTTTCTGCGGGATTTGCGATAAACGAATTCCATGAGGACCAAGTTGCGGGAAAAGTTAGTTTGGTTATGGTCTTATTTTTTTTTTTTTTTTTAATTACTATGTACCTATTTATATTTTCTCTTATAATTTTTTACATTTTTATCTATAAATAAACGTATTTTTATTCTCATCTATCGTAACTTTATTTTTTATTTATTGTCCTATTTTATTTATATTGTGTTTAAGATTAAATACTTTATTTATTTCTTTTAGGTTTTTGGTTGCAATTTTTTTACTTGATCTTATTTTGTTAGCGTTCGACACTCGACTGTCGTTCCAATAGCTGCGATGATCTTGCATTTTATTCCGCTAGACGAAGTGAACGTTTTGCGGTACATTCCCTTGCCCGTGCTTGCGATTTTGGGGTCGTCTATTAATCACGTGACCTTTTTAGAGTTCCGTACCCAAAAGGTAAAACGGGACCCTGTTACTAAGACTTCGCTGTCCGTCTGTCACCAGGCTGTATCTCATGAACCGTGATAGTTAGACAGTTGAAATTTTCACAGATGATGTATTTCTGTTGCCGCTATAACAACAAATACTAAAAATCAGAATAAAATAAATATTGAAGGGGGCTCCCATACAACAAACGTGATTTTTTGCTGTTTTTATAGGTAATGGTACGGAACCCCTCGTGCGCTTGCCCGGCTCGCACTTGGCCAGTTTTTAGCAACCCCCCTCTCGCCCTTGGTGATATATGGTGAGGTTATAAATTACCGCCCTCAATATCACGTGTGTTTTTATTGGTACAAATTATCTTTAAAATTTTCAGAAACAAACGAAAAAATAAAAACACGTGATATTTCTCTACAATAACCCCGTCCTGATATTTCGTGATGGTTTTTTGAACCTCTTCTTCCTCTCTCGAGTCTCAAGTAATTAATGGACGATCCCTTTCTAGTCTGTTTGCAGCAAGGCACTGTGAGCGTTTGGCACTCGACTGTCGTTCGTATTGCTGCAATGATCTCGCATTCTTGTTTTGCTAGTAGTACTACGAAGTGAACGTTCGGCGCTACATATAAAAATTATAACAAATGTAAAAGTATAAAAATACGAAATAAGTCACGAAAGGTTTAAGTAGGTAGTTCTGAAAAAAAACTTGATAAATACTTACAATAAAAAGTGTAAGAGTACGATGAAAATTAAACAGTAAAAGTTAAATAAAATAATTCATAAGTAGTTCTAAAAATAACTTTTTAACTGGTACAAAAATGTAATGAGAAAAGTCAAAATATTCAATGTCGGTTGCGTCCGCTGCGTAGGGGTAGGGGCACGTTGACGACCGCAGGACTCAGCCGCGAGTTAACCTATTTCTAGATGTGTGCACGCGGCATTTATTTTTCTTCAATTTTAAACTCAATTCGTAATATCTTTTGAACGGAATGTCCGATTTAAATAATTCAAAAAGAAATCTTCAGGTATTGAAACAGTCTTAAATACTAAATAGTTTATTTAGATAAGGATTAATACAAAAGTATGTAAAACATGGTCTGATTTTAGTCGGCATTTTTATCAACTTTTAAAATGTAAAAAAGTAGTTATAGTGACGTAACTACAATAGTTGGACATATGGTATCGCGACGTTTTTTGTAGATATCAATTTGTTCTTTAATATTGTAGAACATTTTTCAGGTCTATCATCAATAGTTTCCGCAGTGTATGCGATGAAAGACATTTTATGGATAATTTTTTTACACCTTGGGTTACAATATTGAAGTTTTAGTAAGGATCCCTAATTTTTTCAGGTAATAAATATAGCATATGACACTCAGCAATAATGTGGCTTTCTATTGGTGAAAGAATTTTTAAAAGCGGTTCAGTAGATCCCGAGATAACCCCTTACAATTTAACAAATATACAAACACACAAACTTTACTTCTTTATAATATTAGTATAGATAAAAAAGAACTAGTTCATACAGCCAGTTAGTATAAACAATTTTATTTCCTCAATTGGTGGCGTTCCTCTTATTAACTCATTCACTTCGTATTTACAAAACACTATTTTGCTTTACGTGACGCACCGCTTCGTGTGCTCGTGCCCCTTTTTCATTTCTCCGACCCGGGCGCTTCATTTAAAAATTGCATCTTTTTAAAGCATAATACTCGCGCGGGCACCCTTTTTTCGCTTAACAATGATCTTTATTCCTTTGTTAAATCCCGGCACGGGCAGAGATAGTGGCTTGATTGAAATTCCACATTCAGAAGTGGGATTATTGGATGCTTATATCTGGCTATTAAAGATCTTTTTGGCGGTCTAGAAACTTTTACTTAGCATTTATGCTATTATCTATTTTATGCGACAGGACACTGTCGCATTTCATTTACCACGGTTAGCGATGTGACGTTTGTATCACAATAATTTTGATATGTAGCGGTCAAATTCGAGATATAATTCAGAAACTCCTGATTTCTGCAGTGTTAGTTTAATTTGCATCTATAATTATGGTAGAGGCGTAGTCGGAATAGGCAATAATAGGGTATGGTCAGTTATTACTAAGTTTGGTTACAAAAAGCTGTAGTGGTGAAATGCATTCTAAAAAAGCGCCATCTAGTTTTATTTGCGTTGAACTAAAACTTAACCGATTGGTAATTTCTCACCGACCAGCTATATAAATATTAATACCAAATGTTTCTCTTATAAACTTCGAAATTACCTTCCAAGTTCAATATTCCTTACAAATTAAAAATCATTCAAGTAGACAATCAACGAGGAAGAAATCCGGAAATTACTTGAATGAAACTTTGTCGGAATCTCTCATTAATTTTGTTCAATCTATGATTGATCGGGCCGTTTAATTAAATTATGTTTATTTCTCTTATTATGCAGACGCACTTTCTGTAATTTTAGCTACTGCTTCAAAATGTCGAAAGAAAACTCTTTAGGTTACCGGAATCATGAATTATTTATTAAGTTGGATGGCTAATCTTCCTAGATATGGTATGAAAGAGCGATAGAAACGAAACATATTTAAAGTAAAAAGTACAAAAAAACTAAGACAGTTAACTATGTAAACAAACATTAAAATAATGAGATACAAAAACGGATAAAAATGCATTAAAAAGGTACCAATCTCGGCATAAATGCTGAGTGCTTGGGGTACTTAGCTTGATGATGTCGATGGTTAGCGCATCAATTATTTATTATGGTTATTATGGTTAAATACATTTCAAAGAAATAAAATTATTTGTGTTTGTAATCGAGAATAAATCTCGAATCTTTACCACGTGTCTTTAGGTTTTACACAGTTTTATTAAAACTACAGTTGTAAAAATCAAAAACAAAGAGCAGTATCCTCTTTGTATGGATCGGCCCAGCTCGGACAGAAACTGGTAATTTTCAATTGTTTTCTTTGAATTTGTTGCCCAGACCATGAAATGAACAACTGAATGCGAATTTCCATCAGATCTTTATTTATTTATTTATCGTTTCCCTTTATTCCAGAGCATAATAATGTCGTTTGCATATCAAACTACCCTTTACTAGCTCATTGCCTATTTCAGAGCAACTCTACTAAAAGCTTTCAAGTGTACACTCCGAAACTGCTGTCGCAAATATTTCGCCCAAAAAATAATGAGGCCTGGACCCCACTTGAGAAAACTGCGGTCATTGGAACTCTACCAAAACGGAAACTCCTCAACCGTATCTCTAGAGCTTAAGGGCTAAAATAAGCTGTTCTTTGATAGCTTGTTGGGTAAACTGTACGCTTGTGAGTGAAATGTGTACGACCGTACGTGTGCTGGACGTTTTAAAGGATAATATCTTAGCACAGGGTTGTGGTACCTTTTATGGTCGACTCACCAAATACTTGAACAAGGAGTCGTTTAGAAAAGGTCCCTAAATGGTACGTCTTTATAGAGGTTTTATAAACAAGCTGGCGGAATGTTTTTTGGCATATTTTAGAGCTTATTCCCGACGGCATTTCGGAATTGTCGGAGATGTGAAACTTTGCGTGTGTCTAACAATTTTCTTAAATGAAAAAAGCTGGAAATTCTCCGAATAATTCTAACATTTGGAAGGTTTTATAAAGATTTTTTTACATAGAAGTCGGACCGTGAAATTTAATTTATTTGCAAAATTCTTTATTCTGGTTCTAATATGAGAAAGTAGACGTAATTTTCTCCCAAAAAAGTTATATTATTTATAACTCACTCGGCTATGAACTAGGATTAAATATCCCTTTGGCAGTCCATTACATGGTAAATCTACTTTTGTATAGTTCCTAAAGTAACCTAAGTTCCACTTTAGCAACCAACAAAAGCACTTTATCATCTAAATTAAACAACAAAAACGAAAACAAAGTAAATAAATGAAATCCCAGTCCATGATTGTACCTTGATTATGCCATCAACAAAAGATCTGGGCAATGCGGAGAGGTTATGAGTGGTCTGTGGTATCCGTGTGATTTAGGATCGCTTGACCCAAATCTACTACTGAGTTATGAGTTAATTTCCAAAAATGGTGAGTGCTCTGTGATAAGCCGAGCGAATTTGGTGATAAAATTCAAATTTAAATAATTTATTGCAATAAAAACAATTGAAAAATAGTAGCAAAAATATATATTGAGCTCAAGTTTTGAAGGCTATGGTTGACAGATCTATTTTTTCTAAAAGTATTGATGTCCTTTTCTAATAGGTTGCAATGACAAAGACGGAGTCATTTTTAGTTAATTTAGATCTGTCTAATAAAGCCTTCAAACTTGGGCCCAATAACAAATAGATAAAACGCCGCACATTGCCGTTTTAACACATACAACATCTATACTAATACTAATAATAATAATATAATAATTAATAATTAATAATAATAATCTATACTAATATTATAAGGAAGTAAAGTTTGTGTGTTTGTATATTTGTTAAATTGTAAGGGGTAATCTCGGGATCTACTGAACCGATTTTAAAAATTCTTTCACCAATAGAAAGCCACATTATTGCTGAGTGTCATAGGTTATATAAAAACCGAAAAATAAAAAGGCTTTTACGTGGTAGTCCGTTTTGCAAAGTGAATCGGAGAAAAAACGGTCCGGACAGCGCGATGGCTTCGGGTTTAATTAACATTATGCCCAACGAAGTGGGCACGGGTCAGCTAGTAGTTTATATACATAGCATACAACATAGAGATAGTATGGTTTAATTTCTTTAATAGAAACCAACAATAAATATCAAGTTACGGCAAAAAATATGGACACATTTTTTGTGCCAAAAAAGTGTAAACTGTAGTACTTTTTTAGAAAATTCCTGCATTTAGCCTGCAAGCCAAATTGGGCATGGAAAAAACTGCAGAAGAATTAACAGTGTAGAGAATTAAAATATGTCATGTTGTTACAGTTATTCGTCGGTATTCTAATGTATCTACGAGTAAATTGTTATGGTTAAACTTTGGATAAACGTGGGTGTCTATTTTATCTATTTTTAATTGATAACTCTTATTAGCAGCGGTCCACTGCTGAAATCAAAATATAGGGTTGGGTTTCACTCTCCATTATACAGGGTTATTCATAAAGGGTATGCTAAGCCGGAAAGGGCTCACACTCATCATCATGAACAACTTTTACTATGGGACCAACCCAGGATTCGCGAAAAAAAAGCCAGCTGTTCCATACATTTTGTCAAGTGTCATTGACATTTTTCTATGGAACAGCTGATTTTTTTTCGCGAATTTCGGGTTGGTCCCATGGTAAAAGTTGTTCATAATGATGAGTACTATGAGCCCTTTCCGGCTTAGCATACCCTTTATGAATAACCCTGTATGATATGAGCTGTGACATTGACAATATGCAGAGTTACCTCTAATGCACTGAAGACTTACCGCAAACAGTCTGTATTGCTTTTTTAACCGACTTCAAAAAAGGAGGAGGTTATCAATTCGACTGTATGTTTTTTTTTTTAATTTTTTTTATGTTTGTTACCTCATAACTTTTGACTGGGTGAATTGATTTTGATGATTCTTTTTTTATTAGAAAGCTGACGCTTCCCATTTGGTCCCATTTCAATTTAGTCCAGTTCTGATAATGGTATCCATGAGAAAACCATATAAGTCTTAAGTTTGCATTAAGTACGTGCGCGACAAATAAGTAGTCGGTCTCTTGAAGTCGGTTTTTGTTTTTTTTTTTTAAATAATGTTCTTGTTGTAATTCATCGAAGGTTATAGAACTAAACTTAATTGGTTTAAGCATATCAGGCTTCATGCGGTAGGTCTTTGGTGTTTTAGAATATTTAACATCATCATAATAATCATAATCAGTTTATTGGTAAAAATCAATACAGGTCGAACAGAAATTAAATAAAAATAATAAATTATCATTGATAGATAATAATAAATGTCAAAGTAAAAACAATAATCAAAATTAAACATAATCACATTCAATTAATTCATCGTAGCTATAGAAAGTCTGCTTGACAAGCCAGCGTTTAAGGCGTGATTTAAAACTGCCCATAGTGGACGCAGTGGCGCATCATCATCATAATAGAAGTATTTATTATTTATGATATTTTATTTTATCTACATACTTTTCACTTTCTTTTTTAACTTAACGCTTCTCTCACCACCCGAATCTCTCCCTAAATCATTGCGTTACACCCACACAATGCCAGTTGATTCAGATTTGCATTTTAACATAACCGCGTCTGCCTAAATATTGTTTCCATAATAATTGGGTAGGGGAGCATTGGACTAAACTGACACAGATCCGGAGTAGACGGCATGCTGAAAAGACGTGTTATTTTATTTTAACAACAAAAATGTTGTTAAAAAAACATAGGGTTGTGTTATAAGGGAACTGTATGCTTAGCCGATAAGGGCTGATCATCATTATGAACAACTTTTACGATGGGGCCAATCCTGATATAGCAAAAAAATCAGTCGTTCCATTGTTTGAGTTGAATTGTCTTTTTTCTAAGGAACAGCCGATTTTTTTCTCGATTACAATGCTTGTTCAATAGTAAAAGTGGTTTTTAATGATGAGCCCTTTTCGGATTAGCATATCCTTTTCTTGTAGCCCTTCTTAGTGTACACTAAATGTTTCACAAACTACTTATTATTTGTATTTTATCACCTAATTTAGAAATAGAAATCTAACTGGAATCTTAACAAACTAAAAATGCCTAACTGAATAAACCTAACTTCAAGTAACTAAACTAAGTTAATTACAATTTCAAAGGAAAAAAAGTTTCGTTCAAATAGGGTCTTCATTTGCAAGCTGCCAGTATTTTATTAAAAATACAAAAACTAGAAAATAGCGCTCAATTAATATTCAAAACTAACAACCTCTTTCAGTGAAAACAACTTTTTCAATATAAAAACAAATTCTCTACGCGAGTTGCATAACGCGATCCTATCTTATGAAACGCCGACGTCGCATCTTCATTATTCACGTTGAAAGCAATGATTAATGCTTGGAACAAAGTTGAAATATTAGGTGAGGTTTGCACGAGCGATTCTACCGTGATAGTCTGAGGTAGAAATGTTAGGCGATGTTTCCATGAGCGATTTTATGGTGTCGAAGGCGAAAACCTACTTTTAGTCGCTGCGTGTAGTAAACATATTACCTTCATACTAAATTTTCTGGTATTATAAGCCAAGATCCATTTTGGGTCGCTGTACCAGAAAATAAAATTAATTTCCCCCATAACCAACTAAATTAGAGTAAATTACCTACAAATCAAAATCCTTCCAAATCTTTTTTGCGTAAAAATTTAACAAACACACATACACAGTTAAACTAAAATGTTTATATGCAAATATAGCACTACAAGATTAAAATAGCGCAACGCTTTTGCACAATTCAAAGAATAAAACGGTTAAACCGGTTATCTGAACATTTATCAACTCGGAGCGATTTTGCTTTATTTCCAGGAATGATATTCAAAAGTTTATCCGGTAGAAAGCTTCGCGAATATGCGAAAAACATGCGGGAAAAAGAGGTTACACGGAAAAATGAGGGTGGAATGTGGAAGAAGATAAACGGAAGTATGAGCGTTGGAGCTAAGATTTTTTTGTTAAAATTAATGGTTAATTTAGATAACATTCAAGTTAAGGGGTAAAGAGCGCGTTGTGACATGCTTTTTGTAAGGTTCAGTAGCTATAGGGTATAAGGAAAGGGTGCCGAGGAGAGCTTGTAGTAGTCATCATTATGAACAACTTTTACTATGGGGCCAACTCTGAAATCGCGAAAGAAAAACCACTGTTGCATACCTACACTTTGCCCAGTGTCATTGACATTTTTCTATGGAACAGCTGATTTTGTTTCTCGATTTTCGAGTTGGTCCCATAGCGAAAGTTGTTCATAATGATGAGTACTATGACCCTTTTCGGTTTAGCTTACCCTTTTATTATAACCCTGTACTAACAAACTTTCTCATTTATAATTTTAACGTTAATTCTTATAAATTAAAAAAAAAACGTACGTGCAGAACGTGTGTTGAAATAAATAATTATTTCAACACACGTTCTAAAAAATAATGAGGCTCACTTCGTAATACGAACTAGTATTTTAGTTTGGTTCATTAAGTTGGTGCATGTTTTTAGGAATGCTTTAATTATTTCTACGAGTATGCATGTATTCACGAAAAGCTTTTATGAACCTTTTTTTGTATGATTTATGAGTTTAGTTGTTTTTATGAGCTTATTATAATAGCAAAAACAAACAGTAAGAGGTAATTGAGTAATATTAACTTTAATCTTAATATGATTTGCTTATCCGGAGAGCTGACTCGTTTATCAAAAATACCTGAAAATTCAAAGGTATTTGACAAATAAGCGCTTTTATGAATAATTTTTTTGAACGATGAAAATACGAAAATAATATTTAGATTCAGATTCAGATATTTTATTCGTCAGAACATGGTAGTATACAAAATAGCAAAGTTGCTTAAGTGTTAAACGAATAAGATGCTCATGTTTTTGCCACGTGTGGCGTACACATATTATTATGATTAGTAAATTGATGATTATATAACATAAATAATATATTTCTGCTTATTTTCTATTATTGCAACACTCTCTGAATAAATAAAAATTCCTAAGATTTAAATTTATCCTAATTTTTTTAACCTATTTACATTTTTTTAGGTGATTATGATTACCTAAGAAGCGTGAGGTCACAATCCGGGATAAACCACTACTTTATTCATCAACTCCAACTAATCCAGCCCCTTTTGTACTGTACCCAAAAGCTGAGCTTATAAAAAGTTATTTGTTCTTTTCCATTCAGCATGGATTACCACAGCATATGTGTTAGTTTGTTCTCGTTGAGTTTCTTACCGAAATATCGGCAAGTCTAATAAATCCCAGTAAATACTTTGGCTTAGCTGTGGATCCCTTAAATGTTGCTGTATGAAACAGATGAAGAGCTTTTTGATATCGTTTTATCCTACTTCCTACTAATATTATAAAAGCAAAACTTTATAAGAATGTAAATATTATAAACGCGAAAATTTGTAAGAGCATATGGAAGTCTGGATGTTTGTATGTTTGTTACTCTTTCACGCAAAAACGGCTAAACGGATTTACACAAATTTGGAATGAAGGTTGTTCATGGTCTGGATTAACACATAGGCCACTTTTTATCCTGGAAATCGCGGGCGCAGCTAGTATATTATAAATGCGAAAGTGTGTGTGTGAGAGCTGTATGTTATGAGAGTGAGATGATCTGGGTTGAACTGTTAAAAAAACAATGGAAACCCGAATAAATAAGTAATTTTTAACCGACTTCAAAAAAGGAGGAGGTTATCAATTCGACTGTATGTTTTTTTTTTATTTTTTTTATTTATTTTTTTTTTGTTAAGTACCTCATAACTTTTGACTGGGTGAATCGATTTTGAGGATTCTTTTTTTATTAGAAAGCTGACGCTTCCCATTTGGTCCCATTTCAATTTAGTCCAGTTCTGATAATGGTATCCATGAGAAAACCATATAAGTCTTAAATTCGCATTAAGTACGTGCGCGACAAATAGATGAATAACTCAATAGTCGGTCTTTTGAAGTCGGTTTCTGTTTTTTGTTTTGTAAAAATAATGTTCTTGTTATTCACCTTGTCGGTAACGGGATGAGGTAAATTTTGAAAACAACTTTAACTAATTCTCGCTTTAAATACTTACAAAACCGTTTACCATTCAGAAACCCAATATAAACGATTTTTTTCATTCTACTTTACGCCCAAAATCACCTTATCAATCGGCTCTCGTTTCCAATTTTCCTAAGAAGCTTTGTTACTGCAAACACTAATTATCTCGTTGGAGCTTCAGAGGGCGCTCAGGACGGCACAGCAAAATGGGCTGCGAATCGGGAGTAGCTTTCGTCAGGATCGCACCTTGGATTCATTGAAATGCCTGGTTTGTGCGCATTTAGAATGGAATGGAAATGGAACCTACTTATACTATACTGAATAAAGAAGAAGAAGAAGGAAAACTGAATAGAGTTAAGCCGGCGACTGACCTGTAACATTTCGTCGTAACGTATCAGTACAGCGAGCCGATCCGCTCGCTGTGAGCGCCGCGTACTCCACCACGCTCGCTTCGAATGCTACGTTACGGCAAAATGCTCAGGTCAGTCGCCGGATTTATGATTACGTTCAGTAGTACAAGGCTTGAAAAAATTCTATGCTGCAATTCTATTTGAAACGATATAGAAAAGTAGGAAAATGTATGGGAATGACATTTCTATAATCTATTAATAGATTCTGTATCCTTGATTCTATGGTGTGATGGTATGCTGCGTGCGTAGCAGCTACACTTTCTACGAATAGAATGCTTCGCTGCGTTGTAGCTACGCTAACCGTCTACGGACGCTACGAACTGAGCTACGATGCTACAAAACTATACAAACCGTTTCTTAGTCACTCAGTCAACATTTTTATCTTCATCTCCCCATCGCTACTTGAACATTCTCATTAAAATAATACTAAAATCTAGTGTTAGAGCAAACCCCCGTTCATGCTCGCCAGGTAAATGAATATGCAAAGTACTGCATGACGTGTACCTACTATGAAACACATTGCACGGTTTGTGCCGCCTTCTTGCATAATGTAGTTTTAGAGGTAATGTTTTTCTCTTCTCATTATAAAATTTACGTTTTCAAATATATACGTGAACACTGTACACGTATCTAAGTATTTATGATTATTATTTTTTATGTAGGTTTATATGAGATTTCTTCAATGTTGCACACCCCGTTTTTATATTTTTTTATCTATCCTCTCCATCCTAAGGTTGCCTGGAAGAGATCGCTCTTAGCGATAAGGCCGCCAGTTGTCGCACTAGTTTTAGGTGCTATAGTCCTTTTGTTTGTAATTTATGGTGTGAACAATAAAGAGTTTATCTATCTATCTACACATATTATTTTCTTATTTCGTGATTCTAAATATATATTTTTGTAAATTAATGTCTATTATTTTTGTCTGCTAACTTTTTCAATATCTACCACTCTATGGAATTTACATAAAAAGTTTCTGAAAGTTATAAGTTAAGTAATAGGGTGATATTTGGTGTAATAGAACAAAGCAACCAGTAACTTGAGCGGGTAATAATATTGTATTGTTGACTAGCCTACACGAGCTAAACCGCTAGCAGAAGCTAGTTATATCATAAAAGTAAAGTATCTATCAGGCAAATTAACTAACAGCGGATGCCCAGAACTTTGTACCCAGCGCTGAACTAAAAACTTCCATTTATAACTTACTGAGTGCAGTAATAGCGTAGCGTTATATAACTGAACTAGCGACCTGCCCCGGCTTTGCACGGGTATAAAATATAGCCTATGTTACTCAGGGATAATGTGGCATTCTAATGGTGAAAGAATTTTTGAAGTCGGTCCAGTAGTTTGTGAGTTTATTCAACACAAACATACAAAAATACAAATCTTTCCTCTTTATAATATTAGTATAGATGAGTTTTTAAATAGGACCAGACGATTCGGTAATTACTCCTTCAAACAAAGAAATTTTACCTCTTTATAATATTGGTATGGATTTAGGTAAATATTCCTCTTGAAATTCATGTTCCCTTCACCTTTGTTGGCTAATTAAAAACACGTGTACAAAGTTAAGAGATGAATTGATGATATTGTTAAAGTCCCAGGAGTTATTGTTCATATTGATATTAATATTGTTCACAATTGATATTAAATAAATAAATAAATAAAAATCTGTTTATTGGGAACAAATAACAAAAATAACAAATAACATTGAGAATCGATGACACCTGCAGAAGTATCAAACTGTGTTGCAGGTGTCAACGCCCTCCTCCGAGAATTTTACAATAGTTCCAATTTGCAATAAGTATGGATAGAAAAAATATAAATAACAAAATGATTAAAAAGTAGATATCTATATATATAAAAATGAAACCCGTTTTCCTTGGTCACGGCCTCACGCGTGAATGGCTGGACCGATTTCACTAATTCTTTTTTTGTTGTATTTGTTATTATTAGGAGAAGGTTCTTACGGAAAAAAATATTAAGAAAATCTCTCAGAAATATTGAAAAACCCTAAAAACAGCCCTTTTATTTTTCCCATACAAACGTTTTCTAACTAAAACGAGCTTTAATGCTATTGTATAAAGTTCATATTGAATTGCAAGCACTCACTGTTGTTTAAGCAATGTAGGTATGTTCCTAACGTCCAAGAGTCAATTTGCACTTTATTACCTCTGTACAAAGTTCAAATTCAATCATATCTATCAAAACAGTGTGCGTTTTATACTGATAATTTTTACTATAAATTGACAAGTTAGCATCAACAAACTATAGTTACGCAATAGCATGAGAATAGAGGCTATAACAAAGAGTTCCTATAATTATTCTCAACACCTTTGGTCACGCCATCACGCGTGAACGACTGGACCGATTTCAATTTACTCTACGTTTATCCCAAAGTCTACCCGTGCGAAGCCGGGACGGGCCGCTAGTACAATATAAAGACAAAAAGGCGGGATGGGATGTCATGAGCTATTGATTGATATTGTTCACAAGATTTAGCGCAAATCTGAAACTGAATCATGATGTCTTTTGCCAAGTTTTTTCTCTAGCTGACGAAACGAGACGAAAGCCTGGGCGATTCAGTTTAGGCTTGCCCTAAGAGGTCGTGGTATGACCTTTAACTCAATTCACGAGACAAATTGTATAGCAAGAGAGAGTAAATGAGATAAAAAATACTGTGGATGATGAACACGATTATGAGAAAAAGTTATTTCTTTTTTAATAAAAGCATCCAATACCTATGTTTCTATAGCTGGTAGAGCTCCTAGCTTGACAAGGTCTTTTAAGACCTTTAAGTAGCATAGAAATGACATCAAGGCCAGCGGAGTGGCTGGCCTATACCATATAGCTATATATGACCTCTATACAGGGTTATTCAGAAAGGGTATGCTAAGCCGAAAAGGGCTTATAGTACTTAAAAGTAATACATTTTGTCGAGTGTCATCGACATTTTTCTATGGAACAGCTGATTTTTTTTCGAATAGCTTTATGAATAGCCCTGTATAGCTATATATGTATAATTATGTATATTTTTTGGAACTTACATGTACGAATTTACTTTCCACTGGCTTTTCGGTGACGGAAAACATCGTGAGGAAACCTGCATACGTCCGTAAAAGAAATTCAATGGCGTATGTGAATCCACCAACCGGCACTTGGTCAGCGTGGTGGAATACGGCCTAATCAACCTTCGAGGGTAGACCTGTATCCCACCAGTGAGAGGATTAAAGGTTGAGAACGATATACGACCTCACCTTCCAATACTCAAAGAAGCAGGCTTCTATTCAGCATTGTGCAGCGTACGGTGTAACAACGACCCGCTTTACACCCTCGAGTATAACAGCGCATTATAACAGCGCTTTCATCCGATGTAGGTTAAAAGGTTGCATTAACGTGCCTGATACGACGCAGTCGCGGAGAAATATGGAGAAGAGGTGGCATTTGTACGACCTGAATTCGATATTTGAATCTCTCGAATTTAATGAGAAATGATTGTTAGAAAATATCGAGAGAACGAATCAAAAATCGAGCATATGCGGCCTTGTTTTGTAAGCGGAGTGGCGTTGATAATAGTGTGTTGTCGCAGTCACTCGTATTGCACAAGTAAAGTGGCGCGAGCGGGATGGCACGAGACAACCATTGCCCCCACGTTTGCAGAATAAGGCCTTTTTTTTCAATTCAATTCATTTATTCATACCATGGGATGCTATGCTATGACACTTGGTAAAGTCAAATACATTATTTTGTAAAATATAGTTAAGAAAAAAAAAACATAATAATTAAATAATTAAATAATTATATGGCTATCGGTTCTATCGGCTAACTACTTCAATGTTTGATTCAGACTTCAAAAAAAGCAAAATAAGCTATCTTTCCTCACGCCCAAGGTGACGTCACTAGCTTTCAATTTTGAAACTTCATGATGTTGAAGCCGGGTGATATAATCCGATAGATAGACATAATCCAGGTGTCTTCAAGTTGCCACTGAATAATTTTCTTCTAGGCAAGCGTGCTCCATCGTAGATCGCATCATTGCTTACCATCAGGCGAATGTCAAACGCAAGCCTTTCGCTGAATAAAATAAAATGGTTATGCCGTCTCCTCAGTCTACCTGTTCCGTGGAAGGCAGTAATGTACCGTAAACAGCCTGGGTATAAACCTACTGAACGGCGTGTGTAAGGGGTTTATGATTAACGTTTCGCAGGTTTAGATTTTATTGGCGAAAGTTTGGGTGTTTAAGGTTAGGACTGTTTAAGGGTTCGGTGAGTGTTAGTTGTTGAAGTATTTGGTTTACAACTGTGTTTTTTTCTTATTGACAAGTTTGGCTTAACAGTTAATTATTAAAAGCAGATGTATATGTGGTGGTGTGTGGTGTGCGTGGTGAGGTGTGTGTGTGTGTGTGTATTTATAAATGTATTTGTGTGTGGCCGCCAGTTGTCGCACTAGTTTTAGGTGTTATAATCCTTTTGTTTGTAATTCATGGTGTGAACAATAAAGAGTTTATCTATCTATCTATCTATATTAAATCCAGAATGGTTGTTTTCATGTAGTAATGAAAAATTTAGAAATAGAATATTTGTGATGATTTGAAAATAAAATAGATTTGAACTAAATCTAATGTAAAATTCTTTCGTGAAATATGATGAAAGTGAATATTTGATTTTTGTCTACCAAACGCGAAGTCCTCATCTTGTTTGTACTCGACTGCTCGCAAGGGGGCGTTTGTTATTCTGATGTATGAACGTTCGTTTATTTGCATGTGACCTACTGCATAAACTGTTAAATATACACTACGAGAAGTTGTTGGACTTCTCTTGGTACCCAAAGCATCATAGGCAAAATTTTGCAGCAGGTTATTTTCCTTTTACTAACAATACTCGATGTCAATACGCTCCAGCAATTTTCCTTGTAGTCAATACGAAAAGCCATCACGATCAAAGTTCTACTTCCTAACAGAATACAATCCAAAATTATTTCGTCTTGTCATTCTTTCTTTTCCTCCCCGTAGTTTGCACAGAAAGTATTAAGGGGCCCCATTTGCCAGCGTCCCCCGAGTAAGTTATGCCTACAATATGATAGGCCATAACAATATCTTAGCAGCCATGTCTACACGGACAATTTGTACGGAGGCATCACAATACCCTTGGTGATGCTTATGTCTTGTTTTTCTAGTTACATACAAGGGCTGTCGCAAAATAAAAGCTGCTTTCTGAGACTTAGCTACAAGCTTCAAGAGAAAAGGTGTTGCTATGCTGTGAATGTAATAAAAACGTTGTGAAATATTTTAGGGTCTTTCTTATAAACACTGTTTAAAGTTAGTCACTGCTAAAATGATTTTATACATTAAAAAATGTGGAAATGAGCGAGTACAATAGCTACTCGTAGCATCGCTAAAATTAGCGGTTTAAATTTCTCTCTTAGTTGGTGATTTCATCATACAGAGATCATACTTTCCAAATCTCATGTTTCTAGAATCAGCCGTTCTCATGAAATTTACGTGGAAGATTTACGCAACTCACAGTTTAAGCTGTGTGTTTATACTCATATATCAATCAAGGAATGCCTTTTACGTATACAAATATCAATAAAGAATAGAATAAAGCGTTATTTGAAAAGCACCTTAACCCCCAATGGAGACACTAACCCTACCAAAACACACATATATACGAGTATATACACATATATACATACACACATATACAAACATTCTATCTAATCCAGACGAAACACTACTTCATCACTTTCCCGCTAACAAAAAACATTCCATGCGTAAACGAGACAAAGCAAACAACCTTGCCTTGCCTTGCCTTGCTTTGACATATCAAATTCACAAACATCAAAACAAAATAGCTAGCGAGCATTATTTTGAGCAACGAACACGTCACGTTGTTCGTGTTTACATCAACTTCCTACAAACAAACTTAATTCTCGTCAGTAAGAACGCACGCCGTGCAAAACACACAAGAACTTTCTCTATGTACGAAGATGACATAAATATTTAAGGGAAGAACGCGAACTAAGAAATACGGGATTGTGACTTGGAAACTGTGAATAGAGCCAATCGTAGCTGTAAGAATAGTTTAAAAGTTATGCCAGGTAAATGGACTCGGGTTTTCCACATTTTTTACAAAATCCGACAGTCTAGTAGATGTTTGCTACTCATTTGTTATCATCTTCTAAGATTCTTATTATTCTCTATATTATATCTATATTATTAATATTCTCTATTTACCCAATGAGTTATTTGGGACTTATATACGAATTTAAATACCACTCACTGGCTTTTCGGTGAAGGAAAACATCGTGAGGAAACCTGCATACGTCCGAAGAAGCCATTTAATGGCGTATTTGAATTCCAGCAATCCGCACTTGGCCAGCGTGGTGGAATACGGCCTAATCAGCCTTCGAGGGTAGACCTGTATCCTAGCAGTGGGAGGATTAAAGGTTGCATTTGATGATGATGAAATTATCATTTCTAAGGTAGCCTGGAGGATAGCGGGAGTAGTCGAGAAGTGCAGGTAGTATTCAATAATAAAACATCAAATGTTCACAATAATCATGACTGTTACCAAACTTAATGTCTTGTTAAACCATGAACATATTAGTAAGCATCTAATTTTAAACTATTTCTCAATTAAACGTACCTATTCACTGGCAAGCAATTCAATCAAACACCGTTTGATATTACCTAACTACATTGTTACCGGAACATGACAGGTTGTATCGTATTTGACGCGGTATTTGCTGTGGCTTGTACGTCTATTGATTTTGGCAAGTCATTGATACTAAATTGCGAAGGTTTGCTTTAGTAGCGATCGATAGCTAACGCCTGCCAAGAATACTTACTATTCATGCGTGTATAGCTTTACAGTGTATTTACTTGTATTGATGGCAATATTAGTCCCAAATATGTATTTCGTTTGATATGAGGAGTTATTTAAGGTTAACTAGCTTCGCCCGGGGCTTGTCCGCGTGGTGATGAAACGGTGAAAATGAAAATTAGACCACGTGTTAATTCAGGGAATAAGCTGTTTCTATGCGTTATGCTTATTTTAGGGTGCGCCACGCGGTTTCATCCGCATGCTAAGGTGGTGAAGAAATAACAAACGTAATTCACCATTTTCCAAACAATTTCTATTCCAAATTTCATCAAATTCCGTCTAGCCGTTTCAGCGTGAAGTAACAACAAAATCCGTTTTTGGCTATTGGGTAAAAATACAGACAAACTTTCGTATTAATCACATTAGTATGATACCTAGCAGAATACTCAGTAACGGAACGAGAGTTTGGATGATGATAATGAAAAATAGTAAAAATACTGATTTTATTTGAAATAAAAACGAAACAATAAGCCCTTTGATAGTGATATTAAATTAATTAAACCATATCTAGTATGTAATTATTCTACTTGATGTTACAATGCTCTTTGTTCTCCTAAACTACAATATTAATATGTTAAATATATTCTAGACTCTAGTCCTGTCAGGCGTGGTTGGCCGGTTAACTGTTAGCGTGAACACGCGTTTCATTGAAATTAATTCATACACACAATACTAGGCTCGTAGGCTTGTTAAAATTCAAAAGTTAACTTAACCTCAGATAAAACCTCTAGAGAAATTAGTGCCATTTTATACCAAACGCTCCCCATAAATTGAGTACGTGGCTAAAATTCCGAAACTAAGTAGTAATTTACGAAACATTACGTTCGCAGACCAATACTTTGATATTACTTCATGTATACAATTTGGAATTAATATATTTGAACTGTTGGGTTTTGGCTGAATTTCATTGTATAGAAAACAATAGTACCTATAATTGTTGAGCTTACGCAGTTGAATGGGTATTTTTGTTTTATCTCAGAATTGGCATACGTCGAAGGGTGATTAGGCCGTATTCCATCACACTAAAAGCCAGTGGTAAAAAAAAATCGTGCGCAAGTTCCAAAGACGTAGTTTTGTTATCAAAATAATTTATATTTCATGTTGTTAATTGTTAATTGGCTTCCTTACAAGGTTTTCGAACAGTCTGAACTTGTCGTAAAACTTCATCGTTCACACTCAAGCCAACAATCATCCTAAAATCGTAAGTTGATTTAAAAACAAAATCGTGCGTAGGTACGTTAATTACTATTCCAATATTAACTCCGTCCTTCCGTACTTTAACCACACTATACTGTTGAATTACCTCGGTCCAACTCTGCCAATTCAACCGCTTACCGAAACTTTCCTTAATCTGGCACCGCATTCATACGAGACCGTAACGTGTTAAGTTTTATTGCGTAAGGGTCGGTTGCACAGTACACGTTAGAGTAAACCCAAATAAGATTAATAGATATAATATTACGAGGCGCTGGTACGGTCTGAGTGGCAGTCAGAAAACAATTGAAGATAACTAGAGGTCCAGATGTCTGTAGACGGCTGTTCTTAAACTATGGCGCAAAGCAGAGGCGTGTTAAACTTATGTTTGTTATTTTATTTTGAAATGTGACTTTGATTGAAAGCGTTCTTATTTATGACTAGCGGCCCGTCCCGGTTTCGCACGGGTAGACTTTGGGATAAACGTAGAGTAAATTGAAATCGGTCCAGTCGTTCACGCGTGATGGCGTGATCAAAGGTGTTGAGAATAATTATAGGAACTCTTTGTTATAACCTCTATTCTCATGCTATTGCGTAACTATAGCAACCGTAGTTTGTTGATGCTAACTTGTCAAGTTATAGTAAAAATTATCAGTATAAAACGAACACTGTTTTGATAGATATGATTGAATTTGAACTTTGTACAGAGGTAATAAAGTGCAAATTGACTCTTGGACGTTAGGAACATACCTACATTGCTTAAGCAACAGTGAGTGCTTGCAATTCAATATGAACTTTATACAATAGCAATAAAGCTCGTTTTAGTTATAAAACGTATGGGAAAAATAAAAGGGCTGTTTTTAGGGTTTTTCAATATTTCTGAGAGATTTTCTTAATATTTTTTTCCATAAGAACCTTCTCCTAATAATAACAAATACAACAAAAAAAGAATTAGTGAAATCGGTCCAGCCATTCACGCGTGAGGCCGTGACCAAGGAAAACGGGTTTCATTTTTATATATATAGATTTAAGAAAATCTTGTTTATCCTTTTGAAGATATCGTGCCAGTCGGGGGGTTGTTATATATTTAGTTTAGTACTTGTCTTAACATAAGACATCACAACGTCTACCTCTTCGCAGTTTCTAGTATAAAAGCTCTTGTATATTCTTTATGTTTGTGTATTTGTGTTTATATTCCAGGCTTAGTTTGCTAGAATAAAAACAAATCTCATTTTCAGTCGGAGAACATTAATTCTGTCTTACAAAACGAGTGAAAGCAACACATCAAATTCAAACTGCGTGTGATGTCTGACAGCTTTAACCAGTGGAGCTTAGAAGGGCGTTTTACCAAGTCGAACTCTCAACACGTTGTTTCAGACAGTGATCCGTACATTACAGGCTCACCCCGCCTCCCTTTGTTCTCATAATTGCGACTGTTAAGAACCTCATTGTGACCTCATTGTCTCTTTACTAAACGCTGAATACACTTTTAGGCTTTTGTTTTTAACGGTTCTCGCTTATTTGGGTGACATTGTTGTTTGTCAATGATTTGTATGGTTGTGAATAAGACTTGAAAGCATGTTTGAAGGCTACGTTTGAATCGGTAAGAAATTTTGTAACTGTTAAAGTGCATAAATCTTCCGATTCCAGTAATCATCCCGTCTCGATACTTTTGTATTTTTAACCTGCGGATAGTGACTTGAGCTTTGTTTTATATGTAGTACTATATTTATCTAGGTTTATAATTATGTTGTTGTCAATTAAATACTGCAATCATCAAATTGAAATTATCTACTTATGCAATCTATTCTTTTATTCATTATCCACTAAGCCAGTCTTACAACCTATCGGGAACAATAAACTTATTTACGACCCTATTTTCTTTCCGTGAAGTACATTTTTAAAATGTCCATAAAAGTGTCCGTCTTGAGAGCAACAAACAGTTTTTATAATCACAGTTACACAGTCGAATCATAAACTTTATAACTGTGAAGCGACGAATCAGAAAAAAACATTTTTATTGTGCTTCTTTCAAAATTTTATGTCGATAAAATGAACTGGGAAGGAATAAGTAGCAGTATTGTATTTAATCAGAGAATAATATAAACATTTTTTTATTAATCTACGAGTATACTGTGCCACTGCTTAGCAAAGATCTTCTTTAATTTCTTCATTCTTCTCTCAGTCTTGAGCCTGGGGTCAGCCCATTTTGTCCTTTTCAAATTTCTTAATTTAGTCACACGATCGTGCTGTGTCAACCTGGGGGTAAAACCATTTATCAGGCATACAAGCAAACCACACATATACAATGTTCTACATTATTTACAAATTTCATATAGACTCAATTAAAATTGAATTTATAAAGTAGGTAAAGTATAAAGTAACAAGGTATCATGAATTTGACATAGTAAAAGACAACCAACGCTTTTCAGACAAGATATTCTCGGAAAACTGACGTTGAAACCTGCAAAAGCAATGCGCATTTGAATTATTCTCCAACAATCTTTAAAAATTATGAGATTCTAATCCGTTGCTCCCTTCGCTTCCATTAGTTTCAGCGAGAAATAAAATTTAAACTTCTTTACAACATTCATCAAGACGTCATGAGCAAAGCTTTTGAATAATAAAACCTTCGCTCTCGCCTCTCAGAACTTTCCGTCTCGGAGACATGCTCTCTCGGTCTCATAACTTTATTATAAGAGATGAAAAGTAATTTCTTACATTTATTATTATTGCCGAAACCTCGTTTGTCCTGCTTTCTGGTAAACATCAATACTGAATTCGTATAATCTTTTTGTTTACCTTTGTAGATTTGGTCTCTGATTTCAAAATTTTGATTGTCGGGCTTGTAAGTGACAATGGATTTTACTATGAAAATTAACATGGTTTTGACACTACTATAACTTTAACTATTTGCATTTGTTTACAATACAATCACGCCTTTTTTGTGTAGTGAAAATGCTACCTATGTTATGTTACATTTACGTTGTGCATTTTGTCGTCGTTATTTGGTGCATCGGTGTTGTTTTTTTTATTATGTGATGTGTTTATGTTCATATTTATTGTCAAAAATGATTGAATTTTTAGCTACCTATATCAGGATTATCACAATCGTCTTCATAGAACCTGGCACTGATAAAGTCATTATCATGTTCCATCCCATTTCCACTCATGTGGTATCGGTACAGTAAGCACGTTTTTTTCATTCATCTGTATCATTTGTCATATTTTGATTTACTCCCTCTCCATTCGTGTCATCTTTCAGCAGTTAAATTAACAATTAATAACCAAGGACCAAAAATATGTTTTGTTAGCTCTTTTACTCAGTTCCAAAACAAAAGAATCACAAAACCGCAGACTACTTAGCAATAATGACACAATACCAAATTACACTGGTCCTTCGAGCCTTACATATAAAAAGTCTCACATAACGAGCCACAACTTTGGCCGTACAAGACATTATCGGAAACTTAAGTGATTAACCGTTCGTGAGTCTCGGATCCGTAACACAATGCCGGAACTTTTCAAAGGATCCGCATATTTTAATGCTAATGTGATTTCGTACTAAGAGTCTGTCGCCAAATTGAAGCGTCATTGTGAAACCTAAATGTTTTGTAAAAGGTATTTATTTTAGAATTTGTGTACACTTGTCGGACTTGTAATTGAGTGTAATTTCGCGAAGCCAAAGGCATCAGAGATGCTAGCTGGTAAGGCTGCAGTTTCAGCTATAACAGACGTTTTTATTTAGTCAGCGATTCACTAAGCATTTCTAAGTTTCAAATGGCACGCGAATAATGGTTCATTTTTCTAGAATAACAATTTTACAATCTTGTCGGAGGCAGGCTATGATTTTAGGTTTGGCCCCCAAACTTTTGCGAACTTTGGTAACCTACTTATTTTTAATACTCTTTACTTTTTTCGTCTATTCATCAGCAAACTTATGGATATTAATATGTGGCTTCAATTTAAATTAGCAAATATTTTCTTTTTTTGTATTCGATTTGAATTTGAAAATTTATTTCAAACATAAATCATCATTTCGTTCCCAGCAGGACCCCGACGTTGCCAAAGTCCAATCACATTTTTGACACCCAACTTCCTTATGCCCAAAACTTAAGAGGAAAATTAATATCACGCTTCTTATTTGCGCCACATTGCAACTTTGCGGTCACAATTATGTAACAGAGCACTGGTTACTATTCTGTGGTACTGTGAATTAGCGCGAATTCATATCACATTAGTTGTGAAGGATTCGCGCTAACTTGCTTTATGAATCACAACGCATTAAGGCCTGAGGTTGTACTGCGAACTCTTAGCATTAGCCAGAACTGAAACACGTTGAGTTTTGTTTCGCTTTTTTTCTAGCTGATAGAGCGAGACAAAAGCCAGGGTAATCCATTTAGGCTCAAACCTGAATAAAAAATTAGGTTTATAGAGACTAGCCCTAAAGTCACATTTGTATCAGAACTGCTGAAGGCGAGATCTGGGAGAGTGAATAAATAAATAAATAAACAATATAATTTTAAAAAACAACACTACACTTAATTATATATGACTAAAAAAAATATCCTCTCGACAAAATTAGTTAAAAATTGCTTGCTGTGAATTTTTTCCAATTTTTCCTGATACTCGTAATATTTCACTTGAATACTTTAAACCGAAATATCCCGATCGGGTATAAACCAAAGATTTAATGGTTCGAAACGTTCCTGTGCGTTTAAGCAATCGGACTGGAAGAGAGATAAATTAGTACACCCTCTGAAACAGTATATTTTAAGACAGTACATCAAGTGAGATCCCGTGCGGTTTTGCTTAATTAAATTTTGACTAGATTGACAAATGTAATTTAGCTTCTGTGCAATTAAAAATGAAATGCGCAGTGCTAAAATGATGTCACATAGATTTAAGCAGGGTTTATAAGTATGATCCGTATTATATTTATTGTTTTTATTTGTTAAATTTGTTAATTAAGGCAGTGTTACTGGTTGGGAATCTTTTTTAAAAATTTGTTCCCAACCAGTCACACTCGTGTAACAGTGTGACTGGTTGGGAAAAAAATTCCCAACGAGTCACACTGTGACTCGTTTTGGTGTGACTGGTTGGGAACCCCCCATTATTTTAATAGTTAATAAGTGCATACGCTACATCAGTTTGTATTTTAATCTAAGCCCTGTTATTTATTATAACTATAAAACAATTTTAAAAAATGTTCTCACGTGGCCCGTCGCGATTTTTCGTCGTTTTACTGTTTTCTCATTCAAGTAAAAAAGTCTTAAGTACGTACTTCAAAATGCGCGATCTTTTCCTCTGCTATCTGCTTACACTCCTCTCCCTAGGGGACGAATCGGGAACATTCCACAGATCAAAGTGTTTCTGCATAATACTTTTGAACAATGACGTTTTACCTTTGTTCCATTCGAGGTTTGTTAGCGACAAAGCCTTGTTAAATGTATGTGGGGTGGGATGTAATGAAGTGGTAGTGATGATATGCGAAAGTAGGGGAAAATTGAGAATCGGTGAAAGGTAATGGGATTTAAATTTAAATGATGACGTATTTACGGCGGGTTAAGGTTGCAAAATGATTGATAATGGAAAGAAACTCTATATTAACACCGTTAAATTGGAGTTATTAAATTTAATTGACTTACAAATTAGCGATAGAAGTGCTTAGGGCGATATTTTCGAGGCTACTAAACGGCGAGCATTTATGTCGGTTCTTAGTATCTTTGGGACTTTTTGTTTAGTAATGATGATGATAATTATGATATCTAAATGTTCGACCAAGATCTGGCATAGAAAAATTATATGATGTAAAACTAAGCGCCCTATTCTGACAACGGTTAAATTTTTCTTAATAAAAAGTAATAAGGTCTGGTCTCAATAAAAAGTTGTCCCATGTTTTTAAATTCGGCTTTACTTAATTTGGGAACTTTTTAGGAATGTGGCACTGTTTAAAGGACGGTCATAAGAAAAACTTTATCACGGAAAATGAACAAAAACTTCGAGTGTAATACAGAACGTAGCTACCACATAAATAACGTAGGTAAGTACAACGCTTCCAAAACAACACGTCGGCTAATCACAAGCGGAACCCGCGGCGGTTTGTCACGTCCTTGTATCTACTGTCACGTGGACACGTGGCATTTATGTGTGGTTTTTGGCGGAAATATTTTTTGTGCAAACAAGGTTATGAGAAAAAATGCTCATGACTGTACTTCTGTAAGCTATATACAAATACCTACGGAATTATAAAGAATAATAAAGAAAGTAAAGTATGCCAAATGGAAAAGGGATCAACTTTAACTTTGTGACCAATCCAGATATCACAAAAATAAATTCAGCAATTCCAAAAAAATACACACGTCAATGTCACTTAAAAAATGTGTGGAACTCCAAAAATAAATCTTTTTGATGGAACAGCTCAATTTTTACATACCTAAATAACGCTGGTTTTTTCATACCTTAAAATAACAGTTTTTATGGAATAGCGGGCGGAACCGCAGGGCTAAGCAAATACAATCTAAGTCATTTATCACCAACGCACTCCAATTTGGTATGCTAGTGTCAGTTTTTCTCTCTATAAATATCAATGGAGTGAATTGAATTTATTTTGATATGACTATTTGATACTTTATTTTTAAATTGTCACTCGAATTAACACTCATAAACAAAATGCATCAGCCAAATAAATTGTCGACAGACGAAACATTTCGCACACTTGCACAGTAAGCGCCATAAATTAAAATTCCATTTTTTCAGGTCATTGAACATACCGATACAACTTTAATAAATGAAATTAATGTCTTAAATATAAAAATAAATTACTTGAAAGGGTAACTGGACGTATCAGGCGTTTATTTTTATTTCATTAAAGTTTGGCTCCACACGTCCGGTTCATTATTTTCATTAATATTCAGACACGATTCTCGAGCAAAAGTGTGGTTTATTAAGAACTCTGATACTCCTAGCTCGTGTAGATCGCCTCAGGCGTCAGGCGTAAATTGCTTCACAGCGGCCCTACAAAAACAGCGCAACATTTCACAGCTAATCAGGAGCGGAACTTCCTCGGGCAGTTTGTCACGTCGCAATATCTAGGGTCACGTGTGCTATGACCACCAGTTTTGACGTTTTGCTTCTTTTAACGACTAGTTTTAGTGCTTTTGCCTTTACTAGCGCCATGTTCAACCTTTGAAGCTTAATTAAAGTGTCAAATAGAAGTCGATTCCGATTACCAGCCAGTCAGTCTCTTAGGCAATAACGCTGCTGATCACTTGATCACTTGACTGATTGATGTTTGAAAACAACAACAATCTACTATGGGTCGAATCATACAGTTACACAAACAACTATAAAAGTTGTTATGGCAGAGTCAGTATTACTTTCGTTTTTAAAGCGAAGTGTAATTAATTTGAAACTTAAGTACGTTTGGAAATTAGTAATTTTATCACGCAGTCACTATTTTTGTTGGCTTATTTTAGTATCACAAGTTTTGATAACCAATTAAAACTATCATCCTTATACTACAGCTATATTAATGTGAAAACAGCCCCCACTTCCAATAAATAGCACCATCCCAAAAAGTTTAACTAGTTTTCTCATATTTATTGCCCTTAAGTGATAACTTCCAGAGCACCTGTACCTTTAATCCTCCATTAAAAATTAAGGCGGCACTCTAAACCGGTAAATTGTGAAAAACATTGCAATTAAACTTTCATAATTGCTCTAACGACGGGATTATCCCGGTAACGGCAACTTTATGTCCACCCTAACAACATGCCCACAGTGTTTTTAACGTAATGACAGTATGGTGACGCTTAATTTTTAGAAATGCGTATTTTAGGAATATGCCTGTTTTGTCTTTTGTGTGCAACATATTTTTGCCGACTTCAAATGAAGCTTTTATGATATTTGTAGTATTATCTGCTATTCTGCAGATACTGAAAGCCCTACTTTTAGTGTGTAAATTAAGTATATTAGTGTGTAATTGTCTTTTAGTCTGTTATTTTTTGTGTGTAAGCTATCTCAAAGGTAGACAAGGCGATGAAATTTTTAGTAAACTATTTAATAACTATTTATAATAGTAAAAATAAATATCATGTAACAAAATCATTCATTGCAGGCATAAAAACCCCAATAGGAAAAATTCAAATTACAATTTAAAATAAAAGTTGAAATCTAAAAAAAAGCTAAAAAGTCTAAAAGTTAAGTAAGCAATCGAAATAAAATACGATTATATTATACGTCTAGAATAAAACCAAACGATTCAAAATATTAATTGTATAAAAACCTAAAGAATAGTCATCGATACAAGTAGGTAATATGGGAGATAAAATAAGATAAAGAAAAAAGCTCGTGCATTATCTGACTCTCGTCATTAGTACAATATTATACAATAGGTAGGTACTTCATATTGACTGAAAACTCGAGTAAACCCTCACTGATCAAATATCCCTTTGTGTTTCTTTCATAAAATCATTATTTATCCATTCAACCATTCCATTCATGAACAATGAAGACTTTTTTTGATACCGCTAAAATCACAATACAATATTATCGATGCTCGAGCAACACTGCTTAATATTTCCTTCGCAGAATCAAAAAAAACATGCACGTGTATTGCTTCTTTCTGCCTAAGGAAATGTGTTTTCTAAGATATTTTCCAGGAAGTTAATTTTTCTTCTCGATGTACTTACCTCTTTGTAGTGCTACTCTTTGATCATTCCCATATTTTTTGCGAGTTCTAACCTTTGCCTAACATCTTTTAATAAACTCCTTCGTCAAATTAAAGTACGTCGAAATGAGAATTTCATTTCAACATATTTGATGTTTTACCATACGTTTCGCCCGCAGTGAAAGTCACGCACGTCACGTTATCACTCCTTGAAAAAGATCACTGATTGTCTATCAGAGCTATTGTCGGAGTATCCCCGTGTACACGGACATAAAAATATCTATCTTAAATATAATTTTATTCGTTTAGTCGGCCTGTTTGGCTCCGCGGTAGTGTATCCGCCTTATAAGCCAGAGGTCCCGGGTTCGATTCCCGGCCGGGCAGATGTTTGAATGATGAATTTAAATATCTGTTCTGGGTCTGGGTGTTAGTTGTCCTTGTCTTTGTGTGTGTTCCATGGTATCCCTGACACATGATTTATTCCTAGTGGGGAGCTAGGAGTGTGAAACGTTTATTTATTTATAACTAGCTGACCCGGCAGACTTCGAACTGCCATACAGTACTTCTCTATGGTACTGCCTAATTAAATATAAACACTGCACAAAACACTATTTACAATTTTATACTTATAATATATTACAATTATAGGTACGAATTCGTTTCGTGTATCAGTTGACAAAAGCAAACTCATCCATGAAAAAAAAACACTGACATTGACAGTTTGTTGTTGTTTCAACTTTTTTTTAATTTTATATGACTTGGAGTCAAATCCTTCGAAATTTTAAAACAAATGAATGAACTATTCGATTTCGTTTTCTTTTTTTTGTTTTATCTGTGCTCCAACGCACACTGTTTTGATAGATATGATTGAATTTGAATTTTGTACAGAGTTAATAAAGTGCAAATTGACTCTTGGACGTTAGGAACATACCTACATTGCTTAAACAACAGTGAGTGCTTGCAATTCAATATGAACTTTATACAATAGCAATAAAGCTCGTTTTAGTTAGAAAACGTTTGTATGGGAAAAAGAAAAGGGCTGTTTTTAGGGTTTTTCAATATTTCTGAGAGATTTTCTTAATATTTTTTTCCGTAAGAACCTTCTCCTAATAATAACAAATACAACAAAAAAAGAATTAGTGAAATCGGTCCAGCCATTCACGCGTGATGCCGTGACCAAGGAAAACGGGTTTCATTTTTATATATATAGATTTTAAAACGATTTCAAATGTTTTTTTTAATTCCCAATAATTTTATACTCTTAATTATTATTGCGTATTGTTATACGTAAAAGAACACTTATGAACATAATACTCGTATTAAAGCCGTAAAGAAAAGTATTATTTTATTCGGTGATAGGCTTGCGTTAGGCCGTCATCTTGCCTGATGGCGAGCAATGACGCAGTCTACGATGAAGCATGCTTGCTGAAAACAATCTGACTCACTCTCGACCTGAAAACACCCACATTATAATGTACCTATATTTAGGTATAGTGGAACACCCACTCAGACCTTTCTATCTCGCTGCCCCGTGACAAGTTTAAAATAAAAGCCAACAGCTTGTTACGAATCCGAGTGAACACGACCGAATAAATACGAGAGCACAATTTCAATCATGCTTTTCTAAGCGCTAAAAGCTCGACTTTTTTATTTTAAAGCACTTTTTGAGCTTTGCTAAAACGCGTCAGTTCCAATTTTCGTTTAAACCAGCTTGGATCGCTCGTAGTTTTATGATGTTTGAGCATTATGACGACAAAGACTTTTTGATGAGATAGCTTTAAATGAAACTGTAATTTTTGCAATGTGATCAGTTTTGAAATTGCCTGGATTTCGTTTTATTAGCAGCACTTATCGAGTAAAATGGAAGCAGTCGAAAGAAATACCACGCGCATAAAAATTATCGTTTTGATATTATTATTTTTACCCCTATAAGGGTTAAACTTTAAAAAATATTATTAAGATACACTTCTGCGGAGCATTTGGTCTTGTTCCAGGTATTTGTTATCGTATAACATTCCGGTAACATTTTGGGCTGAATGAGAAATGTCAATGGAAGAGGAATTTGCGGAAATTCCTTAAAATTATAATCCTTTGAAAGCCTAGTGCCGAAAATTTCTAAAATATTTTTTTTAACATTTTCGTATCTTAAAAATAAAAATAGAACAATCAAAATAATCAAATTAATAAATAAAAGAACACAAGGACATAGTCAAATAATCATGTTTTGACAAATCGAACCGGGTTGTCTGGTCTCTATGATTCTACTATAAGGTCGAACATTGTGGTCTTGAGATTTAATAGTCCGAATGTTGCGACTCTGTCCTCGAATTACATGGAGAAAAAAGTTTACATAGTCCGATTTATCGAACCACGCGATCGAACCACGTGGCCATATGATAGCTGATTATTCTTCATGGAGTATACTTAAAATCCCTCGTAACGCAAACAAAAAAAATATTAATAACTTTTAGATACCTTTTATTACCTTATCACCTAACACCTCCATACACCTAGGCACAGAATAAATAATCGCGCTCAAAAGCCACAGCAAAAAGAACACATTGGGCGCAGAAAGCCTCTTGTTCAATATTTGAGCACTCTAAAAATTTAAATTCTCTCGAATATTCGTTCCAAGCTCAAAACGCTCTGATGTGCCCACATGCTCCAGTATTAGAACACGTGTACTGTCCCGGATCAAACGTGCCGCCGCATGAATATCGGCCAGGAGTAAGTATTAAAATAATATCCAACGGGTAGGATTTACCATGTCGTACGGCGGGGAGGGTGCTGCATTGGCCGGAAATTGGACGAAAAAGTGTCGATGAAACTTTTGTCGGCATGACAATACTGCATGTGACAATATGATGAAAATAATGACAACTACATGTATTAATCAAATTGAATGATGATCGTTTGAGTAGTTAAAAGTACAAGCGTAACAAGCAGAAAAACATATTCGCATTAATAATATTAAGTGGCTGCGCTCCGCGGCTTCACTAGCGCGGTTATGAAAAACTGTGACGATGATGAAAAGTAAAGTTTTAATCTAGGGTAAGTTATCTTTATTTCAGAATTTCATTCAACTCCGTCTAGCCGTTTCAGCGTGAAGAAGTAATAAACATACTAACAAACTTTTATTTTCATAATTATTATAGAGAAGAATTAGGATGAGTAGAAAATACGACGACGAGTAGGAACATCAAAATACAATTTAGAACAAAAGAGGTAAACTCGTTCGACCAAGTCATTTAATATTCTCCATCACCATATTCGGTAAAAGTGGCCGGATAGGAGCAATGCCGGATGCATGCCGGAAGCGCACCCACTCTACTGAATAGTATTCCGTTTTCACAAACAAACCATAAATTTGGAGATTCAAAAAGCTTTTATCTCTTTGTTTGCTGGTTGTTTGGGAAACGCAACGTCGATGTAAAACGGTGATGCCTGTAATCTCAGCTCGATATCGGTTTTCTTTTTATTTTTGTAGCAAAATACATTAAAATCTTCACTACTACAGATATATGGGCCTTATTTAAAAACCTTGCTTAAGTTTAATCTCTGCTTAAGATTCTCCGTCTTGTTTTTGCATGTGACGTTTCACGTCAGCAAGAAGTTGCCGGAACATTTTAAGCAGTCACTAACTTTAAGCAGTGTTTAAGACTCGATTGATATTTTCCTATCACATCATCTATATGACAAAGACGATAGTTTAGATTAAACTTTTGCCCATCAAAGGTTAATTTACTGAAAAACTATGCAAGTTCCTAATTTATACTGTCCGATATTAACAAACATTATAACTGAAGTAAAACCCACCATAAAAATGTTTGCAACACGTTTGCAACAAAAACTTCATTTTACTATCAATAATTTTTAATCCCTGAACAACAAGCATTACACTGAAAATTATGGCAAAAATTAATGGCAGTAAAATATTAAAGTCTGATTCTCACAAGCGGCAAAACTATAGAAAGAGCTATTAATTTTAGCAGTAAAAATTCGCCGTAAAAATAATCTTAACGTGTTTGCGAGAGAACTACCAGGCGACAATAAAATGTCAAGAGGTATCTGTCAGATTGAAGTAGAGAACCGCGATAAATAGAATGAACTTGTATTGAATGAGTCAGTACGTGAGACTGAATGAGTGATGATAGTGGTTGGCTTGCGTGGTACTCCGTATACTTTGTCTGAGCCGTATACTCATCGTACATGACTCTAAGTCTGCAGAGTATGATAGGTTAATTTCCTAGCTTCAAAAAACAATAACATTAGTTTAAAATTTTAGAATAATAAATTAAACATACGACTAGGTAAAAGGCGTCAGACTTTTTGTAAGAAATTCTTACAAAAGTGTACCTACCTATATTCTTACTTATTTGTGCGCCGTGTCGTCGAACGATTACGACCGTGAAAACTTTTCCGTGAATGACTACAACCTTCGCGATATAATTATGCAGTTATTCTCCCGACGTTTTTCATCACCGAAAAGCCTGTAGTACAATTTATATTCGTACATAAGTTCTATAGAACTCAAAGATACTTGTCGTGGTTTGAACCCGCCACCTCACGAATGCCAAGCGACTGTTCTCACACTGTGCTACACTGTGCTTTTTCCAAACTTTAAGTACTGCTAAATCTAACTGTATCATTACTGCGAGGACGTCGTTTAACGTTATAGCCTAACTTCTAACGAGCGTCGTAAACTCGGTATTTGCTCAGTTGCTCACCTCCAAGGTAAAAATGTACGGGTTTTATCGTAAAATCCTATGATGTAACTCTTTGCCAGCTCTGATGTCCTGGTAGGTGCGGTGTTTATGTCCCGGTTAACTGCCTTGTTTATTTTACTTGATGCTTGTATATTGGGGTATTTTGTACGAAACTGGGTATTATTTGAGGTTGCTCGACGCATAGTTTGTGTATAATTTTGTTTTACTTAATAAGTTTGTTTTGGTTAAATTTTGTTGGTAAGTTGAAGATCAATCTCAAAACTAGTCAAAACTATGTTCACCATAGAAAGTGTAAATAAGTATCTAGCTTGAATGACAAGAAGTGGTCCTTTTTACGTCCAAATCAACATTTTGTCAATTTTTTAAAATAAATTTCTGTTTTGTTCACAGGTACAGTGAATTCGCTGAAATCTCTGCAAATTCATGTCCCGAAGGCCGTCCTGACAGGCAACAACGCTGAGCTCATGTGCTCATACGAGCTAGAAGGTATGTGTCTAAAGTTTTATCTTAGGAACATTTTTTAGACCAATCTATTTAGTTTTCCAACAGACTAGGGTTAGGTAGGGTGGGGGGGGGGGGGGGGTTCCAATATCATGTGATCGAAAGCAACGATGGATTTGCAGCTGTTGCACGCTTGCTGAAATATTAATTTACGTTCTTTTTTATGCAATCTCGAAAATATGACGTAATAGATGCAGTGCAGGTAATAAGTTTCAAACTTCTGTTTGATTAAAAAGGTGGAATGGAAACATTTCGTGAGTTTCTAAAAAAAAATCAACCTAAGAAGGAAGAAGACTTAAAAGTTGCCTTTTTTAGTATTTTAATAGCATTAACCTAAAACTGACTCAAGCCCTAAAAATTAGATTAAAGAATGTAACTTAATGTTATATTTATTCTGTGTTCAGGTGCCCAGCTGTATTCACTACGATGGTACCGCAACATGATAGAGTTTTACCGGTACGTGCCTAAAGAGTCGCCGGCAACAAAAGTCTTCCCTGTTGCTGAAATAAAAGTTGATGTAAGTATAAAATAATTATGTTATTAATTGTAACCTTCGATGGCATTAAATCAACCTTTAATTTGCCCACTGCTGGGATATGAGATCTACACTCGAAAGGTGTTGAGGCCGTATTCTACCACGCTAGATTTTATGCTTGGTGCCATAGTTAACACTTTGACTGCGGAAAACACATACCTTGTGTTTTCCTTTGTGCGACACGAGTGCGGCTCCACACGCCAGGCGCGTAAAACACAACGCATTTGACTATTAGCCGCAGTTAAAGTGTTAAATCGGTTCTCTTATTATTCACGGGTCTTTGATTATTTGATTTACGCTTTGAATGAAGAGAGCTCGGTATCAGACTGCAAGACCGAGACAGAAATATCGAGCATCTCTTAAAGATTGTGCCCATTAACACGGTTCCAGTTTTTTCCCCGTTGCATACAATAACATTGAAGCAATAAATAACTGGCATCGTCTTAACAACATTCTAATCTACTAGGCTATTTTTCTATGCAAGACTGTTCTTGGTATACATAAATAAATTGCCAACCCAAATATGTGAAATTCTTGAAGCAACATTTAATTTGTTTACTAGTATCATTGTGCTAACAATTCTTAAAGCGCAATCTCTTCTTAATTTATTGCGCTTAATTATTTGCATTTAATTATTGCTCTTGCATGTGAAAGTAACTTGCATCGTGTAAATGGGCCTTTAGTATCTCAGCAATAGGCGAATACGTGCTGATAATGATGAATGATGACGACGATAAAGAGGACCATTAAAAGCACCTCGCACCACAACTGAAGCATCAAAGTACTACAGTATCGAACAGCCTCTTGTCCGGATTTGGTTTGCAAATTATCGAATAATCAATCAATCACCGGACTCCAACGTTTGCATATTTCGACAAAAGCTTCGCTCGCGGATGCAGAATACTCCAATTTCAATAACAAATATGATCAGCGACGCGAGGCTTGTTCTAGTGTTTGCTTAATCGTTCGTACACGGTGCACGATCACGCCTGATTGTAACTTGTTCGGATTTTTTAGGCTATGTAAATAAAATAGTGAAATTGAAACTCTGGTGTTGCTGAATTGGATTTTTTCGTGTCTGTTTATTTGAAGACATGCCATTCAATACGCGCTAAAGATTAAAACTAGTAGTGCACTTATCAATTTCCACACCAGATCATTGCCCGACCAACACGCAGTAAGAAACAGTACGGTAACGCGCGCTGTAGACCTTAGTTAGTAGTGTCTCCATAGTCGCCTGTGCGGTCTACTACATTAGGTATACACTAAGCTCAAAAGGACGTAGATACCCACAACTAGCCAGCGATTTTCAGTGGGCTAGAATTTTAATTCAGGAGACGAAAAAAAAAATTATAGGATGAGCAAATAGAAATGTTTTCTCTTAGAGAATGAAGTTACGAGTAGATTGATAGATACCGATTATTTGACTATTTTAACTATATTTTTTACTATATTGTGTTTTTTTTTTTTTTATACAGGTGGCAGCATCAGACCAGAACAGGGTGACGTTGACGGAAGTCGACCGGACCCTCACTGGAGAGTACCAGTGCGAGGTGTCGGCTGACGCGCCGCTGTTCCACACTGACATCAAGTCAGCTCAGATGGTGGTTGTTGGTGAGTTGATGGTAGCTTGCATTTGTTTGTTTTTTTATGTTACTGAGTGACGAGACGAGCAAATTGCTCGCCTGATGTTAAACGTTACGTTTGTCCATAACAGGTCTGCAAAACCCTATAAGTGTTTAATCTTTACATCTTTTTTTTTGTTTTTTTTTTTGTGTTTGTCTTTTTTTTTTGTTTTTAACATACGATTTAAGAAATACCAAAAAGTTCTTAAAAGTTCTAAGCTGTTTTTTGGGATACTCAGAATGTTCTTATTAACGTGCCCGGATCGCATAATACTCGTACCTACAGTATAGCACTTACGTCCAATTAATAATTAAGCAATTAGGTCATCTGTTTGTGTAAATTGAGACAACGAATTAATCAATTCGGTAACATTTTGGGAGGCTTCAATTTTGAGAATTGATTTCCAACTTTGACAAATTATCTTTGAACTAAATACTCATTTTCAATCGTATTTCTAATAATTGAGGAAATCAGATATTGTTATTTTAGTACTATTATTTACCTACTAATAAAATATCATAAAGCTCAGGGCGACGAGCGCAGTACTGTGCCGCGCAGGGTCTTTAACTGTAAGAGTTTAAAATTCTGCGTGGCGCAGACGTGACGTTTAACATCAGGCGAGCGATTTACTGGTCTCGTCACTCATATAGGCATAAAATAAACGGCTGAAAATAAGCTTGCTGGTGACCCGTCGCTGGTTTGCACTAATTTTACTATTAAATAAATCATTTTACACATTTTATTAAAAACTTTTATTTAACTTGCAATGTATGTACATATACATATGTATAATTATGTTTGTTCGGTTGCAATCTTGCTACTTAATTTTGAACTACTTCCCAATGTCCCATTGTGCTGAAATTTAGTATACATAAGTAACTCCGACGCCAATGCATTAAAAAACTGTTTTTAAAAATATTTTATTTAGGTCATACAAAACGAAAACTAGCATTCAAAAGTCTTTCACTTTCCAATATTTTTCATAACAACCAAGATACCACTGAAAGTAGTCAATGGAGCTATTAATGAACAGATAAAACCAGTGATAAAACAAGATGATGAAGCATGGATGAAGTTTGATAGTGCTGTAACTTCTTGATTAACTTTTAAGGGCGATGAGGTTTGGTCGAGTCATCTAGTGAGTGCTACATTTTAATCAGTCGGTAAAAAACCTGAAGATGAAAATGATAAATGGATGAAAATGATTTAAATGCGCGTGACGCTCTAAGCTTTAGAAAAACAAATTTGTGTAAGAATTACGCAGAGATAAGAAGATAGATGGATTAATTAACTGTAACTTTTACTGATGCATAGGTAAATGCTTAACTTTCATAAAAATCTAACTTGTGTGTTTTATAAAAGTTGCACTTTAAAAATGTTTTGTTTCACTTGTTAGATGATTTATTTTGTCTTCCAGTCGTGAGTCATCGGTTTCTTCTAGGCAAGCGTTCTTTATCGAAGACCACATCATTGCTTACTTTCAGGCGAGATAGCGGTCAAACGCAAGCCTATCACAAAAAAACAATCAAGCCAAAATATTTTTGTCTAATTACTCAGTTGAAAAACATAGGTTATTTTCTAACTCTCTTAAAAGAGCTTAAGCATGTTTAAACTCAAAAGTTCGATAGAACAATCTTCGCCCCGCATCTGGAAAGTTCGCTTAATTTGTTCCGCTTTGAAAAATGTAGGGTAACACCAGGGCTTCCAGCGATCAACGTAAATAATTGTTTTCCGCCCGAGCAATGCGGGGTAAACGAGTTGGGTGGAGTGAATTTTTACAGTCTCTGAAAAAGGATGGGGCAGTTACACAAGGCAACTTTTTGCAGCGTTTCTACAATGGTTCAGTTGCGATGCAGTGGCTATATTAATAGCTGACCGTCTTTTTGCGGTACTTCTGCATAGATATTGTACAATGATAACACAGCACACAAATGCGATTACATACAGTATCAATTCAAACAGGATGTACCTAGTGTTTTAACACCTTTATCTGAACAGCTGAGGTGTCGAAGTCATCTGCGTCAGTTTTTCCGAACAAGTATTTATTTACAGCTCGGGGTTGGTTAAATAAGATTGTGGTCAAACGCATACCTAGTCTGATGTAAAAATAAAAAGCATCGAATCGAACAAGAAATTTTATCGATTCAAACCCCATAGGTTAGGTTATAGTAGGTATCGATGCAGACGCGCTTCTCTCTGGATCAATAAAACAATGCGTTTCAGACGATACCACGATTTGCGTACGTATTTTATTCAAGTGTCGTGACACACTCGCGCATCTCACACTCTCACAGACGGCTGTTTGAATCTCTGCAAAGTAGCCGTGTGTATCCACCCTTACGTCTTGCTATAAAAAATGGCGTAAATGACGAACTGGCAAACTGTGCGATGTCTTGGGGATTTCAACCAATAAGCACTGTGAACAGCTTTTTTCAATCTAATTTTGGAAGATACTCTCTTCTTGATGTGCTATTCTGATTGAAATCGTGGGTATTCTCAAGAACGAACTTACTCGTAAATAACGTTAAAAGTACTATAATACCCTTCATTCGTTTAATTAATTCGTTCCATATTTAATAGCGTTACACTAGTCGGTGGAGAAATTTCCGGCTACGAGGTCCTTTGCTAGTGTTTTTACCTTCTAGAAAATAAACGTAGAATAATCTTGGGGCATTCCGTGTTTTATTTCTGTCTTCTGTTAGCTCGATCGAGCAATGCAAAGCAAACTCAATCCGGCGTTTTTAATGAAGGGAATATTCTTTATTATATATAGTTCCTACCTTTGGTTAGTTTAAGTGAAACATTTCCTTATTTCGCTTTCCTAAAAAAAACATGACCGACTCATTCCTGACTAAAAAACTCTGATCAACCGCAAATACCATTTGCCAATCCGAAATTAACTGAACTGAAACGTTTGTTTGCCTTCAATTTTTTCTGACAAACGCCAGCTGCGTTTTGAATATGCAATATTTCAGCGTACCTAATAAAAGGCTTTGAATTCGGAGAAAATATTACGAAAACAGACGGCAGTGTTGAATAACATCTGCGCTTGGCTTCAATTTCGAGATTTGTTTTCGATGAAACAAAAGCTCTACTAAACTGGTAGCGCAATTTAACCAGTTACCAAGAAGTTGATTTCTGGCTTCGTTATTTAATATTTGCTTTAAAACATTTGTACAGTTTCACTTCACAAAACTTTGGTCGAAAAACGTAATACTCGTAGAAATGTGTCATTACGTAACGGTCTGTAGATGGCCGATCATCGGTTAAATCAGTAGTTCTGCACTGTAATTTCAAAACGTTGAAATATTTGTATTTACTAAAACACTACTTCATACGATGATAGATTTGTATTTGACCGCCATCTTGCTCGATGGTGAGCAATGATGCTGTCTACAGAGGTGCACGCCGCCATCTTGCTTCATCATCATCATCATCATCCATTCTTTATCCCACTGCAGGGTATAGGCCTCTCTCTCACTCTGCCATCTGCCTCGGTCCTGCGCCAATCGGATCACTCGTATTTGCTCACCATCTAGCTTGATGGTGAGAAAATACGAGTCTACGAAGGACCACGCTTGTCTAGAAGTAACCGATTCACTCACGACTTGAAGACATCCATATATAGCGAGACTACTGATATATTGTATAGCCATTGAATACCTAGTAAAGATGCGTTACCTGCTAGATATTATGACAAACTTTGCAACAAAATCCTATTACTACAACTTATCTACTTAATTCTACAAGTACATATATCGTAGTCCAATTATCTTCATTAATCTAATTACGTTAATCCAACCATTTGACAAGCTTTTATTTAACTTGCCGTGTTAGTATGTCGTATGAGATAATAATATGAAGGTTAGTAAATGGGTCAAATCTTGCAACTGGATTTTGAACCACTTCCCAACGTCGGATTGAGCTGAAATTGAGTGTTACCTGTGTAACTCCGAAGACAATGCAATAAAAGCTTAGTTTGAAACAAATAATGAAATATCATTTTATGTACTTACATATTTATTGATTTATGAGAGATCTAACGTCCATAAAGCTGGTGCTTTATACCTCGGCCAGAGAATTAGTATCTATTGCTATTCAACGAGGTATTGACGCCAGCCTTTTGAGTACTTTACCCGCTGATAGTGACTTCAGCTCTGTTCTTACTGCAATTTTCTTTCCCGATTATGTTTATTTATGATTTTTTTATTGAAATAAATAACAATATTCTCAAATGATGAAGCAAGGAGTAAAAGTGTTTTTTTTTATACAGAACCCCCGCTATTAAGTCCGAACGTGTCGTCGGATCGGATGTCGTACGTCGGCGGCGACCACATCAGAGTGAACTGTTCCTCGCCTCCCTCGCTCCCCGCAGCCAACATCACGTGGTACGTCAACGAGCAGATGGTGAGTGAATCTCAAAGTATTTTAGGCTATAGTCACCGCGTTAGCAACTGAGTCGTGCGGCCATAAATCATTTCTCTATGTCTATCTCGCTCGCACTTGTGGGTCTTATGGAGCCGCATAGTGATGTGCGTAAGATGGTTATAGGCGGATATCGATAAGAATAAAATCAGATAGAAACATAGTAGGTAGTATTGTGGCCCTGAAAAGGGCCATATTTTATGGCCCTACGACTCAGTTGGTAACGCGGTGACTATAAATAGTAGGTATAGGTACTCAGATAAACCTAGAAAAATGGAGTACTGCGTTAGATTTTTGTTATAATTAATACGGGAATACTCACGTAAAAATTAAATCGTCTATCACGTTAAACCACGTTAGTTTCCATAGTAAAATTTGATTTGGGTGAAGCTAAGAACTCTTCTACTTTCGCGCATACATGCAGAAGCTGTACAGTGCCACGAGTTGAGGACAATTAATTGATATGTGAACGTGTGTATGTCCAATATGTCCATACACGCGAAAGTAGAGGAGTTCTTGGCTTCACCCAAATCTAACGCAGTCCTTTATTTTTCTCGTTATGTTTATCCAAGGCATTTCATTGTAAGTTGTTGATATACATTTTATGGTTTTTTGTTAATATGAATAGTAATAAAAGTGAGCAATGAATTTAAGCAGGGTTTATAAGTAAGACCTAAAATACAATGCTAACTTTTTTCAATCTAATTTTGGCTAGGTTATATAATTTTACTTATAAATTAAAAATACTACATGCATTATTATGAAATACGAGTACATATAATCGGCTCATTGTTTACCTATAGGTACAAAAACTACATGCTTGCTAAAATAAAAAGGTAAATCAAATGACGTCAGGGCCTGCCACTCGACACGAACTTCCACAGAATTATCTTAACTACTAACGTAGAAGTTAGGTGGAAATGCCAAAACTCCCCAAATGTAATTTGGTGATCTAAACTTCTTGACACTTGGGCCTAGGCGTGACACCACAGCCTTGTACAAACTTTTCGAAAAGTATTTCTGAATAACTACGTTTCAATAAAATCGGCTTCGAAAAAATCATGAAAAGAGATGAAAAACACGAGTAGCTTATCTATAAATTTACATTTCAGAAGAATTTCTGGGAATCTTGTATATCTTTCACAAGAAATTGAAGACTTTGAACGATTAGGTTTCCGTACTTAAAAACTCAAAATTAAAGATAAATTACAATAAAACTTCGGTATCTATCCGTTTGTCATGGTAACCAATTATTATATCTTATCCACTACCTACTGAAACTTGCAATTTTGAAAGGCACAAAAATACAATTTGGTCTAGTGTGGTTCAAATTATAACGTTACCTTTCTTATTCACAGGTGCCAGGATTCACGGCAAACCACGTTTTAAACTACAGCAACGGCTACGCGTCCAGTTTAGCCACATTAGAGCTAGAAGCTGCTGTACAGTCTCCAGTGCCTACCTTGATGATACGGTAATAATCACTGATTCAACCAACCTTCATATTTGAAAGTACGAATAGAAGCGGCCATCTTGGATTTTGGGTGCCTCAAATAGGCTATTTGACACTATTAAAAATATGCTACGAAATGTGGTCATTCTATTAGGTAATAACATAAAAAAACATATTTATCTCTGTTTTATCCAAAAATATTTATAGATTTTTCAAAATAAACAAAATAAATTCAAATTATTTTTTAAAATTCTTCAGCCACAAGAACGCTCTGTGATTGGCTACGCCTCGCGTGACGTCACACGCAAGTAAACATTGTTTAATGCTAAGACACTTTGTGTGATTTTATAATGTACACTTTGGTACAAGTTTGACGTTTGTCAAAGAATAAAGTTTGCTTACTGGCCTGTGACGTCACGCAAATCACATGTCCTCCGCCATTATCGAAACAGCGTTTTTAGCGCCAATATTGTAATTTAAATTTTAACACAGTATTTTACGAAAAATACTGCAAATTTCGCAGAAATATACATGTGGTGTATTAATCATATGCCAACGAATAATTTAAAACAGTTTTTCAAAATCAGTCAAATAGCCTATTCAAGCTGGCCGCTATTTTACAAGTCAGTGAGATGATGCGATAGTCGCTCGTTTGATGATAAGTGCTACAATTGCCCATAGCCATTAACTGTTACTTAGGATTTTGAACTCCAATAGTTCAAAACCTTGCATTGTAAAACACTGTTCTCGTCGCCTTGAGATATGAGACAATCACTTTATGCCCAGTTATTTTATTGAAACTTATTTGCCTAGATAACTAAATCACCTCAGTCTCAAAGATACTAATTAGAAGTTCCAATTTTTTATGAAAGTATTTTTGTATAGGGGCCATCTTGTTTTTTGTGTCCCCAAAAAGTCAACCATTTTGTAATCTTGTTTTGTTTCACAGATGTGAAGCATCGATTTTCGACGTGTGGAGTGGGACCAGCCACACACTAATATTACGTGAACGTAGTGCAAACCCTGCTTCTGCATTAGGAAGAAGTTTTACAGGTAAGAGGATAACTTTACTATTACCTACTTACGATGGTTACTTCTATCCAGTTGTACCAATCAGGGTTATAAGCTTGAGATAAAAATTACTACTCAAATTAAAATGACGAATGACAACAGCTTATCGTTTAGGCGCGTCTAAAGTTTTGAAGTCATCATCATCATCATTTCCAGTCTTCCGTCTCTCACTGCTGGGTTTAGGCCTCAATCCTGTTATACCATTTGAATCGGTACCAAATGCCAAATTTCGACCATGTCGAGTTTCATAGGCTATATTATATCATCACACCGCGAGGTGGTTATTTTAAATATTTATTATTTCTTTATTTCACAGGAGCAGCCGCCGAAACGCGTCTGCCTACAATAATGGTGTTGCTACTACAACTCTTTCTACAATTCCTGTTACAAAGCTATTCGGTTATTAGATAGCCGGTGTAGACCTCGTACATTATACAGTCATTGTTATTTATAATTACATTAATTGTATAAACGATTTGTCTCAGGGTTAAAAACAATTTGTGTATATTTGTATAGTGCGTTGTATAATTTCATTGGTGTATATTGTATAGTTTGACAATACTTCAGGTTTGTTTATGATATAATGTTATACATACAGGGTTATTAGGACGAGCCGATAGAAGGTCATTGTACTCATTAGTGTTACATTATTTTTACTATTATATTTGACCTTAAATTACGTTAAATTACAGTTGTTACAATAAAAAGGTCACTGACCCTCGATATGAACAGCTGATGGTAAAGCATAGCTGATTGTTTTCATAGTTCCGGCTAATCTCATACTACGTTTTAAGATATATTCTGTAATGAAAGTAATTCATAATAAAGGTAAGGACTATGACCTTTGGCTCAGCTTACTATTTCCAAATAACCCTGTATGACTTTCACGTAAAGATAGGATTCTCGTAAAGTTAATTGTTCATACTTATTGTTAACATAGACTGATTATGTAGGTTAAATGTTGTAAATAATGTTGCGTTTGTAAATATTCGATAGCGTTCATATTGTCGCCATTTTATTAGTGTTAAATTTAAAATCATAACAATAATTGACATTCTAATAATATAAATAATAATTGATGTACCTTTACAAAAAAATGTATGTATCCTTGTGCAAGAAAGAATTTTACGCCCTAACTTTTTTTAGAGGAACCAAATGCTAGACGCAGCTCTATTGGCTAATTCTCCTATTTCTATCAATGAACTGCACGCCAAAGGTCTTTTGTTAATTTAGCAGTGGATTCCGAGGCATCAATACTCATCAATGAGACAGATTCTTACTTTACTTAACGTTACGATCGAACTTCAGGCTGTCAAAATTATTTGATTTTTTATGTCAAAATATACAATTTATTTCACTTGTCCGGCTTCAAAACAGTTAGAAATTAAAAACCATAGTTACGTCATCTTGGGCTTGAGGCAAGCCAGACTAGCCCATTTCGAATTTCATGAAGCCTGAATCGATTAACAGAGTTAGCCAATAGCCGCGTGGTTTGATTGAGTGAGTAGGTACGAGTATGTCTGGCGAGGCATCTTTCTATCTTGGTTTAGATTGTGGTACAGAGCGAGATAGCAACATGCCTCGCGCAGCAGGCTTGTTCAATGAAACCTAGCTTATACTTTTTTCAATATCCATTATTCTTAAAATGTTCGAAATCAAAAGTTTTCGATGGTTTCAATTCTTCTGAAATAAACATTTCTTTCTTAATTGCTGCTGATTTGAGTATTTTTATGAGAAACATTTTTAGGCAGAATTCTTAAAAATACAGGGTTTTAAGCCATGCAAGCCGAAAAGCTTTTCGTTATAACCCTGTATAAAGTCCTTATTTCAAATTGAATAATTAATCATGTTAGATAATTTATTGTATTATTCTATTATATTACTTGAACGCTTTATTGCGTCTTTAATGTTACTATTTTCAGGAAACGTTTTATTCTATTTCAATCGTTTATAAATATTTTCGGTAATTTTTTTTTAATTACACATATTGGTAAGTTTACTTTAGTATAATATATTTATTACTATTTTAAATTGAATTTTTGAAGACGTTTTTAATTTTGATAATTAAAATTAAATTGTAAAAGTTCTATATTTGTAAATTTAAGGTGCCGCATTAGAATGATGTTAAAATGAATTAAATACGGCACCTTAAGTTAATAAAAAAAATTATACAATTGATGGTGCGTAAAATTATTGTAATTCACTTGCAAAATAAAAATAATGGAGGTGTTATAAAGTGATACATAATAATGGTTAGGGTAAAGATAAAATAGAAAGAAAAAAAAACAATATTTATTTAATACATTTTTTAAATTTTCCGAAAAATATGTAATCAGCACATTTTATTTTTATTTTAAAATGATAGCTTATTTTTCAAACTTGTTTGGTCGAATGAAAATCTGAAAATGCTTAAAGAATAATTTAGTACCCACCTACTTATTTTATTTTATTGCAAAAAGTTGACAACATTTAGGTACTCTAATATAACAAATCTAGATAAATTTGCCAAATTTACTCTGAAATAATAACTATTCTAGAAAATTTTCTCATTGTTATTCCATTTGAAACTGTCTTTACCCTAACCAAAGTCTATAGATAAAATGTCCTAATATTAATCGTGCAATATAAATTGACTCTTAGAATTCTGTGGAATTCAGAGATGGAATTGAAATAAATTTACATAAATCTGTATAAATTTGACCGTACAGTTAAAGAACATTGTATTTATAACATTTCGCCTAACTGTGCATTAAATCGAAAGTGATTTTAGCGAATAATGTACCTAATTTACGACGGAATAAAGTTGTGAATAATTAAATTTTATGTTATTTCGAGTCCCAACATTATTATTAAGTCGTGTAGACCCAAGTTTAAGCATGACTGCGCTAGAATACGGTCCAAGGCTCAGACTTAGTTTTATTTTTTATAATGAATTAATCCGCATTTTTATTATTATTTCATTATCCGCATATCATACCCATCATAAAACCCATTATAATTTGAAACAAGCTCAGTACAGGAGTAATGGTCTTATTTTTTTTTTTTAACGTGACACTGTCTTATAATTATTCGATGGAGTCGGCTGCACGCACGAAAAAACGTGACTCATGCGGCGTTACCTCGCTCTGAGGCGTTCCATTTAAGGCTTGAAGTGCAAGCGAGAGCGCGCAACGAGCGACAAAGAGGCACAATCGGCCTCCGCGTTCGGCAGCGTTCGACATCTGTCTCTCTCCTACTTGAGTGAGCAATGCGTCCGCGTGGACAGCATACATTTACATGTTTTCGTCAAGTATGAAGTACAGTGAAAAGTGAATGTGGTGTCAATTGTTTATAGCAACGATAATTGCGGCGATAAAGATAATGATTCTTTCGATATTAAATATAAATATGTTTAGTGATATATATTATCTTAATTATATTTATGCGTACAAATAAATGTAACTTGATCAATTCAATTTTGTGATATCCATTTACCTCCTTCTCTATATCCATACAAAAAAATTATCTATCAAACAAATAAAATTAAAATTTTCTTTTAAAAAATGAAACCATTCCATCAGTATTTTCTTATGACGTTGTCACGTTCAACTATCGTCAGTAAACCAACTTTACAGACAACCAATTTTTAACCGACTTCAAAAAAGGAGGAGGTTATCAATTCGTCTGTATGTTTTTTTTTTTTATATTTTTTTTGTTTGTTACCTTATATAACTTTTGACTGGGTGAATCGATTTTGATGATTCTTTTTTTTTTATTAGAAAGCTGACGCTTCCCATTTGGTCCCATTTCAATTTAGTCCAGTTCTGATAATGGTATCCATGAGAAAACCATATAGGTAAGTCTTAAATTTGCATTAAGTACGTGCGCGACAAATAGATGAATAACTCAATAGTCGGTCTTTTGAAGTCGGTTTTTGTTTTTTGTTTTATAAAAATAATGTTCTTTAAATTAATGTGAGATACAAAACGAGAAATACTTCAAATCCACTTGTTGTTGTTGTTTGACATTGTCTATTTATTTTTTATTCCACAATGATTTAATTTATCCAAAATTGGTTCACCCGTTTAATAGTTACGGAGCCACAGACAGACACACACACATAGAGGTCATCTACCACACAACATTTAACACCCCCCTTTTTGCGTTGGCGGTTATAAAAATGTACGAAAAGAAAATGCCAAACCAAAAAATATAGCAGACATTACCTACTTCATCCTTAAAAACAACCAAAAAGTCCACTGCAGAAAAAACTGGACAACGAAAACAAGACAAAGCAGAACAATATTTCGCTGGGTTTGTGAAAACCGTCTATTAAAGGTGGGTAATGCCATTAAACTTCGCAACAAAGATTTCAAAGGCGTCACTTTAGAGCGCTGTGATTTTGTTACCGAAACGTTTCTATTGAAGGCTGGGACTCTAAAAACAATGGGACGTTCTGAAATGACGAATAGGGTTGTCTATTATTTTTGCCCAATAGAACAACAGTCCAACAGTTTGTTAAAACAACAATGTTAAGATAAACCCAAAAAAAAATTGATTTAAGTTTTATGATTTTTTATCTCAAATTATTTATAGGAATAGAAAACATGTAGAATGCTTTGATGTAAGTATTTTCTGATATGTAATCTGGAAGACACAAACTTGAATCTCGCGCACTCAAAATCAGTCAAGCTGTTTAGGCGTTAGGAGACATACACAATGTTATCGACATATTATTATGTACATAGGTAGGTACACCACATATAAAAACCCATAAATAGTTTTTTTTGCTTCATCCGCATACTTACCCACTACCAATATTCAATGCTAATAGCCATTTCAAAAACTTAAAATTATAATTTAAATTAAATATAAATAAAAAAAACCATTATCATTTTAAACCAGCGCAACTCAATATTTTATCAAAAACTCTCAGCCCTAGCTTGTTCTCTTTGAAGAAACAAAACACGGTGGGAACAAATCACGCTCGCGGCTCCTGAATTATTCAGAATTCATATGGGCAATAAATAGAAGGAATGGAAAAATAGAACAGGTGAACATAATTTTTTCCGTTCTTTTTGTTCGGTCGTTCTTGAATAGGACTGCTGCGAACGAGTGATAATAACTCATCGATTGTTTAGCGGCTAACAACGCGTGTGAATGGAGCCTCGTTGGGTTTTAGGGTTCTGTTTTCATTTGAAAAACGATGGTACTAGAAGCTGAAGCCATAGACTACAAGTTTCGGGATCAGATCAAAGGATTCGTTCGTATTTTGTTTATTTTATTAGACAAATACACAGTTTCAAACAGGAGCATGCCAGCTAGTGTAGTTTTGCGTTGCAAGTAAAACAAATAATGTTCACCTTTTTTACTATCTAATCTGGGTATTTTATTAGCAGAATAGATCTACGCCATTATTAATGGTGTTATTGGTGAATATACGTTTGCAATTTTTATTGTAATAGTTATCGAGTGCGAGCGAGAGCAAGCAAAGCATGGATGTGGTGTGAAAGGGTAACATACGATTGCTATAAAATTCGGTTTAAATCAACTTCACAATAAATATTTTAAACGTTTGAATATTTTATATGTTTGTAACTTAACTATGTTACCTAAAAATGTCTAAACGGGTTTCTGATACCATTGAAACGGCAGAGCTACATAATACTTACACTCTCACAAATATTTGCAAACCTAAAAAGTGTAGGACAATTTCCATAATACGGAACCCGTAGCAAATAAATTTGTTTCACACAGAGTTTAGTTCGTTGATTCATTGTCAAGAATACATTGTAGATGTTAATAGGATTTTTGAACGGGTAATTCTAGAACGCTTTGTGAAATCATTTTATTGTGTTGCGAATTTGATAACTCGGATATGAGTATTTGTATACGCGTAACGAGCCCTCGGAAGTATTTTGTACTGTTTTTATATCTGTATTTTTTCGTAACATGATAAAATATGCCCATATAAATTATAAGTCTGCCCTGAATTCTGATGAAAATAATAAGACCAAAAAAGCAATCGAAAAAAAGCTATCGATATTAGGCTCCAGACACGAGTGAATCGATTCCTTATAAGCGAGCGTGCTCCATTGTAGACCGCATCATGTTACCATCAGGCAAGATGGCGGTCAAACGCAAGCCTATAAAAAAAATAAAAACACGTCGAGCTCAGACTTTGGATGGGTGGCCATTTGATCAAGTCAGGAGTAACCTTTAACACTGAGCAGTTGATCAGTACTGTGAATGGTACGTTAAATCAAAAATCAGAATATTTATCGAATTCAAATAACATTAAAAATTATAGGTATGCCTTAGTCACATTTACAAAGAATTTCATTATTTCAGAATTTTTAACCAACTTCAAAAAAGGAGGAGGTTATCAATTCGTCTGTATGTTTTTTTTTTAATGTTTGTTACCTCATAACTTTTGACTGGGTGAATCGATTTTGATGATTCTTTTTTTATTAGAAAGCTGACGCTTCCCATTTGGTCCCATTTCAATTTAGTCCAGTTCTGATAATGGTATCCATGAGAAAACCATATAAGTCTTAAATTTGCATTAAGTACGTGCGCGACAAATAGATGAATAACTCAATAGTCGGTCTTTTGAAGTCGGTTTTTTTTTGTGTTTTGTAAAAATAATGTTCTTGTAATTAAACAAAGTATAAAGCTTACTTGTACAAAAACTATAGAAAACAAATGAATTGAAAACTAATTAAATTGTAGGTCTCGGTATTTTGTTCTAAAATTACAACGCCAAGCTATGTCAGACGCCTTTAGGCGGCCCATTAAAAAAACCTTTTGACACTAGGGCTCGAATAAGCTTTATGAGATACCGTAACACATTTCAACTCGAGATTCATATTAAGTTAACTTCATATCTAAAACAAACCCCCCAGTAAATAGCATTCCAACCGCATTCGATTTGAAACTTTGTCAAAAGGTTTTCGAAACAACAATTAGGTACTCGAAATTACGGTCTATTAAGCAGTGGTCAGATTGGTGACCTCCCGAAACTATTTGCGATGCCTCATTGAAAGCTTTGATAGTACAATTTTGGAGAAGTTTAAATTTATATACAGTAGTACCTATCTACAGTTTGATAAGTGAGGTAAAGGTAGGAGGATGGGATCAATTATTATATACAAACATTTGTTTAACTTGCAATATGGGGCGTTTTAAAAAGGGAGTCTACAAGCACCTCTCCGGGCTTACAAAGCATCATCAATACAGCTAACGTTGCAGTTTTAGCTTACCTACTATCAGGCTGGCTGCCTGCCTGTTTGCCGCTATTTTATATATAAAAAAGAAATATACATAATTATATTCATATGTTTAGGTTAAATCTTTGAAACTGATATCTGATTGAGATTAAATTTGGTATGTGACTCCGATGGCAATCCAATAATATGAGCTCGTTTTGAAAAATATTTTTTAGGTAACTTTTGTCTAAGGTTCGTGCAGTTCAGAAAACTATTATACATACTAACCTAAGCAAAATGAAAATAGCCTCATTCATATTATTTATGCATATTTTTCATTCTTGTGCTTTTCGAATGCAATTTATAATATGAACAACTGCAAAAATACGAGATTTCGGAGTTTTGTTTCCAGCTTCAGCTATTGTGACATGTAGTTGGAGAGCTCGCGGGTATTTTTTACTAAATTCTTCAATTCTACCATTTTTTAATTATCAATTGTCGAACCAGCTAACGGGCTGCCTAATTGGTTAAAAAATCAGTGTCTAAATAGTATTCCATTTTCAAATTAAGAATTTAATTATTATTTTTTTTACCACAGTTGGATGGCACGCTGAAGAGTAAGTAGACCTATAATATCAGCAGTGGGTGAATATTGATGATAATTAATGTTTATATGTTGTAGTGTAGCAGCTAGTCTTAAGTGAAATAAGAATACTCAATACAAAGACATAGACGTTACACACTAACGTGTAAAATATTATACATTGTCTCTGTCTCTGAAGCTTTAATCAATTCGCTGCTAGGATATCACGTCTACTCTCGAAGAGTGATTAGTCCGTATTCCACCACGCTGGCCACATACGTGTTAGACAATCCATACACGTATGTGCCATTGAATTTCTTCTCCAGGCAAATGCAGGTTTCATCCCGATGTTTTCCTTCACCGAAAAGCCAGTGATATGTGTAAATAAATTCGAAAGTACCTGTATTGGTACGAATTAAGGTTTGAATCATCTCATGGATGCGAAGCGGCCGTAAAACACCTTACCAAGCAAACTTTCCACAAAACTGCGTGAACATACCTTTCCCGCCGAGACAGCGAGCTCCCGGTCACACAGCACTGGGACAGTTACTGAGATAGTATTTCCGCTGTGGTGCTTCCCAGATTTATTGCTGTTTGCCGACCACCCTACGACGTCAAGTGGAATAGCCGTGCCATTTAACAATTTTGATCAATGATAGTGCGTTTCGGACAGCCTTTTTGGGAACTTTTGTCGTGTTTCTATTGTTGTGCGGCACTAATTGAGAGCTAGGTCGTCGTTACAATAGCTGAATTGTTGTTGATGGATTTATTTGGACATTGAAAAGTTTTCTTTTAGTTTTTCTTCTCTTTTGGGTTCCGCTCCTATCGGAGGTTAGGTTAGATGAGGCCCTAATGTTGTCCAAATTAGGGCAATTTTGACTCTCGAGGCTGCTGCTCTGAAGAGCAAAGTGTTGCTGCAGCAAAAACATTCCCGCAGGTTACTCGCAGCCAACTATTTACAGGATTCTACACCAAGATTGCCGCCTCTTTTAGTCTTCTTTTAGTTTCAATATCAGTTATTCATGTTTTCCAATGAGAAATTGGCCCACGATTGAGCCTCGATTGAAGCAACTGAAGTTTAATTTGCCGCAAAGTTCGTCGTCCGAGCGCATCGACTGATGCATACTAAACAGGCGTCTGGCGCTGGAGTGGATTAACATTGCACTGCATTTTATACCAATGAAAGCACGAAAGTGAGATCTTTGCTGCAGATTTAGTTTTTATTTTGCCTGTGGCAATCACATACAAAGTATGCAGAATTATAAGGAAACCTAAACCGACAAAGAGCTCAAAGTTCTCATTATTGGAAACAACTTCTACTATGGGAACAACCCTGAAATCGGTACAAAAAATGAGCAATTACATAGCAAAACGCCAATAATACTCGGCTGAAAGAATTTACTATGGGATCCAAAGTGAAATTACAAAAACAGTTGTTAAAAAACCTATAAACACACCTTTTTTGTGTGATGTTTTGTACTTTTTATTCATTTAGATATTCTGCCGTTTAGTCTAAAGGCAACCAACCGCCTAATACTCTACAATCTCTCTATAATCTTAATACCATTATTTGTAGATATGTAAATGTGTGGACAAACACAAATAGACAAAAATAAGCGTAGTGACAGCGTTTCTTACATATTAGGTCGTAAATATTATAAGCGACAGAGGTTACTCAAAACTTCGTTTAGTAGTTTACTAAGTCACGCAGAAGTCATTACGAACTCCGCCTGTTACCGCACTTTCACCCAATTTACGAAACAAATACTCATGTACGGAGAAATCAATATTTACTGATTACCTATTTTAGTTCGGTCGAATTTGTCTGCAGTGCAGGCTGTGAGCGAACATTTTATAATGCTGAAAATAACACACTATTATTGTTGTATTTATAATTGACGTATTCAATATACGAGTACAAGCTGCCCCCGTGGTTTCACGCGTGACCACCTCCACAGAAACTGCTAATTTTCCAGGATAACAAAGTAAGTAGCCTATGTTTTGTCTAGAACAAAACAAAGGCTACCTGCACAGCCGTCTAGCCGTCTAGACTGGACCAGACTAACTATGCCCTGCGGTTCCACCAGCGCTACGTTTTTTTTGTTTCATTTCGTTTCGTCTCACCCTCTGATCTATTACTAAATAAATAAAATCGTAATTGTTCCAGAATGTGGACCAGAGCGTCATCCTACTAGTGAATTGAGACGTACAAGCTATATCTATATTCCAATTCCAAATACTATCAAAATCTGTTCTGTAGTTACGGATATTTTATATGCTATAAAAATATTTCCACGTGCACACACATTCTCACACTTATAATACTAGTAGGATAAAAAGATAAAATTAGATAAAATGTAAGACTGTCCTAATAATTAACTAATTAATTTGTAATTACAGGCATTATTTTTTTTTCAACCGTTACTAAGCTAATTGTCTACAAACAAAACACACAAACTTCCGCATTAATAATACTGTTAGTGTGATTGCAATGCTTTGACCCCTTCCAATTAGTAACTTGGCTTAACTAAAATAATAACAGTAAATCTGCCCATCTCATTATGTTACGGAAGCTTATATTATTTATTTGTAATAAACTAACCCATAACCTTTATGAATAGCATAAAAATATTTATGCCTGTTTGAGTAAAACTATACTAACTCCCTTTTGTGAATATTAGGGTAGTATAATGTGAGTATGGACAGTGGACATTCAAATCTTTTTACACGCGCACATCGCAATATAATCCATACGCATAATAACAAATATCTTATTAACTTAGTTTTAGTAGAAAAAAGTTTTTTTTTTAAACTAGAGTAAATAAATCAATTCCTAATTCACATTTTTCGAAACGATTCAACAACGAATTTCGAAAATTCCAAAAACCGTTTTAAAGAAATGTCTTAATTAGGGTCATGACAATATAAGTAGAAAAGAGAAAAAGTAGTTGATTCCAATTGATGACAGTCTATTATCGACTTTAAAAAAATTAGACTTTCTGAACCTATCTCCAAATTTAAACTAAAATAAAACCATATATATTTTTATTACTCATAAAAATTTGCAATTTAACATGAATGCTATTCAATTTTAACGAACATTCCTCACAGCGTTTTCGTCCTTACTGTTACAAATCAACATTATTACCATACTTAACATATTTTTATTATTCATTTGAGTAACCACTCTGCTTATCCGCGTCCTCCTATATATTGGGCCTATCGTAAACTACGAACAACTTGCGAATAACATTTGCTTCTAAAGCTATCAAGAAGTTTCGCTATGTTAACTGAATATTGAGTTGAATATATTGGCATAATTAAATTCTGTATTGGTTATCATCTTATATCTCAGGGTGACGAGCGCAGTGCTGTGCTGCGCAGGGTCTTGAAGTGTTAGAGTTCAAAATTCTGGGTGACACAGACCTGATATGGGCAAACGTGACGTTTAACATCAGGCAAGCAATTTGCTGGTCTCGTCACTCGATAGCATAAAAAAAATATTGTGACTTACAATATCGATACCTGGGTAGAGGTTATGAAAGCCATTTCTAACCCTCGAGGCAAAGACAGGGCTATTTTATAAGGAAAGCTAAGCTAAGCTTAAAAGGGCTCATAAGTAGTACTTATTAACATCTATCTTATTGTTAGTTTATATTTATGTTATTTTAATTTAAATATAGTACTACCTTTTTAATATTATAGGATTTTGTGCACCTAACGGATTTCTTATCACCATTCGCATAGCAAACCTTTCGACGTCGATGTTAGGCTATCTAATAATTTACTGACGACCTGTTTGGCTCAGCGGTAGTATATCCGCATTATAAGCCAGAGGTCCCGAGTTCGATTCGTGGCCGGGCAGATGTTTGATATGATTTAAATATCTGTTCTGGGTGTTTATTGTCTCTGTGCGTGTTCCATGGCATCCCCGACACAGGGTATCCTAGTCGAGCTATGAGTGAGAAACGTTCATTTATTTCTGCTCGAATGACCTTAAATAATTGCCCTATTATCATTGTACCAGTTTAAATTACGTCATCTCTCGAGATACGAATTTGCAGCAAGCAGAAAAATTACTAAAAAACTTCAAAGAAATTCATACCAGAAGTATTTCAGAACTGTGATCGTTTGGAAACTCGAATCGTTTGCTAAAATAGATGTCGGAAAGTTCACCGATCCCGTATATCGTAACGTAAAATTCATGAATTTCAGGAGCTGACTTCTTTACAAGCCGAGCTGTTCTCGTAAGTCAATACAAAGAAAACTGCATAACTATAATTGAAGATGAGACAGATGGTGGAAAATTCTAGACTGACAATTTTGTTCGGACTAAAAAAAGTCTTGAAAAATCGTGGAATAACTTGGATAAGTTTCGTCGACGAATTCGCATAAAAATGAAATGAAATACAAAATATTACCATCAATCAATTATATATTATCAGGCGGAATAATAGATATCTTCAAACATAATAAAAATGAAAGATAATCCCTTGACATTCTAGTTTCTGTAAGTATATATTATTCACAAATAAAGGACCTGAGAAGAAACTGAAGGTCAGGTATCTATGCTGAAGGTTCAATTTAAAAAATAATCTTCTTGTTTGTTGTGTTGTGGGTTTTTTTATCGTTTAAATTGGATTGATTTAAAATCACCTTCTTAAAATAAATTTCATCTACAGCAGAAACTATACAGGGTTATACGGAAAAGGTATACTAAGACGAAAAGGGCTCATAGTACTCAATCAAAATGAGGCCAACCCGGAATCCGCGAAAAAAAAACTGTTCCATACATTTTGTCAAGTTTCATTGACATTTTTCTATGGAACAGCTGATTTTTTTCCGAAAAAAAAAATCGCGTTGGTTCTGTAGTAAAAGTTGTTCATAATGATGAGTACTATGAGTCTTTTTTGCTTAGCATACCTATTCCTATAACCCTGTAGAAAAAAAAACCTAATAAAACATTTTTACTAGGTTTTTTCATCGCTTTCCTAGTTTTTAAACTTGCCACATTTACTAAAAATAACGCCAAAACTAAATGAATCGGAGAATCAGAGCGTGTCGTCATAAGCCACACTGCCAGCCACCGGATCAATTTAAGAAAAAGTTTAGCTATAAAATTTCCACAAATAACTTCGTAAAGCCTTTGGGTACGATGTAGTTTTATTTATGTGCTTTATTAAGGCTTTGTTGCCAAATTGTAAGGCAAAAATAGAAATGGTTTGGCAGGTGACATGAAATTGCGTATGGTAAGAGAGAGGTCCATATTAAGTAATAAAACCGATGCTAATGAACATGCATGACCATTAACCAAAATAACAATGAAGAAAAAGAACACTGGCCGTCATTAAAAAGTAATAAAAGTATAAATTACAGGGTTCTATAAAGTTTCAGTGTATATTATAATATGGTATATCCAGACATAATTAATATAACGGCTGAAACATTAATTTATTAAGATTACCATGGCTTATGTTTACCTATTTTCAACTAGCTGCACCCAGCAGTTCCACCCTCTGTTTTTTTTACTTTTAAACCTTCCCTGTATTAGAGCAAACAAAACAAAAAAAAAGAATATTGAAATCAGTCCAGCCAGAGTATTAGCGAGACAAACGAACAGCGATTCATTTTTATATAGGCATGTAATAAAAAGAAAGATGAATACAAATTACACATCAAACCAGTTGTTAATTATTATAAGTTCCTTCAAATAATTATTTTTAAAGGATTCCGCCACCAAAAAAGTTTGGAAACGACTGGTCTAGTGTAACCGAGTTCAAAGGTTCTGCTTACGGCAATCATTTTGTTATCCACTTGATAAAAGTTTGCACAGATCGTGGGCTCGCCCACAACTAACCGGCCGACTACTGGCCTAAAACGTTGCCCACCGTGCTCGCTGCGCAATAATTCAGGGGCTATACCACCGACGTGGAACTCAGTGACTGAGCTATGAACAACAATTAATGCTTTCATGATTATAATATGGGCTTTAGAATCATAATCTATGTCACTACAAAAGCTTGACTGCTATCATCAACTCAACTCATTGGTCTTAGAAATGAATGTAAAAAAAAACAACGTTTCACACTCATAGCTCCCCCCCGCTAGGATAAATCCTGTGTTGAGGATGACATGGAACACACACAAAGACAAGGACAACAAGCACCTAGACCCGGGACAACTATTTAAATTCATTTTCATTCATATTATAATTATTTTTTTATTCTGTGAAAAGTCATTGGGTTATAATTATACTCGTAATTAACAAAATTGAATTGAGCGCTCTGTGAAGGTCGATTCTCCTACATCAAAATGGCCCGCAGCTGGAAGCAGTGGCATTTGAGGCATTTCAATACCAATTCTAGCTTTTTTTCTCCGCCCCGCTAAAATTTGATGTAGTTCTAAAACGTACCTACTATGCCGGATTTTCCGTTGCGAAGCGGCCAGTTTTAATATGCGCGAATCTTTCCTCTACAACCAATTAGTTGAAATAAAATATTAGACTACTAGCTGACTCGACAGACGTTGTCCTGTCAAAAGCCATTGCGTAACTATAGCAACCGTAGTATGTTGATGCTAACTAAAAATTATCAGTATATAAATAATTTGCAATAAATTAAAATTGCGACTATAATTTGAGATTTAAACTATCCTATCTCTCAAGTTGGATCGAACTGCACATGGTGTGCGAATTTTATTATAATCGGTTAAGTGGTTTAGGAGTCCATTGAGGACTAACATTGTGACACGAGATTTATATATATTAAGATATATTTATTATAGCACAGTCCCGGTCGATCACAAACTCGATGGACCGACCTCAAAAAGAAAGGCCACGCTGTCCACTGTGGTTCAGTGTGCTCGCGATGCAACAAACCGCCAGAAATGGAGAAGCATTGCGAGAGGTGCAGCAGCAATGGAAGGGCGTCGACGACGGCGAAGAGCCTCCGTGTAACATTGCAACCACGACCACTCTGCCAAGAGTGAACGACTAAGAAGAAGAAGATTAGACTGCTTCCTACTACCCTCCGTTATTTATTTATTACAGTATATTTTTAAACAATAATTGCCCCAAAACCCGGTCGGGTTTGTCTAGGCAATAGGTTCTCATAACAATGTACAGTTACTTTTAGTTCTGTTTCTGCTTTGTTGTTTCTGTACCAAGTTATATCACTGTTTTCCAATTCAATTGTCCCTACACTGACCTACAGGATCTCAAATGGAATATTTTAGTAGTTCTCTCCTTTCAAGTCAAAATTCAGGGGAGAATTGCGGGTATTTCTAATGTTGGTGTAACCACGAGCACTCATAGTTGCCGGCGAGGGATTACCCGAGAAAGGGCATTTACAGGTAAATTGTTTGTTAATCCAGGCACCTATGTATCTAAGTGCTTATGTATCTAATACTGTTGGTTTGGTAGTAGATTGTCTTGTCGTGAAGTGTGCATTTACAGGTAAATTGTTTTTTAACCCAGGTACCTATGTATCTAGATACTTATGTACACAGGTATATATGCACCCAGGTACTGTTGGTTTGGTAAACAGTAGGTTGTCTTGTCGTGAAGTGTGCATTTACAGGTAAATTGCTTGTTAATCCAGGTACCTATGTATCTTGGTGCACAGATACTTATGTACCTACACAGGTATTTATATTACCTCGGTACATTACCTAAGAACTGTAGGTTTGGTATACAGTAGATTGTCTTGCCGTGAAGTGTTTTGGATGTTAAATTTATTTTATTAGAGATCGTCTAGTCTTAAACTGAACGTTCTTCCAATATGTTTACGTTAACATGCAAAGTAGGTTATAAGGAAACGGTATGCTAAACCGAGAAGGGTTCATAGTACTTATCACTGTGAACAACTTTTACTATTTGACCAACCCTGAATTCAAGAAAAAAGAATCAGACGTTTGACCACCACTTTGCTTACCATCAAGCCAGATGGTGGTCAAACGCAAGCCTTATTATTAATAAACAATTGAAAAATGTCAATGACTCTCGACAAAATGTGAAGCAGTTGATTATTTTTTCGCGATTTCAGAGTATCCGGAAAAAGTATACTAAACCGAATGGAGCTCATCTTTTCGAAAATTGTAACACATTAAAAATATCAATACCAAATCCTCCTACTGAAGTGGCAACACGTCCGCTTTGCTACAGGAAACAAACAGCAAAATGCATTTTTACATTAGCAACAATTCTAAACACCGCCCAGATGTGGACTGTAATAGCTTAGAGACACACGGCTGCTTAGAATATCAAGCAAAACTGAAGTGAAAAAAATCAGAGTATGTCGTTTCGTTATGTATGTTGTTTTTTCCACCTTGGGTCTGGGTCTGCTTCTAGATCTTCGATCGGGGATGGAAAATTTTAGTGGGCTATGCGATATAGAAATTTACAAATTTTTTGAGGTTCCGCTTTTCCAACAAATAGATCTGTGTCGTTGAAATAAAATACATGATAATATAATTATGTTCATACATTTTATCGTACTATACATTTATCGACAGATGTTATGCTAACTGCTAAGTGCTGCCAAGTGCTTTCATATGTGATATGTAGGTATGTATCTTCTTCTTCTTCTTCTTATATAATATATATATATATATATATATATATATATATAAATGAATCGCTGTTCGTTTGTCTGGCTAAAACTCGAAAATGGCTATACCGATTTGAATATTTATTTATTTGTTTTGTTCGCTCTAATACAGGGAAGGTTTAAAAGTAAAAAAACAGCAGCTGAAACCGCCGGGTGCAGCTAGTTAATTTATAAAGTATCAATCAGAAAATAACAATGAAAAATATTTCGGTAAAAGCTCGATACCGGCTAATTAGTCCGAAGTACCTGATTCTCATTACGCTGACATTTCTTTTTTATCCCCTTAAAAATAAAACTGAAGTTCGTGGATTATCCCAATCAGGCATTCCTTTATATGTGAAACGAGCAGCGGAGGCTTAACCCGACGATAATTGGCTATTACTATGCATCGAAAACGACAGGTAATGTCTGTGAGGCCGCTGTCAAAGTAATAATGATTATCATCATCATCATCATCATACCAGCCTGTAGGGCGTCCACTGCTGGACATAGGCCTCCCCCATAGATTTCCAACGGGACCGGTAATGATTATACTACGCATAAATACGTATAGTTATTGGTTCCAGTCGTTTGGTTACTGTTAACGGGTTGCTAGTGAAAAATAACAGTTGCATAATATTTAAGATTTAAAAAATGCAGTGGATTTAAATAGCGTGAGCTCTGAAACTAGGTAGTGCTAGTGTCATAAAAGATGATTCGCAAAGGCTTTGCTAAGTCGGAAGAGGTTTATTTTACTTACTTATTATTATGATTCTGTATTTTTTCTTTTTTGTTTGTTTGTTTCTGTCTTTTTTTTAGAAGACAACTTAATATTTACGTGAGTATTCCCGTGTTATTTATTACAAAAATCTTTTTTTATTCGTTTTATCTTGTTTCTAAACAGTCAAGTAATACCTATAGAAGATGTTCTACACGCCAAGGCGAACAATTTTTAGGACTCAAGTTTGCAAAACTCAAAAAAAAAATAACGAATCTCCGTACAAAATATTAGATAAATGATTAATTTTGTATGGAGATATTTTCTTACTCCAATTTAGCAAACTTGTGTTCTAAAGATTGTTTACTTCGACGTGTAGAACACCCTTAAGTATTACTACAACATTCAGAAACACCCCGTATCGTATCGTAGTAATTTTATATAGAGGTAGTTTTTTTGTTGCACCAAGATCTCACTAATGGTTTATCGCGGTTCTCTCATTCGCCGCACATAATCTAATCTGTGGTTTTGCATGTTTTTGTGTAGGTATACATATTGCCCTATTTTTTTCGCAATTTCAGGGTTGGAGCTATTCTATGTTCATAACCCTGTAAAACCCATTTTTGATGAGCATGGTTTATCCGAAAAACTTGAAACTAGCAGAAATCTTTTATTTTATAATAATTCAATACCCGTGACGTAAAATTCACTTATAAAATACGGGCGCTTTACTGTCAGCGTTTAAACGGTTATAATTTAATTTGGAGCCTTGTTTCGAAATCTGTTTTCCATTATAGTAAAAAATTCATGACACTGGGGTCACACGACCTATACAAACTTCATCATCATCATTATCTAAAGCCTTCTCTCTCTGCACTGCTAGGTATAGACTGGTATACCAGAGTTGAGATACGAACTTCTATTTGTACAGTCTTTTATTTATCTTGTCTTGAATAAAATAGAATATAATTTACTATCCGAAAAGTTTACAGTTTCACATTACAAGTTATTATTAAATAAATATTATTATGACTGTTTTTATTTGGTCTTGTTAAAATACACTTACATACTACATACATAGTGGGTATTATTCATTATTATTGGTCTCACTCGGAAATACGACATATTTTTTAGAGATAAAATTAATGAAAGTTATGTGTTAAGTTAATAATTGTTAGTATGAGTCCAATTTTTAACCATTTCTCGATATTTAATTGAGCTAAAATTCAGTAAAGATACAAACCTACCTGTGTAACACAATGTACATATATATGAAACTCGATGTCATCATCTTCTTACCCTTATCCCACCTACGTGGGGTCGGTACAGTATGTCCACTTCTTCCATTCATCTCTTTCACTCGTCATAATATCTGAATTCACTCTTTTTTTTCATATTATCTTTCTAATAAACTTTGTGAAACTCGATGTCAATGCAATAAAATCGTTTTTTTTTCCACAATAGGTACTCGACTTCTAAGTCCGTGTGTCCGGAACCATTTCCCCGCCCTGCAGCTGCAACGAAAGGGTTATTTCTCAAACACGTCGCCTCTGCGTAATGGAGATCATTTATACCCGTGCCCGTGATCACCGCAGCCTTGTTGGCTATGAGTGTGTAGGGTTATTGCTTGATATTTGGTTTGAATTTACGTACGATTTTTTTTTTGTTTACACCTTTTTTTTTTTGTTTTTGTGTTTGGTTTTTGAACAAATAAGTAAGGATGATTAAGTTAGCTTCGGTAATAATTATTTGGTTTATTTTAAAATTGTATTCGAGAAAAGTCTAACTCTAGATACTATTCGATTCCAAAGGTGAAAGTTTGTATGTTTGTGTGCTTGTTAATTAATCACGAAAAAAACGGCTAAACAGGTTTAGATGAAATCGCTATGTACAATTGTACAAACTAGGTAGTTTGTACACGTACCTACATAGCGATTTCATCAGAATTTTTATCAGAAAATTTAACGGTTCTTGCAGGATGGCGTGTAAAACCGAAAAATGTCTCAATATTGGAAAAAAAAATTCTAAGTTAATTTTCTCTTTAAATTATTAAGGCTCTCCATAAGGGCATGATTAAGGTAGTTATAAGTCTTCGCCAATTTGTTTTGTCTCTGATCTTTTCATCTCACTTCCTAGCCAGAAATTTTCAATTCTGATTTTGGCTCTGAAAAAGTGCCGATAACATTAAAAGCATAAATTCACTGAAGGTATAATTACTCGTACTTAATTAATTATGTAAAATTTCTTGATGTTAATTATAATTATAATGAAATCAACGAATTAATAGACTTTGTACGTACTTTTACGCAAATGCGTAACAACACCCAATCAAACAAACATACGTACAGATGAGAGGAAATCTTGCCAGTTGTCAGAGAGACGCTTCGCCTTGATGATTAGACGCATATTTTTTTTTGACGTGACAACGTCTAATAAATCGATGAACGCCGGCTGCACGCACGAAAAAGTGTGACGTCACAATCGGAGCGAGAATATTATGCAATAATTTCATCAATGTTTTGTTATGACGTTGTCACGATAAACTATGGTCCGTAAACCGACTTTACAGGCCAATTTACCGATTTTTTGGGAACCTGTTGTGTCTCAGTCCTGGGCAAAGGTCTCCCCCATCTCTTTCCAGACATCGGAATCACCCGCCAGAATACACCAGTCTGCTAAGAAAACATCAAAGTCATCACGCCAGCATTTCATTGTCTAGCTTCGGCTCCTTCGTCCGTTTTCAGGCGCCCAATGTGTGATCTGATCCTCTTGGCCTATCTAAAAATTTATCACAAAAAAATCACTGGAACACCAAAAACGTGAAATAGTTTTAATTAATGGCTTTATTGTGGTTTTATATTAGTTTTACAAAATCGCACATAGGTGGTAAAATGCCGCTGTTAAATAATCAGTGACTTTTGCAAAATTAACTAAAAGCGACATTGACATTAATTTTAGTAATGGATCCGATGATGTCCAATCTGCTTTACATTGAGCCATAGCATTGGGCCGAAGTTTGAAGGCATTAATTTGACAGATCTAAACTAACTAAAAATATATCTGTCTCTGTCATTGCAATATTTTAGACAAGGACGTCAATAATTTTAGAAAATTTAGATCTGTCTTAAAAAGCCTTCGAACTTGGGCCCATTAAATATTATGCTGAAGCTGACTTGAACACAAACAAAACCTTACTAATGAGCTAATAATTTGATCTCGTTTACATCATTACCTTCGAGCTAATCGTATGAAGTATAATAACGTAATATATCAAAGATCAAGATAAAAGGAGTGTTTAAATAACATGTCAAGAGGGTTACGTAGGGTTGAACGCATGAATTTGACTTTATCTAAACGATTTTTGCACGAAGGGTAAAGTTGCCTACTAGAGCCAACTGCTACGGTTACAAGTTCTGTGTTAGTTTGTGATGGTACTTATTGTTTGTAGTTTGAAAACGTTTGCCTATTTAATTTTTCTTATACATATTAGAATATAGAATGTTCTTACTCATATATTCCATTAAAATACTGTCAAATAAATACAAAATAAAAATGTCAAAATCTTACTAAATAAACACCCCTAATCGCTCCCGGTGCAAAGGTGGCCATCATTATTCTTACTAACGTTTTAATTTTTTTAATTTAAATTTATGTTCCCACAATATTATAATATTTTTAAAAGCAGCTTGAACGGGGAAGGCCCAAGAAAAGGAAGAAGTGATAATGGCGTATGTGAATTCTACCAACCCGCACTTGGCCAGCGTGGTGGAATACGGCCTAATCACCCTTCGAGGGTAGACCTGTATCCCTGCAGTGGGAGGATTAAAGGTTGCATATGATAAGGACGTTGCAAAGAGAGAGGAACTTTTGGTCGATGCGTGCCGCGTCGAGGATAACTGTCTTCTGCATAACGTACGTTACGATACGTTCGGCGTTCTATCATTTGTAAAAAAATTGACAAAAATATTTTGTAATTTTATATCTACTGATTGACGATTTAGTGTACTAAAAACAAAATCTACCTATAGGAATAGCAGGATACCTATAGGATCTACCTATAGGAATAGAATAGAACCCAGAATTTTGAACATCGCGAAACTTAAACCCTGTAGGTACATAGGTACTATGTACGTTTTTACTGCTATTTTTATTATTAGTTAATTTTAGACTTCAAACTTATATAGTCCGTCGATTAGCTGTTTCATTAAAATACCTACCTACCTTGTAATTTTACTGAAAACTTTATCAATGTCTATAATGAGTATAATCATAATAAATTACATGAATATATACCTATAGATACTCAATGTTATGATTCAAAACTGGAAAAACCCTCTCCGAAAGCCACCCCTACCCGACGTAATCAGATGTCCGCTCGTCCTCTTCAGAAACCTAACAAAAGATAAACCCCATAAAATTCGCCAAAGAGTTTTATGACGTACACATATAATGCGCCTTTTGAAAGTTCCTGTTCGAGTAATAAAGCTAACGTATATCGGAGTCACGGTATCTGGACGGGGGATTTATTTTGCAGTACTGTGTGTCAAGTTAGAGGGAGACAGGTGATGTTTGGTATATTCTGATCCACTTCGCTCAAAAATTATGTACCTACTCGTATCTACTAGGGTAGCTTGTAAGCATCTTGTAAGAAAGGAAAAGGTCTCAATGAGTTAACAATAGACAAATTAGAGGAAAAAGTCACGTTTATAAAAGAAAAACGAAACTGACTGATCTTTTAATAAATAGCTCAAAGCACTGAACGGATCGGGTTGAAATTTGACACACAGATAGTTTCTATGACGCATCCGCTAAATATGGATTTAAAAAAAAATTCAACCCCTATAGGTGGTGAAGCTGGGGTAAAACTCATAAATTAAATTCAGCTGTTACGCAGATACACGAACGCCTCTTTTGCGTTGGCAGTTAAACAAAAGAGATGCAGATAAAAAAGAAATCATGAATAAACCACAATAAACCCATATTACGATCTACGAGGTGCATTCAATAAGTACCTAGCCTCATCGCCAGAGGGCGCTGTGTTTTGTAGTATGTACGTTTAAGCTCAAAAATCACCCCTCAAATCATTATATTACCCACAATTTTGTCCCAGTTTCGACTCTGTCTCCACCGCCACACAATTTCACCTGTAACACATTTTTTAGCTCAAAAATCACCCCACAAATATTTTCCAGCTTAAACACTGCACTTCTATCGTAGAATCACCCACAATTTTTTCCCAGTTTCGATACTGCCTGCTTCTGTCGTAGAATCACCCACATTTTTCCCCAGTTTCGACTCTGTCTCCACCGTCCATCGTACACTCGATCGGCATTATCTTTTCAAAATATGGATCCGGCGAGCTCGTAAAAGTGACGCGAGCTTAACGACACGAGATTCAAGTATCTGATAGATAATGGTGTTTCGATCAATGCCAGCGTTATAAGTCTCGGAAGAAAAGTTTGGGAGCCCGGACGATTTAGGATATGGTTTACGGGGAAATGTATGTGGGATTTTAGGAAGTTGTTTTTGAGGAATGTGTTTGGTGATGATTTTTATGTTAATTTGGTTGAAGGTTCTAGTGTTTTAATAAAGTTTGACTCCTTAAGGGTTTGCTATATCTTTTCATAATTATCTTTATTTTGTTAATAAACTAAACTGCGTACTTGGGCCCTGCTGATTCGGATCACTCACAAAGTTTTTAATCTATAATATTATGCATAATTGTGTTAAATAAAGCATTGGCATTATTTTTTCTTCTTTTTCGATTTCGAAAGTCCATTGAAATTACATAAGATAATTTTTCCGAATTTTCTCTTAAAGTCACAGCTCGATAAGTCCCCCAAAATATTAGGTCCATCAAAAAATTGCATCCGATAAAAATAAAATACCTTATGCTTTACGAACCATACCGGAACCAAATCATAACTAAACGTCCCAAACCATCTGTTCAAACTTATTTAAAGCTCAAACGCACCCGAAAAGATACCCAATAAATAAACTCAGCAAAGCGTCGCAGTCAAATATTCGACCAAAAAACATGTTGAGAAGTTCGAGGCGTCCAGGTCATTACTGGGACATGCCAAGCGTAAAATGAAGGAATAAAGCCGGGAAGGCAATCTCGGCCGTTCGAGATTATCTCAGTCACTCTTACTCTCATGACATTTTCAATAAGAGCAACAGTGACCGAGATAATATTCCACTCGCCAGAATAAGGGCCCAGGCGGCTGATACGTCTAAGATTGTGTTTACTTTTAAACCACTCGTTTTGTTCGGATTTTTTTAGCTTTAATGAATACAATGAGTCTTTGGTAGCTTGGTGAAAATAAGTTGGCTGTAGACATCTTGAAAGCTATACTGATTAATTTCTCAAAGCAAATGCTATGGAGAATTAAGATTTAATACTTACCTATTGCATTTTATTGTAATGGCTATATACCTACGTTTATAGCTGACACTGTTTTAAAATAAGAAATTATTTAAAACAAATTTTTATTGCATTGTGATTGAAGTTACAGAGGTATACCATTTCAGCAATTGCAACATCAGTACGTGGTCTAAAATTCTGATTCAAAATGTGATTATACTTATATATATTATACATATACTAAGGCAAGTAAAGTAAAATCATGTAAGACCGCTTAAATGCGTCTGACGTGTCTTAAAACGTAAGGCCTCAAACGTAATTTCGTCAAAACAACAAAATAGCCAATAGTATAATACAAGCTTTATCTCCGGTCTGATGGACCTAAGACCGCAAAAGGCAATAACACATATCGTTGAATAATTAAACGCAAGTGAGCATTCTCCTCACGCAACTCGCCTCTATTCGCTCTATTTATTGCTTTTTTGTGTTCCCTGGTAATAACGAAATTTAGTGTATTGTATAAGTGGTTTACTGTTTTAGGGTTCCGTACCCAAAGGGCAAAACGGAACCCTATTACTAAGACTCCGCTGTCCGTCCGTCTGTCTGTCTGTTTGTCCGTCTATCACCAGGCTATATCTCGTGAACCGTGATAGTTAGACAGTTGAAATTTTCCCAGATGATTTGTTTCTGGTGCCGCTATAACAACAAATACTAAAAAAATTTATAAACAACAAACGTAATTTTTGCCGATAATAAATAGATAATAGTACGGAACCTTTCGTGCGCCAGTCTGACTCGCACTTGGCCGGTTTTTATAGTTTTTGTTTTATACGTTTATATTTAGATCATATTACATTTATTTCGTTTGACTGAGAGATCAAACGACCAAAGGGGTGGTGCTTACCTCGGCCAGGGAATTAGTATTGCTTTTCAACGAGGTAACGTCGTCGCCAGCCTTTTGGGTGCTTTACCCGCGGAAATTGATTAACTGATTCTATTAATAACATCAGGTATACCTACTTAAATTTAAGCTAAATCTAAAAACCAAAACGAAGTTGTAAGGCAAGGAAACTGATTAATTTCGACAACATAATTGTGGGTTCAAGACAAAGTTCAAGACATTTTAAGTCAATGACATTTTTATACATTTTTTCTCGAAGTTTCCTTAATAGTATCACACGAGTGTCTTAATATCAATAACCCGATCACAATATCTGTGCACCTCGCTGGAATGCGTATAGCCTTTTATATAGTCGCACTGTCGCACCGGGGAGTGCGCGGAGAGGTGACAGGGGAAGCGGGAGAGGCTCCCGCTTCCTCTATCACGACTATTCGATATATATATTCGATATATTCGACTATATAAGGCTATACGCATTCCAGCGAGGTGCACAGATATTGTGACCGGGTTATAGTTATGTGCATTGTGCAGTTTCATACACTACTCTATCTACTCTCATATCATAAAATACAATTACAAACTTCAATACTTTGTTTTCAAATCTTTGTCATTCCAAATCATTCCAATACAGAGACATCGATACTTTAAGAAAAATGAGAGGTCAACTAATTAAATTGATAACTAAATTTTTCTTTCTAGTTACGCCAGGCTATGATTATACTTGTATATTAGACTAGCGGCTCGTCCCGGCTTCGCACGGGTGGACACTATTGAAGTTTTAGTAAGGACCCCTAATTTTTTCAGGTAATAAATATAGCCTATGTCACTTTGGGATAATGTAGCATTCGAATGGTGAAAAAATTATTGAAATCGGTCCAGTAGCTTTTGAGTTTATTCCACACAAACATCCAAAAATACAAAAATACAAATCTTTCCTCTTTATAATATTAGTATAGATATATTGCCCTGATTTTTTCCGCTTTCCTGCACAAATACCAATTTGAAATAAACATACGACAAAGCATTGTTTGCTCACATGCCTTCCAACATTTCTTGTGCTTTGAACCCGACCGACCTACTGTCAAACTCACGCTGCCTGTTTTCCAATTCGTTTACTTTGAAAATTAAATGAAATGTTATGGAGTGTTGGCTTTATTTTGTATTAGTATTTTGAATATCATTTTCTAAAATAAAGCTTCTGCTAGCGACTTTGCCTGCGTAGCCTTTTTTTATTGATTGTCGAGACGAGCAAATTGCTAGCCTGAAGTTATACCATCAGGTCTGCGGCACTCAGAATTTTGAATTTAAAATTTTGAAGTTCAAATCAAGACCCAGTGTAGCACGCAACATCGCACTCGTCACGCTGAATAAGATCTGTAATCTCCTATTTACCCTGAAATTGCTATTTGCCATCAGTAAACAATACATGTATAGTACCTACAGTTTTTTTCACACTTTGAACATGCACACATTAATTTTCCTTACTTAATATTTTTATCTCCGTAATTTCAGGGTTGAGCCCATGGTAAACGTTGGTCATAATGATGAGTTCAATGATACCTAAAAACCTAAAGTGTTTTACTAACATAGTCATCCCGTAACTAGGTACCCATAAAAAAAAACGTCCTAAAAAAACTACAAAGTTTCACAAAATTTAGCTACAAAGACTAAAAAATATACACTTGGTAAAATATAGGGTTGCCAACCGCAAAGCCATTACTTAGGGATGGCACCGAAAGCAACCTCAGTTATTCGACAAATGCTGAAAATATGCTGAAAAAGGACGATGGGAACGTAAAAAGCTCTCGTGGTACTTTTTAACAAAGTAAATTAATTAGTACTGGGTCAACTTTGCGATCTTCTTTTAAGTTGAATGCTTTAAAAATCTGTCAAGAGATTTTTGCATAAACATCACTTGACTGAAGTGTGACTGAAACTTCAACTTTGACTGTGACTATGACTATGATACTTTAATATCTAATAAAACTTCAAATGATTATTATAGGCATTTAAAAAAAATTGTTAATTAACAATTGAAATTTACATTTAAGGGATCTTGAGTCACACTAAATTTAAGGCGACAGTGTGACTTGATGATATAAAACTCCCCTATAGGTCTCTGACTCGTTTACTGTGATTCGATTTAAAGTCACATTTTAACGTGATAACTAGTTAGATTGAAAATAAAACTCATCTGCCTTGAAACCGTTCAATACAAAATGACTAAACATTTCCGCAGACCACTGGCGCCCTCTATCCAGTAAAGTCTTTCACTCGGGCAAATTGAAACTGTAAAGCAGATTCTGACGCGTTTCCGCTTCCTTTACCCAGCCCAGACTAAGTGATTGAGGTTTTGCTAAAGTTTCTTTGTAGATATCGAGTTCATTTTGAAATCTTTGTACATTTTCTAGTAACTTTAAAAATTGATACTAAGTAAATTGAATTATGAATTTCGCTGTAAAACTAGCAAATGGGTAGTTCTACAAACTAAGGAAGAATATGAGTATAATTTCGGCCCGACATTTTTTTTATATTTTGTTTGGGAAATTCATTCTATTATCAAGAGTATAATGTCTTTTAGCTTCTCCTAAGCGGAACAGACAAAATATTTATTATTTTTTTATTTATAGCTATTTAAAGAAAATTAAGCCACAGGAAACTGAGAGTGTAATCAGGAAACTGAGGAAAATAACAAAAATCAATTGAGATCAAAGTTTGTGTGTCATATATTTAACAAATTTTTAAATTTGCTTTTTAACAGTAATTTCTAATAATCTAACAATCTTTTATAATAACGATTATCAACTTAATGCTTGGCTTGGACACTAATTCTCTACTTAAAACAGTCTTGAATAAGAACATTAATCATCAAATGATCATTGATCATTACTATTATTATCATAATCATTAATCACATTTTGTTAAACAACATGAATGGTAACAAAATGAATGTACGAAGTACGAGACTAAACAACATTTCAATCTAGTATTATACTTAAAGCTAGTAATAGAAAATAATAACTTTGGCAGTCTGGTTGCAATCTTGTTAAGCTATTTTTTGCTATCACAATCAGGGCATGTAAATAATGTAGATTCACCTTTAATACATCCCTCTTGTGCCCAATAATTATACGATAGACACTGGATCCAGTCATTTCCTGTCTTATCTTCACTGCAAAGGACACCACAAATAAGGCACTCGCAATCGCTGATCTTGTCTTTATTCTCCTTTGATTTCGTTGATTTATTTTCTTTACCTGTGTGTTTCTTGGAATTCAATTTGTGACAAGTCCTTTTTTTTATAGTTAGCCGCCTTATTAACTTTATCTTTCCTTGATATAATTACTTTTTCTCTTTTTGGTTGTTTGTTAACAGTATTTTTAACTTTTTTTTGTTGGGCTTTACCTTTTCTTTGATTTTCTTTTTCCTGGGATAGATCTGGGAAGAGAGTAGTCGGGTCAATTTGCAAATCAGGCATGGTAGCTAATATTTCTGGGTTTTCCAAATTTAAAGTAAGATCGCTTGCAACGCTCATATCATCAGGCTCATCCCTTGATTCTATCTCGCTTTGGTAGACGTCTTTGAATATTTGGCGTGATTTTGTAGGGTATTTTAAGAGACCCATCCGGTGATGTTGACACATAATACCTTCATCACAAAAACAGCTGAGTGATTTCATCTGTAGGTTTTGTGGCATGAAGGCGCTACCCTGTACTTGATGGACTTTGAGTGTCCCATTAAAAGCGATTAAATTCTGTTGATCGCTCGAAATCAATCTTTCCATGCCCTCAATTTCACTTTTATTTACTATAAAAAGTGTCACACCCGGACAGCGACTCTGGATGACACCACAAAACTCAGTCAGGTTAGTAACATCACCTCCACATGACCTCGGGACTGTAAGAAAAGATTGACTAAATATGGTTTTATCCTCCGATTATAAATCCGACTTTTTGTACTTTAAACTAATTACGAGAGCTAATCAAATAACTTGTTATATTATTAGGTAGTTTAATATTTATGGGTAAAAATTATAAATATGTATACATTCATAATATGCACCAAAACTGTAATTAAGTATGATTTTCTCAGAATCCTGAATAATTCTCAGTATCCTGGGTCTTAATATGACAGGATGCTGAGACCATGTTCCTGAGAAATTCAAACTAATACTAAAAAAACAAATCAATTTATAACATTAAACAAAAATTAAGCTAAACTAAGCCTTTATGCTAACAACTTACATATCAAAACGCTAAAATTACTTACATTTTGTTTATTTTATTGAAGAAATATCTTTCCAGGATTCTGTGAACTACACTGATTACGACACGTCTTTCATCGTTTACCGCACTGGGCTGACTAAACGACGCGCTAGGAAACAATTGATAGATGACATTTATTGTCTTTGTCGTTAGCACGATCGACTCAACTGAACGGCAACGTCGCACTGCAAGCAGCTTTGCAAATATTTGCTTGTTTTACATTGAACAGGATCCTGATATCAAATCATGGGGACAAAATGTTAACAAGGTTTTCGGAATGTATTTTTGAGAAAACAAGATAATTACTATCCTGCCTAGCAAGAACAAATAGTAAACTTATAATTTTTATGTTTCATTTATGACCTTGATGTAGAAGTAAATAAACACGACACACTTTGAACTAAAATTTGTTCGAGGGACATTGCAGGATTCTGAGAATTTGGGACTTTGAACAGTAATTTCGTTTTGAAAATAATTGTGAACCTTACTAATTTTTAGTGACCAACTAGAACCAGTTGAAAATAACAGTATGCCATACAATGTAAAACTTTTAGAACATTTTTTTAATGATATTTTGGTTGAGCCGCCGGTAATTCCTTAGTTTGTAGAACTACCCAAATACCATTTCAAAGAAAGCAACGCTAATATAATGTGTACCTATTCAAGTCGCGAGTAAATCAGTTTTTTAACCGACTTCAAAAAAGGAGGAGGTTATCAATTCGTCTGTATGTTTTTTTTTTTTTTTTTATGTTTGTTACCTCGTAACTTTTGACTGGGTGAATCGATTTTGATGATTCTTTTTTTATTAGAAAGCTGACGCTTCCCATTTGGTCCCATTTGCTTCTTTTGAAGTCGGTTTTTGTTTTTTGTTTTGTAAAAATAATGTTCTTGTTGGTGATCATCACTGTGCTCCGTACTTTAGCGTCAGATTTCTAATAAAAAAAGAATCATCAAAATCGATTCACCCAGTCAAAAGTTATGAGGTAACAAACATAAAAAAAAATAAAAAAAAAAAATAAAAAAAACATACAGACGAATTGATAACCTCCTCCTTTTTTGAAGTCGGTTAAAAAGTACGATGATAGCACCAACTTTTACGGTCACAACTATCATAATATATGGTTCTCTGATTCTTAGGGTGAGAACAGAGTCTGTTCTCACCCTAAAAACTGGTGCTTGTCATCGTACTTTTTGGTGATTTTACTATGCTCCGTACTTAAGGTGAATTCATCGGAATTTTGATGGGCATTTTTCTCAGTGCGTGCACCTAAAGTATATCTACCATAACCAAACAACCCGTATAAACCACTGTAGAAGTGGTAAAATCGCCGCCAGAACCGAATCGTACAAAATAAAAGTACAATTTTTGTCTGGGCGCCTCGCCAGCCGTTTTGGTAACGCTGTCGTTTAGATGGATAAAGCATTGGACAATGGTGGCGTTCGGAAACTGGGGTAAAGCCGGGGGCGGGAGTTTGTCTATCTGTTGTATTGATGGATAACCACAGACTATACAGAGTATTACAGAGGGATGAAAGGCTATCTGTGTTGTTCATTATGAGATATTTTTGTTTATGGGATATTTTTGTTTCAGAAAAGCATACGAGTAACTGCGGATAGATCTCATGATATCTCAAATGGTAAAGTTTAGAAAATTGTAAATCCTAACAACTAAGGAAAAAAACCTGACACCACCTGACACCGGACACCGATATACTCGGAATCAACGAATAGTTTTATTATTATCTATCTATATCTATTATCAGTAAACAATCGCAATGATTCCCTCTCACGAAAACAATACGCTCAAATAAGTCTAAGCTCATCAATTCGATTGCCAATCCCCAAATCGTCAAACGCAAATCCAATCGAGCGCGATTTATCACCTCTTCCTGCGCTCGACTCGGTGTGTTGCATTTTAAAAAGACTTTTCCCGCATGTCCTATCTATTGGTTTTGTTGTCGTTTATGAATTACTGCAGACACTATAGCTTAAGGCATTTTTGCTTCTATTAGAATTCAGAATAGCGTATATTAACCACCACGATTAGGAATAATTGAGTTGCTTGTTTTTTTGCGGCTACATAAATTTATCTATTTAGCCGTATAGAAGAACTAAGAACTGTAAACAGTGATACTTGCCATCGGTGAAAATTATTTCCATAAGACTACCCATTATCATTTTCAAAATTCAGTACTCCAAAACTCCGTGACATCAAAACCTCTTTCGCTCTCTTTCCATCGCATAGTTTTCCATCATTACTGCGAGCGCTCTCCCATCACATTGTTTTCACTCAAGTACTAGCCAGTTCACAAGCCTGATTCCTGGATACTTGCCAACTCCAGCGCGAAGAGTAAGCAACATTGTAATTCCATTTGCTTATGCCCGGGGCAGTCTGCCCGGAATGGAGTATCTCGGCCGAATACACCTTTCAACTTGAATGGGTTTACAAAGTATGGATAGCTGTAGGATTAAAGGTTTCAGGTTTGCCAATTGAAAGTTGTTTTGGACGGGTACGTTTGTCTTTTTTAACTGGTTTTATTAAATAAGCAGGGGCGTTGTTTGAGCTTTTGCAAAATGTGTGCTGTATATTTGTCTAAATAAGAAACAAAAGCCGTGCAAAAAAAACCTAGCAAACAATTTTTTTTTACTGGCTTGACAGGTTTGGTGAATTTGTTTTTTGTTTTGTTTGCCTTTTTAAAGGGTTGGTTGAGAGAAGTAAAGGCGGGTGAAACCACAGGGTAAGTATCTAAATTATTATCGGCTTTCGAAACTGTATACCAACGTGTTATTGAATCTGATACTCCGTCTATAGTTTTGAAGGCATCCGCTGATCTTTTTAAAGGAGTGAATGCCTTTTGTCACGACTGGTATGGCACGGCTGGCTCAGTGGTGAGGTACCTTAAAAATAATTGGTTGTGAGATACAGACTCCGGACTTTCACCATAAGATTAAATTAAAAAAAAACAAAAGGATTCCTTTTACCATTTTCGTGCGGAACCTTTTAAGATTTTGTTAATATAGTTTGGCCGAGCTTATCTTTACTATGTACTGATATTCTGTCATGGCATTTATATTGTTTTCGGAACATCCTACGCAAAAATGTTGAATTAAATACCACTATTAATATTAGATAAAAAATAGCTGTTTTGGAAATAGCGAAGCCAATACAAATTCCTTTGATATTATGTTAGTAATCCTACTGTACAATTTGATTCATATATTTTTGTATATCTATACTAATATTATAAAGAAGTAAAGTTTGTGTGTTTGTATATTTGTTAAATTGTAAGGGGTAATCTCGGGATCTACTGAACCGATTTTAAAAATTCTTTCACCAATAGAAAGCCACATTATTGCTGAGTGTCATAGGTTATATAAAAAACCGAAAAATAAAAAGGCTTTTACGTGGTAGTCCGTTTTGCAAAGTGAATCGGAGAAAAAACGGTCCGGACGGCGCGCGATGGCTTCGGGTTTAATTAACATTATGCCCAACGAAGTGGGCACGGGTCAGCTAGTTACTTATATACGTATGTTTGCATTAATGGTTGAAAGTCGATAAGCTATACCCTGGCTGCTTATACCCTGGTATCCACATAAGCTACATTTTCATCTCGATAAAACGGTGGCACCGCAAGCGCTTCGAGATCGTATCGTACTTTTTCTAACTACGCTGGTCTTGCGCTGTTGACCTGGTGACCTGTTGACCTGGCACCAGTAGCAGACTTGATACATTTTATTTCATTTATTGTTCTGTGAATCTATATTTAGTCTAGTCAATTTAGACATTCGAGGGTACAGTAATTCCCACCCAGCTGAAAATTGGTAGGATTGTTTAAAACACCATCATAAATGAAACCTAAAAGGTCCTCATCGATCCGATACGTACAAAAAATTTTACTCTGGGTAGAAGGTCACCAAAACGGGTTTTTTGCGATTTTCTCAAAAATGGTTCAAGCTACGAGGAAACTGTTCAAGACAAGTATGTTTTCTATAGCAAATTTGACTGTGTAAATTTTGAATGCTTGATGAGGGTAAACTAATAATTTCAATTAATGCACTGATATCAAGCTTATGAATTATAATGTATGAGTTGTTCATAAAATATATCTGAATCTGGCTTACGTTTGACTACCGTCCCGCCTGATGGTAAGCAATGATGCAATCTACGAGTACGATGGAGCACGACGCTTGCCTAGCAGAAACCAATTCGCACGACTTGAACACACTCAGATTATACATATCTACCGGAAACACACACCACCTCACTCACTCACTTGTGCCGAGCGTCCCAAACTCTAAAACCAATCAATTGGACTTTGATCGCGCTTTGTCCTCCAACACGGCTTGTAATTATTTCATCAACTATCAAAGAGAAATAAACAGTCAAAAGCGTTACACTGAGAAGGTAAATATTATAAATAGAAATACAAAATTATGCGTGACACCTTCAGTGGCCTTTTCCTCTCAAAAGCAATGGCTTTATTTTGAACAAGAATCAAAACCATTATCATAATCTGAATTAGGCGCATAATCCACCCTTGGGAAGACGCTCCGTAATAAACAGGTAGGCCTTTTCTATAATACAATGCTCATCAAAAAATGGCACTCTGAAACTTTTCTATTGTTTTTCTATCTCTTCTATGCATCCTCTCCGTCCTAACGTTGCCTGAAAGAGATCTTCCTAGCGATAAGGTCGCCAGTTATTGCACTAGTTAGAATATAGGTATAATATAGCTTTATAAATTGCACACCAAACAAATTATTAGAAGAAACTAAGACTAAATGACTAGAATTACAATGGGTAGTACAAGGGCGGTCTTTTTGCCTTAAGTGATTCCTTTTGCTTGTAATTTCTGATGTGAACAATAAAAAAATTATCTTTCTATCTATTGTAGCCAAATATTTCTGGTATTAAGAGTAAGCATGGAACTTTTTTTTTAATGTATATTAAGTAAATAACAACTTTTCATTCAATCCAATTTTTTTTCAGTTTTTTTTAGTTATTTTTCCAATCAATCAGACGTGCTATATTGTACGGCAAGCACTGCACGTTCCTTATGATATAGTGGGGGTGTAATATGAAATTTTTGGGGTAATTAACATTGAATACCGCATCTCTGGGGTGTCCCAATTAGTGGTTTGGCTACACCGTGTTGTCGTTACGAACCCTAAAATGCCGCATTATGGTTACTTCAGATGGGGAAGGTACCTTAATTAGGGTAGGATCATATTAAGTTGCATACAAAAAGATAGGTGCGGTATTTATAGCTCTAGCCAGAATTTAGGTAGCTACTAGCTGAGTCCCGCGGTTTCATCCGCTTTCAAAAGGTTAACATAATTTTCCGGAATGAAAAGTAGCCTATGTGTTAATCCAGACCATAAAAGACCTTCATTCTAAATTTCATGTAAATTCGGTGAGCCGTTTCAGAGTTTAGTGGTAACAAACCCACAAACTTTCACTTTTATAATAATATAGGTATTAGTGAGATTAGGCCCAAGTTTGAAGACTTTACTTGATAGATCTAAACTAACTATAAATATAGGTTATACCTGTCTTTGTCAGTGCAATCTATTAAATAAAATAGATCTGTCGACTAAGGGTTTTATTTATAAAGCCTGCTTAAACTTAATCACTGCTTAAAATTTCCTGTCTTGTTCTCGCACGTCAGCAAGAAGTTGTTAGAGCATTTTAAGAAGTGTCTAACTTTAAGCAGGGTTTATAAGTAAGACCCTAAAGCCTTCAAACTTTATTATTTTATTTGTTAGGAGCAGATGTTCCGAATCTCGCCCCCGGTCTTGCTTTGCGTTTGGCTTCGCTGGTTTGGTTCTAACATAACACTGAGAAAAATTTCACCTAAAGTACGGAGCATACTGAGAATCACCAAAAAGTACGATGATTAGCACCAGTTTTTACTAGTACTAGCACCAGTTTTTAAGGTCAGTATGCTCCGTACTTTAGGTGAATTCACCGGAATTTTGATTGCCATTTTTCTCAGTATACTAGTAAAGTAGTATAACGGGGTGTGCAATATTGAAGAAAACTGTGTCATATAAACCCATGTAAAAAGTAATAAATACATTTACATAAAATATAACAAAATACATAAGTGAGTTGGTGATCTTTACTTATTCTCCAAGAAATTAATTTAATTTATCCAGTGGTTGCTAACATTTTGCTTGTGCAGTCTTTGAATAAATATCAAAGGTTTGATGTAAGTAGTTATAGGATTCGTGAAATCAGTTAATATTTTGAGGAAAAGTACAAAAGTTATTTCAGCTGTAACTTCTAAAAGCGAACCTACGAAAATATAAATATTTCTTTTTAATATCCGCGTCAGAACTCCATTACATGAACCCAATGTCTATTTCTGAGAATTCCGTTTTTGCGATAAGATTTTTCTTTTTCTGAATTTGCCCGAAGCTTTCTAAGTAAGAGTAAGTATCTTAAGAGTTCTATGAATAGGTACAAATCAACTTAAGTTTTAAAATCACTGAGTAAAATTATGCAAAATCGAAATCGTATAAGATTCTGAAAGTAGTAATATGAATTCAGGAAGCTCCAACAAAAAAAATCAAAAAAGGTTAGTGTGGTGGCGATGTTAACCGTATGCCATCCCGTTTGCTTATATGGCTCTAGTGCATTAGCGTGAGCAGGACGGCACGTGATAACCATTGACGTACATTGTACAAGCTAACATAATAAGGCCCCACGGCCTACTTGCCGTATACAAGCTTCTTTTTTATGCTGAAAAAGTTCTATTATTTTCAGCGTTTATTTTCAGCTGTTATTTTTTTATGCAAAGCCAAAAAGAGCTCATAGTACATACTCATCAATGAACAACTTTTACTATGGGACCAACGCGGAATTCGCGAAAATAAAACAGCTGTTTCATACATTTTGTCGAGTGTATCTATGGAACATCTGATTTTTTCGGGAATTCCGGGTTGGCCCATAGTAAAAGTTGTACATAATGAGTATTAGGTATGAGCCCTTTTCGGCTTTGCATTGAGCTGACAATAACCCCATATACAGGGCAAATGGGAGATTAAACAACTTATATCTCAGGGTGACGAGTGCAGTGCTGTGCCGCGCAGGGTCTTGAATTCTGCGAGTTCAAAATTCTGGGTAGCGCAGACCTGTTATGGGCAAACGTGACGTTTAATATCAGGCGAGCGATTTGCTCGTCTCGTCACTCAATTACATAAAAAAAAAATATAGTTAATTACCTAAGCTATTACCCTACACGTCACAACCAGCATTATGTCTTGCTAATTATACAATATACATGTCATTATATCACTATGAACGTGCCATAACATTTACCATCATTAGGCCATTTCCACAAAGCCGGCTGCACCCACTGTCCTCTATTATACGACACAACTCAAACGTAATGCGTCTTTTCCGTGATACCAAGCTATTCTGTTAGGGAAATACACGGCGATTACCTAAATGGACGTGTTTGGGTTATGTCTGGATTGAGAAATTTTTCGGTGGATTGTTTTATGTTTGTCTCTGATTTATATTGAAACTAGCTACGACTCGCGGTTTCGCCGTGGTGATAAATACGGTGATGATTAAAAGTAATCTATATGTATGTAATTTGATCTAGTGTATCTAATTTTGGGTATAAGCCGTCTCTACCACAAATTTTGTCAAAATCGGTTGGGTAGTTATGAAGGTACGTGGTCACAAACATTTACATTTATAATAGGATAAATCATACATTTTGATACAGGATTTTAAGAAAAAGATATGCTAAGCCAAAGATGGCTCTTAATACTCATCATTATGAACAACCTTTACTATAGGACCAACCCGGAATTAGCGAATAAAAGTCAGCTGTTTTATAGAAAAATGTCAATTGACACTCGACAAAGGAACAATTGAAGCTGTTTTTATTCTAGGTTGATAACTTTTACTAAAAGTTTTTCAAAATGATGAGTAGGTACCATGAGCTCTTCTCAGTTCAGCATACCCTTTCTTTCCAACCTTGCATTATCGAAGCTTGTAAGTTTTCAAATGAAAACCAAAATTCAGTGGCTGCAGCGGTGCCTCACTAAGCCCTGTAATAACGCAAAAGTCTACCATCATAGGTTATTAATTAGGCGCATGTAATCTACCGGTTTGGTTAGCGGGTGGATTACCGTGTTTTTGGTTTTACCCGATTTGCATTTTAGATAGGCCTGTTGGGATGTTTATGGACAGCGAATCTCTTTAGCGGTTAAAAGATTATCCCGCCTAAAGTATAAAACGTGAGAGGGGTAAAATTATGTTTTCTTTTATAAATGGCTTAGACACGCCGTTCAATTAGCCGCCGCATTTATGATGAGATTTTTTGTGAAAAAATAATATTTGTTTATGACGTTATAAATGAGGTACATAAAAAAAATTGTGAGTTTAGGAGGGCCAAGTAAGTATAGTATAGGTAAGTAAGTAAATATAGATAGAGAGGCCGGTTTTGAAAGTTTTAACTGACAGATTTAAACTTACTAAAACATACCTAACTGGCTTTGTCATCTCAGTCTAGACGACGAGTTTTAGTCAATTTAGATTCTGTCAACTAATCTTCAGAAAGGGCTGTATTATTTTTGTTACACCTAAACTATTTTCCTCGTGATGTTTTCCTTCTCTGAAAAGCAGTGGTATGTAAATTCGTACATAAGTTTGAGAGAAATCATTGGTACGAGTCAGGATATGAAACCGCCACCGCACTTGGCCAGCGTGGTGACCCAATCACCCTTCGAGGGTAGACCTGCATCCTAGCAGTGAGAAGATTAATGATTGAGAATAATGATAATGAAAAACTATTTTTAAAGTTTTAGTAATAAACAAAATGTATCCAATCCGAAACAATAGCGCTAAATATTTTAACAGCGCTACAAGATCCTTTGAGATTCAGTAATTATCTCACAAAGTTTCGTCCCTGCTAATCGTCAAACAACTCTCTAGTTTTCAAGTTTGCACATTTACAGAAATAATTACATGGGTCTCCTTACCCTAGCCCCTTTCTGGCACCCCTAGACTCCCCTTTTCGCCCTCTTTTGCCCCCTTATTGGGGTTGAATGCCAACCTGTTTACCTTAGTCGGCTCTTATTGAAAAACTTTTGGACACATTGCTTTTGAAGAATTTAAGGGGTCAATAGGCCCATTTGATTCAAAGCCAATGGATGACGATCTTTTTTATTAACCCCCGACGCAAAAACGACGGGGTGTTATAAGTTCGACTTATCTGTTTGTGTGTGTATCTGTGGGTTGCATCGTAACTACCGATAGGATGAACCGATTTTGATTTAGTTTTTTTTGTTTGAAAGGTGAATTAGTCAGGAGTGTTTTAAAGTTCATTTCTGTTTATTCACTAGAAAGTATTCCGAGAATTTGATAGAGTAGGCGTTACGGTTCAAGACAATGTTAGTAGGTAGGTACCTAATCAATTTGTGCCATAAATTCGAGTTTGTGCTAAGGTTTTTGTTCTTTTATTTATTTTACTTAGGCTTTCGTAGCTTAATTGAAAAATACGCTAAAAATTCCAGTGCTATAAATATACCTATAATTATGTTATCTGGAAGTCTGTGCCTATCAGTGAAGATTATTTTGATGTGTTTTCGTTTTAACAATATTCTTTTTCTGTATTTTTTTTTTCTTTTTGAAAAGTATCAAAAACATGCCAGGTTTCATTGTAAGATATAATTTAGCTTCTAAAAATAAGCTCTCAAATGGCCACAAAGTCTAAAATATAACGAATTTCGTATCCTCCAGTTATCATGCTAGTAATTCGAGTTTCAAACTGGCCCGCGCCAACTTTGCACTGGATTTTCCATCTCGATACCAAAGGATTAAGTTCGGAAGTTCGAGTTTTATCTGTATTAATGCGCCTGGCAGCGATTGGTGGGGCTGGAGCCGATGCGTATTTAGTAGCCGTTTCTACGAGCGATTTTAACGAGGTTTTCTGGCTAAAACCACCTTCTTCCTACTCTTATGGCATTGGGATTGGTACAGTATGTACGTTTCTTCCATTCATATCTCGACTCGACCCTATTGAAACTGAAAATGGCATTTTTTTATTCTATCGAGTGAAGAGACGAGCAAACCGCTCGCCTGATGTTACGTCACGTTTGCCCGTAACATCTGCGCCAACCAGAATTTTGAGTTCTTAGAATGCAAGACCTTCTTTCTGAGAATTCTTAGCGCGTCACAGCACTGCGTCGTCACCATGAGATATACCTATGAGTAAGATGTTTATCTTTTACAGGAGAGTAATTTTAAATCAAAATTTGACCTAAATTAATAAGTTCAAATGTGTAGTATCAATTTTATTCGATTTAATACTTGTCAAAATTATACATTTTTTTTACAATGGTATTGGTTTTCTAAAAGTTGAATAATTTTTCGTATAATTAGTACAATGAAAAAAAAATCGTGATTTTCGTTATTCGTCTGATTTGCGCAGTTTACCCATACTTTCTTTGATCGTCCTCTTACGCCTCCTTCCACATTTCCACAACCATTGATATTAAGAAAGTATAGATGTAATGTTGAAAAGAAAACGTGCAACGCGTTTTAAGTCCTACGGTTTCGCTAATGAAACGTGAATTTTCTTTTGAAGTAATGTATGTATGTGTGATGAGTTTGTGTGCGTGTAGCTTGCATGTAACAAGCTAAATTGTAGCAATAAAGAAGCTTCACAGATTTTCTATGCAAATTCACTTGCATAATAACTTTTTAAAGATCAGTGCGAGTACCTACCTACGTTTTCTATATTGACTGCAGTAAAAAATTGCAGATTTACTATTTGTACTGAGACGGCTTATCTTATTACTTAAGATTAGTCGTAAATATAATCAAATTCACAGGGTTATTCATAAAGGGTATGCTAAGCCGAAAAGGGCTCATAGTACTCGGAACCGGAATCGGCGAAAAAAAAAAAAACAGCTGTTCCATAAAAAAATGTCAATGACATTCGACAAAATGTATGGAACATCTGTTTTTTTTTCGCGAATTTCGAGTTGGTCCCATAGCAAAGGTTATTCAAAATAATGAGTACTATGAGCCCTTTTCGGCTTAGCATACCCTTTATGAATAACCCTATAGAGGTACTTTGACAAAAGACAAAAAATAGAGTCATATACTTAGTAGCATACTATAATTTGCAGTTAACCTAAAAACTGACAAAACCAAGCTACTTAGTTTACCTAAACAATTCTAAACATAATCTTTACGGCGTCTTTTCCGCGTTATTTCGCTTCACAGGATACGTTTATTTTTTATTCACAGCATCATAGTTCTGATTAGCCGGTCCACTGAGCCGTACTCGCACGCTTACAGGTTTATGTAATACTTCAACTACACAGGGGAAAGAGTATTGGAGAGGAACTATTCCATGTACCTGTAGTATTCCATGTACTTACTTGTAGTATTGAAGTTGATAGTTTTGTTGATCGAGGTTGTTTGGTTTGGTTTCAAGTTATAACAGCAAATAGACATAGGATAATAATAAAGTAATGTTAGTAAACCACTGATCTAAAATTATGAAAAGTGTTTCTTTGTAATACTTTGATAATCAATAAATAAATATTAATGACACTTGAAAATATGTATGGATTGTTTTTCTGTGATTTTAATTTTTTGAGGTTGGGTTGTGGTATTTTTCAAAATGATGAATTCTATGAGCCTTTTTCGGCTTGGCATATCATTTCCTTATAACTCTGTATAAAAACTCCTACTCACACGTATCTAAACCCTAAAAATATAAAACTCTTTTTTGGGCAGTCATGTAAAAAGCCTTTAAAGATGAATACATTGACTTTTTTTAATATGTAAGTATATAATACTAATCATTTATTTACCATCTACAGCCTAAACTTAGGTGTTAAACAAAAAATAAAACAAGTCATAACGAAAATCATTTTGGATTAAATTTAAAACTTCAACCCAAACGCGACACAGGACGGTAAGCAATCCAAATTAAATCAGAATTTTCATTTCCTCTGTTGGTTTTAGAATTTTTAAGCTGTTTATGAATGTTTAAGCCGACAGGGAAAGTCTAGGTAGAAAACTCCATCTGGATTTTCATAATTATTAAATTATAATTTTCATATCGGAGCTACGGGAGCTGCGGTTGACATAAAATTAATATCAATTTTTATTATGTACTGCATAAAATATGAGAAAAAGTTAATACCTATACGAAAAGGTCATCCCACAATCGTACTAATATTACAAACTAGATGTGCCCCGCGGTTTCACCCGCGCGACGATGAAAAGTAGCTCATATTAATCCGATATACCTATTATAGTCGTTACAAAATAAGATGCTCGTTTGGACGTTTGTCATTGCGACTTAACTAGTGATGTTACCATACGACTCGGTATTCGATACTCACGATAAATCAATTCAAGTTTGTATGAGTATTTGATCGATTTGATTTTGTATTGTAAAGTACTTTGGATAAAGGTTACGATTCGAAAATTTAACTTAAACTTGAATATTATAGGTATATTGAAATGATATGAAATGGTGCGAGAGGTCAATTTGTCTTTAATTTAATATTTTTAGTTATAATAACATTCATTCAATCACAAAAAAAAACAAGAAAAAACGAAAGTGATTGAATCTTCATTCAATAATTTTCTTCGGATGATGAGCCAAAATCGTCAGTTGAGCTATCGTCAATTCAATAATTAAATGGTTATAACTTACAACACTAATATTTGAAAAAAGAAGACTGAGAACGTAACTGTTTTTGAGAGTTTCGTTATAATTTGACATTGCATTCTACCTTAAAGTATGCGCGAAAAGCGTTCCAAGTTACATTCTACGGTCTTTCTCAAGTGTCATAACGGGCATCTTATTTTGTGACAACTATAGATGTGTCTATTTCGAATTTTATCAAAATCGGCGTAATAGTTACGGAGATACGCGGTATTCAAAAATTTACATAAACACACTTTCGCATTTATAATATTAGTAGGAGGTCAAAGTTTGTATGTCTTTGTTGCTCATTCACGAAAAAACGGCTGAACGGATTCAGATGAGATAATTGAAATTTGATACAGATATAAAATATGATATATAGGCTACTTTTTGTCCTGAAAAATGAGGAAAAAACTAGGGGAAGAAGCACAGCTTGTAAAAAAATTATTAGAGTCTCGTTATGAAAAAGTGCCAACTTTTCAAAAAACTTGTCTTTCCTATTTTAAAGTAAAACAACTTGTACAACATTACACCGAGCTAAGAGAAAATTAAAGGCATAATAGAAAGAGTTAACTTCGCAAAGAAAGTTCCAACTTTATCTACGAAATAAATTGACTTAAATATTCTAGTACCGGTTTAAATTCTTGGGCCATTAAGTAACAAATTTCATTGTGAAGGACACGGTTTGAATAGTAATGCTTCATTGTTCTATTTTGGGACTGTTTTAGCTTTGTAGCTTGAAATTTAGCTGCAATTCACTGGTTCCTTAGGATTGGCGGTTAGCACAGTTTCAAAAACTTGCGAAAAAATCAATTCCTCAGTTTTTTTATTATTGTTTACAAATTTATACAGCAAATTTTTTTTTGAAATGCTTTATTAAACGCTAAGTTACGTACTTGTAGGGTAATTTTTTTTTGATGATAATTGCTGTTTGTTATGCTATATATTATACAATGATTTTCGATCGAGTTTGAATTCGGTCGATGGATTGAAATCAATCCAAGCCGTGTATAAAATACTTGAGGTTATGTATAAAAATTTTGGTAAGTACGGCTGTTTTTGAAAATTCATATTGTTTCTCTTTTTCTCTGTGAACAAAATAAAAAAAAATAAAATTCAAAGTTTCAGAATGGACTATGTATAAAATGTAAACGACATTTCTTTGCGATATTTTTTTCAAACAAAACAACAAAAGTGTGCAATATAGAGCACAATATTATGATCTTTTAAACCCTTTACCGAAGAATAAAACTGAGATGGCTCTAAATCAATTTAATGGCGGAGTTACAGTATTATTAAAGTAATTTATTGTACGAATGTGCGAGGACACTGCGAGATATTTACGAGATACTTATCTAGCATGAAAAATATGTTCGTTAAATCTCGAGAGCATTTTTCTAAACGCAACTTAGTATAAGTTTTTTTGGAACACTCGTTTGTTGTTCATTCAGTGGTATTGTTTTGTTTTTATTTTTTAATACAATGCAATGTTCTTTAAAATAATGCCTTCGACAGAAGTTGAAGATGTCATGTTAGAAACATTTCACAACTTTGTGATTGTATATTTTTTGTGTATCATAATTATTATCTCTTCACATTGTTCAGTGCTCATATACAGACTTACTGAAATGCCTTTAATACAAAATCGATATCCATTTCATATTATAAACACTAACCATTTTCCTTGCAACTTATGTGGGGCTTTCTTATGTGTAATACGCGTGGTTCAGATAGTCTTAACAAAAGCAACGTGCAATCCGGTCAGTTCTTGGATGGGTGACCACGAACGTTATTATTGCAATCACTTAACTTTCCTTATAAAACACTAACTACACATACTTGCTACCTCTTAAAACTTCCTTAGTAATTTTTTTTTATGCCATAGGTGGCAGACAAGCAAACGGGCCGCCTGATGGTAAGCGATCACCGTCGCCTATGGATGCCTGTAACACTAGAGGCATCACAGATACGCTGCCGACCTTTTATGATTCTATTAACAGCCCCGGAAACATATAATTTTTAAAAATAACACCAACCTATATTAAGCTCATCACGTTGATAACGTTTTACGAGTACATCTATCCTAATGCTGTGACAGATTTTTAAGCAGACTTCATTCTCACTCTACTTTCTAAACGAAAGTAAAAGATATTCTAAAAGATTCTTACTTACATCCTATTCATCGCAACACCATAACAGTAACTCCCTGAGCTAAATTCTCGGCCATATCTCACCGAGAAATGTTTCGGAAGCACAAAGAAACTTCGCCCGAGGAATCCCACAGGCGTTCTAGGAAACACTAAATAAAAAACTGCCTAGGAATCTTTTAAGTTTTCCTTTTCAAGCTATAACCTGTACAATCAGTAGAACATTTTTAGAACGCAAGAGAAGAGGAAACGCGTTTTTGGCAAATGGATATGTGGATGGCATAGAGCTGTACAGTAGTTATATTTTTTTTGCATTATTTTGTATTGTAGTTCTTAAAGAGAAAGAACAAAACTTAAAACTACTTAAAATTTTAACTAAGTACTTTATTGTTTAGTTTTAAGGGTGTCATTATTTTTAATTTAAACAAAAAACACGACAACGACTTAGGAAACGATTCCGACGGCTTGACGTTCATAGCGCTTAGTTAAAGTTTTCTACAGTCACTGACTGCCATCGTCTTGTGTACAGCCCAATTGCCCATGTAATTCACTTGATCTGTCAATTTATTCTAGCCTGCACTACACCGCACATCATAATTATAATTAAAAACGTTTGCTAGTTAAATTACTCGTCACATCAATTAGGTTGTTTTTATGCTTCAGACGCCATCACGAATCAGAATCAGCAATAACAAACCTGCGCCAGTTTTTCTGCCATTCAAATATCAACACTAATATCAAAAAATAAAGTCGACAACCCTTACTGTTCACCAATTATACTGCACATCAGTTGCGTTCTGAGCTGTAAATAATGGCTACGTAACATAATAAGCCTGTTCTTTTGAAGTTCTCGTTATGAGGTTCTCTTTTGACGGCTCCGTTTGCTGAGTTTATGCAGAAAATGCTGAGAGAATGAGATGATGTATGAGAAGGATTTGGAGAGAAAACAGCTTCGATAAGTAAGTTCGTATATATCGAGTGAGTTGGTGTCACAGGCTTTAGGCCGGAACAAGGTCCCTGACATAGCTTGGGTTTGTAGAATAGAATATTAATTATTATTCAAATCAATTGACATAGATTGTCAGTGGAAGGGGTTCCGGTGATCACAATCCTCAGATATGAGAGACTGATTCAAGAAGAGAAGTAACCAACTATACTATCAGCTAACTATGTTTTGCTGCGGCACAATAAACTACGCTACCTTATGCAAGAACACGATCCTTAATTTTCTTCAAATATTCGCCTTAGTCCCGACTTCAGCTTTCATTATTAGCGTACCAGCCCCAGCTCAACTCGTAACTTATACATTTATTTACTTTCTCACTGTAAACAGTACAAAAAGCTCTCAACATTGTGCCGTTTTAAAAAGAATTTAATACCTCCTCAGACTGTTAGCAAATTTGAATAATGGTCGAAGAAATAATCACAACTTAGCATTTTCACTTATTTCAGGCGTAATAGCGACTTTGGAAGGTAGAGTTTTCTTAATGGAAAGTTTTATTATGTTAGTGTTTTGTTCAGAAGATTATAATTCCAAGGTTTTATATACAATTCTAACCAACTCCTAAGAAGGCCGTAAGGTACAGTTAAACGACACGCAAATACACTGAGAAAAATTTCACCTAAAGTACGGACAGTACGGAGCATACTGACAATCACCAAAAATTACGATGTTTTTAGGATTACGGTGCTAATCATCGCACTGAAGTCATCGGAATTTTGATTGCTATTTTTCTCAGTGTAGCGAGCCTACAAGTCGCACCGTCCGTGTAAGGACCACTCGTGTCAACAGCAACTTTACTTGCAACTTTATAAGCAGGCAACTTTACTTGTCCACGTGGCGCATGGCTTTTGATCCGTATCAAAAAACCGACAAGCGATGGCTCGTGTGACCTTGCCAAACTGTTGAGATCAGGCGTGGCGCGACGTACCGCAGCGCACCGTGTAATCGCACCTTTAGACGTGTATCCACTATCGAAATTGTAAAGTAAGTTGTTGTGTGTTGTCGTTTTTAATGTTGAATGTATAAATTATTGTTGTCAAAGTTGTTTTTTTTTTTTTTGACGTGATAACGTCTTTTAATTCGATGGAGCCGGGTGCAAGTACGAAAAAAGTGTGACGTATGTGCCGTTACCTCGATGAGGCGTTACCGCTATCGCTATCGGTACGGTGAACTCGGGATGTCCGATCTCTTTTGTCTTTTTAGAAATAAATATACCTAGTGTCATTTGGTTGTCAAACATTTTTAGGTCTGTTCAGAAATTGGTACGATCTTTTTGTACAAATTAAAATTTTCTTTTGAAAAATGAAACCATTCTAACAGTATTTTCTTATGACGTTGTCACGGTAAACTATCGTCAGTAAACCGACTTTACAGACAACCGATTTTTTATTATTTTAAATAAAAATAAATCGAAATTCAATGATAACAATACACATTTATCTCTATGATCAATGTATTGATGCGTATTGGTCGAAGACGTGACACTCAGACAATTTGGAACTATTTAAACGTCAAAGGCACAAAGCTGCTAAAGAATTCCAATCTAAACGTTTGGGATTCTTTGACCTTCGAATGGTGGTTTGAACTTTCGAATTAGTATTCAATTGGTTTCGTGACAAGTCAAGGAGATATTCTAAAGGCGGAGACTGACTTGCAGCATTTTCTTGTAATGACAAAATAACATTTTACTAAACTTATCCTAATATTATAAATGCAAAAAGTAATGTAGTGTGTGTGTGTGTGAATATTCGTTGCCACGTATATCCGTAACTATTGAAACGACTTTAATAAAATTTTGACTGCCGATAGCCCTGGATTAACACATGGGCTACTTTTCATCTTCACCGCTTTTAACAGACCGCCGGTGAAACCGTGGGGCGCAACTAGTGGTCTCAAACTATAGCATGAGGTTCCTCAAAATAAGTGTTAGAGAGACGTAAAGAGTCTCAAAGGGTCGGCAACGTATCCGTGACACTTTCAACTTTCATAAGTTCATTACTCTATGTTCGGACATTTCATTGGGCCCTCGGTATGAAACATAGTGACAATTCTCTTTAATAATTATTCGCGCAACAAGCACCGTCCTCAATGAGATTATCCGTGGATATGTCACAGTCACACAGTTCTGTTACGGGAAATACACTAATGTTGGCTGACCGACCCTAAGTTATGTTGTGGTTCGTTGGCTATGCGCAATAGTAGGTGAAGCTATTAATAATAATATGTCTCATTGGGTATTTGATGATGACGTTGCAAGTTAAGATGTAGCATGTTTGCTTTAAACATACGAAAGCAAATAACTGACCAGCTTGCATTAATGTTTCCCTCTTAAAAGCCAAATAAAGACGCATTTTGTTTTGTTTGACCTAACTTTTTCAATACTGGCAGAGTAAATAAAAAAAAACAACGATAAAATAACAAAATTCTGACTTTCATTACTTTTAATAGGCGTGACAAAAGATTTTAAAACCCTCTTCCATAATGTGAGTACACATTTACTATTTACAAAAAAGCCTTTATTTCGGTAATGAACTTAAGTTTAACGAAATTTGAAGCCATTATTCACATATTTTTTCAACATTGCCCGAAAACAGCTCGCATGTGTCCTGGCGCCGGCTTAACGTCACGGTTAAGTAAACAAGTCATTGTGTCTATGCGTGATGAGCGGCTGATGACCTATGATCAGCGGAGTTTACTACAGCGTGACGTCATACGCTGTGATTTTGTGCTTTATTTTATTGAAAATCTTAATAATCGGTTTTGTATAAATAAAACTAAACATGTGTTTTAAATTTTGTTAATCTGACTTCTCCCCTAAAAACATTGAATCGGCAATTTTTTGATACTGTCGTCATGCCTATTAGTCACCAACACAAAATCATTGCAAACTGATTACACAACAAATACAAATTACAAAACTGCAAATAGTTTAAAAAGTAAAATTTTCATTTGATTTTACTTTTTAATTTTACATTTGTTTGTATCGTTTTGCAGTTGGATATTGACCGCTATTGATTTTAACTTTTGAACTTGAAAAAGTATTGTTTTTAGCAATTTTCAGAGTAGGTAGGTTAAATAGTTGTTTGCGAAACTCAGGTTGCGGTGTAAGTCCTTACTACTCAGTTATAAAAAGATACTAGTAGAAAGATAAATTCTTTCTTGTTCACACCAGAAATGCCTACATTAACTTTCCAAGCCCTGTAAGTCTAAAAATCAAGCCATGATAAAAAGAGATAAACAACTGAATTTAGTGACAAAACGAAAAATATAAACTAAAGAGTATTCCAAAAACTTAAGCAAAAAACAGTGCCGCATTCAAACACCACACGATTTAAAAAATACAAAATCATGAATTATAAAATCACTGCTGCGTTTTTTGCCAAGACGTCCCCCCGTATGCTCTCACCTACTTGATCTAGATATCAGCAATCACTGTCAGCCATCAATGTAACTAATTGGCCGCATAATTTATGCGCTCGACCGGTTGACTAATGACTGTGGTACACGCCCCTATTGCTGCTCTTGGTAGGTCCGGCAGTGCTTTTGAGTCTATAGGAGTTTGAATTATAGAGGGTTAGGTATAAGAAAAGGTATGCTATGCTGAAAAAGGCTTTAACTCATTATCATAAATATGTATTTCTTTGTCATAACTTAGTATGGGACCAACCATAAAATTGCGAAAAAAAATCAGCTGTTTCATCGAAAAATGTCAATGGTAGTCATCGATGGTGATGGTAGTCGACAAAATGAATGGAATAGCTAACTGCACGATTTTTTAACAAAAAGTAACGAACACGGTATATCCTTTTTTTTACACAAAACCAATCCCACTTCCCACGCTTTCTACCTATATTTCTATGGTTAAATGTTTTCTTTTTTTCTGGTTTTCTATTATTAGGTATATTACAGCTGACGTCACACACGTCACGGCATTAGCGCGCGTAGAGATATTCACTTGGGTCGGTTAGGTCTTAATTTTAAACCCTGCCTAAACATAATGACTGCTTAAAATGTGCTGACAACTTTTCTCTGATGTAAGATATCCCGTGCGAAGACAAGACGTAGAATGTAAGCAATGATTAAGTTGGTGCGGTTCATAAATAATACCCACTATATCGTATCATCATTTCACTCTCCCCAAAATAAGTTACCTCCGGTCCATTTCAGACACTCCATTCCCTTCTATCTCTTCTACCGATCATTCGCTCGTAAACAAACACAAATATTCACAGAAACCTCATCTCAACGTCGGCAAACGACACCGGGATAATCAATGCCGTCCAAAACTTTACCAGCAGTTAAATTTTCTGTAACCCTCGATTTAAAATGAATTAAGTTCGGTTCCGAAGGGACTTTGAGTAATGAAACAGTAATGACGCCCGATTCGCCTAAATATTTCATGCTACCTACGCCAAGTGTGACCCTTTGTCGATAATAATTGAGTTAGTTTGTACCTGTTTGAGTTGTTTGCCGCTTTATAATTTGACAGTCTGCGGACTTTGATGTGTCGAGTATTGAACAGTGACTGTTGCTCAAATGCTCATTGACTTTGATATGGATATTGGATAAGTATTTACCTATTGCTCATATTGTGATTGTTTTTTGGAAATGGATAAAACGTTTAACTTTTTACTAACATTATTATGATGTCGTATACAAAATTGAATTAGACTAATGTATCTCCTTCTCCTCACGTTTAAACTTGACGAGTCAATTAAAGATAAAAGTGGTATGTATTATCGAATTTCTGTGGAAAAGGATTTTAAAAATCATCATCTGGTATGCCGAGAAACATATCAGAACTGACATGTTTCTCCGTTCTTTGTCTGTAATTATACAGTCAAGGCGTGTTAAGTTTCTTCGGCATACATCATCACTGAGCAAGCTGTGGTCAAACACCTGACCGGTTGAACTTAAAAACCCTTCCTTTTGTGTGACATTATGCAAGTGTTCAAATCATCTTACCATCATTCAAGACGGCGGTCAAACGCAAGACTATATTTTGAATAGAAAATTAAAAAATCATCAAGGAAAATAAAAATTTCAAAACTTAAAAAAAGAAATCCAAATGTCATAAAAAATTACAAACTTCGCTATCAGGACACTATAAATTTCCGAATTTTCAAAAAATTCGAATAAAATGTCCAGCACTAGTTTTATGAGTGACATACAAGTGAATATTTCGCCGTTGATTGACGCGTGTGTAACGAATAAACGATGAGTGCCCGATATCCGTACAATCGTACATGTATGAGTGACATGACACCGTTTCGCTTTGATACATCCAACTTTTACGGTAGACTATTGCTGAAAATTACATGACCCGATGACTTTGTTGCAGAGTAATAAATCGTAGATATGAAAAAAAAAGGAACAAACAGTCAAGTTGAGAACCGTCTCCATTTTGGAAGTCGGCTAAAAAGTAGCTAAGAATTGAGGAGGCATTTACCCGAGAGATCCATGTTCTAAAATAACATATGACTAGGTTCATCTACATTACAATGTACCTATGTGAAGGACAGCACAATGAAAGGAATGTTATTATTTTTTATTTATACATAATATTTCTATATTTCATATGTCATATGCAACCTGCTGGGATACAGGTCTACCCGTAGGTTTCTATATTTATTTATTATGAAATATTATGATAATGCATTCAGATTCTATTACGATAATTAGTAGTTTTTAAAGTTACCTAATATTACCAAAATGGTAAAAAGAAACTCTTATGGCGAGACTCCGACATCTGACTGTGTGTCACAGCCATTTTTTTAACGATTTTATTTAGCTTGCCTTTGTTATTGCTTTTTGGATCACATTGGGTATCTGAAATTTTACCCCCCTTACTGTTGAATGTTGTGTTGAATTGATCTGATAATTGTTTTGCACACATATACGAGTATGTCAATGACTAAATGCTGTTGGCAATGGAGGCCTCTGTTGCAGCGTATCGGGTGATTGCGGATGGTTTGAAAATCGATCAACTAAGTTTGAATCTTAGATCCTTGATCAATAATTATTATATCCTGGCTTAGTTGGTTGCGTTCTAATTGTTTCGGATACGTATCAGGTTCGATTCCCAGCCAGGGAGAAGCTAAAACGATGAACTGAAATAACTGCTCTGTGTCTGGGTGCGAGTTGTTTGGGTCTTTGTATGCTTTATAGCCTCACCGACACAGGAAATCCAAGTAAGAAAACTACGACTATGAACAAACAAGATGAAAAATACTGTGGTCAGGTACATTTTTAACACATACACATATAACATAACACGTATTATGTATTTTTATCATAGTTTTTCTATTCTATTTGTGATTTCATTTTTGTGGTATAAATAAAAAGTTATTACCTATACTGTTTTGTCACCACAAAACACATGTGTAAAAACATCTAAAATTCGGCATGCGATTTATTGACGTGACAATGTCTAATAAATCAATGAACGGCGGGCGCACGCACGAAAAAGTGTCCCGTTACGTGTCCCGTTGCGCTCATTGTGATTGTGACGTCACGATCGGAGCGAGAAAAGTATGCAATCATTTCATCAACGTTTTGTTATGACGTTGTCACGTTAAACTATCGTCCGTAAACCGACTTTACAGACAACCAATTTATTTTAACCCATAATCATAATAAGCCGTATCATCGATAGGTACAGCCCTACTTGAAAACAGCAATGTATCTTATTTAACAAGTTATAAACTTTTTGCACCGCAGTCCCGGCTAAGTATTGACTTATTGACTTTACCAACTCGCGAGCGGTACAGTCGCATTTAACTTGGAAATGGACGCGATAATTCAAAAGGACTCGAACGAATAAATCGAATCATGTTAGCTGGGTAAAGTGCTAATTTTATTTGGAACCGAAAAAGAGATAATTTTTGTAAGGAGATACTTTTTTTCAATTGAGCGTTGGAATAAGCAACGTGGGTTTCAGATCGAGCAGTAATTTGTATGATTAAAAGCGGTTTTATAGTGAGTTCATAGTTTTTTCTAGCAAATTTCAGAGACCTTAGTGATATAAATTATTATGTAAGTAGTGCATCAAAGCATCGTATATTACAAAGGACACAAAACCCTTGCTTTAAGGCTAGTACATTGGCTTATCCGACTAATCACATACGTATTTAATAAATTAACACAAATGCAAATCTTCTTAATTTCTTTATACCTATCAATCATAGAGTCCAAACGAAGTCTAATTTAAAAAAATCAATAACCGACAGGTTTCGAAACTGCAAGTACCCGGGTAAACCACCTCTTTGTTTTCCAGCTAACTTTAAAATGTAACACGGAAAATTTCTATTATACTCTGGTTAACATCTCACTATACATTCAATGTTATTTAAGGTCTATAAATATTTCTGACTAGCGGCCCGTCCCGGCTTCGCACGGGTAGGCTTTGTGATAAACGTAGAGTAAATTGAAATCAGTCCAGTCGTTCACGCGTGATGGCGTGACCAAAGGTGTTGAGAATAATTATAGGAACTCTTTGTTATAACCTCTATTCTCATGCTATTGCGTAACTATAGCAACCGTAGTTTGTTGATGCTAACTTGTCAATTTATAGTAAAAATTATCAGTATAAAACGCACACTGTTTTGATAGATATGATTGAATTTGAACTTTGTACAGAGGTAATAAAGTGCAAATTGACTCTTGGACGTTAGGAACATACCTACATTGCTTAAACAACAGTGAGTGCTTGCAATTCAATATGAACTTTATACAATAGCAATAAAGCTCGTTTTAGTTAGAAAACGTTTGTATGGGAAAAATAAAAGGGCTGTTTTTAGGGTTTTTCAATATTTCTGAGAGATTTTCTTAATATTTTTTTCCGTAAGAACCTTCTTCTAATAATAACAAATACAACAAAAAAAGAATTAGTGAAATCGGTCCAGCCATTCACGCGTGAGGCCGTGACCAAGGAAAATCGGTTTCATTTTTATATATAGAAGATAGATTTCTGAATTTCTAGTGCGGGTTACGTCACAAACGTTCACCATAGAACTACTCTGCACATTTTGTGTAAATGTGTGAAAACTAATAACAATCTACATTTTTTTTTTCAGAAAAAATCGGAAAATTCAAATTCAAATTCAAAATATTTATTATCAGACACATATTAGTCAACATCAGGCAAAAAATAACAATTACAACTAACACACACATTTAAGAATTGCTAAGTTAGTCAGTACATGAACCATATAACAATGATTCACGTACTGACAGTCAAACCTACACGAAAATACGCTTAAGACGGTGTTGGGGCTGCCCCGGACCCTGCGCGCCAGGGATCTGCACCGCTTCCGCATTGTCGTATAAAAACAATCGACGTACGACTCGGCGAACATACCCGACGCGCTGCAAAAGGCAAATAAAAATCCTCTCCATCTGAATGCCAAAAACCTACTATATCAGTCCAAAAATAAAATGATCGATGTGACTTTCCCAAAATATATTTATTTACATTTTTCTCCTGTAACTGTACAAAAGGTCAAGTTACTGCGGGTTTTGCTTGGATTTTATCCTTTTGGCAGAGTGACAAATTGGGCAGAAGGATGCAGTGAAAAATTTAGCTGGATTTTAGCCGGAAAAGTTTACTGAAAGTAATATTACGGTTAATTTAGAAGAATGGATTGAAGACATTGGTGTAAAGAAAATTAAGAGATGAAGTTTATAAGTATGTAGAATGTAGTCAAAAAGTTTTACAGTTGTTTTATTTTCTTCCTCCTATAGTCACTTTTCAGGGTTTCATCCGCTGTTCTACAAAAAACCGCCAGCTTTTGGAGAAAAACTGAAGCCTACGTCTTAATCCCGAGTAAAAGCTACCCCTACATCAAATTTCATCCAAATCCATTGAGCTATTTCATCATGAAAGTATGACTAACGTACCACCCACACCTTTCCATACTCACGCTTTTGGCAGATATAATATAAAACTAATTGACTGCACACAAAAAAATACAAACACTACAAAAAAACATTAGATAAAGTGCATTTTGTTAGTCTGGTGTGACATTCGGTATTGCAAGGCAAGATCTTGTTTTGCAACGAATTTAACAGATTTCGTAGTGCAAGTTCCAGGCATCAACCTCTTACAAATGCAATGCCCATCTTAGTTTTATTACCGTGTAACATCACGTTATACAGTACCCGGCGATAAATATTGCACATCAACCTTTGGAAGAAACAAGAGACTTCGTAGAGCGTTATCTCTGTCGCACGAAATGCAAACAGCCTAGTATGTATTAAGAGGTAGTGTGCGACAAAGATAATGCTCAACGAAGCCGAAATTAGCCGATTGTGTCTTTCCAAAGGTCGATGTGCAATATTTATCGCCGGGTACTGTACCTTTCTATGCCATTCCGAGTTTAGTACTAACTGCATCAGACAGTACGTGTCTAGAATGTTCCGAGTGAAGTGAAGTGTCCCGAATGTTCCGAGTGTGGATGCTTCCAAGATTCGGGACGTGCTAAGTTTTAACAAGCAGGCTTGCACGCAGGCTCAGATGTGACGATCTTGTGGCTAAATGTCACGGACTTGCGAGATTAATCTTAGTCAACGTCGGGTTCTGTGGGCTAATTACTGTAATTGTACATACGTGTGTTAACAACTAGACGCAAATGCATTTAAATGTATCTATATAAAAAAAATACAGGGCTATAAAGAAAAGGTATGCTAAGTCGAGAAAGTCTAATAGTACTCATCATTATGAACAACTTTTACTATGGGACCAACCCGGAGTTCGCGAAAAAAAATCAGCTGTTCCATACAATAATGTCAATGACACTCGACAAAATGTATGGAACAGCTGGTTTTTTTCCTAGCTAACTCCAGGTTGATCCCGTCGTAAAAGTTGGTCATAATGACGAGTACTATGAGCCCCTTGCGGCTTAGCATTTAACCTCTTTCCATATTATGTATACTAATTTAAATCGGCAAGCGGTTTTAGACTATTAGGTCTAATTAAAATAGATAATACCTACTACAGACACCCAAAACCGCCCCTCTTTTTCTACAATCAGCTAAAACACTCCTTAAACATCCCAACAATACCTCGTTGTACAAGTTCTGCCAGACTTCCGTAAGCTCAAGAGAAATGTCCCACTTATAAAGTGACAGCAGAAGCTCGCAGGTCACGTTGGAGTGGATTCACTTTCTGATCACGGACTCTTCTAATGATACTAAACACGACAAGAAATAAAGTGGAGCTGTGAAATTGGCTATGAACGCAAAAAATGATGAAAAAAATAAAATCATTTTTTATGTTTTTAGTTGATTAAAGAGCGTCATACAATGTTTGTGAAATTAGTGTCATATCGAATATTTTATAATGTTAGTAGAAAATCTGACAAAGCATCTATTAAGGTCTACCTGCGTTATACTAGGTTAGCGCAGTTAACTCCGTGTTTAAACCTTCCAAATTTGAGAACTTTTAGTTAACTATTAACTCTTTTATCATAGTATGATGCAAGTGAGCCTAAGTGTGTAAATCCACCTTAATCAAAGCTTTGTCAAACTGAATTTTAAACTAGGCTTTTGCTAACAAACTAAAGTTATTAACAAGAACATTATTTTTACAAACAGAAAACAAAAACCGACTTCAAAAGACCGACTATTGAGTTATTCATCTATTTGTCGCGCACGTACTTAATGCAAATATATGGTTTTGAAATGGGACCAAATGGGAAGCGTCAGCTTTCTAATAAAAAAAGAATCATCAAAATCGATTCACCCAGTCAAAAGTTACGAGGTAACAAACATTAAAAAAAAAAAAAAAAAAACATACAGTCGAATTGATAACCTCCTCTTTTTTTGAAGTCGGTTAAAAACGAAGCTGTTTTTATCATGTTGGTCTATTTATTAGACAAGGATATCACTACCATTTGTAAAAAAATGTTCATTAACACCATCAGCCTTTTTTCATCCACTGCTGAGTATAGGTCACCTTTTGAGCCATCCTTTCCGGTCCTGTGCCAGTCTAATCCACTACCTTCGTGTCCTCTTCACAACAAAAGTGTTATTGTACTATAAATATGCTATAGGTATCTAATTAAAATTCAAAAGAACAAAACAACAGTTTGCGCCCATCATCCCAATGAAGCCAGTTAAAACTTGCCCCAATAAACCTCCATTCCTTTTAATGGGACCGGATTTTTGCTAAAACCTATTAAAGTGAACGTTAACCCAAAAGTGAGTTAGCAGGGCCGAGTTAAATGTGCCCCGGGATGTCGCCTCGGAAAAATATGCAAAATATATTGCACTCACTAAATCAGTTTACGACAAAAGGTGCTATTTAATTAGCAGTATGGGCAGTGCTTTTCGGTACAGGAAAACTTTGTAAGGAAACCTGCATACGTTCGGAGAAGAAATTCAATGGCGTATGTGAAGGCTACAACTTAACTTAAGGCTACACTTTGATAGCGTGGTGGAATACAGCCTATTTACCATTCGAGAGCAAATCTGATGGTATCGTAGCAATGGGATGGCCAAACCTTTGAGTTATTGTTATACATAAATGTAAAACTAACTGCATCCCGCGGTTTCACATCCTTTTTTTTCTTTTAAACTACCCCTGTTCGAGTGAAACAAACAAAAAAAATTGCAATCGGTCTATCCGTGCTCGAGTTTTAGCGAGACTAACGAACAGCAATTTATTTTTGTACCTATAGGTATATATAAAAAAAGAAAAGATTAGATGTGATATCTGGTTTAAAATGTAGCGCCCACTGTTTCAAAAGACTTACTTACTCCGTTTAGTTTACACGATCCTAGAAAAAGCGATTGTAAAAAAGTGCTTAAAGTCCATACTGTAATTACATGGTTAATATAATTTACTTGCGGGCGAGTGAAGCATTCATAGCATGCGGGATATCTTTTAAATGTGCAGTAGTAAAGAGCTTGGTACGAGTTAGAAATTACTACTTACTTGGTAAGATTATGTATTACTACACTGAGAAAAATGGCCATCAACATTCCGATGAATTCACCTTCACATCGTACTTTTTGGTGATATCAGTATGCTCCGTACTTAAGGTGAATTCATCGGAATTTTGATGAATTATGTGAAGTGGAGTGAATTCATCATTCTTTTAGCGGAATTTAGATGGACATTTTCTCAGTGTTCTGAGTAAACTTTACTTACTTTTGTTATAAAAACGAGTGTATCTGAGTATGAGTGTGTGTATCTGTGTGGCATAGTAGCTTCCTTACGGCTAAAACGTGTTTGTTTTTAACCGACTTCAAAAAAGGAGGAGGTTATCAATTCGTCTGTATGTTTTTTTTTTATGTTTGTTACCTCATAACTTTTGACTGGGTGAATCGATTTTGATGATTCTTTTTTTATTAGAAAGCTGACGCTTCCCATTTGTTCCCATTTCAATTTAGTCCAGTTCTGATAATGGTATCCATGAGAAAACCATATAAGTCTTAAATTTGCATTAAGTACGTGCGCGACAAATAGATGAATAACTCAATAGTCGGTCTTTTGAAGTCGGTTTTTGTTTTTTGTTTTGTAAAAATAATGTTCTTGTTTACAACAAATTAGACATACGTTTGTCCACACTCTCACCTGATGGGAAGCGACAATGTGGTCGAAAATTTAGCACGCTTGAAATAAGAGAAAAGTAAACAAGTATTTCCTTATACATATTTACTCTTATTTTAAACCACCCTGGGAAACCTTTTCGGAAAGACAGACGCTGGCAATGTTCACACCTCTGCTGTTTGAATTAAAAAGGTGGAATGAAAACGCTTAGTCCTTGGGTTTTGCTTGAAAAGTGACTCAATTGAGAGTGTTCTTAGTTTTAATATGGAAACTAACGTGGTTTTCACACATTTTTGTTATAATTAAACACGGGAATACTCACGTAAAAATTGAGTCGTCTACTACGACTAGTTTCGGTCACATTCGGTGACCTTCATCAGGCGAGTTTACAAACGTGACGCGCTCGCGGTTGCGTCTCGTTTGGCACTGCGGACCGCGGCGCGCCGCGCGCGTAATGAGAGCGGTTGCTCTGCGGGCACGGGGGTGGGGGCGGATAGAGTCCCGCGCTGCGCCGGCGCACACTGGACTTCCTCGTCGCTGGAGTCTTCCTGTGCGACCTTTTTACGTGAGTATTCCCGTGTTTAATTATAACAAAAAAGTGTTCTTAGTGTTCCTAGTTCTCAGCTGTTTGTAAATTCACAGCTCTTTGTAGTAGTCTACGAGTATTTCTTGAACTATAACTGAAAACCCGTTTCTTTTAAAAAGTATTTTATTAAAAGAATACTTCTAACTGGTATGTATTAGTATAATCACATATCAAAACAAAATAACAATAATAATGTCAGATTGGTTTAGTTCAGAAAGTAATTAAGTACAAAACAATTGCAATCAAAAAATACTTTAAAGTTAAACATTTTATTTAAACAAAATAAAGCAACTTGTTAATGCTTGCCATAAATACTTTGCCAACAGCTTCAAAACTGGCATTATTGCTACAACTGTGGACAAAATGTCCATAAAATTATGGCCAAGCCAAGGGCCATAATTCATTTCAAGCGCAGACAAAAGGGACTCGCTGCAAGCCCTAATTTGCATTTCAATGGGGGGCTTTATTGCATTAAACACAAATCTTGGACTCTAGCCGTTGAGACTTTGGCTTGTTAGTGTATTTAGTTACGGTCTATTCTGGAGACGTTTTCGTGAATGCTGACTGTACTATACAGATATCTGAAACCGAATCTATACAGACTGCCGGTTTCCTTGTTTGATGAGAAACAATCTTAGGCTTTTACAGGTCAGTGAATAGGTATCTTCTAAGTCTGCGTGCTTCATCTTCATCTTCGTCGTTTATCATCTGGCGAGCTGGAGGCCAAACGCAGTCCGCGTTTGTATTTTTTATGCTTTTTGTATTCGCGTTAAAAAAATAAAGATTTGAATGTGATGTTACAAAATGTCAGTCTTTTAAATCAGAAATATATGAAGGAAAAAATATAGTTGACGCTACGGTAGTGGAATAGATTAAGCATGGCTAATAGTGATGCTACGGGTATGCTACAATACTGCTACGCATATTCTACGGGTTTGCTACAAGAAAGAGTTTAGAGAAGAGAGAAAGAGAGTTTAGCAAATATATTAAAGCCATTAAAGGTATCCTCCATCTTTAACCCATTTATATAGTTTTAGTTTTAATTTTAGTGAATTAGTAATAGTTAATATTTCGTGCTTGAGCTGCTCATCTACATAGCATAATGCTATGTGGATGGGCAGTCTCATGACAATTATGCCTTTGTACAATTTATATGGTTTTGCTGTACACACTGCTTTGGTTTACATTCCAGCTCAGGATTTTCAAATGTGTGTATTTTGATGAAATATTGATTGTAATCTGTTTGTGTGTCTAATAAATAAATAAATAAATAAAAGAAAGATACACGTATTCTGAAGTTTGGATACAGGTAAATAGTGCTGCTGCATTTTATAGATTATGCCACAATAGTGCTACATGCCGCAGCAGTGCTGAAAGATTGGCCTTAATAACCTTACTACATATATCGCTATGCTACGACAGCGCTACGACGACGCCACGGTATTGCTACAATACTGTTGTGCGTATCCTATGGAAATACTACAATAGCGCTACACGTATGCTTCAACAGTGCTAGTCTTGCTATCGCCTTGCTATGCAACATCTCAGTGCTACGATGACGATACGATTATTCAGCAATAGTGCTAAGCATATGCCGCAGCTACGTCTGTCTACGCTACGAGTACAGCTACTAGCAACTAGTAGCAACTGAAAGTACAACACCTAGTCAATGGCTTGCTACGTGTACAGCACTTAGAACTCGACAGTTTCTAGACACGGCATTACAAAACCCAGTTTTGTATTTAGAGTCAAGGAAAAATTAATAACCTACTTTTGATATGAAATGTTTGTCTGCTATGAAAACTATCACGCAACGTAAAGGCCGCACTTGAGAAAGATAACCGGATATGATCACACCTAATAATCAGAGTATCCGATTCTATTTCACGTAAAGATTAAAACTAAATACTTTCTAGTCAGAAAAACCCGTGACAACAAAATACCAGTCGAAAAAATACCCAGTCAGCACAAAATATATACTCGCACCTACAATACCTACATATACTCGTATAAGTATATATTATATATCCGTGTCAGAGGTTAAACAAGCAACTCACGTAATAGGCTTTCGGTGTAAGGAAATGTTACAAAGGAATGCCGAAATACTGCAACGAAAGCTGTGGGGAGAACTTTTTGCCAACAATGTGTGGGAAATTCAAGCCATAACTGTCTGTCGCGAATGAGAAGCGGCGTCAAAGTAATTATGGAGTTGTATACTTCGTGACGTGTCTAAGGGCTGAAGTTCGAATCAAAGCTAAGTGATTCTTGGAGAAGCTTGTAAAGAATTGCTGAAAGTGTTCAGACCGTGATAAATTGTATGAAATGAGAAGAAATGCAAGACTTGTCAAACAAAGACAAAGTTCTTGCTTTTGTTGCATTTTTATGTTACTTAACTTCTCTTCTTTCATACTTTTCAACGAGAGGTCGAAGACTGTTCCCATTTTTTTGTATCGATGGTGAATCAATGAATTCTGGCAGCCCAAAAACCTGACACAGCTACATCACTGAAACACGACAATGTTTAGACAACGAATTTTGACCGCTCTGAAATAACAAAATTCTCAGACTAAAGGCACAGTGAGAGAGAGGCCAGCTCCCAGCTGAGGATCCCAGCTGTGGGATAAGAAAGGCTGTGGATGATGATGATGATAAAGATCTACATACTAAAGAAAAAAGTCCAATACAATTAATTGAATTTGATTAACAGATCTAAACTTACTGATAGTATTGATGTTTTCCTTTATTTGACCGCAATGAAAAAAACTGCTTTATTTTTAGTACCTAACTTATTATTAAGTTATTGTCACTTAGTATTATTTTAAGTCTGTTAACCAAAAACTTCTGTGTTTGTTGCATGATGTCGCTCAATTTAAAAGTTTCCGTACTTTCGTATGTACTATGTATTTTTCTTCATTTGCTTAGTTTTGAGTTTCAAGATTTGTATTTTCGGATTTAAAAAAATGTTTTAATTCAATATAGTTATATTTTGAATTAAAATAAAATCTGAGAAGGCCACAATAGCGAGTAACGGTCCATTGTTTCGTAGTCAGTTTATAAAGTAATAAAAACGTTCGCTCTATTGGGTCCCGGAAGTGACGGCAAAGCGTAAAGCGGAAATGATTGACGCGATACATCCTTATCCTGGCGAGGTTTTTGGAATAGCTTTTATTATGATATAGCGCTGTGTCATATTTTGTGCCAAGAAAAGTTCAAAATCATGCTTTCTTTTACAATATGTATCAAAATAATTACAATAAAAACTTGTTCATATTTTCTGCAAAATAATAGCTGTTTTTGTTTATCACTGTCGCTGCGTTGTGTTTTTGTCTTTTTTCTCACCATGCTTGAGTATTTACAAAAATCATTTTTAACGATTCAATTTATGACAAAAAAACCAAAAACGCGATAAAGCCTAAGATTACATTGCTTATGTTACGATTGGCCGGCTCAAAAACCTAGGATTGCCTGGCTTGAAGTGCGAAACAACCATCTAAAATTGAATAGACGAGTTAAAATTGTTGAGCTTAATATTTTTTGAGAGGGGAAATACATATGATCCGTCTACTGACAACATGGTCTGTGCCTCAAAGTCTTGCTTCACAAGCCGTGTGAGCAAATTGGTAATATACTCGTACCCTACCACTACCAATTTACGCAAACCTTTCACAGATATACTCGTAGCTAGCCCTCGATCTTAAAAATTCTATCGTAACGAACTACTTATCTGCAAAATTGTATAAAGATTTGATAAACGATACTCAAGTTATCGTCAGACATACATATTTACTAGCTGACTCGACAGACGTTGTCCTGTCAAAAGCCATTGCGTAACTATAGCAACCGTAGTATGTTGATGCTAACTTGTCAATTTATAGTAAAAATTATCAGTATATATATAATTTGCAATAAATTAAAATTGCGACTATAATTTGAGATTTAAACTATCCTATCTCTCAAGTTGGATCGAACTGCACATGGTGTGCGAATTTTATTATAATCGGTTAAGTGGTTTAGGAGTCCATTGAAGACAAACATTGTGACACGAGATTTATATATATTAAGATATTAGTAACATATTTATGTTAGTATCATACCTACAAGCGTCGATTTATTTCGGAAGACTCAGAGATCTCGTTTCGCTCGGTCAATAACGAATACACCTCAGAAATAAAAATAGACTCCTTCAACCTGCCCATCGTAAATAGTAATCATATTCCCAATCAAAAATTTCATTAATTAAAATACCAAACTACTTTACCTTTATTATCAGAATTTTATACGCCAATTCATCGGGCCACAACAAAGACTTTTGAAGCTTTGAGCGCTGACGGATTGGCTTCTCCCAAAAGGTTTTTGTATGGCACAAAGCATTCTCGCTGCTATTTCATGGTGATTGACATTTGCACCTGTGGGGTTTTTCACTACTTTATTGTGGGAAGGTCGAGTCACGCAAAAAGGGCTTTTGAATTGTGATGAATTGTTTGAACGTTGGTATTTTTTTGATAATAGAATATATTTCTTTTTTTCGCAAATAAGTCTGCGTTTGACCGCTCGCTAGTTGTAAGTGTTGCAGGTATATAGGCGGCGGTTTTGGTTACCATCAGGCTGACCATTTGCCTGTTTGCCGCTCTTTATTATGAAACAAAGTGAAATAAATAAACTTGCCGTTATAACAGATATATCTCTTTTTACACGCTTTTTATTAGCTTCACTTGTATGTTTGTTTGTATGTTTGTAACCGACTCCTTTGGGCGCGATATTGACCCACTTTAAACGGCCCAAAACGTGTTTTTTTAGTTTTTTTTTAACTATTAATTATCTATGCTACATATTTCGCATACATTTGTAACTCCAATGACAATACACTAGAAGCATTTCAAAAAATATTTTATAAAAATATTTTATATTTTTTTATAAACTCATTTCACATGGCTCCACTTAGATGTTTACTACCTGACAAAATATAAAGACATTTTAAGCACACCCTACGTCATCCCTCACAGTGCCTCTAGGACTAAAGTCACAGTCAGATTTGCCCCTCCGATCCCCGATCTCGCTCCAGGAGGTATAAATCAGAAAAATCCTGTCCTATACAAGGACCATATATCAAAGAAAGGTAAAACAATCTACAGGCCTGCGAAGATAGGGTCATAACTCAGCAAGCGAGCTTATCGGCTTTTTTTAGATGTGGTGGCATCTTTGGATTTTTTTGTTAGATTAGAGATTAAAAATTAGACCTTTTTTTTTAATTGAGTGACGAGACCAACAATTCGCTCGCCTGATGTTAAACGTCACGTTTGCTCATAACAGGTCTGCGCCACCCAGAATTTTGAACTCGCAGAATTCAAGGCCCTGCGCGGCACAGCACCAGCAGATCTTCGTTTAGGTAATTCTGGTGAATGGAAAGATTTTCTTAGCCGCTTCTCTTTATGGTGCATTAGTCCGTATCTGACCATTAGCTAGCCTGTTGGTAACACACCATTGTGTCACAACAATTTTTTTTTGTAGAGGTTACTTAATTTTTTTATTTATTTAAAAGCGGTTTTGCTTTTGCTGTCGCAATTTAAATTAAAAAAAAATGGTACAATACAGTACATTTAGAACTTTATTGGGCGCTTAGTAGAATAACTTTCGGTACTACAAAGTTGGCCTTATCGCCGCCCAATTAACCTCTATTTGCAGGGCATATTTTCTTAATAGTTTTAAAATTTCTGATTTCAATCAAAATATAAGGTCTGCTAAGCCCTTTTCGGCTTAGCAGACCCTTTCTGTATAACCCTGATACAGAAAGGGTCTGCTAAGCCGAAAAGAGCTTATAGGACGCATCATTATGAACAACTTTTACTATGGGATCAACCCAGAATTCACGAACAAAATCTGTGTTCCACACATTTTGTTGAGTGTCATTGACATTTTTCTATGAAACAGCCGTATATTCCAAAAGATTAGCTTCAACCTGAAAATTTCAAACTACGAATAATTTCACCTACATTTTTAACTATGTGTAGAAGCTTTATGTACAACCGCACTAGGTATAAGAAACTCAAGCTTTCAAGTTTTAAGTCTGAAGCATTAACAGTCCACTCCATCACACGCTACCTTATTAAATCCGCCGTCAAGCAATATATTTTCATCTGGAGTAATAAAATTAGCATGCGAAATGCACTGAATGCGAGCCAAAGGCTTTTGCTAGCATTATGCGGCGGAATTAACATTTTTTATTTGGTGAAATACGTGATATTTTGTTGCGTAGTTTAAACATTTTTCGATACGCGCCAATCTATATTAATATAGTTGCCTGAAAGATATGGCTGTTAGCGATAAGGCTGCCAGTTATAGCACTAGCTTAATTTCTATGATTATTTTTGGCTCTAATTTCTTGTGTGCACAATAAAGAGTTTATCGATATTTCTATCTATTTATCATATAGAATTAGTGTAGCGCTAGTAGCGTAGATTGACTAGGCTATTGTAACCAATCACCGAAGTTAAGCAACGGACGACACGGTCAGTCTTCGGATGGGTGACCGCGGACATTCACAACTGAGTGCTACCGTGGGTCGGATGGCACGTTAAATTTAGGTTCCGGTTGTTTGTCCATAAACAACTGCCAAGCCATGTTAAAGACCTTCATGCGGCCTAAAAACTACACCAAGGTTAGCCTCTCGGTCTATACGAGCTTAATTTTTACAATAACATGTTTCTTTAATTCTATTTTAATTTTATGTTGTACAATATTATACACATTTCATGTTTTATTTATTTAAATTTTTAAGTTGCACTTGTCTGCATCTGACCTGCCGCACGCCTTGGCGTCGCTGTAAGTGCGGCAGGTATTTAATAATCTATATATATATATAAATGTTATGTTGGTTTGTGTACGCTTCAAAAACTCAAAAAGTTCTGCACCGATCGAGCTGAAATTTAGCATGATATAATATAATCCGCATCAAGGATTGTTTTTATCAATTTTTTTTTCTTTTCCACAGCGAAGCGTGGCAGGGAACAGTAGTAATAAATAAATAAATGTGTACTAACTAACTATGTAAGTGCAGGCATCAAAGTAGTATCTTGGCTCTGATACTAAGAAGCCAAGACTTTGCCAAAGGGCCGAATGCCTGTCGACCGTTCCAAGTAATGTATGGATGGACCAAGTATAAGCACGAAGTTGCTAAATACTTCCAAGAGCTTTAATGTTGCCTGACATGAACTTGCTTAAGACAGAGAAGATGGCGGCGCGTCTTATGTAGTGTCAATATACAAGGTGTAACGGAAGGTGCAGTACCTAATACTCAAGGTGTAACGAAACAGCCTTCGTATCTCTCACAAAAATAACAAATAAAAATATTTATAATAAGTTGGTTTGTTGATAAATCATAGCAATGCTCTAGTGTTCTGCAAAGGTTGCTCAGGTTAGAACGTAGACTCGTAAAATAATGCAATGGCAACATTCTAATTTTCTGGGGTTTTTAAAATCGAAGGATGGCAACTTTACTTTGGACAAGGAGGAAGACGTTTGGGTTTTACAAAGAAGGGCAACGAAAAAACGAATTAAAACAGGATTAAGTAAATAGTTTTATGGAATTTTATCCATAAAATGGTGCCGAAACCCTGAGAAAAGGAGCGATCGAATCTTCGAGCGTATCACCGGGAGTTGGAGTTGGAAATGCCGGCCGGAGACAGCGACGGGCCATGTGTTTTAGATGGTTTTTGTTTCAAGGTTTAGGAATTGAGGTGTGATTCAATAGGTACGGGTAGAAAAGAAGATAGGTAAGCGATATTCCAGCCATTGGGAGTTGCCAGATAGGTATGGCGTCGAGTCCTAAGACCAAAGACCTAGGTAACCTAAGAGACCTAAGAGATCGCCGCACGGGGTGAGTGACCTTAGAATATCTTGAGGAGTCTGTTCTTGTGTTCATTTTAACTATGTGTACTTCCATATCAGTGATTACATTGTTTTAGAATTCAGGGATCATTTTAAAATAGTTTAAAAGTTAAATTCATAACGTAATGATGTGGGCCACTAAAGAAAGAGGTCTGGTATTTACACATACTTATTGAGCAATAGTTTTGATTTAGGATCGTGTATTTGCAAAAAGCAAAGATCATAAACATCGTTGATGGTTGATTTTGGACTTCCTTTCGGTCTGACAACAAATTTTATATGGAGGTTTCAAATTGTGTGAATTTTACACTGCAAATTCGGGTTGATGGTACCCGTCTGCTATTATGTAAATACAAAAGAAGGAGCGATTAGGACATAGTCTTAGTCACTGACTGAAGATACTTGTGACCTTTTGTGTTTATAGGATGTGTTTTCTTATAGGTCCTGTTCAACGGGGAGCTCACTTTACTGACTTTATTTTACTTCTATCTGTTTTATATGATTTACTCCTAATGATGTGTGTTTGTTTTCAGGACGTAACGCGTTGTTAATTGTGTAAAATATCTAGTGTAAATAACATGCCTGCTTAATAAATCAAATGAAGTAAAATTAGATTAACTTAAATTAAAATAAAATCAAATTAAATCAAATAAAGTAAAATTAGATTATATTAAAATTAAATTAAATCAAATAAAATTAAACTAAATAAAATTAAATAGAATTAGAACAAATAAAGTAAAATCAGAATAAAATAAAATAAAATAGAATAGTTCAATCTAGCTCAATTCGGTTCAGTTAAATAATAAAATAAATAAAAGTACAATAAAATAGGGTTATCAGGACCGGTGGTATTATGTTCATCTTTCGGGCCGAGGGTCCCAGGTTGGATTCCTGGTCCAACGGTTGTTGAGTGATGAGTTTGAGTACCTGTTCTGAGTCTGGGCGTTAGTAGAATCTACTATAGCGTATACACTATAACGTTTATGCTAGGACGTGGGTTCGATTCCCGACTGACATGTTATTAGAGTCTGGGCGTTAGTAGGATCTACTATAGCGTATACACGATTATGTTTATGTTAGGTCGCGGGTTCGATTCCCGACTGATATGTTATTAGAGTCTGGGCGTTGGTAGGATCTACTATAAAGTATACACGCTTACGATTATGTTCGGTTGCGGGTTCGATTCCCGGTCGATATGTTATTAGCAGAGTCTTAGTTAAGGTTAAGCTTAGTCAAGTCTTAATTTAAGTCTTGGTCAAATCAAGTAAATCGGACAGCCGATCAGTTTGTAGAAATCTACTGTAAAGTAAATAGGTACGTTTACGATTAAAGTAAATCGGACAGCCGATCAGTTTGCCGAATCTATTATACGATTCACAAGCCTACAATTAAAGTAAATCGGACAGCCGATCAGATTGCCAAATCTACTATAAAATATTTAAGCTAACGGTTAAAGTAAATCGGACAGCCGATCAGTTTGCCGAATCTATTATACGATTCACATGTCTACAATTAAAGTAAATCGGACAGCCGATCAGATTGCCGAATCTATTATAGGATATACATGCTTACGATTAAAGTAAATCGGACAGCCGATCAGTTTGCCGAATCTATTATAAGATTCACATGCCTACAATTAAAGTAAATCGGACAGCCGACTAGTTTGCCATGTTAGCCATTCGAAGTTATACGAACTATCTCGAATGGTTGACAATAGTTGCTGTCAGATGAGCGGCCAACTATAGTTTGACGAGTAACTATTTAATATACGAATAAATGTAAAGTAGATCGGAAATCTCTTTACTATTATAATAATATTTACACAACGTGAATTCACGTATTGTTTGACTCACCAAGTCTTACATATTATAATATTTTGACTCACCAAGTCTTACATATTATATTTTGACTCACCAAGTCTTACATTTAATGGAACATAGGTTCTGAATCGACACGATGACATTTAAGTCAATTTACCTCTTCAATTCGAAGGTCAACGATGATCTTTCTTTACACACTACTTTTATCGAAGGTTTCTATGGAAAGATCCTTTTGCTGATAATTATCTGAGCTGTAACATGGAGCGATATCTCCGAGGTTACCCTTGATTCCAACGGGATGACAGGCACCTCTTATGTCTATGGTTTAGTGATTGTTGGTTGTCTTCGTAAGATACTAAAGGCTTCCACGGAAAGTACCTTACTGGTAATTATCTAACCTAAGCATGGAACTATGTTTCCGAGGTTACCCTTGATTCCAACGGGATGACAGGTACCTCATTATGCCGATGGTTTCTTATTTGCTAGTCTTCTTCATTTAATCTACTGATAGAAAGTTCTATCTGAGACTGACGACTTGAGATGGTAACGGGAGAGTTACATTCATCTTTATCACACTATGTGTTAGACTTGGTTGTCTAATTAGATGCTTTTAGATAAAGGTTCCGGAGTATGTATTTACGCGCTAACTTCAGAATAAAACGATATTCTAGTTGGATGTTCACTGCAGTACTATATTGAGTTAGGCAGTTAGGTGGTTAGGTAGGGATCGGGCAGTGTGCCCAGGAGAGCCTTGATCGAAAGATCAAGGCGACCTCCACATAAAAAGATGATGGATAAAAGGGATTGCATTCGTTCTTCCGGGACCAGATTCATTACCTTAAGGTAATGAGTGAGCTCCTTGAAGAATAAATGTGTGAAAGGTAAAAGATGAAGTATGTAATGACTGACAGACTGACTGACAATTGCCAAAAGATTATGTCCTCTTCTCTTAGCTTTTGGGTTGTTATAATATTCAAATATGTTAAATATGATAGTTGAATATGATAACGACGTTTAAGTCAGGCGCTCTAAGCTGCTGTATTGGCTTAGAGCAAGTTAGGAACACACAGAGGTGTGTATTTGTACACGTAATGTGGAGGGACGAGCCCAGTTTGGTTGACGAATCGTACTGCTTTGTCGCGGGGAGGCGCGGCGGCCATAGCCACAATAATTTATGTGTACAAATACATACAAACATAATACATAAAACACATAAAATAAATAACAAAAAAATATTTGATGTAAAATCTTAGTAAAGTCTTAGTAAAATATTGTTCTGAACTTATTAGGCTTGAATCTAGTCCAAAACTATAATCTAGAATATATTCCATATCATATTTGGTAATCAGCTAAGTCAGTTTTACATTAGGATTACTAAGAAAAATAGTTAAGGGTTAAGACTTAGCATACCCTTTATGAATAACCCTATATAACTTACGTAGTAGGAATCTTGTAGCTTTAGAGTAAGTCAATTCGTTAGGAAATCTATTCAGGTAACTCGGTTGCTCATACTTATTCGTTACTTAGGTTCTACGATCACAACGCAAGGTTTTCCCACTAGACAATCACTTGGCCAAAACAGTAGGTTAACGTTAGCAATCGGAAAATTTAGGTATAGTTAGTAATACATAATTTGCATATAGGTAGTTAGGATAGATATAAATAGTTAAGTAGATATGTTTTTTAATAATAGGGTAGGGGTTTTTACAAAGGGTGTTCAACACGTCAAAGTGAACAACTTTTGTGACACAAGATCGCTAAATTCAAATAAAATAAATAATAGTTAAAAAAAAACTAAAAAAACACGCTTTTTATAAAAAACCGAACTAAAAAAATAGAAAATAAAATTTTATAAATTTAAATTAAGAATAGGGTTGAAAATTTCAATAAATATAAATTAATAATAGTGTAAATAAATAAATATATGTATTTTATTTTTAAAAAGCGTGGGGTGCATGGGTCAATAGATATTATATATTTTGTAGATACATTTTGTATTGACAGACATGAGTAGAGTGATTAGCATTTTGATTCTTAATTTAAATTTATAAAATTTTATTTTCTATTTTTTTAGTTCGGTTTTTTATAAAAAGCGTGTTTTTTTAGTTTTTTTTTAACTATTATTTATTTTTCGCTTTTTAGTTCGATTTGCTAACTATTAACCATCCTTAATATGTACAAATGTGTTGGTGTTATCCGATTTTGGCCGTCTGCTCAAGCAAATTAAAAATAAAATTGATGCGTAACAAAAAATATTGAACAAAAAGATTTCTAGCGCGTGGTTTGATCCAGGGACCTCTGGGTTATGAGCCCAGCACGCTTCCACTGCGCCACTCTGTTCTCTGACACGAATGACGAAATTACCATTTGTAAGTTAAACGGTATTAAAAGTTAAAGAAACTTTATAGAAAAAGCGTGTTAAAAAAATTAATAGTTAAAAAAACTAAAAAACACGATTTGTTTAGTGTATTGTCATCGGTCCTCGATATATCTACAAAGTTTGAAAGAAATCTGACCGTTTAAAGTGGGTCAAAAACGCGCTCAAAGGAGTCGGTTACATACAAACAAACATACAAACATACAGGTGAAGCTAATAAAAGCGTGTTAAAAAATTTGAGTCGACATACAAAATGTTTAGTCACGTGATCAATTTTCTAAGGAGATTCGACATTTTTTTTCCCGAATTTTGCAAACTTGTTTCTAGAAGTTGTTCACTTTGACGTGTTGAATACCCTTAAGTATTACTACACCTTTCCGATAGACCTTGTATTTGTAATGGCTACATTATTAGGATCCGGTGACCAAGTACGGCACTTCCGAGAACACATCTTCGGCTACTGAACCACAGTACTGACTCGTACCAATGAGTTCTTTGGGACTTATGTACGAATTTACATACCACTGGCTTTTCGGTGAAGGAAAACATCGTAAGGAAACCTGCATAATATGTCCTGAGAAGAAATTCAATTGCGTATTTGAATCCACCAACCTGCACTTGGCCAGCGTGGTGGAATACGGCCTAATCACCCTTCGAGGGTAGACCTAGGCTGTATCCCAGCATTGGGAGGATTAAAGGTTGCATATGAAACACGATGTTTTCATCACGACAACACGCCGCAACTTTTAGCACATAGGTACTTACAGCTGGCTCTAAAAGTATGCAAACATATTATGCAAGTGGCGCCAAATTAGCTTTAACACATTTATCACGCATAAAAGTAGGACAAAACGGCACAAATTCTTGTAATTCCCCGCATGGAGGCCATGCATTATGGATACAGTAACGGAATGTCGGTCCGTTTCCTTCGCAAGACGAATGTTGTGCCGAGCTCGGTTATGACAAATACGAGTTTAATGTTCAATTTTATGTGGAGGTTCGATTTGGGGATTTATTTTGCGTAATGCATTTTGCAGGGTTAAATAAAACTCCGGCATAATACGGAAAATCAGGTGTTCGGTACATTTATTCAGAGTAAATCACATTTATCTATGGAACGGATGTCATGGTTAATGATTTCTTGGTACTTGGACTTTTACACTTTAAATCTTTTTTTGAGTGATAAAATGGTACGATGTATGTGGCGTAGCGGAAAAATGGTACGATATACGAGTATGTTAATGGCGTATGTGAATTCCAGCAATCCGCACTTGGCCAGCGTGGTGGTATACGGCCTAATCACCCTTCAAGGGTAGACCTATATCCCAGCAGTGGGAGGATTAATGGTTGCATAATTATAATGATGATTAAGAAAGCGGAAAAACCATGAAGATGTTAATCTACGATGATGATGATTTTATTGTAATGGGATTTATAGTTATGTTATTCAAACAAACATTCAGACAGACACACACACATACACGCACCTTGTCTTGCTGTGATCATCTCTAAAGTACTAAGTACTAATTTTTGTACGAAAATATTTTTTACCTACAGAAATCCCTGCCTAGAAAGCTTTCTAGTTGCCTAGTATTTTGATATTGGGGTTGGTTCCTAAGCTGACAAGAAGAATGAGAAAGTGATAGATATCCATTTGCAAATATACTTCTATGATAGACTTTTTTGTGGATTTTAGCATGAATATTGTCCTGAAACCCTAAAAAAATATAGGTTTTGGTTTTATCTCCATGCTCAAAATGCCAGTACAGTTCTACTAGCTTCTACTAGCTTAATAATCTGCTGTGTTAATGAAAAAGGGTGATCATAAAAAGTAGCCTGTGTCCTTTACTAACCCTTAACGACGTGTATACAGAAATTAATAAAATCGTTTGAGTAGTAAAGATGGACGCGTAGCAAACAAACAAACTTACTTTTGTATTTTATTATACACGTCAAAGTTTGTATGTTTGTATTTTTATTACTCAATGACACAAAAACGGCAGGACGGATTTAGATGCAATTTGGCATTCCAAATACCTTAAACGAATAAGAGATAGTTTAAACATTAGATTAATATATGGTACATATGGTATATATGGTAAATATGGTAAAAATGGTAAATATGGTATATATGGTAATTATACTTTTCATCCCAAAAAATGTAATAAAATTCTTGCAGGATAGCAAACGAAGCTGCGAACCTCAGTTAGTTTAAAATATAAGTTACTCTTCCTTCTATAACTAGCTACCTACCCTCAATAGCTAATTTCCTGCGCTCAACAACAAATTTCCTTCTGTCAATAACGAATTAAATTCCACATCGTGTCGCAATATGTCCCTAATATGTCCCTTATCTCGACTTATCGTCTTGTAAACTGCTAAACTTGAGCCGCGGAATTCAATTTCACTCACACCGTGTGCGCGGAAATTTAAACTTTGTGCACTCATTTATAAACTACGGGGACCTGCGATGTATAGAAGATACCTTTGGTAAAGGTATTGAGAGAGGAGTACAAGAAACCCAGAAACCTGAGTTATTTGGCAGATAACACACAGCCGGTTTTGTAACTAGGTAGCCTTTAACCGTTTTGTTTTATTTTGTTTAGTTTTGTGTTCGTTGATTTGGTTTTGTTTTTGTGTTTTTTACAAACCACGTTTACAAGCATGACTGTTTTCTGCGCGATGCGGAACGCTTTTTCTAAATTCTGTAATTGAAATGCCTGTAAAATCTAGGGCAGATTTTATTACTAGCGTATTTTGTAATGAAATATTTTAAAATATCGTTATTCCACCTAAATAAACTCTGATATTGTGTATTTTAGATTATGAAAAGTAGAATCACTTTTTTCACTAAGTTTCATTTGAAAATTGTGATTTTTTGTCTTCAAAGTTTTGGCACAGTGTAACATATTCTGGAATTTAAATATTTCGGTCAAACGTAACCTAGAGTGTTGTAGTAACCGCCATCAATAAATAAATCCGCTTTTTCATGTTAACAAGTACACAGTAGAGTACAGTCATCACAAAACGTGACTGTAGAAAAAGTGGTTTTAATATATATTTTTTTAAACAAGGTTTTGCCAATTCAATTAATTTATTAAGACCATAGAAGGATATGTACAACACTTGGTAACGTCTACTACATTATTTTGTAAAAAAATGTTTAGAAAAAATTATACTAAAACGTGTCATGATAAATAGAAAGTAATGAAACGTTAAAAACTTTTTTCGACGACATAGTCAGAGTCGCGGGTCGAACCTGGACCCGATTAGCATGTGTCCGAGGCAGATGGCATAACGGGAGAGAGGCCTATACCCAGCAGTGGGATAGAGAGGGCTGTGAATGATGATGATGATGATTAAAAACTTTTATTGCATTGTCATCGGAGTTACAAACGTGTATAAACCAAATTTCACAAAAACTGAATCGAGCATCGGGAAGTGGTTCAAAATAGAGTTGCAAGATTCCACCCGAACAAACATAGTTAGTTTACATACATTTGCAATATGAAAGCTTTAAAAATCTCATTTCGCTAGGTCAACTATTCAGTACTCCGGGTAGTTTTTGATTGATTTCAACGCCAATTTCTAATCCACCGACAGCACAGTTCCGATGGGCATCGTTTGATTGATGCCACATAATCCGCGCATACATCACTGACGATGGCCCATTTATTATAATTCCACCTTACAGGCTGCTGATAAAGAATGAATAAAAAAATTATGAAAATATCCAGAAGATGATTGATGGAGAGCTTAGCTTGAGATTGTTAGGTTGGCGACAATGGCCTAAGTGGGTTGTTTTCGTAATTGAATCTTTTATGGCTTGACAATTAAGCTTTGTTATAATCCTTGATAATTATTTTATATTCCTCCTTGTACAAAAATTTATGTAGATATGTTTAATGTACGTATGTTTGTTTTTGTAAAAATATTAAGATGTTATCCTTTTTTTCTTTATTATGTCTTAACATACTTCATCCAAAGGTTTTCTGGAAGAGATCGCTGTTAGCGATACGACCGCGTTTTATGCCTTTCTCTTGTGTGTTTTACTGAATTTGAGTTACCCTTCATAATTATGGTGTCAATAAATAATTATTGTACTGTATGTTAAATGAAAAAATTAAGATCTTGTTTTTTTATGAAGATTTATTAGAACTACATTACAATGTTCACTCTCTTTTGATTGACTCACTAATTTGATCAATCTACTTCTGTCTCCTTTCCTCTCAATTCACTCTAAAGAGTATCAATATCAATCCATCAATGGTTTTGTCCTTTCAACTGGCACTTTACGGAGGTATTTTTGGTCACATTGTTTAAAACAGCCTTTGTGATTATTTTGTTTTTTAACAGCCTGTATCGTACGCATTTATGTCGACTCTAATGCAACGCATACGTCTTCGAGAGGTAAACAAGAGTTGCCATCAATAACCTTGTATACAGCCTACTGAGATTTTTCGTGATGAATGAATCGGTCTAAAAGATCCGACGCACTCTGCGATGGGTTAAGTTTCGAAAAAACGCGAGGGGTTAAGTTTCTTAGACACGCTTTTTTAACTTGTCTGTACCTATAGGATAGGTTGTGATAGGTCAATTTTAATTATGAAATATTTTCCGACATACGATTAAGGATTTTTGGGTCCTTGACTAAATTTTATATAAGTAAAAAAATTAAAAATTAAAAAACTAATTAAAAACATGTTTCACAATTATTTTTTTTATTTTATTAATTTTTTTTTGTTTTTTTTTTTATTTTAGGCTTACATTTGACCGCCATCTTGCCTGATGGTAAGCAACGATACGGTACGATATTTTTAAATTCTTTCTCATTTTTTATCTATCTACTGCAACAAATAAGCAGATGAGCAATATTATTATGATGGAAAACTATTGTCGTCTTCTATGAATACCTAGAAAACCTAAAAAAAACACGAAAGCATCAAGGCATATTAATATAAAAATTTGGTCTGCATTTCTTTATTTTTTGCTATGTAACTTAAAAAAACACTTTATCTTCCTCGGTTACATTCTCCTAGACATATTCATACTATAACTCAACCAGACCAACCAACCAGTTTAGTAAGAAAACCAACAATAAGCGTTCCGTTTCCATCGACAAACCAACAATTTAACAGAGCCCCTTTCCAACACTTTATCAAACGACTGTACCACCCAAACCTATCGACGTATCGTCAATAGTCCAATACGTCAAAGGCATGTTTACGGGTGCCGGAGTAAAGCGATTTTGTGCTCGGCTGTACGCTGTGGCTTGTCACTTCTGAGCCATGTCGCAGTGGTTTTGTTTTTTGTTATATTGTTGGACTATTTTTGCTATTTTGTTGCTGATTTTTTTTATTTATTTACTAGCGGCTCGTCCCGGCTTCGCACGGGTAGACACTATAAATTGAGATCTTAAAAAAAAAAAAAATCTAAAAACTATCCTATCCTATCCTATCCTATCCTATATAACTATGTTAAGGTAGATCGTACTGCAGACGGTGTGCAAATTTGATTGAAATCGGTTGAGTAGTTTAGGAGTCTATAGCGGACAAACAACGTGACACGTAATTTATATAAATTAAGATTAAGATTAGGCGCGTCGCGGTTTGACGCGCTAGCCTGCAGAAACTGCTAAACTTTCCGAAGTAAAAAGTAGCATGTGTAAATCCTAGGTAATATAGCTACCTTCACACTAAATTTGATATAAATCTGTCGAGCCGTTTTTATTACGTGGTTGAGTAACAAACATCCGCACATACAAATAATACACATGTATAATTTATGTTGAATGGAATTTTTAGTCCTTCCATTTTTTCACGATCGTCAAAAAACTTCTCATTTTATTCACCTGACCTAAAATACTTTCTGATTTGTCGTCTTCTATCGAAATGCGTTTACAACACCATATTTTAAACTTCAAGTCTTTCACGAGCTCTTTGCGTCATCTTCCATGTCTCGCTTCAGTACAGAGCAATGCTCCATAAACAAATAGGTCTTTATTCTACGTTGTATGTATTTTTTAATTTCTAGATTATCCATGAAGACTAAACAGAACATTCTTAGACCAGATAAAAGAGAAGGCAGATGTCACGTCGTACAAGGACGTAAAAGCACTAGTAAAAGAATGTCAAGCCTAGAAATTACTCTACCCACAAAAGCAACGCTTTTAAATACATAACATATGTATTCATATTTAATAGAATTATTATATGTAGCATCTAATAAAAAAAATCTTTACGTAATATAAGACGTAAGTTGAACCGTAATTACTGGGTACATAAACACCGGCAGAAACCTGTTAAGTCGGGATCGAGGCGGATAAAAACCAGTTAACTCGAGTAAACGGCGGATTAATTAGCCCGGCCTTTTCTGGATATTCGATAGTTTTCAGAGCAAATAGGGTTGAGGGAAATATTGTGGAAATCGGACGCGTTCGGTTAATGATAGGAGTACCGTGTTGAATGTATATGCTGGTATATTTTGTGTGCGTTTTTGGCAAAGTAAAAATACTCCGACCTGAAACAATAAACTGGAGCCTTATTTAGGCAAGTGAGATATAACCTCGGTCATTGAAGCTTCCCTTAGAAATGTCATAAGACTGAGACTGGCAGAGATAATCTTGAGCACTTAAAAATAGGATTTCTGAATGGGACAGAAAAATCCTTTATACAAAAGCTCGTAGAAACGTTCGATGGGCTTTCTTTCGACAATGCTATTTGTAATTTATTGTGAATTTTTAAATTATTTCACGCATACTACAGCCACGACAGCCCGCAGCGCATCGCATTGCAAAGTAGCGCCAAAGCACGCAAGAGTCGCGTCGGGCCGCGCCGCAACGAAATAATTGAATCAGTCAGCTGTGGGCAGTCCAAAGCGATGGATAGTTCTGACGAAGAGTTTCTAACGCACACTACGCTCACATAAGGCGGGCCGCATTGCACCGCATAACATCGTCGCAAAAATACGCCTAGCAAACGATCCGTCAGTGCGTTGCGATGCGGTGCGGTGCGGCCCGTCTAATGTGCGCGAGCCTAAAGAGTGAAGAAGAAACAAACATTCACGCTCACACTTATATTCACTTAATATTCCTAGAATATAATTCTGAGACGATTAAAATTCTATTTTTATTTTATTATAGAGTTAAATCCAGCACAAAAAAAGATAAAACGCAATCAATATTTACCAAAAAGAATCCCAAGCTCAAGCAAAAGAGTCGACTCTAAAGCAAAGGTGAAACCCAAAAGTAATAAAGCATCATTCAAATTCTGACAAATACACCTTCGCAAGGCCCTCGGAATAAAGTAAACAAGTGCCTTGGGCTGATAAGTGTCTGTAAAGGACGAACATTTTATTTTATTTATTCTGTAAAGTCAGTGTTTCGTGCTAACAAACGGGGCCGAATAAATACAGACGCACATTTCGACGTATATCAAGAAAGGAAACTTTATTCCGTGCTCAGATTGAGGCACAGATCGGACTCTATTCTTGGGAGCTCAAGATTATCTCCGTCACTCACTGTCAATATAATTCTAGTGAGAGCGATTATTCCGTGCATGTATTGGGGCACATATCAGGGACCTTACTCTTCGGCGTTCAAGATTATGTTCGGCACTCACACTGTCATGACATTTCTAATGAGAGCCACAGTGACAGGTTATTTTATGCTCAGATTAGGTCATAGATTAGGGGCTCTATGCTTAGGCGCTTAAGCTTGTCTCCGTTACTCTCAATTTCATTACATTACAAAATAAGAGAAACCGTGACCGAGATGACATTTCACTTGCCAGAGTATGGTCCCAGGGTCCGTAACTCCGTACCACAACCTACAAGTGCGAACCTTAACTGGATTGTCTAACTCTATCAACTGGAGAGAAACCAACGCAAATCTATTCAGGCTAGCTACGGGTACGGGTATCCGGGTCCAGCTACTATTTAAAGCTACTTAGAACACCTTTGCTATACAAAAAAATTCACAAATCAAGAGGAAAAGCTGATAGCCATATCTTAAATCTGCAAAAAAAATGCGAGGACGCTGGACTTAACACTTTCATATCCTTTAGCCTTTATTTGCACCTAATCCCACAAAAACACAGTTCATTCATGCAGCCAGCTGTTTTAATTTGCACAAAAATAAGATCTGAAAATCTGATTTCTTTTAAAACTCTAGTATCTCAATGCGGACACGGCTTCCAGCGAAATATTAATTCTACCTGGGGGCGAGAAAGTTATGTTTGTTCGTAAAGTTTCTTCTATATACGTACCGCTTCATTCCAAAGTTTTCAAGTACTACGTGCTGTAAGTGTTGATTTCCAACTGAAAGGCAATGCTTGATGTTTGAAATTTTGCATTGGGAATGGTAACGTTTCATGGGAAACTTTGGCTTAAGTTTTAATGAAGTAACAATCAGTACGTGGAGTTTTATTATAATCATTATTATCCTGCTTTTTATAGGATAGGCTTTTCTCTCACTGTGCCATCGACCTCGGATCTGCGCCAATACGATCTAGAACTTAGCTAGGGGCTGCCTTCTAGCAACATTGCATTCTTAACTGAGAAAAATGGCCATCTAAATTCCGCTAAAATATTGATGAATCCATTGAAAATACAGAGCATAGTATTAGTAATATTACCAAAAAGTACGATGATGCTACCAGTTTAAGGTAGTTGTCACCGTAAAAACTGGTGCTAATCATTGTACTTTTTGGTGACATCAATATGCTCCGTACTTTAAGTGAATTCATCATTCTATAACGGAATTTAGATGGCTATTTTTCTCAATGTATGGTCGCAAACGCTACAAAAAAAAAAAAAAATGTATTGTATGAGAATAACATTTCTATAATCTATCTATAGATTCTATATTATAGATCTGTCATTCTCATAACTGTCTTAGTTTTCTATAGTGTTTCGATTATAGAATTGCCCGACTTTGATAAATAGAAAATTAAAAGCAATGCTTACCAAATCAGTAATGAAATAGAACTTAGCGTCAAATATGAAATTTCAGAAATAAAGACACCTCGAAATCAAAAAACGGTAGCACCGTTCAAGCGGTGAAGACCACAAACTAATATCAGACAAACTGACTTCTTTTAAATGCATCCGAAAAACTGTACCTACACTATTTTTATGAAACCAGGTAAAAACTACCAATTCTGACGCTTGAAACTATTCAGAACGAAGCAATTTCACAAACAAAAATGCGTTTTCAAAGGAAAATTCTCATATCAAAATTATAAGACCAACAAAACCCGTACCGTCCGTATATCCTATTAAACCTATCGTTTCTGCAACAAATATTGTTATACCGAGCTAGTCTATTCAGCAACCGAAGTAACTGGTCTAAAGCGCCTTTGTAAGCGACTTGTCTGATGCACTGAAGTACTCGGCTACTTGCTGCATTTGCTTTTGTTAGACAAATTGTGAATCACCTAAGATTTGTTGGTTAGTAGCTTTTGTTACTGATTTTCCATTTACCCAAACTATGGATAGATTTACCTATACCTACAGGGTTTTAAGAAAGGGCACGCTAAGTCTAAAAGCGCTAGTAAAACCTACTCATCAATATGAACAACATTTACTAAGGAACCAACCCAGAAATCGCGAAATAAAATATCCGCTGTTCCGTAGAAAAGTGTCATTGTCACTCGGCAAAATGTATGGAACGCGATTTCAGGGTTGGTCCTATAGTAAAAGTAATTCATAATTATGAGTATCATTAGCCTTTTCGGCTCGGCGCACCCTTTCCTTAAAACCCTGTATTGTTTACAGCAGAAATTACAGATTAAAATGTTGAGTGTTAAACGCTCGATGAGGGTTAACTGATAATTTCAATTAATGCACCTAACCTTATAATTTACGATGTATCAGGGTGTTTTATATCTGAATCTGAAAACGGGCCAACGCTTAAAACTACAACAACCGGCGGATCTAACGATAAGAGCGATATTTCGATCTGCAAACACATTTTTGCTGTGAATATAACCCTATTTGTTACTCATAAATATGTCTTAAAGAGAGAGTCTAAATAATATAGAATAGTTTAAAAAACTAAAAAAACACGCATTGTCATCGCTCTTTGACAAATGCGGCACGTAGCAGAATATGTACCAGTAGCCGAGGGGAACCACAGCTTAGCCAGCAGTAGTCACAGAATTCGCGTACCGAGTCACAGCTTAGCTAACAGTAATCGTAGAAATCGCGTTCGAAGCAAAAACACAATTTATTAGCTTCATATAATTATTTTAATTTATTTATAAGTATATATTTTTTATTTTTTGCATTAATTTATTGTCATCGATCTTCGATATATCTACAAAGTTTGAACGAAATCCGGCCGTTTAAAGTGGGTCAAAATCGCGCCCAAAGGAGTCGGTTACAAACATACCTACAGGTGAAGCTAATATAAGCGTGTTAAAAAGCAGTAATTCCTTTAGTCTCGGAAAGTATGCAATACAACCTGTTTATACATACGAGTACATACGAGTACAAATCTACTTACATCAAGATTTTACCTTCTTAGACAGTTGGACAGAAAGTAAACGAAAGTTTCTTCTGTATACTACAAATATTGGACACAAAACGGGAAACTTATCAAAAGCACACGACATTCATCGGGCATTTCTAGATTATCCGACACGATATCAGTGCCGGACGCCGATACGATATCCGGGCCAGTAAAATGTATGAAGTGCCTGCCGTTTTGTTTGTCCACTCCGATATCGGATTTTGGCAGGCAGCTAATATTATGAATAAGTGCGAAAGTGAGTTTTTTTTTATCATTTCTTACGCTTTCACGCTCACCTACTCAACAGATCATAATGAAATTTTGCACATACGTTGCCAGGGTTACTTCAAACAATATATGCTTTTCATCATGAATCCGCGCGGTTGATACCGCGTAGCGCAGCCAATTCATACATTTTAATTCACATCAGCGCTGGTAGCCGATATCGTATCGTATAACCTAGAAACTCTCTCACTGTTTGGACCAGTATTTAGCTCGGTCGAGCTCTCTGGACCCCTAAAGGTGAAGCGGTATTTGTTCGACTTTTCTCGATCGAGGTATTTAGAACTTTGTTGGCAGAGACTCTGAAAAGATTTTGTGAGTGATACTGAAAGAGCTCGGCCGCTTTGGTCAATCACGTTTTGGATGGATGGCATTTTTACTACATACCTATTACTTTTTGATAAATATTTTGGATTAACTTGGCGGAGAATAGGGATACGGGAGATGGTGGAGGCCTTTGCCTAGCAGTTCGGGACATAATGGGCGGAGAAACAAATTATTTTTCGATCTTTTAGAATACATAATATAATACAAAACTAATCAAGCCGATTTACTATCTTAGGCTAGCATAGTTTTCAGATGGCGATATCTAGGGTAGGTTAAATTATTTTATTAGCCTTTAAAGAATTGCCCATGTTTTTTTTAAATTTATGATCACTAAAAAATAATAAACTATTTTGAGAGTTTCGTTATAATTTGACATTACATGCTACCATAAAGTATGCGCGAAAAGCGTTCCAAGTTACATTCTACGGTCTTTCTCAAGTGTCCAAACGGGCCTCTTATTTTGTGACGACTATAACATTAGTGCATAGTTTTTCTTTTAATTTTCTTTCCCTTGCTTTGCAAATATGTAGTTATCAGAAATCTCAGTCAGCTATCAATCTTTAATAGACCTGCAACTGGGTATGCGAAAAATAATCAGCTGTGATAGAAGATACGGATAAATAAACTAACAATGAAATTTAACTGTAAGTTGTTTCTTTTTCCATATTGGTACGAAGCTCTAAAAATAAGTAAGAATTGGTAAATGATTTATTATAATTGTATTTAAAAGCGTCGTTCTTGTCGGTGGAGAAATTTCAAGGCTAGCGGTTTTCAGCTAGTGGTTACTTCCTTGTACGACATGACATTGTCATCTGCCTTCTCGGTCTTGTACTTATGTTCGCAATGATAATAAACCTTACGTTTTATCTCTCTTACTCATTACCATAAAACAACAAATTGTAAAATGGCCGGAATCAAACTGCTGAAATGTATGCGGATATTATTTTACCTTGATAAAATTATTGAGGAGGGACTATGGGCATGGGGTAGTTCCGTGAATTTTGGTCCAACGCAGGGGGAATACAAATTCTCTTATTGGAAAAACGAATAGATTTCCCTTTTGACATGTGTTTGGACCGATTTTGGGGTAAATTTATGTGGAGTTACGACCTGGGAAATTTTTTGGTTTAATCAAGTATTTATAGGGAAATTTGTTTTTAAATATATTTTTTAATAAAAATGTTTTTTTTTTTAATGAGAATTCTAAATTTTTTCTTTTTTTTATAAAAAGGTAGATAGCAATTATAAAAATGTTTTGCATAGACCTACTTAATATCGGCCGATTTTTTCCTTTATTAGATCAACCTCGTTTTTAATATTCGGTTTCATTATTTTTAAATTTTATGGTTATAATTTTTACCAGTATTGAAGCGTTTAACTTGGCTTTAATTAACAATTACACATAAATATTAAAAAAAACCGGTAGTCAAAGGTACAATACTGTACAGTTTTATAATAAAAACATTTTACGTGGCTTTTCTTACCTTTTTTAAACTTTGTAATAAGTTTGCGTTTGACCACCATCTCGCCTGATGGTAAAAAATGATGCGGTTTACGACGGAGCACGATTGCCTAGAAAAAAACGATTCACTTGCAACTTGAAGTTATTATGTTTTTTTGCTATTGAATCAATAATATTTAGGTAGGTACCTATTAATTAAAGGTAGATACATACCAAAGCTGCCACACCAATATTTTTTAGCATTTTGCGTTCAATAACCTCAAACATACGTAAAAAGCAATATTTCACGACTTAACGTTCGCAAAGTCCAGTATGTTCCCGTAAGCCGCCTCCAAATCCTCTTAAATTAAACTTCGATGATAAATTCGATCCATTAAAATATTCAAATCTTTACTGTGGTTCTAAATGAAGATCGTTAAGTTCCTTTACTTCTGTAATCGATTCTCTTGTTATTAAAATAATTGGAGTTAATAACAGTTGGAATGCCATTCGCGGCACGGGGACGGAGTTAGGGCTTTGGCAGGGGCTGACACTTTTCAAAACGATGTTGTTATCATTGGTGTGCCTTAGCTCAACAAAGCTTGATTTTACTAAATTAAAAAGATTATTAAAGTATTAGTAGACAATTTAGTAGACATCATATTATGTATTGTTTATACAAGCTTTTATGTATATTGCAGTGTTATTATGTATGTATTGTAGTATAGGTCAAATCTTACAACTGAATTTTGAATCACTCCCTATGTTCGATTGAGCTAAAATTAAGTATACCTGTGTAACTCCGACGAAGATGCAATGTAAACTTGTAACATAATTTTTTTATAATTGAATTCTCTATTTGTTTTCAAAATTGATCAAAAGTGATTTTGTGTGCAACTGTCCTGAAATATTCGTCAACTTTCAAAAACAATTACTAAAAAGTACTAAATTTCAAATGTAATTTTTTTTTTTTTTTTCTTTTCTTGGTATTATTAATTTTTTTATTTACATATATTTACATCTTAAAATTAAAATAAGCTGAAATAACAAACTAAAAAAACTAGAACAAAAAAAATTACAAAACTAAAAATCAAAAAGTAGGATTTGCCCGTTAAAATAAAAATAAATGATTAAATGATTAAATAACTAATTTACATCAGACATACTTAATACATTAAGGGGCAAGTACCCCCAAGTGCCCCCTCCTAGATACGTCCACTGAACCCAGTAATTTCAGGCCAAAAGGTCGAAACTGTAGCTGAAACAGGATGGGGTTAAGTGGACCCTTTCAAAGTAAATAGCTTTCAATTAATATGGTTATAAGAATTTTAACCCTTGATTTTGTAATGCGATTTTGTTTTGTTTTAGTTTAGTTTAAAAAGCTTGTGTTTATAAAACTTCCGGCGGAAAAATATGAGGAAGGCTTTGAAACCAATTTGGGCAATTAATCAGTTCTTCTTAATTATTCACGCAGATAAAACGATTACTTTATTCGTTTATTTTTTACTAGCTTTTTATTCTCGTGATAAAAAGTAGCTTATGTGTTAATCCAAAGCTATCCCCATAAAAAACCACTCAAAGTGAGCCGAAAAGAGGACTTAGTACTCAATAGTATCATTTTGAACTACTTTTACTATGGGATTAACTCTGAAATCGTCCAACAAATTCACCTGTTTCATACATTTTTTCGAATGGCATTTACGTTTTCGAACGGCGAATTTTATTTTTTCTTGGTCTCGTTACTAAACATTGTTCCTAATAATGAGTACTATGAGCCCATTTCTAAAATTTCATTTATGAAACATGGTACCTATTAACATATTATAATGTATTTTGTACAATAATTGTTGTTAGTAGTAAGTTTTTGTAATATGCCATGTCTTGCCATTTCGGAGCATACTTTTTCCTTACGAGTATAACCCTGTGGAAGATACCCAAGCCATAAAATATATGAGCGATCCAATATATTTTTATTAGAAAACACTTGCGTGAAATAACAATATCGTTACATTAAATCACGCTTGTCTCTTTAGTTCAGCAACTCGCCTCTAGGTGTCGAGTGTAAGGTTTCGTTGACTTTTCAAACGTCATGACTCTCTCTTCCGAGTGTAGCCCCTCAGTTCTATTTTTAAAAAAATGTTTAAGTTTTTATATCTTCCTTTTTTGTAAGGTTATTTTCGTTACGGAATTTCTGGATTCGGTCTCCACGCTCAAGGCCCGCGATAGAAGCTATGCAATAGCTTAAAAGAAAAAAAAAATAGTAAAAATGGCGCAAGGGAGAGGAGGCCTATACCCAGCATTGGGTCGATACAGGATGACGATGATGATGATGGTACTAGCTTTTATTTTTGGCTTTTTGATTTTTTTACAAGGTTTTTTTGAATTTCCAATATACTTTGTTTGTGTAGATCAAATCTTAAAACTGCATTTTAACTATTTCCCGATATCCGATACCTGTGTTTGTGATTTGGTACTCGTAACTCCACTGACCAGGTTATAAAAGCTTGTAATCTTTATAGTATTTTTATCTTCTTTCCAGGGAAAAGTTTAGCAACTTTTGGCGCTGTTAAGTTCAATTACCCAATATCTGGAATGACTGGTTAGACACTTTTCATATTCTAAGATATCACTAAGACGAACTTTCACAAATAACAACTCACAAAATCGCAAAAAAACAGCTGTTCCGTAGCAAAATTTCCATCACTGTCGACGAAATGTATGTAGAACCAGCTGATTTTCTTTTCACTTTTTCAAAATTGGTTTTATAGCAAAAACTGGTCGTAGTAATGAGTACGATAATAAATTAGCATACACTATGTCGTATCTAACCAGTCTACCGATTGGTTTTTGTATAAAATCTTGTTTTTATCTTGTATCTTGTAGTGAATACTTCTCACTAATCGTGATAGACTTTAAATCAAGACAAATCTTGTTTTATCTTGTAGTACGTACTTGTCTAATCGTGACAGACAAAATCCCCGCGGACCGTTCGTGTTCCAAGTATATAGCGATAGATTATTCCGTTGTCTTGGCTCGGCAGCAGAAACAATTCCAAGTTAAAAGCAGTACTAAAAATACGAGTATCAGTTTGCCTCGAAGTCGGACATCGGAAAAATTTATATCCTAACTTTTAGTTTTACCCCAATGCAGGTCGGTACAATTGAGTTTGGGAAATAATGCTCTGCGCACACTCGGCAATATTTGTTTACCAATTTGGATTGTATGAATGGGTTGGTGGTGTGTCAAACAGACTAACTTGAAAAAATAAAAAGTCAGTTGTGTTATGGTGATATTAAACGGCACTTGACAATGCGTGCTGCACCAGGCCGCTAAAGCGATGCCTGTGAGCCTGACAGAATATATGCCAGGAAAAACGCCAGAACTTTTTCTGAAAATTATCAGAAAACAACTGACAAGCGATAGCCAGTGCTAACTTTGTCGCTGTTTTAGGAGACGTGTGGCGGCTCGCGTTTTCAGGGGTCGTTTAACTGTGTCATGTGTCTAAAAATGTACGGTTCTCTGAATTTGTCAGTAGCACATTGCATGCCGAATAAAAGTTTGCGCGATTTTAATGCAGACACAACAATAGCAGTGATGCATCGAGCGTGTAGAAGGCATTATTTCTCGATACAATTGAGTACGAACAATAAAGTATTTGTTCTGGAAGTGAAGCGATTTAATTTATCATTCTGTAGGAATTTATCGATAAAAATGGTTTATTTTCAAGAGATTGACCATCGCATTATGCGGATGGCCAATAAAGATTTCTGTATTCAAATGCTTACCGGGACTGCAGTGCAAGTGGTATTTTATCGAGGAGTTGACTTTTGACGTGTAGACGTTAAAATTCATAGAGATTAGAAAAAAAACGTTAAAATTCATAGAGACGTCTTCTTCTTCTATCTATGACCTAAGATTTTCGTCCAAGTTAAAAATTGACAAATGACAGTATGTACCGTAAATTTATTTTTTTTAATTATGCAGAAACTCTTAAAAAAGCATAACCTATTATCTACACAACACGGGAAACACATGACCCCGTCCACGACACAGCCACACCCTTTTTCAGCATTTTACATACTCGTAACTACGACTTACGTACATCAAAAATCCAGAAAAAAGTTTTATGACCCCATAAAACTGAGGTCACTTAACATGAAATTGGTAAGGATGAGGATTCCTCTTGATAATACAATTTTACGAGTACGATTTCTCTTCGAGATGAATTTTGATGGGCTATTTTATGGGTCGTGGAGGGTCATATTTGTACTGGATGGGATTTGTGTTGCTACATGGGCATGAATAAAACGACTAGGCCGTAAATATGGGGATTACTAAATAAGTATTATTGGGAAGTCCAGTCAGAAGCCTTTAGGCGGCCTTAAAAACTCGGACAGTCGGGTAGCCAGTCGGGCGATAAGGTCTTACTTACGAGTATTTCTATTGGAAAGTCGTCCAAAGAGACATGCATAGAATTATTAAGACGCTTGGTTTAATGTAACCTAATTATCCTTTAATTAGGCCGAGTGTGCCCATTTACTGCCTCGCCACTATACTCGTTACGTTTAATCAACTCATATCAAATCTCGACATTCGCAAAAAAATTAAATTATCTTCCAAAACAATTAAAATAGTCATTACTCGTAAAAATATATTTTTTGAAATTTAACTGCTCTCCATTATTTTAACAATATTATACGTTAGCACAGAAAATGATAATAAATGAAATCGCGGCAATTAAACTGGACTTAAACCACTTGGCACAATCGCAACATATAAAAATAACGACCAAATGCAAATATTATGGTCTCTCGGAACTGGCGGCACAGACCAGAATGATAACAGAAGGACAACTCCAAATTATGAGACTCCATAATCCGCATAGTGGACCGCTATGAAATGTACTGAACAGCGATGGTTCTTTGATTAAGGTCCATCCAAGTATCCAAACGATTTCAATACGTTTTTAACATCTCTCTGTTTCATATCCATACGGGAGTGGCAGAACACAATTTTACAAGGACACCCATTCACCCAAGAACACTTTACTTGTGTGCGTGCCGGTGACTGAACGATTAATGACGACGAACAGTTTGTATCGAGTCTAAGCACCTACTTTGCATATGAACGTAAACACATTAGAAGGGCGTTCAGTTTTAGGCTGCCTGTTCACTGAAACTGAGAAAAGAAGAGCGGTGAAGTTTTAACCATCGGAATTTCATAAAACTCTCGCTCTGCGTTCCGAGCGGGGTTTTTAGGCATTTCTATTGGTTAATATTTGCATTTGCATACTCTGGAAGATCACACAGTCTAGCCTGAAGAGCCTGAAAACGGACGAAGGAGCGGAGACAGACCGAAGAAACGCTGACGTGATAATCTCGATGATTTTTTTGTTTTTTCGAGACAGCTCCGCTCCGCTTCTCTTCAGCTTTAGACTAGACGATTTCTAATATAAGGTGACCTGATGGACTTTTCAAGTAAGTTGTACATCTGCATACTACATATATTTTCAGGAAGTGTTCTATACTGAATGGGCAGTTAATGCAATGAAATACAAGGGGTTATGCATCTCCTTGGGTATTGTGGTGGTCTAAATAATGAAGTAATAAAGTGGTATTTTGATTTACGAGGTGTTTATTGCGAATATTTTTCGGCTTTTTTTTGATAAGTTTACGAAAATAAAAAACTAACATTATTATGAACTAATTACTTAGCTAAATCTATGTGTTTCTTAGTTGATTTGGCTAAAACTATCTGATAGCGAGGCCAAAGACCGAGCCTCAGCACTGAGTCTCAAACCTGCGAAGTTAAAGCACGAGCAGGGTCCGTACCATAAGCTCTTGGTGCGTCTAAATTCGATCGCGTTTGCTTTTGTCTCGCCTTTTCTCTAACGAACAGAGCGAGACAAACATCAGGGCGATCTAGTTTAGACTCGCACTAAAAACTCACGATACGGATACGCACCCAACACCGCACTAAGTACAAAGTCCCAAGCATCAACTCGTATATAGGGTTATTCATAAAGGGTATGCTAAGCCGAAAATGGCACGTAGTACTCATCATTATGAACAACTTTTACTATGAGACCAACCCGAAATTCGCGAAAAAAAAATCAGCTGTTCCATACATTTTGTCGAGTGTCATTGACATTTTTCTATGGAACAGCTGATTTTTTTTTTCGCGAATTTCGGGTTGGTCCTATAGTAAAAGTTGTTCATAATGATGAGTACTACGTGCCCTTTTCGGCTTAGCATACCCTTTATGAATAACCCTGTATAAATAAAATTAAATGTCTTATTTGCGTCTCTAAACATTACAGACAGACATTTCAAGCCAGACTAGCCATTTACTAGTCTTTACCGATAAAACAAACCAAACAATCAGACAATTGCACTATTTATACAAACAACTAGACTCCATTGTGAATCGCTCTCGAGAGTAAACCAAGTTTAAGACGTAACTCGAGAAATCCTCCACTCCACCGGCCGACAACCGTTCGGCAAATAGAATAGAACATAGCTATTTCCCTGGGACTACGCGTGGTTCCTACCTACCTATAATACAACCATCTTATCTATACAGTTAAATCAGAACGCTACAATCGCATTTCCAGAACAAACGTTACAGGCGTCTGTTGAGATCTTTAGTACCATCGATTTCCCAACTGCACTGATAAGTTGGCTAGTCTGTATTTCCTACTCATACCTGACAATTTTAAATCTACCCTCAATAAACAAAATCCAATGGAGGTTCAATCTTGTGCAATGGGAATAAGAGTGCAAGTAAATTGATAGAAGTGAATAGTTATGTTGGTTATCAGCCACATCCATGCTTCTAAATAAATAACAACAATATTGCAACTAGTCTGTCTCGGATGTTTTTCTATTTCATTATGTAGTTTCGTGAACAAGGTAAGTTTGTTTGATATTTCTGATCTATTTCGTCGAGTGCTAATTAGTTGCAGGAAGTTTTTGATGTTTGTCGGATTGGGATGAGTTTCAAAGTTAGTATTTTTGGAAGGGATTATTAGGAGTTGACATTGCGTAGGTATGAAAACTTTTATGGCCTTTTTAGGGGCCTGAGGTCCTATTTTGGTGAGTGAGATTATTATCTTGGTCACTATCGATCTCATTACACGAGTGAATGTCATGAGAGTGTGAGTGATTGAAAAAATCTTGAACAGCCCAGAATACCTGTCATGGTATTTCATAAACATTCAATTTTTTCACCAAAAGTATCAACATCTGGTTGTTGAGCGAGCAGGGCGTTGAGCAGATAGATGGCCTGGGACGTGGGAGCATGCTGGGACGTAGAGTGAGATATTTCAATCTATTCCTGTACCATTAAAAATAACATAAATACTGTTTTCCAAAAAATTAAATTACTCTACCAAGTTTTTCAACGTCACTTGCCATTAGGTAGGTATATTTTATCTGGCAACACTTAATAATCACAAATTAATCTGCTGTAATGAGATCACGAACCTCCATTGTCTCCGAAACTCCGTTAAAGCAGAACAATGAACTGAATTCGCGTATCATCCTGTGAAATTACACAAGCTTTTGCAAAAGTTTGATTTTAAAAGTTCAAAGTGTTTCAACATTATATTTTTTTCCGAAGAATATCATTACGTGAAAACAACACCCTCAATTGCAGACAAAATTAAAAGTTAACTTATTGTAATGATGCCAGTCTTCATTTATTGATACGAGTACCTTTCTTCTGTACTTCATTTCAACTTTTTTTATTCAACTCACAGCTGTGATACCAGGTCTGCCCTGGAAGGGTGGTGATTAGGCCGTATTCCACTAAGTTGGCCAAGTGCGGGTTGGTGGATTCACATACGCCATTTAATTTTGTCTCCGGACATTTCTTTATTTAACCATTTCTTTTTCTTGGTTCTTCATAATCACACTAAAATTAGAAATATGGGAAGGCTGTTTGTATGTGCGATTTCACGCTAAAAACGGAAGTATAGAATTGAATGAAATTTTGAATAGTGATTGCTTATACCGTGGATATCTCTTAGGCTATTTCATCGTCATTTCTATAGCCGCACTGGCAAACCTGCGGAGCTATTAGTATTTGAATAAATGTACAAATGCGCGAAAGAGGCCGTGACTACCGCTTTAGGCTACCTTCAGGCGGCCTAAAAACTCTGACACTGAGGCTATCCAATCGGCTTACCAACTTACTAATAACTATCTTCACCTAACATGAATACATGCTACAATTACCTATTCGCGCAGTTCCTAACCACGTTTGCCAGTCGACTAATCTCGCAAAGGACACGTGGATGACTCGCGCTATCCTGCGGAATTTGACGTACTCCTGCTTTATTACCTTCGTTCTAACGCTATTACTAGCTTAATTTGAGATTAACACTCTAGCAGAGTGGTCATACCTGGCTGCCCAGAAAGATGGCACTATACAATAATTCCTTATTGACACTGCAAAAATGAATCTACTAACACCTGGTTTCTGGTTTCTGAACCACAAAATGTAGTCTTATATTTTTATAGCTAATAGCGATCTTTTCCTGTCAACCTTTGGATGACAAGTGAGAAATGTATTGTGTGTATGTGGTAATAGGTTTTAAGTAAGTTCGTATAGGCCGAATAGCTAGATTTCATTGTTTTTAGGACATATGACATACCTCTGCATCGCTAAATGGTGATTGCCAAAGTGCAAACAACCGAAGCCTTCAATTAAACGAGGACTCCGAAACCGAAACGAGAAACATGACACACCGGCAGCCGGCCGCCTGCCAGGTGAGGGGCTACGTAATTGAACATACTTAGGTACAAAAGATGCGCAAAATGTGTTAAAAGGTGTTAGTGTTACAAGTGACGGTATATCAGCTAAAAGCAATCTCTTTCGGACAAGCTAAGAATGGTAATGTATGGAATGTAACAAAATGTATGAAACAGCAGATTTTTTTAGCGAATTTCGGGTATATATATATATATATATATATATATATATAATAAATTCCGAAAATCCCGAAATTCGCTAAAAAAATCTGCTGTTCCATACATTTTGTCGAGTGTAATTGACATTTTTCTATGGAACATCTGATTTTTTTTTCGCGAATTTCGGGTTGGTCCCATAGTAAAAGTTGTTCATAATTATGAGTACTATGAGCCCTTTTCGGTTTAGCATACCCTTTATGAACAACCCTGTATTAGTAGGATAAGATTTCATTATTTTTACAATCCTGAAAATGCAAGAAGACATGAGTTCAAGGCAGAAAATCGGCAAATGCCTGCTTAGTGCTGCATTTAATTCCCAACTAGACTCAGTTCTTTGACGAGCCAGATTCTATCTCGAAGCGAGCCAGCGCTGGTATTAACTTAATTAAACCGCTGCAGAAGGAAGGATTGCAAAATATTGGCTGCGCTATTTATCATGACGAGATGAGAACCTACAAATGGAAGTAATACTTGATAATAATCTCTTTTGAATGGATGGATAGCAAATGATTGAATATGCTTCTTAACCGACTTCAAAAAAGGAAGAGGTTATCAATTCGTCTGTATGTTTTTTTTTTAATTTTTTTTTTATGTTTGTTACCTCATAACTTTTGACTGGGTGAATCGATTTTGATGATTCTTTTTTTTTTAGAAAGCTGACGCTTCCCATTTGGTCCCATTTCAATTTAGTCCAGTTCTGATAATGGTATCCATGAGAAAACCATATAAGTCTTAAATTTGCATTAAGTACGTGCGCGACAAATAGATGAATAACTCAATAGTCGGTCTTTTGAAGTCGGTTTTTGTTTTTTGTTTTGTAAAAATAATGTTCTTGTTAATAATCGACTGTATAAGAGCTGATGGTATTATTATCTTCTTTACTCTTAATTCGACACACACAGATACGAACGTTCAACTTATTACACCCCCTCTTTTGCGTCAGGGGTTAAAAATGACTAGAATCTCAGATAAATGACAATTCAAAGAGTGAAAGAAAAACAATACCGATAAGTTTAGATTCAGTGGAATAAGAGCTATTCGTGCCTTGGTCTCTGTCGCTCTTATTAGACATGTAAGAGTGAGTGACCGAGATAATCTCGAACGCCCAAGAAAACCTTTGAAATGAACCAAACACTCGCAACTTCTAAAAACCTTCAGAAAATATGCTCTAACTCCTCTAATTAAATCTACTGCAGCGCGAGTAAGCGCCAGATGAAAAATATTTGTTAAACCCTAAGCTGTACTAATAGAAAACCATATCGAAAGCAAACGTACTCGCAGCTTCTGAGAAGATAAACTTCTTAAGGAGAAATAAATGAAATTGAATAGTGCTTTCACATATAGAGTTAGATGTAATGTAAGCGTGGGTTATATGACAATGTAAGGTATGTATAATAGAAAACCAAAAATAAAAATATCTTAACGTAGTCTATACTTTAATCACCCCACTGCTGAGAAACTAGATCTACCTTCGAAAGGTGATTATAGGTCGTATCGGTATGACGATTCGTGCAAAAGTTCCAAAGAATCCATGGGCCAGGTCTGTACCCACCAACTGACAAATGCGAAGCGGCCGTACTACAACTGAGCTATCACGGCTTTAAAACATATTACATTTATTGTATTTACATTTACATTTATTGTATAAATTCATTTTGCAAACCGCACGAGTGTGGAATGTTCTGCCTGAATGGGTGCTCCCCGATGGTTATAATAATATGGGTGTCTTCAAGTCGAGAGTGAATCGGTATCTTCTAGGCAAGCGTGCTCTATCGTAGGCCGCATCATTGCTTCCCATCAGGCAAGATGGCGGTCAAACGAAAGCTGAATAAAAAATCGGTTGTCTGTAAAGTCGGTTTACTGACGATAGTTGAACGTGACAACGTCATAAGAAAATACTGATGGAATGGTTTCATTTTTCAAAAATAGAATATAAGAAATCACAATTTCACTCAGAGCGAGGTAACGCCTCATCGAGGTAACGGCACATACGTCACACTTTTTTCGTACTTGCACCCGGCTCCATCGAATTATAAGACGATATTACGTCAAAAAAAAAAAATAATATTAAGTACTAATAAGTTCTGAAACACTTTATAATATAATTTATAATCAGGTTTGGTTTCCGCGAAAATAACATTCTGTACCAAAGAGGGTCTCGCGAGACGGATTTAGGGACATTACGTCAACACGTAACGTTTTGTTCTGAGGTTCTTTTCTCTGCAACTAAACTGTCAATAACTGCATGTGCCCTACCACCACATATTACTACAATATTGCCATACTAACTTTCAAGCAGTTGTGTGTTACTTTTTAATATCAACAATTTAAAATACGCGAAAAAAACAACGTAAAACTTAATAACAAAACATGTAAAATAAATATGAAAAATACGCAGTACCGCAACATAAAAGACAATGACGCATGCAAATCAGATCAAGTAGTGCACGTCCGTACAAAAGGCTTTGGAAGCGAATGATCTGAATAAATTCCTACTAATTGGTCGTCACGGAATCGCGCGCTCTCCTTGCTGCGGTTGCCGTGATGTGATGTAGGGTTGCCATTATGCAAGTTACAGATTAAAAAAAATACACCTTAGGTTCTGGTAAGGTAATGTTAACCATTGGCTTCCAAAATAAAAAATAACCCTTTCAATAGCAATAGCATTGACATCACATTAAAATAAAATAGTTATGATGCATTTCAATTTTTGAAGCACTAGAAATAAATTGGCGTTAGACGTGCGTCGTGCGTATCGTTTGATTTGAGTTGACACTGAACCTTACAGTGGTAATTGGAAGACAGGACGACGTACTCGTACCTATATTGGCTTTCCCAAACATAGTTTTTTCATAGATTCAAACGCCACATCCAGATTCACGATCCTATTGTAACTTTTTACTAAGCGTGGTTGTGCAACATACACACATTCGCAATTGAGTTTTGTCCGTGATAAATTATTTCATATTTTATTAATTTCGTTTTTCCTGCTTTTTATTTTTTCAAAAGTTGCTAATTAATATTTTTTTACTTTGAATTTTGAATGTGGTAGCCCTAACCCCCATCACATCATGCATATTGAGTGAGACGCCGTCGTTCGGTCATCAATTAACTTGAGTGTAATTGCCGACTTTCCGCACTGCATTTCGTTTTACTGCCGCAGAGCACTGTTAAGTACTTTGTGAGTCCGTGCTTTTACCTACTCAAATTACCAAATAAACCATTAAGCTATTACACACTACTTATTAGAGGTGACACTGACACGCCGTACATTACAATGTCGTGCGACACGCTGTAAACCCATTAAATTGTGGCATTTAGTCACAATTAAATGGGTCACTAACTTAAGCTCAATGTGTATTTATGTATGGTGTTGTATTAAGTATTCGCTTAAATATGGCAGAATGAGTGATACTTAGGGCCTTAGAGCATATTAATAGGAGTAAGTTTAATTTATCTAGCAAGTGAAGACATTGCAGTCTAAATGAGACATTGCAATGTCTCGTTTTAACTTCTCTCACTTCACTACAGTGCAGTGTCACCTCTAGTATGTAATACACAACGGCTCAATGCGAAGTATAATTTTACTAATGCAACTAAAGTGAAATTTGCTTTGCTATTAGTTCCAGATAGGGGAAATGGTTAGTATTCTTTTCATAGAGGTAGTAACCTACATCACTGCTTTTATAAACTCGCCATCATCATACACATCCTTCTTTATCGCACTACTGGTTAGAAAGTACAGGCATCTCTCTTACTCTTTTCATATTACTTACCTACTTTTCTGAACAATTATTTGATATCGGTCAAAACAGACTCGTAAAATTTCACAATATCCCTTCCCGATAAAGTGTCTGTTTTCCGCGAATAAATGCCAAGGAGGACGATAACAACAGAATAATTTATTTATTTGTTGCCTCCTTAAATTTTTAAAGAAGTTTGCCAACTTTGACGACCGCGGGAGCGTTATAATCGGTTCGTTTCGTGGATTCGTCGCGAACTTTTCGCATTTACATGAATAATTACTGAGATAGGCATCTGGAGCGCAGACTAGGAATGTGCAGAGGGATATCATAAATGTATAAACGTCTCTGAATTCTGAATTAACTATCAGGCTGAGTATAAAAAAAAGCTCAACTCACTCTATCTGACTCGCCAAAATTGGGCCCTTGGTCCTATATTCTCGACGCAGTGTGATGTGTTCTTTTCTGCAAAAGTTTTTTTTTTTCTGTTTTGATCCAGGTTAAATTTATTTTGGCAACAAAATTGCACAGTGTACCATTAAACCTAACATGTTATGTTTTTTTCAAGACCAGTGTGATCTTTTTCAAGAAGTGATTACAAACGTGACTCATTCACAGCCGCGTGTTGTGTGGCACTGCGGAGCAGAAAACTCACAATTTTACGTTAAAAGGTTGTCATTGGTAGATGATTTCATCTATTTTTAACCGACTTCAAAAAAGGAGGAGGTTATCAATTCGTCTGTATTTTTTTTTTTTTTTTTTTTGTTTTTATGTTTGTTACCTCATAACTTTTGACTGGGTGAATCGATATTGATGATTCTTTTTTTATTAGAAAGCTGACGCTTCCCATTTGGTCCCATTTCAATTTAGTCTAGTTCTGATAATGGTATCCATGAGAAAACCATATAAGGCTTAAATTTGCATGAAGTACGTGCGCGACAAATAGATGAATAACTCAATAGTCGGTCTTTTGAAGTCGGTTTTTGTTTTTTAACCGACTTCAAAAAAGGAGGAGGTTATCAATTCGTCTGTATGTTTTTTTTTATGTCTGTTACCTCATAACTTTTGACTGGGTGAATCGATTTTGATGATTCTTTTCTTATTAGAAAGCTGATGCTTCCCATTTGGTCCCATTTCAATTTAGTCCAGTTTTGATAATGGTACCTATCCATGAGAAAACCATATAAGTCTTAAATTTGCAGGAAGTACGTGCGCGACAAATAGATGAATAAGTAACTCAATAGTCGGTCTTTTGAAGTCGGTTTTTGTTTTTTGTTTTGTAAAAATAATGTTCTTGTTATAAAGCGTAGATATCATTTTTATTTCTTTTTACTTACCAATCTGTCATTAACTAATCTGTATTTAGAGCTTCTCTTTTATACAGAGCAGTATTTCTCTCAAAGTCAAGGTATTTGGAAAATGCTCACGTTTGTTAGGAATTTACGTGTTGTTCCAGACAAAAGACTTTGTTGCCGGGTTGTTATTTCCGTGTTACTTTACGTAGGTGCTAAATATGTTGCAGACAAACTAACACACTGTGTAACAACTAACATCTGTGCTCTGTGGTTTTATACACTATCTTGCCGTTTAATTTACCTCCATGCCAAATTTTGTCCAAGTAATTCGTAGGGTGCGAAGGATTCACAAGTTTGGCCACGGTTTTGATTACAGTGGGAGCGATGATCGAACGTTTGTCTTATAATTCAAGATAACAAAAAGATCGGATTTACAGCAAAAAAAAAATACAATTTCGACAAAAATTCAGCAAAAAATTAATTGGCAGATAGCCAATTTTTTCTAATATCTATTCTATTAGGTCGGGAAAAAAGTTCCTTCGCATTTTTTGAGAAAATTCAAAACATTTTTTAATGTAGTTTATTTACATTTAACTAAAGTATGTAGGTACCATTTTGTTCGATAACTTTTTGCCATCTTGTAGGTAGAGACATGATCCCATTGCGATAGAAATTTTGGGACTTCTGATCAAAATACCGCGACAAGTGGTTTTGGCAGTCCTCTCGTGATGTTAACCTGACACTACCTAAAGAATTCTGAAGAGACCGAAACAGGTGGAAATCTGAAGGTGCAAGGTCAAGACTATACGGTGGATGCATTAACACCTCCCAGCTAAACTCTCTTAATTTTTGCTGAGTGGCTAAAGATGTGTGAGGTCTAGCGTTATCATGATGAAAATCCACACCCCCTTCTGTTGATTAATTCCGGCCGGTTTCTCTCAACTTCTTGCTTTAATCTCATCAGTTTTTCGCAGTAGAGTTCAGAATCGATGGTCCTGCCTGGTGGTAACAGCTCATAATGAATAATGCCCTTCCAATCCCACCACACACACAGCATCACCTTGTTGCGAGTTAACCCGGGTTTCACCACAGTCTGTGAAGCCTGACCGGCCTTTGACCACGACCTTTCTCGCACGTTCTTATCGTACGTGATCCACTTTTCATCACCAGTTATCAGCTTATTCAAAAATGGTTCGGTTTCATTACGTCGTAATAAAGAAACACAAATGAGTACACGGTTTATTAGGTTTCTTTCAGTGGACTGAAGTGGGCTCGTGAGGTACCCAAATATCGATATTTTTTGTGTACCCAGTTTTGTTCAAATGCGCCAAAACTGTTTTGTGGTCAATTCCCAGTTCTTCAGCTACGTCGTAACTACTGGTATGCCGATCTTGCTCCACTTTTTCAAAAATGGCATCCATTTTATCCGTAATAGGGCGACCAGAGCGACGTGCATCTTTGACATCAAAATTTCCGGATTGAAAACGCTTAAACCAAATTTGTGCTACTCTCACAGACACTGCACTAGGTCCATAAACATCGCAATTTTTTTTCGCGGCTTGCGTTGCATTTTTACCTTTTTTGTAGTAAAATTTTAAAATGTACTTATCGAATTTCTTCATTAGATTCACTCATCTTGACAGTACGAAAAACAAATGAAAATCACACATTTTACTAATTTGAATTTGGAATTATGTTCTTTAAAATTTAAACTTTCATTGATACCAAAACCAGCCCGATACAAATAGTATAGCCAAAGATATTTTATTACAAGTTCATACATACTATAATGCGAAAAGACTTTTTCCCCGACCTAATATTTTGCTGGCGCAGCAACCCAAATTGTGTCTTTCCCAACGATCTTCCGTCTTTCTCTTATTTCGAGCATGTTCATGCCAGGCATTAACTTCAAGTTCCCAGATTTCTTTAGTCACTTCACCTTTCCATCTATAGATACTAGAGGTATATCAAAATCAAAAGAACAATGGCGACGTCCCATACATTGATTTACCCAGCCTTTTTAACATTTGCAAGCTACGTTCATTAGAGATACTTTTAGCAATGATAACTTATGCTACAAGAATACGTATACAAATAGTATTTAATGTACAGAAGTTGGGAGAAAATAATTGACAAAGGTTAAATTGTGTAGGTACTTACTTAACCTATAATGTTAGTATGATTATTACCTAAATAACTACATAAAGAACTACTGTAAACGCAGCTGTAGGTATTGTGATTGCGTCAGGTTTAAATACGAGTATAAGTCTAAAAAATGCGTTTCACTAATAGCTTTATTTACATGATTAATGTTTTTAAATACGAGTTATGCGTAACCGGCAATTTATACACCGCAGAGCCATTTTCAACAAAGATCAAATCACTTGCAAATCTTTAGTCTAGAGGGAATGCCGTGTGTCTCGTGAAAAGCAGAGTCGTCAGAGAGGAATATTATCAGGCCAAATCTTCGGTAAATCAACAAATAATGCAAACACTGCGGAAACTTCGTTCGGTTAGAATAACACGATTGTCGGGATGTCGGTTGACTACTGAAAATGACGTGACATTAGTTGACATTACTGATAGATGACTGACGACAGAATGAAATAAAACGCAATACGCTGGTATTGCGTTTTATTTCACGAACCTGCAATAATTTGTTAAAAAATTGAACTTTTGAGTCCCTACTTCTAAAAATATACGAGACCTATAAAATAATTATAGAAATATTATCATTTAAAACAATCATAATAACATTAATGAACGGAGCCTGGTTTTTTTTTATTCACTGGGTCACGCGTCGCCATCCTTCTTTAAAAATGTATTCCATTTCACAAAAAAAGAGTTACGAAATGACAACTGTCAAAATAAGTAACCGTTCACATAAATTTCAGCCAATCCCAAAACACACCAAAAACTTGTCCTAAAAACTCTGTAACAAGCCGTCTACGAAGAGATTAGCCTAATCCGGTGAGATAAAAGGTCGGAGATAATCCTCGTTTGAAATTTGGCGAACGCGCGGAGCTAGAATTTCGCTTGAGTTGTCTCTTTTTGCTAGTATGGCCAGCGTTGGTACTGTCAGCTGTTTTTAGCTTTAAGTATTTGGTGATATACAGGGTAATAAACCAGTTTGGGGTGAACATGTCTAAGGCTGCTTATACGCCAATAGATTGACGGTCGATCGCCGTCAATTGATAAAGACTGAGCTCGGCAGCGAAATGAGCCTTTAATGAGCCCGCTGAACTCGCAACGATAGTTTTCATAGTTGAGGCTCGACCACGAAAGAGGCTAGCGAAGTAGTCTGACTAAGAAAATTATCGTTGCGAGTTAAGCTGGCTCATTAATAGCCTCGCTCATTTTGCGGTCGAGCCCCGGCTTTAAATAGATCAGTCGACGTTGATCAACCGTTGTTGGTATGCTTACAACTGAATTCAAGAAGTCGACTGATCTATTCTATCAGCGATCGACCGTACATCGATTGGCGGATACAGACCCTGTCGTCTTCTAATTTGGAACAACCACGCCTGCGAATAAAAAATAGGTACTTTTATATCATACCAAACAAATAACATGAAAAATTCAGACAAAGTAAAAATTCGGTAGCACGAAAATGGCCTTGCCTCCTAAAGCACTTTTCTTTCACACAACCATTGAATCGACAATCCAAACTAAATATCCTCGAGTGCCAAATATCGGGCAAGTCCTCATCAAACGTCATAACGGTTGGTCAAACTCTTGGACACTTGATCCTTCCTTGCCCAAAGAAGGCTTTAGCCTCGCAAACCGCTCCAGTCTACTTTAAATACGTCCCTGCGTCGATCGCTACTTAAACTTGAGCACCTTAAGGTTGCTCGTACACGAGGCGACGTAATGACGGAAACTTGTCTTGAACTTGCTTGAAAAGAAATTAGATTTATTTTTGAACGTGAAATAATTCAATGGCGTTCTCGGGTGTTGGAGGGCAAGGCCCACTTTGGGCCTCTGCCCCGAAAGAGTAGGTATCTAAGTAGGTAAGTAAGTAAAGTGAGACTAAAACTTTTCCTATGATAGAATGTACTTTATTTTTTGTTATCCTATACTATTCTGTTTCTGGGCAAAGTTCTTAGCAGTTTCATTCAAAGCAGTGCAATTATCCGTCAGCTCTGCCATGTCTTGGCGTTTCTTCGACCTACTTCGGGCTTTTCGTCCGTTTTCGCCAAAAAGCCAAGGCATACCTACCTAAGAAACGCTGGCACTGTAACTTCAACACGTACATCACAATTTGCCAGTTGCCTCAGTAGCCAACAGTCCAACAGCATTTAGTCAGTCATAAAAAACGCCAAGTTGAAAGCTTAAGCCAAAAGTTTGATTGATCCATAAATCAGTCACGAACACTCTCTGACTGAGTCGCGATGTGGTTCGAGTCGTCGAGTATCCAATTAGTACCTCCATGTACAAACGGCCTAAGGCCACCCCATTTTTAGAAGGCACGAATCGAACGAATTGAATGAATCAATTGAATTGATATTATTCAGTGATCATTCGAACGGAACACTTGGCGTTATTTGGTTCAGTAAACTGTTTGATTGCCATTGATAAGAGAACGAAACGTATCTCAGTGTTTATTCATAAAGTCATTGGATGTTTTGTCATTTGAAATCGATGGAGGAACAAGGGTCACGTCAACTGGGGCCTCGTTCTGGCGTGCTCGAAAATGTCTTAGTTACTGTTTCTCTTGATCGATATGAAGAAAAATTAATATTTTTCGGAAAAACCTTTGGCCAAGGTAAACTTATCAATTGTGATCAAACTTCATTTGGGAACAAGCCTAAAATCATGAATGCCTATATCTCTATAGAAAAATGTCATTTACACACTTAAAAATATAACGTGTAAAAGTTGGTTTCGTATTATATTTCAAAATAATAATTACCGCTGTCTGCTTTGGGCTTGAAATATTCTTTCAATATAACCCTGTAAATTTACAAGCCAAATTGCTATATAATTATTTTTTTATAAATTCTTAGTAATATTGTATTAACACTCCCTTAAAACAGTTTTCCATTATTAATAACTGTTTTCATAGCTTAATGGCTTGAATAAGAATAGGTATCTCATTTCATAATCATGGGGTAAAGTCTCCGGAAATGGGCGCTAAAAGCTAGGTAAATAACTTCTACCTATTTTTATCATTTTGGACTATACCTGCGTACCTGTAGGCTTATTGTGTAAAGTTGATCGTAATCAGGATTAATAGAAGAATAGTGCAAGATATTACGCGACCTTATTGACTAACTGACTGATATTAGGAATTGACTTCAAGACAAAAAACTTGCTTGCTTGCCAGTAGGCGAGTCGGTGGTTAAATGCGGATTTATTCTTTATAAAAAAAAATATATATATTTAAGATATTAAGGAAATCCTATTGACCTCCAAAATTGATGCCACTACCTCAATAAGTGACCTCAAAACTTCAAACTACCTCTTACTTATAAGCCTTCAAACTCCAAAAAAACATCAGCGAACCTTCCGCAACTGTCAAACTTTTCACCTTTAAAAGTCCCTCCAATCCCCAGAGCCCGATTTTCACGTGAGGCCCGAAAGTTGCCAGCTTTGGCCCATAAATTGTTACCGTGACATTTGACATCTAGGAAACAACCTTTGACCACGGCGCGGCAATAATTTTCCTACGCTTAGGTCGGGCTTGCTGGCTGACAGACGGACACTTGCAAATTTGTTGCTCGTGTATGCTTGAAATCCGTTCCTGCTGCAAATTTAGTATGTGTGAGATTGGAGAATTTAATTTAGATGTCTGAGTAGACGGTAAACTGTTTGTTGTTCACACAAGAAATAATAAACTAGTTGGCGATGTCTCACTGAGAAAGATGGTCATCAAAATTCCGATGAATACTGATGTCACCAAAAAGTACGATGATTAGCGCGTTTTTACGTTAATTAACCATCATATTATAAGTATTATATGTATGATTGCCACCCTCAAAACTGGTGCTAGACTTGTTTTTACGGTGACAACCATAATTATATCAGTGCTAATCATCGTACATTTTGGTGATATCAGTATGCTTCGTACTTTAGGGGACTTCATCGGAATTTTGATTAATTGTGCGAAGTGAATTCATTATTCTTTTAGCGGAATTTAGATGGACATTTCTCTCAGTGTATCCTTCTCAAAGCGTTTCTCAGATCTAGACATCTGATTTCATCTATAACTCAGCCTGAATTAGAGCTCAGAGTAATCCTCGTTGGCACTCGACTGCAGGCTTTGCATTGCTCTGCTACTAAAACGTTGTATCTGTCTTGAACCTTACTTGTTTATTGTAGAAATAAGATAACGGATAAAACGTTTTGGATCTACGTTGCTGATCCGTACAGCTAAGAAATGTAACGGATTGCTGCCTTCTTGTTTCTCGAGAGATATAATCTTGGGCATTTCAAGTTCAAAGTAAAGAGGTATCTAAGTACTAAGTCTTAACGGGAGGGGAATTACGAATGTTAGATTTCGTAATAATATCTTAGCCTGCCCAGAGTCTACCAATACACAAATTTATTATTAATTAGTAGTTTAAAAATAAGTAGTTGTGTTTTGTGAAATAGTAATAGTGTATGTTTTTGTTATCATGACTTTCCTGGGCGATTTAGTCGCTTAGCAACAAAGCCCTCTAAATAAAAAAATATATATTAGGTATATTTACCAAGTCAGCGTGTTTGTCTTTTAATACTGCATGTTTTCCATTAGATCTATATACATATGTTTCACTTGGTTATAAATTATTACAACAATGTTTTGACATTTTCCTACAGTGATAACAAGCCGTGTCCTGCTAGACTGCCTATTCGCTAAGAGCGGTCTTTTCCAGGCAACTTTAAGTAACTACCTTCGAGGCAGTTGTCAGTTTTAAGGCCACTACAAGCCCCTTCTTCAAGTACCTGACACGCTCGTTACTCCAAGATATTAGCAAAGTCTCTTTATGCCTGTAATTTCGTGTGTTGCCTCACCGCGGCTCCTCTCACTAACCTAAGTACTTCATAAATTGCGCTCCGACCGGGGAACGGGTCGACTGAGAAATGGTTATTAAAACAGATGATTGCTCCGGGTCATTTCAATAAGTCAACACGATTTGTTGGCGCTGGCTAAGCCTTTTGGTTTACTTGCTTTAGAGTGAGAAAGAGTGAGTGAGAGTGAGAGAAAGCATGATAAAGTTCGAGTTATAAGAGTCTTACGTAATTAAACGGCTGACGTTGTTTTGATTGATTAAAGTTATTTAACTTTCGCGACAAAATGAAAAACGCAGAAGGAACTAATGTCACTGCTATTTTTAAGTTAATAATTAACTTTCTGTTATTGCTTGAAAGTAGTATAGTTGACATCTTAAGCTTTTTATAGGTTTTTTTCTAGTTGCTTGTTTTATTTTCTTTTTTCCTTTAGCGCAAGACAGACTTAGATGTGCTTTTTAAAATCTTTTTAATTCAACTTTAACACTGATGAAATTGAAATTTGATTAAATAGAAATATTAAGGTCCAAAAATTGTTTTTATTAAACGGTTTTATTTAGCTCACCCCGTTTGTTTTATTTATTCTTGGGTCAAATTTAGTAATTCAAATTTCACCCTCTTCCTGTCAACCGATTAATCTGAAATTTTGTATACACTTTGGATTTTGGTGACAATACAATTATGTTTATTCATTATCATTATAAATTCAAGATGGCCGCCGCTACAAAATGGCGGATAATTTATGTTTTATTAATCCCATCAATATGGGTATCAAATGAAAGGGCTCAACAAGCAGAATACAATATACTATAAAAAATTGAAATTCAAGATGGCAGCCGCTACAAAATGGCGGATAACGTTGGTTTTATCAATCCCATCAATATGGGTATCAAATGAAAGGGCTCAACAAGCAGAATACAATATACTATAAAAAATTGAAATACAAGATGGCGGCCGCTACAAAATGGCGGATAACGTAGGTTTTATCGATCCCATCAATATGGGTAGGTATCAAATGAAAGTGCTCAACCAGTATAATACAATGTACTATATAAAATAAAAACTAAAAACTAGAAAATAAAAATAGGTAAAAAAAAATTTTAAGTTAAACGGTTTTATGTTAAAAAAAAACATACATTGCAATGTTTAAGATAAATGTACTAAAAACCAAAAAAATAATAAAATAGATACAGTCGTGGGAATTATAAACATATGCATAGACTAGACTAAAATAAAACCGTGTGGCAAGAAAACCGTGGGACGTGCCCCACGGTTTTATTTTAGTTAACGTTTAACTTAAAAATTTTTTTTACCTATTTTTTTATCTCTGAAAACCTAAAATCACAAATGTAGTCAATGCCAGACTTTAAAACTTGTTTGAGAAGAAAATGCCCCTTTTATTTCTTCGTACCTCTAGTTTAAGCAAAAAAGAAGCCTATTTAGACCTCATTAATGTTTATATTCGCACTGAAACTCAGTTCTAAACAGTACAACATTTTTTCACTCCACACTCCGTTTAATATTCGACTCATAAGACAAGAGATGAGACGTGGGATGTGTAATGCTTCTTATATAACACAGGTTTAGATATTATTGAAATGTCAGATATCTTTTAGTTTTTGACGTAACAACGCAACGTCTAAAAACGATGAACGCCGGGTGCACGCACGAAATTCCCGTTACGCTGATTGTGACGTCACGATCGGTGCGAGAACAGCAATTATTTCATCAATGTTTTGTTATGACGTTGTTAGGTTAAACTATCGCCCGTAAACCGACTTTACAGACAATCAATTTGATTTTGAACAGGATATTAGGATTTTTAATTTTTAAGAGAATATTGGTATCAGTAACTTGTAGAGGTTTTGTCAATAAATTGATTGATGACTTACAGATTTAATAAATAATTAATTTGTATTTGGACAAAAGTTTAATATAGTATGACCATTAGATGTGAAAATATGTTTAGAAAGGACAAATCTCCAAATTTTTTCTCCGAACAATAAAATAGCCTATCAACTTTTTGCTTAACATGGGTCAACAATAAAAACCTGCCTTTCGTATTTTTAAAAAGAAACCATAGTATCATCATATTTATATTGTCATTTAGAGGGCTTCAATGTACAGAAAAAAATACAAATAAAACACTTTGGAAAAACTGCCATACAAAATCTTCTTCTTCTTTCTTCTAATTTAATAGAAAATGAATCGCTGTTTGTTCGTCTCGCTAAAGCTCGAGAACGGCTGAACCGATTTCAATATTTGTTTTTTCGTTTTGTTTGCTTAAATACAGGGAAGGTTTAAAAGTAAAAAAAAACAGCGATTGGAACCGCCGGGTGCAGCTAGTTATTAATACAAAATGGTCAAAAAAAAATTATCTTAATACAATCCGTCATCGCAGCTAAGCTTGTACTATCTCAACAATCTTATCAACTCTGCTTGTACCACTTCTATTATCTTGCTATCCCTGTCCCCCACCGATATGGGTTGAATGAGAGAGGAAATGCGGTTAATCAAAATACTAATGCTGTGTCCCAGCTCTTATTAATGTTTGACTAGATGAGCCTTATATTGGAACCCGTTTCTTTGGTTAGGATCCAATAAAACTATATCGTTGTTTGAGTTGAGAGTACTTTATTGTATAAACTCTGTAAGCTAGCCATCTTAGTAATATTGTAGCCAAAGTTTTCTTGTTTGGGCATTTTGGGTTGATTACACATAACGAGGTACAGCGGCGGGACAGCGCCCTCAGCCGAGGACTCGGTTTATTTATTTATTTATATCAGATACCTGCCGCACTTACAGCAACGCCAAGGCGTGCGGCAGGTCAGATGTAGACAATTGTAACAAAAAAATTGAAAATTTAAATTACAAAAAAAAATAAAAAAATAATAATAATAAAACATTGAAAAAATAATAATAATAATAATTGTACAATAAAAAATTAAAATAGAAATTAAAATTAGAATAGTTTGAATGAACATCTTTATAAGGCGAGCATTCTTTAGGAGAGGCCTATGTCCAGCAGCTGATCAGTGGACGAAAATCCGATAGGCTGATGATGATGATGATTAGGCGAGCGGACACTAGAACCATGATTTGTTTGTTCGGCTAAGAGAGCCCATTTACTGTCTCGCCACTGTACTCGTTAGGTGTAATCAACGTATTTGTGTGTTTTGTTATTCAATCACGCAAAAACGGAAGAACGGATTTGAATCTTGTTTTGAAGGTTTGAAGGTAGCTCTTGTATTTATAGTAAAGAATTCGAGTATACACTGAGAAAAATGGCAATCAAAATTCCGATGAATTCATCTATTAGTACGGAGCATACTGACAATCACCAAAAAGTACGATGATTAGCACCAGTTTTTACGGTGACAACTATCATAATATATGGTTCTCACCCGAAAAACTGGTGCTAGTACTGTCTAGTTTTTAGGTGATATTTTTCTCAGTGTAGAACAAAGGTCGTTCTATACTCGGATCTTATACTATTTTAGTTTTATACAAATATTACTTTATATCCCAAAAATGATTCCTGCATGATTGCAAGTGGACCCGCGGGGCGCTGCGAATTATTAATAAAAAATTTCAAAGCCAAAAAAAGTAATTAAAAAAATCGCTAGACTAATTCAAGTTCTACAGTGGAACATAGGTACTGCTTAAATACAAACATACTCGTAGGTACATAAAAATACTGGTACAATAGTAACCCTTCTTTTTAACTTGCAAAGTCGGATAAGAAACGTCCATCAATCCATTGAATATTGCCCTTAATCATCCTCAGATACGAAACTAAACATCAAATCAGACCAGTTTATGTGCACAGCAAATCATTACCTATTCCAATATTCATTAGGTTGACTATACGAATGCGTAATGAGCTCGGAATTGAAACTAGGACGGACGCTGGCAAGACGCAGATCAATCTAGAGAGGAAGATGGAGCCTAAGCCTGCGTATTAATCCGAAAATAGCCCATGGTACTCATCATTATGAACAACTTTTATTATGGGACCAAACCTGAAATCGCGAAAAAATGTCAATGACGCACGACAAAATGTAACGAATAGCGGACTTTTCTTCGCGACTTTAGGGTTGGTCTAGGTAATAGTAAAAAGTAAAAGTTTCTAATGATGAGTTCTAAACGCCTTTATTAGCTTAGCATCCCCTGCATTTGAGTAAAGCCAAGGACTCTTCTACTTTCGCACGTACGTATACAAGACGCACACATTGACATATCAATTTACCTCTACTTGCGATTTTACAGGACTTTTTGGCTTCACCCAAATCTAATGCAGTGCTCCATCTTTTCTTCTAGGTTTATCTGAGCAGCAAGATAGATGTGGTAAATACGAGAAGCATTGATTAGCTGGATTCGATTTTGAAAGCTGTTCGTAGTGAGCTACGGGAGAAGATAAACGACTGATTTGTTTTAATTTCCTGTCGAATCGTGCCCTTATTTTATTTTAATTAAATTTTTATTCTCTATGGTTTTAGGCCTGCATCCGAGCAGTGGGAGGATTAAAGGTTGTGTATACTATATACTATGGTTTTACCTCTGAACTGTTGAGCCCCGTAGGACGTACAACATCTCTGACATTCGAGCCATTGCATATACGGCGAACCGTCACGAATTGCAGCCTTGCGCCGCCCAATTAATTCACAATTGCTTATTTATTCCTCAAATGGCATGATTTATTCAGCAAATATTTGCTGTGCTTTTCTTGCTTATTTTGGTTACATAAGTTTTAAATCTGTGTCTCAGATTCAGATTCAGATATATTTGTTGAACAACTGATACATTGTAATTTATAAGCTAGATGTTAATGCATTAGTTGAAATTATCAGTTAACCCACATCGGGCATTCAATATTAAAATGTACACAGTCAAATATTTACCTAATTTCAGTTTCGTCTCGCTGTGTCAACAAGAGAAAAGGCGATATAAAAGCCAACGTGCATCAGTTCCGGCGTGCGCTAAGAGTCCGCAATACAGCCTCAGGGATAGTAATTCGGGCTTTACACACTTACTTGTTCTAAATTAAGAAAAATAAAAAATAAAAAACATTTTACACCCGCAGCACTAGGCATAGATAAGGCACCAGGATAACCTGTGTCACTGAACCTGTATGTGAATTGACACTGAAACTTTTCGCAATTTATTCCCAACATAGTCCGGACCACCAAAAGTTAGCTTAAGAAACAAAATTATCTTTGGGTCGCACACTGGTGCAAAATACAAGTTTTCACCTAACTTCATAAGTATCCAAGCGCCAAAACTTGTCGAGCTAATTTCGAGTGCAATTACTTTTTACGAGAGCCTTCAAGTCAACGACTTTATATTCTATAGACATAACATAGAGAGATACATATTTAAATAAATTCTTTGTTGTTCGTATCAGTAATTACAAGCATAAACATAATAACGTTTCAGACTAGCGCAATAGCAAAAGACTTTAAAACACATCCACATAAAACAGATTTACGGTGCAATCGATTTATGTGGTATTGAACGCTAATTGGTCCACGAGACTGGATCAGTTTTTCTAGAAAACGGTAAAATAGCAATCAAACGCAAGCCTATCATCTATATATATAAAAATGAAACCCGTTTTCCTTGGTCACGGCCTCACGCGTGAATGGCTGGACCGATTTCACTAATTCTTTTTTTGTTGTATTTGTTATTATTAGGAGAAGGTTCTTACAGAAAAAAATATTAAGAAAATCTCTCAGAAATATTGAAAAACCCTAAAAACAGCCCTTATATATTTCCCATACAAACGTTTTTAACTAAAACGAGCTTTATTGCTATTGTATAAAGTTCATATTGAATTGCAAGCACTCACTGTTATTTAAGCAATGTAGGTATGTTCCTAACGTCCAAGAGTCAATTTGCACTTTATTACCTCTGTACAAAGTTCAAATTCAATCATATCTATCAAAACAGTGTGCGTTTTATACTGATAATTTTTACTATAAATTGACAAGTTAGCATCAACAAACTACGGTTGCTATAGTTAGGTACGCAATAGCATGAGAATAGAGGTTATAACAAAGAGTTCTTACAATTGTTCTCAACACCTTTGGTCACGCCATCACGCGTGAACGACTGGACCGATTTCAATTTAATCTACGTTTATACCAAAGTCTACCCGTGCGAAGCCGGGACGGGCCGCTAGTTGAGTAATAAAAACATTTGAGGACATTGTTAAACACACGCCATGTTTTTCGTCATATTTTAAATGCGTGACAGGAACGTTTTTCTCAGTTTACATATTATGTGAAGGTATTCTATGATTTAATATCTTCAATACCAATAGTATGCCTATTGGTAAGCATAACACATATAGGTACTTTTTGTGTTAATGTGTTGACTGTAACTACTCCTGTGAGATGTCTTTGGGATGAAGTCATCTAATAACATTTACAGGCACGTTTTGTGCTAATGTGTTGACTTTTTTTTTTTTTTATTTAATAAAATAGCTGATTCCCCGAATATATGTTCAGGATTGGAAGGCTACAAAAATCTTACAAAACCAAAACTTATTCTAGGTACTTACTCTACTGCTTAATTACTTATTCTAGTGACTTACTATTGCTACGGTTTATATAAAACTAGCTGCGCCCCGCGGCTTCACCCGCGTTTTCCGGGATAAAAAGTAGCCTATGTGTTAATCCAGACCATGAACAACCTTCATTCCAAATTTCATGTAAATCCGTTCAGCCGTTTTTGCGTGAAAGAGTAACAAACATCCATACATACATCCATACTTACAAACTTTCGCCTTTATAATAGTATACAAGGTGTCCGAGGTAGGCCCAACAATATTTAGAGGTACTTATCTACATCATGTTTGGAGTCGTTGACGTAAATGTTAGCAATGCAAACGAATTTTTTTTTTTCCATACAAAATTAAAAAATATTTTATTTGTGTTTTTTTTGGCAACCCTAACTACACATGGTACAATAAACGCGGGCCGCTGTCTTTGAGAGTGCCGCGCGCTGCGCGCGCATGAATTCCCCGCGCGCCCGCGTCTCGCTCGCCGCCGCATCGCCACCCCCGCGCGCCGATTACCCCTTCCCCTCACCTGCACGTGCCACTCCTGGCGCTAGCGCAACTAATCTACTTTCGAACGTCACCCTAACCTACTCTGTGGCCTAAATTAGCATCTGCCTAGCCCTAACTGTGTAACCTATTCGTACCTATGAACCTCATTATGATGGGAAAATGATTTATCCAAAATGTAACTTATGTTTCATGTTATGATTCTAACCTGGATAGATTAATGTCAAATTCTAATTTTACTCTCCTATCGTTATCGTATACCCTAATAATATCTAGGTACCTACATTGCTTATCATAGGATAGGTTGTGAGAATAATTAAAAACACCAGTACTTCAATTAATTATGTTTAATATTACATACATGATTGGTTTATTATTCACAACAATTTTAACAAAATAGTTAGAGTACTTACGACAGACGTCATACGTTTCACTTTTTTTAAACCACTAGGTTTCACTGATTAAGTATTTCACTTTTGCTTTAATTTAATTTAAAGGAAAGGCTCAAAGTGCTGGCCTCCCTTCTCGATGCAGAGCCGAGCTCGACGAGAAATCGAGCCCATCACGTTTTTCAACATGTGTGGGGTTACATTGCTGAAAGCCTCTGTGATACGCGGTATCATTTCTTCTCGTGTGCTGCACGGCTTCGAATACACAATATTTTTGATGTAGCCCCACAAAAAGAAATCCAAGGGCGTCAGGTCCGGCGAGCGCGGAGGCCACTGTCTCGGCGCATCTTGGCCGCGGCCGATCCAGCGGCCGGGAAACCGAGCATGTAGGTTTTGGCGAACGCGTCGAGCAAAATGCGCTGGCGCTCCGTCGTGTTGGTACCACATGTCCCGCTCCACAGCCAACGGCAAGTTTTCCATTTGGTCCTCCAGCTCACCTTGTAGCAGCTCCAAGTAGCCTGCGGCATTCAAGGTGACAGGCAAGAAGATAGGGCCGATTAATCGGTCTCCGATTATGCCCGCCCAGACATTAATCCGCCACTTATGTTGGAAACAGCTCTCGGTAGACGCATGCGGATTTACATGTGCCCATACGTGCTCATTATGTATGTTGGAGAGTCCACTTCTGGTGAAAGTCGCTTCGTCAGTCCACAACACTTTCTCGACGAAGGCAGAATCCACAGCTACTTTTTCTTCTATCCACTCGCAAAAATCCACTCTTGCACTGTGGTCTGATTGCAGCAGTTCTTGTGTTCGACGGAAGTGATATGGATGCTGGCCGTCTTCATGCAGAGTCCTCCAAACTATTCTGTGATCGACGCGCAGCCGCGCGCCCGCTCGACGCGTGCTAGTACGCGGGTCTTCGGCAAAATGCTGCAGGATTTGTGTTTCCAGGTTTGCACTGATGTTTGTGCCGGGTCTTTCGGTTGCTGCTCCATGAAAACTTCCGGTACTGTGCAGACGTAAGCAGAGTCCACGGAAGCACGAGTATGAAGGCAGACGTCTTTGTTCCGGAAGCGGCCTGTCGTCGACGAACCGTTGACGGTACAGCTCACGCGCCCCGTTGCAACTCCCGTTCGCAGCTCCGACGCAAAGTATCATGTCGTAATACTCTGCGTTTGAATAAGACATCGTGATTTGGATAAAAAAATCGAAATGATAATTCGTGACAATACACGACCTCGAAGTTCGAATGATGAAAGCCGAGTGGCGATTTTCAAAAACAGAAAGCGACACTGCGGCTTAGTCAAAGCGAATGCATTTAGGGTTCCATTTTTATTCTTAAAACAATTTCACCATGTACACTCAATACGTTTTCAGTTATGGTATAACATCATTATTATTTAGGTACAACATCATTTTTATTGTTTTGCAATTGATTGTGTTGTTGAGTTGCAGTTTACACTAGAGCACGGTTTTTTTTAAGATTACATTTTTATCAAGTTAACTCAAGCATTTGTTTTATTTAAAAATTCATTATGCTCTTGACTCTCAACTCTCAATCTCAACTCACCTGATGTCACGTGTTACAGTGTATCACGCTTTGTTTTTTGAATAGCCTTTGTGAGATAGTAAAAAAATAAAAAAATAAAAACATTTTGTACAGTTTTCATCGAAGGATATTTTGAAAAATAAAAGTTTGTATTTTTGAAATAATGACATCCCGTAGGATATTTTTATTACCATTCATTTAATCTTCGACAGCCAAACTAAGGAAAATAAAAATAAAAACTATCAACAAAAATAATTATGACGGAACCCGAAACAACAAAGTTAACTAATTTAGCTAAAAATGGGCGAACAACGGCCGGCCGTGCACGATTGGCTGCGGCTGTCTTTGAATAACAGCGCGGTGATATTATTGGCTAGCGGCATTGTTCTGAGAATCGGCTTAGCGCGCTATTGGCGATCGGCAAGCGTTAGAGTTTCTTTGTCGGCTAGGACCGAAGCCGACGATTCCGCAAAGACTAACACAAACACAGATGTGTAACTCAATCTTTTTAGTTTATTCAAAGTTTTGCAAAATTGAAAATAAAATAAAATTGTTCGTTTCCAAGTACTACTTCGATCATTTACAATGATTAGAATCTTGTTTGTGAACCGAGCTCAGCTGACTTTATTTGTTATCTTGCCATGTAATGCGCTTTATTTGATAAAAATAGGGCACAATTAGAATTTATTTCTGAATAAAAATTGCCCGAAATTAATCGCATAAAGCAATACGCTAATTGCCATATTTTACAGAGAAATTCAAATAATAGGGTTCGAAATAATGAAGGTAGGTCGATTTTGAAGTATAATTTCTAATTCCTGTAATGAATTGAAAAAAACCTAATTTATGTAGTTGGTTAAATTTTGTTAAGAATTGAAATAGGCATTCTGTAAAAACATAACCTTCTGTACACTAATTAGTCTTTGACAGTCGTGGTCGTAGGTCGGTTATTCACCTTTTTAGGGTTGTACCTGTCCAAATTAATGCCAAAGTTTGATCTTCAATAACTCGTAAAATAAAAGATTAAGGAGTAAAAGACCTCTGGGGAGGGCTTCTAGATATACGTAAGTATGTGCTGTTTGAATATTGTTGGGCCTCCATCGGACACATTGTATAGTAGGATTATTATATAACATAGCAATTGCTTATTTATCTAAGGTATTGTTTCTAGCTATAACTATTTTACATATTTCAGTACAGTAGTGCACAAAATCTAAGGAGGTCGCTTTGCCAGTAATGATACTACTTAGATTTCCGACTTCTATTTTTTCTCCTTGTTCTAGATTATATCTCAGTTTTGCGTGAATCGGGCATTGGGTTATGATGTGCGGTATATCCTCAATAGAGTCAGGCTCACAGATGCATGATGGGCTCTCCTTGCACTTGAATCGGTTCAAATACTGAGAGAACCCCACCATGCCCCGTGAGTATCTGGTAATGTGTTGTAGCTAATGTGTTGACTGGCGCTCTTCTTCTGAGGTGTCTATGGCATGAAGTCGTCGCCTCAGGTAATGCACATAGGACTCGTCGCTAATTTGGCTGGCGCTCAAAGTGATAATTACGTAATTAAGGCACAGAATTAAAAGCAATAGATACTTCCCAATTATTTTGAGGAAAATGTTTACTGTTGAGAGCGTTTGCTTGTTTCACGGAATCATTGTACGTGTAGGAATGTTTTTTGAATGAATGAAGAGATTTAGTACTTTTTTGAATATAATTATGATTATGATGATCGTTAGAAGGGTGAATAACAACAAATATCCAAAGTGTGGATTTTTTTTTTAAAGTCGGACTCTATAGTTCAATTAATCTATTATCCGTTCAAATAAGCAATTAACTTTCCAACTCAGCTCACATTTCAAATACACCTTAAAAAATACACGCGACTGTGCGACGATCATCACAGACGATTTTCTGGCTCCCAACCCATGGTACACCTCATTGGTTCACCTGGTGGACCACGACCAATTATTTTTTTCCGTGGTACACCTTGGTCCACCTTGGTGTACTACAGGCAGAATTATTTACCCATGGTTCTCATATAAAGGTACACACGTTCATTTATGTAAAAAAATAATGTTATTCGCCTGCCAATAACATTATGGGTGTGTGTATTCTGTCACACTATTTTTTAAACTTAACAAAACGATTTTATTTTTACAAGTTTTATTTAATTTATTTATTTATTATAACATAACATAAACATGTATTTTTGTTCGGGAGAAATATTGCAACTAAATTTTGAACTCGTATTTCCCGATGTCCAATTGGGCTGAAATTCACGATACGTATTTATATCCGATGACATCGCAATAAAAGCTTTTCTAAAAATATTTTTAAAATTATCTTATTATTTTTCCGTCCATAATAATAATTGTTGTTGGCTTTTTCTCATTTATCAATACGAAAAGAAACACTGATAAATTGTCGTCTCATCAGATTAAATTAGTTTTAAACAGTAGTAGAAGAGAATCGACACGAATCGACTATATACAAACTAACCCAAAAAGATGTAAGGTCCTAGAAAGTCGTAGCCATGCTACAATAAATCTACGCATCTCGTAGCAGCTCTACGAGCACTACGAAACTACGTAGAACTCCACAAAAACACTAAATAATAGCATCCCATTTGCTTTGCCTTTACGTTACTCTTTAATAAAATTTATTTCACGAATGAACACCTTAATTCCACAGAGACAGAGTCGCTTTTATAAGTATCATATTTCACTTCGTCTATCCAGTTATCTCTGTTAATAAGAAACGGTACAAAATTACTACTTGTTAGATGGAATAACGAGGAACCTGCAACTCACTCAAAGACAGACAAACCGACTGTTATCTTAGAAATGTATTTCTCGCAAAGGCTAGGTTAGTGTTGTGAAATTTCCGGCTAGAACAGAAATATTTTATTTTATTTCCGGCTAAAACAGAAATATTTTACTTTACTGATATTAATTTGTCCGATGTCTTAATGGACGTCATCAAAATCATAAGTATTAACATGGACTCTAAGTTAGTATAAACGCCGACATAATATTTTAAGACACATTCACATTTAAAATAATAGGTAAGGGTTTTTGCGTTCGTATAGATAAGGAGTAAAATTACTTTTCAACGTAACAACTTCGATCAGATTGGAGTAAAGTTAAAAATAATATAAATTCAAGCTCGGCTTTTTTTTAAAGTAAGTTAGCTAAGTAGCCACTACTTTTATTTGCTTATATTCAGTTTCTATGCCAGATATACTCGTACCTAATCAATAATTTTCAAAAATTACGGTAGAAAAATGTTTTTTCATTGTTCAAGTTTTTGCAATACTAATAATCTATATTAACTTAAAGGCTAAATAGGCATAAACTATCTCTAGAAATCTAAATTACACTATTTTGACCGGAGCTACCGGCCAAACCTCTAACCGGCGAAATCCGCCTCACCCCATCACGATTCAGTAATAATTCAGCGAACTACATATCTCGCGAACCTACGCTGAAGATAGAATATTTAAGTGGGTATCTCATATTTCTTGAATTGGCGCCGGCCAAATGTATTATGAGGGACCTCTTATTAACTTGTTTTGGTCCCAAATCGCGATATACTTAAGGAGGAATTTTCACGTTATTTTCTTTGCTTAAAGAGAGGTGGCGAGTGGGTGGTGAGTGAGATGTTTCGGTCTCTATCGCTCTTATTAGAAATGTCACGAGTGTGAGAGTGACGGAGATGATCTCGAGTGCCTAGGAACAGGATCCCAGAAAACGCCTTTGTTACCTGAATTAAGACTCTTGATGTCTTAACCGGAACTCTGTCTCGTCCATACACTGTCACACACACAAACACACATCCACTCACACACCTAAGGAATAAATACTTATTTCAGGTAACTTCAAGTTTGAGCCGCCAGATGCTCTACATTTTAAAAGCTTGAGGGCTCACCGTCTTTGCTTTAAATTTTGTACAAATTTATTTTGCTGTAAGTATTTGAGGAAAATGTTATTTATTTACGCACCTATTTTCTTAATTCATTATTAAGATTTCAATGAAAGTCTTGTTGTAGGCGCTATCTATATATAGGGTTATTCATAAAGGGTATGCTAAGCCGAAAGGGGCTCATAGTACTCATCATTATGAACAACTTTTACTATGGGACCAACCCGAAATTCGCGAAAAAAAAATCAGCTGTTCCATAGAAAAATGTCAATGACACTCGACAAAATGTATGGAACAGCTGATTTTTTTTTTCGCGAATTCTGGGTTGGTCCTATAGTAAAAGTTGTTCATAATGATGAGTATTATGAGCCATTTTCGGCTTAGCATACCCTTTATGAATAACCCTGTATATGATTAAAAATCATGACATTACTACATATTTCGTCCCGTATTGATACTTTAAAATGTAGGTCAAAGAAAAAAGCCACTTTATTAATTTTAATTATTTATTTCTTCATAGTAATTTCCTCGAAATATCAGCTCGTTTGGCGCTTGATAAACAGCGGCCTTCTGTCAAACGGCATAGACACTAAACGAACCGAACACGTGTGTTTTCAGGCCGCATCGGTGCGGCGACACTTCGACTCTGGGAACACCACAGTTTGAACTTGCCAGAAGATTATATTACTAGTAATTTGATGTCGAATGTGTAGAAAAAAAAAGTTAATTTAAAGACACTGGGTCATTATGACGCCAAGTTGATAACTATTATCCTTGATAACTGTGTTTGTCTGTGTTTTTTTTCTATGCTGTAATAAAAGACTCATTTAATTTTATTAATCGACTTCGAAAAAAAGACGTTTCTCAATAATTCAATCGCTTAAAACACAAAGAAATAACACTAAAAGTAACAGGAAATCATCATAGCGATATACAGGAAAAATGGTGCAAAATTGTTTCTCCGAATACAGGATGGAGCTGAGGTACAAGTAACTCCAAACATATCTGCTTTTTATGCTTCTATGAAGACAACACTTAGGGCAGTTTATAAACTCCTGCTACAAAGAAAAACAGCAATTTGAAAATGGTTCCAGCAGTCAGAATTTTTTTATCAATATTTTTTTGTTCGCCTCAATACATGGATGGTTTAGAGAAAAACAACAAAAAAAAGCGAGTGAAACCGCGAAGAACAGTTTCTATTCTACGTGAATCAATCGCTCGGAAATGGTCAACCAAAATTTTATTCTTTTTTCGCCTCAACACTGGAGTAGTTTAGGGAACAAATCAGGTGAAACCGCAATATTATAATACACTTATTTTAGAACAGTATGATAAACATATACTTATACTGAAATGGCGGTAAAATATTGTAAACCAAAATGTCTATAGTCTGGTCTAAAATGTGACTGTCATCAGAAGTTGTAGTTCTGTTTCTCCGCCACCCTGTACCGCCACGTCTCAACCGGCAGCAAATCGAATCAATCGCGATGCGACGCAAACATTTCCACCATATATTTCTACGGAATACGCACGCCAGACGTGATCTATTCCCAGCGGTGGATTCTGGAACTGTCGACGTAAATACGCTGTTCTGTGACGTGTTGAGGTTCTGTAAACTGAAAACAGTAGGTACAATAAAAGCAACAGCAAGGCAGCGCTGAAAGGACACACTACAGCTTCATGCGTTAATTCTAATCTGTACAGCCCAGGAATGGAACAAGCTTCCGCCTTCCTTGTTCCCTGAAAGATCAAATCTTGGACTTTTTAAGGCAGAGTGAATATGTCTCTTCTAAATCTGCGTGCTTCATCTTCGACCATATCGTCGCTTACCAACAGGCGAGCTGGTGGTCGAATGCGGATTTATTCAATATAGAAAACTATATGGGTTGATTACACGTAACGAGTACAGTGGCGAGTCAGAGCCCTCGGCCGAGTACTCAGTTTGTGTAAACAATATAACGAGGCGAGACAATCATAGCACACAGTAAAGCTTTGGTTTCCTAGGAAAGCGGTGCCGTCATATAGCGGCCGTAATACAGCGGTGAATGACGTCACTAGAACGTTGTCTATGTAAACAAGATGGCGCGGTTTCCTAGAGAGCGGTAACTGACACCGTAACGTCAAAAAGCGGTGCCGCCATTTGCATGACGGCCGTCTTGTCGGTGTCATATGGTTTCGGGAACGTTTCATTGATAGCGGTGAAGCTATTTTAAATACGTATTTGTGTTTTTTTCGTACAAAATGAGTTCCAACTCTTGGAGCAGCGAGGACGACGAAATTTATAGTAAACGGCGACGTACTAAAATCTCAAATGCACCTTCAGTACCACGAGATTTGAATAAATCGTCTTCCGCCATACGACTATTTTCCCCTTCTGATGATAGTTCATCCTCCAAGTAAATTACTAAAGCTAAATCAAGGTCGTCCATTTTCTATCTTGGATACTTTTCGCCAGACGTTTGTTTTAAAAAAATTACTGACGGTGCGTTAAAACGGCCGTGGAACTTTCCACATGTCGTCACCGTCAAGACGGCCGCCTTTTGACGTCCGTAATATTACGGCCGCTATATGACGGCACCGCTTTCCTAGGAAACCAAAGCTTTACTGCTGTACTCGTTACGTGTTTGAGTTGATTACACGTAATTTTCTTTTTTAAACAATTATAGGCTTGCGTTTGACCGCCATCTCGCCTGATGTTAAGCAACGATGCGGTCTACGATGGAGCACGCTTGCCTAGAAGGAACCGATTTACTCGCGACTTGAAGACACCCATATTATATCCATCGGCATCGGGAAACACCCACTCGGGCAAAGTATTCCACACTCTGGCAGTGTTGAAATGAGCAACCAAATTGTGTTTCCAGTGACTCGCCTCTCTGCTCGAGCAAGCCTTCGACAAAATGTTCATACAAACCGAATACTCGAGCGAGGACACTGTCTCGCCACTGTACTCGTTGCGTGTGATCAACCCATCATCACCATTTTACATTTTAGTTTTTTTAGCTTATTCTTTTAGAAAATAGATAGGTAAATACTACTAAAACTTCTATACTACGAGTATATTGTATACTAGCTGACTCGACAGACGTTGTCCTGTCATAACGAAGACTATTTAATTCGAATTGGTAAAAAAAGCCATTGCGTCAATTCTATGTCAAATGTTAAATGTTACATTAAAAAAGTTTACATTGTCCAAAGCGCTAAAGTTAAATTATGGTTTAAGTATTTTTAAATTTTCTAATTTTTCATGTTTTTGAAGTGCAAACTTCTTTAGCGGCGTTGTACACTTTTTTGGAATGGGTAAAAAATGTTAAACTCGCGACAGGGTCACGTGACCTGATCGAAAATTCGTAAGACGGATGGAGAGTAGACAGCTAGTATCCCCCTCTCTTTCTACGGCGCGGCGAAAATGTATGCCTGCGCCGGCTGTTTCGTTTAGGCGGCGCAGGGCGCTTGCGCGAATGTTCTAATTTGACAGTTATAGTGTTGTGACCTAGTGATTATAGTGGACACAATATCGATTCATTTTTCTATTAAAATAATTAAAGCAATTCGTGCAAAATTATTCCCTAACCATTCCAAAATATCCAAAACGCACAACGTTAATACTTTAGTTTTCACTTCTGCCGGCACTCCCGGAGTGCAACCCGTCGTTTTTTTTACTATAAATTGAGATGTGAGCTATCCTATCTCCTAAGTTAGATCGAACTGCACACGGTGTGCAAATTTGATTGAAATCGGTTAAGTAGTTTAGGAGTCTATAGCGGACAAACAACGTGACACGTAATTTATATACCTATACTAGCTGACTCGACAGACGTTGTCCTGTCAAAAGCCATTGCGTCAATTCTATGTCAAATGTCAAAAGTTGCGTAACTATAGCAACCGTAGTATGTTGATGCTAACTTGTCAATTTATAGTAAAAATTATCAGTATATATTTATAATTTGCAATAAATTAAAATTGCGACTATAATTTGAGATTTAAACTATCCTATCTCTCAAGTTGGATCGAACTGCACATGGTGTGCGAATTTTATTATAATCGGTTACTTAACCGATTATAATAAAATTCGTTTAGGTTTAGGAGTCCATTGAGGACAAACATTGTGACACGAGATTTATATATATTAAGATTAAGAAGAAGATATGTTGGTATATTAGTTTTAGTAGCCTAAGTATTTTGGCTTAGAAAGTGCGTATACAAAAGCTGCACGTTGGGGTACCATTCACAAAGTTATAGACCAAATTCGATATTTTTATTTAGTAGTTTGATAAATCCACGAAATAAATACTAAGTAACCTTGTAACTGAATAAATCCATTCAACGTCACTGACCTGATAGTCAAGCATAACTGTCGCAATACAATTTTATCAAAAATCATCCTTTACGCATCAAAATCCGCAGTTTTTCCCTAAACCCAGCTGCCAGTTCAAATTTTAAAAATGCACGACGGTGACCGTATAAATGTGAAACGCATATTTCCGGGATATCGCAGAAAGGGTGTCAGTGGGCCTGGGTCTGGTTTTCGATGGAAAAGTGTATACCATTTACGACTGTCAAGTATGCTCCTGACGGGTGTAAATGGCGTACACTTTTCTATCGAAAACTCGCTACGTATTTTCACGTCAAAGTTGTGCTAGGTCCACAGTTCCGGACTTACGTAACTTGAAGAAGTAATTTATATGTGTTGTGGAAAATGCAACATTGGGACTTTACTCGACTGTCTAAAAGAAGGGTAAAATTTTCAGTAGCAACAAAATATTCTTAAATAATACTTTAAAATTCGTTCAGTTGGATTTACAGATAAATACATTTTTGAGTGTTTCATTTCGTTGCAATAACGTTCAATTCAATACGATAAAAAAGTAAGCTCATATTTATAATAGTATTATACAGGGTTATACAGAAAGGGTATGCGAAGCCGAAAAGGGCCTACAATATCACGTGCAATTTGTTACTCACGACGTGCGACGGAACGGAGATGGTACATACGAGTACATTGCAAGTTAAATAAAAGATTCTAAAAAAATTCCTACCATAAATAACCTCACAAAACATTGCCATTGAAAACAGATATCAACGATTTATTTATCTATTACCAATTCTATGCCTTCTTACTTTCAGTCAACAAGCCATTCCTATAGCGTTTGCCAAATAAAGAGTACGTGACCATTCAAGTTTGTCCCGATAGTCCGAGGACCAATCAGGGTCCTCGAGGACGGGATTGTCCCTTCAATGGGCCACGGTATAATGAGCGCTCCTGAGAAACGGCCCGAAGATGGAAAAAGGTGCGCACAATCTCCAGAAACGGTTCTTATTAAATCGAAAGAGATATTTATTTTTCGAGTTGTTGAACAGAATAAGCCTTGTATTAGAGAGCGGTTGTAGTTACGTATTCTCGTAATTGAGAGAAAGGTATTTTTTAACCGATTGCCCAAAAGGACGGTCCTTTTTTCGGGTTTTAAAACCCCAACGTAAAAACAGGGGTGTTAAAAATTTTACCGCTATATGTTTGTGTGTGACTGTAGCTCTTAAACGGTGAGCCGATTTTGACGCGTTTTTTGATTAGATAGTAGATTTTCTAGTAGTGGTTGTTAGACATGTTTTATCAAATTTGGTTCAGCCGTTGCAATGTTAGCGTTTTTTTTAATTTAATACTTAACGTTTAGTGACCTCCTAATAGGCACTTTTATTTCTTGACTGATTCTGGATAACGACGTGTCATCAGATTCATTTTTGTATCCAAAATGGCCTTATTTAGGTATTTACAAAATAATTAAAAAAATAAATAAAATTCGGTTTTAGGCGGTCTTATTTTGCGAACAGTACACCTGGCTAAAAACAACTATGTACTGAACCTTTTATTTGAAAACATCTATTGAATGAACCCCATATGGAGATGCAGTCAAGGGTTTATTTCACCCTCACGTATTGGTCGTAATTTTTTATTGTCATTTTGTATTTATGATGACGTCACCGATCTCCTATAAACTCCTTGAATTTAGATGAATGATATCACACAAAAACGACATCTTATTTGTGAAATCGGTTGCATCGTTTATGCTCTATGTATCATACTTTTATTTATATTTACTAAAAAGAAAATTTATTTTTAGAGACTTAAATTATAAAAGTACATAGGAACATTAAAATAATTTAAAATATACATAAAGTCATACGAGTACCTACATACCCGTTTACTAAACAACCTCTTTTGGCTTCGCTTTTGTGGGGGTATGACAAGACAAACTTTATAAGCCAAAAAAACAACAGTGCTGTCTTTTCTATGATACCATTTTCTATCACAAACTTAATTTAGCAGCTCTTAAATTGCTATGAAATAGCTTTGACACATTGAAATGAAAGAAACACGAAGAATTTTAGGTCTGTCACATTAGATCTGTTTAGTGAGAAGTACAACCGAATCAACGTCAAATTAAATCAAATCTAAGAAAATTTAAAGATATTACTTAAACTAGTTAAATTTTAAATTTTCCTGTTACATAGCAATATATTTTAAATTCTCGCTAAAATACCTGCGTAAAGTAAAGATGCAGTTAAACGACGTAGTAACGCGAGCCGAGGCAAGCTTGGCTCGCGGTACGGCGCGCTACGCGCCACCGCTGTCTAGACAACCTGGGACGCTATTCTGGCAAGTGAGATACTGTCTCGGTCACTCTTACTGTGACATTTCTAATAAGAGCGACAGCGACGGAGATACTATCTCACTCGCCCAAATAGGGCCTTGGTGCGGCAAAAATCGCATGAACTTATGGCTTGACGCAGCTTGTGCTTGCAGCCACGAACCGCACCGTTTGTATACATAGTTCAACTCAGTTGTGCGTGCGACTGACAACTTAGTTGAACTATCTGTAGGTACCACTGGTAGTAAGCTTGCGTCAGGCGCGGCGGTCTACACTACACGGATGGTGCATGGCGCGGCTCGTGTGACTCGCGTTATATAGGCGCGTCGTTTAACTGCACCTTAACGTGTTAATGTCAAGCTCATTTGTTCCATCAACATTTTCAATTGTAAATCGGTTCACAACGTCAAAGCACCATTTGAAATGCCTTTAGTAGTTTTAAATTTGATTACCATTACAAAATAGTTTTTGGTTTAAAATCACGTAATTATCTTAATAATTTGCATAATTATGCATGTTTGCTGTAATTTGTAAAGAATTTCGTTGTTACGTATCTACCTACTGTATACTTGAGTACCTATTCCTTGTATACCTATTCAACCTTGATTAGGCGAAGCGTATGCTAAAACGGCGGCGGTGACGCAGCACAGCACGGAACATATTTTGCTAGGCAGAGCAGACGGGACAGACATAGGGAGCAGAGCGGGACAGACACATGTCTGCGTTTTACGTGCCTACACCGCAGTACGCAGCTCTCAGTACGTTCATGCATTACAAAATCTGATCAGCCCTGCGCTGCGTGGATCTGCGTCTTAGCATAAATGCTTAGCCTTAACCATGATGGATGTTCCACACTGAGATGCTGTGACATCTATTGAGTGACATGTTTTTAACATAGTGTTTTAGTCTAGTTGCTACCTATAAAAATCAATGTCGGTGCTATATTTTGCAGAATCGTTTCATTTGCTGTGGAAATAACGCCATTGCTTAGGTGAGTTATTTACTATTTTATTAAATTAATTCAACATTATCAATATAATCACCATAAGCACCATAAATTCGCTAACACTGTTTAAACGCAACTGTCGTATTATGAGTCCTATGCTACGGTATCCTTAGGTGCACGACTCGCAAACGAATCTTTAATCAGACTTAGATTTATTAAATTACATCTTTTTAACTACATAGTCTACTAAAGTAACAAAGATAAAAAACGTATTTTCTTTATGGTAATAAAACTATTTCTATTATATTTTCATCCAATATTAAGTTGTGATTTTTTTTAATTTGACTTGATTTTTTTTAATTGCGCAAATATTTATTTTTTAACTTTTTTTTTAAATGTGATTCTCTCTTCCAGAATGAAGACCGCATTGGCCCTGTTGCTTTTGACGACTGCCATAACAGCTGTTTACGGTACTTTTTTCAACCACAAAAATATGCATCCCTGCCGCAATGCAACATGCGACACCACCATCACTGCAGCCAACTGCTCCTCTTCACAAACCTTCAAACAGGGGCATTGGGGATGCTGCCCGAGATGCGTCAACAGTACGATAAAAGGCTTCTTTCATCGCCTATTTTCAAGCAACTGTTGAAATTGTACAATGAAATGTATACTCGTACCACAAGTTTATGAGAAAAGGGTAAGCTAAACCGAAAAGGACTCATAGTACCATATTATATTATGAACAACTTTTACAGTGAGGCCAACCCTGATTTTTTTTTTTTTTATTCATGAATAGGCTTGCGTTTAAATCGTTAAAAACAGCTGTTCCATAAATTTTGTGGAGTACCATTGACATTTTTAAAAGCTTTTATTTTACTTGAATGTATGTAAATAACTATAAACTTTGTTTATTCGAGTGGAATCTTTGCAATTTAATTTTAAACCATTTCCCAATTTGCGATTGAGCTAAACTTTTTACGTGTAAGTGTGTGACTCCGATGACTAAAAATAGATATAAAAAACTTGTTTTCAAAAATATCTTTAAAATTAACCTATCAAAGGAATAGCTGGAATTTTTCCCGGTTTTAGGGTTGGTCCATAATAAAATTTGTTTGTTACGATGAGTACTATAAGCCCTTTTCGGCTTAGCATTTCCTTTCCTTATATGTATACTTCAAGTCCGTAGTAATCTAAGAACAAACAATTAATAAAGGAAAAAGCCATACAATTTGCCATGTGCATCTATTCTGTCAATCTGTTGAAAAGCTGATTTTATTTTCACGGTTTCGTCATTGGTTTGTAGTTTGTATACTTGTACAATTATTATAATATGTACTATTATATAATTACATTGTAAGTATTATTATCTGTAAAATGTGTCAAGTGGCTAACTCTAACTAGTACGGCTCCTTAGCTCGAATAAACCGGGTTTCCGGTCCCATCCGGCAGAAAGCACGAAACTTGGCATGCTGGTAGCTTTTGTGTGTGTAATTAGATCCCGATGTAGAAACACCTCGGGAGACGATTGTTTCCCCCTTCCCCCCCTTTTTGTGTCCCAAAATTTGGTTTTTTGAGATTATCTCGAAAACGGTTCAAGCTACGAGAAAGCTGTTCAAGACAGGTATGTTTTCTATAACATTTTCTACAATATTGCTCTTAGATGCATGTTGATAGCACTTATGGTTTTCAAGATATGCTGATATTCATTTCAGGCCAAACCAAAAAAATAACGATTTCTCTAAAGAGGCCTCGGTCAGCAGTAGATGATACCATAAGTTTATAAGCAAGTTTTCCCAAAGTCTTCAACATCGCTAAATCCGACAACCTCAAGAAACGCTTTGAAAGATGACTCCTTGTGTCTCAAATCCGAAGAATGATGATGATGGCTGACGAAAAATTGATCCTCTCGTATCTCAGAAACGGTGAGAGATAGAGGGGTGTATCCAACTTTTGAAATGTAGATCAAGCATGGACCTTTCTGGAGAGATGATTAAAAAAGATGGCCGCCATACAAAAAAGTTTGACAGTCATACAAATAAACACAAAAAAAAGAAATGCTCATAGCTGTGGAACCGCTGTAGATAGATGGAGTGTGCTTGAACAAATATCATAGAGAATCATATGAACAATCGAGATTTGGCAAAAAAAATCCAAGATGGCGGATTTCATATTTTCGTCAAATTAAATTGGATTTTCTAAATATTTGAGTAATCCTAGGATGGTGATATTTTGAATCTGAGAGCCCTTAAGGTCCTTAAATCCATTTCTGAAATAATTTTTTAGATTCAGCCATTTTTCAAGATGGCTGCCATACAAAAAAGTTTGACAGTCATACAAATAAACACAAAAAAAAGGAAAAATCCCATAGCTGTGTGTCAGAGCATTACCTCCGACTTACGTAACCTATGGCTATACTACTATGGGGTTTCGGGGAATTATACACTAGAATCACATACTCAATCGGTTTTATGGAAGCTACTCACAATTTTAATAATATCACAGCACTTCACTTATTCACAATCACAATCAGAGGACAGGCGGCTTAGCCTTTCCCATCTTCCATCTTTTATATCGCCTTCGTATTATCACTGGCACCGCCATCTTGTCGGTGTCCTCACGACTCCCCAGTCGTGAGAGTCACGCACCATCCGTCAGCCAGCCGACAGTGGTGCCACCATCAAGACGTTGGGGGTTGCCATGCTAACATTCGGCCATCCGACCCATAAGTACGTCCTCGTACTTGATTACGCACGAACACTAGTTGCCGCCATTGCACCTGTGGACACTTCACAAATCGCCCACATCTACCAATACCAAGAATAATCTTGATAGATAGATAAACTCTTTATTGTTTACACCGGACATCACAAATAAAAGGATATTTAGACTTAAGAACCAGTGCAAGATCTGGCGACCCCATTGCCAAGAGCGATCTCTTCCAGGCAACCTTAGAAAGGAGGATACATATTGAATTGAAAAATGGGGTGTGCAGTATTAGATAAAAGTGATATGTAAACCTACATAAACTGTATATACTTAGACATACATTCAAAACAAACAACAATTTAATCAATCAGGAAGAATGATCAAAACAATTTTAAATAGGAATAAGCTTATGTTATAAAACTGATCACGCCAATAAGAAAATAAAATGTGATACAACCTGACACCACAATTTGACTCAATTCGAATGTTTATTACAATCCACTCCCTGTTTGGCAGTTGTAACATATCCGTCCCATAAGCCAGAGCACCCGGGTTCGATTCCCAGTCGGGTAGATGTCATAATGATGAATTTAAATATTTGTTCTGGGTCTGGGTGCCAGATGTCCTTGTCCCTGTGCGTGTTCCATGGCATCCCCGACACAGAAGTCATCCTAGAAGGGAGCTATGAGTGTGAAACGTTTATTATTTATCAGTCAGTACGACATCTTCTGGCAATTTGTTCCAGTTATAGACCAGAGTTGTTGTCTTGTATAGGATGTGGTTTGTAGTGTTGGTCTGGGATAGTGTGGGCCATAGCAAGGTTTTATGGCGTCTGCTGTCTTCGACATCTTTGAATGTGAAATGTTTTGTATGTCCGTAAAATTATAGAACCCATTCAGCACTTTAACGGTTTCAATCAGGTCTCCGCCCAACTGCCGCTTCTCGAAGGTTGTGAGATGCAGTGCTTTTAATCTGTCTTCATAGGATTTGTGACATGGAGCATACGGTAGCTTTTTGTTGGGCACTTTTGAGGAGGATCTTTCTCAAAGTAGAGACTGCATACTGGGAACCCATACTTCAACAGTGGCTTTATATCCTATCGGATATATCAATCCTTCGTATCCGTAATAGTAGGTAGTTGTGTCGGAAGATTCAGATTAAGAAATATTTAATGAACTACTGATAAGTACCTTGTAATTCATAAGCTATTGGTTGAAATTGTCAGTTTACCCACATCCGGAATTCAATATGTACTCGTACACAGTCAAATAATTTTAGTAGTTTTTAAAATAATAATAATTAACGATTTCCAATTCAATTTTAAATTCTATGCATAATATGTCAAATTATTTTAATGAAATGTCAATAGTATATACCTCGTAATATCATGTCAATAATAATTCCTCATTAAATGTCAAATTTTAAATTGTTTACTTAATAATATCATTTCCGCAGATTTATCTCTATTCACAGATTCATTCAAGTCATAAAATACGTGATTTAATAGCCACTTCTTCAGATACATTTTGAACTGTTTATGACATGGTATATGTTTCCATAATAGGCATTATTATTATATGTTTTTTTTTTCAACTTCATTTGATGTGACATCGACCACCACTGAAAAGGCATATTGCTATGCTTATATTGACTGAAGATTTTACTGTCAACATTTGCCAGATGTGACTTCCAGTTTAGATTTGCATCCTTCCTCAGATTAAGCACATGGAACCATAATTGCTATTTGCAATTCAGATATCCTTCTGACTCAAAACTAAGATTAGGTAGTTACATTATTTTCGCAATTGCAAGATTGGCTTCATTATCAAAGTTGTATATAATTATGAGTAGATTAGTTTACTATTAGACATTTTAGGCTTAGCATATGCTTTCCTAATAAAACTGTATAATAATGTTTTATTTTGTGAAGTATAAAGATTTGGAATATTTTATGATATTTTCCCCCAAAATGGGGAAATATTTCTAACCAGGCATCATTTCAAGAGTATAGCTGTCGCATGTGCGGCCACGCTATGGCTCCATCTTTAGGTAATATACCTATCTATGACCTAGAGTTACTCCAAGAAAATCCATCTGACTAACTTCGACAAAATGCATTAGACTGATGCTTGGTTGATATATAAACTTGACATCCGTAACCAGACTAATGATTATGAATAAATTTCAATACTGCAAGGTATATAGGCACATCTGTCTATGCTGCTTGCCTATCTTCAAATATATTATACATGATAAACAACAGACACACGTTCCTTGTTTTGTTAAAATCACAGTATTACCAATCTGAAAATGTATTCCGGCACCTTATGCTTCAGTTACGTGATTACTGGGAAAGAGAAAGAAAAAAAAAAAAAGAAGAAATCTCGATGCTGCGAGCCACCACTTGAAATAAATATCGGCTTCTGTTAACGGCTCACATTATGACCACAAATTGTGCCCCAAAGTGACAGCCATTGTGCCCGATTCGACCCATGCAAGAGCACTATACGATTGATATGTTGAGTCCAGAGAAGAGACAGTTCACCACCTTGCGTACAAAATACACAACAGTTAACAGGTCCTCCAAGCAAGGGTTGTGCAACTGCTGACATCCAAGTCTAGTTGAAGAGACAAGTATATATTATAATTTGGTCGGAGGCAGCATACGATTATTGTTTCCGTACCTGAAAACTCAAACATTAGGTGTACAATTCTGCTAATGCTGAAACTTTCATTCAGTCACTTTTGAGTTTCGATGGTAATTTCCGTCTATAGTGAGAACAAGTAGACCAAAGCACTACTTTAAAAGACATAACGATTTTTAATGGCATGAGTGGTGTAGGACCTCTTAATAGCGCGACAATCTGCAGTAAGAACAAACATTTTTAGAGATAAGTTAGTGTGACAGTACCAAACACACACATGTAGGAATCCTTGTATATTATTTGACGCACAAATCATTATTATAATACGAGTATTTGCGTGTGGTACGCAACACGAAACATGAAATCGCTGAAATATCTACCCTTACATTATAAAAAGAAAGATTTGTGTGTATACTTATATGTAACGATTATACACAAAAACTAATAAACCGATTTAGAAACCACCATTAAAATTTCTTTCACCATTAAAATTCTACATTATCCCTGAGTACCCGAGTATACTTGACATCCGTGCAAAGCCAGGACAGGTCGCTAGTCAATTATAATAGACTTCAGCGCTTCAATGCTCATAAACAAACCCTTTTGTGTCCTCCTTTTAACTGCGTTGTTCTATCAAAGCAAAAAAAAAGTTTGATTTCTATTAAGTATTCGGTTCATAGAACAATAAAAAGCTATATGCGTGACCCTTTCAAAGTTTGGGCGTAGCCAAAGTCAGAAAAAAAAAATGCGAAGAAAGAAGAAGAAAACCAACTATAACTTTAACCAATCGGCATCCCCCTCTGAGCATATTATATATCTTTGCCTCCATAGCAACTAAAATTTAAGAAAGACTAGAATACTCGCCGTCACGACGAGGAATATGTTTATCGAAATCACCTGAAAATATTTTAAAAACGAACTCGGTACAAGACTCGCTCACGACGGCGCTGGTCAACAAAAGTAAAATTATGTGAAGATCACCGCAGGCACCAAAAACCACAAAAACAACAGTCTTGAAACGAAACGTTGATCAAAATAAGACGTGCGAGTGTAGCCCGATGCCGCGCGAGCGTCGCCCGGTGCTGCGCGAGGGTCGTGTTGCGCTGCGCGTGTGTCGCACCGTACTGTGCGGGCGTCCTGTTGCACTGCGCGTGTGTCGCACCGTACTGTGCGGGCGTCGTTCCGCACTGTGTGAGTATCGCCCGGCGCCGCGCGAGCGCTGCCCAGCGCTGCGCGAGCATCGCCTGGCGCTGAGTGTCACCCGGCGCCATGCGAGCGTAACCCGGCACTGCGCGAGCATCGCCCGGCGCTGCGCGAGCGTCGCCCAGTGCTGCGCGAGCGTCGCTCTGAGGTGTGTGGGCTGCACGTGCGTCGCACTGTACTGTGCGGGCGTCGTTCCGCACTGTGTGAGTGTCGCCCGGCGCCATCCGAGCGCCACCTGGCGCCGCGCAAGCGTCGCTCCGCGCTGCGCGAGCGTAGACCAGCGCTGCACGAACGTGGCCCAGCTCTGCGCGAGCGTTGCCCAGCGCTGCGCGAGCATCGCCTGGCGCTGAGTGTCACCCGGCGCCATGCGAGCGTAACCCGGCACTGCGCGAGCATCGCCCGGCGCTGCGCGAGCGTCGCCCAGTGCTGCGCGAGCGTCGCTCTGAGGTGTGTGGGCTGCACGTGCGTCGCACTGTACTGTGCGGGCGTCGTTCCGCACTGTGTGAGTGTCGCCCGGCGCCATCCGAGCGCCACCTGGCGCCGCGCAAGCGTCGCTCCGCGCTGCGCGAGCGTAGACCAGCGCTGCACGAACGTGGCCCAACTCTGCGCGAGCGTCGCCTCACGCGGCACGAGCGTCGCCTCGCGCTGCACGAGCGTCGTCCGGCGCTGCGCGAGCGTGACTCGGCGCTGCGCGAGCTTCGGCCGGCGCTGCGCGAGCGTCGCTCTGAGGTGTGTGCGCGTCGTTCTGCGTCCCACGAGGACCATACTGCGGTGTGTCTGCGTCGCTCTGTGTCCCACGAAGACCACGCTGCGGTGTGTGTGCGTCGCTCTGCGTCCCACGAGGACCATGCTGCGGTGTGTGTGCGTCGCTCTGCGTCCCGCGAAGACCACGCTGCGGTGTGTGCGCGTCGCTCTGCGTCCCACGAGGACCATGCTGCGGTGTGTCTGCGTCGCTCTGTGTCCCGCGAAGACCACGCTGCGGTGTGTGTGCGTCGCTCTGCATCCCGCGAGCGGCGTGGCATGTCGTCGTATCGTTGTTTATATCATCGCAGTGTATCGTAGTATTTCATCGCGGTACAACATCGCAGTATATCGTCGCAGTATATTATCGCAGTATATCATCGCAGTATGTCGCCGTATTGTTGTGAGTGACTACGTTGATTGCTAAATAGTCGTGTTATTAGGGAGGGAATTGGGTCGGGGTGCGGGGGGGGGGGGGGGGGTCTTCGGAGTTTGCCTCTGGCAAACCTAGTTGGCTATAAGTTGAATATAAGGGACAGTTCAAGACTTTCTTCAGACGAGTCCATTGAAACTGAAACATATTTATTTATTTGCGCAGACTAGATTATCCATCTGGCTGTCACTTTTGTAAAACAAACAAATTACAACAAACTGGCCCACATTAATGCAAACTTTTAAAACAAAAGGTTTAGTTATGAGGGAATTTTACAATCCGATTTGCAAAAATCACGCTTCCACCAAACAATTGTGCGTTATAAGGAAGATCAGCGCCATCTGCTTTGCTTTAACAAGTATCTAGACACGCGGTAGCGTGTCAAGCCAAGTTCAAGTGACAGAACTGGCGAGCAGCACCGTGTGTATATTACACGAACCATTTGGAGGCACTTTTGACCTCGTTTATTCCTACAACTTTGCTTGTGACGTAGTTTTTCTCTTAATTATTTTGTTTCTAACATTGTTCAAGAGTGACAGTAGCGACAAAATGACAGTGACAGCATGATATAACTTTTAGTTTTTTATTTTTAGTAGACGGTAGGTGTAATTCATGCATGTCTTCAAATTTAAAATAATAACATCACTCGATCAGCCATATCGTGACCAAAAATGATTTCTATGCCAAAAAAAAATATAATTATGAGAGTTGGACAAGTGTTTTAGGTGATTATGAGCCGACAATTTGTATGCCCACTGGTGTATTTAACCGAAATACTATAAAAAGCTTCCACTGCAAAATTAGTGGAACAAGAAAGACAATATATGTACCTATATCGTCACGAAAAGAACTATAAAAGACAGATAGAGAGAAAACGATTATCTGCGTTTCGTCTCGTTGCGCTGCGTGCGCGTTGCTGTGCGTCAGACAGGTCGCCTTGCGTTGCAGTGCGCCCTCGCTCTGCGCCACCCGAGGGTCGCGTTCAGCTCGGTGCTCAGCGGGACTGAAACGCATATTTTTTTACGCAGACTAACTATTCAGGAGGAGAACTTTTATTCTTTGGGTCTAGTTGTGATCACTTAAAATAGACAAGGTACCCCACATTAGGAAAATAAACTTTGACAAGGCCATGTGGAATGTGAGAAACTGAGAACACAATACATAAATTGTTCGGGCACTATGTTAGGCCCTTTCACATAGTTTGTTTGTAATTGTTTACCCCATATTTTTTTTTTCTTCTTAAATTTTTACAAAAAATAAATAGTAGGTAAGTGAGCGTGGCAGGAACGAATTAGCAGGTTAAAAAAAGAAAAAAAAAAAAAAAAAAAACCGCTCCTTTTTATCCCGGTTCTGAATTGTCAGAGCATTACCTCCGACTTACGTAACCTATGGCTATACTACTATGGGGTTTCGGGGAATTATACACTAGAATCACATACTCAATCGGTTTTATGGAAGCTACTCACAATTTTAATAATATCACAGCACTTCACTTATTCACAATCACAATCAGAGGACAGGCGGCTTAGCCTTTCCCATCTTCCATCTTTTATATCGCCTTCGTATTATCACTGGCACCGCCATCTTGTCGGTGTCCTCACGACTCCCCAGTCGTGAGAGTCACGCACCATCCGTCAGCCAGCCGACAGTGGTGCCACCATCAAGACGTTGGGGGTTGCCATGCTAACATGTGGAACCGCTGTAGACAGATGGAGTGTGCTTGAACAAATATCATAGAGAATCATAAGAACAATCGAGATTCGGCAACAAAAATCCAAGATGGCGGATTTCATAATATTTTCGTCAAATTTCAATGGATCTTCCAAATATTTGAGTAATCCTAGGATGGTGATATTTTGAATCTGAGAGCCCTTAAAGTCTTTAAATCCATTTCTGAAATTATTTTTAAATTCAGCCATTTTTCAAGGTGGCTGCCATACAATTGAAATTTTCCAAAAACTAGTTTGTAAGGAGACTGTCTTAAAAAATTGAAAAATCTAAGATATCATTTCATAAACCACTGAACAAACCCTGGAAAACCCCAGATACAAAACATTTCCCTTCTCCGGTCTCTTTAAAAATTGTCAGATGTGAAATTATCACATGTATTCCAACCGTAACTTCTTCCTTCTCTCAGCGCATCGTTTAACCTCGATCTTGCCTATCAATATTCGTAAACCAATAACATTATATGAATAGCTAAAAATAAACTGCTGGAACAATACCGCCATCTGTCCATGTTTTAGTTATTTAGGCCATCTGCCATTACTCTTTATTAAATAATAAACGTTTCACACTCACTCGTAGCTCCCCACTAGGATACCCTGTGTCGGGGATGCCATGAAACACACAAAGACAAGAACAACTAACACCCAGACCCAGTACAGACATTTAAATTCATCATTCAAACATCTGTCCGACCGGGAATTGCACCCGGGACCTCTGGCTTAAAAGGCCGATATATTACTGCTGACTCAAACAGGTCGTCATCTGACACTCTGCCTGGCAACACTGGTCCACTTACCGACATTCAAATAGTCTTCTTCAACAAAGCAGCCTCTACCTTGAGGAAATCGACGTCCCAGCTGGCGAATGTCTGCGCGTCTGAATAGAAATGGTTCCTGGAGCCCGGGTAGTGCATGCAGGTTACTGCTGCTATGTTGGTGTACATGCCGAATTTCAGGCCGTGGCTACAAATCTAAAAAGATAGGAACTAAAACAAAGAAAATGTCTGAAATATTAGGCTGGGTCTGTGTATCTTTTAATGGAAATAAAAGAAAAGGTGAAAGAAATATGTCAGACCGAACTCATTTTCTGATTAAAAGTTCGCGCTCGTTACGCTCGCGCAAGTTTTGGTTTTCAGAAAGATTCAAATTCAAAATAATTTATTCAAATATGGGTACATCAATGTACACTTATGAATGTAAAATACAATTTTAACGAATGAATTAATACACAATAAATTAAATGTCAAAGAAAAAAATTAAAATGTCAATTTTTTTTTATAAAATAATTACATTGTCAAAAAAACAATATAATAACTACAATAGTAACCGGGGCAATTTAGACATCGGAGCTTACATTAATTCCCACCCAGCTGAAAATTGGTAGGATTGTTCAGAACACCATCATAAATGAAACCTAAAAAGTCCTCATCGATCCGATACGTGCAAAAATTTTTACTCCGGGTAGAAGGTCACCAAAACGGGTATTTCGTGATTTTCTCAAAAACGGTACAAGCTACGAGGATACTGTTCAAGACAAGTATGTTCACTATAACATTTTCTACAGTATTGTTCTTAAACGCATGTTGATAGAACTTATGGTTTTCGAGATATGTCGATATTCATTTCAGACCAGACCAAAAAATTATAGGTATCAGTCAAGTATTATTATTACAGTCTAAATACAATTTATGTAAAGAGTTTTACAAAGTGTTAAGAGTTTTAGTGTTCCAGATGAAGTCGTCAATTTTGTAGTAAGCCTTTTCAATTAAAAAAGTCTTTTAAAATTCTTTGAAATTCTGTGTCTTTAAATTTTAAATAGATAGATTAAATAGAACTTTCCCACTATTATTTCTGCGTACAAACCTCAAAATATTTGCGGTCGCTATGTTCGCGCAAAATCTCAAACCGCTCGCGGTTAGTTCGCGTTCAAATCTTAAAATAAATCCGATTAGGTACTACAATTTCGAATCAGTGCAATTCTTCATAACTTTCTCAAGCTGGTCCATACTTATTTCTGTTTCATCCTCTACTTTTGCAGTGCATTACAGTCACGACTTTTTAGTGTTAAAGTTTAAAATAATGGAGACAACAAAATTTAAATATGCAAGTAGTAGCAGAAACCTACGCCATTTATGATAATTGCTAAGGCATAAATTGAATGATAAGGCCATTTTGCTATTTTCATTACAAGAATTACCTACATTCCTAATCACAAGAAAACCATTTTGAGAAACGAGTTTTCATGAAAAATGGAATGCAAAATAATTGTATGCAAATAAATACATAGACATCTAGGTACTTTGAATTTCTGAGTATTTTTATACTTGTTGTTGAATTCTTAACTTTCTAATAGCTGTTATACAGGGTTATTCATATAGGGTATGCTAAACCGAAAAGGGCATATAGTACTCATCATTATGAACAAGTTTTACTACGGGACCAAACCGAAATTTGCGAAACAAAAATCAGCTGTTCCATAGAAAAATGTCAATGACACTTGACAAAATGTATGGAACAGCTGATTTTTTTTTACGCGAATTTCGAGTTGGTCCCATAGTAAAAGTGGTTAATAATGATGAGTACTATGTGCCCTTTTCGGCTTAGCATACCCTTTATGAATAACCCTGTATAGATAGTATTTAGTGGTTGTACTAGCAAATTTATACCATTCTTTTTGACTATAATAAAATATATATAGCCCATAGCAGTTGGATATTGTGTAGCTTTATTATTTTACATAATTGGACCAGTAGTTCCGGATATTCTTCTCTACAAACATATAAACTATACATTTTCACAGGGCTATAAAGAAACAGTATGCTCAGGCACCAAAAAAGGATCATAGTACTCATAATTATGAAATCGTTTAATATCGAGAAACAAAATCAGCTGTTCGATACAAAAATATCAATGACACTCAACAAAATGTATTAAACAGCTGATTTTTTTGTTGAATTTCGGGTTGGTTGCATATTGAAACTTTTTCATTATAATAAGTACTATCAGCCTGTTTTGGCTTTGCATACCATTTCCTTATATCCCTGTAAATATTAGCTTAGATGACTTGACTCACATAATCAGCAAGAAACTTAAAGAAATAATAAACGAAATTAATAAAGAAAAGTATTTAGGCTTAATTCTGGATAGTCAACTCACTTGGAAACCACATTTAGAATATATTAGAAGCAAGCTTACTTCATTAACGGGGGCGCTTCGTGGCATGGCACGATGTCTTCCTAAAAGAGTACGATATACGATCTACAATTCGATGGTTAAACCTCACATAGATTACTTGATCGAAGTTTGGGGAACAGCGGCTAAAACAAATTTGGAAATTTTACAAACAGGCCAAAATAAAATCATAAAAGCTCTATTTCGATATGACTACCTAACGCCTACTACTAAAATTTACGCAGAAACTAAACTTATGAATATACCTCAAATATACAAATATAATACATGTATTTTAATAAGAAAAGTTCTTACAAAAGACATACATACTCAACTAACATTTACAAAAAAGATAAATGTACAAAAAATTTTAACGAGACAAGCCAATAATATATGCTTAGCTAAAAAACCTAGAACAAACTACGGACTAAAAAATATTATGTTTGAGGGAGCTTATCTATACAATAAATTACCAAAAGAAATTAAACAATCGAAGTCACTATATGTTTTTAAAAAACTATTAAAGCTACACGTATTAAAGGATTTTTCATTTGTAAATATTAATAACTAGCCTACGCTAGTTACACACTAACCTGCACAATAATTTCATTCATATGCCATCCATATTTCTTTTCCTTATCACTTCAAATATTAGTTAAATTTGTTTATATTGTTTAAAACTTTAAATCTTATTGGGGCTCACTGCCAATGTGACGCCACCTTTAGCGCGTCGCTCGCGAGTCGCCTATTGTTCTCCGGGCGCAGCACGTAAACACCGAACTGAGTTCTGGCAAATATTTAACTACCTCACAAAAAAAAAAAAAAAAAAAGTTCATTTTACTATTTTTAAGTCCGTTGTGCTTAGCAGCACTAGCATTGTATACAACGTAAAATGTAATCTCAATAAGCTAATCACTGTATTATTATGAGATTAATAAAATTCTTTAACCACAAACTTCATCCCGTTCGGGAATCTCTGTCTGTCTGGCACCAGCCTGCCCTCTCCGTCTCTCTCCTTCTTGGACCAGCAGTCGTCTATGATGATATACTCATACCCGGCTTCTTGATAGCCCTCGTTAAATATTGCGTCCACGACCGAGATTATTAAGTTCTCACTGAAATAGAAATATAAAATGATTAGGTAAATAATACACAATACAGAGATACACAAGGACAGGGTATGCAAAGCCAAAAAGGCTCATAGTATTAATTATTACGAACAACTTCGTTATAGGACCAACCATGAAATCGCAGAAAAACAGCTGTTTCATCAGCAATTTGTTCAGTGTCAATGACATTTTTTATAGAACAGCTGTTTTTTTCGCGATTTCAATACTCTTGGGCTCTTCTTTACTCTTTTCTTTTCTCTTTTATTATTTTTCTTTTTTTTTTCTTATTCTCTTACTCTTTATAAGTATTTTTTTGTGAAGAGGTTCAAGAGTAACACAGCTCTACTCTATAAAAACAATAAAAACAATATTGGGGCATTCGGCAAGTATGCAACGCTGTGATTAAATTTTAGCAAGGTTTTTAGAGCTTGCTTACCGACAGGTGAGATAGCTGTCAAATGAGAGTAATTATCATAGAAATTGAAAAAAAAAGAAGATCATATTGTGTTGTGTTGAGTTGCTTGTTGTATTGTGTTGCACGCTACAATCCGCTACATGTCTGTTCTGGGCTTCATGAATATTATAAATACGAAAGAGGCCATGTTTTCAACATACGGTTTAGTCTAGTTGTTACCTATATAAGCTGTCGACGTTTTATTTTTCAGAATAGTTTTGTTCTCTGAAGAAGTAGTAACATTGTCTGCTCAGGTGAGTTTTACTATTTTTACAATTTAATTTCGTACTGTCAATGTTGTGGGGCAGTAGTTTTGTTTCAAAGAAGTTTCACTATGATAACTAATGCGGTTTTGATACATTCTTTTACATATTCGGGAGTAATTGAGTCAGTTACTCTTAATATAACGCAGAGCAACTGAAGACATTGCGCGTTGCAGCAATGAGGGTATGACCAGAAGAACATGTAATATATATCCACGTAGTCGGTCATACTGGTATGACAAACTAATATGACCATACTGACCACCAGGAAATACGGGCCCACGGCTACAGGCAGAACGCAATCGCACGCGCGTCCCGCTTGTAATCACTCCTTGAAAAAGATCACCAAATGTGAATGAAACTATAATTGGAATATCCGACTCAACCGTACGCGAGTAATTCAACTCAACTCTTAAACACTGAAGATACTAATTACATAAAATTAATTGACCTTGGACAAAATAATAATAATAATGGAACAGCTGATTTTATTAGTACATTATCGAATGTCGTAGAATGAAAGTTACTTATGTCATTGCATAGAAGCCGGCTGCAATAGGCCTTCAGTGTTTTAGAGTTAACCCTATATAGGGTTATTCATAAAGGGTATGCTAAGCCGAAAAGGGCTCATAGTACTCATCATTATGAACAACTTTTAGTGTGAGACCAACTCGAAATTCGCGAAAAATAATCAGCTGTTCCATACATTTTGTCAAGTGTCATTGACATTTTTCTATGGAACAGCTGATTCTTTTCGCGAATTTCGGGTTGGTCCCATAGCAAAAGTTGTTCATAATGATGAGTACTATGAGTTCTGTTCGGCTTAGCATACCCTTTATGAATAATCCTGTATAAAAACTTGGTCTTGTAAAAATTTAATTTGCCTAAGTTTCAGTAAGAAGTGTTTCTCTGTTTCAGAATGAATTCCGTGCTATCTCTGTTGGTTGTGGCAACCGCTATGACAGCTGTTTATGGTATGGTTTGCACAAAAAACTATTGTGATGATGTGAAGTGCAAATCAATTACTGAGGTCGATTGTCCCTCTAATTCGAAATTCGTCAGAAATGGGGGTTTATGTGGGTGCTGTCCAACTTGCGTCACATTCCTAGGTAATGTAATTTATCTCACGGGCTCACCGCCTAATGCTCTCTAACCAATAACCCTATTTACGCTTTAACCCCATACCTACTATGACTTAAAAAGTTACGTTTTTAGGGTTCCGTAGTAAATTAAGAAACTTTTATTGATTTGTTGCGTCCATTTGTTTAATTGAAATTGTTTATAACCTAAAAATGTTATTAAACGGGCCTATGTATTAGTGCTCATCATTATTAACAAGTTTTTCTATGAAATCGACCCAGATATCGAAAAAAAACAGCTAGTTTAGAGAATGTCAATAAAAGTTCTCGATAAAATATATGAAAAACAATCTTTTTTTCGTGATTTCAGTGTTGGTTACACATTAAAAGTTGTTTATTATGAAGACTGCTACGAACCTTTAAAGTTAGCATGCCCTCTACTTGTAGCCTCGTGAATACATGGGAAAATACGCACTCGGGTAGAACAGTCCACACTTTAGCAGTTTGCACATTAAAAATGGGATCTAAGCGATTCTTTCGAGACTTTTTGTTTGAGTTTATGACTAAATTAACTCTGAACGCTCAAACAAAACTGTCTGAAAACAACTTTGCACAGTCAGGCTATGATGATGACGATAATTTATTTGTATTCTATGGAACTTTTTTTATTTTTTATTTTTATTTATTTACAAACGCTTACCACTATCCTTACAGGGAATCCCCAATTCGATAGGGCAGCAACATCATATAATTATGTAACTTATCTAAATAAAATAAGCTAATCTTATCTAAAATCACTCTAAACCAATCTTTCATCCCATATTAAATATTCTAATGGTAGCATACTAATAGTGCTACCTTTGTGAATATCCCTCTCTCTATCCCTGAGCGAGTCACGATTGTACTTGATAAATCTCTAAAATTAAGCACCTTTTTCACAGATGAAGGTGATAGCTGTCCTAAGTTACGAGGCAGCCCGCCTCCAACCAGTGAATGTGGTCCATCTTTGGAGTGTATCAATGGCAAATGTTTAAAGTTAATCACTGATGATGATGGTGATCAATGATGATGATGATGATAAATGATGATGATAAATGATGATGATGAATGATGATTATGAATGATGATGATGATGAATGATGATGATGATGATGATGATGAATGATGAATGATGAATGATGAATGATGAATGATGAATGATGAATGATGAATGATGAATGATGAATGATGAATGATGAATGATGAATGATGAATGATGAATGATGAATGATGAATGATGAATGATGAATGATGAATGATGAATGATGAATGATGAATGATGAATGATGAATGATGAATGATGAATGATGAATGATGAATGATGAATGATGAATGATGAATGATGAATGATGAATGATGAATGATGAATGATGAATGATGAATGATGAATGATGAATGATGAATGATGAATGATGAATGATGAATGATGAATGATGAATGATGAATGATGAATGATGAATGATGAATGATGAATGATGAATGATGAATGATGAATGGTGAATGGTGAATGATGAATGATGAATGATGAATGATGAATGATGAATGATGAATGATGATGATGAATGATGATTATGATTACGCATGATGATGATGAATGGTGATGATGCTTATAATAATCTGGTAACTTCTCGCTGACTTCACGGATGTTATGTGTATTGTGTCTGTCACGTGTCAATATGTCACGTGCGAAAATGAAAAGGTTATTTGTAAAGTCCTGATTAATTATCTATACAGGGTTATTCATAAAGGGTATGCTAGGCCGAAAAGGGCTCATAGTACTCATCATTATGAACAACTTTTACTATGGGACCAACCCGAAATTCGCGAAAAAAATATCAGCAAAAGAAAAATGTCAATGACACTCGACAAAATGTATGGAACAGCTGATTTTTTTTTCGCGAATTTCGGGTTGGTCCGGTACTAAAAGTTGTTCATAATGATGAGTACTATGATAGGAGCCCTTTTCGGCTTGACATACCCTTTATGAATAACCCTATATTAAACAAGTTTAATAGGGTGCTAGTAACTGCTCAAAGTCAAAAATAAATATTAAAAATTAAAATACCTATGTATACAATTCACTTGGTAATACAAAGTACCTGGACACTTAAGAGATCGATGTACTCGTCATTATGCACAACTTTTACTATGGTAGACTCTGAACTCGCAAAAAAAATCAACTGTTCCATAGAAAATGCCATTTACTCTCGACTAAATAATAATATTGTATAATAAATTAAATACTTAAAAATTATATAATTAAATAAAAAATATTGCATAACGTGTAAAAAACAATTGATTTTCGATTTCAGGATTTCAGGCGATTTCAGGGTTATCCCTATTTATCTAATCTGTGCCCATATATAATAGTTTGTTTATAATGATGAGTACCATGAGCCTTTTTCGGCTTAGCATACCAAACATCCGTTATAACTTTTAAATTGTGGTTATTATAATACTTACTTATGTTGATATTCCATTTTATTTCTTTTTTTTTCTTGTACCTACTTAATTTGCGTTTTGTAATTGTACTTAAAAAAAAAAAATTCTTCAATGTCATTTGATTCTTAAATATTTTATTTTTCATTAGAATTCGTGTAAGCAGAACTAATTGAATACAATAAATAAATTAATAGCCCTGCATTTACATATTCTAAAATATTTTCCCCAACAAGGAGTACTTTTTTACGCTATTAGGTAAGTGACGAGACGAGCAAATCGCTTGCCTGATGTTAAACGTCACGATTGCCCATAACAGGTCGGTGCACCGAAGTCGGATTATAGATCGATGGGTCGGTGCCACCCAGAATTTTGAATACTTAGAATTCAAGACCCTGCGTGGCACAGCACTGCTTGGAATGCTGCTGAATTTCACTGGAAACAATGTCCGTCCAACCGGAACACAGTAATGTTTGCACATTACTGTTTAGCGGTAGAATAACTGGCAAAGGTCTACTTCCCCAGATGGGCTCTGCAAAAGAGTCCTACCTACCAGCGTCTACGTCCTACCTAACGCTGCGTCAACCTAGCAACTGAGTACCTATCTACCTTCCAACACTCAAATCATCAAAACAAAGCATGTCTGTCATACAAATCGCGTTATTAAAACATATTATGTTCATAAAATACATTGGGCTACGTGAGCGCCCCTTCAAATTACGAACCCGGGAACTTTCTGTTAGGGCTTGGACACACTTGGGATTTTAGTGTTTGAGGTTTACTTGACTAGCTGGTACACCAATGAGTTTGCAACAAATGTGTAGCCTTATGTCTTCTTCAAACGCGCACAAAAAACATCTAGGTACGGTTTTTTTTTGTACAATTCCGATAAATATCGCTCCGATGATGCTTTTTTTCTCAGGTCTTCTTGTTCTTTTTGCAAGTCAGTTGTACGGATATGTAAAAACATGCACTTTTTTATGCAATTAAGTGACGAAACGAGCAAATCGCTCTTCTTTTGTTAAACGTCACGTTTGCCCATAACAGGACTGCCATTCTAGAATTTTGAGTTCTTAACAATTCAAGACCCTGTCCATCGAAGCTGTCAAATCACCGCAAAAGGCAGCTTGAACTGGGTCGTCCTGGTTTTTGTCTCTCTCTCTGACATCTAAAGATAAAGCAAGACAACGCGATTCAGTTCAGGCTCCAACTAAGAGTTCACAGTAGTCCTTAGACAAGCTTACGGCAGACCAAGTTTTTTGAAAAGTAACCAACTTTTTGTTTTCTTTTCTCCATGGGGATATAGTAATCTTCGCTTAGTTAATATGGTTCCTGGCAATGTTTTCTTTATTTCCTTTACTCATACAAGGCTAACTTTTGAACACTATCGACTTTTTCCAGGTGGCTTCTGTAGGTACATTCATCCAAGTAACTTTCAATCTACGAATTTCGTAAAATCACAAAAAAAAAGTTCTATAAATTATGTAAAAGGTCAATATAAACTTCTTGTATGGAACAGCTGATAATTTTTTTGTGAGGTTACGAAAGTCGTAGACCGAAAGTTTCCACCTGGAAAAGGTTGATAATGTTCAAAAGTTGTCTTTGTATATTCGTCAAAAACTAAGTTTCTGTCTCGCTGGATTTAAAGCAATGTGCTCGAGCCCTTATATAACAAGCGGAGTGAAATTCATGTCGCACGCAATGAGTTATTGCCACAATAGCTAGTTCAGAATTATTTATTTATTGAGAAAATATCGCTTGACAGTTAGTACAGGTGAAGTTTTGCGCTGAATATTATTTTGGGAGGCGAGGTTTTCTGTTTTAGCCTTTTATATTGCCAGTTTTAGGTTTATAATTGCTTTAACGATGGGAAAAACTAGCCAGTTAGCCAACAGGACTGTTAGGTGCTTAAATGTGTAGATTTGTTAGCTACTTTTGGTATTAGTGGTTTACTGATATGTATTTGATATGTACCCATATCATGATTTATTTACATTTTTTACGCTATTATTCCTGTGGTAATAATAACAACATGTGTCATAACTACGTTAGTAAATAATTTGAAATTAGAATTTTTGAGTTTTCATTGCAAAAAAAATATTGTCTCAAATCGATGATTTTCATAGTTTCACAACCGCTGCGTAGCCTTTTTTTATCTAATCTGTGAAAATACATTGTCAAGAAGTATGTATTATATTAGGTACGAGTATACCACCTCCAAAAGTTTATCTCTAGCGATCTTGCTCCAACATTTCCTGTCGTAAGCAACCTGAAGCGCTGATACCAACGTATCGGGCTGCGGCCTCGTCACCTCTTGCATTCGACTTTTCTCGTCACTATCAGCTTTCCCAACCTGTTGGTAGGCATAGGTACAGCTAAGGCCCAGAATAAGTGAAACTCATTTTTTTAGGAAGTTGACAGAGTCATCTACTGATTTAGCCCTCATAATTATGTTAGGTACTGGTTAGTAGGATCAAATACTTACTTTTTTATTATCGCTATGATTGCATCGTAAAATAAAGGTTCTGAACTAGCTGCTCTTAGAGCTCGAAGCGTAGCCCGACTTGGTGTTTGTAACCGAACACCGTAGTTGAGCAACGGACAGCACAGTCAGTCTTCGGATGGATGACCCCGGGAGGTACTTACAACTGAGCGCTACCGTGGGCCGGATGACACGATAAATTGTAGGTCCCAGTTGTTTGTCCTTTAACAGCAGTCACAATTCATGTTCAATGCCTTCAGGCGGCCTAAAAACTCTGAAACCAGGGCTCGCGACTCGGCCTATACGACTTTACTTTCTTTTTACTCGTTACTTTTTTTTATTCAACAATAGGTTTGCATTTGACTGCCAGCTCACCAGGTGGTAAGCAAAGGTGCGGTCTACGATGGAGCACGCTTGCTTAGAAGGAGCCGATTCACTCGTTTTGCGTTCAAAAGTTGTGTAACGCACAATCGGGTAAAGTACTCGTATCTGCTATTTCGCCGCTCTTTTTATCTGAATCCCACAGACAATTCACCAATAAATTCAGCCCGACAATAGCGTTCAGTACAAGAAAATAATTAAGAAACCGATAGATTGTACGCCCACTGCCATCCCAGCCATTTGTCAATCTACGTCCAGGTTCGATCACTTTTATTAGATCTGGGGAGAAGATAGATTCTTGTTTACGTCGGAATGAAAGGTTATTGTTTGGCCTATTCTCTATTTTAGAGGTAGGCTTTAGATGTGGATTCGATGAACGTTTTAATGTAAGGAGGTCACATAAAAAATATTTTAAAATTCTAAATTACTTTACCAAAAATAATGTTGTAAGTGATATCATGATGTTGTGGTGTTTGTTCATCTCAGAAAGTTTAAAGTGAGCAAGCATTAGAAGTACTTTTGAGTGACTACGGTTTTCTACCGATACTTATAATGAAAAAAATACAACAGATGAATAGTTCTTACTTATATCCCCAAACCAGCGAAGACGAAGGCCAAGCATCAGCTAGCTAGATAATTTGAATTCACGAAACAATAAGAACCCGATTGACGGAGTTGATACTTAGCATGGTGGTAAAGTTATTTCTTCTTCTCAAACGTAGATCATATTCAGACTATGTATAGGGAAAACGCACATCCGTGTTGACGCACCAATTTCAGCACAATTTGTTCAGGGCAGTTTTACCGTATTTTGCAATTTTTTTCAGTTTTTATAAAAGTTCTCAACATCTCGTCCTTTCGTACTTACCGTTTATCATTCGCAACTTTGCATTATTTACAGGCTGAAACACTCCAACCCCTTAAGCACCCTTAAAAGGGTCCATCAATAAAGCAGGGCAATCGAATCGTCCATCACTCCGCTACCTGCCAGTAGATCGGTACAAATAACGCGCCAAACCTAAGATGTATTCGCCAATACTGCAGACATTTCAATTTCTTCCTATTCCGCACTTCGAGGTAGGGGCGGTGTAAGGGTGTAAGTTTAGGGAATAGGGGGCTTAAGGCCGCACCAGTGTGAACTGTAAAGTCACCAGCCTCAGTTCAATTGACATCAATAGTTGTAGTAACATAAGCCGTTTTACAAAAATACTGTATTTTTTCGGGTTTTCAGAGTTACTCTTATGGTATTCATAAATGCATTACAAAATGATGTATACAATGATCTTGTTTCGCAACATTCTTTTTAATCCTGTATTAATAAACTAAAAACAATTCAGCAGGTAGACATTTCCCACTAACATTTTAAGTATAACTATTAATAAAGCTACTATTTCTCGAACAACAATAATATTTTTGCTCCTTCTCCTAATACCTAGATAGAAATGCAAACAATAGAGATTGAGTACTGAATCACTACGCCATCTTTCGCCCCCTTCTTGATTAGGCCCTGCCCCGCCATTTTTCACATAACATCCAATTTCTTGGGGTGAAAAGTCGAATTTATTACGTGCCGCCGTTTCTACAACAGGCGAAATTATTTCAATACAAACTGGTTTTGAAAATGAGAAAGTCTGGACTGTATGTCATTGCATATTAAAATGAAAACGGTAAGAGATGTCGGCAGTTTAGCTGCGTAACAGTAGCTTTAGCTCGATAATGAAACCACTGTGCAGCTGTGAAATGGTAATAGCCATGGTATGATAGCCCATGGTAATAGGTAATATATATGTTTGACTATGATTTTCTATGTAATGTTGTTTTCTTTTTTTAACCGACGTACGAGTAAAAAGTGGGGATAAGTTTTAAGTGTGCATCCGTGGTCTATTTATCTGTCTGTGGCATCGTAACTCTCAAGTTACGAAACTAATTTTAAATTAATTTGTATTAGTTTTTTGTAAGGTGACCGAGAGTATTCTTTACCACAACACATTGAGAACACAGAAGATGCCGTTGTTTTCCGCTGTTAATATTTTCCACCACGCTGGCCGCACTTGGCCAGCGTGGTGGAATACGGCCTAATCACCCTTCGAGGGTAGACCTGTATCCCAGCAGTGGGAGGATTAAAGGTTGCATATGATTATGATGAATATTTAAAAAAAAAGTTATGCACTTGCGACTGATCCGAGCCTCGTGTCCGTGAGCGATGTCTTTGTGTGCGTTGCATAATATATACATCGCTTACTATGAAGCTGAACTTCTGTACTCTCTATATTTTGTGGTTATACCCAGCAAGGAAGATAGAATATGATAGCTGTAAATGATAATGATTAAAAAAAATACTTTAGCCATAAATCAAAGCGGCTAAACGAACTTTGCTCTCGTAAAACAAGTGTCCGCAATGAAAGCTATTGGGAACTGGCGGCTAATCAACGCCGCAAAACACACGCTGCAAGAAACTTCATTAAAACTGCAAACGTTGAGCGCTGCGGAGAATCGCAAAACTGTCGGGTGTGGCCTACGTGGGGGATACTTGGCAGCGCGAAGCTATGCTAAGCTATCTTTACAGGGCAATTCTTATTATAACACCCACCCTAGGTGTAATACAGTTACCAGTGGCAGAACCAGGTTTTTAGTTTTGAGCCAGATGGCTGAGGGTAAAAAAAAACAAGGGTAGGATTTACAGGTATTTGGGTACTTTTAGAGCTTGAGCACCAACTGAATCCACCACTGGCAGTCACCATTTTTTGCACAAACATATACTATTTTACTCTGTGCCTTAGAAGTGAGACATTGCCGAGGATAAGATGTATTTGGAGAGGCGTTGAGACTAATCCTTTTTGAAGTTCCGTTGGGCTCGTTGTTATGCCATGGAACAGCTACCCGATGTATTGTTAGAACTTGTACTGGTGTAATCCGCTGTCGAAATTTTGACTAAGTGATACAGACAAGCTATATTAGGTCTTCAGACAGCCTAAAGTCTCTAGCACCAGGGCTCCACCAGCCAGTAGGCCTATATGAACTTACTTACTTTTATTTATTTTAGGCTTAGTATCAACAATCAGAACAGATGGTGATAGAAATCATCTTTATTTCAAACTTTAAGCTTACAAAATGAAACTTATTTTGATGACCAGCCAGTTACACAATAACGCCCTGGGACCCTATTCTTGGGCTCTTCGAGATTATCTCCGTCACTCTCACTCTCATGACATTTCTAATGAGAGCGACAGTGCCCGAGATAATATCTCACTCGCCAGAACAACCCCAGGTGGGACAAATTGAATGGTTTCTCAACAATGTAAGAGCATTTCGTTTCTTGCGCTACCAAGCATAACTCCGTCCACGTAGGACGGCGTTCTACAGCAGAAAGCTAGTAACCAGGTCACACGGAAACTGCAAGAGCAACGGAGACAATAGCGGCAACGTCACTTCACTTAATGTATTGCTGTTCTTTTTAGCTGGAGGTGCTCGCTTCACCTGCATACTACCATGGGTGCTGAGATTATTTTAAAGTGACTTATAATCGGCTCGCGCACACTGGTTATCGGTTATTGGCTTATTATTCTTTGACGTCGTTGGCCGATCGAATTCAAACGTATCAATTGGCCGATAGCGGGTGTAGGAGTGACGCTCTCTTTCTCTTTCATATCAACTGTTCCTACGAATATTATCGAAGGCGCAAATGGCATTTTTTATAGGAGAGTAATTTAAAGTCAAAATTAACCTAAACTACTCGTAATAAGTTAAAATAAGTAATATCAATTTTATTCGATTTAAAAATGTAATTTTTTTTGGATTATTTTTTTTCCTAAGAGTTGTTGTTAAATAGGTTATTCGTAAACATAATTGGTACAAAAAAAAACGCGATAGCTGACAAAATACGGTACAGTCAGCTAGATGTAAAAGAAACAACAAAAAGTAAAGATAAAAAAAAATAAAGCTAGCCTTAAAAACTTTTTTGAACTTCCAAACAAACATAAGTGATGACATTGCGAGTTAAAAAAAGAGAACTGGGCTAAATATTATGAAGCTCAACGGTTCAAAATATTTCGTCATAATTATAACTCAAACCTTAATAAGATCGAGTCAGCAGTGAGTTCAAGTAGTAGAGGTCCTCGGACGCTAGTTTTGAGATTAAGAGAGAATAAGATTCATTAGTGCTATTACCTAATCTTTTAAATTGACTCTTTATTCGGAATTTCTTAAGAAAACCTAGTGTCAAGGAAAAACGAACGAATTAAGGCTGGTTTTGAAGAGCTAAAAGCGTGAAGTTTTATTGAAGTTTACGTGGTGTGAGTATGAAATGTGTGTTCTAGGTTTTAGAGTGGAGACCGCTGATTGGCAAACGTATAATTAGTATGTTTCGCGTAAGTTTTTAACACGCTTTTATTAGCTTCACCTGTATGTTTGTATGTTTGTATGTTTGTATGTTTGTATGTAACCGACTCCTTTGAGCGCGTTTTTGACCCACTTTAAACGGTCAGATTTCTTTCAAACTTTGTAGATATATCGAGGACCGATGACAATACACTAAACAAATCGTGTTTTTTAGTTTTTTTAACTATTAATTTTTTTAACACGCTTTTTCTATAAAGTTTCTTTAACTTTTAATACCGTTTAACTTACAAATGGTAATTTCGTCATTCGTGTCAGAGAACAGAGTGGCGCAGTAGAAGCGTGCTGGGCTTATAACCCAGAGGTCCCTGGATCGAATCCACGCGCCAGAAATCTTTTTGCTCAATATTTTTTGTTACGCATCAATTTTATTTTATGAGGTCTGAGGATCGAAACCACGCGGCTACAAATCTTTTTGCTCAATATTTTTTGTTACGCATCAATTTTATTTTTAATTTGCTTGAGCAGACGGCCAAAAATGGATAACACCAACACATTTGTACATATTAAGAATGGTTAATAGTTAGCAAATCGAACAAAAAAGCGAAAAATAAATAATAGTTAAAAAAAAACTAAAAAAAACACGCTTTTTATAAAAAACAGAACTAAAAAAAAAGAAAATAAAATTTTATATTTTAAATTAAGAATAGGGTTGAAAATTTCAATAAATATAAATTAATAATAGTGTAAATAAATAAATATATGTATTTTATTTTTTAAAAAGCGTGGGGTGCTTTCTAAGATATTATCAAAATGCTAATCACTCTACTCATGTCTATCAATACAAAATGTATCTACAAAATATATAATATCTATTGACCCATACACCCCACGCTTTTTAAAAATAAAATACATATATTTATTTATTTACACTATTATTAATTTATATTTATTGAAATTTTCAACCCTATTCTTAATTTAAAATATAAAATTTTATTTTCTTTTTTTTTAGTTCTGTTTTTTATAAAAAGCGTGTTTTTTTAGTTTTTTTTTAAATATTATTTATTTAAAAGATTCATTTCAGTTTGTCTATTCTAGGAAGTATTCAACTCAAAATCCAAAAGAGTACAAAATTTTAAAATGATTGTGAAAATCTTAATTCATTTCGAGTTTAACGAAACCAAAATCAAATTTCAGAGAAGTTAGCAGAAGTTAGCGTAGGCTGGATATATTTGGGGTGCTAGGTCGGGTAACCTCCACGTGGTGCACCCTGGGCAACAGCGTGCGGTAATACTGTAGCTTTTATGCAGTATTACCGCACGCTGGCAAATAACCCGACAAGGTGGGCCCGTCCGCGTGTCCCTCTGACTAGCAGAGGGCACAGCGTGATGGCTTGGACGGTGGCATTGCTGCCACCAGGGGGGTTTTCCTTGTGCTCCTCGCCGCATATGGGTTGCGGTCGGGAGTGCAAGGAAAGGAGGAGGGTGGACGCTGTAAGCGTGTGCCGCATGGGGCCAACCAGCGGCATACGCTTTCGGCCTACATAGGCCGGGATCTCTCGTTGCCCAGCGTGGTGAAAGCCGTGCTCGGCGGCGAGAGATCGTGGCAGGCCGGGGTCTCCTTCTGCGAAGAGGTGATGACGCAGAAGGAGGCCGCGGAGCGGGTCAGAGAGGACGACGCCCGATCTGACCCGCTCCGGCGCAGACGAGGGAGCGAGGAGGCGGTTCGCCCGTATCCTCGCTCCTCTGCAGTGGGGTTGCCGGAAGAGTCGGGGGACTCTCCCGGCCTGCACGACCCCACACTGACTGTCTGGGGGGTGATCCTGGGGAACAGGGTCACCCCTCCATATACGCGGGGGCCCTAATCGGGCCCATCGCCGGGGCGAGGTGGCGATTGCTAACGCGACCCCACCTTGCCCCATCTCAGGCGGATGCCGAACACCCCAGTGGTTTTAGTGGGTATGCCGCCGCAGGGCGGAGACTCCCACATAACCACCCTGCCTCCCCCGGGGCGGGCGTGGTATCCATAAAGGATTTCCACTGGGTAAACAAAAAAAAAAAAAAAAAAAGGCTGGATATATTTCCCCCCCGAATGGGTTCCCGCCTTTCCGTGGCGGGGGGGATAAGTAGCCGTGGCACTGAGCCCGGTGAAACGAAGAGGAACCCGAGGTGGGGCCTTCCGCGTGTCCCTCTGGCAGCAGAGGGCTGATTAGCAGAGGGCACAGCGGATGAGCCGGGGTCTGAGCGATGGCTCGGACCACCAGGGGGGTTTTCCTTGTGCTCCTCGCCGCGTGTGGGTCGCGGTCGGGAGTGCAAGGGAAAGAGGAGGGTTCCTTTTGCACCTCGCCGCGTGAGGTTTGCGGCCGGGTGTGAAAGGAACGTGGGCTTAAGGCGGGGTGGGTGGTGCTAACCACACTGCCCACCACGTGCGAGCGAGCGGGGCTGGGGAGCGAGAGGGCGGTTCGCCCGTCTCCTTGCTCCTCGGCAGTGGGGTTGCCGGTAGAGTCGCGGGACTCTCCCGGCCTGCACGACCCCACACTGTCTGGGGGGTGATCCTGGGGAACAGGGTCACCCCGCCATGGGTGCAGGGGGCCCTAATCGGGCCCGTCGCCGGGGCAAGGTGGTCAATGCTAACGCGACACCACCTTGCCCTACCAGGCGGACGATGAATTCCCCAGTGGTTTTAGTGGGTATGCCGCCACTAGGGCGGAGACTCCCACATTACCACCCTGCCTCCCCCGGGGCGGGCGTGGTATCCATAAAGGATTTCCACTGGGTAAACAAAAAAAAAAAGGCTGGATATATTTGGGGTGCAAGGTCGGGTAACCTCCTCGTGGTGCACCCTGGGCAACAGCGTGCGGTAATACTGCACCTTTTATGCAGTATTACCGCACGCTGGCAAATAACCCGACACGGTGGGCCCATCCGCGTGTCCCTCTGACTAGCAGAGGGCACAGCGTGATGGTTTGGACGTGGGGTTTTCCTTGTGCTCCTCGCCGCATGTGGGTTGCGGTCGGGAGTGCAAGGAAAGGAGGAGGTTGGACGCTGGAAGCGTGTGCCGCATGGGGCCCCCCCAGCGGCATACGCTTTCGGCCTACATAGGCCGGGATCTCTCGTTGCCGAGCGTGGTGAAAGCCGTGCTTGGCGGCGAGAGATCGTGGCAGGCCGGGGTCTCCTTCTGCGAAGAGGTGATGACGCAGAAGGAGGCCACGGAGCGGGTCAGAGAGGACGATGCCCGATCTGACCCGCTCCGGCGCAGACGGGGGAGCGAGGAGGCGGTTCGCCCGTCTCCTCGCACCTCTGCAGTGGGGTTGCCGGGAGAGTCGGGGGACTCTCCCGGCCTGCACGACCCCACACTGACTGTCTGGGGGGTGATCCTGGGGAACAGGGTCACCCCTAGGCGCGGGGGGCCCTAATCGGGCCCATCGCCGGGGCGAGGTGGCGATTGCTAACGCGACCCCACCTTGCCCCATCTCAGGCGGATGCCGAACACCCCAGTGGTTTTAGTGGGTATGCCGCCGCAGGGCGGAGACTCCCACATAACCACCCTGCCTCCCCCGGGGCGGGCGTGGTATCCATAAAGGATTTCCACTGGGTAAACAAAAAAATAAAAAAAAGGCTGGATATATTTCGACTGTCCCTACGAAACGAACACTACAGCTGTTCCATAGAAAAATTTAATGTCAATGACACTCGACAAAATGAACAGCTGATTTTTTTTCGCAAATTCCAGGTTGGTCTCAAAGTATAACTTGCTCATAACGATGATAACTATGAGCTTCGGCATACCATACCCTTTCCTTATAACCCTGTTAAAGTAAATGATTTCTTCTGTTCATTCTCGACAGGTTTTCAAACTTCAAAAGTCCGCAGTCCATTTCGAATTGAAAACAAGCAAGAAGAAAGCTCATCCTAGCATCTCTAAGGGGCAGTTCGCACTGAGATAAAACTGGCCAGCCGGCGGCAGCGCATTACAATGCATTGCTTGTCACGTGAGGATTACCCGAATGTGTGTAATGGGCACGAAAGACGGTGACATCGTGTAGACATGGCCTTATAATTTGTATGTAAACCTCTTTGAATATCAACGCTTATTTTTTTTTTTCCTTCAATTTCGCTTATAAATGTTGCTTAATTTGATAAAACTTATTAAATGTCTTATATCTCAGGGTGACGAGCGCAGTGCAGGGCCGCGCAGGGGCTTCTAGTCTAAAAATTCAAAGTTCTGGACCTGTTATGGGCAAACGTGACGTTTAACATCAGACGAGCGATTTGCTCGTCTCGTCACTCAATAACATAAAAAAAAATGAAGAGCGTAGTACTAACTAATGTTAACTTAATGGTTGGCTTTAAACAAATAGTAATAATTGATAAATTAATAAATTGAATAATAATGTTGACTTTGAGCACAGTTGGTTAATAAGATAGCAATGTTTAAGTTGCCGTATTTGTGTTGTTATAGAGACCTTTATTTAACTCTTATTAATTTAGACTTAGATGAAATTTAACATGGCAATATAACATCCACATCCACATCCATTTTTTTTATTTTTTGTCCATAGCTGGTGGTGATCACTTACCATCAGGTGGCCCGTCGCTTGTTTGCCACTTATTTTTATAAAATAAAAAACATATTTTGTTGATATAACATAAAAGAGCAATTTTTTCACGCTCATAAATTATTTATTTGAAAAAAATACTTCACCTTAAATTTTAATTTTTGTGCATGTAATTAAACGAGGAAGTTGTATGTATTTTGAGATCTCGAAAATGGCTCTAACGATTCGATTAAATACGACAAAATGAATCTGAATAGATCTCATTTTTAGGTAAACCCTATAATCCGACTTCGGTGGTAAACCCGCTAATCCAGCTAACCAAAACAAATGGGTCCAAAAGTTGCTTTACTTTTTTTAATACACAGAAATCCACACTAACCTATCCCCCATTTCCACTCCGTTTGCACATCTAACTCAAAGTCCGCCAACCAATCAGAGAGCTCGATTCTAATAGGACAAATAACATTATACTATTCGTGTTTGTGAACAAGAATATCGGAAATATCGGAACCTACCTTTATATGATCGGAATTCAGATTAGCATAGAAAGAGAGATGGAGCACTGTGTTAGATTTGGGTGAAGCCAAGAACTCCTCGTATTTACGTATCTACACAAGACGCTAGATAAAATCTGGGTGTCTTCAAGTCACGAGTGAATCGATTTCTTCTAGACAAGCGTGCTCTATCGTAGACCGCATCGTTGCTTACCATCAGGCGAGATGGCGGTCAAACACAGAATAGAAAAGTACTTCGCGCGAAAGTAGAGTTCTTGGCTTCACTTATGTGGCTTCACCAAAATTTAACGCAGTGCTCTGTCTTTCTCTCTGAGTTTATCTGAGGATGAGAAGGAGTCATTCATCTACCTTGTTATTGAAAGGATGGTGGATTGCGAAGCATTTTTTTCGACTTTCTTTTGTGCTTCTCGGTTTAGGGTATTGGTTAAGTTATCGATGTTCTTTTTTTGGCTTTGTTATGGATAGTGACGTAACACGAAAGTTTACTAGTAAAGTTTTGTTAGTAAATCTTGTAAACTTATGATGTGATTTTTTTACTTATTTCGTACTAGCTGCACTCGGCGGTTTCATCTGCTGTTTTTTTTACTTTTAAAGCTTCCCCTGTTTAAAGAGCGAACAAAACAAAAAAAAAATCAAATCGGTCGAGCCGTTTTCGAGTTTTAGTGAGATAAACGAACAGCGATTTTTGTTTTTTACATCGGACTAGGCATGCGTTTGACAGCAATCTCACCTGATGGGAAGCGACGATGTGGTCGAAGATGTAGCACGCTTGCCTAGGACCTATTCACTCTTCTTTTAAATAACCCCGGGTTGAACTTTTTCGGGAAGACAGACGCCGGCAATGAGTTCCACACCTCTGCCGTTCTGTACCGTAGTTTCGCAAACATTGCAATTTTATTGTAATAGGGCTGCCAACTGAACTCCATCCGCATCCACCTAACACCGTAATCAAAGGAATCACACATCAAAGCTCTCTCTAAGCCTGTTCAGCTAATAATAGAAAGACTCGTTAGAGTGAACGGACCGACTGGAATTATCGGAGATCTTGACAGATCCCTTAATGGGATCTCGGGGCGTGCCACTCAATTATCTGTGAGGGTTTGATATCGGTGGTAGGGTTGCCACGTCTTCATTTCCTAGTAAAGGGATAGTAACTCTAGAAACTTATTTATAGTTTACAAATAAGTTTTTAAATTACTATTCTAATACCTTCCTGGTTTCCTGAGAGTTACAATCTTGGGCTTTCAAGGTCAGAGTGAATAGGTATCTTCTAAGTCTGCGTGCTTCATCTTCGACTACGTCGTCGCTTAATTTTTACGTCGTCCCAGTGCTTGTTTGGCCTATCGACCAAATTTACCGAAAATGAACTTTAAATGCAGTTTTGTTAAGACTTAAATTTCAATCCTGTTTGTTAAGAAAAACTTACAATTTTTTCATATAGAACAACAAAAAAAATAATTTAAATTTTATGTATGACACGACACCGCAATGAAAATTTTGTGCTTGTTTGTTCTTTGTCCAGTATTTGCTTTATATCCTACTTCGTCAAAGAATTTAAGTGCTTGAGTGTTCTTTGTCCACGCAATTAACCAATCACAGTCCGTGACGCCATGTCCGCCATTTTTTTTGATTTATTATTGTGTCAGAAGTCATCACAGGGACCACATCGTCGCTCTCGAAAAAAACATATAAATCTCTGTGTGTCTTGACTGTTTGTGCCTGAATTGTTCAAAAAAAATTATTAAACATGTCTACAACTGGCGGCAAAACAAAATACAAAAAGACGCAGCCGCAAACTGAGCAGTAAGCATTTTTTTAATTTTCACTCCATTCCGTTATGAATTTGAAACAGGGTGTTGTTTTTAACACAATGTGTCATCCTAGACGCAGAAGGATAGGATTGATTCCCGTTTGAATTTCTATGATCTGAAGGTATGGTGTTACTGTTCTAGAATTTATAATCCCAATGCATTAGTTATTTCGGCAACTTACTGATTGTATAACGCAACAAGCGGGCGCTACGCTCCCCGCTCCCCTCGCCTTACCCCGTTAGCGCCCGCGCCGTGCCCCGTGCCGGAAAAAGGAAAATTTTACAGATAATTACCATTTCTAGGTACTTGCAGTAGATTAACAAACAAACAATATAATACAAATAAACGTAGTTTAGTTATAGTAAATTGTCTTCTAGTGAGATATAGTAAAAGTCAGTTCCTAAAATACATTTAAACTTAAGCGAAGCGCAACGTACCTATATTTTTTTAGGAATAGCAAAAAAATGTATACATCCTGTATATACGTCTGGCATATCGAACAAATAAGCACGCAAAAATAGAATAGTCATTTTGGTCTATCTCTTATGTGGTAATGTTCTTACTCCACATTCGTAATTATATTTGTGCATGTTTGGTCTATCTCCAAATAAAAACTGTAAAATAAGGTATAATTAATTACCATCCATAGATGTTAATTAGAAAAATCAATTTATAGGTAACCAATGTATTAAGAAAGATTTTCAAATCTTATAATTATAGCTTCTTTTTTAAAATAGAGAAAGAAACTCGTCTACTGTAAAAAATAACCAATGGTAGATAGACCAAACAAGCACTGAGACGACGTTTTGTATGTTTGTAATAAATAAACTCAAAAACTACTGTCCCGATTTTTAAGATTTTTCAGCAATATAAAGCTACACTATTAACGAGTAACATAGACTTTAGACTACAATTCAAACCCGTGAGAAGGCAGGGCAGGTAATAAATAAATCCTCGTTTGAGCACCAATTCGCCTCTTGGTAAGCCACGATGTAGTCGAAGATGCAGATGAAGATGTATATTTTTAAGGTTAAACATTGTATGTCTTTATGAAATGAAAACTATTTTTTTTTATCAATCACACAGATTTAGATTTCCTTGATTTTAAGTGTCCTCTGAATATCAAACCACAGACAGCCTACAATATCAGGATTTGTTATCACAGCGCAGGTAGATGTTACTGATAGTTAGCGATTCGTAATGGATTCTGATCTCACATCAGAATACGAGTTAGTTTAATTAAATCATTAGCCTCTACTGTCGAACGACAATGGGCTTTTGTAATATTGATTGACGTACAAATTGAGTTTCAAGACTGGAAATTGATTTGGGACTAGTTTCAAGATTTTGTAGTGGCGTTTGCTGACTTATAAAGTTTTCTGGAAAACGGCGGGTACTTTTTGAACTTTTTTTTTTTGTTGAAGTGAACAAATAATAAATTAAGACAAACATAAATTATGTTAGCGTTTTGAGCATCATATTTAGAAGCGTTAATAATAAAAGTATAATGGGACAGATATGCATTGTATAAGGTAAGCCTCAGGCAAATGAGCCACCGATCGCAGCCACCAGTTGCTAGCGACAAGCTAGGTCTAGCATTAATTCTGACGTAAAAGTACGTAGCGAGTTTTCTATAGAAAACTGTATGAACAAACGCAGTTCTCATTTACGCCCGCAGGGGAGCAGTCCCGTTTTTCATGCGTTTGTCTATCGAATAAGTACTCGCTATGTGTTTTACGTCAGAGTTTACACCCCTACTGTTTACATAATGTTTCATACGTTCTCCGTTTTGGACTTGCCGAACACGTGTACGAGTGATGGCCACTGGCAACTAAACCTACCTCTCGCGGCGCAGTGTGTGTGCACAGACACACCACCGGTGACGACCACTCACTACCTATCGAATCTAATATACTATCGAATCGGTCGTCGGTGCTCACTACACAAAACGCCGGTGACCACTAAAGATTGGTTGCCATTTGAAAGTGCAAAATATTTAAAGACTAGCTGACCCCCGGCGGTTTCACCCGCTTTTTTTTTTACTTTTTAACCTTCCCTGTATTAGAGCAAACAAAACAAAAAAAAAAATCTAACAAAGCAGACCAAAAAGATCGGACCAATTTCTGAACACACCTAGGTATAAATATTTGACAACCAAGTGACACTATTTTTATTTCTAAAAAGACAAAAGAGATCGGACATCACGAGTTTACCGTACCGATAGGACGAACTTCAAATGTTTCACAGGTAGGAACAGTTTGTATTGGAAAATTAAATTGTCGATTTTAGTATTTTTCTTTACTTATTATTCATGTTTCTCACCGTGTAAACCTTCCCTGAATTTTTACAAATATATCAAGATCAAAATTAGCGAAATCGGTCCAGCTGTTCCAGAGTTTTAGCGAGACTAACGAACAGCGATTCATTTTTATATATAAAGAGAGAGAAGAGAGATTACATTATATTTAAATAATACGTCTGATGACAAAATGAGAATGAACAAATATGTGAGCATTCCTTTGTATTAAAAACATGCGCAGAATGCCCATTCAATCAATTCAATTCAGAATTTTATTTATGAGAACCTTTAGCTTGGAGCAATCAACAAGGCACTCGAGTCTAAAAAATAAAAAAATAATAAAACCGCAAATCATTTTCAAACTTCGCTCACAAAATTGGCTCTGAATATTTGAAGACCTATGAGACAAATTAGCATTGATATTTATTTTCGAAGCCAGCAGACAGCATCTACAAAGCTCTGCCTAACAAACGCCTAAGAAATTCCAATTCTCAAACAACAAAGCCTCGATAAATCAATAGCCCAATAAAGCAAACAGCTTCGCAATAAGCTGACGATAAATAAAAAAAATACAAAAGTGTATTCACGGTAACAGGTCGTATAAATTAAAGAACAAAGGTCGCGGGTCAAAGTTGAATTTATTTGATCCGTTCGGCCACAGGGCGAAGTGTAAAAAGCCAAAATTGGTGGCACGGAATCCGTGAAATTCAATGGAATCGAGCCGAGGCGCTGTACGGTAATGTGGACAGTTGTTAAGCTCTTGCTAAGTTTTGTACCTATAAATTGAATGTCAGATCAAAACGTATTCAAAATCGAAATACTCACTTAATTTTATGATCTTAGTTATTGAAGTTATGTCCCTAAATAAATATTGAAAATATGGTAATAGAGGTAGAAAAACATAAAAAATCTGAGCATTTTTTATTTCAAAAAATATTTTTTGTTTTCATTACGTTGACTTGACTTCCAGCTATTTCATAAGTACCAATATAAGCCTATGGGTATGAGTAGGGTTGGCCTATGTCCTATTATTGTTGTAGTAATCAGCTTATGATGATAATATCTTCAAGCCATGCCAGCTCCTTTTCCTACCTAAATATGTATAGATATAACAATAACAAGCCAGAAATGGCCATTATTTCACAAAGTATTATACCCTGTACTGAAAAAAATACTCAATTTGTTCATAAGTTACATTACAGCCACTTTAGCACAAGCATTTTGAAACTTCAGTCACTGCTTTACACAGAAATTGAACACACTTTAATTAAAAACCGTAGGTCTTGCGAAATATCTCGCAATTCGTAAATACGAATCTAATTAAGACGAATTTTAGGGGATTTCTAAATTGCAAGAGCAGCATTCACCCTTAAGGCACGAAAAGGGTATTTTTCAAGTTCCAATTAAATATTTGTAGGAACAAAAGATTTGGGTTCTGGGTGAGTGTTCGTTTTTAAAAGGGTTTATTAAGGAAAATTAAATAAGGTAAATAACTTTTCGTATACCTACTACAGTTGCTGAAGTCACAGAATTCTTAATAGTACAGGCTCAAGTTCAATATTTGCTCTATTTTTGCTTAACGAATAAAAAAATCCCCATGTATGACTGAGTCGGAATAAAAAAAAGTATAAAATGTATCAATCAGTTTAGTTTTCAAGTAATGCTTTTAATTCATAACAATAATTACACTTCAAATTCAGACTTCTGACTTTATTCACAACTAAATTACAGGGGGGTTGAAAATGGCCTGAATGGCTTCGAGAAAAGATAGTACGGATGTTCCTTTGCTCGTCTTGGCGAGGGTACTGCCATGCCCATAGATTAAAGTCATATTTTCATCATAATCAACCGTTTTCCTCCCACTGCTGTGTAAAGGCCTTCTCTTTAGCAAGTCATCTTTTCAAGTCCTGTGCCAGTCTCATCCACTGCCTTCCTGCCCTTTCAATTAATAGGTATAACTGATCTAATGCAAACATATTTCACAGCATAACTAAAGCCTCAGATACTAAATCCCTAACTAGTGAGTGTCACTGTCACTCCCCCACGACAATTTCATTCAATAATTAATGTTTCAAACCGCGTAATGTATATTAATAGCGGTAAACACCGTGTTGTGGTTACGGGGATGTTGCGTTGCGCGGGCATGTTGCGTTCCCGCGACGGTGCTACCGTACCGCTGTGATGCCATCAGGCTAAGCATATGCAGAGACACAGGTGACGCAGCACAGCTACAAAACAGATAGGTACAGAAGACAACCTACATACAAAGTGCGCTCGAGTAACGCACACGTAGACACCGCTCACGGACACAATTTTCGGAGTATCTCGGAGAAGTACGAGCGCGAGTGCCGTCCGCTTGAATTTTTATGTGCAAAAATGGAGCAACTAAATAAAGTAATTATAACTATTCAGCGGACGGTTGTTTAAATTCAACATTTAAATTATCAATTCAATTATCGTCTGTTAAGCTACCAGTTGTTTCAGAGGGTTTGTAAGTAGGTATTTGCTTGTATTTCGATGGTTTGTTTAAACGAAGCACAAAATATTTAGGTAGGTAAAAGGAAGAGTTATGGTTTTAGCAGTCTATGTATGTATATTTGTATTTACGCAGTAATCAAAAAATAATACGCTCATCTTCCTAACTGCTCGGCAACTCTAGCGCGAACGCCGAGGGTAGGTATGAAAAGTGAAGTACATACATAAGCTTGACTTATGTACCTATCTGTTTTGTGGCACAGCACAGTACAGATTTTGCAGGGCAGCGCAAGCGAGACAGATATAGCTGCGAGAGCAGCTATATCTGTTGGTTATAGCTATAAATGGCTGCACCGCACGTACCTACTTCTACGCAAACGCAGCTCTCAGTACGTTCATGCATAACAAAATCTGCTTTGCCCTGCGTTGCGTGGACCTGCGTCACCTGCATCTCAGCATACGCTTTACCTTATTTACGCTCTTTTCCTATTAAAGACGCACTTGCGGTTTAAACCTCTCTGTATTAATGTTATAGTCGACTTCATTTCTATGGCAATCGTACGCGCTAACGCGAAACCGTAAAGGTACAGTCCGACAAAATTAAATATAACTTGGAACTGCTATGTTCTCTGAAAGGAACGTTCTTTTATTACTCTCTTTTACACTTTTTATCATTTCAGGCATTATTACATTCGACTACAATGAACTTTCAAGTTTGAAAGTGTTTTGTAAATAACGGTTTTAGTTCTCGGAACGCCACCAACTTTTATTGTGGCACACATAAATACAAAAAAATCAACGTACGAGCACAAAGGGACAATATTGCACAAAAGTTTTGGGGCCTGTTGCTTGAAATAGGTAACGGTTCCCAAACAAGAACATTATTTTTACAAAACAAAAAACAAAAAACAAAAACCGACTTCAAAAGACCGACTATTGAGTTATTCATCTATTTGTCGCGTACTTCATGCAAATTTAAGACTTATATGGTTTTCTCATGGATACCATTATCAGAACTGGACTAAATTGAAATGGGACCAAATGGGAAGCGTCAGTTTTCTAATAAAAAAAGAATCATCAAAATCGATTCACCCAGTCAAAAGTTATGAGTTACAAACATAAAAAAAAATAAAAAAAAAAAACATACAGACGAATTGATAACCTCCTCCTTTTTTGAAGTCGGTTAATAAAAAGGAAAATAATCGCCAACCTTATGTCCAAAGTGATCGCTTTCCTTAAACAAAGACAGCTAGGAAAATACACAAGATTAAAATAATCTCAGAGATAGTACCGTGAACTTTTAACGACAACAAAACAAAACTGGATCGCCCTGGCTTTTATCTCTTTCTGTCAGCTAAAGACAAAGTGAGACAAAACTAACGCGACTCCGTTTAGGCTCAAAGCTCACGTTACGGGCTCAGGGGTCCGAAATATTATCTCGGTCTGTCGCTCTCATTAGAAATGTCATGAGAGTGCGATAGACGGAGATAGTCTCGAGCGTCAAATAATAAGATACCATTGCGTAGTTGAGCTCCATGCGATAAACTTATTCAATTTTCTTTGTCTTGAATTTCAATACAGCCCCCAGCCAAGTTGCAATTCTATAATCGAAACTACATTTATATAGAAAAGAAGGAAAATGTATGAGAATGACATTTCTATAATTTATTAAAGGTTCTATTTTCTAGAACAAAAATATTATTCCTTTTTTTTCTTTTTTATTCAAAAATAGGCTTGCGTTTTACCGCCATCCTGCTTGATGGGAAGCAACGATGCGGCCTACGATGGAGCACGCTTGCCGAGAAGATACCGATTCACTCTCGACTTGAAGACACCCATATTATATTCGTAAGTATACGTATACTTTATCGAATTTAGCCTTATTGTTAAGTCCAAAGATCAACAAACAAACAAACATAAAGGCAAGGCTTCGAGAAAAGTCTCAACTTTCCATTTTGTAAGATTTATTGTTCCAGGTATTATGTTAGAGGTAGGTACTACCTACTTCTTCTTCTGTCGTTCCCTCATTTCTGAGGATCGTGGTCACCGGAACCCCTTAGCCGGGTAATCTGTCTACTACCAACTACTACTAGTAATTATAACTAATAATATTATAATTACTAATAATATTGTAATTATAATTTGTAGGTACTACTAGTAGTCTCGAAAATAATCGAAAATCGTACTGTATAAACAAGCCAAGTAACAAGCAAAGTACGTTAGCACAGAATAATTTGCATTCGAGATCATTTCGAATTTGAGAATCAGATACCTTCTTGGAAGTGTTCCCAATTATTAGCATTTGATGGTGATTCTGACCTCAATATTATGGTGAATTGATTAATTTCATCCTTAAAACAACATGAGATATATATATGTATTATATACGTATTCAATTTGGATATGTACCTATGTGTAGCAAATTTGTACTTTAATGCGTTTAAGTTATGGTTCAAAACTTAGATCTTACCAGCTAAAGATGTTTTATATACCTACTAGGTAAAACTAATAAGCCGAATCAAATCAACGCTTTGGGCTCTTTGGCAATTTGGCAATGAAAACATTTGGTTAGCCTAAATTTCTACACTGTTCAACCTTTTCACACTGTTGAAATCTTGAAAGCTGAATCAGTTGTAAGAAGTAGCGAAATTATAAAAAAAAACTGCAAATAGTATTTAAGTAGCTACTTAAAAAAACTGACGAGGTTCTGACACATTTTGCACAAATCACGCTTGAAAAAGATATTGGACATGATCGAAAATATTGTCTTAGTAGGTATCCGAATCAATAAAACTTTAGTAATTAAAACAAAAGTATGAAAAAAAAAATTATCCTGCTAAGCAAGAAGTTTATGAATGGTTTCAAGGCCTGGCAAGTTCTTCGAACATAGCGAAGCTATTTACGGAAATACAAGGCTTCAATGAACGAATCCCAAACAAATTTAATAAAAACAGCATTATACGGCAGATAAACAAAAACAGCCTTCCCGACCTTCCCCAAATCCATTTCAAGCGATAACCACCTTTTTAAGGGGAATCCGTAATAGAAAATCGGCGACTACCGTCCTATGTCACGAAACTAATCTCGGGGGAAAGGCCAATTTCCGCGGTGACATCTATTCGATGGAAGATGGAGCGGTTATCTTTAAATAAAGGTTTCGTACCTCTGTAGTTAAGAAACACAGGAAACACTACAGACAGAGGTACGAAACCTATTGTTTGGTTAAGTGTTATTATGTAGGCGGCGTGTTAGTGGTGACGAAATATATTATTGGTTATTACCGTGCTTGCCCTAATAACATATTACCACTACCTTTTATTAATATTAAATTAGAGTACATAATTTAAACAGAAATCAAAAAATTTCCGCTGAGTTAGTATCAAATATTTATGGAAATAAATCATTAGATTAACAGATTGTATAAGATAGGTACTTTATGGTGTTGTCTATGATAATTGCAATAAAACAATAGTGTGAAATATGGACATTATTTATTTGTTATCTCGCTACATTACGAGTAGGTACATGTCACTTTCTAACAACGAGTAAAACAATGTCAAAACTTTGGCAATTTTTGGGGTGAGATCGACGTGATTAGTATAACGAAAACGAACTTAATACTAGTAGTTAGTGCTTTTAGATCGTTAAAAACACAGTCTTTTTGTTCGCATATGACAATTTCTTAAAATACCAATTTGTTAAAAATAACTACTTATTAAACTGGCAATCTCTCAACACTGCAACTTCTCAAAACTTCTGTAATTAAGAGTTAATAAAAAAATAATAGTTTTAGCCGGAATCCTCTGTATTTACTTTAGGCACTGTACCATATTGGAACAATTAGGGAAAGGTGCAGACAGTAAGATCTTGGTCCCAGACCAAGCCACCAGGGCAGTTGAACTTCACGGCTGAAAAAGACCCCTCCACGTTTTTCACGCACATGTAGAATGATGTCTTGTCTTCAGGGTTACGAGCAAATCCTTCCGATGTACAAACGCCATCAGTTTCTGCGGAATTGTCCGGTGCTAAAAATAATAAAAACCTTTAATTGAATTGCTGAAAATTGCTTTGATATAAAAATCTAATGGCAAATAAATAGTAAATGCCAATTAGTTTTGCTTTTGAATTCGTTTGCTTTGATTTGTATGTTAGCATATCAACTCTTATGAGCAGTGAAAGTGAACAAAATACAAACCAAACCTACTCGTATTACGAAATAAAAAATATTAAATAGGGAAAAACTGCATAATGACTTTAATGTTCAGTTGTCTTGCAACCCTTACTATCGTCTGAGCGAAAATATTAAAATGGTTATGATGATAAGCAGTGGCGGACTTACACATTTGCCGCCCGTAGGCTATTCAACATTTTGCCGCCCCTACGACCTAAACAATTCGATACACTAGCCCCGTCCCCCGTCCCTGCTCACAATAATACTTTCGTTCAGAAATCATGTCCGAAATTAAAAAAACTTGCCCCAGAATTTGCCGCCCCTGAAATCTGCCGCCCTAGGCTCCAACCTACTCAGCCTGCTGGTAAATCCACCACTGATGATAAGAATAGAAGCAATGCGTAGTCAAGTGGTTGAATAGGTTAACAGACAAGAATAAGGACTTCAAAAATTGTACCTGGTGAAGAAGGTCCCACACTCGAGCTAGGAGCAGCAGTAGTCGTATCCGTAGAAGTAGACACGTCTCTTCCAACAGCTCTGTTAACAGCCTTCAGTAAAGGAAAGACTCCACCACCGCAGGTTCCGTGGAAATCATCAGTTTCGATACTCCAGACCATGATGCCTGCCACGCCATGGTCCATAGCGTACTGGACTTTCTTAACGATGGAGTCAGCGTTATCGTAGGACACCCAGTTTTGGCCGCTGTAAGCGTAAGGGACTTTGGCGCTTTCGTCGTATTTCTGGACCCAGGATTCTGTTTGGAGCTTAGTGCAGAACTGGAAAGATGAGTTTTAATTATGTATTTGGTAGAGGATTTCTAAGTAATTGAATGCGGTTAGTTACACCAACTTGTATTTGTGTTTGACAGAGTTTTTGAATATTAATAATGTGCTGCAAAATCTAAGTAATATTTTCATCTATGAATAATGACATTGGATTATTTAATAGTCCGAGATTAATCAGTAACTTAAACAAAAGCTTGGTATTTTGAAATGATTTTGAGATTTTCACTGTATCTGGTGATGTTATGCATAAGAAACACATAAGCAACATAATTATTTGCTTATGTGTTTCAATACTATTTCTAGACAAGACAAATTCAAGACCTACGTCTTAATAATGTAGTAATTTATCTCCAAAAATTCCACTTAGCATACTTTGCATTGTTTCTCTTACAAACTTCTAATTACTGTACCCAACGACTCCATTCACGAACTAAAAATGCGGGCACAAAGGCGCCAACAAAACCGAGCAGTGTCCTACCCTCAAAAGGACGCAAAATTTAATTTAAGACATCTGGAAGCTCTCAAGTTGCAGGCGAAGTTCCGAACTCTGGTGTCGGTTGTTGTAACGGATAACTTAAATATAACTGTAGGTGTTGAGAACTTTCGTCTTTGTTCAATAAGAGTGGAAATTTGGAGAGAGTTACATGTGTTTGCAAAGTTTGTGAGAATTATTTATCAAGGAATGTTGGAAGTGAGTACATTACTTTGCTCATTGCGAACTGGGTTATTTAAGTTACATACTTATAATTTTGTGAATTAAAAAATTGATTGTCTGTAAAGCCGGTTTACGGACGACAGTTTATCGTGACAACATCATAACAAAGCATTGATGAAATGATTGCATACTTTTCTCGCTCCGCTCGTGACGTCACAATGAGCGTAACGGGACTTTTTCGTGCTTGCGGCCGCCGTCTATCGATTTATTAGACGTTGTCATGTCAAAACAGGTCATGTATTACAGTAGCTCGCGCTAGGAGCTAAACGAATGCTATTTAAAATCCTCTCAGTCATAGAAGCTGTTATTTTATTTGAAAACAGGTTTTCGAGGCATGCTTTATCAAAATCAGTTCAGCCGTTTCAACATTGAAGGTTTTTTTGACTGTTATCATAGTAAAATAACTTACCTCATTATATCCAATGACTCCGTTAGTAGCGGTGTACGGTCCCGCGAGGCCGGCGCCTGATGATGGAGCGCGCACGGCGGGGTTGCTTGGATTGCTTAGAGTAAAGGTTCTTCCGTAGAACGGAACGCCGATCACCAACTTCTCAATCGGCGCACCTGTAGGTACGTAAAAAATTAAACCATCCTAAACACAAGCTGCGCTCCACGGTTTCACAAGCTAACCTACAGGAATTGTTGATTTTTTCGGAATTAATGCCTAGGTATGTGCTAATCATGCCTCCATAGCTCCATACCAAATACATTAAAATAAACAAACTTTACATTTATTATGTTGCTATGAAGTTGGATAGTATGATAGTAGGATTCTTTGTCATAGAATTGTACAAACTTAACTTCAATCGCCCTCCAACCGTTCCAGGTTGCCTATCAACGCAAGCCTATCTTTGAATAAAAAAAAAAAAAAAAAGGTTAGAACAGATTATTTATTCTCCATGGGTTCAGTTATTTATTATTAATTTGTAGGTATGAGAAAAAGCTAGAAAAACTAATATTTACAGACAAACTTAGTACAGAGATGAGAAGTAAAAAATTGAAAACCTTTGTTATAATGAACACGGAAATACTTGGGTAAAAATTAAGTTTTTTAGGTACTACAACTTCATTTTCAGGTGAATGTCAAAATCACGTTAGTTTCCATAGTAAATAGAAAACCTACCTTGATCCAGCCAATATTGCAAAGCAACGTCTAAGGTGTATAAGTCGTCTTTCTTCGCGTCTTCGTCGCCTTCCCCACTGTGCAGGGGGGCGTTGTGCCCCGTCACCGGGTCCCACGCGCCGTACATATCGTACGTCATTACGTTTATTAGGTCTAGATATCTGGGAAATTGGATATTAAGTATAAGCGTGAAAGTTGGTTTTTTATCCCTTTGTTTGATCTGCTTTCTACAACTGAATAGATTTTTAGACATGAAATTATTTTAAGAGTTGTGTCATAATGGCTAAGGGTACCTAAACAAATATGTAGGTACTTATATTTTATACTGGAAAATACGGAGTAATTATTGCAATAATTATGAACAAAACCGTTTATATCCGCTAGTTGTGAAAAGTGGAATAAAAGTTTATCACTTCATCCTTACCAGGCTTACCTGCACCATTTTCATCCTTATTGATTCAAAAGAGTAGGTTGGTCCAGTTTGCGGTGGGTTTTTTTTTTGTCGACTAAACTGAAGAATTGAAAAAGAGTTGAGAACTCTGTTATGCTAACATCCTATGAGCAAATTACCTCGAAATAGCCGGAATATCATAAGACAGCGACGCCATATCCCTAACAGAAGACACCGCCGCGCTCAAAAACAGTCCGTGCTTGTCAAACTCCTCTCTCAGTTCTCTCAACAGTTCTGTGTAGTTGTCAATATCTGCTTGACCGTTGACGGTGTTTCGGCGGTTGGGGTACTCCCAATCGACGTCGAGGCCATCGAAGCCGTGGTCTTGCACCATTTTGAGTGCGCTGGTGATGAAGTTCTTGCGGAGAGCGGCGCTTGCAGCTATCTGTAGAAATTGCATGGTTTAATCATTTATGTAGACCAACCAGATTATTACATATAAGCTGGTTGCTGGGTAGTAATAAACAGCAACTTCTTACAGTGCCCGGCGATAAATATTGCACATCGACCTTTGGAAAGAGACAATCGGCTAATTTCGGCTTCGTAGAGCATTATCTCTGTCGCACACTACCCCTAATAGATACTGGACTGCTTGTATTTCGTGCGACAGAGATAACGCTCCACGAAGTCTCTTGTTTCTTCCAAAGGTCGATGTGCAATATTTATCACCGGGTAGGGTACTGTAGCTATTGTTCTTATTCTTTGAAAAATTGGCAGATGATAAAGCTGACTAATAATTTTACTTTCTACGACTTTCTTCCGTGTGCTGTCTTTTACTTGGTTCTAAAATATGATCAGACGGGCAACAAAAGATCAGCCATAGCCACCGCGTCGTGCAAGTTTAAACCACCTTAAAATTCCTGCGGTTTCATACAAAATGGTGGGTAGTTTAAGAAAACAGCAAAACAAAGTAAACATACAACTGAGAATTTCGCCGATCCCAAGTTCCACCCGCCAACAGCCAGAAGAGTTTTCAACTGGGTGTTTTTCTGTTTGAGCGCGTTGAATGCTCCAAAGTTGTCTGCAAGTTTCAGTAAAATGTTATTGCAATGTTAACAAGATAAAGTTGGATCTGAAAAAATAGTGAAATATACATTTTAAGAAGTTAAAAGGGTAGTTTACTGTTGTCAGCGCTGCGGAGGCGCTTCGGATTTTGTGAAAATGGTACAGTTCTTTCAAGTTTATTTTACCGCTAGTTGACCGAGCGAACCAAAACGTCTCTAAGTATAATGGGATATATTTATGTTTTTTTTTAAATTAATAGACTGTTAAGATGACTGGCTGCGTCTGACCTCCATCACGTCTGATGGTAAGCAATAATGTGGTGGAACACATTTGCCTAGAAGAGATCTGAAAGACACCAAAATTATTTTTTGCAGTGTTTTATTTTCTCCGACGATAATGTGAACACGGTTGATCTAATCATCATGAAATTTCGCATACACGTTGTCAGGAAAACAAAAAAAGAGATAGGCTAGATTACAACATCCTTATCACCGTTTTTCACCACGCGGGTGTAAGCCACGCGAGATACCATCTAAGACATTTATACCTGGGTACAGCTACTTAAAATAAAAATAAAACTCACTTCGTCCCCAGTTATCAGGCAAGTCGAGCCAGGGGTCTAGCGCCACCACCGTCCCCTGGTCGTTCAGCCCCACGAACGTGTACACGGCGTGCGTGCACAGACTCGGGTCGATGTGAGCCACGTCGAACTTGCCGAGCCCCGCGCGATACGTCGCCCAAGTACCGTAGTAGCATACCACGTATTCTAGGAAATCGTAGAAGAAATATAGCTTATTTAATTTTATTAACATGGGACTACTCAGGTAAAATTGAGTCACTCCTTCACTCCGTGAAAAGATCACCGGATGTGGTCGAAAGTAATCGATTTAATATAACTTGATTTAGTCACGTGTTAAGTAAGTTAATTACAAAACATGCCAAAATTGCTTTATATAGTTTTCATGTTTTCATGGTAAAAAAATGACTTAACGTACGTTGAACATTTAATTAAGGCACGCATATCATATAGATGCGAAAAAAAAAATTGAGCTAAAAATTTGTCTGTGAAAAAAGTTTAGCAATCTCACTTTTTACTACATCATCATTTTATTTGATTCTAGCTTTTTAAAGGACGTCCTTCAAAGGATTCTAGCTAAGAAAACAATTAGTACTTACGTAATAGAGTAAAAACTTTAAAAGTAAATAGAGTTCATAAAAAGCTTAAACAAAGAAAACAAAAAATACTCACTTTCTGCAGCCACATTACTAGAAGAAACACTCAAACCTACCAGCAGTCCAACCGCCACACTTACAAGACTAAACTTAGCCATATTTTATCGACGGCTCTTTCTATTAAGCGCACACAAGGCCTCCGATAGTCTTTTATAGATTTTGTAAAAGTAGGTACTTGTCTTTATCTAAAGTGCTTGATTTGCAGTTAAAGTGCGAGCGGAAATTTGAAAGACACGACAATATCTTTATGTAAACAAGCCGATAGATTTAAGCCGGTATCTTTATTGTCTTCGATAGTTTTCGATTGCGGTGACTACTGCATTCTAGAATAGACTATTTAAGTTGACAGACTAAACTTAGTCTGTGGAATATTCAGAAAGTCAGAAAAAAGGAGAAGAAGAGGAAAAAGAAGTTAAGAAAAGTACATAAACGATAGTATGAAGTAACTAACATATAATATTTTGACCGGCATAATGCTGAGTTAAGACTGGTTTATGCCAAAAATTGTTTCCTCTTTTTATCTTATGTTTCATATTTTCAAGTAATTGTGTTTTACGTATTTTTGCTGTAAATAAACATAATATAATTATGTCTATTGTCTATATAATTAGTACAGTAGGATTACAATTCCTACACTTAATAATTAAAACTGGCCGGATTGTTTTTACATTCTTGTAATATTAGAAATTGTTTAACTTCAAACGTACAAACGTAACGAAACAAAAGCTGCTTAATTAACTAAAGTATTACCTACACTTTAGTCAAAATTGCAAAAGACTTAGAGTTTTGTCCAAAATTAAAAGGATTTCCCAGAATTTCCCCCTGAGAAAATCCCCGAGATTTTAGGAAAAATGGACGGCACTTAATCTCCTGTTAAAATTTAACTCATTTCTGGATAAATTTAATTCGCAACTTGTAATTCAAAACATAACTGAAACTATAGCTGACAAGATCACGTCTTTCAATGTTTCGAACAAATTAAACTTAACTAAAGTATAGAGGTAGATAATAAATTAATATACTTACTATTAATGTGTCTTAATTACTAAGCGGTGTAATTACGATACTCATAATTACTTACATTGTTTATATTTTCAAATTGTTATTTGAGTGTTTGTTATCAATTTTATTGATGTTTCTAAATGCGTGGCACTCAATGTAATATGATTTTGCATAGCTACAATCTGGGTGTCTTTAAGTCGCGAGTGACTCCATCGTAGACCGCATCGTTGCTTACCATCAGGCGAGATGGCGGTCAAACGCAAGCAAAAAAACAACAATAAAAAAAATTGTCTGCGTCGTTCTCTTGCTTCTGACAAGACCAAGTACCTAGGGTTCATACCAGCTTCACACGTATTCTACTAGTCTAGACAAGAGTGTGCTGTGCCAAGGCAGCCAAATTTTTAGGACAGCTTTTTTCCTCTCCCCCATACGAACAATCCTCTGCTACGGGATGAAATAGGATTACCAACTACATCTCATTCTCCGTAACCTGGACCTGTAGTAGTGTAGACCTGTTTTAGGCAAACGTGACGTTTAACATCAGGCGAGCGATTTGCTCGTCTCGTCACTCAATTACATAAAAAAAAAATTACTTAATCTTTTCGTGAGGGGTAAGTATAGGTAGACCATCGACATTGAAAATAATCTATAGGCAATCTATGTGTAATGCCAATATTGATAAGCTAACACTATCGTTCGATAAAATCAATGTTTAATTAATGATAATAAATCTATAAGGACATAGAAATTAACTGATTGTGTAAGAATTTCTTAGAATTATGGAAATCGAGTTGATTGACAAGAAATAATAATTATTGTTATCAGTCATATTAGTATTATCAGTAAGGTTGTTTACTACTTTATATGTATGTACCTCAGATATTTAATGTGGTATGTATCTAAACCAATATTAGGTTGATCGTATTGCTACGAATTATATAATTTTTAACACTGAGTAAGTATAAAGATAAGAAAAAGGAACAATAGCCAACCAACGACCATGAACCACCATGATCATTTTTTTTTTTTTGTTTACCCAGTGGAAATCCTTTATGGATACCACGCCCGCCCCGGGGGAGGCAGGGTGGTTATGTGGGAGTCTCCGCCCTGCGGCGGCATACCCAGTAAAACCACTGGGGTGTTCGGCATCCGCCTGAGATGGGGCAAGGTGGGGTCGCGTTAGCAATCGCCACCTCGCCCCGGCGACCACCATGACCAAGACCAACCATGACGAACCAAGACGGACCAAGACCAAAAGGACAGACGGAAACCAAGATCTGTGACTAAAGCCAAGACCCATTTTGAGTCGCTGCGCAAGGTAGTAACTCTTAAACTCACTTCCAAAAATGTTGCGATTTTTCATCCAAAAATAAAAGTCTCCCTTCCCCATAACTCATGAGTTCCAGCAATCATCCAGCATTTTAAATCACTACAGAATCATTTAAAACCCGAAAACTTCCTATTTCATCCGAAAGCGAGGCGGGCATATATTTCAAGAAGCTCTTAGGCACGCAAAAACTCCCAACTACATTTTTAAATTCTCATTATTTCAACTTGAAGCACATTTAGCGTTCGCCGAAAATCCAAAACTTCCCGCCCGTGTTTACATCGCGGAATTGATTAATAAAATCCAAACGAGGCGATTCTCGGGAGAAAATTGAATTTTTTAAACCCCATACGCGGGCTTTTACGCCGGACTATAGACTAGTTTTATTCGGGGAAACATTGTGGTAATAATTTAGCGGGCGACGGGCGCATGTTCAAATAAAAGTCGGAAAAATGTCTCTGGCATCCATGCGCTTTTCGGGCCTACGTCAGAGCTTTGCGTACTCGTACTAGATATGTTATACAGGGTTATTCATAAAGGGTATGCTAAGCCGAAAAAGGCTCATAGTACTCATCATTGTGAACAACTTTTACTATGGAAAAAAAATCAGCTGTTCCATACATTTTGTGAAGTGTCATTGACATTTTTCTATGGAACAACTGATTTTTTTTCGAGAATTCTGGTTTGGTCCCATAGTAAAAGTTGTTCATAATGATGAGTACTATAAACCCTTTTCGGCTTAGCATACCCTTTATGAATAACCCTGCAAGGTACGTATAAGTAAACACGTTGCGCTAGCTCCACATTGCGTTGCGAAACGCGTAGTTTTTTCATCTAGGACGTTTTGCGGCAAAGGCAAAATGGATTTCGTGTGGATTTCAAAAGTTCTTTGTTGGATATTGACTTTGAAGAGTTTTGCCCGTTTTTTCATTGGGAATAGAGGCGGCTGCGACTCTCGTCTTTTTGCAGCGTTTCCTCGTCCATTGATGAAAAGCAAATGTTTTTCTACGTCTTCTTTTGAGTGGAAAACTGGGGAGTTTGGAATAGGCGATTTGTGGAGGCGTTCGTCTGTGATTTTGAAACAATCATTTTTATTGTATTTTAAGATATAACTTAGCGTCAAAATACTGTTTTAAACGTCGTTTTAAATTGTATCTTTCGAACCCTCAAACTACTCATGCAATGTAATAATAGTAATGTGTAATGTGCAATCTCAGCATTAAAGGTTCTGGTCTCGACCAAACACCACCAGTGGTCAACTCCGAAGCACCATTGGTGCTAAATATCTATTATTAGAATTATCTGTTACTGCAAGAATAAGGCTGTTTATTTTAATATAGCAATCGCATGGTACACCTTGCTTAGACCACAAGCAATCGCAAACTATCTCAAAAACCTTCTGGCTGACTAAAAACAAAACTAAGTAAAACTCTAAAAGAACCATACTGTAGTATGCTCTGTAGGTATATATATATGCAATACTTACATTCAAGACAGACCAGAAAACCATACAAATCTTTACTTAGGCCAGCCAAGCTAGAACCTGTTCATACTTCATATGTTAAAAATACAGAGTAATACACTTTGTCGACTGTCAATAACATTTTTCTATGGCACAGCTGATTTTCTTCCTGATTTCAGGGCAGGTCCATAGTAAAAAATATTCCTATGAGCCCTTTTCAGCTTAACACAACCATTCCTTTTAACCTTGAATTTATTTATACATAACTTAAAGAGTTTCTTTATAATCCGACTCATAAAACCTGATAATGGTTTTCAGTTAGAGTGCAATATTTGCTTTCCAGAAATTGAAGTGCAGCAAAACACTCCAGTTGAACATTTACACGATTCCAACTGCATTAGTACTTGCAGAGTAATGTGTGGGAATTTCCTAGCTTACATAGCTAATTATAGAAACTATTTATCAAGAGACTACTTATCAAGAAAAACACTTTTCTTATCACTATGACTGCGGAAAACACACCTTGTGTTTTCCTTTGTGCGACGCGAATGCGGCTGCACACGCCAGGCGCGTAAAACATAACGCATTTGACTATAATATTAGCCGTACTTAGGGCATGTGATTATTAGCCGCAGTTAAAGTGTAAAGCATGTTTTGATATTTTACGAAAAAAGAGGGGTGTTTTGAGTTTGACCACTGTGTGTCAGACTGGCGATGGCGACGTAGCTTTTAAACGGGTAAAACGATTTGGATGCGGTTTTTATTTTAATGCAGGTTTTTGAGTGGTGGTTTGGTGGATGTTTATCAACTTATTAAAAAAACCTATTTTAAAACGGCTGCACTGCGTTTTAAAATAGGGTTTTTTTAATAAGTTAAGTATTTACTCGTATATAGTATCCCAGTAGTTTTTAACACGCTTTTATTAGCTTCACCTGTATGTTTGTATGTTTGTATGTTTGTATGTTTGTATGTTTGTATGTTTGTATGTTTGTATGTTTGTATGTAACCGACTCCTTTGAGCGCGTTTTTGACCCACTTTAAACGGTCAGATTTCTTTCAAACTTTGTAGATATATCGAGGACCGATGACAATACACTAAACAAATCGTGTTTTTTAGTTTTTTTAACTATTAATTTTTTTAACACGCTTTTAAAGTTTCTTTAACTTTTAATACCGTTTAACTTACAAATGGTAATTTCGTCATTCGTGTCAGAGAACAGAGTGGCGCAGTGGAAGCGTGCTGGGCTCATAACCCAGAGGTCCCTGGATCGAAACCACGCGCTAGAAATCTTTTTGCTCAATATTTTTTGTTACGCATCAATTTTATTTTATGAGGTCTGAGGATCGAAACCACGCGGCTACAAATCTTTTTGCTCAACATTTTTTGTTACGCATCAATTTTATTTTTAATTTGCTTGAGCAGACGGCCAAAATCGGATAACACCAACACATTTGTACATATTAAGGATGGTTAATAGTTAGCAAATCGAACTAAAAAGCGAAAAATAAATAATAGTTAAAAAAAAACTAAAAAAACACGCTTTTTATAAAAAACCGAACTAAAAAAATAGAAAATAAAATTTTATAAATTTAAATTAAGAATAGGGTTGAAAATTTCAATAAATATAAATTAATAATAGTGTAAATAAATAAATATATGTATTTTATTTTTAAAAAAGCGTGGGGTGCTTTCTAAGATATTATCAAAATGCTAATCACTCTACTCATGTCTGTCAATACAAAATGTATCTACAAAATATATAATATCTATTGACCCATGCACCCCACGCTTTTTAAAAATAAAATACATATATTTATTTATTTACACTATTCTTAATTTAAATTTATTGAAATTTTCAACCCTATTCTTAATTTAAATTTATAAAATTTTATTTTCTATTTTTTTAGTTCGGTTTTTTATAAAAAGCGTGTTTTTTTAGTTTTTTTTTAATTTATCGTATGGTACCTAGATATCATTTCTAGGGTATAGAAAAAGGTATCTATCTCAGCATATTTTTTTATTATTTTTTGACTAAATGTTGGTGTTGATGAGAATATGATTTTGACAACTGATGTTAAGCCTCTGAAGAGGCTTAATTTTTTTTTCACGCAAACAAGTCTGCGTATGATTACTAACTCGCCTATTTAAAAATAAAGCTATATTAAAGCATTTCTCATGTTACAACGACACACTTTTCTAATATTCACACTACAGCGTCGTTGTGAAAAATAAAAGTTAAATTTCCACGCTCTGGCAGATCGTGAAAAATCGTTAGATATTTCAAGCTTGCCGCACCACAATGTATGCTAACAAACTAAGCCCTACTATTGTTCCAGAATAATTTGTATCGAATCATTCTTGTCGTAACATACGTTGCCTATACAGGGTCATAAGGAAAGGGTACGCTAAGCCGAAAAGGGCTCATAGCACTAATTAGGATGAACAACTTTAAATATGGAACCAATCCGGAATTGTCGAATAAAAGCTGTTCCATACAAGATAGCTGTTCCAACATTTTGTCAGGTGTCATTGACATTTTTGTAAGGAACAGCTGATTTTTAATTTCGCAAATTCCGGATTGGTCCCAAAGTAAAACTACCAAAGTACCAAAGTAGTATAAGCCTTTTTCGGTTTAGCATACCCTTTCCTTGTAACCCAGTATTTTTTTTACAATGGAAAAGTCACTCAAGTTACCAAAAACCTGTCTATAAGCATATTTGTCTTAAAGCACTCGATTCAAAATAAAAATTCCATAAAATTCGAGTAACAATAGTAACACTGCGGCACATCGAAATTGTTTAGGGCTGGTCGATCGCTAACGAGTGGCATTCGAATTTATTCGTATACCTACTGTCCGTTTTTTTAACGATCCCCGTCAGAATTGGATCTTTTGTCGCTTGCCAGCCTGTCAGTCTCGCGGACTGATTCAAAGTTTCCAATTCGGTCAAGCGCTTGATTACCAAAATATGTAAACTAGCTGCGATCCGCGGTTTTATCAGCATTTTCCGGAAAAAAAATAGCCTGCATGTTAATCCAGCTAACTTTATACCAAATTTCATCTAAATCCGTTCAGCCGTTTTAGCGTGAAAGGGTAACAAACATTCTCACAAACTTTCGCGTTTATAATATTATGAGTAAGTATAGCTGCGATCCGGGCTATTCGATAGCCGTTAAATTTTCCTGGTTATAAAGTAGCCCTTAGGTTTATATATTGTGATTGAAGATATTGGAGTTTTCAGACCAATTAGTTAAACTATTATTTACAGTTGAATGAATTGAAAGATAATCATCTAAAAAGTTTAACTGATTGATCTGATGGTTGAACTAATTGGACTAGACCTTTTTATCTAGACTACTAGCAACTTTTATCCAAATCCGATAAGCCATTTTTGCGTGATTGAGCAAGAAACAAATATACAAACCTTCACGTTTATAATATCAGTATGATAGTAGATACAGTTTCAATCATGTTTTCGTCACGCTATTTTTCACTTTGCCATAGAACGGAAATGGAATTGACTAGGCTTTTTTATCTTTTTATTGCGCTATTTTTATATTTGCACGCGAATGTGTCGCGCAAAATAAGTATAATCAGTGGTGGCGTAGAAAGGCCCCCGCCTTTCTTTCCCTTTCGGGTTCCAAGCACCAAAGGGTGACATTGATAACTCACTCGCTTATACCCTTTAATTCTTCTGGAAATATTTCCAAAAATAGAAGAATTCCTTATCTTCACAGAAGAATTTGGCTAAGCGTATGCTGCGACACCGGACGCTAGTGACACAGGTTAACGCAGCGCGGGACAGCGCAGATTTTGTATTGCATAAACGTACTGAGAGCTGCGTCCATGCATTCACCACGCACAAGTACGACGCAGACATGTTTGTGTCTGTCCTGCTCTGCGCTCCATAGCTGTCTCGCTTGCTCTGCCCTGAAAAATCTGTTCAATGCTGCGTCACCTGCGTCTCAGAATACCTACGCTTAGCCAAAATGACGCTCTCCGTAGTCTGAGACTAAGAGTGACTTAGTTACAGGAGACAAAAAAAATAAGTACCCAATTAAAAGTTCAGCAATCAAATCATTCTCACCAATTAGGTATCTAAGCGCAAAATCATTGAAAACTTACTCAATTATTTTGGGCTGTTAATAGTCTTGAAAGGTCCGCAACTTATCAGTGACGCCTCCTGTGATAGAAATATTCGTAAGCGTCGGAGATCGCTTACCATCAAGCGGCCCGTTTGCTTGTTTGCACCTATTGCATTTTTTAATTAAGTGTATCTAATGGGTTGATTACACGTAACGAGTACAGTGGCGAGACATTAAATGGCACACTCGGCCGAGCAAACAAATCATGGTTCTAGACTCTAGAACCATGATTCTCTAGAATCTCAGGCAGTCTCTAGAATCTAGAGACTGCCTCGCCTCGTCGAACTGTTTATACAAACCGAGTACTCGGCCAACAGCACTGTCTCGCAACTGTACTCATTACATGTAATCAACCCGTAAGCCAAAGCTAAATAGGTACAATACAAATAAAAATCCTAACGTAATATTGTTACAATAATATTGTAAACGCTCGAGTTATCAGACATCCGCCGCGATAAACTACACTCGCTTCCTTTTTAACAGCCGAGTTAAATAAAATATTTTATGGACGCTAGAGATTATGTCTATGTTAATTCAAGGTTTGTTTATATTTTACTAGCTTTTGCATGTAAGTTTTGTCGTATGAACAATGTATTTTATGCCAGGGTACTCTTTTAGATTTGTATGGCGCTCAGGATTGTAAAAGATAGTTTTTCATAATTAAAAGTTTTAGGAAAGAAAGTTATGTCATTTTTTTAAAGGTAAGAGAGACAAGACGAGCAATACGAGAAAGTCGCTCACCTAATGGCGCAAAGGTAAGCGCCAAGCTAGACTATAACAGTTTGGTGCCACCTACAATACTCTGCGTATATGCTACTCTGTTTTATAATAAAAAGAAAAATAAAACACAAACTGTAGTCACTAAAATTATGCACCTCACATTCATTGACTCGCTTTGAATTTATGCCGCCCTTAGAACTTTGATATTTAATTTTATAAAACAGCATAGGTACCAAATACATTATATTACATGACTACCCTCACAAATGTCACTTTACATTCATAGACAAAAATAAAAATGTAGCTACAAAGCAGCTGCTATCAAAATTAAAATGAGCGCCTTTTTAACCGACTTCAAAAAAGAAGGAGGTTATCAATTCGTCTGTATGTTTTTTTTTTTTTTTTTTATGTTTGTTACCTCATAACTTTTGACTGGGTGAATCGATTTTGATGATTCTTTTTTTATTAGAAAGCTGACACTTCCCATTTGGCCCCATTTCAATTTAGTCCAGTTCTGATAATGGTATCCATGAGAAAACCATATAAGTCTTAAATTTGCATTAAGTACGTGCGCGACAAATAGATGAATAACTCAATAGTCGGTCTTTTGAAGTCGGTTTTTGTTTTTTGTTTTGTAAAAATAATGTTCTTGTTTCGAAACAGGAAAAAATAGAACAGACGTTTGCGATCCTGTATTTTAGTAGATATTCTATATCGGGAACAGCGCGCAGGCCAGCGATATGTAACAAGCTTATAGCTTTGTGATACAGAGTTGAGTTTCAATAGAGGTTCTCAACATTTCTATTTAAATAACATAAATAATTATAAAATTTTACGGTTTTTAACTATACTATCTAATTTTATTTAATTGTTATTAATCAAAAGTAAGTGAACTATAACTATTGTACAATCAATTGACTAAATTGAAAATTACAGTTATGTTAAGTAAAATGTAATGAAAGGTGTAAAATGTACTTAACTAAGTGAAACAAGAGGAAGAGACTGACTTCTAAGACACGGGTTTCCCACACCCAGTCTGGAAGTCAGTGATTATAAAAGTAATGTAGGTACTTACTTTTCTAAATAAAAAAATTATATTTTGAATTTTATTCAATTTGTTATTTATAGTGTTATTTTTAACACTTTAAAAATAAAATAAAATATTATAGATAAGTACGCATTTACAGGATGTTCGTATCTATTTTATTTTCATGTCACTCTCACAAACGATAATCTCTTTTGTGCTTACGATCACCATTGCAACTGACACGGTCAATCTTCGGGTCGGTGATTTTGAGTGGCATTTCCAAATGAGTGCTACCGTAGTTTGGAGGTTAAATTGTAGGCCCTATTTAATTGTCCTAAAACAATAATCGCTAAGCCATGGCTTGGCGAATGGCTTGGCGAATGGTATTTATGGCCGCCTAAAGGCCTTTTGGCGGCCATAAATACTCATACATCAGGGCTTGCGGATAATTCGTGGATGAAATTGGCACGAGACATGGAGAAATGGCACAAGAGAGAAGAGGCCTATACCCAGGCAGTACAGTACAGGTTAACGATGATGATGTTGAGGCCTAGCCACAAACTTACCCACTTTTAAACCACCATTTTTCGAATAAAATATCTACCCGTCTATTAAAATACAGCGCCATCTTAAAAAGGTTGAAAGCCACTGCATCAGTGAAGTGGCGCTCACATTGCAGTAGCAGTATGATATCTGCTTTTATATTGTGATCTCTTATTTATGTTGTTTTCTCTAATTTTACAGTAGATTTATGAACTTAATCTCAGTTGAAAGGATAAAAATATATATTTTAGACAATGAAATGGAATATTTGTTTGTGTTTGGTGTTGGTGTGTTTGAATACGTCATGGGCGATAAATGATAACTATAATTTTACTTATAGCAGTAAGTATTTTGGCATCTATTTTTTTTGCATCTAAGAAGGGTTTTTTTTTAATTAGACATTAAAAAAAAGTAATTTTCTGAGAAACATTTTTGATTTTTGTTGTTTTTTTACCCTGCGTCATATGACCGAAACGCAATCAATTTTGGATTTTAACATTATCTAACAAAATTATATTTTTAAAGTAAATTAGTCTTTATTAAGTTATTTGGAGTTGTCAGTTGGATATGAACTTACAATTTACCACGTCATCTCATGTATAATTCCCAGCTGATTCATAAATATTCATAAATAGTTCCCAGCTGACGTCAGCCATGGAGACCACCGTCATCTCATATACATAGCAATAGTTAGCAAAACACCACACCAACAACTTTGACAACTTTGTGAAAATTTTATGACAACTTTGCAAAAAGTTTATGACAACTCTGTGAAAACTTTATTACAACTTTTCGTGCCTTTTGATTCCAGTGGCATCTCGTTGCAAAGAATACATCGCCCGTCGCGGCTACAACTACGACACCTTCTACCACATCGACGAAGCCAACCTCCAGCACGCGACGCTGAAGCGAGACAACTCCGACATCACTTACTTCGAGATGCACATCGCCATACAGGCGGGCAGCAATGGACACATCTTACTCTCACCGGTCGCGAAACCTGGCTCTAGTGACTCTGTGTATGAAATTGGTAATGTGAAATCTATGTATTGTGTATTTGGTAGGTGTGGAAATGCTCCCCTCCGAATTGGGTTCCCGCCTTTCCGTGGCGGGGGGGATAAGTAGCCGGGCCGCCTTGCCCGGTGAAACTAAGAGGAACCCTAAAGGTGGAGGCTCGGGCCGGCGCCCTGGACATTCCGGGAAGCGGCGGCCTGGGCCTGGGCCCTCCCGTATACCTCTCCGTGGAGAGGGAACGTGGTAGGGCTCGGGGTCGTCTGCGGACGACGACGGGGGGCACATTGTGCCCTCCAGAGGGGTAGACTCGGCCGGAGTCCTGGATAGTCCGGGTAGCGGCGGTCGAGTCCCCGAGAGGAAGAGAGCGGGAGAGAGAGAGGGACCCTTTCTCTCACCCGCTCCGCAGAGAGAAGAGCGGACACGGGGGCGAGTCAGGCCAGTCGGGCCAGTAAGGCTCGCACTCCGTCTCCGCTAGGAGGGCCTGGAGTGGCGGGTGCGGGGACACCCGCTGCTTCGCATTGGGCCCTCCAGGGTGGTCGACGCGTCTGATGTTCCGACGCGTCGCCACGAAGTGGGAGGGGGTGGCCACCCCCTACCCGAGGTGGGTCTGCCTCACGGCGGACATAGGCTGGGCGGGGCTGCGGTGATTTAATGGGCCCGTGGCTCCGTCCATTGCCTGGAGGAACTTCCCAGGGTTTTTAGTGGGTATGCCGCCACTAGGGCGGAGACTCCCACATAACCACCCTGCCCTCCCCGGGGCGGGCGTGGTATCCATAAAGGATTTTTCCTGGGTCCCAAAAAAAAAAAAGGTTTTGAAATGCTGCAGATTGTTCTTTCATATGAAGAAATCTTTTTATATTTTTTCGGTTGATATTTCAATTGTTGTGCAACAATTTGAAAAGAGACGTGAACCACCTATATTTTATACTAGCTGCCCCCCGCAGTTTCTCCCGCAGTTTCTCCCTCGTTTTCCGGGATAAAAAGTAGCCTATGTGTTAATCCAGAGTCCAGACCATGAACAACCTTTATTCCAAATTTCATGTAAATCCGTTCAGCCGTTTTTGCGTGAAAGAGCAACAAACATACTCACAAACTTTCGCGTTTATAATATTATAAGGATCAGCAGCGCCCCAGAGTTTCACACACTATCTAACAGGATAAAAATCCAACAGGATAAATAAGATAAATAAATTCCGGAAATAATGGTTATTTTATTCGGAATAAAAATAAACTAAGTGTTATTATGGATAATAAGTTACCTGAGTATTAAACTTGATCCAAAGTTTAGCTATTTTTGCTTAATTGAGGAAAACACATACAAATATCAACATTTTACAATTATTTTACGGATTACATTTTTTTTGCTATTGAGTGAGACGAGACGAGCAATTCGCTCGTCTTATGACAGCTACTATGATTAGGGTAGTAGGGTTTGAATAGGTAACTTTTTTGGCAATAGGCATTTTTTGATAAAGCCCTCCCCTCCCCCCATTTTATTACCTTTTGATATACTTGGATCATGATTTTATTGTTGATGGTGTTTAAATCGCGATGTTTTCTTATTCGATAGTCGTCGGTGGTGGCGGAAACAAGTTCACGGAGCTGCGTCTGAATCTGAAGCGAAACGCAAGAAGTTCGGCCAAGACACCTAACATCTTGTCTACTATTGAGTTCACAGCATTTTATATCAAAATCTCTGACGGTAAGATCTACTGTTCTATTCACTGGCATAGCTAAAGTACATAAGTACCTAAATAGGGCCTATCCCTGGAGTTTTTTTATTGATGGGTTTGTGTTTAACCGCCAAAATTTAACTCAAATTAATTCAGTGAAATTACTAGGGTGAACCGATTAAATAGCTAATAACTCAGGATGACAAGCAGAATAGTACTGCTGCACTGTACCATTCTGCGCTTGTAATCGCATCGCGCAGGGTTCTGCATTGCTGAAGTTCAAGATCTGGTGCGGGATCACGAGATCTGGAACTTGTACGTTCTATGCTTGCACAGTGAGGTCTGTGCAAGCATTGAGCTTACCATCTAGCTATTTCATTCCCTCGTCACTTAATTTTATAAAAATAGCAAAATAATGCCAACTGCACTGTTTCGGTGTTACCGAAACCGATCGCGTGACAAACAAGGACTGCACGAAGCAAACAAGGCTCAACACACAAAACAGATAGGTACTGAAGTCAATCACATGTACTTCACTTTTCATACTTACGCTCGACGGTCGCGCTAGGTTTGTCAACTTTGGCTTATGCACAAAAACAATCGTGGTAGCGGCACTCGTATCTAGTTGTTAGGTTTATTTATGATGAAACAGGAAGAACGGAAATATAAACAAACAATAACTAAAATACGCTCTCGTACTAGTTCAAACCGGTTCGAAATATTGTGTCCGTAAGCGGTGCCTATGTGTGCGTTGCTTGAGGGCACTTTGTTTGTAGATTGACTTCTGCATCTATCTGTTTTGTGTTATAACCAACTAGCCTGGCTCTAGCATATCTTCTGTCGCAATCAGTCTACAACCAGCATTGCAACTGGTTTCTATAACCTTACAGAAGGTCTGGTCGAATTCGGCAAAGAAGGCGACCACTTACCCGTTCTGAGCTACTACGATGCGCACACGCTGCCCATCAAGTACTTCAGCTTCGCGTCGTGGGCCGGAGTCGAGGCCAAGTTCCTGTTCGACTGTCCTGCTAGTGATGATGATGGTGAGTGGTTGCTAGAAGAAAGAAGAAGTAAGAACTAAGAAGTTTGCTTACTGACTTTTGATACTGTGCCTAGTGTGGTGTGTGTTTAATGTAGCGTTGCAATAGCATTATAAGTAGTAGCTGTATTCAGAATTAAATACATTTCACTAAGTCTATCACCTTTATGGAGGTTTTTACAGCCGTTTCAATGTAAATAAATAACAAACCGATACATAGAGTCAAGTCAATTTACAATGTGATAGCAACTGACCGAAAGTTAATTTTAACCTTACTACTTAACCTCAAAACCCTGACACTAGTCCTAACCAACATTTCCTAGCTGATACCAACTTACTGATTACAGTTAAATTAATTAAGTTGTATAAATTAACCTAATTCTTAATTTCAGCAGCAACACCCGACTCCCAAGTAGTGGAGCCCAAGCTGTCCAACTCGGATGAGCTGAAGAGAAGCCTGCTGATGTCCAAGCTGCCTTCCATAGCGCCGAGCCCGATAGTACTGGTGCAGCTCAGCATCCGGCTGACGCATGTCAAGTATGATGCTCTGGATTCGAAGCTGAAGACAAGATTGGCTGTTGTCATGGTAAGAATTTGAATTTGTAGGCTTGAACCTCAGATCAAGTAGAAAGCAGATACAGTGCTGCCTTAGATCCAGATGAAGCCAAAAAAACTACCCTATTGCCCGTGCACGTATACTTCAAGCACACATTGACGCATAAAAACTAACCGAATCAATCGTCAATTCTTACGTCGTTTGCTCAGAGAAAACAACTGACGTAAGAATTGACGATCTAAGGCAGCACCATATCTCTATCTACCTATGTATCTGAGGCTTAAACTTCCATTATAATAGTACTAGCTGCGCCCCGCTGTTTCACCCGCCGTCTAAAACCTAACATGAGTTTTTCGGGATAAAAAGTAGCTTAAATTATGTGTCACGAGTAATCCAGACCATGAAACGCCTTCATTCCAAATTTGGTGTAAATTCATTACGCCGGTTCAGCGTTTAGTGGTAACAAACATTTCACTTTTAATTTCCACTTTTATATTATACTACCTGACCCGGCTAACGTTGTTTTGCCATATTAATTATTTCTAATGACTATTAAAAAATAGGGGTTGGTGATAGAAGGGTGAAAATTTAGGGTTGGATGTATTTTTTAATGCCACATTAGTGTCGAGTTTGAAGGGCGCAACGTAAAAATCTTAAATCTGCTAAAATACTTAAATTTAAATGACAGGTGTAAAAATTGCAAGTTCGAAGGCACCACCTAACTAATAAATTGAACGGAATTTAAATCGTTTTCGTTCAGCTAAGTTTAATTCACAGATAAATAAAGTTGTGAAAAAAGACCGGTTTCCGTTCTAGTTTCGTTCAAAATTCTTGATTATCGTTGGATTTCATCCACAGATAATCAAGAATTTTGCTGAACGAAATAGCGAATATTGCTAGCTCTTAACCGATTTTTCTATTTAATTTTATTTTCTGTAATTATCTTTCTTCATACATTAATGTTTTACTAGAAGTATTCGTGTGTTCCTGAATTAACTATGTTTACGTAATAAGTTAATTATCATGTAAAAATGTGTTCTCTGCTTGCACATGGTTCAATTTTTGTAAAATATCACTACGTAGGTACAAGAAATTGTTGGATTCATATAATAAATCTTGTCTAGTGAAGGCATTCTTTTCTGTAGTAGAAAAAGTTGATAAATATTTTTTGTTTTGGTTCACGACAAAAATTTATCAAATGGAATTACTCGATAAAAATGGTGGTTTTTGAATTTTGTAACCTGGCACTCGCTATATCGTATTTATCATTAAGATTGATTTCATTGTTTTGGAAATATAAATTGTATACAAATTAGAAGATAATTTAAGAATAGCTTTATTATTTATTAACCGCATCGTTGTTGTCCGTGTAAAGTAATTCAAAGATACCTACACAAAGCAAACTACGGTATCAAAGCAAGAAAGCTGATGGAGTAAAGAACTTGTAAAATAACTACGCATTCAAATAAAGGTAAGCTAATCCCATTAAAGAAGACTTAGCTCCTCGAAGTCCAGAAAATATTGAAGACTATATGTATCCCTTGGATTAACTTGCTCTATCAGAAAATAATATTAAACGAACCATAAAACCTTTCACATCAATGTTGTGATCTGTGTTAAACTCGTAAGATGTGATTATCTTTCACTGCTTCTAATGAATGTTTTCAATTTTATCGTACCTGCTAGCTAAATGTTATTTTTATTTTCAGTGCAATGAAAATAATAAGAAAACGAAATCCAGTTCAATGATGGTGTAAACAAGTTATGGCAAAGAAAGCGCAACAACATCGCTTAAATTAGTGTTTTATGTACAGAAAAGTTTATTTCGTTCTAAAAATACTAAAACAAACTATTGAAACAATTCTATTCTCAAGGAACTTCACATACAAGATAGACTTTCGTCGATTGTGCAAGTGCGAATACTGCAGTGCTGTGGGCATATCTCCAGGTACGAGAATTCGATGGAGAGGCTCGTAGTGCAGTACCGTGTTAAAGGCAAGCACAGTCCCGATCTGGTCACCAACTCGATGGACCAATCTCATAAAAAATGCCACACAGGCCACCGTGCTTCAGTGTGTTTGGGATGCAATCAACCGCCAGGAATGCAGAAGCATTCCAAGACGGACTATCGATGACAGTGAGGAGCCTCCTAGTAATATTACAACCAAGACCTTGACCAGTCTACCAAAAGTGAACGACTAATAAGATAAGAAGATTAAAACTAAGATTTAAAAAGTTGTTATTTTTTGTACACATTTATACACATTTATTTTAATAAAATTCACAGTAAATTACATTTGCAGGAAATATTTATAAACTGTAGTTTGTAGTGTATTATTCTGTTTCCCTGTAGCAATTATAAGCGCTGGGTCTAAGGTACTAGACCTAGTGCTTTCTGAAATCCTTACCTAGGGTGTGTAAGTTAAAGATATAGGTTAATAATCCAGACAAGTTTATAGTTATTAAGGTTTTTATTTATTTTTTTATTCAGTCATAAATAGGCTTGCGCCGCCATCTCGCCTGATGGTAAGCAATGATGCGGTCTACGATGTACGGTTTTCAATAGAAACCCACTAAAAACACCAAAACGGCCGAGGTAGATACACTTTTCTATTAGGTACTGATGTTATTCAAAAAATAGTATGTACTTTGATCACATATAGCGCTGAACAGGAAAGACTATTGGGCAATTACAGGTTTTCATACATTTTTTGTTGTGCTTATCTTTGCAAAGAATTTGTTTTATAAGACTTGACCAGTCTAGTACCACGAATATTAATACTAAGATTTAAAAAGTTGTTGTTTTTTGTAATACACATTTATTTTAATAAAATTCACAGTAAATTACATTAGCAAGAAGTATTCATAAACTGTAGTTTGTAGTGTATTATTCTGTTTCCCTGTAGCAATTTAAAGCGCTGGGTCTAAGGTACTAGACCTAGTGCTTTCCGAAATCCTTACCTAGGGTAAGTTAAAGATATAGGTTAAAATTCCTGACAAGTTTAAAGTTATTAAGGTTTTTCAATAGAAACCCACTAAAAACACCAAAACGGCAGAGGTACACTTTTCTATTACCGATGTTATTCGAAAAATAGTATGTACTTTGATCACATGTAGCACCGAACAGGAAAGACTAATGGGCAATTACAGGTTTTCATACATTTTTCGTTGTGCTTAACTTTGCAAAGAATTTGTTTTGTAAGTAAAAACACTCAATTACTTGTTTTAAACTCACTTTGAAATTTAACTTTTTTAAGCAGGATTCAAAATGGTGCTTCCTAAGTTTGTTTAAAAATAAACCTAAAGCATTTTAAAATGACATAAAAACGTACCTTCAAACTACCGAATCAAGTTATAATTTCTAAATTGAGTAGTTTAAGTCGATTTCGTTCATTCGTTTCGTAAAATTGACTTTGACGTTTCTAAATTTCCTAAAGTGGTACCTTCAAACTTGCTTTAGGATATTTAGGAATTTTACGCGGTTTAGCTAATTTAGAAATTTTAAATGCGCCTTCAAACTCGGCACCATTAAACATAAAAAATTTAAAAATTTTGTCAAAAAAAAAATGTTAGGGGTGGACAACCCTTATCACTTAGGGACATGAAAAATAGATTGTAGCCGACTCTCAGACCTATTGAATATGCATATAAAATTTCATAAAAATCGGTCAAGCCGTTTCGGAGGAGTATGGTAACTAACATTGTGACACGAGAATTTTATATAAATAAGACTAGCGGCCCGTCCCGGCTTCGCACGGGGGTAGACATTCATTTTTTAAACATTTTGGGATAAACGTAGAGTAAATGTGTCTTGATGATATTTGAGCACGCAATTCAATACCTATATTAAAAAAGTTTACATTGTCCAAAGCGCTAAGTACCTACCTATTCTAAAATTTTAATTTTTTTTTAACAAAAACAACAAAAAAAAAAATCGGTCCAGCCGTGACCAAGGGAAATAGGGATTCATTTTTATATAATTATAGCTGACCCGGCAAACGTTGTTTTGCCATAAAATAAAAATTATTTCTAGTGACTATTAAAAAATAGGGGTTGGTGATAGAAGGGTGAAAATTTAGGGTTGTATGTATTTTTTAATGCCACATAAGCAACAATATAGGAAAAAAAAATTGTCCAAAAAATAAAAATAAATGTTAGGGTGGACAACCCTTATCACTTAGGGGTATGAAAAATAGATGTTGGCCGATTCTCAGACCTACTCAATATGCTCACAAAATTTCATGAGAATCGGTCAAGCCGTTTCGGAGGAGTACGGGAACGAACATTGTGACACGAGAATTTTATCTCTATGATTATAATATTAGTGAGATGTTTATACAGGCGTGTAGTTGGCTAGTTTTGGTGTCTTAGTCTTTTTTAGTCGCCTCAAAGCTTTTGACATGGTATGGTAATGATAGCAAGGTACGAATGTAAGCAACTGACAAGAGGTCTAAAAATGAATGGATCAAAAGAATGCAGCGCCTAATTCGGGGTATCGGGGTTGCTGATGACGGTGACAATTCCAATAGGTCTTCGGAACCTGTTACGAGTATTATTCATGTAATATATTTTTAGAGTTGGAGAGACGACGGCATGGCATGGAGTCCGTCGAAGTTCAACGACATTACCAGCCTAAAGCTGCGTCAAGGACAAATATGGAGACCACTGTTCTTTGTATTCAAGTAAGTCTAATAGTACGTACGTTGGTTTTGTCACTGAGACACTCTAACCCGGAATTCGCGAAAAAAAATCAGCTGTTCCATAGAAAAATGTCAATGTCACTCGACAAAATGTATGGAATAGCCAATTATTTTTTCGTGAATTCCGGTTTAGTTACATAGTAAAAATTGTTCATGAAGACACTACATATTATGAGAGCTATTAGTATGTGGTCAAAGTTGGTAAACATTACGTGAATGACTGACCAAGCACGCCTCGCAAGGAATTCTTCTATCTTGCTCTGGCTACCAAATTTATCACAGACCAGAACGAGACAGACGAGTATCTTGCGAGGCATTCTCGGACAGTAAAGACCCTATACCAGGGATGGCAAACCAATAATACTGCCATTGATAGCACGCTACAAAATATTTCAGTCACGCCACCACCCAATTATCACTAGGCAAAATTAATTAACGGCACGTCTAAAGCCTAATTAAACATTGTCACGTTGATTCATAAACGTTCGCCACCCCTGCCCTAAGTATACCATGTTCTCACATGTTTCAGTTCAGAGAGCACAGAACCATTTGACGCCAGGAACCCAGACCTGATATCGCTGGTGTATAGCGGAGAGGCGACGTTCCACTTCCAAGATGAGGTCACCTCCTGGTGCATGGAGACTGAAGACACGAACAAGTGAGTCATACCTTACCTTAAGCAATAATGAAGAAATTAAATTGAACTAGTCCTAGCTAATAAATTATTTATTAATGCAAAAGTGTCTTAGGCTTTTGCACCTAAACTTCTCTACGGAGCATCATGAAATTTTGCATACACGTTTTCAGGGATACAGAAAAAGACATAAGCTACTTTTCATCATTGTTCATTACCGTCTTTCAACACCGCTTGGGAGAAACCACAGTTTATTTTAACATGTAGTTTGACTCAAGCTCATTACTTAAAAACCGGACAAGTGAGAAGGGTTCCGTACCATTATCTACTGTCTAACTATCACGGTTCATGAGATACAGCCTGGTTTCAGAGGGATAGACAGATGGACAGACGGACGGAAAGCGCAGTCTTAGTAATAGGGTCCCATTTTACCCTTTGGGTAAGGAACCCTAAAAATCATTGTGTTGTGCCTGGTCTCATGATACATACTACTATAACGCCAAATTTCCTTCTTTTCAGATGGCCTCACGACGAATACCTCTGCTCTTTAGTAATAGAGCCCTGGGAAGTCCACGAGAAGATTGCGATCGAAATTATGGACAAAAAGGATAATAAACTTGCAGTCGTATGTAAATTTTTGAACAGAATCTTTTAGAACGAATTGATTTATTAGTAAGTGGGCGTGTGGTGGGTAGACACCTAAAAGTTTTGGACCAAAACTCTCTCGGCATGTTGCTAATCATGTGAAGTGACTTTGACAGTTAAGGGGGCGTCGTTATTAAAGGTCTATTTATATAAGGTTTCTCCAGAATTTGCCAAAGAGCTTTGCGCGAAACGTTGCTATTTTTAGTTGGTAATATTTTTAATCGTATCAGTATAATAAATGTCAATGTTTGAATGTTCGTAAGTTTGAATTTTTGTTGCAAAAACTACTGATGGATTTGGTTTAAACTTGGTAGGAAGGTAGCTTTTACCCTCGATTAAGATACGAGTATGTAGGCTTACTTTCCATCCCAGAAAATGTGGCTGAAACTGCGGGTTGCAGCTAGTTTGATGATAATTTTGTTCTAGAACCAAATTTAAGATTTCGCGTTCGTTTAGATTATGATAGGTACGAAACCCACAAGCAAGAAACACGAGCAAGTTTTCATTTCATTGGCAGATTTATGTCAATTTTCAAAATTAAATGTCTTGTTCATAAACTCATAATAATATCATATTCTCTTAAGCGATTAGACTGCCTCTTGTCCCTTTCTCTTATGTATTTTACTATGTAAATGCGTGTGTGTCTGTGTTTTTTTGCGTGTCAAGAATTATTATAATTATTTTATTACTATTCGAGGGTGACATTGGCCCGACACACGGAAAAATGGCACAAGCGAGAGGAGGTCTATATCCAGCTGTGAGTCGATACAGGCTGACGATTGATGATGATGATTTGTTATATTACATCTTATTTATCTCATAGTGACGAGCCCAGTGCTGTGCCGCGCAGGGTCTTTAATTTTTAGAGTTCAAAATCAATTAATTGCAAAAAAAAACTATAGTACACGTATATACCTTATAATTCTTTCCCAGTTTGCAGACATAGACGCAATGATCGAAAGCGAATGGGAGGTGTCGTACACTCAGGCGGTGATCAAGCCATCTATTTGGGACATAATGTCTGATAACAGCGACGACGATAACGAGACACACCAGAGCGACAGATACGTGCTCAACATGCATTTGAAGAGGAGAGCTACTACTTACAATATTGTTTTCTATACTCCTCTTTTAGGTAAGATGCTTTTTCTTGTATAATCAACACGGGAATGCTCACGTAAAAATACTACGTTACACAAACGAATCACTTTAGTTAGTATTATAGTAGTTAGTACTTCTTCTTCTTTGGGTTCCGCTCCTATCGGAGATTGAACGATATTAGGGCAATCTTGACTCCAAAAACTATCACACCGCTCTCACGAAAGACTTAGGTACAGTATCAAATCTGATGTACCAATTGCTAAAGTAAACATAAATTGACAGCACTACTTACAATTATTGTTGCCATCTCACACACCAGATTAAAAAGAGACCAAATTAATTTAGTGCTATCATTACAGTTTAGTTTAGAAAGTGTTATACCAGAAGTACCTACATACATCTATACTTACGGTCTTTCCAAGAGTCTAGGATAAAAGGGCGAGAAACTTTCCATTTCTGTATTTTTAACCGACTTCAAAAAAGGAGGATCAATTCGACTGTATGTTTTTTTATGTTTGTTACCTCATAACTTTTGACTGGGTGAATCGATTTTGATGATTCTTTTTTTATTAGAAAGCTGACGCTTCCCGTGTGGTCCCATTTCAATTTAGTCCAGTTCTGATAATGGTATCCACGAGAAAACAATATAAGTCTTAAATTTGCATTAAGTACGTGCACGACAAATAGATGAATAACTCAATTTTGAAGTCGGTTTTTGTTTTTTTGTTTTGTAAAAATAATTATTTGCATTATTTTTGTTTCTTCTTTTCAGTGCTCATCGTATTTCTTCTGATGTCATTCTGGAGCGATCCTCTGCAGCTGTCTCGGGTGTGGATGTACACCGCTTGCGCCATCGTAATTAGCATGGGGTTGTGTAATATTGACTACTTAGTCCCTACACACACTATACCTTCCATACGTAAGTACAACAATGGTTCAAGCCTCAAGAACTCACAAAAACAACAAAACAAGATCAAGATCACAAGATTGGCCAACATGGCAAGATCACGTACTTTTTAACCGACTTCAAAAAAGGAGGAGGGTATCAATCCGACTGTATGTTTTTTTTTTTTTTTTTTGTGTTTGTTACCTCATAACTTTTGACTGGGTGAATCGATTTTGATGATTCTTTTTTTATTAGAAAGCTGACGCTTCCCATTTGGTCCCATTTCAATTTAGTCTAGTTCTGATAATGGTATCCATGAGAAAATAAGTCTTAGCATTAAGTACGTGCGCGACAAATAGATGAATAACTCAATAGTCGGTCTTTTGAAGTCGGTTTTTGTTTTCTGTTTTGTAAAAATAATGTTCTTGTTCTAATTTTAGTATTAGCAACGACAAACATCGTTCTGAAACTGTAAAGTGTCATCAGAACAAAATATGTAACGGATTGATTAGATGTAACGAGTACAGTGGCGAGACACTCAGCCGACCATACAAATCATGGTTCTAGCGACTGTCTCACCTCGTCAAACTGTTTACACAAAGAGTACTCGGCCGAGGGCACTGTCTCGCCACTGTACTCGTTACGTGTAATCAATCCATAAAAGTTTTTAACGAGCAAGTAAAGCTTATTCAAATTCTATTGTTTGCCAACGATAATTATAATATTTTTAACAATTTCACATCGTCTTTAATTTCTCAAATCTACCTAAAATTTTTACGTTTTCTTCTTTTTCAGTGGTTCTCTACATAACAGTGTTGGGCGGTGTCCTTCTGGCGATGCTGGTGCAAGTCTTATTAATGACGTCACTGACAGAGAAACTGTGCAAGACTTCCTTTATGCAGGGATTCCTTACCTTTTCTCTGCTAAGGATAGTTTATTGTATGCCTCCGATAAAAGTAAGTCCTTTTTTCTTTACTAGAATAAATACTGGGTTACAAGGAAAGGGTATGCTAAGGCGAAAAAAGTTTATTGTACTCATCATTATGAACAACTTTCACTATGGGACCAACCTGAAATTCGTGAAAAACAATCTTCTGTTCCATAGAAAAATGTCAATATACTGTACAACTGCTTATATTTATTTAGATACTAGCTGTCGCCCGTGATTTCGTCCACTTGGACTTTAGTTTATAAAATATAATATCTTTACCTTTTTATGGCCTAAGTACACCTAATTCGTTATAGTCCGATGTATGCTCTAGTTTATTTATACAGGGTTATAGCCGAAAAGGGCTCTTATAACTCATCATCATGAAATACTTTTACTATGAGGCCAACTAGAAATTCGCGAAAAAAAATCAGCTGTTCCATACATTTTGTCGAGTGTCATTGACATTTTTCTATGGAACAGCTGATTTTTTTTCGCGAATTTTGTTTTGGTCCCTTAGTAAAAGTTGTTCATAATGATGAGTACTATGAGCCCCTTTCGGCTTAGCAAACCCTTTACGAATAACCCTATTTACTAAGAAGAAAATTTAAGTTAATGCGACAACATTTACAAAAAACAACAAAATTAAGTGTTAATTGAAGTGCTGAGTGAACTGATTGCCGCATTCACTGAGACTTCTCGTAAGTAGTAAAGCGCAAACGAGCGAGCCCTTCCGAGAGCGTCTATTAGGCTGGGTACACAGTCCACACTGACCGAACATGTCTCGTGAGGCACGCTTCTTTTAGAAAACTACTGATGTTTGATAACAATTACTAAGTACATTGCATGTTCGCTAGGATAGACTGTTGGACTTAACATAATTTATGCCATCATTGTATACAGTTTTATGCAGTAGTTTTTTACTTTACTATACTTTATTTTACTTATATCTCACTCTGGCTGCTAATCTTACCACGATCCAGACAGATACAAACGTGACTCGCTAGGCATGCTCGGTCAGTACATGGCTTTAGGCACACTCTAGCCCACTTCACCCTCGATCGGAGTGAGAACATCCTCGGTCAGTACATGGCTTTAGGCACACTCTAGCCCACTTCGCCCTCGATCGGAGTGAGAACATCCTCGGTCAGTACATGGCTTTAGGCACACTCTAGCCCACTTCGCCCTCGATCGGAGTGAGAACATCCTCGGTCAGTACATGGCTTTAGGCACACTCTAGCCCACTTCGCCCTCGATCGGAGTGAGAACATCCTCGGTCAGTACATGGCTTTAGGCACACTCTAGCCCACTTCGCCCTCGATCGGAGTGAGAACATCCTCGGTCAGTACATGGCTTTAGGCACACTCTAGCCCACTTCGCCGTCGATCGGAGTGAGAACATCCTCGGTCAGTACATGGCTTTAGGCACACTCTAGCCCACTTCGCCGTCGATCGGAGTGAGAACATCCTCGGTCAGTACATGGCTTTAGGCACACTCTAGCCCACTTCCCACTTCGCCCTCGATCGGAGTGAGAACATCCTCGGTCAGTACATGGCTTTAGGCACACTCTAGCCCACTTCCCACTTCGCCCTCGATCGGAGTGAGAACATCCTCGGTCAGTACATGGCTTTAGGCACACTCTAGCCCACTTCCCACTTCGCCCTCGATCGGAGTGAGAACATCCTCGGTCAGTACATGGCTTTAGGCACACTCTAGCCCACTTCCCACTTCGCCCTCGATCGGAGTGAGAACATCCTTCTATCAATTATGCAACTACCAATGTTTGCTTTTTTTTTAATCTTTTATTTATTCAAGCAGGGTTTTAATTTTAATACAGTGACACCCTTGTAACTTATCATTACTTAATTAAATAAGTCTAGTTCTTTGAGAGCTTTAAGGTACAAGTCGTACAGCCCTCTAGCATCCTGTGACTCCGGTACAGCCAGTATGCTATTGCATTCTCCCACTTGCCACAAAACATGCTCGCTGCCGAAAAGTTGACGCCGCAATGCTTCGTTCCAGTCACAACCTATATTTGTTTGGGTGGAATATTGCAACTCAATTTTGAACCACTTCCCGAAACCCGATTGAGCTGAAATTTGGTAAACGTGTAACTCTGATAACAATGCAACAAAATTTAATTTTTAATTATAAATTTTTATTATCAACATATTACTTACCCACAGATATCCATAAGCGGAGGCTACTCTCGCCAAGAAGATGTAGATGAAGAGGTGTGCGCACCAGGTGGTTCCATAGAAGAGATGGACCAGGATGAGGCCACGTACGGGGACCGGCGGGAGCTGGCTGAGGTGATCGATAAGACTATGTTCGTGGTGTACTCCATCACTGTTGCTGTGATGCTGGCTGATCATTACTAACGTCGTTTATTTTTAGCGTCTCCACTGACCCCTAAAAACATGGAAATTTTTCATCGAATTTCTTAGAGAAAGTCGCTGAGAAAATAAAGTCTAAGTCTAGTCTTTCTTTATTTCTTTCTTGACAATTAAGTGGGGCAGTTTTTTTTTCTAAATGACTTTCTGGTGAATGGAGACGTTCATCGTCTCCATTCACGAGTCAATTTTAGTGTAAGCTCTTCCTCGAATGAGAGTTTAATTAAGAAGCAAATTTTCGAGTTAATTGATAATTGCTTGAAATAAAGATTGTATTTTTTTGTATTTGGTTTTCTTTATCGCCTGGACTTACGTACCTACCTACTTACTAGACGTACTTTTGTCATAATTAATTTAGTGTTAATATATCAGTAGTAGGTCACAACAAAAATAAAAAGTTACCTAACGACTAAAACAAACGTTCCAAAGTTACATTCATGGATGATTATTGATCAAGCACTTATTAAAATCAAAGCCTTGGGCTACGATTACAGGTACAAAAAAACTTTAAAGTGATCTAAAACTATAGGTAGTAGATAATTCGTCATCATCATCATCATCCACAGCCTTATCACTTCCACTGCTGGGTCCACACACTTCTCACTTCCACAGCCTCTCTCCTGTAGTGCCGTCTGTCTCGGCCACATTGAAGTGTGTGAAAATTGTAGCCTTACCTAAATCTATCTAAATAATTACCTAAGCATGTTGGTACCTACATTATCTAAGAAAACTCACATTTATCAAACTGAGTGATAAATTTAGCAGATCGTAGAAATACTGTTAATGGTTCACGGAAAAAGTTGCCAAGTAACGGTAAGTATAACCCTGTCAAAAGTTGTTTCCAGCATGTTTCCAAAACTCTGTAATGACGACCACCCCGCTTAAAAGCTTCAACTTTTACAAATGCTTGTTTTATTGTCGCTACTTTTTACGGAAGCGCCGTAGAAAAGTTCGGGGAGACAAATTTATCTTACGTGATGCGTTACACTTATTAACCCTGTGGGTCTAGCACAGGCCTCCGATTGGTTGTTTTTTGCCCGTTTTTATCGCATTGAGACAAAGCTAGGATATATTTGTCACTTTCTCGCGAAATAAATGCGGTGCAAATACAATTTGCAATTTGCAAGCTGAAGTGGCAATGGGCTGGCCATATCTGTAGAAGAACCGACAACCGTTGGGGTAGACGGGTTCTAGAGTGGAGACCACGGATCGGCAAACGTAGAGTAGGGCGCCCTGCGGCCAGGTGGAGCGACGACGTGCGTGAGGCTGCATGTGACGTGAAGTGGATGCGTGAGGCAGAAGATCGTGCCTCGTGGCTTTCTTTAGGAGAGGCCTTTGTCCAGCAGTGGACAAAAATTCGATTGGCTGATAATGATGATGATTAAATACAATCCGCGGCTGTACCTTCGAGGGGCCGTTGCGCTGGTCGCCCTCTAAAACTTAAGACCCAGCGCCATCTGCGCTAGCCACCGGTACACTGTAGAGGCCTCAGTGGCCAACAGCATTAGTCATTCACAAAAAAATTAACAAAAAATAATTATATAAATAAATTGTTCGCGACCGTGCTAGGGCCTACAGGAGTCGTAACGGAGCCTCCTTTAAGTGAATATTTCTTTTGAGGTTCTTCTGCAAGTAGGTAAATTACATGAAGCCATAACTCGAGTGAGTTGAATTTACTCCCAGCTACTTGGAGAGTAAAAAGTTAGTGCCAAAAATTAAATATTTCAGCAGGTTGTTTCTTCTGAAGAGTTGACATAACGCTGCGGTCTATTACATTTTTAGGGCGTACTTAAAACTTTCAAATGAAATATTTGACGTGTCTACAAAACCATGTCTGAGCTATTATTGATCTTGTTGTATAATTTCTCTGGGAGAACAGAAGTAACAGTTTTTTCCCTTGTTTTTCGCATTGCAGAATTTCACGAAAGTGAACCTTTTTGTAGAAAGAAATCACCGCAAAGGAAGTACCCAATTAGCCAAGTAAATAAACTATGCTTTGTTTGAGCCATGAAAAATATTAGGGCCGATTCTGTGTAATGAAGATTACAGGATGTCTTCTAATAATATTAAATACTAGTACCCAATTAACACTCCGGTGGAAGTTACAGCTTAGAGCTCTAATTTACACTGTTTTCGAACTAAGATGTAAGTACAGTACTTACTTACTTTGACACCATTATGGTACCGCAATACAAGGTTATAATTATAAGGAAAAAGTAGATTATATAGGTATGCCGAAAAGGGCTCATCATTACTCATCATTAAGAACAACTAAACTTAACATAAACTTATCATGAACAACTTAAACTGTGGGGCTATCCCGGAATTTGCAAAAAAATTGCTGTTTTATAGAAAAATGTCAATGATAAGTACTCGACAAAATATACGGAACAGCTACGTAATTTTTTTTTCGAGAATTCCGGGTTGGCCCCACAGTTCATTTAATTTTGTTCATAATGATATGAGCACTATGAGCCTTTTAGGCTTAGCATACCCTTTCCTTAAAACCCTGTATAAACCTCAAAGCTGTAATTAACTGTCATTTCTACCAGTGCGTTAGTTGAGTACTCAGCTAGCTGAAAACCTACAAATAAAAAGAATCTGTAACCTGCTACTTAAGTACCTACCCATTCAGTAAGTAGGTACTTAGCTATGGATAGGTTAGGTACTCTCCAAAATTCGCAATGCAAATTCTTAGCGGACATTTTAATAAAGAATATTGCACTCAGCCATAGCTCGAGAGATCTTAATAAAAATTTGATCCTTTTAAACAAAGCAATTCATATTCATGAATAAAAATATCTTCCGCGAGAGAATAAATTGCGGCTCCAGGCCTATTTTGGGGTTCTGGGTGTAATTTTATAAGAAAGTGTGCCTGATATTAAAGGAAGTGGTCTTATTTAAGGATTGTGAGATCATCTTCTTATAGATATATAAAAATGAATCGCTGTTCGTTTGTCTGGCTAAAACTCGAAAATGGTTGACTGATTTCGCTAATTTTGATCTTTAAATATTTGTGGAAGTTCAGGGAAAGTTTAATAGTAAAAAAAAACAGCAGGTGAAACCGCCGGGTGCAGCTAGTCGAAACTAGAATGAATCCCTTGGTGTTAATGTGAACGAATGGAACAATTTCGCTAATTCTTTTTTTGTGTTAATTATTGTCAGAAAGTATTTATGAAGAAAAAATTAAGGAAGTTGAGCTGTTTTTTTTTAAATTAACTATCCAATTCCATATTTATAGTTACGACAGGACAACGTCTGTCGGGCCAGCTAGTCTACTTATATAATATTAATAAGACCTGCCTTCCTAAGTGTTTATCTACGAGAAACTTATGGTGAAGAGCTCATTGGCTTTAATTTTATAAGCTTTTAAGCTTTGAGGAACTATATAGATCAATGCTTTTAAGTTTATTTTAAGTCCGTAATCAAATCTTGAACGTTAAATTTGACCCACTTTCCGGTTTCCGATTGAGCTGAAATTCGGAGTGCATACGAAAACCGGATGATACTGATAAACGAATCGTATTAGGTTAGGAATGAGAACTCTGTACTAAACCGACGCAACCTCACCGAGTTTTGGGTCGTTCTTTTTGTCTTGACGAATGCTTTTTATTCTTCTCGGACTATAAAAGAAAAATGATTTTCTAAATATATTTTTTTGAATACATACATACGTTACATACCTCCTCGTATATTATAAAAAAAAACATCTTATTTCCTTATTTTCTTTATCTTCAACCAATCCACAGTCTAAAGCTAACCATGATGATCATCAAAAGTATAGTCAATTTTCAGCTCAATGCGAATTTTTTAACCGTACCCCTTATTATTTTTTGGGCTATATTGACCGGGCTGTCACAGATTAGCCCATACTAAGCTAAGTCGTACTGAACTCGCACAAGCACCGATCCAGCAGACAGTGGAGTGTTATCGGACCGACCATCCCGCCCAGTTATTCCTTAAGAGCACTTGCCGCCGGACAGCTATCTGTGCTTCCGGTTGACTGGCCCGTCTCGATCGAAGCCAATTTGTTACTGCAGAATACAATCTGTGGAATGCAGCTTTTTTTTGTGAAGAATTCGAGCTTATTTCTCTTGGTAGAGGTATGGCGGTGGCAAACTAAGATAAGGTAAGGGTATACTGGGTATACCACTAATATTATTAATTTCAAAGTTTAGATGTTTGTTGCTAAGTCATGCAAAAACTGTTTAACGTGTTAGGATTAAATTTGTTCTGAAGGAAGTTTACCTATATCCTCCATAGGCTTAGTTTGTATCTCGAATATTACGAGTAGGTACATGTGAAACCGCAGGTTGCTAGTTCGATATATATTGCATTCTTGACCTTAACGGGCAGTGGAGTAACTTTAAAATTCGGAAGAGTAGCGCTGATCAATTTCTCGTCATTTTTAAGCCCCGATGCATAAAGGGGTGTTATTAGTCTAAATTGTACGAGTGTCTGTTAGTATGTTAGTGTTGCATATGCCTCCGGTTCTTCTTAATAGTGTTCCCCTGGAAAGGGTTGAACGGTTTAGGTACCTGGGGCATGTGGTCACTGCCGACCTCAAAGACGATGAAGACATTGAGAGGGAGCGGAGGTCACTGTCGGTTAGAGCAAACATGATAGCCCGCAGGTTTGCACGTTGTTCAGCGGAGGTCAAAGTAACGCTCTTTAGAGCGTTCTGTACATCCCTCTACACGTGCAGCCTGTGGGCTGACTACACTAAAAAGAGATACAGTGACCTCCGCGTTCTCTACAACAATGCGTTCAGGACGTTGTTGGGGCTGCCCCGATTCTGTAGCGCTTCGGGTATGTTCGCGGACGCCCACACTACCTGTTTTCATGCCACCATGAGGTTGCGGGCGGCGTCCTTGGTGCGCAGAGTGCGGGCCAGCTCGAACACCGTCCTGAGTATGATCGCGGCTAGGTTTGACTGTGCTTTCATCCGGCATTGTTGCCATAGACACCTATCGGTACCGATGCCGGAGCGAAAGTACTAGAATTAGCATTGTAATGACATTTCAGTTTTTGTTTTATTATTATTATTATTATTTTTGACATGATGGTTTTTAATTTTTAATTTAATTTTAATGTAATTTTGGTAGCAATGATAATGATAATAATGATAATGATTATAATAATTTGACTGTGTAATAATGTTAATTTGGTTTTGAGTTTTGTTTTTGATTATGGGTACATTTGACCTGAAATAAATTAATTTTGATTTTTGATTTGATTTAGTAGCGTCATAGCTCCCAAACTTCTGTAACGATTTTAATTTAGTTTTTGTGGCAGACGCTTTACCTCGATCGACAGTGTCCTTATGTAACAGTTTGAAAATTATTATTAGCTCTTCTTCAGTCGGGGTTTATCTTAATTTAATGCCTTGTGTTACTCTTTCTTAACAGGTGGGCGATAGTGGAATGACCAAACATTAATATATACACTAAAGTTAAAATAAAGTTCTCACTTTTTCCAGCTTACTGCCGCTGTCTTGCTCTGCTATCCGTTTCCGTCCCACATATAACATAGAGTACTTCATCAGGGCTATATCTTCCTGAGAGAAGCTATAGGTATATCTAGTGTCAAGCATGGGCTTTCTTTCAGTTTCCATATTATCTGAGATAGGTTTTTTATGACATTCTTTATAAAGGAATTATAGGAGATGGAGTTTATCTATCTAGGTATCAATCTTAGAAAAAAACGTTACCCACGTAATACTTTGTATTCAATAGCAATGTATGAAAAATCGTTTCGTTCGTAACTCCAATTGTACATGTGTTTTAAAGTGTTACTTATTGTTTGTTAAGTGTATATCTGCTGGAGATCTTCTTAAATAACTACTTAAATAATCAGTTCTAAAGGAAATCAAAAATAAAACTCATGAAATGATACTAAGTAAATTTATTTCATCATCTATTCTAAATACAAGGCAGGCGAACCCGCTACAGATCATATCGACAAAGGAAATACTCATTGCTATAAATAATTAAAAAAAAGATTAATACACATTTCAATAATATCAATAGTCTACAAAACTGGGAGTAAATGAGCATAAGTTGAGCAATACATGTGTATTGTCGAAATATTTAAATAATAAAAATGATATTAGAAATGGAGGGAACTAAGTAAGTACATCGATTAAAGCTTATTTTAACTTAAGTATTACCATAAACTTATACAAATGATTATGATTTACAGAAATATCTCACTAAGGCCCATGTTCCCCAAAATTTAACAAGGCGGTAAATTTTTTAACCCTCTCTCTTTGACATTTAACTTTTAGGATAGTCGTCAAAAACTTGGTTAAAATAATTGTCTTGTTAAGTTTCGGTGAACTTTGGTCTAAATAAGCCTATAAGAGGATGATTAAAATACTGTTATAAATACGACAAAATTGTATCTATCATTTGTTTTGCTTTTTGGATTGCGTTGTACAAAATATATTAGGAATCGAAATCTGATAAGTTTTGTCAGACGCCAATATTGCATTAATACATTCATTATTAACTATGAGAATAATTCTGAAACAGCTGAGTTTTAGACATTTTTGTCGAGTGTCAATGACTTTTTATGAAACGTCTGTGATTTTTAGTTGCGATTTTAGGGTTAATCCCATAGTGAAAGTTGTTCATGAATTTATTTATATTACAACCTACCCCATATCGGCTTAGCATAGCCGAACGTAACATGGCTGACCTTATTTTTGGAAGAAGACAATTTTGCCATAAATACCTACGTTCCACTCAATTTTTATTTCTGACATTGTATTAAAACACGGTATTAATAACTATAGGTACAATATTTCGTACAACGCAAAACTTTTCAGAGAAAATTATAATACCAGCTGCAAGTACTTATAAAATAGCAAATTATACCTATTAATACATGGAAGGTAGTACATATATTACAAAATTAAAACTGCTACTGCTTGTAAGAAGGCACGGGTGCTTTACAGGTCGAACTCCTGTATTAAGTTATGTACAGGATAATAATGAAAAGGTTTATAATAACAATTCTAATTATTCGACACCGGATCATAATTACTGAATAAGTCAAAGAATCGTGATTATTATAGCTGAGATAAATTTGAGAAATCAAACATTGATATTGTTTTTGTATTATAGAAATTACACATGACGATTTTGTATTGTCAATTTTTACACTAAATAAAAGGATTTGACGTCATTTTTTAATTCAAATTTCCAACATCTACATTTGAGAATTACATTTTAAGATTACTTATCGCAAGTACAAAGTAAAACTGGAATCAAATCCAATTTTCGAAACAAACGTTACAAGATGAAAGTTTGTAAATCAAAACTATTAAGTCCTTATGTATTTGGAGAATCGTTAAATAAATAAATGCAATATTATGCTTAGGATTAAGATACAAAATGCTCAAAGAATAGGAAAGCTTACTATTTCCAGGAACGTCTAAATGCATTATTTTTGCTATAAATATATATAGTTGAAAGTAAGGCTTGATTGTATTAGCCTTTGAATGTTCTGCAAAGTATAGTGCATTTTTATTATGGCTTTATTTCTAGTACGGAACATTGTCTCAACCATTCAGAAAAATAGAACATTATTTATTTATTGTCATGATGATTTGAAGTCAAGTGACCGCTGAACACCGGTCTTTACGAAAATCAACTCTTATAACCTCTAATCCAACCATTAAAACATTAATTTTAAACACTTAGTCATAGATTGCCACGAATTTATTAGATTTATTAAAATGAATAATGCATGCCAAATTTATTGCAAGATCTCATCGTAACCTAGAACGAATTTATTCAGTAATAATTACTTTTTAAGATAAATATATCTCACAATATCCAAACATCAACATCAATATATACACAGTATGAAAAGACCCTAAACAAGAAAATAGTTGTCAAATATCACCTTCTCTAGACTAAATATTAAAAAGGATTACAGTAAATGCACGAAAAATAGTTATACATAGTCTTATGAGTTTTATTAATCAACAGTATTCTAAATGAGCTAAAACAACTTTTGTGTGCAGATGTTTGTAGTGAATGTCTAAGAATAACAATGTCACTGAGTTTACTATTATATCATCCTCATATTATACGTAACTATCTCTTTGCTATCAATTTATAGTTTATACACATAACATCTGCACGCAAACCTATAATTATATGAGGTTATCAACAACCGGTATAGAAATAGAGCTAAATTTTCAAGTTTTGTACCAAGAGGACATTATTAACCACTAGTACTTGTAAATACGCTTTCATTGAATCCAATACTGACTAAAGCGGCTAAAAAGTTTGACTGCATTTAGATGCGAATCCTTGTCATTTTTAAAGCATTATTGAAAGTTTATGCTACCACCAACATAACAGCTTGGAGATAACAACGCTATTACCGATAGCGACGTAGTCAAAATATCTACAACTTTTTCTAGCCGTACATATAATAAAATTGGTGCCACAGTAAAGATGTCGCAGAACGATGGTGACTAATTATTGGTTAACATACAAGTCATCTAATAATATTTTACAGATCTATGTATGTTTTAAGAACATCTGATCTACGTCACAAAAACAGTTATCACCATTCACGTAACGCAATTTCTCACTTCATATCACAATTGATTAGAGTTCAACATAGTTGCATCTAAATGCTTTCTTTTAAATAAGTTTTAGGATTTTATTTTAAATATTGGGAATCTTTTAATTATTAGTAAGTAGTTTATTAATTTCTTGAGTTACAGAACTCAGAACGTTAATTTGTTTTATTGAATGTAATGTGTTTTTTATTTAAAACCTCAACAGTACCATAAAGAATATAGATACTTTTTCATAATTTACATCAATATTTTATTCATCTAAATAGTAAGTTCATTCTTATAATTATTTTAACATATTTACATACAATAACAGTTCTTTTAACGCGATCCAATAGATAATCTGATTTATAAAATAGAACTTTTAAAATACATAATTTACTGAATATTGAAGTAAAAATTTAAGCTTTTTGATTTAATATCGAAAATTTGTGTGCAGATTTTTAAGTGACAAAAATAACTCTTGACCCCATTGGTTTATTTTATACATGAATATCAGACATAGAATTTATATAACTTATTTTATAGTAGAATTCATTATACAACACCGGATAACAAGTGACTTAGTAGAGTTATTCATAAAAACGTTTTATAACAACGGTTTAATTACGAATATTTTTCATTTTGTTGTGTTGCGAGCATTTATCGCTTTCTTCCAAATATACACTTCTTCTACTATACTTCCGAAGTTTATTTTACACTTTCCTACCAATTCTTAAAAATAGATGCGCCCAACACATTTTATGTCAATTTTAACGTATATTTTCAACAACAAGAGTTAATTATTTATTTTATCAAAACATCTAGTGTAACAATATTTATATTTTCAATCTATAGACCGCTAAAACGTAGATTTAACTTCATCTACGGATAAAACGTTTAATATGCTGATCCTATCGCTTATAATCTGACATGTTTGTATTCAGGACGAACAATTTAGAACTTTATTGCGTTTACCTAAGACTACTTTTTCTATTACAACTAAGGTATCCAATGGTTTGAAGACTACAAAATTTGTATTTTCGTGCATTACGCTTAAGAAATATTTATTTGAAATATTGGCACGACGAGACAGGATTTTTATGCTAGATTTTATACAGTCCAAAATATTTAGGAAAACTGAATTGTTATTTCGTACATTCTAAAACTAAAAAGGTATAAGCGACGGATCAATCCCTACATTTATACATAGTTATCGCCCACCATCTTATAACGTTTCAGAGTCTTATAACAATGTGCTAAAGACAATATTTAAGCTACATATTATCAGATCAAATACATCTAAAATTCTATGAAGGCCTTTTATTATCTCTATCGACCTTCCGAAATAATAAGGAACATTAAAATAGTGTAAAAGTTGCTTTGAAAAATGCTTGGAAAATACTGTGATTGTAAAACTATACTTTAGTTACAAGAATATAGAGATCATTTTCATTTAAAATGGAATGTTGATATAGTATAAGCTCTCCGAATGTTTTTTGTACTACGATTGCAAAAGTTGGAAAATATAATAAACAAATCGGACCCGTAGAATGATAAGAAGCTGCAAATCATAGACATGCTGTATTTTTGATTAGGATAATACAAAATTTTTCAAAATTAAAGAAATTAATCTTTCTAATATTACTGGTTAAATAAAATTAACTAATAGTAAAGTAAAAGTAGTACTATGTTAATGACTATAAAATAAATTAAGTATAATTGCCATAAAAGTAGAATCCTGTTATGTGTTAAAGAAGTTAAGTTTCAAAGTTTAAAACGGAATCTCCATACTAAAGTGGTATTTGAAAACCAAGTCTTCAGTGACTTCAAGTAGTAGATTCAGCTCATATTTTATGAATTATCAACCTTCAAAAGCGTTGAAAGAAATTTTCAAAGATGTTTGATAAAATTGAGCAATATAATTTATTTGAGCGAAACCTAATACCAAAACTTGTGAAGCTAAAAAAATGTAGAAAAAGATCTCCGATACTTAATTGTTTCCACCTATTAGCGCAGCGACTCAAGATAGTTTTTTTGATATCAAAAATCGCGTCTTGCCAGTTACCAGCTTGGAGTTTGCACATTTTGGATTCCTTGTAAAATTACAACATTTTAAAATGCATGACTAATTATGCGATGCTAGAAAACTTGTTATGATTAGGAATTATTAGTAAAAAATTGGTAAGCCTCTCACCAAAACAAGCCTAAAGGTAGTCTTGCGTCTATTTTATAAATTGAATTTTCATACTTCTTTACAGGATGCTACTTTTAGAGATGCATAGCTGCTGTCGTCAATGGCGAAAAAGGGACAACGTTTTAAATTAAGTACAAAAAAATACTTCATAAGCTGCCTTTCGTGTTTAACTCAGGAATTGTTTTAAAATACGTAATTATTATTTTTCAGAGATATTGTTTTTAATAGGCTCAGGGTAAATGCATAAATTGCCGATCTCAAGAAACCAAGTGAAATTGTATAATAGAAGCAAAATATCTGAGTCGAGCATATTAAATTTCGGCAACCTAGTAGCTAACAATAAAAACTGAAAGTACTAGGCGCCCATAAAATATAATCAGAGGTTTGCAACACAAATTAAAATAGAATTTCAAACGAACATGCATATTGTAGTTTCTGAAACCGGACAAACTTTAAGTACTAGGGGCTCATAGATATGCTAGAAGTTTCCTGAAAGAAATTCACTGATTCACATGCGGACTATACTAAACGCATCACTTTAGTAGAAATCGGAAAAACTCGAAACTGAAAAGTACCAGGCGTCCATAACACCACAACTTGGAAGGTCTAAGAGATAAGGCAGTCTCAGGATCGCGTTTGCGGATCCGGCGGCCGCTGTTGCTGTCAGAAGAATATCACCTCTTCTTCCGTCGGCGCTGACTGGACGGGGGGCGTGGTCACGGCGGCGGGGGGCGTTTCCGGGGAGCGAACTCGGAATTTATCGGGTAACTTCGGGTAGGTGTTTGTTCTGAAAAGGGAGAAAGTATTAGTGAGGATTCTGCGTATGATTTTTTTATTTTATACAAAAAATTTGACAACTTACATACTTAAGATACCCGGTTGTAATTGTAAAACTAGTTGCCACCTAGATTGTTCGGCTTAAATGTTAGGTCGAACTAGTGCCTACAGTGATGGCTTTTCGCCTATAATTTTGAGTCTATGATCACTTCAAAAGACTTCATGGACGAAAACGGAGCGGTCTTTCCTATTATTGTCTTAAAGTGTAACACAAAAAAAACTGTCGCTTCTCGCTTTACAATGAGCGTAACGGGACAATGAATCATCACTTTTCGTGCGTGCAGCCGGCGTTCATCGATTTATTAGACGTTGTCACGTCAAAAAAAAAAAATGAATCAGGCGTTACTTCACGGAAGTTCGTCTTCAAATAACTGTACACAGCCGTGCCGTTCCATGCCGTGTCTGTTTACATGAAAAGAGTTACCTACTAAAGAAAAGTTAAAACAGGTTACCTAGTGGCCTTGTTGTTGTTTGGCTGCTGTGTGGGCAGCGGAGCGGGTGAGCTGCCAGTTCGTGTGTGATGTATCACTAGACCTTGGCTTAACTGCTGAAAAGAAAAAAATGCATGTTGAGTATGATATTTACATTGTTGATGACTCCGTGAGGATTTATTTTTTGAGTGCTTGCAATATTTTGTTTCTAGCGATCGCATATCATGTTTCTAGCGTGATATGCGATCGTTTATAGAGATAAATCCTTTTTTCGCATATTTTTTTGTGAAAGACTAAAATATAATAATAATAGAGTAACTTATTGGTCTTATATTATAATATAACAGATTGTTACACTGAGAAGTCATTTAAAAAACTGAACAATACAAAAAATACAAGTAGAGTTAAACAGAAGAATTTAAATAAATACAAGGAGACAGGATAAGTAATCTATCTATTTTGTATTATACTACACTACCTAAGGACTTTCCTTTCAGAACTGAGATCTCATTGGTGCTTGCGTTTCGAACGTCCATGTGAACATGCTTTAAGGCCTTCCACATACGACGAGACGCGTGTAAAGCCAGCTTTAGTAAAGCGTTTGAAAACCTAGCTAAAAGCAAAGCATTGAATTATGAACCTTAAATCGTGTGACATACAGTTTAAAGTAACGAGCGTCGCGTGGTCAACGATTAGTCGAAGCTTCTGACCTTCTATTTACGTCGCATAAATATTACAGATGCTTTTGTATATTATGTGCATGTTGCTAAAGCAAAGTTTTGGTGGGCAGTAAGCATTAGCTAGGTACATGCACAAGTTACGTACTTTAGCTTTAGCTTTTTTAAGTTATTAGAACCTCGGTTCTAATAGCTAAAACGAGATTCCTAAAATGGTAGTTACGCGATGCATTAATCCTGCGCAAGAGCGTCGACATGCGCAGGTTACGAATGCTTTCACACAGGTCTTAGATGCTTTGCTTTAAGCCAGGTTTCAAGCATCTTGTCGTATGCAGAAAGCGTGACAAAATCTGGGTCTCAGATTGCTTTGGTTTATTAATCTAGGTTTCAAGTGCGTCTCATAAAGGGTTATAGGTAAGTAAGGGTTTGCTAAGACGAATACGGCTGATAGTACTCATCATTATGAACAACTTTTACTTTGGGACCACCCCAGAAATCGTGAAAAAAAAACAGCTGTTCCATAGAAAACTGTCAATGACTTTCGGCAAAATATATGGAACACCTGATTTTTTTTTCTTCTATTTCAGGGTTGGTTTCATAGTAAAAGTTGTTCATAATGATGAGTACTATGAGCCTTTTTCGGCTTAGCGTACCCTTTACTTATAGCCCAGTAGTATGCAGAAGGCGTGACACCGAAAGCTGAACAGACGAAATGGTTGTACACATCGATAGGTCTACTATAATAAATTTAGATAGAATAGATTTGAAAGCCAATTGTGGTTTGTACTGTTTACTACTGAAGCCAATTTGGAGTGCGGTTTACTTTACAGTTTGCAGTCTTGTGTGGTGTTAAATAAGGTCTTGATTTGAATAACATGGGTTCATCATTTGTGCGTAAAATCTAACAGATCGTAGAGATAATATTTGGTTAGAATAATGCTAAAATGTTATCATGTTTTTCACTGCACGGATTATGCAAATGAATATCTGAATCTGAATATAATTTATATGTAATCTTTTAATTGCATGAAAATCTTGATGGTGAACATAATCTTCAAGCTTTACGAGTAGTAAAATTTGACCGATTTATCATACAGATAGCAAGACAATATTTATTGTTTCACTCTGCCGTATCTCTCGTCCTAAAAGATCGTAGAAATTGAACAATGAGCTTTGATCTTTGACTGCATCACTTACAAATAAGCAAGTTGGTGATCAAACCGTATATATAATAAGGGTTATTCATAAAGGGTATGCTAAGCCGAAAAGGGCTCATAGTACTCATCATTATGAACAAGTTTTACTATGGAAGCAACCCGGAATTCGCGAAAAAAAAATCAGCTGTTCCATAGAAAAATGTCAATGACACGCGACAAAATGTATGGAACAGCTGATTTTTTTTTCGCGAATTTCGAGTTGGTCCCATAGTAAAAGTTGTTCATAATGATGAGTACTTTAAGCCTTTTTCGGCTTAGCATACCCTTTATGAATAACCCTGTATACAGGTTCAACTCTAAAGCACTGAAGATCCTCCACAGGCAGCTTGATACCAAACAACCAAACGACTTTTGATATACAACTTTCGAAAATTCACAAAAAATTTACCGCTGTTCCTTACACAAAGTTCATTGAAATTGGACAAAATACAGGGCGTGGCGTAAAGAGTAGATAATCTTTTACTTACGGCTAGAGAACATCACGACTGTTCGGAAAAATTCAATTTGTATACAGTAAAAGTCTCACGGGTTTCGAGTTATTGGACATATTTGAAGTCTAATTTTCCTCAAATTTTCAAAAATGACCAATTTTGACTCGAAAACCGTGACTCTTTTACTGAATACAAATTGTCATTTTCCGAACAATCGTGATGTCTCCCAGCCGTACGTAAAGGATTATCCACTCTTTACGCCACACCCTGTATATGGAACAGCAGATTTTTTTTTTATTTCATTTTGCAAAGTTGTAGAACGAAAGTTATTAGGATTAATGCATAGAAGCCGCCTGCAAAAAAGCCTTCAGTGTTTTAGAGTTGAACCTGTATTATAATACAAAGATAAGGTAACCAATGTTAAAACAAACCAAGAATCCTATTCAACGCTACAAGACAAAGTATAGAGTTTCATAGAGACACCAACTAATTCGGAAGATATCTACTCGACACATATTTTACTTACAATTTAGAAATTGTGTCGTTATGAGTAAAAAACGTTCGGATACTCGAGGTCCTGAAAACGAACCAACCATTCGATCTGTTACAGGACTTTGCATGGAACAAATATCTATTTTAGTGAGAAATGAGCTATAGAATCGTAATTATTTTGTGGCATATGAAAAGATCACGAAATCATACTTAAATCTTTTTTGTACATCATAATATATATTTTTTTAAAGACAACCGTTGGATGAGCTCGATTGATAGACAAAAAATGCATTTGATTTGTCGCCTATTTTCCTTGTGAATTAATGTTAGAAAAACTTTAACCGTTCACGGTCGCGTGAACTTTGACACCTTTTTTTTCTGCGGAAAAAGACTACCTGTCTATTCTCAAAAAAACCACACCACCATAAAACGATAAAGACATAAATTGAAAGACAAAGAAGACAATTCTAAATTCGTAAAAACTCTAAAAGAAATACTATTAAACAAATCTTCTTATGAACTAGAGGAATTTCTTTCTGACGAAGCTATTATGAAATGAACCCGCTCCGCACAACATTGCTTATACCCTATCAGGGTCATTATGTGTGACTTTTAAACATATATGTTATTTAAGACCTACATACAAAACCATAATGTTTTGCAATAAAGTATTGAGTATTGAGTATTGAGTATTGAAGACAAAAACAATCAGATTAAATTCAAAAATTCTGAAAAGATGAACTTAAAATTACTTCGTACAATCATAATTTTTTATATGCCACAATAACACGTCATCAAATATGAACCCAGCAAGTAAATGTCACAGTAAAACCAGCTCTATTCCAGCGTGTTAAAGTACTCACGTCGCTCGGCGACTCGTGCAGGCGGTGGTACCCGGGCGGGGGCTGCTGGCTCTTACCGCTCGCTAGTTTTAGAGGCAGCTGTTGTTTTACCATTTGCTGGAACAAAATTGGAGTTTTCAAATTCCATTTATGCCGAAAGCACATTACAAAATTCGATTATTGGCACAATCGAAATATTCAAAATATTTCAATCAATTTTACTGTTTAAGTGACCAAAATCGCAGTAAATCAGAGGCAACAAGGGGTCGGCCTCGGCTGCGCTCCGACCTACACTTACTACCCATCTTCGCAGGCCCACACCCACGCCACTCACACATTTCTACCCACACCCACGCAGATGTACACACACCCACGCTCCCCGACGCTGGTTTACTCACACCTAGCTCTCCAACGCAGGTCTACCCACACGCACACTCACTCACGTATGTCTACCTATACCCACGCAGATGTACATACCCACGCTCCCCGACGCCGGCCTACTAACATCCACGCTCCCAACGCAGGTCTACCCCCACACGCACGCCCACTCACGCATGTCTACCGACACCCACGCCACTCACGTATGTCTACCCACACCCACGCAGGTGTACCCACACCCACGCTCCTTTACTCACGGATATGGCGGACGCGTGCCCGGTAGCCCGCGTTTCATTCTGCGCTGACAGCAGCTGCGGCGGCGGCAGCGCGGCGCGCGGGAGGCACGCGCTCACTGACGACTCGGACCCAGTCGAGCCGCGGTTATCTGGACCAAAAGTCGACGTTATACTCATTGGAATAGAGTTCGAAATTGAACACATAGAACAAAGAAAGAGAGTACAAAGAACGTTATACGGATTGGAATAGAGTTGAAAATTGTAGAGGTGTGGAGTACAAAGAACGTTAAACAGATTGGAATCAAAAAACACAAAAATAAACGTATACAGAGTAGAACGCAAATCTACGTGAGCCTTAGCAAAACCAGATTGTAAGCGACTGTCACTGCCACGAGTGACAGCGATTTAACATTCAACTCATTTTAAATGTATTGTTTAATTTTGTTGGGTTTGCAGAGGTGGCGTGCGATAAGAAACCACACAGGTACCTATCGAAATTTTAATTCTACTATTCTACGTGTGTACAATATTATGTATATAATCAGTATTTATCCTACTCTTTTACATCACATTTACGTAGTTTTTAAAACGAATGTATTCTTTTTCTATAGAGTACTCGCTACGTATTTTTACGTCAGAAGTTATACTAAGCCTGCTTTCTGTATTTTTGACGTGATAACGTCTTATAATTCGATGGAGCCGGGTGCAAGTACGAAAAAAGTGTGACGTATGTGCCGTTACCTCGATGAGGCGTTACCTCGCTCTGAGTGAAATTGTGATTTCCTATATTCTATTTTTGAAAAATGAAACCATTCCATCAGTATTTTCTTATGACGTTGTCACGTTCAACAATCGTCAGTAAACTGACTTTACAGACAACCGATTTTTTTATCATAGTTTTTATATTTGATCTATGTATCTTAAATTATTTCTTGTAACTGTTACTGTGTTAAATAAATATCTATCTTTATTCTTTAGTAAGGGAACCAAACATATAAATAGTAAAACTACCCACTTCTCCACTTAGGCTCTTTCCGTCGCGTAGTGTCGCTGACGCTAGAATCAGGCGACAGAGTTCCGACGCTCGCTATCTCTTCCTGAGAACCACCTGGAATACGACACGATTTTCACATATAAAAGCAACCATACTGAAAAACGACACGATTCATACATATAAAAGCAATTATGATTTCAGACCCATAGCCCATTTTAACTGTACATATATGAGAAGGTGTAGAAAAATGGTTAAAGGCCAAGTGTAGATTGTTTATTTCCATCTTACAAGCAGTATGTACTATGTAGTGGAAGAGATGATAAGACTTACCAAGAAAAACGTCTTTTGTGCCTATCTTTTCTGTGAATGTACCTACTTTATTTACTCTTGTATCAATAAAGTGTTATGTTATTACACTACATTGCATTGTATTATATTGTATTGTATTTTATTGTGTTGTGTTGTATTGAACGGTATTGTATTGTGTCTGTTCGTACCGTGTTGCTGTAACCGTTCCAACCGCCGGTAGAGCCGCTCCCTCTGTTGCTCGACGTCCTTCTGTTGCTCCGCTAACTCTTGTCGCGCCGCTTGTAATTGTCTTCGCTCTGTTAAGAAATGTGTTGAAAAAGTTGACAACGTTATCGTGACACAGAAAGCTACCTGCGACGTGTTAATAATAAAGTTTTAAACTGTGATAATATGACCAGGATAACGATATATCTTATTCACGGCAGTAGTCCAGTAGTCAGCGTTCTTATGCCCCCCTTCCCAATAGGCACGTTTAACCGTCAGATACGCTTACGCATATCTTAACTTTTCCTTGAATAACAACTGAAATAGCATACTACAAATCAAACGTGTTAGAGCAGGATAAACATATTTCTCACCTGCAGCGATAGCGGTATAGTCAGCATTCTTAGTAGCCTCCCAGCTGGCACGTTCCGCCGTGAGCCGCGCTTGCGCATGTCGCAACTCTTCTAACTGCGCGTCGTGCGAGCGAGACAGAGCGCCGCCGCTGGACCGCCATGCCATCACTTGTGCCTCTAAGCTGTAATTTACACAATAAATCAAATTTCTAGTTTCAAAAACACGAGACTAGAAAAAAATTGCTAATCTTCAAATGAAACCTATTTTCTTGAATCATAGTTAAGAATCGATTCAGTACACACAAACAAAAAAAAAAGTAAATTGTAAACGGTTTAGCCATCTGGAAGCTACGATGCACCTCTATTTCAACACAAATATTCAAACAGTGAAACTGAAACTGCATTGAAATTCATCCTGCAAGGTCTCCTTATCATCGGCATTTGAGAACAAGTTACCTTTGTCACTTTTATTGAATCTTAATAGGTTATTGGCAGGTTAACTATCACTTGTAATGTAAAAATAGCTTCATACTAAAAATGTTTCGGAGATTTTGATGCAATTGTTTATTACGCCATTTTTTCATAGGTAACGCTTTCCGACTACCCGCCACACGATGCAAGTGAGCGTGTATATCGCGTGTTGTAGCTTCAGTGCCGCGTCACCGGTGAGTTGCTCCGTCGGTAAAGCAACGTTGGTCTCGGGACTTGCATCAGTTGTCTCGGTTGTCGTGTCGGTTGAGAGACGAAGTACTACTTTACCTGTGTATAGTAGTGAGTTGCTGCCACACGATGCAAGTGAGCGTGTATATCGCGTGTTGTAGCTTCAGTGCCGCGTCACCGGTGAGTTGCTCCGTCGGTAAAGCAACGTTGGTCTCGGGACTTGCATCAGTTGTCTCGGTTGTCGTGTCGGTTGAGAGACGAAGTACTACTTTACCTGTGTATAGTAGTGAGTTGCTGCCACACGATGCAAGTGAGCGTGTATATCGCGTGTTGTAGTTTCAGTGCCGCGTCACCGGTGAGTTGCTCCGTCGGTACAGTGACGTCGGGCTCGGGGCCAGCGTCGGTCGCCTCGGTTGGAGTGTCGGTTGAGAGGCGAGGTACTACGCCTGAGGGAAAGGATTCCTTTAGACAACTAGCAACGCGGTGAAGAAACACGATAATTATATTAACATATTTAGACTACCGAGCCGAGTCCCAAGGTGATAAAAACGACAATTAACACTGCAGTACTCACGTATAACTGAGTCGGTTACCCCGACTATATAGATTACTTCTTTTTTTTTTGTAAATGGTTTGGTGTGCAATAAAGTTAGACATCTTCTTTCTATTTTTCAAAAACCCCGAATATGATCGAAACTAGCCGGGTTAGCAGATCAATATTTTTAGTCTTAAAATAAAATAGGGCTATAAAAATAATGTACTTTAGTCACTTTGGCATAGCTGACAGCCATTTAATTTTGCTTTGAACCACCTAAAAATCTTAATAATAAAATCCAGTTATGTTGAGTTACCTCTATGCCTCGAAGCATCAAATCCCGCGAAGGTATCAGCCCTACGAGGTAACGCAGGGCTCTCGTAAGCAGACGAGTGTCGCTCGCCAGCCGAGCTGGTGCTACGGCCTAGGGCTCCGCTGGGGGACCAGGTGTTGCTTGATACTTCTAGCGCGTCCTGAGTGAGTGGTAAGTTTTGTGAGTCAAATAGGATCTAAGTTGGTGGAATTTGATGACAAATACAGCATTTCACAACCCTACAACTTCTTGCCACAGCGCATGCGTCTAGCAATGGTGTCGCGAGACGCAAGTAGGAAACCCACCCACCCGAGAACCTTGTACACATACCTATACAACTGGCGGCAATACACCACTGTTATTTTGTACTTACTTTTAAAACCCTGCAGACCTCTTGCCACAGCACAGCGCATGAGTGTCTTGGGAGGGTCTCGCTAGACGAAACGCTCGAGAACCTTTTACTCATACCTATATAGGGTTATTCATATAGGGTATGCTAAGCCGAAAAGGGCTCATAGTACGCATCGTTATGAACAACTTTTACTATGGGACCAACCCGAAATATCAGCTGTTTTATAGAAAAATGTCAATGACACTGGACAAAATGTATGGAACAGCTGATTTTTTTTTCGCGAATTTCGGGTTGGTCCCATAGTAAAAGTTGTTCATAACGATGAGTACTATGAGCCCTTTTCGGCTTAGCATACCCTATATGAATAACCCTATATAGGTATGAGTAAAAGGTTCTCGAGCGTTTCGTCTAGCGAGACCCTCGGAAGACACTCATGCGCTGTGCTGTGGCAAGAAGTCTGCAGGTCTGCAGGTCTGCAGGTAATGATGAGTACGATGAGCCCTTTTCGGCTTAGCATACCCTTTATGAATAACCCTGTATAGCCGGTGCCAATACACTACTGTTACTATTCTGACAGACTGTTAGTATGTACCCACCTTTACAACCTTGCAAACTTCTTGCCACAAGCCATGCGTGTCCTGTGAAGGCGCCGCAAGACGCAAGTAGTCGGGAAACACCGGCCCGCCAGGGAACACGGTACTCATGCCTAAAACCAAAGGAAATTAATATTTGTAGCACAGATAATGAATGAAAAAGGAATGAATAACATTTTAAAACCCATGATTAAAAAGAGGCAAAACCCAAGGAAAATTCGCCATTCTCTGCCCTTAAATAAACTAAAATATTGCAATTTCTTATTTTTAAGAACTAAGATGATAGATCATAATTATGTAATTATGTAGCTGCAACACCAAAATTTATACACCAATTTTGTTGTTATAATGATCTGATTTCGGAAAAGCTTTCCACTAATGAAATTTTGAAATTTTGGGTTCAAATTATGAAGACATTTAAAAACGTTTTACCATCAAAACTTTATTAATATTATTACTATAAATACCTGTAAATAATAATGACGAGTGCTATGGGCCTTTTTCGGCTTGGCATATTCTTTCCTTATAACCCTGTATAACTTAATAAAGGGAAAAGTGGTCCTTCGAAAACAAAAAAATATACCTGTGTTTGGTATATCCAGCATAGAAGTCCCTGTATGTCCGACCATTTTCATGTGCAAGGTCATTTTCTCCTCCAACAGTGTTGCGTGTTCCCTGTCCTTACATCGCAGCGCCTCTGTAAAGAAAGATGATTATTTAATACGAAAATATAGAAAAATAGTCTGTTTTTTCTCAATTTTGACGCTGTTTTCAATCGCGCCGATTTATCTTTCCAATGCAATTAAATATACAGTTTTAAGGAGAGGGTATACTAAGCCGAAAAGAGCTCATAGTACTCATCATTATGAACAACTTTTATTAAGGGACCAAGCCGGAATTCGCGAAAAAAATCAGCTGTTCCATACATTTTGTCGAGTTTTTTTTTTTTTTGTAATGATGCATTTTATCGATAAGTACATCATTAAAATTACGATCTAGCCTGAAAGACTAATGAGTAATTTGCGTTTAACATAAATTGCTAAGTAGGTTATTGCTAAGATTGTGTCCATTAACACATTTCTTACTGTCTCTATTAAGGCGAAGACACTTTGTTAATGTGTTCTTTACTAGTAGATTTAACTAAACTACACTTCACTGTCATAACACTACACTAACTCCAAAGGTTTTTCCTTTTTAGTCTTCTCACTATGTTCGTGTTGTCGAGGAGCTGGATTTTGCTGGATTGGATTTTGTCGAGTGTCATAGACATTTTTGTATGGAGCAGCTGATAATTTTTTCGGGAATTCCGGGTTGATCCCATAGTAAAAGTGGTTCATAATGATGAGTAGGTACTATGAGCCTTTTTCGGTTTAGCTTACCATTTAGTTGTATTCCTATATTGACAGCGTTTGTAATAAACAAACAGGGCCTTACTTATAAGCGTTGCCTAAAGTTAGCAACTTCTTTCTAAAATATCACGTGCAAAAACAAGACGAATAATTTTAGGCGACTACTTGAAGAGGATTTTTAGAAGTGACTAACTTTAAGCAGGCTTTATAAAGTAAAACTCTCTGCTCAATTATTTTGTAAACGCCCAAGAAATACCAAAAATAGCAGTTTCACTGCTAAGAAAAAACAGACTATGAATCAGTTGAAAAATTCGGCTGGGAAATGGAAACATACCAAATTAACAAGAACATTATTTTTACAAAACAAAAAACAAAAACCGACTTCAAAAGACCGACTATTGAGTTATTCATCTATTTGTCGCGCACGTACTTAATGCAAATTTAAGACTTATATGGTTTTCTCATGGATACCATTATCAGAACTGGACTAAATTGAAATGGGACCAAATGGGAAGCGTCAGCTTTCTAATAAAAAAAGAATCATCAAAATCGATTCACCCAGTCAAAAGTTATGAGGTAACAAACATAAAAAAAAACATACAGACGAATTGATAACCTCCTTTTTTGAAGTCGGTTAAAAATCAATCATGAATGCTGGTTTCGTTAAAGGTTAAGTAGATATGGCGACATTTTCTACGTGATTTGAGTCTACGATACAAAAGCTATTTTATCATGAATTTATTTGGGTACAGTGATAATTCAGCGACCTTTAAACGACTGATAATTATATTCTAGGATAATCATTGTACCTACTCATTTTTATAACCAACTTTTAATCAACCAACCCTGAAATCGCGAAAAAATCAGCTGTTCCATACATTTTCATGAAAGTCAATTAACTTTTTAAATATAGGGTTATATTATAAGCAAAAGGTTGCTAAGCCGAAAAGCCTCAAAGTACTCGTCATTTTGAACTACTTTTACTATGGAATCAACCCGGAATTCGCGAAAAAAAAATCAGCTATTTCATAGAAAAATGTCAATGACACTCGACAAAATGTATGGAAAAGCTGATTTTTTTTTCGCGAATTCTGGGTTGGTCCCATAGTAAAAGTTGTTCATAATGATGAGTACTATGAGCCCTTTTCGGCTTAGCATACCCTTTATGAGTAACCCTGTAGAAAAATGTCAGTGACACTCGAAAAAATGCATGGAACAGTTGATTTCTTTTTCGCGAATTCCGGGTTGGTTCCATAGTAAAAGTTGTTCATAATGATGATACTATGAGCCTTGTTCGGCTTAGCATATCCTTTCCTTATAACCCTGTAGAACAGCAGATTTTTCGCGATTTCAGGGTTGGTCCCACAATAAAAGTTGGTTATAATGATAAGTACAATGATATCTTTGAATGTGTGAGTCGTTTAAAGAAACACCTCGTATAAACATCGAGAAACATCTACACACACATGCAAACATGTATAAATGTGTTGAAATCACCTTCTATTAGCCACCACGGCGTATCATCTGTGCCCACAAAAATACTCTATATAAATATATTACAGTAACTACAGTACTAACAGTAGTCTTTATTACAAAGGTCTAAAGTCTAAATTAGAACGTTTACAACACTTGAGGTGAAACACGATTTGTATGTCGCCTTTCCTAGATAGATACAACATTTTACGAATAAGTTGCGAGTCCATTCAAAACCAATACAGTGTTATAAGCTTGAGTACTTCACGCTGAGGCTAAAATGCGATTAACACTTTGACTGCGGCTAATATTCAAATGCGTTGTGTTTTACGTGCCTGGCGTGTGCAGCCGCACTCGCGTCGCACAAAGGAAAACACAAGGTATGTGTTTTCCGCAGTCAAAGTGTTAAGTATTCATAATTATGAACAACTTTTACAAAGGGGCAAAACGTGAAATCGTGAATATAGTTCAGCTGTTCTATACATTTCGTCGAGTGTCAATGACATTTTTGTATGAAACAGCTAACTTTCACTTCACAATGCCAGCGTTGGTCCCATAGTAAAAGTTGTTCAGAATTCTGAGTACTTACCGTTGTTTAACACTTTGACTGCGGAAAACACATACCTTGTGTTCCTTTGTGCGACGCGAATGCGGCTACACACGCCAGGCGCATAAAACACAACGCATTTGACTATTAGCCGCACTTAAGGCAAGCGCATGTGATTATTAGCCGCAGTTAAAGTGTTAAGCTTATGATCTTGTATGCTATGTGTACCCCAAGCATACAACTCTGTATGAAGAACTACCTACTCTAATAAAATTTACTCTCATGCAGAAGAAGTGTTTTGTTTCAAAGTTCAAGTTCAAAGTTTCAATAGAGACAGAAATTGCCCAGCGACATGATTACGGTAACTGTCAATTACGATCACTGCGGTCCCTCGCACTCACTTTCACGCTATATTCGTGTTATGTATACGAGTGACAATGATAGCAAGTGACCATGATGGCAAGTGACAGTGATGGCTAGAGACAGTGATAGCGAGTGACAGTGACAGCGTAATCAGTTTGCTGGCAACGATAAAGTACTTCAGATTTGGTGCAAATAACTGGCCTGTAGAGATCCTAAAAAGCGACATAACAAGTATTAGTTCACAAAAGAACCTTTTAAAATCTAGTGACTCTAAAGTTTTTGAGCTTTTTGCAAGTGTCATAGAATACTATATAAACAAAGTTTACGGCTGCGAAAGCTATTTAAAATCTACAGATTTATCGTAAACTGGCAAAATAATGTCGTAAATAAGGTTATAAACTGATTTACCAAGCCGAAAATACAGAAGACTTATTTTCGTCTCAGTATACCCCAAGCTTATAATCCTGTCCAAAGGCATATTAATTGGAAGCCGTTTTGACTCCATCTGTCCGATTTATTTTTTAAATAATAGATAGGTAAACTCTGTGTGGTTCACGCCAGAAATAAAAAAAATATTAAATAAAGTAAATAGCAAAAAAAAATCATGATAAACTGAAATAAAAAAAAGCTTTTTATTTAATTCAAATTCTGTTCTTTCTTCACAGCCGTAAACTTAAGTTCTACACACCAGTGGCCAATTTCGGTGTGTTCCAAGCCTCCACTCTCCACGAACAGTCAAGCATATAAGATTGTGTTACCGGTAATCAGTCTTATGTTCTCGTGCCTGGCCTCGAGCTGCCTCTGCCGCTCCTCAGCGGAGGTTGCCAGGGCACCCGCTTCCGCTTCTTCCACCTCTTCCGGGCAGTTTTGGACTGCGGCCCTGTTTATTAGAAAAATAAATCGTAATTTTTTTTTGACCTAAATAATGTCAAGCGAATGCGCCCTCACTATTTCAGTTTTAACACTTTGACTGCGGAAAACACACCTTGTTTTCCTTTGTGCGACGCGAATGCGGCTACACACGCCAGGCGCGCAAAACACAACGCATTTGACTATTAGCCGCACTTAAGGCAATCTGATTATTAGCAGTAGTTAAAGTGTTAAATGAAAGAGACGCACGATCGCATCGTCAATACAATACCTTTGTTTTTTTAATAATTTTGTTATTTTTTTATTTATAGTGTTTTTCAACCCCAGACGCAAAAACGATGGGGTGTTAAGCTTGACGTTTTATGAAAATCGGTTCAACCGTTTCAACGTTGGGTTTTTTAAATTTCAAATTTAATGTTATTCTTACCTAATATTCTGTATCCACTCGAGTATGGCCTTGGGCCGATGGACCCTGAGTTCGAACATCTCCGGCTCACTGGGCCCGCTGCAAATCAAATACAGCCCTTTCCCTTCCGCACCCGCCTTCTCCCTCACTAGGAGCTTTACTAGGGAGACTACGCCGGTCTGTAATGTAGGAGAGTGCTGTTAGAAAGAGACAAAAACGTTACGCCAGTCTGTGATACAACTGCTGTTAGAAAGGTACGAAAGGATTCGGCTCAAAATGGATATATCGTGCAGGCTATTTCTGCTTGCCTGGTACTCTAATCAACACTGATGTGGCTTTACAAACGTTTATTAGTTTGCAAAGTAGTACATAATAGTAAATTGTACAACGAGGGCATAAAACAAGTCATTCTATACGAGACGTTTAGGTAGCCAGAGCCGAAAGCGAGGGCGGCATAAAAGTCGAGGATAAAATGGGTTTCATGCCCGAGTTATACACTCGACTTTTCACTTCGATTGCGAGGAAATGAAAATATAAATAATTTTATAAGCCCCTATATATTGTCAAAGACTAAGATCATGATCTAGGTTTTATATTTTCAAAGACACGAGAAAACTTCTTATATGAAGGAAGAATAAAATAATAGTTAAAAAAAAACTAAAAAAACACGCTTTTTATAAAAAACCGAACTAAAAAAATAGAAAATAAAATTTTATAAATTTAAATTAAGAATAGGGTTGAAAATTTCAATAAATATAAATTAATAATAGTGTAAATAAATAAATATATGTATTTTATTTTTAAAAAGCGTGGGGTGCATGGGTCAATAGATATTATATATTTTGTAGATACATTTTGTATTGACAGACATGAGTAGAGTGATTAGCATCTTGATAATATCTTAGAAAGCACCCCACGCTTTTTTAAAAATAAAATACATATATTTATTTATTTACACTATTATTAATTTATATTTATTGAAATTTTCAACCCTATTCTTAATTTAAATTTATAAAATTTTATTTTCTATTTTTTTAGTTCGGTTTTTTATAAAAAGCGTGTTTTTTTAGTTTTTTTTTAACTATTATTTATTTTTCGCTTTTTAGTTCGATTTGCTAACTAATGACCATCCTTAATATGTACAAATGTGTTGGTGTTATCCGATTTTGGCCGTCTGCTCAAGCAAATTAAAAATAAAATTGATGCGTAACAAAAAATATTGAGCAAAAAGATTTGTAGCCGCGTGGTTTCGATCCTCAGACCTCATAAAATAAAATTGATGCGTAACAAAAAATATTGAGCAAAAAGATTTCTAGCGCGTGGTTTTGATCCAGGGACCTCTGGGTTATGAGCCCAGCACGCTTCCACTGCGCCACTCTGTTCTCTGACACGAATGACGAAATTACCATTTGTAAGTTAAACGGTATTAAAAGTTAAAGAAACTTTATAGAAAAAGCGTGTTAAAAAAATTAATAGTTAAAAAAACTAAAAAACACGATTTGTTTAGTGTATTGTCATCGGTCCTCGATATATCTACAAAGTTTGAAAGAAATCTGACCGTTTAAAGTGGGTCAAAAACGCGCTCAAAGGAGTCGGTTACATACAAACAAACATACAAACATACAAACATACAAACATACAAACATACAGGTGATGCTAATAAAAGCGTGTTAAAAACAAGGATCTCTTTCTTCAACCTCTGACTAAAAAAAACTTTTTGCCCTAGTGCTTAAAAGTGGTCTTAAAAAAGTAACTTATTGCAAGTTAACTAAATGTTTGTAAATATAAACAAGCCATTACCAACCTTATTGTCAGGCGTGAAGAACGTGTATTTGTTATTATTATCGTGCAGGAAGAACAGAACGTCTGTCAAAACGATCACTAGCAGCGTTTGCATCTTGCTTCGGCCTTGCATTAGGGTTGCCACACCTTCGAACCTACGAAAAAAAAAATTACATTTATAGGTACTTTTAATTATCCAAGTTGTGTAGATTTGTAGTGTTTAACAAAGTTCACTTCGCGAAAAACATCTAACAATTATATTATTTTAACCAATTGAAAGGCAATGTTTCCAATGGAACTCTAGACTATAGTCGATTTTGTGGAAGTATTTAGTAAGGAAGCAACCAACGACTGATCACAATGAAGACTTGATAGAGATAAATACAAAACAAATACAAAATGATAAGTTAATTTCCTACAGTATAACTAGTTTAGGAATAAGTACTTACTTCAAGCTTCTATTTCCCTGTAAAATGTCACTTTTCTTGAACTTCCGTCCGCGGAAGTTAGCGAACGATTTCGCGTCTATCCGGTGGTAGATCTCCAGCTTTCTGTCCTCACGCTCCTTGGCCGCCACTTGGTTGTCCACATCGACTAAGATTTCCTACAAAATAATAGCTGACTTAGCAACAATTTTTATAACCAATACCATACAAGAAGGGAAACGCGAGTCTAGCGTGTTTTTGTGCATTGTTTTGTAAAATATCGTTTAAGCTGTATAGACTATTAAATAAAAAAAAACTCAAGCAATTCTCGCATACTCCCTATTCTGTGACATCGCATAAAATTCATTCACAGTACAAACAAACCTAGTAGCATTGTATTATGCATTATACAATTACAACTACAACTATTGGAAGGCAGATACGTAAAGAAGCTTTATTTCGCCAATGTGTTATCTGAATATTCGCCCTAAACCAAAATTGACTAAAAATCTTTTAAGTCGTTAAGAAATTTTCGTCAAAGTTATGAACAATTTTTAAACTGAACAGAATTCAAAAGTTCCATGATCAATTGAGTGATTACTAATGTTTTTTATCATTATTCTCATACCTTAACGCCGCAAAGTGCTTTCTGCAGCATCTCCCGTTCGTTGACGTCGTCTCCGGCAGTTTTGAGCAGCGGCTCCAATAGTAGCGGATACTTAGTCAACCGCTGAGCGACGAATAGCACGCATTCTGGTACCCCCTAGAGAAAAACGGATAAAATCAGACGCAAGGATGCTTAGGGGTCCGTAATACAAAGAACAAAGTCAGATAAGTATTTTAATATGCATTTTATTTCTGGTAAAACGCGGCTATTATTAGCTAAAATTAAACGCAACCAAAAAAATTAAGAAAAAAAAGGAGAAGAAATAGTTATTTGTTATACAAGAGTGCAAAGTTGCTTTTTAACCGCGTGTTCAATTTTAATGACCGAGCAAGCGAAGAATTCTAAAATTGAATCACGAGCGCAGCGAGTGATTCAATTTTAGAATCCTGAGCGTTAGCGAGGGAATCAAAAGAACACGAGGTGAAAAATCTTTGCACTCGAACTTCGAACACGTAACTTTTCATTCCACCTCAGCGAGGAAAGAGTATTTTTAATCTTCAATATCTGAGTGGAAAAGCTCATTTGCGCATTATTAACAGTTTCAGTCAATTCTGTTGGCGTCAAACAAACTTCCTCGTCGCTAGAATCACTCATTTTAATTTTTTCACTAAACTTGTTTTCAAGTTTCTTGTTTTTAATATAAGGTTTAACAATGACGTGAAAAAATGCCGCGTAAAGAACCGCGTACAAAGCAAATTGAAAAAAGAACACCAAGAAGGTTCCGAGTCTGAGTTTTTAACAAATTAAAAAAAAGTTGTATGATATATTCGGCACCATAGAGGTAGCAGTAAATAGGTTTAATGTTTTTTTAATTCACAAACTTAGTGCACACGATGTTCTAAATTCAATTTACTTTATCCTCTAGAGAATAAAAACGGCTTTTCCACTCAGATATTGAAGATTAAAAATACTCTTTCCGAGATGGTGGGATGAAAATATCTTTATTTCCATAAGAATCAACGCAGTCAAAAATCTAAATAAACTTCTACATACACTTTTACATAATATAATAAGGAGACGTACAAGACATTCGTCTGATGGTAAAGTGCTTATTACAGTTACAGTGCTAGAATGCGAAAGTGACAGAGCGATCACTCTAGCCTGCTCTGTTAGAGCGAGTCTTTTATGTAGTACAAGTAAATAATAAATAAATAAATAAACGTTTCACACTCACAGCTCCCCACTAGGAATAAATCCTGTGTCGGGGATGCCATGGAACACACACAAAGACAAGGACAACTAACATCCAGACCCAGAACAGATATTTAAATTCATTCAAACATCTGCCCCAGCCGGGAATCGAACCTGGGACCTCTGGCTTATAAGGCGGATACACTACCGCTGAGCCAAACAGGCCGACAAGTATAAAAGACTCGCATCAATGAGAACTGGGGTCACTACTTGTTTTTTTTTAAACAATAAAGGCGACGTTTGACCACCACTCTCCTGTTTCATAAGTTCGATATTCCTGAAGCGAGGTTCGATATTTACGAAGAGGGCTCGGCAAAGCAACGTACCTTTTTCCGAAGCATAGGGTTCTGCTGGCACTTCCTGATGAACCTCGCCAGTCGCGGCTCGCGCGTGCAGCACTCTTTGAACACGTCTACTGCGTCGCGGTGCCGGGAGCAGAATTCACCTGAAAACAATTAAAAATTGTAAAAAAATATTATAAATTGTCAATCGAGGCAATTCTGAAGGCTTTATTGACAGATCTAAATTGACAAAAATTGTGATGACCGTCTTTGCAAATGGTAAAGAGAAATAGTCTGCCCCGTTTTAACCCGCGAGAAAGACTCAAACATATCTTTATTTTAGCTAAGTCACGCATGAAGAGAGCTAGAAAATGGACGCGCGAAAAAAACGGGAGAAAGAGAATTTGTCTACGGCCCGTGCTGGGCTGTTTGAGGACATTAAACACTTTTTGTTTCCCACTTTTACAAGCAACTTTACCCACTACTTTATTTAGTGGAGCAAATCGCTCTTATGTATAGATAAACTCTTGGTTTATTGACCAGAAGCAATATTTTTATGATTATCTAAAATAACATTAAATGTTACACAGGCTATGGGACAGCTAATATTTTTTTCGCGAATTCCGGGTTGATCTCATAGTGAAAGTTGTTCATAATTAGTACTATGAGCCTTTTTCGGCTTAGCATACCTTTTCCTTATAACCCTGAAGATAAGTCACTTTCACAAAGTTACTTTTCAGCCCTTACCGTAAGCCGCTTTGAGTTTATGCTGAGCCGGCGGCGCGAATGTCTCCGCGAGTATATCAGCGACAGTCGCCACCGTCGGCGAATATCGCTGTCTCTGTCTTAACTTGTACAACAGAGCAGCATGGAGAGTCCACAGCTCTTCTACCCGAGGGAACATTCGGGAGACTTGCGCGGCCGTCACGCCGGCGAAACGGGTCATGCCTTCTGCGAACATCTGTAGGAAAATGGACCGTAATTACTTGAGAATAGAGTTGATTTTAAGTGAGAGCACAGTTAAAAATAATGTTGTGTTCAAAAATTGTGATGGAAAATAGATCGTAAATTCAAAGCAATACAGATTATTTTGGGTCAAAGAAATCAGTAATTTCGATTTGTATTTTCTGCGAACATCTATGGTGGAAAATATATCTTAGCTGCTTCAAAATAAAAACCACAATAACAAGTTCTCGAGCAGCCACCAAGCCCGCAGGCGAGGCCGCTGTTACATCTATCACAATGAGTGCGAAAGTGACAGAGCGATTACTCCCTCTTTTTTTTTACCTTCAATTATTTATGGTAAGGTTTCGTTGCACGTGCTAAAATTAACTGTATTTTTACGTCAAGAGGGTCTCTATTTGTATGAATCAAATATCATTTTGGAGTGATTTTTCTGAACTTGTACTATTATTATATGCCATAGGTCAGATAAAGAAAGTTACCTTTTGCATGAGCCTTATTGTGAGACAGTGATGTTTCTCCGTCAGTATCAGCTCGTAGATGTGTTCTTGTCGCTTTGTCTCTCTGTCTCCAAGTTGCCTAAAAAATATATATTTTATAACGCATCGGGAAATATACGTCATATCATAACCCATTGTAATTTGTAATACATGACCGACGAAAAGCGACACGTTAAACATTTAATGCTTAAGTTAGACTTTATACAACGCTAGGCAAATTCTTTTGATAATTCTCTCCAGACACAACTCGTTGTCTTTATCTTCTCACCTGTTAAAAGTGGACAACAAAACACTACTCACCTGGCAAGACCCGTAAATGAAAGCACAGTAATTTCAAGACTAAAAAAATCCCCTAAATAACTTCCCACGAAACAAACTTCCGTCTCTATCTTCACACCTACATTAAAACAGGACAAAAACACTACTCATTTGGCAAGGCTCTTAGATGATAGCACTGTTATCCCAAAGCCAATCAAATTTCCACTACAACTTTACTCGAAACAAACTTTCGTCTCTTTCTTCTTACCTACATCAAACCAGGACAAAACACTCACTTGGCAAGCCCTTTAGGCGCTCCAGCCGCCCAAGTATCAGACTCCGTAAGCCCAAGACCTAGAAGATTGGCCTCGTCGCCCAGTTGATCCGGAGTTAGGTACACTTCAGGCCATTCTGTTATTCCCGGGTCGTCCGATGCACTGGGAAACAGATTTAATTATGAATATGACACATTAATTTTATTTGACAGCGAAAATCGAAACAAACAGTTTCTTCGAATAAAACTTACATTATGTAATTTCCTCGTATTGACTTTTACTAACTTCTCGGTTGGTATTTCGAAACAAACACAAATGTGTGTTATCCTCAACAATGTAAAAGTGTGAGACAGAGATAGCTTGCCACCGCTTATCTCCTCCTTCAATATGTATTTTACGGCGTGTTGTAGTATTGTAAGGTTATTCCTGTTTTATTTTCTCTAAGCCAACCCTAAGCCAAAGAAGAAAAAAATAGTTGACAACTATTAGAGATAACTTACTTGCTCTGATCATGCTTGTGATCCGAGTCCTTGTCATCGTTATAAATGTGTCCCGTGCTGAAATACAAAAACAATCGGTTTTACCCGACAAATCGGCAAAACAAGAGCATGGTAACACCACAGAACAATTCTCGACAAATGGTGAAAATTTTGTTCACTTGTCATTTCTAAATCACAGACGAGGATTTTTTACGAATCATTCTGTGTTGCCATAAAATTAAAAAAATACCAAAAAGGTTGAGACGGGGTCAAACTTCATCCGACAAAACAAATGGTTCGTATGAAACAGAAACTTAACAATTTTGCTACTTTAAACCGTGAAGTTTAAAATTTAGTTTAATATTTAAATTTAATTGAGCGAAGCCTAAATAATAAGAAGAAGCGATCTGAAATTTAGAAAAGCCGACCTATATTAATAGTCCATGCAAAGTCACTAATTTGAAAAATACTGACATATCACATGACAAGAATATCGAAAAAAAAAATTGTCTATTCAAGGAAATACAAAAAAAAGGAATGTCTATTTTCATTATCTTAAAGCTAAATTATTTTATTAGATAACCCACTCGAAAACGTCGTGTAGTTGTAGTTTAGGAAATATTTTGTACATAAAATCCATCTATAAATAACTTACGAGAACTCTTATTCAAAAACATTTCGTGAACAAATCCAAGCCTCAAAACGCTTTGTCAACTTTTCGCTGACGAGAAACGTCACGTGCGAGAGCAAGACAAAACACTTTAGCTTTAACAAACTTATTACGTTTCTGAATAAAGTTAAAAAACCTTTTTTGTATAGAGTTCATATCAACTACTTTTAATACTAAACCTTGAAGAGACAACCTGGAAACCGAAATTTCAAACAGCAGTAACAAACGAAAACGAACCTTAACATCAAAACAATAAAGACTACAACAACAGTAATCTCAAGAGAAATTTCAAACTACCTCCAATCGAAAGATAGAAAGATACACAAGTAAGGCATCTTGGATGATTCGAGTACAAATCTAGAAGTCATGATGTTACGCGACAAAACATTTTAAAAGAAAACTGACGAAAATGCGCGCAAAATTAAGCCCTGTCAAATACTAACGATTTGCTGCGAATTGAGAAAAAACATGAGAATGTGAACTCTATATCGATTTCGTACAGTAGAATTTCGTAAAACAGCGCCGCTTAAGTCGCTCGACGTTATTTTTTCATTATGAAATTCAACTTTATCTAAACGCCATAAGGGTCATATTTCATTTATTTCTTTCCGCCTCCGCAACGAATCTTAGTCAAACCACGTAAGGTTCTAATTTACATTTAAAGCTTGCACAACTGCAGCCTGATTTTTGCATGACCTTTTGATTCAATGTTTACGGCAATCGTAGCAGTAGCAATGCACTTTATGACAGTACACTTAAAGCTGTGTTTACAACGGCAATTATTCTTACCTATCATTTCTCGACCTAACTAAACATACCTGATCGTTTCGTTCCGGAATAAAGGGAATCAAATTAATTAAGGTATATTAGGAATAATATTGTATCATTAAGCCTTGGATACACTAGGGAGCAAATGGAGCAACATGTTCCTCAACAACACGTAGAATGTGCCGAAGTAAATGTCGCGGAACATTGTGCAGGCCACACTAGTCAGTGTTTATAGAAATGTTCCCCACATTACAGACATATTAAGAGGCACGTTGCGTACGCGACTACACTCGGTGACAAACGGCGCGACACTGATGCGGGACACGCTCGCTCTCGAGGTGGGAGCAAGCAACATGCCCCGCGTTACGTAGATTGTTGCGGGGCATGTTGCGGGACACTATGGAACGTTGCAGCTTCACGTAAATTAAGTGTTGCGCGTCACGTTGCGGGACAAAATGTTCCCTAGTGTATCCGGCCCTTAAAGAATATTTATCATGATCAATCAGGGATAATATCTGGTCAAGAACAATATTTCTCATGAATCAGCAGGGCTAGCACGCGGCGGGGAGAAATAGTCTTTCCTCTGTTTTATCCCGTAAGAAAGACACAAACATTTATGTATGTATTTTAGTTTTATTTCGTAGATCGTTACTTACCATCAGGCAAGATGGCGGTCTAACAAAAGCGTATGCTTTCGTTTCACCGCCACGAGCCGATTAACTAATAGATTTAAAAAATGTCACATCTACGCGTGGATATAAACGGTGGAAAGAGAATTTGTCCACGGCCCGAGCTAGGCTTGCCATCATACATTATACCGAAGCCTGGGCGTATCTAACAAGGCAACTGCAAAGCTGACTTCAACTCTCATCATCTACATGCATCGTAGACCTGACGTCGGAACATAAACAGAGCGAGACAGAAACACAAATCGAACGATGGATGGTGTGTGTGAATGAGAGAGATAGAGATAGGCAGCGCGTTGCTGCTTTCATTCGCACAACTTACTGCACGCCGAGTTTTGTTGCAACGCGGCGCCACGGCGAGTAGCATCCGGACTGCTTCTTGCTGTGTGCGTTACGAACACGAGAATACGTGTACACAAGTGTTCACTCTCTGTTCCGGGTACGCGGGTACGTGGAAGCATTGCGGTTAACTTTAACTGGCAACCACTGGTTGATTATGGAGCTTTTCTAAAGTGTTTCATGACACAGGCTATTCGATTTTTAAAGATCGTTTCTACAGACTGTAATGCTAGGACAGATTTTCGCGCGAAAATTCGTGTCGCTGATTCTTGTCGACACTAAGTAGTCAACTTGTTCTAATCCTTTGATGCGTGCCAGTTTACTGACAAGCATTCGTGTTCGCCCGAATACATTGCGATTTGACGAACGACTTGGCCACACTTATCGCGATAACGCGAACATTCATCTAACCCCAAAAATGTGGCCGTACATAAATCGATATAAATTGGACAGGCAATTCGAAAGGCCCAAATCATTTCAAGCCAACGGTCCAACAATCATAGCTTTTGGTTGGTAAAGTAACGGCTACTAGCCGAGGTGGTTAAAATCTCACAGATCGCGATTTTTTTGATAACATTGCAGTTTTGTCGCAAACAAACAAAGACAATTAATTGAGTAAAATAATCGGCATTTATTAAGAAAATGGTCGGACACGATTTAAGTTTGTGACATTACAACAATTCGTTGAATCTACTTTCGTTTTATCTGCGTTCTTACAAAGAAAACAATTATCATTTCAACAGACACCGCAATACTTCCACATTTCACTTTTTGTGTAATAAAAAAGGCAAACCGTTCACAGAAACCAAATAAACCATAGAAAACACTCAAATAACCAAAGAAAGCACTCAGGACAAATCAAAATGCAGAACAATTGAAGCGAACTCATAATATGTACAGACAGAAAATAAATCAGCGACTTACAAAGCAAAATATAGAAGTGTTTAGAAAAAACCTTATAAAACTTTAGAAATAAAACCTGTTTAATACTACATACTTGTGTATCCTCTTAACATTAATTTCGAGTATTTTGTTTATTTTCCCTATTTTTTTAAGAGTTTTTTTACCCTTTTAGTAAGTTGCGTAGTATTTGTGTGCATGTTTTGTTTCTTTCTTTCATATATATGTTTTACTCTAGGTAGAAAGAGATAAAACATGGTTTCAGTATTTGTGATATACCACGTTTTTAGTAAAGGGGTTACTTAGTTACCACAGCGTAATATCAGTAAGGACACTATGTAAAACGATTTTGTTTTCATACACACAAGTTTGTTTTACTTGTACATAAAGAATTTTAAATTAAAAATTTTAAAACCATGCAAATTATGAACTCTATAAATATCTTGTCCCTAAAGTCGAGTTTCACTCAAGAAATTCAAGAATTTTAAAACAATTTGAAATTTTGTTTTAAATGTTTTATTCGACAGAACTAAACGAGCTCCAAATGTTGTTGTCCTGGTCTAATAGACTACAATAAAAAAGACAACAATATATTTTGCTAGTTCAGTTCAATCTTAAACCTTTGCAATCGACGTTACTGTTCGCTTGTGAGTGATCAAATACCTTCTACACAATGTCCTTACTGACTACACTGCGCTTATCACGCAAATCAAATACAAAATGCATTAGCGCAAACTGTTTATCATATTGGCATCATAAACCTTAAACTCTTTGCCAAATATTGCTTCCATTAAAAAAAATAAAGCAGCAAAATATTTAGTGCCAAAATATTCTTCTACTTTTAAAACCAATGTTTGTTGGTTTATTTTTTAAGAGTTCAAATTTGGAATGTTGAATTTTTTTTTCAGGGTACTTACCCAGTCGAATTTTGTGATTGGCCGGATACGGAGCTGCGTTTACTGCTTTTGCCGCTCGCTGCACTCAGTGATTTGCCGACTGAAGTCTATAATGAATCGGTACATAAGAACATAAATAATTCAAACCGGGTTGGATATTAGTTCTGTCACTGTCGCTCTTATTCAGTTTGCCATAAGTGCGAAGGGGACAGTAACAATATCGCTTGCACAGGATAGCTGGCCTGGACGGCATTATAAATCGATGACAGATGATTTAAAATATGAATATATTCAAACGATGTACATATATCAAATTTCGCATCGTTTGAATAGATAAAAAAGTAATTAAAATACAAAAAAAGAAACGTAGGTATGTAAAAATACTATTGAAATTAAATAAAGGCTGCATCTGTAATTTATACCGGCTTTATTTTCTAAGGTTGGTGGCATTGGCCATCGCGCGTCATCCCGCTCGCGCCAACGCACTCACGCCATACGATCGAGCGAGATGCCAAGCTTCCACAATAAAGCCCACGGTGAGCGCTCATTGGTCACTAGCTATAAATGGGTTAGAACCGAATTAATATCGTACCTTAGAAGTTTTCGGCTTGTTGCACTCGACAATGTAATCTTTACACATGTTCTGGTGCACCGTGTTCGTACAATCTGAAATAGAATATAATATTAAAAAAAAAAACAATAAAATCAGACCGGCAGCCTTTAGCTGTCTCGAAATCTCAATAGCGCTATCTCGCTCATTAATTAATTAATGCCTTGCGCGAGAGCGGGATGGCGCGATTAAAATTGTCAACGACTAGAATAACGCTGTGGATATACATACATATTTGCATAATAGGCTATTTGACTGATTTTGGAAAACTGTTTTAAATTATTCGTTGGCATATGATTAATACACCACATGTATATTTCTGCGAAATTTGCAGTATTTTACGAAAAATACTGTGTTAAAATTTAAATTACAATATTCGCGCTAAAAACGCTGTTTCGGTAATGGCGGACGACATGTGATTTGCGTGACGTCACAGGCAAGTAAGCAAACTTTATTCTTTGACAAACGTCAAACTTGTACCAAAGTGTACATTATAAAATCACACAAAGTGTCTTAGCATTAAACAATGTTTACTTGCGTGTGACGTCACGCGAGGCGTAGCCAATCACAGAGCGTTCTTGTGGCTGAAGAATTTTAAAAAATAATTTGAATTTATTTTGTTTACTTTGAAAAATCTATAAATATTTTTGGACAAAACAGAGATAAATATGTTTTTTTACGTTATTACCTAATAGAATGACCACATTTCGTAGCATATTTTCAATAGTGTCAAATAGCCTATTATACTTTTGACTTACCAAAAAAGGAAAATGAATTGAAATGTATTGTGAATTTGTGTCTACGGTAGTGTCATTTGACAGATTATCGAGTAATTTGAGTGTTGTAAGCTTTGTCATTTCCCGATATCCGATTGAGGTGAAATTTGTTATACATGTGTAACTCCGATGACAAAGCAAAAAAGCTTGTCTATAAAAATATTTAAAAAAAAATACTCTCCTTTCCTAACGACTTGTTAATGAAATGATTACTTACTGTCACAGTACAGTGAGGGCTTGTCAGTAAGAGGTCGTCCGCACCAGTCGCAGTCTCCGCCGCTGCCGGCCGCCTGCCACGCGTGAGCCACCTTACGGGATTTATCCTGTATAGCCAATTATCATTAAAAGATGGAACACATTTTTTTCCAGATCTACCCACCAATTGGGTTTTTGCATTTTTTAATTTATTTTTAACAGTTTTTTTTTTCAGTCTGTATTCCTTTGATAGGGTTAATATAACTTTAACGTGTATGTATATCTGTGTCTATCTGTAGCATCGTAGCCCTCAAACTGCTGAACCAACTTTGCTGTACTTTTGGTTTGGTATGTTTGTAAACTGACTTACCTATTCAATGTTATTTGGCCAATAAATATTTCTGATTTCTAATTTTAGTGGCGCGCTTCAATTGTCTTGAGTGCGAAATCAATAGGAGGTATTTAAGCATTGTGTTTTCACAGCGCATCATATAACAACAGTAACACAACTGTTGCTAGTAACTGGTAAGAGAAATAACGTACCTTCTTCTTCCTAAAGAACAAGCTGCCCCGTTTCCGTCTCTTTTCAGCATGATGGTCGAACGCCGCTCTGTTCGCAAAATCAAATAAATATTAGAATTCAAGCGAACAACATTTACTATTCAATACAAGGACACACAACAAAATGTATGGAACAAGAACGGCTGTTTTTTTTTGCAATTTCGAGGTTGGTCTTAGTAAAAGTTATTCAGAACGATGAAAAGGTTCCTCTTTAGAGTTAGCAAACCAACCAAAAGTACAAATCATAGCGTCCTTACATGTAGCAACTGTTCCGAAACGTTTACAGCTAAAATTGTGAATATCAGACATGTGAGGATGCACCAGCAACCCAGTTACAGGAAATAGTCGCCGGGATCGAAAACAGTATTGAATGCAACATTATCATGTGATATACAGACTGACTGGTTAGACACTTTAAATATTCTAGATTATCATAGTACTCATCATTATGAACAACTTTTACTATGAGACCAACCAGGCATTCGCGAAAAAAAATCAGCTGTTCCATACATTTTGTCGAGTGTCATTGACATTTTTCTATGGAACAGCTGATTTTTTTCGCGAATTCCGGGTTAGTCCCATAGTACCTACAATGATAACCTAGGATATTTTAAGTGTCTAACCAGTCACCAACCTGCACATTTGTGGTAACCCCCGATAGTTCGAAAAACATGCAAAACGCCTAAAGCAAAAACGGTTCAAGAAAGTGAACAAAAATCAAAGACAAGAAGCGAAGCTTGCGTTTTAAGCATGCTTAGTCAAAAATTTAGTGCTCTATCATTGAGCTAATGTACTACGTACTAGAGATGGCGGTGTACTACATTGCGATATTTCAGTTAATAGTGGCACATGTGCCATATTTCTCTCTGTATCTCTAATCGCGTCTAACGAGTGACTGAGCAAAATTTAATAAAGCAACTCAACTGAAATGGAACATTGCGATGAAGTGTAGCGCCATCTACGATACGTAGTACATGGTAACTCAATGCGCTCTATTCTGACTTTACTCATTTGATCATTTTAAGCGACTGTCGTAATTTACTATCCGCCTCACTCGCATCGTACCCTCAGCCTGCCTGAGTGAGATAGATATAAGATTTCTAACTTACTGTCAAGGAAGCGAGGCGTTACAATCGAAGGTAATCTTGCAACGCGTTGTTTTGTCTCACTCACGCCGCACTCTGACCGGAAGAGATGGGTATGGGACTGTCGTTATTTACTTTCGTCTCGCTCACACTGTGTCCTACTACTAGACTGACTGACCTAGATGGGTATAGGATTGTCATGGTTCGCTTGTAACTTACTGTTCAAGAAAAGCTAGCCGATGCAATCCGAGATGCTCTTGGTGCGTGTTGTTTCTTCTCGTGTTGGCAACAGCGCCTTCTGTAGCGGCGGACGCATCTTCGTCGCTTTCCGTCTCGCTCGCGCCGCGCCCTGTCAGGCTGACCGAGCGAGATAGGTATAGGACTGTCGTGATCTACTTTTAAACTTTGCGCTGTGATGTACGCAATATGCTAAACCCTTTAAAACGAAGCTGTTTTTTTTTCTTAAAAATAGACGGATGGATGTACATCCGCAACCGTCGTGGTACTGTGAATATCCTAGAGCTATTTTCTACAAAATTCCAAGCAATTGCTATTAAGGAGTTAAAAACCTTAAGTTCACTAAGCTAAGAGCTAAAATAGAGTAAATCTGAGTACCCCACAAGTAAAAGAGCTTAATGCATTTTTTTCTAGTCCAAAAATTGAACCTTTTTTTAATTCTGGCTCAAACCTTGTTTTATTTTTAAATCACGACAGTTCTATACACAAGTGCAAAACAAAAAAAAAGGTTGATCAGTCTAAATACGATCTGATTCCGGTGCTATAAATGACAAAACAATTAGAGCAAAGCCACGGTGCGTACAAAAAACATCGACTCACACATGCACAGTTTGAAAAGTGTTGACTACCCTCATTTAAAAAAAATCCACAACTTTTCTGTAAAATTGTAATCTGAAGCACTATCGAATTCTTCGAACAAATATGAATGTGTCCCATAAAATTTCTTTAGGTAGGTACACCAAAATGAATTAAAACAAAGATAAATAAGTTTTATCGTATCAATAAGACAAATTTTAACAATTTCATTGGTAAAGCATGGTAATAAAATTGCTAAAAATACATTTTACTGGTTTTATAAAATGAAGGTAGTCCATAATTCATGCATTTTAAAATCACCTAAAACCTTAAAATAAATATCACAAAAGATTGTGTGTTTATTCTGAGAAAAACTCGAGGCATAGAGTTCAAAATTGCCCAAAAATGTGTCCCCGTGTGATTTGAAGGTGACATTTACCATTTCATAAAGATTTTGGTCCCTCGCGAAAAATCACTTTCGTTATTCGACGATTCAGACCAAACTTCAACTACCTCTATAACATATATAAGACATAAGGTTGAAAACAAAAAGAAACACTTTCCTTGTGTAAACAGTTTGCTAAAGAAACTCCTAGTGAACTCTTTGGTAAGAAAATTGAATAAAATCTTTCACTATTGAAGCCCACCTTCACGTGTTCCTAACAGTTTAACTTTATCGGCTAAGAACCCCGTGTACTGTAACAGTTTGCGTTAGAAATCCGTGATCTTTAGAAGTTTTTGCTTTAGGAAATTGAACCTTATCGTTCCCAGTTTAAGACTTACATATTGATCGGTGGTTGTGGCTGCGGCGGTTGCACGGCCGCTACTATGCTCGGCGTTGAGACAGACTTTTGTAGGGGAAGCCTGGGAATGAGTCTGGAATTTTCTGTGATGCAAGGGGCTCCCATAACTGCCCCGGCTCGGAGGGCCGCTGTCACTTTCTCGAAATCTTTCTGTAGGGACATTGCAAAAGATTTGTGAATTTTTTGGGGAAGTTGGCATTGTTGCAGGTTGAATAGTCGGCGGAAAGGTTTTCTTGCTCCAACTCACGAAGAATCAGATATCTGTCCCTGTAACTTTCGCAGATTGACCCGTGCATCCGCTGACTTCTAGGGTGGAAAACCACAGAAGCTTTGTTAAACTGGGCTGAGTTGAAAAATGCAATTTAAAAAAAGTTTTGACTTATTTGGTTCGTGTTTATAATATTATTTAAAACTTATATTCTTTACTTAACTTTACTTTATAACTTATTAAATATCCCAAACAAGCCAACTCTTGTAGCACTGGTACAGCTCCGGTGGAATCTCGCCCTTGACCTTTAAACAAAGCTTTCCTATTGGTCCAAAATCTCCCGACTCTCCGACACTACAACTAAGTCAATGGTTAGGCCTTTCCATCAAAGCTCTTTTCGCCGTACTACAACATTAGGCGTTTTAAAAAGGGTGTCACCCAACAAGCACCTCTTCGGGCTGGCAAAGCATCAACAACGTCGCTAATGTTGCTGGTGTTTATAGGCGGCGGTTTTGCTTACCATCACGCTGACCACCAGGTTGTTTGGCGCTTTTTTAAGTATAAAAGGTTACTTACAGCTAGATCGTTGTCGTTGAGCGAGTGCGTTGAATGCCGGACCGGTCTCGGCACTTCGCCCTCTGACTCCATCGACGACAGCGACGCACTGTGACCATTGAGAGTGCTGGAACGTAGAAGAAATTGTTCAAACAAAATAATTGTTTTTACACAAACATTGTGCAGGCGATTTAGTTGGTCTCTCTTTGTTCCTTATTGAGTTTTTTTGTCTATCCTAAAGTTATTTTTTAGACTTTCCCATAGAATAGGGAATAAATTGTGACTTTAATAAAACCTAATGCGGTCCCAGAAATTTTAATACTAGTTGTTTTTTTCGGAAATTGCTTCCCTGTATTCAATTTGATACTTCATAAATGGATACGACATAAAATATGGTACCTAATACTCGTACATACAGCACTTTGAATTTCTAATAAGCATGATCTACTTTATTTAACCGCATTTTTTTATTTACGAAATATGTGCTGCACCCGCGGGTACGCTCCCATTTTCCGGTATAAAAACTAGCCTTATGTTAATTTAGGGTATAAGCTATCGTCATACCAAATTTCATCCAAACCCGTTCAGCCATTTTTGCGTGATTGAGCAACAACCAACCAACCTAACTTAACCAACCAATCCAACGGACAGACCAAATCAATCAGACTTTGACGTATAATTATAATTTAAAAAAAAATGGATTATGTGCTACAACTGACTTGCGCTGCCGGTGCTGGTCGGGCTGCCTGGCGCCGGGCTCCAGCGCCGCCCACGAGCTGCGCCGCCCCTCATCGCGCCGGTCCCACAGGCCCCACTGACGGGACTCGCCTGGAAAATCAACATCTAAGGGATCGTCCATTAATCAAGTGAGGCTCGGGGGTTGGAAAACATCGCACACGAAATATCACTAGGGTTGAGGAGGTATGTAGTTATTTATTTTTTCGTACGTTTCAAAATTTTAAAGACTATTTGTACTAAAAAAAATACTCGTGATATTGGCGGGGGGAGGGCCGATGAAAAGGTGGATAACCCCTATTATTTATATTTCAGAAGCAAGTAACTCGAGAACTATTTAAGATAAAAAATGTCATCATGAAAAAATTCTGAAATATTGTCGTCTTGTAAAAAACTAAGAATATTTTATTATCTAGAACCGATTTCTTTCATCAGCTCACCTCTCAGGGTCGGGTACTTTTCAGATGTTTGATTCTGCTTCTTTCTACCCGCTCTACACCCGTTTCTTAGCACTCGTCAACTGGATTATATTTGTCACTAAATGGGTCATTATGCGTGCACATTTAAATGACTAAAATATATTGTTTGTTTTTTAACTCACCGCTGCCTTTCCTGCTCTGTGGATAGAAGTCTAAATGCGTCGGCGACGAGCAATCCGGCTCGGCGACTCCATCTTTGCAAAGCGATGGACACGATGTACTGAGCCGACTGTTACCCGTTGCCTGAAACAAACACATCATTAGAGAGAAAGTTCCTTAAAATAGCGGATCGAGGCTTGGCAAAGAGGAAACGCACAATGCACCCCTTGCAGGACGCCAGTGCGGGCCTCCACGTCGAATAAGAACCATTACAGAGGAGAGAATATGTAAAAGAAGATTAACAAGAAGGTTGTCTGAAAAAAAAAAAGCCCGCGTTTTATTTTCCGGTATATGTACTATGTACTTTCTTTTTGTCGTATCAAAAGCGTTAATGTTTTTAGTGCATCAGATCAGCACATATATTTTGCAAGAACTCGTAAACTATCCATCTGACACCAGGGCTGGCTAAGTAACTATACAGCCTCCAACAATTTTTTCCTTAATGGCTGATAGTTGCTGCTTAAATCGTCTATCATAGAAGTACGAGTATGTATAGTGTAGAATATACTTACCAATAAAGGCAAGGGAGCTGCCCGCATGCGCTGCACGGCCGCATGGAGTCTCCGCAGCTGCTGCAGACTGTCATCAAGCACGCCCGGACTGTGCGGGGTCACGCTTATCGTGGGAACCTGCAACTTCAACGCAAATGTACTAATTCGTCTTTGTTCAGACTTTTGTTCACTGGAGAATAATACTCATGCTCGCTTCGGGCCTCATGGCTGTGAAACTTTTAAGCAATGGGCTCGAGATTTTACAGCCGGCAACAGCGTGGTCTGAAGATACTCATTCAACCATTAATCATCTCACTGTAGGAATACTAGGTATGTATAACCCTCGAAGGGTGATTAGGCCGTACGTATTCCACCACGCTTGCATAGTGCGGGTTGGTGGATTCACATACGCCATTAAACTTATTTGGTATGCAGGCTTCCTTATGATGTTTTACTTTACCGAAAAGCCAGTGGTATGAAAACTGGAGGTATGTCACACTATTCCTTTTTTTCCCATTCAAAAATAGGCTTGCGTTTGACCGTTATTTGCTTGATGGTAAGCATCGATGCGGTCTACTATGGAGCACGCATGCCTAAAAGAAACCGATTCACTTTCAATTTGAAGACACCCAGACTAAATCAATTAGGAAACACCCACTCAGGCAAAGCATTACACATTCTGCCAGTTCGAACAATAAAAGTGGGATCAAAGTGTTCCTTTGCGTTCATAGGGAACCCTATACCAATCCACCTACCAACCTAAATATATAATGGGTACCCTATACCTATCTAATGAGCCTATCTTCACACACTGCTACATATGATGTATTACCGTACGGTACGTCAAAGTGATAGTAGCCTTCTTAATAAACAGGAGTTCCTGGGTTTGATTCCCGGCCGGAAAGACGTTCGAAAGATGAATTTAAATATCTGTTGTGGTCTGGGCCCAATTCCTATCCTTTATAGGTTCTATGGCATCTCCATCAAAGGGAGTCATAGTGTGGGAGCTATGAGTATCCTCTCATTTAAGTTTCTTGCTACCCCTATGTGATATTTCTCTGTTAGCCAGGTCCTGACTAGCGGAGTATGCTTCGCAAAGCAGACTTCTATCTCGGTCTGAACCGCTACAAGCTGCGTAGCCAGAGCAGGACAGAAGCATGCCTCGGGATTCATACTCGGTCAGGACTCGGCTATCGCTTTTGCATAGCACTGACCTGGGCCCTGGCCGCGGCCATGTCTGCTTGCGGCGTTGACCGCGTCACGTGCTCCGTGACCTCGTCCTCGCTGCTGTCGGAATGGCAGTCCGAGCTGCCGCCGCCCTCGTCTGTAACAATACAATATATTCTCTATAGGTTCCTATTAAAGAATGCCATAGGCGATGGTGATAATTTATTATCAGATGGACTTGTTTGCGACCTATAGGTGCCTATTGGCCGTAAAAAGTTCGGAATAGTATAGACTCAGTGGCTAGCTCTGGTGTTAGAGTTCACAAGTCACCTGAAGACCACTGGTATCACTTGGTGGGTGTTTTTAAAAACCCAAAAACGGATTTAAAAAAAATTGGCGGTCTAAATAAAAATTAAGTGAAAAAATTAGTAAAATTAAATTAAGTGTTTGTATAATAACTAGTGTAAACACTTCATACCTACAATTTAATAGATCATCCGAGCTACGTAGCGTTCAGTTGTACATGAAATATAGAGACGAGCATAAGCATAACTTTTGTAATCAAAACCTAAGTCTTAATTTTTCGAAATCCATTAAAAATCATTAACAAAACATAGAGCTACACCACATCATTACATAAATCGTTTCATAGAAACACATTGGAACTCCTACAATATCAATTAAACTCAATAGAAAAACTATTCATAACTCCATTGAACTCGGGGCAAAACTTCGAACAAAGCGTTTGATTATAACTAGCACTCATATGTTAGAAATTGTTGGACATGTGGAAGTTGCTTTATTGTATCTAGTTCGAACAGTCCAGGTCAACCTTTTTAATTTAATTGTTTTCTACAACCCTGTGTTATGTTGTTGTATATTAGGAACAATATGTGGCCTAAAATGCAACCTTGTGCCACCCCGAACAAGTTATATGTGCTGCAACAAATTCTAAACGTGGTAACAGCGACTAAGTTAACACTACGGTAACTGTTGGTAAAGTGGTAACGGCTACTAATTAAATCCACAAAAAAAATGCAAGCTCAGATAATACTAAATACATACAAATGTCAATGGTAATAAAAGTCAAGGCATCAAAAGCTTTACCATATTCTTTAACAAAGCTATCTTTTTCTAAGGAAACCTGTATCGATCTCGAGCATCGAGGAAATAACCTCAAGAAAATCTTCCCCTTCTATCAAAATATTTAGAAGCCAAAAAATACCGCCGAAGCATCTGTCCCTCAGACTTAGTCCCATGTTAACAAACCACCGTAATAAATCAACGAAGATAAATCCATAGCCATCTGAGGGAAAGGAAAGGGATATTGAAACTCAGTCGGACGTGAGACGTCCCGATACGCACGGATATGATGGCTCTATGTATAAATCATAATACTTGATATCGATCTTGATACTTTGAATCCAAATACGTTGGTGTTCCATACTTTAAAGGAGGCTAAAATGAAAATTCGGCTTTATACTCAATTCTGAAGCCACTCATCCTATAGAAACATCTCTCTCAACCTTTAATCCTCCCACTGCTGGGATACAGGTGTACCCTCGAAGGCTGATAAGGCCGTATTCCACCACGCTGGCCAAGTGCAGATTGGTGGATTCACATACGCCATTGAATTTCTTCTCCGGACATACGTAGGTTTCCTCACGATGTTTTCCTTCACCGAAAAGCCAGTGGTATGTAAATTCGTACATTGTATAAGTTCGAAAGAACTCATTGGTACGAGTCGGGGTCTGAACCCGCCATCTCAAGCAATGCGAAGCGGCTGTTCTCCCACTGACCTACCATGGCTACCGAACATACTTCACTACAAATTCCGGGTGCAAAAAGACAATAACAAAGCAAATATTTGTATTATATTTTACTTGACTTGTCTCTATAAATTATCTCTATAGTCAACGTTTGGTCAAACATTGTTATTGTTACCGTTATTGTAAGCAAACGTTTGATCATTTATTTATAACGATTATTTACAAAGGAATGATAACAAATACGTATTCAATACTTAAATATTTATTGCAGGCATTATACAATTTACATACAGATCTGAGATAGCATATGGTATGATAATAAAATGTGGATTAGTATTGTGTGGAATGGATCTTTGATTGAATTCGTAACTAGCTGCGCCCCGCGGTTTCACCCGCACGGTCATGATCGTGATGATGATGATAAAAAGTAGCTTTCTGTACCCTTGATAACGTGTTTGCAAAAATCCATAATGGTTGCTTGAGTAGTTAAGGCGTGAAACCATAACAAACAAAAAACTTCCAGCTGTGTTTTTAAAAATTATTAGTTACGAAGTTACGACTGACTACGTTTCGACAATTTCCATAAATATATTTCTAAGGCTTCAGGCAGTCTTTTAAAGTCTGAAATCAGAGCACACCATTTACGAACTTCCTTGGGTATACTCACAAATAAATATAGCAGAACTAAAGTCTTTCCTTTGCGAAGGGATATTAGCTTTCAAGCGGACGTCCCTAGGAAATATGAACGTCGAGCAACGAAATGAGTTCACGTAATATTGATTCACGAGGTCGTCTGGTGCAAAACCGGACGAATATATTGAAATTGATTTTTTTTATGATTTTATTGCAACTAGGTCTGAAACTAGGAATTTGAAGTTGATACCTGAAATGTACTTGCTAAAGTGAACAGTGAAGTGACGTTTACAAGATCAACCTGGTGCTAAATATTTGATTTTTTTAGGCGTCACGGCCTCTAAACATGGCAAATTGGCTGTCAAACGCAAACCAATTCCCAGTAGCCAAAATCCGTCCTCACGACCATCGATATCACAGCTATAACAAACATAACAAAGGCAATTGAAACAAAACAATACCTCTCGATACAAAACAAATTCTAAAACCAATCAAAGCAAAAGCTTTCATTTCAAACAATCTGCTCTGCCAACAAAACTGTAAAGTTACAGCCGCTAGGCGCAGTTCGTTCGTACATTTCGCGATTAGCGCCATACAAAATGCATAATGAACCGGGAGTGACCTAGTTTAGTCCGGGTACTTGCGATACTATTACTTATTCTGTGATCCGGGTCAAGGCCTGTGATAGAGGGTTTGTTGTAACGGTTATCCGGTTTGTTTTTCTAATAAAGGTAGAGGTCGGAAGCATTACAAAGATGCTTATGAGGGTGTTGAGAATGTTACTTTAAAGAACTTCAGTAGCTCCCATTTGGCACTTTATGTTTCAGGTGATAAGGCTTAGAGCTCCCAGGCTTTAACCCGATCTGTCTTTAGACAAGTGACCGCACGTGGCATTGCCAGGAGAGCTTGTGTAGTTCAGGTGAAACGTTCAATTGTAAGTTCAGGTTGCCTAAAAACTGTGAAACAAGTGCCATTCAAGCAATGAGCCCAAGCAAAAAGCTTGAAAACAATTTCCTATCAAACCAATCGTTTTAAAATTCGATCAAGCCTGACTGAATTGCATAACCGCAATTTCAACCCAGCAAAAGCAACCATTACATCCCTATAAAAGCCCACGTTATGATAGAACCAGCATAAAGCGACCTCTCAGACGCCCTGGCATCCCAACAAAAGCTTTCAGAGGAAGGAACCGAGGGAGATGCAAACAGTTCACGCCAGGTTGGACGGGTCGCGACATTGTAGCGTCAGTCTGATGACGTCAGATCAGTCAGCTGCCTTGTTTTCAAGCACAATGGCTTGAACAACAATGGAAGAAGTCGAGTTTTGTTACATGTCGTTATGAAAATGGCAATGTCGTTTGTATATTTCGTTCGTGTTCTGACCCTATTCCCGTTCGTTTCACAAAGGGACTTTTCAGACAACATTATCATACTAATATTACAATGTTTAAGACTTACGCTGTGAGTATCTGAGTGATAAGTCAGTAAATAGAAAAAAGGCTAGAGTGGCCACCTTTGCCAGTTTTGAAGCGACCTGAAGGTCTCTGATTTGGCTTGGCTTTGTTATAGGATAAACAACCGGAATCTACAATTTATCGTGTCATCCCACCCATGGTAGCGCTCTGTTGTAAATACAACTGATGGGTGACCCCTATCAGAAGACCGAGTGATTGAGTGTACTTCATGTTGAAACAGCTCAACGGATTTGGACGGGTACGGAAACAGCTTATACCCTGGATTAGAACAAAGCCTACAATTCACCCCGGTCAAATTAACAGTTCTTGACTTGATATACTCTAGGATTCTTTTGCCATTATAACCAAATCCTGAAAACTTGTTGAACTATAAAACTGTATCTATATAGCACAGCTGTGTTTGTCGCTATTTTAGAACCGATCCAATAGTCAAAGTCGGTCATAATGATGAGGACAACGATATCCTAAAATACGTCAAGTATCTAACCAATCAACCTGTTTGTAGACGTACTTTAATAACCAATTAAGAGTTAAAAACTGTTACATAAGGTTCCTGTATACATTCTATACATATTAAAGCGTATTCTGAAAACTCCTTTCAGTGGGAAGATAAAATTCAACTACCCATACCCAGGTTTTATGTTTTCCGATGTTTGCCGTTCGTTCAGCAACAAGGTAAACATGTTTGTTTCGAACTTGTAAAAGTTGCGGAATGTGTTTTATTCATGAAAGTACGGAACAACACTTAGCAACTTGGAGTTTCGACTGTTTTAGGTAGAGTGCTCGGAAATGTAGCGCGAATTCGTCAAAAAGTTAGAGTAATTACGTGTTCCCAATTAGAGAAAATAAGGAGTATAATCCTAACGAATACAGGTTAAAAGGAAAGGGCATACTAAGCTGACAAAATGTGAACATTCAGCTGATATTTTTTCGCGATTTCAGGGTTGGTCATTATAGTAAAAGTTGTTGATAATAATGAGTAATATGAGCCCTTTTCGGCTTAGCCTACTTTTCTTGTAACCCTGTAACATGAATTGAAAAGTCAGTATGTTTGTTTGTTACGTTATCATGGCGGCTGTACACACTCGCCGAGACACACCAAGACAGGCCGAGAACGAGTATGTAGACGGTGCATTCGCCATGTCTCGCTCTCTCGTGCCTCGCCTCGGCTCGGTCGGTCTCGGTCACTGGTCGGTTTTTTGCGCCCGAGTCAAAGGGTCTCGTTGAGTCTCGCGAGGAAAACGAGAGCGAGCATGTACACACTTGTTCAGTTAGTTTATCGCTGACTGTGTTCGCGTTGTTTTAAGTATTTACCTGCTTCTATTGCGGTGCATAGTAAGTAAGTAACCATCCACCATCTTCTCCTGACGACGATGATGATAATGTGAATTGTACCAATCCGCACTTGTCAGCGTGGTGGAATACGGCCTAGTCACCCTTCGAGGATAACCCTGTATCCCAGCAGTGGGAGGATTAAAGGTTGAAGGTTAAAGGTTGGTTTATGATGATGATGAATGGTATAATAATATACCATTCATAATTACATACTACTATCAAAACGGCCCGTGCCCTCACACAAACTGGTCAATATTACCGTCTGGTTAACGATTAATTAGTTAATTAAAGCCTATTTAATCCTTTGTCTACTATTAATAAAAGACCGTCTAAAATAATTAGACTTTCGAACGTCGGTTAAACCCTTTATCGTATTGTACGTCCCTGGGACAAAATTAAAATTCACCGACGCGACTTCATGTTAATTAGACATGAAACGTACAATTAAATTGATAGTGCCGTGTATTTTGTTCGGAAAGGTCTCACGTGAAGTTTTAATGTGTTGATTAGTCTAAGTAGGTCATGGGATAGATGATTAACACTTTAACTGCCGAAAACACATACCTTGTTTTCCTTTGTGCAACGCGAATGCGGCTACACACGCCAGGCGCGTATAACACAACGCATGTGATTATTAGCCGTAGTTAAAGTGTTAAGTTAGTAAAATACGGTTAGTCGGTTAGTTTTATTTTTACTGCGGTCTTACGTGACGGTATAACATCGGGTGCATTTAGTCATATAATAGTTAGCGTCATAAAAGCCAAACCCAAGAGTTTAATCATATGATACGAATATTTTAAAAGTAAAGGTTTGTATGTATGTTACCACAAAACGCTGATACGGCTCAACGGATTTTCATGAAATTTGGAATGAAGGTCTGTCATTTTCTGGATTAACACATAAGCAATTTTTCATCCCGGAAAACTCTTGTTAACCTTTTGACCGCGGGTGAAACCGCAGGGCGCCGCTAGCACAACATAGAAATACATTTATTGAATCGGGCGTTAATTCGGGGATCTTCATCTTAAAAAATCTGATTTCAATTGAGTTTCTAAAAAATTTTCTCCTTGAAACTCTTAGCAATTAACTCTTAGCTCGAGTCTAAACTGGATCACCCTGACTTTCGTATCACTGTCAGCTAAAGAAAAAGCAAGTTAAAGTCAAAGCGAATCAACTCGCGCTTTTAGTTCACGGTACGGCCTCTAAACTTATCGCCCCTAAATCGATATAAGAAGCCTTTACCCATTCCGTTTTCCTAAAACAAGGAAAATCGCGGTGTTACTCAAATTTTCTTACACAAAAAAAGGAAACCATAAACCTAGTTAAACTTTGTTCACCAAATTGTTACATGGCGATTATTTATTTAACTGTCGATTTATTTATTTGACAGCAGGTAAATAGCTTGACAGTCTATTTATTAATAAACTAGTTGCACCCCGCGGTTTCACCCGCGGGCAATTCTTTTTTATAAAAAGTATCCTATGTTACTTCTAATACCTCCAAGAATATGTGTACAAAGTTTCATGATGATCGGTTAAGTAGTTTTTGCGTGACAGCGTAACAAACAAACTTACATTCACATTTATAATATTAGTAGGTATAATTGAAACAGTTCTTTAGTTAAAAATTGAATTCCCTTGTCTAGCTTCCGTGATCTTTGGTCTTAGTCTCAATAAAAAGACCAAAATCGGCAGCGCAAATAAACCCAATGTCTGCTTGCATTGTAAAGATGTTGCAAACCAACCAAGCGTCTATTAAACTCCAAATGGTCAGCAGCTGGCCGCCATTATCGACGGATAAGGCTAAGATACCTTATACAAACCCATTCAATCGGCATTAAAAACTAGAATAGACTTAAACTAGATTCCGAGTTTCGAAGGACCAAACGGCGGCCTTATTGGGTAACTTCTCCGATGTTCGATTTTGGCTTCGTAAAATTCGAAGTGGGCCAATCTACGACTCTATCAGCTAATATTTCTGATGTTCGATTCTGGCTTCTTGAAGTTTGAAATGTGCCTGATTATTCTTAAATTCGAGGTGACGTCACCCTGGCCTTAATTTATCGAGCTTCATAATTTTAAAGGAGGATGAATGTTTTGACAAAAAAAAACTCACCGGCTTATTTCTTCAACAAGCTATTATTCATCTTATTGCCCGATTCCTCGGAACCCACTGGAACTTTCGACGTGAAGTTCATTATCAGAGATACGACGAGTTAGCCGATAGGGCCGCTGCTGGTCAATTTAGAGAGAGGTCATGATCGTGACCTTACCTTACGATGACCTGAATATTTTGGGAAATGTAGTGGCTCGAAACACCTTAAATATCATCAATATACTTACCACTTTAACTGCTGCTAATAATCACATATATGTTGTTTAACGCGCCTGGCGTATGTAGCCGCATTCGCGTTGCACAAAGGAAAACACAAGGTATGTGTTTTTAGCAGTTAAAGTGTTAACGAGGACATTTTAGCTTTATAGAAATGCTTCTTAAACATATGAAGAAACAATCTCCCTTCGTATTTTCAGTCCTCGGGCAGAATTTCTTAGAAAAGAAGACCAGATCCAGAATCCAGTCGTTAATAGCTGGATGATTCATAGTATTTGAATAAAGTAAGGACTTGCAGTTGACTACTTGTCAGCAAAGTTTGTCAAAGAAATTCCGGTCGTATCTTTATACAAGTAGAGTTGAAAAACACAGAACCTACAGCTGGGAATACGAATACAATGGGACAAGCAAGGTCTATGAATTCAAGAATTCTACAGGATTATAGTTATAGGGAAAGGGTACGCTAAGCTGAAAAGGGCTCATAGTACTCATCATTATGAACAACTACGAGTATTACTATGGGACCAACCCGGAATTCAATAGAAAAACATCACCTATTTCATACATTTTGTCGAGTGTCATTGACATTTTTAACCGACTTCAAAAAAGGAGGAGGTTATCAATTCGTCTGTATGTTTTTTTTTTTTATTTTTTTTTTTATGTTTGTTACCTCATAACTTTTGACTGGGTGAACCGATTTTGATAATTCTTTTTTTATTAGAAAGCTGACGCTTCCCATTTGGTCTCATTTCAATTTAGTCCAGTTCTGATAATGGTATCCATGAGAAAACCATATAAGTCTTAAATTTGCATTAGGTACGTGCGCGACAAATAGATGAATAACTCAATAGTCGGTCTTTTGAAGTCGGTTTTTGTTTTTTGTTTTGTAAAAATAATGTTCTTGTTCTGTGACACTTTTTTTGGGAACTCAGGGTAAAAGTTGTTCATAATGATGAGTACTATGAGCCTTTTTCGGCTTAGCATAATGTACTTGTAACTCGATATAATTTCAATAGTAGGTAATTAAAAAAAGGCTTTCCAATCGAAAACAATTTTAATTATCATCGGAACTTTAACGATGAAGGTTCTTCAAAACGTTGGAATGCAAGATGAAGAAGGAATGCAAGAAAATGATGTTAAGAATGTCAGTTTTCTTGTGGGAAACCGTACGTGGTATCAGGTATCAGATAACGATGTTCCCAGGTGTAATATTTCATTGCAATCAGTAAACCGTGAGCGATCGCGTAAGATAAGAATTATCAGGAACTCTTTTAGATTTTGTTTAGCCAAATTAGAACTACGGTTTAAGGTGTATAGATGATCATTTTAAAGTTACTTTTTGGTTGCATTTCTGTGCCCAAAATAATAATGCCTTGACCTTCTAAACAAAGCTATACAATCTTCTTAATAGCACCATCTTAATAGTATAAAACACTTGTTTCAGTCCACCCACGCATATTAAGTGATTTCATCCCTTTCCGTCCAGAAGGTATGAATACTGATTATAAGATTGTCGGCAGGCGACGATAATACCACAAGAAGCGACTGTCTTACCCTTGTCTTATCTCAACTTGAGGCAATGAGTCCGTCTTTGTAAACAATAGCTTTGCTTGGTAAACAATCTGTGCCGGTTTTCGTCCATTTGACAGGTACAATGTCTTATAGTCTTATGGTCATGGTATTTTGATATATGAGAAGACGTATATTCAAACGAATTTAGTTTTCATAGTAAAAGCAAATTAACACTTATAATGTTGATGGTGCTTTGCCATTTCGGAGAGATGTTTGAAAACATCCTTTTTAAAAGCTCGGCGAAAAGACCTTCGATTGTCGATTCAGCGAGTTTTATTGATTTGTGCTTGATTTGGAAACCATTTCAGTCAGTCTGGCCTCGGCAGAGGTAAACATTCTCATTACAGTTTCGTATCACATCAGCTGGAATTTAAGGCGAAGCTGAACGTGTGGTGACCTTTACATACGCATTACTAAGGTGTTACTACAGAAGAGTGCAAAGAGATCCGTATCGGATTAGCAAATTGGCATGAAAGTTAAATCTAGCGGCACAAATCGGCAGGTGTATTATACTTTGTTTATGTACTAGGGTTGTTCCCCAAATATTGGACACCCCGACTAAAGATAGATCTTAAAAAGTACAGATGTCATATTGCATATAATGTATGAAGCCTATTTGTATGAACGTCTTCGTCTGAATGTCTGAATGTATGAAATCATATAACTTAGGGTGTCATATGAGAGCTACAGAAGCACATACGAGTACATCAAACTATGATAGGTGCATACATGATCAAGGTGACTTGAAAGCGTATTTAGGAATAAGCAAAATTAGCTTAGGTCTAAAAATGGCTTTAAACTATTCGAAATTGTTTAATCGATAAGTATAATATTATAGTTATGTGCGCGAATCCTAACTGACGCACGTTAGCTGCATGTCTACGTTGTGTAATGAGTAGAGTTCAGTCTTTTCTTCACGGAATGAAATTAAAAGAGATAGAAATCTTCAGTACTTTAAATATTAGGTAATAATTTAAAAAAATGATAAGTACTTCATAATTGAGGTAAGCTTCTCTTATGCGTGGGAAGATATTAACGCCTGTAGGAAATTTTATATAATATTATCTTATAGGCCAAGTGGCTAGCTCTGAAAGGCCGCTTGGAAGATTTCGGATATGGATTGAAAAGTCATATATGACAACTTGACAACCCTGTAGCCGAATAATGAAAAGCCGCTCTACTTTGTTAATATTATCAACCGATAGGACACATCACACATATTTAATTAGCTTATTTGTTTGCGAATATCATTTTAGGTGAGGTGCTGTTTGTGAGAAGACCTTGTGTTTTCGATTCGCTTCAATTGTTGGACGATTCGCTCGGGCAAGATGATTTGAGTCTCAGAGAATAAATTTGGACTGTGTGGCCAGAACACAGCTTATAGTTGTTGCTCTGGGACAAGTAATATGACCTATACATTTATAAATCCCGGTTCCATTTGTGTCTCACAAGTCTTGGTTACTTGTGGGTCTCGGTCCCTTTATGTCTCACGGTAGCGATCAGTTGTAAATGCTAAGTCAGTCACCCAATTCTGAGGCTGTCCGGTATAAGGATCTGATGAGCTTGGGAAGTTGAACTACCCCATGAGGCCACGAGCGCTAAATCCAGGTATTTAGTATGAAACAAGGATCTAGAGCAGAGGATTTTTTTAGATATTGCAGACCTTTTGTCAGTATTTTGCTTGCTTCCCGCGGAATACTTGGCCATATCCTTGGTCTACTAATTATATCGTGTCTACCAATCATACCTTGTCTTGATCTTGTTTTGACCACCCTATCAGCAAACCCCTTCTAGATTCGCCACGGACCTCTAACAGAGTCGGAATTGTTAGATTAAGAACCCATGTTCCAGAGACATCCCACAACTAGGCGCATGACACGGTGTCATAATCATTGGGTGCCATCTTCATAATTAAGTTTGGAGATCAGTGGGCTAAACTTTTTGGGATCCCATACTGCGTTCTTTAAATGCTGATAGCGCAATACGGTCTACTTCATAATGTCGTCCAGTTATTTCCGTCTCTACCGGCCTGGGCTCTTGTCCCCAAATTCTGCTCTCGAGGATCCACCATAGGAATTCATCTAGGAATTCTCATCGCATGCGTAAATGGTCGGTATAGATGGCCAATAAAAGCGACATGTAGGTTACACGATAATCTTTTAAGAGCCAATAAAAAGATTTACAGAACAGAACTGCTATGGCAGTAAAGGTCAGGGCAGTTACGACTCTAATGAAAATGTGAATGTTATTTAATAGAGCTCGTCGTGTGGATAACGTCATAAGTCGTGAGGAGTTTAACAACCGGTGATTTTTGGAAGGTCACCACTAGGTTTTGGAGTCAACTTTCAAAACAATGTTTTTATATTGCTCGTTGAAGCTATTGTAGATATTTTTTATCTTATTTGTTAAGAGCGATTGCTTTTTTTTTCTATCAGCTTTCATTTAACTTCCATGTATTGTTGTAGTTGTGTGTTGTTTTTACCAGCTTCCCGATCGATGTCCGATTGAGCTGAAAGTGTAAGTCCGATGACAATGCAATAAAACTCTTTTAAAAAATACGAGTATATATAATATTGTTACCTGTGGTATCACTCTTGTTTTTTTTTTTCTTATCCTAAAGATTATGTACCTACTTGTTTTAGGGATGTTTCAAGTTTTCTTACGATGGATATCAGAAACTGTCAGATATCAGGTGGGTCGCTCCATGGTCTAAGGTTGCTCTTAGCTTTTGAAGAATTAATCAATTTCAAAGTAAATAGTGATTACCTTTCAGTAGTTAAATCTTAGCTAAAATTTTCTCTCTCGTTTACACGCACGGTATCTGTCGACATGCGTCCCGCTTTATAGCATAGATTAGTATTTCGCAAGTTTGCGAATAAGAGGGTGTGTTCATTTATGATTTCTGCTAGCCGCTAGCTTCTGCAGTAAGTTTTATTCAAACCCTTTAAAAGCAATTAGTGTAACAATTAACATATTTGCATGTTGATTTGAGTGAAGAAACCAGAAAGATACCTGATGGTATGGCATGACTCTACTGATAGCGGAGTTTCAACCTTTTAAAGTAATAAGTAAAAAAACATTTAGATAAATGTGGCGCCCAACATGGAGCATACATTTTTTTGTTTTAAAACCATTATATTGAACGGGATCAAGATTATGCTGCTATTGAGATTTTTTTCAAGCCTAATTAATATCAAAAAATTGAAAAACAGAACTGCTAGTATCGTCTACGAAAACGAATCGATTTTAATTAATCTTAATCAATTCAGGCGTCTAAAAACATAAATTTAATACAAAAAGTCACGAATATACTTAGAAAACAGAATTATTTTTGAGCAGTCATGAAAAACTAAAACGAAACAAGGGTTAGCTCTTCGCTGTTCTTCTAAAATTAACCGCGAACCCTCTAGAAAACATCACAGCAGGCGAGACATAAAAATTTAATCAATTCCGAAGCATTAATAATGCAGGCATACTAACTTTTTAATGACGTATTACGTAACCGGACTTAAAAACTGAGCGCAACAAGTAAGAATCTACAAGTAACGTACTTACCTTCCCAATCTTCGACTACATTTTTCCACTCCACAAAGTTAATTAGCACACATAAATACACACGAGAGTCATGGCAAATTAGAAAAAAATAAAACAAATCTCGATCGATCGAAGAATTTTAGTTCACGAGGTTGAAAAACTAGTGATGTAGTTGTAAGAATAAGTTGTCATGATGGGTTAGGTAGATTTTTGGTGATGAAACTGTTCGATGGTGAATTTGTGGATCGCGTGTGGGGATCGCGAAAACCGTGTATTATTTTGACAGGCCTGGCGGCGGAGCTGCCTTGCCTTTGTACGGGCGAAGCTAAACGCGCATGCGCCGGATCGATCTTATGAAGCCTTCCAGGGGAGGTACTTGGGTAACTCGATGCAGTGACGAGGAAAAGCCGAATACGAATTAAGTTGTTTTGATGGAGTGTCTCGTCATTGGGATTATCCGGATTTTGGCATTTTCGAGTAGTTTGATTGATGGGCTGAAAGGTTTCCTTTACCGGCTGTTGGGAAACTTTATGTATATATGTAGCAAGCAAAACTCCATCATTTTTCTGTTTTCAACTTGACAACTATCGTTTTAATTAGTTCGTTTCGTTTGTTTTTCCGTTTACTTATTAATGACTTCAAAAAAGAAGGTTCTTTGTTTTTATTATTAGTTCTATTTTTTCCTATTTTGACGAAATTAAGACGAACTATATCTTTTAAACAGGAACTAGCTACATGTTAGGAAAAATAAATAAGTCCTTAGAGGCCTAGTGGCTAGACCTGGTGTCAAATTTTTTAGGCCGCCTTTAAGGCCTCTGACATGACTTGTCGGTTCGAGGCCTACAATTTTACGTATCATCCGATCCTCTGCAGCGCTTAGTTGTAACCACTCGCGCTCACCCATCCAAAGACAGACCGTATCATCTGTTGCTAAACATCGGTGATCGGTTACGAAAACCCAAATATTAGTATCAATTTTTTTTATTAATTTAATTATTTATTGTATTTGGTTTTATTTTTTTGTTTTGTTTGTATCATGTACCAGTCTGCTATTGTCATAGATAAAAAAATCTGTATTCTGTTTTCAAATGGAACGAGTGAGTCGAACTACACTATGAGCGAGATAATAACGTACTAAGATCCTCCAGAGAGAGACTCCAGCCCAATTCTGGCGCGTGCAACATCATCTCGATCATTCCCACTCAGCTGAGTTTTTTTGACGTAAGAGACAGTGATCGAGGCATTATCGCAGAAGCCAGAATAAGGCCCCAGATTATTAGGTTCGACTATGCGCAGAGGATGTCGAATTAATCAACTTCTATCGTATTCAATATGGAGCAAGATGCCATACTGTTTATTCGTATTAATTGCCTTTGACGAACAAAGGTCTCAGATTCAAGGGCTACCTTTAGAATCTTGACCAAATCCCCCATTGTAGTCAAATAATACACATACTGAAGTTAGGATGTATACTATTGTTAAGTACTTGATTACTTGAACCAGTTTTTTTTATAGATAATTATTAAAAAAAAAAAAAAAAAAAAAAACCGACTTCAAGAGACCGACTATTGAGTTATTCATCTATTTGTCGCGCACGTACCTAATGCTAATTTGAGACTTATATATGGTTTTCTCATGGATACCATTATCAGAACTAGACTAATTGAAATGGGAAGCGTCAGCTTTCTAATAAAAAAAAAGAATCATCAAAATCGATTCACCCAGTCAAAAGTTATGAGGTAACAAACATAAAAAAAAAACATACAGTCGAATTGAGATCCTCCTCCTTTTTTGAAGTCGGTTAAAAATGGCCTATGGGAGGCCTGATATTAAAAACGATTGTGACAACACAACACCTTAAAGTAAAGTCCAATCTAATTTTGTACAATCAAACTCCACGCTGTTATGATGACCACAGTGGCGCTGCCATAGGTGCTGTACAGGGTTATAAGGAAAGGGTATGCTAAACAAAATAATAAAAAAGGTCATAGTAGGTACTATCAGTCTTTTTCGGCTTAGCATGGCCTTTCCTAAAAAAATTGTTAGTAATGATGAGTACCTGTACTCATAGATAGATCGATAGATAAACTCTTTATTTTTCACATCAGAATGTAATTAAATAAAACACAAAAAGGATCATCAAACTTAAAACTAGCGCAACAACTGGCGGCCTTCTCGCTAAGAGCGATAATTCGAGTTTTCCGTGTTGAATCTACAAAAGTTGTTTATTATGATGAGTACTATGAGCGTACCCTTTCCTATTAGCCCTGTATTAACCCTAAACAAAGGTTGACACAACTTTTACGGTTTTCCAGTGCAGCCTACAGTAAACATTACCATTTCACCCTCTTAACAGTGGTATATTGCAAATTGCAGTCTTAGAGCGTTATCTCATTGTGCTGAGAGCATACCCTCTAAATTTCATTTTTCTAGCACCAATTATATAGGGTTATTCATAAAGGGTATGCTAACCCGAAAAGGGCTTATAGTACTCATCATTATATGAACAACTTTTACTATAGGGCCAACCCGAAATTCGCGAAAAAAAAAATATCAGCTGTTCCATAGAAGAATGTCAATGACACTCGACAAAATGTATGGAACAGCTGATTTTTTTTTTTTTTTTTTCGCGAATTTCGGGTTGGTCCCATAGTAAAAGTTGTTCATAATGATGAGTACTATAAGCCCTTTTCGGCTTAGCATACCCTTTATGAATAACCCTGTAGTCTGTATGTTGGTGTATGTCAATCTGATAATGTCTTTTGTACTTAAACCACAGTACTTTCTTTCTGTATTGCCAACTTAACTTTTAGGAGGTAAATTACATAATCTGTTACTTGTTGACAGCCCTAGTTAATAACCCTGGTTTATTTTACAACCCTACTAGGGTATGTAAACTTTTTACAAGTACTTTCTTTCTGTATTGGCAACTAAACTTTTAGGATTGAAATTACATAATCTATTTTTGTTGACAACCCTAGTTAATAACTCTGGTTTAGTTGACAACCCTACTGTGGTATGTAAACTTTTTACAATGTACCACAAAACACCTCCATTGTGGTAAGGCAGTGTGAATACAGTTTTCCCAGGGTTTTTATGTGGCTTGACCCAGTTTGTATGTTTTGAATCTTGATTACTTAAAAGACCTTTCTAAAATGTTGTTTTAGTATTGTTTTTTTGCTCTAATTTACACTTACTGTGAGTTGTGATTGCACTAGCTATAGTATAGGAACAGTTAATTTGTACTTGGATAAAAAGTAGCCAATGTTTCATAGGCTTGCACTTGACCGCCATGCCGCCCCATGATGAGCAATGATGTGGTCTACGATGGAGCACGCTTGCCTAAGAGGAACTGTTCTTATTGTTATTCAATATTAGAGTGATAGGTCCCGCACCAGTGTCCCGCAAGGAATTACGTCTCCACCACCACCAGTGTCTCACAAGGAGTGAATTGTATGTTTTCCCTCTTTCAATGGTCCTTCGAGCTAACCCAGTTTCTTAACCTCTTCGCTTGGATTCGCTCGATTCACAGACTAATTTGTGGACTAGAACAGCAACTCGAGCGAAAAAGTTAAAATATTGGAGCGAGGCTCTGGGTCGCTAGCACAACTGACCCAGCGGTATAGTAAAGTTGATGTTGAACCTTAGTGTTAACTTAGGGTATAAGCTATCTTTATTTCAAAATCCAAAAGATGTTTCAGAGTAAGGCAGTGGTCCGACCGCCGTCGCCCGTCGCACTTGCACAGTCGCTTATAGCCCGGCGACAAAACTATCGAAACTACACACTCGCTTCCCGCTGATCGCCAACTCGTTTATAGATTCTATTTCTACTCGTTTCTCGCTCATCGTCGGCGGTCGGACCACTGCCTAAAGATGTGCCAAACATAGATGCAGACTCACTTTATCACTTACTTTCATATTCATAATTTTAGAGTGATGTTAGTCTGATGCAATTTTAGCAAAACTTTACCTTTTTCTTATATTTATATACCCAAAGCATAAAAAAAAAATACGTAGAAATTACAGAAAAACCTCAAGGCACAGCTGGTTTAACAAAGAATTTAAAAAAGAAACCCTTTGATTTCCGAAGTCCAAAACTCACCAGAGGATAAGAGTGCAGCATTCTCTTGAGATGGTACATTCATCATAGCTGCTATGGCTGCCGGGCTGAAACATACAAACAAACTAGGTACAGAAGTGTTAGACCATGAATTATTAATGTATGATGCCTTTTAACACTTTGGATGCGGCGAGTAATCACATATACTAGCCCCAGGCGCGGCTAATAGTCAAACACCTTGTTTTTTTACACGCCTGGCGTGTGCAGCCGCACTCCCGTCGCGCAAAGGAAAACACAGGGTATGTTTTTCTCGCAGCCAAAGTGTTAAAAAGTACACTATTGAAATCAAATGCTTTCTTGGATTTTTAGGGTAGAACACGGCTCAATTGTGTCATTTGCGAATCACCTATTTGCTTATAAAAGTGAAGTGCTTGAAATGTTTGAATAAAAGTGAAGTGCTTAAAATGTTTGAATAAAAGTGTAATTAAAACCATGGAATTTAACATGTCTGCCTGAAACATGCCTGGTGTAAGCAATACTCTGCCAGTTATCACTATTTTTAGGGAATATTCTTTTATTTACACACATAGGTTAAGCTAGCCACTCGGTGTATACAAGCTTACTTTTTTTACACAGTTTTTGTGTGAAAAATAATAAAGTTTTTTCTATTAATCTTTACTCCAAATCGCAGTCGAAATCAAGTTATCTGCATTCCAAAATTAGCTGATACATGGTACATGACAGATAATTAAAGACTAGTCTTAGTTTATAGCTTGTTTACTGTTTAATCTGGAAGTTTCTGATTAAATTCCTGACCGAGCAGATGTTCAAAAAATAATTTTATATTTTATACTAAAACTTTTTCTAGAGAATTATATTTTTCTTGGCTTTTTTAAATCATAATGTTCATGTACTTGTACATACTTATTAAGAAAACAAGGGTTTTGATGACAAATTAAATATAGCATCCTTATATAACTACACTACACTTGTATATGTTTACTTAAAAAACAAAAACTTTTAATTAACTCCACATCAACAGAGCTTAGAGCTAAAGTTACACACAGTAATAATATTGACACATTAGGCAAACTTCTAACTGAGCTACTCTGTATATTATTATAGCAAAAGAAAGGCATATTTTACTCCAATATTAGTCACAAATTCAGATCCCAATGGAAAGATATTCAGAATTCTTAACTGCAAAAGTTTTGTGTGGTTAAAAGTAACAATGTAACTTACCAAACAATTTGAATGCTAGTTTATAATTCTCAACGCATTGCAAAAGCGTCTTACGCAAAAGTATTCCCAAGACAACAGGAAACAGAACAATAGGATCCGAATTTTATGCGAAAACACTTTCACGCGATATGATATCGAATCGAGAGACCGTACTTCGAGACACCTACACGAAACGATCCCGAACTATACAGTTACACAAAAACCATGTTTAAAACTTATTCAACACCAATATTTCACTAATAACAACAACACTCGCCACTTAATACTAGTTTTATAGTAAATAAGTGAGTTTTGTAATAGTTTTCGGTACCAAAAACTTTATTTAACTTCGTAAAGTTGGGATGAAGTTCACTCACAAAAAAACACGAATTTTTGACTGATATAAAAGAAAGAGGTAGAAATAGTCTGCTAAGAAGAGAGAGAAGATCAAAAGATGCAACGCAAGCCGGCTGATTGGCTCCACGAATGACAGAGATGAAACACAGTGTCCATTCATTGGACACGGATGACTACGTTGACAATAACCTGGTTTGGGCATTCTAGGCTTTCACTGTACCGAATTTAGAGTACAAAATCGTCTGGCAAAATGGACTGTAACAACCTGTTTTGAATGAAATTGGAAAACTTGTGGCGTGTGATTTGTGGAAAGCCATCGAACAAAAATCTCCCAATTTCTAGGGAGTTTCTCTATACCCATTACAAAGATAGCAATATGTTTAGAAAATCATTTAAACGGTGAATGCATGCTAATATGCACAAAAAAACAATAACAACTAAATTTTGTGCAGAAACCCGAAATGAGTGATCTTAGGGTTTAAAACAGTGATAAACACCAACATATTGATTGTGTCACGCTTAATTTGGGGAGTCTTTATTTACACAGTGGCAATACAATTTAGTGGATGACTTGACGTTTCATTTCATTCATTTCTAATCAATGAATGGCGAGTTAAATTATAAAAAAATGGTGTGATGTTTTACACTATTTTAGAATTTAAAAAAGGATCATCTTTATAAAAATCAAACGGGTAGTTTAATAACCTCTATAACTATGTTTGATTTTATTTTCAGAGCGAATTTGTGATGGACCAAAACTGGGATTTGCGTATGTGTAACGAAACGTTTTGCGCGCGTTTTTTGAATTTACCAACCTTGATTCAGTACCTACCTCTTAAACTTATTTTACAATAACTTAGTTGTAGTTACTCTAAAAAACTTACTAACGTACTGAGCGACTGATCTACCTGTAGGTACTGTGTAAAAAGAGAAGCCACCATGGCATTCCTTAAAAAATTATAATCACCCCTGGTTGAAAGTTAGTTTTCTCATTAATTCAATCATTTTCATTTAGTTTTTTCTGCTTGGTAGGTATGTTGGTAGAGGAGATAAATTTGAAATATCAGATTTGACTGGTTTACTTATCTAAAAGAAAATAAAAGTAGGAAATTAAGAATGTAAATTGATACAATTTAAATAAAATACAATTTAAAGTTTTAAGATCATTTATTTTATAAAAAGTAGTGACTTTTTCTTACAATATAGAAAGTGATAAAGTATATTTACACCTTTGGTTATTTAGGTAACTACCCTAGATATCTACATACATTTACCTACAAATACAATACAATGTTTAACTAATATAAAATAATCAGAGTTATGGCTAAATACTTATCAGAATTTTTATAACAATATCTAAATTAGCATCAACAATGCGATTTTTAATTTGTCTTGGAATATTGTTATAAACACAATCTACTTACATAATTACAAACTTGAACTACAACTTATACCTAACACACTTAATATTCGTCCATACTAAAATAGCTATAATATAGAAAAGACAATAGTATAAAATCTAACTGTTTAAAATAAAATTTTTGTTGCAGATATATCGAATGCTATGCACTACATTCATAACTCAAGTTTTCTATCGTGATATAATTGTTATACCTGAAAAAATATGTTTTATCTGTGGGCAGACACACACTACGATAAATTGCTTAATTACGACCACATAGCACATTTTCATTGTCAGGTCTGCACCAGAAAACAGTTACTTATTATATCTTCTACTACTACTACGTGTTACATCTGAGATAGGCTAGCAGCGCTAACAACATCAACAACGCTAGTAAGAAAAGAACTATCAACTTTTTCGTGTCGACATCGATTTCATGTTGGTTCTCATTTGCGTCATACGTATATCGTATTTGGAGAAAAGAGTTGCACTCATATTTCTCGGTTAATCCATTTTCAGCGACTAAATTTACAGCGCAACATCCTTATATTTCGTCAAATCATCCGACTCGTTACCAACAGACGTGTGACTATTCCTCAAACTATAAAAGACTCTTTCTCTCGACCCAAACTGATAATCGTGCCTCAGCAAATTCACTCCGTACGCCGCATCTTCCCGCTTAAAATCCGGGTAAAACCTCGGATCATAATCTGGAGGATACATCATTCTTGGGTCGTACGGATATTGTCTGTAATATGGGTACGCCATTTCGCTCTTGCAGTCCATACGATCTTCAAAGTCGTAGCCTTTAGGATACTCATCAGTGAAAGCACCAACGACGGAATGTCTCCGTTTGTAAGGGTTGTCTGGTCCTGTTCTCGGTCCGACCCAGGTTCCGTACATTTGTGGCTGTTGGTATTGCTTAGGGAAGCCTCGGAGGCTCGCCGCGTACTGGCGGTCGGCGGCGGCGAGGTGTTGCCAGTAGGCGGGCGGTGGGTGCAGGACTGGAGGGTAGTGGCTGGACTGGCGAGAGGCCAGGTGCCGGCGGAGGTCGGGCATTGAGCCGGATTTACCTGGAATATTTGAAAAAATAATTGAAAATCTAAAAAGAGTAAAGGTGCGAAATCTCGAGGTGCGGTATCTTTTTGTCTATGTGTCTCTTTATAAATTGTAAGAACCAAATAGTTAAACAGGGCTTAGGGACATTTCAGGATGGAGTATCAGGAGGATGAAAAGTTATTTTTAATTACGCAAAAAAAAAGTAAAGTAAAGTTACTGGCAAATGCTTAAGTACCAGAACCACTGATGCTCTCCAGAACTACTGATACAATTTTAAAAATTCTTTCACTGAAAAAAACAACATTAGATACGAGCCTAGTGTTGTTTTTTTAGTGTCTCTCTCACAACTTGTGAGGGCATAGATTTTCTTCGCAGTTCTAACAAAGTCGTTAGGAAAAATTAGTACCGTACCATTGTCTCCCATGAAGCCATCATTGGTGAAGGCACTCGGCGCCTCCGGCACGTAGTGGCTGGCGTCGAACTCACTGCCGCTCACCGCTGCACCTGCGGGATACCCGGCGCTTCTGTAAATATCAAAAACGTACTAAATTATTTGGGTTACAAAATAAAACTAAAAATCCTGTGTAGAAAATATATAATATTGCTGAGCATGGTTTTTTACCACACTTACTTACTCGGCCGACTTGCATCAAAGCTATTTCATAAACGTCAGGCGTTTACAGTGTTTCCGGAAATGACTACTTACAACCATTTCTATTCTACAGGCGTTTGGATATCTGAACCATAACGTTCCGTCGTTCCCCCATAAACTTTTGAAAGTTTAGAGTTCTATTTCCTAGTTCTAAATTTAAGAGCTCACGAAGATTATGTCATATAGCGCAAGATAATCAGGATAGCGTTTAACAAATTCATTTGCTAATTGTTTTGTCATCTCAGTGTCATAATTCAATTTAATTCTCTAATATTCTTTACTGGTTCTTTTGCACCTAATTGTTCTGGTAGGATATGCCCTCAGCGTTTATGGCCTAACATTTAGGGTTAAGAGGATAGAGGCATAGAGATGGTTGGGGGGTGCTTGAGCCAGGTGGCTGAGGTACCTGGCTGAGGTAAGGGGTGCTAGGTCGGGTAACCTCCACGTGGTGCACCCTGGGCAACAGCGTGCGGTAATACTGCAGCTTTTATGCAGTATTACCGCACGCTGGCAAATAACCCGACACGGTGGGCCCGTCCGCGTGTCCCTCTGACTAGCAGAGGGCACAGCGTGATGGCTTGGACGGTGGCATTGCTGCCACCAGGGGGGTTTTCCTTGTGCTCCTCGCCGCATGTGGGTTGCGGTCGGGAGTGCAAGGAAAGGAGGAGGGTGGACGCTGGAAGCGTGTGCCGCATGGGGCCCCCCAGCGGCATACGCTTTCGGCCTACATAGGCCGGGATCTTTCGTTGCCGAGCGTGGTGAAAGCCGTGCTCGGCGGCGAGAGATCGTGGCAGGCCGGGGTCTCCTTCTGCGAAGAGGTGATGACGCAGAAGGAGGCCGCGGAGCGGGTCAGAGAGGACGACGTCCGATCTGACCCGCTCCGGCGCAGACGGGGGAGCGAGGAGGAGGTTCGCCCGTCTCCTCGCTCCTCTGCAGTGGGGTTGCCGGGAGAGTCGGGGGACTCTCCCGGCCTGCACGACCCCACACTGACTGTCTGGGGGGTGATCCTGGGGAACAGGGTCACCCCACCATAGGCGCGGGGGGCCCTAATCGGGCCCATCGCCGGGGCGAGGTGGCGATTGCTAACGCGACCCCACCTTGCCCCATCTCAGGCGGATGCCGAACACCCCAGTGGTTTTAGTGGGTATGCCGCCGCAGGGCGGAGACTCCCACATAACCCGAGGTCCCCCCGGGCCGAGGGTATCCATAAAGGATTTCCACTGGGTAAACAAAAAAAAAAAAAAGGTGGCTGAGGCTAAAAAAAACAAGGGCCCTACCTTTTTCTTTACCCGTATGTCGTCCCCAAAAGCACCAGCTTTTGGGGACGAGGGGAGGGAGGGACGGCTTAAGCCTCCTTGCCACAAACTCGCCCCCACCGGATCCACCACTGCCTACGTTCTACGCTAGCTAATAAGTAAAGCAGCCACACCTCGCCTCCCGTATGGCGTACGCGGACTGCACCAGCACGACCCCGCACACGACGGCCGGCAGCCGCGCCACGTAGCACGCCAGCTCCGCGCCGCCGTACACTCCTTGCAGACCCTGCACATGCGATACAACCTTAGCTGACGATCAGGCTGAGTGGCATGCCTTGGCAAGCATATTGAGGGCATTGTGCCAAAAACATGAATATGTGAAGAAATAAAAACCGGTGTAGCTGTTTACATGTCGTGAAACACTAAATTTTTCAATTGAATTAATAGAATGTGCATTTAGGACTTTTTATAATTTAATTCAAGATTCAGTGTGATACGACGTCTAAGTAAATAGTTACAGTTTTTAAAGAAAGAAAGCAGTTTTTTGAGGGTATGCTAAGCCGAAAAGAGCTCGTAGTATGAACATCATTGTGAACCACTTTTACTAGGGGACAAACCCGGAATTCGCGAAAAAAGTCAGCTGTTCCATAGAATAATGTCAATGACACTCGACAAAATGTATGGAACAGCCGATTTTTTTCCGAATTCCGGGTTGGTCCCATAGTAAAAGTTGTTTACAATGATAGATAGATAGATAAATTGATAGATTAACTCTTTATTGTTCACACCAGAAATGAGCTACGATGAGACCAGGATGAGTACCATGAGGTCTTTTCGGCTTAGCATACCCTTTCTGTATAACCCTGTATATTCAACCAGTTGAACATTTTGAACAATTTTAGTCCTAACAAGCAGCCTGCTTTATAAATTCAAAGATTTGTTCTGGCGAGGCATATTTTCACTTACCCAATGATAAATGGACATGTAGAACACCAAAGCACACTCCGGTATCAGCACCAGTATCACAGTAATCAGCCAAGCGAGCAGACATCTGTTGTTTTTCTGAAAATTACAAAACATTTAAGTTACAATACGACCTATTGGTGGACACCACATTGATTGAAAATGATCAGTTACAGAGAAAAGGGTACCCTGCCCAGCTAAGGCGGATTATTGTACGAAACTAGGTATATACCTACTTAAGTAGTTACGTAGGTGTTCGAAGGGGTAATATGATATCGGAAAGACAGAAAACATATTTTTCTCCTCTTCTTTCTTTGTCTTTAATTTTATTATTTTCTCTTTCTTTTTTCTCATCATTATTTTTAGATCAGCGTTACAACGATATCAAAGATACTTACAGATATAAGGCCATGGACTAACGTAACAGTAGCCGCTATAACCAAGCAGTAACACACCATCAACAGCGCTGACGGCACCGGCAGCCCGCTCTGCGACTCCACCACCCACACCACCTCGTAAATCAGGGCTATGGCGTATGCGACCTGGAATTTAAGAATACGTCTTAATCATTCAGCTGAGGATTTGGTTTTTTATTGTTTATTCTTAAGTGACGAGACGAGCAAATCGCTCGCCTGATGTTAATCGTTACGTTTGCCCATAACAGGTCTGCGGCACCCAGAATTTTGAACTCTTACAGTTCAAGACCCTGCGCGGCACAGCACTGAGCTCGGCACCCCGAGATATAAGATCCTATTTGACCTGAACCTATCTGACCTGAATCTCCTATTTGACCTGAAATTTCCCTGGATTTTCAAGAGTTAGCGCTAGATTAATCAATGGCGTTCTCTGGTGTCGGGAGAAAATACCCACTTTGGGTTGCTGCGCCAGAGCATTGAGTAATTGGTAATACATAATACCATTCAGTATTCAGTTGAGGAATGACAAGTACAATTTACTCTAGCTAATCATCGAAATAAAGTTCCCTGGAGAAAGAAGTGCTGGCAGAAAGCAGTACTCGTGTTTGAGAATCCTTAGAAGGGAAGAATGGTTTGGCTGGAGAACCACCTCGCTCTTAAGAGTCATCCCTCGAAAGCCCTCTAAAGAGGGCCAGCCTAATAAAATTGTCCTTAAGTTCAACCAATAAGAGCGCAATTAAAGTGACTATGCGTATAACTCGACTGTAAGAATAGAATGCTAGATTTCGAATAGATCTACTACTATTGCAGTTACGACTCGAACAAGGTCGTGACACCTGCCAGCCAGATATTTTCTTGGCTCCCACGAACCGTTATCTACTTGCCTATATGTATTACCTAATATTTAAGATGTAAACTTAGCGCCCTAAATTATGAAATTTAGCTAAGTATCCTATTACACAACTAGATATTTGATGAAATACGAGTATTACCAACTTATGATATTTCTACAGGCAAAATTAAAACAAGAAATTTAGGAACTCATTACAGCCTCCTAAATTTAAATTTTTAGCTTTTATAATTTAAATTATAATATTTTGTCTTGATTTATCCCATACATACCACGTCTAGGTAGACATATTTTGTAGCTAACATTTAGTCCAATCATAGCTGTAGAATTGGATACAACAATTAACCATTCTATGAAGTAACTCTTCCTATTACTAAATACGATTGGAATAGAGCGTAGGTAAAACTAATAAAAATTTCCTACGGCCACTACGTTACTCAAAAATACACTCAAAGCCCTTATAAAGACCGTAACCAACATGTTAACTCTCACTTCTGCACCCAGTTTCGTCATCCTATGAGATAACTACAAGGTCTACAGCCACCAGCCAACCTGACCTCTTAGAATGGCACCAAAACAACAAAATCGGTATCAATCTAGCGGAATGGAAGTTCATCTAAGATTGGTCGCGAGATTTCCTACGTGAATGAATTTGTAAAATGTTTGCATGAGACATACTAAGTTATGTGATTCATTAAGATTTTCCGTAGTGTCTCTAGAATTGTAATTTTCTAAATTTCTCTCTCAACAATGTATTTAAAACCATGCAAGTCAAAGCAATTCGCTATCAATAATTTAGTTAACGTAATGGCTTATTAATCAAGAACGTTGGTAACCAATTAACCATAATATCTCATCAAGCACCAGCAGACTGCAGAAGACTGTTTCTACGTAAAGAAGGATGAAACAACACCTACTTTTAAAAAAACTAACTCAGAGGTAAACAAAAATAGTCGCTCATTTATTTTTCGTATGTTCTCTCGAAAGTTCTTTTCTTTTTCTCAGGTAACGTGAAAATCTAGAAAAAATCTAGAGTTAGACATTGCTAAAAAAGGTACCTACAAACCAAATTAAATATCCTCAAATAATAAGGAGAAAAAAAAGGTGGGGAAATCTTACCAAAGCATAAGCAGCAATAAATCCGGAAGCAGCTGTGACGCTGCAGCAGAATATCCTGCTTAAAGCTGGCTTCATCGCCAGCTTCGGAGAGTCCATATCGCTCAGTTCGTTGCTTGCTGGCATGATTCTTCCTTTTTCATTACATCCCTATACACTTAGGACCTTTCTCTATGCTCACAGAATCTGTCGCTTATCGATATCTTTCTTTTTTGAACCGTCACATTCCCGAACAGCCCTGATCTTCGGTTATGTTCTAGTCACGTAGTTATTTCTTCTGTATCTTGAGTCCATGGTCGATTCTGAAGTGAAATGAAGTGCAAGTGAAAACTACATCGTCTCAAGTTGATTGAGAGAATGGTTCTCTATTTCTTCGCATTCGAAGCTATCTGAAAAAGTAAAGAGCCGGAGTTAGTGAAAGAACTATATGACACGTCTAGTACTGCAACATAGATATTTTTAAGTTTCTACTGTGATAGCCTGAGTAAATATAATGCTATTGTTGTAACCGGCGGTTTTGTTTTCATTTAGATATAAGTAAATTAAATACCTAGTACTTAACTAATTGGCACAGTGACCCAAAATTGGAACCTCTAATACCAAGCTGAAACTTCGTTTTTACCATCCTCTAAAACTACTAATTTGAAATATTTTTATAGGCACTATAAACAAAACCGTATCTATTCTGTAATTATCTATATGTTTATACAAGGCAATATTTTGTCTTCGCATTTCCTATCATAAGAAGTTGGTTTACATACTGTTATGGGAACATTCTTTGTTAATAGCTAGAGTAGGCTCCAGAATGCCTTACAATAGCATTTTGAACACGACTTAATCAGGCAGATACAGTGATTGCACCTTCCAGCTTGTGAACAAAGCATAACTTTTAAGTACTTAAAGTACCTGATTTTAGCACAGACTGGCCACTCGACCTATACGTCCATTTTTTTGCTATTTGCAAACAAGTCATGGGTCAAGAAGCGACATGGGAACAAATTTTTCAATGCTATGCTGGGAACTGTATTACATAATGGGCCCAAGTTTGAAGGCATTTTATGACAGATCTAAATTTTCTAAAACTATTGACGTCTTTGTCTAATAGCTTGCAATGATAAAGACAGATATATTTTTAGTTATTTTAGATCTGTCAAATAAAGCCTTCAAACTTGGGCCTAATATACAATTATACATACAGGGAGTTTCTTTAAACGACGGTCATAGTACAATGATATCCTAGTATATGTTGACAAAATATGACTAATCTATAAAATCACGAAAAATTAAATTTGCTGCCACTTTAAAAAAAGTCGGGATTATGTATGAAACCGCTAATTTTGTAAAAGTTAGTCCTTGAACAGAATAACATCCGTCGTTTAGCAACACCCCGTATACTAAAACTATTTAATTGTAGGTAGGCAAGTAATAGTGATCGTGTATGTAAATATCGAGCACTGACCTTTTAGGTATACGGTCTGATTAGATATAGTTATTTAATTACTTGTTGCTATGTAGGTCATTGTCGGATTTGGTGTAAGAATGCGATGATAATCTCATTTTGATTTATGAGGTCTAAGCTTTTAAATGTTTTGAGTATTTTTTCTCACTTAGGTTCGCGAATTATCGAAATGAAATAATAAATTGATGGTTGGTAAGTAGGCTTTGACAACATGGACATGAAAACAATTGGTCTTATATCAACCTCTAGCTTGAGCTTATATCAATGCTTAAGAAAACTCAGACCCAATAGTATCAGAGGCCAAACTGCACCAAGAAAATTAGTTAAGTTTCTATGACAATTCCTTAAAAATAAATTGGTTTAATTTAATGCTTTAAAACTCTTGATAGATTTTTTAATAGGCCTTAAAGCTTTGTTACATAATACATTTTTAATTTTATGTTAAGTGGAGAAGTCACCGTTTAAGATAAAACGGTTCAATTAGAAATAAATAAAACAAACGGGGTGAGCTAAATAAAACCATTTAAAAAAAAACCAAATTCGTTTTCATATGCTAATAATATTTAATACCTCTTTGATAATAACATCCTTCTGTGATTACTCGATTAAAACAATGATTTTAATCGACTGTAGGAGTGATTATTACAATTGTAGGCGAGGAACCACTCGTTATATGCTTAGATATACTACCTACCTTCTGCAGATAGATACGTTATAGTTATAGTGTGGAACTGTAGAGTATTGTGATTTGAAAACCTTGGCCCACTGCACCAGGCTCTGTTGTTATAGAGGTTCTATGTTGAAGATAATTGTATTGTTTGATGGAATAATTTTCGCAAAATAAGAAGAGGAATGAAAAGAGTTGTGTCTCTTTACTTGAAGATTTATCATCAACCATTTTCCATACAGGAAAGAGTAGGTTTCTTCTTCGGCAGGAAATGGTTCTAGTTTTCTCTCAGTGTTACCACATAAGTATCAATTAATTCGCTATCAGTGCATTCCTATAGAAATGTCGGTGTCTGCCGTCAGGCATAAATACAGCTCACCGAGGAAGTTTTATTTTTTGTACTTCTATTCAGCTGGCTGCCGAAAATACAACCAGAGCATTTTGAACAAAAAACTTTTGGTAACCAAAAATACAGTTTTTTACAATTTTTCCTTATTGGTGGGCCAACTATTTTGGGCATGTGTTAGTTTTATTATTTCTGAAAAGTTAGTTTAGGGAGATACTCGTAGGAATATAAATACTTTATGGATCCCGGGATCCAAGAAAAACCAGTTTATAAACCAACTGTTGTCCAATAATAGACGCAAGATTCATTTCAATCGACAACTAATAGCTATAAAACTGCAATACACAAAAGCAATTAAATCAAGTCTAGGCACATAGGAAGCGCGCATTGTTCCCCGATAAGGCAGAGGCGGAGACACTGAATCATCGAGACAATGCTGGGAACAAACCAAGGGCAGTAAGCATCAATTTGTCATGAACTCTTAGACCTAAAGTTCGTTTGATACAGTCAAGGGGATTTACACGGGTCGATTGCCGCCGCACGGGGAAAATCCGCCATGAATAATGAATCGACTAAAGCTCAGAAGATGTTGATCGATTTTTGCCGGATGGTTTATATTATTTGACCATAATCGAGCCAAACTTTTGTTAATGAAATTCCACAGCAAAAAAACAGAAAAATGTCAATGACACTCGAAAAAAGGTATGAAACAGCTGGGTTTTTTTCGCGGATTCTGGGTTGATCCCATGGTAAATTGGTTCATAATGATGAGTACTATGATCCCTTTTCGGCATAGCATAGTACTGGTCCTTTGACTGTCGAGTTTTATACTGAACCATCGTCATGAAAACAAATTGAAAATTCTTAAAATACTCCAGTTGAAATACTTCTGCAACTGTTTTAACCTTCGTACAGTCACAGTGCTGCGCGAAAGTAATTCGACCGGAATTCAAATACTAGATCACCATAATTAAGTAAACTGAGTTAAATACATGAATGAAAAGGCTTTCAATTGGTACAAACGTAGTCTCATTGTCGTTGAACTTTGAAATTTAATCCAAGCACGTACCTTGTATACTAATAATGGTTGTCGTACTTTTTATCATCGACAGGTACAGACTTGCTAATAAACAACGAGACAGGAGAAAAATCATCTGCATGTCATTTTGTCTGCACATTTTAAATTACATCATTATTTTGATTTTTTACATATTTTTTTTTGCTTGCTCATTTATATATATATTTTTTTTTATTTAAAAGGAGCAGACAAAAAATTTCAAAAAGGCGCAACAATAAAAAGGTAACATAGCGTAAGACCGACGTTTCGCTGACCAAAAATCCGTCTTCTGTGGATATAGAGTACCTAAGTACATAAATGTTCAAATCTAGTGGAAGCCCTTAACTAACGCAGAGATCGATTTGTTTCACTTTCCTCGCTCCTTATCAGAACGTTGAACCTGAACGGTGAAAACTGTTATAAACACCCGGAAAATGTTTACGATTACCGCTTACTGTAGAAAGCGGGCTATTTCCATTCGCAACTTGCAGAAATGCAGATATCGTATTAAATATTGTTCCTATGCTATATAAACATAATTTATTGAAAACGATAGACCGTAGCAGCGATTCTAGGATGCAAGTCTAAACCAGACTTAATACCCTCTTGAGTTGCACGAGATTATCTCCGTCACTCTCATTCTCATGACATTTCTAATAAGAGGGACAGTGACCGAGATAATAACTCACTCACCAAAATAAACCCCTTAAATATATTTTACGTCACATTCGAAACAGATTTTCGAGAGCCTAAAGTTCATCTATCCTTGTCTATCCACAAAATTTGGAACCAATTTTCATATTGGGATTAACACTATGAAAATTGGTTCCAAATTTACGAGTACCTACTTCATTTTCTAACAGTATTCCAGTTTGAAGTTATAACAAACGCACAAAAGAAATAATACTACACCAAGCAAGAGTTTAATAAAGAAACCAAACAGAAATCTTGAGCAAACTCCTATATTCAGGCACGCTTCACCAATAACTTCTCAATCCACGCTCGTAACAAAAACTGAAAGAACCCATAATTACTCGACACGGAAAGACGGTAGCGCTTTATTAAATAACTGATTACACATTACTTGTTACGTGTTCAACGCTAGGAACAATTGCACGCAGAACTGAGTAATGTAAGTACAAAATGCGAGTAAACAATTGTTTCGTGGTCTGAGAAGACTACGGGTCGCAGCTTTGTCCGCGGTTTTGAAACGCATGACCTGTTGCATCAATTCTCGCTTGAAGTGAACTCTTGAAGTGTTAAAGAATTTTGAACCTTAATGTTAATCCTAACAGTCCTAACACACTCGCCTTGTGGAAAGACGTCCCTTATCTGAGTTTATTACCGGCTGTACGATCGTGTCAAGATATCCTGGGATAGAGACACTCTTGGTCTACAGATAAACATTAACGCAAAGTTCTACAAACAACATACTAGTAAGTGAGTAAGGAAGTAACTTCGTATAGGCGAAGAGGTTAACCTTGACGTCAGTTTTTAAGCCTATTCTAAAATACTCCCCAATCAAGAACACGCATGGCAACGTGAGTGTCGTGGACATTCTGTCAACTTACTCGTAGTCTTGAATTTTAAGAGTTCAAAATTCTGGGTGGTGCAGACCTGTTACGGGCAAACGTGACGTTTAAAATCAGGCGAGCGATTTGCTCGTCTCGTCACTCAATAGCATAAAAAACCTGGAGTCTCTTGGTAAGAGTTTACATGACCATTAGTAAGCCTCAGTCAAAGACAGTCTACATTCAGCTCATTAAAGTTCTTCACTCACGTATTTCAACCTCTTTTAAATCAAATTCGGAAGCAGCATTAGACTGCCAGCGCCGCCCCCGATTCTCAACCCACATATCACTTTTTAGAGGCTATTTTTCCGTAAAAGTGCCTCGACAGTTACCAACTTCCGAGGCGTGATGATATGGTCGTACGTGACGTGGAGACAAAGGCTTGCAGAGTAGGGTTCATTGGAACCATACCTCGGGAGTTGGTGCGTGGTTCGAATGGTAATGAGGTGACCTTTTTGTGGTGATTTCGAGTCAAGGGGCGGATGACTTTCTATTGTCTGGTTTACTGTTAATGTCTGCACTGCAGCCATCGATTTATAATACCTACAGGAAGACATTTGTAGCTAGCACGTAGAGTCGTAGATACTTAACTATAATTGTGATACTTATGTAAGATAACGAAAAAGAGTAGGTCGCGGTTTCGTTTAAAAATTATATTTATTCGTACCTAAAAATCTGACTTATCTACAAATTAAGTGAGAACTTTCTTGAGAGATAAAACTGTGCTAGGTTAAGAAGAAGTATTGCGCGCAGCAAAAATTAAAAAGCAAAAATTAAGCGCAGTAGCTCTTAATTTTTGTATTGCGCGAAAGAATGAGTATTAAACAATGAGTTAAATAAAATAAATTCATTTGTAAGTTACGATTTTCAAACTGGGCTAAATTCATGGTTAAGACCAAAAGTTTTGAAGCTAGTTTGGCATCTTACCGCTGCCCTTGGTAATAAAAAACAACAGCATTTTAAACAGTATACAATTGGATGTATGTGCAGTGTGCCTCTACCCTCAGATCAAGCAGGAAGGCAGATATAGTACCGCCTTAGATCCAAGTGAAGCCAAAAAAACTACCCCACTGCCCGTGTTCGTATACTTCAAGCACACATTTGACGCATAAAAACTAGCCGAATCAATCGTCAATTCTTACGAGTACGTCAGTTGCTCAGAGAACGTGGACAAGAAAAATAAGTACGAGTATGTAGTAATAACGGTAGTTTTTATGCGTGCTTGTTGTATACGTAGGTACATGGGCAGTAGGGTAGTTTTTTTGGCTTCACCTTTATCTAAGGCGGGACTCTATCTGACTTTCTACTTGATCTGAGACCTCTACCATACACATTCTTGCAACTTCACACGCGCGACACACTGATCGCAAACTCGGCTTGTGACCCAAAATACTCGTATAGTAGGCAAGCAAAAACAACACGCTTAAATCCCAGTAAAAGTTTAACCGCATTTAGAACATAAACTCCTATAATTGCCTATTTTCGCTTGCAGTTAACGACCGAATAAAACCTTCGTTTTGCGAGCTCGTATTATAGCGATCCGCGAGAATGGTCTTTCGAATAACATAATTAAATGTCAATAAAGTAAGATTAATTGCATTCAAGAAATTCTTTGAAAATAATGACTTGCTTATCATCATAAATTATGTATTTGTTTTGTAGATTTTGTTTTCCTTAATGACAAACCAAATAAGTTTAAGCTCGTCTACTCTGTCATTGATAGTTTTTCACTGTTCACTCTTGTCATCAAGTTTTATTGAAAAAAAGCTCACGACAACAAAACGAATGAATCCAAACTTAGCTTAACTTAGCTTTCAGAACACCTTCGTGTTCAAAAACATTTTTAAAACCAGCTTTTTATTGCATTGTCATCACAGTTCCGAAGTATAGCATATTTCAGCTTAATCGGACATCGGGATGTGCTGTAACACATACTAATAATGGGTTGATTACACGTAACAAGTAGAGTGGCGAGTCAGTGCCCTCACCCTCAGCCGAGTACTCGGTTTGTATAAACAGTTTGACGAGGCGAAACATCACTTAAACCAGGATTTGTGCGCTCGGCCGAGTATGCCCATTTACTGTCTTGCCACTGTACTCGCTACGTGCAATCAACCCAACACGGCAAGTTAAATTGCAGTTTATAAAAATAAAAGTTCAAGGCAATAGAAGTTGACCAACTTTTCTCTTTATTAACTTTATAAAAAAAAAAAACTTTATTGCACGCAGCAGACATAAGGCTGCGCCTTTTATTTTTTATTTTTACTCTCACATTAAACTGAACACGCATGACCTTTCAAAGGCAGGTGGTGGCGAGAAAGATCTTCATTAATCTTCAAGTTATTTTATTCTTAATTTAATTAAAACAGTTGATATTTCTTAATAGCCTATTCAAGTACAGATTATAGGGAATGTTGCATTTATAACAGGGTTATCAGCAAAGGGTATGCTGGAAAGTGCTCGTAATACTTGTTATCGTTATACATACACCATTTTAATATGGGACCAACCCTGACTTGAGTACTTAGGGGTAGCCCCCTTCCAGAAAAACATTTCGAAATAGCTTTTCTTTCAATAACTTTCATCTCACTTTTTTTTTATTTCACTCCTTTGTCAACTAGTTTACCTTATTAACATTTATTTACTCACCGCATTTATCAAAACAAAGCTTACGTTAATATATTATAATATCCTTAATTATGTACAAAAGCTTATTTAAATAATGTTTCTCGTAGCATGCCTTGAATCTTATTCCCTCCTCATAAAACCTGTTTTTGTACACCATTTACTTCGCATTTAAGTTCCAACGCCTACATTCGCATATTTTCCGACTGACTCACTATCATTTGCATTTCTGAGCTATACTTGCTTTACAGAAAGACATATTTGTTTGTGGCGATGGCCAAATGAATGAACTAAAAATTTTATTCCAGCTGCTGACAAATTGTTCAGAAAATTCGACAGTGGCGCCTCCACTGAGCTTTAGCTATAAGTTGGTCGAATAGTGACGTCACGCACTATGACAACAGTTTTGTGAATGGATTCATTTATAAATGTAAGTTTTTGTAGAATTTGTTACCGTAGGAGTGTAACGGTGATAATCGTAGTAGAATCGCCTAAAAAGCGTGAATTGAATTAAATCTGAGTTCGATGGGATGTCCATTGGGTTCATTGGTCATTGGTCAGTCTTGTAGTTTATTTATAATACCTGTACTTTAAAGCATTTAAATGTAATTTTTTTTATTAAACCAATGACTTTTTTAAACACGAATCAATGACATTTTAGTATCTCATTCTTTGATTGTATGATCAAAGAATGAGATACTATATTCCACTATACTATATATTTTTTTAATTACTAAGTATACTATATTCACCGTAGATCGATGACTATATTTTTTTTTCTTTGATCGTATTCTTTTTTTCTTATTTTTATTTTTTGATACAAGAATCGATTTTTCAAAATTAACTAGCTGCGCCCTGTTGTTTCACCCGCTATCCTACAAAAATCGGTAAAGTTTTCAGGATAAAAAGTAGCCTATGTGTTAATGATATTTTATATGGAGGTAGCCCATATAAAATATCATACAAATCCGTTGAGCCTTGAGCCGTTTTTGCGTTGGGCTGCTGGTATGGCTTAGTGGCTGTATAGGCGGCATTAGGTCATACAGAAACAGGCAAACAAACTGACATACACCCGAAAAACATTAACCTCCTTTTGGCCGACGGGTAAGAACCTACTTTACTAAATTGAGCTTCTGTGACTCATCGTCTTGCGAGGAATTTGTGTGAACATAACACCTCTTAAAATTTCTATGTTTGACTACACCTGTGTCACCTTTGTCACTTTACCTACCACCTTGTTATATTGTTTGACGACCTGTTTGGCTCAGCAGTAGTATATCCGCCTTATAAGCCAGAGGTCCCGGGTTCGATTTCCGGTCGGGCAGATTTTCAAATGATAATTTTAAATATCTGCTCTGGGTGTTAGTTGTCTTTGTGTGTGTTCCATGGCATCCCAAACACAGGGTATCCTAGTGGGGAGCTATGAGTGTGAAACTTTATTTATTTATAGTAGGTATGCGTGCACATAGTTGGGAGTTTCTATCTATCTATTCAACCTTTAATCCCCCCACTGCTGGAATACAGGTCTACCCTCGAAGAGTGATTAGGCCGTATTCCACCACGCTGCCCAAGTGCAGGTTGGTGGACTCACATACGCATTGAATTTCTTCTCCGGACGTATGCAGGTTTCCTCACGATGTTTTCCTTCAGAAAACGCCAACAGACCGCAGTCAGTCATCATTAATAACATTCCTACATTTCTAGAAAACTCGACAGTGATGAGATTTATTTTTATTGCCAGAACTGTCAAACCAGAATGGCTAGAATGGCTAGAAAGTGCATGAAGTGCATGGAACAGTTTGAAATGGTTGCTGAAACTGTACCGATAATCTAGGTGGAGGAAAGCCTAGCGGTTCTGAAGCGAAGAGATGGCACAGCGCACAGGTGGTTATTTTATCGAATGATTAATTTCTACTGCGATAAACTTCGTAAGTAACAACATAACAATCGTAACAATCGACTAATTTGTTTTCAAATTGAAATTTGTGTTTGATCGAGTAGTTTTAAACAATCAGTACCAAAGAATCATAATATCCGTAGAATAAGTCGGCGTAGTAGAAGAGCTTGGTTATAGAAAAAAATAAACATTTTCCATCTACCATAATTGTAATAAGAATTGAATATGGATTGCATTCAAACATCGATATTTGTCCCCTCCCTAGTATCACTTGTTCGGGAGTATCTCTGCTCTTCAATATGCTACTGGCATTCGCATATAAAATCAAGATTTGTAATGCATTCGTAACTATAATTTCAATTCCATCCGATGATTCAAACTATAATCGAGGTATCAGACTCAATTATACGTGTAATTACCACAAAATGTGCCAAAATTACGTCAGTTTTCGTAAAATATCGATATTTTTATCGATATCGATGTTTGTCCCCTCCCTAATAGTGCGTAACATTGCGTGTTGTTCATGAGTATCGGTCCCGTAATGCTCGTTATATCATTATCGGAAGCCAACGTTTTAATGTTCCGACTTATAGTTTAGAGACACGCAAACCTACAAACTTCTTACTGATTACAGCTAGTAGTTCACGGCATACAACCTTGCAACCCTTATATCGTTACAACCTTTTGACCAATTATGCTTATATTTGAATTATAAAAATTGTATTGAAATGAACAATGCTTATAAAAATTAATAATATTGAATCAACGGTACTTAAGTTATCGTCGGACTAAATTGAAATTTGGAATGTAGAGTTATACCCTGTATTAACACACAGGACAGGCTACTTTTTACGAGCTTTTATTTAGCTTGACTTCTTTGTTGTTTTTTTGGTCAAATCTTGGAACTGAATTTTGAATCACTTCCGCTGAAATTGGTACGTATAACTCCGATGAAAATGCAATGAAAGCTTGTGTTAAAAAATATTTGTAAAATTTACTTATCTTGAAAAAATGAAGAATTCTTTCAAGTGCAACTGCGGTGGCTAGCTATAAAATAATTTTGAAACAAATACAAGTCATCATCATATGCAACCTTTAATCCTCCCACTGCTGGGATACAGGTCTACCCTCGAAGGGTGATTAGGCCGTATTCCACCACGCTGGCCAAGTGCGGGTTGGTGGATTCACATACGCCATTGAATTTCTTCTCCGGACATATGCAGGTTTCCTCACGATGTTTTCCTTCACCGAAAAGCCAGTGGTATGTAAATTCGTACATAAGTTCCAAAGAACTCATTGGTACGAGTCGGGGTTTGAAATACAAGTATTACGCTTATAATATTTACATAGAAAAGACATCAACGCTCTGCGTCTTCGTCATTCGTTTCACTGTTTGGTAAACTTCAAGTATTTTTATTTGTTTACTGTTTTTGTTTTGAGAATTATGTTTATTGTTGTGTTTAATGCACATACATTTAATTGGATTCATTACATATTCGTAGAGTAGTGTTACAATTTAGTTATAAGCGAGAATCAAGAATTTTTGCGAACAATAGTTTTTACGATATGTTTATTTTTGTTTTTTGTTCTTGTTGGAGCAGGTTATTTTCTTTTCATTCCTGCTTTTGATGTAAAGAAGCCATCCCTTACTGTCTTTTTTATCCCCTTCAAAATATAGGCCTCTTTTTTGCAGAACCACTCCCAAAAAAGTATTTTACCATTATTTCATTTCTCTCGGTATTTTAGTGCTGTTGGCGCTAAAATTTGGATCCTATCATCCTTATGATTTCTGAATAAAATACACACAGATAGATAGACTGACAGACAGCAAAGTGAAAGCAAAAGATGTTTTAAAGTTTATTGTACAACCCTAGAACGACTAGACAATTGTTATTAGGTATTTAAATGGTTGGTTCGTGCTTTTTATTTATGTTATAAAATGTTAGGTTCATAAAATGTTTATAACCTCTTCGTTTTAAATGTTTATAAACTAAGTATGTGTGCATATCATGAGTAAAAAATTTAGTGATTACTTACACAAAGGAACAAGATCAAATTCTAGCAAGCTATTTCTATTTATCTGTGCAACAAAAAAAAGAAATAAAATTAGAAATTTCCTATCTTCTGTATTATGTGTAGTTCTTAGCTTGGCTCACATGTCAGTATATACAAGTTAACAAAGCCGAGCCTTATCTAGGGCAATAATTTACATGACACTGAAGTACTCTACCAGTTGAAACCTATTCGAGCAAAAACGAGTATGTACCTCCTAACACTTGGACCCAGACAGGTCACAAACAATATTTCGCAAGATTAATGCGATTTATTTACTCAGCATTACCTCATCGAATAAGAAAAACAAACCTTCAATCCAATAAACGAGATCTAACTCAAAAAACCGCAAACTTTTTTAAACACAACCTCTTATTAAACACAAACTCTTTCACAGAATAAAAAACAAAGCACGAGATTTAAAACTTTTCGAACGCAATATTGTAAGTGGAATGCGCGCGCACGCGCCGACACTTTGCGCGGTACTGCCTCGCGATTGGCCGTCAAAGCGCGGGAATGCACATGTCAAAGTGACGTTTGCAAAAAACAGGTTCTATTTGGGTTCTATGGGCGTGGAAATACGGCAATGGTGCAACCTAAAGTTATAATTTATTGGCAGCAAGTTGCAATCAATTGAACAGAATTTCCTACGATCTAAATCGAGTATAGATTATTTTGTAACGACTGTCGCCGATCAATTGCAGTTTGCCAATTTGTAATCGGTCGTTAATCAATCTATTGTACCTAAGTACACACAGAGTTGAAAATCACCGCTTTAGAAATCAATTAAAGTACATAAGCCAGTTTTAATTGCTCTTTACCGTTTTATGAGAATGTTCGCTCTTTGGCTTAAATTTGCTAGTGGGTGGTTCGACCACGCTGATTTCCCCAATTTTTTCCACTTTTTCTTGACCTGGGCCAGCGCAATCCAGTCCAAAGTATTTATAGGTTCCTAACATCGCTTCAGTGGGCGACCTGGGGTTCGACTGTCCGGGAACACCTACACCGTAGAGACCTTTTCAGGCTTGTCCGGGTGCATCCGGCCCGCGTGGTCCACCCGCTCCTATTTGAGCTTAGCAAATTTTCTTCTTACGTCCGTGATGCCTATCATGGAGCGCAGTGGGTATGGGGCTAAGGGTGACGAATCTACATCGAGCTGTGCTGCGCTGTACTGAGCTGTGCTGTGCTGTGTTTCTTAAGCTACGTTTTTTTAAGAATCAACATCAAGCTGTGCTGCGCTTTGCTTAGCTCATTATAAAAGTAATCAGCAGCTTGTGTAGTCGTTTATCTCGTCAAAAATGACTTTATTTTCAAAAAAACGTAAACATTATGACATAGTGAGTGAGTGAGAGAGACGTCTGAGGGCGATGGAGGGGCACGCAGCGTGCTCCATTTTTGAAAAACCTAGCACAGCTCGACACAGCACGGCGGGTAGCGCGCCTCGCTCGAGACTGCTGCGTTTTTAAACAGAGCGTAGCTTCACACAGCGCAGCACAGCATGGTTTGTTTCTATCCTCATTGAAATATTAGACAAGCGAGTTGACCAAACATAGCACAGCGCAGTACAGCGCAGCACAGCTCGATGTTGATTCGTCACCCTAAGACCGGGGGGGACGCAGCTAGACCTGCATAATTTAGTCAAAAGGATAATAACACTTTTAGTCCTATAAAATCTGTTATCGTTCCATTAAAACTGAACCGATTTGAATGAATTCTGGTATGGCAGTAACTTATACCCTGGATTAACAAATATGTAGATTAATTTTATCCCAAACAAATTAAAAACTTAAATTAAAAACTTCTTTTAATAGCGGGTAAAACCGAGGGGGCTAAGAATTGAGTCGACTCAGCTCAGAATAGGTCCAATAAAATTATTCCTAAATTAACGCACGCGACCTAAATCTTGTTGATCAAGATAATTATGCAAAATCAATTTCAAAAGTAGGACTCCAGCTGTACAAAGTTGCCAGAAGCCTGAATTCCACCTCAGCAGTGAGTCACCTGCTTTATATGACACAGGTGTGCTGTCGCCCTCATATTGCTTTGTCTGCTTATTTGTCGAACGTTCTGAGACTGTTTTCGAAGTATTATAGGTAAGTACTGTAGCATGATTTCTGTCGAAAAGGATGTAGCAAGTCTTAAAGGGAAGAATGTACCTACTATGAGAATAAAATTCTGGGTGGTGCGGACCTGTTATGGGCAAACGTGACGTATAACATCAGGCGAGAGATTTGCTCGTCTTTCAATAGCTAAAAAAATGAACGAAGAGCGCAATTTGCATTTACGCTCGATATGGACCATTTTCCGTATATTTTTCCATCGAATAAGAGGAGATTGTACCTTTGCGCTTTTGCCGAGACAAAACCACTTTCAATAAATTTAATTTTCCGTGTGTTTAGAGAAAATCTTCCAGAATTATTACATGAGCTAGAATTTTTAATTAAATCTGGAACATATTTTGTTATAATTAACACGGGAATCTCACGTAAAAATTAAGTCATTTACTTGACGCGCTCGTGGTTGCGCTTGTAATCGCCTGATGAAGATCACCGAATGTGATCGAAATAAATCTTAGTAAACGACTTAATTTTCACGTGAGTAGGTATTCCTATTTTAATTATAGCAAATTGTATCAAAACCACGTTAGTTTCCCTAGTAAATAAAGCTAGAACATACGTCTTTGCAAACCCTCTGAGCCCAGCCCAAGGCATCTTCAAGGTGCCTAACCAAATAAGTCTTGAAGACTCGAAGGTAACAGTTCCTCTCGCACCATCCTACAAAACATGACTAACGTCTTTCCCACGATAAACAATACGCCTTCCATCTCGTTCCGCCTCGTCAGATTAGAAGGGGATGTTGCTATTGACGAATGACTAAACCTTGTACTGTAGGAATACATCAATCTTTTCTTTGTGGCCCACTTGGAGCTTAAACGATGCACTTAGCGTAGTTACCTCTTCAGTGCTTTTAGCTACCAGAGCCTAACTAAGGTCTTTGTAAGCTCAGACATGAATAAGACAACAATCGAGGTAGGTATATGAAAAGACTACATATGTACTTACCTACTACTTATTGTTTACGGGCGGGAGCTGTTCTGTTAAACAGGGTTATTCGTAAAGGGTATGCTAAGCCGAAAAGGGCTCATAGTAATCATCATTATGAAAAACTTTTACTATGGGCCCAACCTCGAATTAGCAAAAACAAGAACATTATTTTTACAAAACAAAAAACAAAAACAGACTTCAAAAGACCGACTATTGAGTTATTCATCTATTTGTCGCGCACGTACCTAATGTAAATTTAAGACTTATATGGTTTTCTCGTGGATACCATTATCAAAACTGGACTAAATTGAAATGGGACCAAATGGGAAGCGTCAGCTTTCTAATAAAAAAAGAATCATCAAAATCGATTCACCCAGTCAAAAGTTATGAGGTAACAAACTTAAAAAATAAAATTAAAAAAAACCATAGTCGAATTGATAACCTCCTCCTTTTTTGAAGTCGGTTAAAAATCAGCTGGTCCATACATTTTGTCGAGTGTCGTTGATATTCTTCTATGGAACAATATACCATTGGGGCTGATTTGTTCTTAAGTGGATACCAGGAATCAACAAAATACTGCTCTTATTCAAAACAAAGCCTGATATTCAGCTAGGTACTCATCTTGGTAGAAATATTTGTAGGTATCGACTATCATTTATTCTGTGCTAGGAGACAGCCATGTTCAGGCAGTGGACTTTGTTTCCAGTTATTACCTTACTTTGTGAGTGGTGAATGGTAAGTATTGAATAGGTATAAATTTAGTGCCATTCAAAACTTACATAGTATCTTACAATCCATTGAATGTTAAAGTGACAAGTCTAAACCATGCGAACCTTTATCTTGGAAGACATTGATCAATTGCATTCGAATGTTGTCGGACAGACTGAGAATATCATAATTTTATTGAGAATTCTTTGAAAGCACTTTTCGTTGAATTTTTCGTTTTCGTTTTGAAAGTTTTTCTAATAGAATGAGAGCCCACGACTGACAGACTTTCGTTATTTTATAAAAGCTGAAAATTTCTCAGAGCATGTCCCCAAGACAGGTAAGAACGATCAGTAAGTAATGGAGTTGGGGTCGTGGTTACTTTGGCAGGAAACCGAGAGTAAAGGTGTATAAAATAGTACCTCAAATCAGAGTGTAAGGCTTTTTTTTGTATTTTCTTCGGAATAACATTAGAACACTCAGGGTCAAATTTCTCGTTTCCTACTCACAAACCTACCTACAATTAATTACATAGATACTTACGTGATTCTATCATAGACTCCAACACGTATTTATATTTAGCCTTTGCCTACAAATGATAAGTGGGCGCAGAGGAAACTGCCTACATCAAAACATATCTCATTACAATGGAATATGTACCTAAAATCCTTGATATAAAGGCTCCGTCACATACAAAGCGGCGGCGGTCATAAGCGCAGCGGTTACGCGGGTCTGCGTAAGTTTTGATACGAGTAGGGTTACCAGATGAAAAATTTAAAAGACCTCAATTCCGTCAAAAAATTATCTGAATTTGCTGATTAAGATTTTTTTCCCAAACAAAATGTGCAACTAAACTACACTTAACAATATCTACTAATAGAATGCTCTGCAGACAAAATACTACTCGCACACGGTACATAACTATTTCTTACAATAATAAATAAAACACAGCTTTGCTACACATAAGGATATATTATGAGATAGGTACACATACATAATTTGAAGATCCAGGAATAAATACGCAAAATACAGAACATTATTCTATATCATAAGTACAGGATTAAATTCAAAATTTATTAATTTATGGACATTTTGGAACATTTTGATACATATTTGATATAATTTTATCAACAATTAAAAAAATATTTAATTTTTAAACTTATCACAAAAAGAAGGGGTAACAGAACATATTACAAACAGTATGAGCACTTCATACAGGGATTTCGATTTAGGTACGGAAGCACAATCTGAGTTTTAAGGAAGTCTTTTGTGCTATTTTAGACTCTATTTCAACAAACACATAGTTGATATTTGAGTTTGTTGGCTTTTGAAATATTAATTTTTTTTACTAAATCGAATCGCTTAAATATATATTGAAAAAGTAACCGGTAATTTTCACTGACCATTTAGACTTTGTTGATGCCCGTTTATGATAGTGATCGAGTGCGAGCGGGACCCCGCATTGTGTAAGTAGATTGACACGAAAAGGATAGCATGCGATCAATATAACAATCGCGATCACGATCTTCACATAATTAGCTACCTAATACTTTAACATGAAATTATCGAACTTCACATTCACGTAAGTTCGTTTAATCATACTCTCTAAGTTGTCTATGTTTTTGTACATATCTTAAAACATCGATATTTCGCGTTAATATTTTCTCTAATTCTTTTACAGTGTTAGTTTTCATAAATTGCGATGTAAAAGTACCAAATATGCATCAATATATTATTTACTTTTTTTCTGATATATCAATACTATGTTTATTGTAAACTCTGTAAACATTTTTGTATTTATGTCTAAGCTACTTTTACTTACAAAGGCAAAGGATTGTACATGTATTTAGATTACACCGTCGTTCAGAAACATTGGAAAACGTTTACAAGTCATGCAAAGCTTTACTTACTGCATTTACTAATCCAATAAATTTTACATGAAAACATTAATACAAGTGTAATTATGTATATTAAGATGCAACATCGAATTCTTTTAAAGGAATAACGTTTAAAGCATTCAGATCTTATTATTAAAACACAAATAAACTCTCAAAAATATCTTCTTAAGAAATACTCAGATTCACTCACATTTAATAAAGAAATGATATTCATAAACTACAATACAATTATGTTAACTTTTAGTACTTTTTCGAGATAAAATTTGTGTTATCTTGCTTACAAATTGTAACAAAATAATTGAAATTGTCTTCTAACTACCCATACTGTCAATCTTTCTAGTGCTACTAATACCCATTAAGAAAACATTTCCTCTGATACAACAAATCCACGACTTTTAACAACGACAAAGTACTAAAACAGTAACAAAATTCATTCATAACAAAGGTTGGTGAGTGAACCTTTTCGCACAACAGTTGTTATCACGTTCTTTGATCCACTAACGATCGACATTCCCTTCATTTATCACTATTTTGATGGATAAGTACAACAATTTGGTCTAATTCTAGGCAATTCGGCTTGGCAACATTCTTGAAAAATAAACACAATTTACATTATTTGTCCATAGTTTGAGTGAAGTACGCTATATATGGACTGGAACTCTTATTATGGACTGCTGGCATTTCTTAAAGGACTTTTTCGAGCCGTTTTTATGACACAATCCGTCAGCCATTTGCTGCGGTAGGACTCTGGGAGTCACTTTTCATTTTAATTAACATGAAGTTACATTTTCTTTCTTTATTATTCGGAGTTTTATATGAAGCATCTTTGTGTTGTCATATATGGCGCACTTACTCCATTGTGCGTCCATATTCGGAGTGATTATGTATCTAAATTGACAATGAGATTTTGAAGATATAGATTATGGATAAAGTAGATATTTGCAGTTGACGTTGTGTTTTATTTCTCTGAAGAATTGTAATATTTATGCAACAAATAATATTCGTCGCAGGCCCGTGTAAATTAAACTTTTTACTTTACTATTGTTATGAAAGCTAGCGTTGTTTTAAAACATTTTATGTAGTACTTACGTTGAAGTCCATAGAGTCCAAAAAGATGTATCATACAGAAAAATAAGATTTAACCATCAATTTCTATATCTTCCTTTTGAAAAATCTATAACGGTTCCGTGGCCTTTATTTTCTGAGGGCTTATAGGGCCCAAGTTTGAAGGCTTTATTTGACAGATCTAAACTAACTAAAAATATATTATATCTGTATTTGTCATTTCAATCTATAATATAAGGACAACAATACTTTTGGAAAAATTAGATCTATCAACTTATGCCTTCAAACTTGGGCCTATAAGGTTGTTAAAATCCTACAATTTGCCAAACCGAATTAAGTTATTTCACAGCCTTTAGAGTCTTGCTTGGTGGTATAAAAATTTGTTTCCTTCTCTGTCCCACGTCAATTCAAAGCCGTACATAAAAATGATCTTTTTTTGTAAAGTTTTATCAAATCTTGTCAAGCATTTATTGCTTTTAATTTTTCAGTGGGACAGAGCAAAAAGTAATGATATTTTGATAACATTTTAACATAGAGGCGGGTGTTATGATGTTTAAATATTTAATACGATGTCATTTTGTTATTATCACACATTTCAAAAACAGGAACCGTCAAAATATGACATTTCGAAGCAATCGATTTGATATTGAAAACAGCGCCATCTCTGTTTCAAAATCTGGAAATATCATCTTTTTTCGATAGCTGCGTACATTTTCATAGTTGTCTAGTTTACAGATCTTATTAATAATATTATTTTGTTGGTTCTTAGCCTCTTCTATTCGGTCAGTCTCAGGGAATGTATGTTGGTAAGTCTCTTCGTTGCCTTACAAAATATAATGTTCCTTCACATCGAACTCTCGTAAAATTTTCATAAAAAATATTTTAAGGAAATCATTTTCAAACGTTCATTTCATTATCATCTTTGTCGAGTATCTATCTATTTTTAAATGAGTACTTATTATAAAATACTAGTTGAAGCAACAATTAACTACAAGATTGGGGCTACGAAATTGGCGGCAACGATCACCGTTGTGATTGTCTAAAGTTTTGTAGTAATTTGTCGTCGGTTGCCACTATCGCAATTTCGTGGCCCCATTCTACTGACTCTATATTAGCCTTAAAACTATGTTGAAAATACTTTGGAAGTTTACTTTATATTTTGTTCTATATTTTAGTTCCATATTCAAAGGCATGCTGTGTGATTTTGTATGTGATTCGCTTAACGATCACATTTTTTGTGCGTCACTTTATTTTTGCGATATTTTTGATACAAAATTTATAGCTTTTTCATAAGTCTTCACATTAACGATTTGCTTTTAATAACCTTGGATATATTAACACTTATTTAAGGGTAGGGTGTATCAATGAGCTTTATGGCGGTAGCACACTTCCGCCGCGAATCTAATGCGAACGAACTGGCAACGAAACCGCTACTCTTTTATGATATCGACGTATTATAATTAAAGACCCTGTTAAAAAATAAGGACTAGTTTTTTCTTTTTAATTAATAAGATATTGTGAGACGCTACCCTTGCATGACCACGACCGATTTTTAACAAGCTGAAAAATGGATTACCACACGCAATTGTTGCCCGCTATGGTTTCACAGCGGAGGTGTGCTATCGCTCATAACTACTTTTGTAACACCGAAGTATGTTTGGCGAAAACAAAGAATCTTTTTGAAAACGAAGTTCGTAAGTGTTAATAAACCAAGTGTCGGATTTAATTTAATTTTATATGTTTGTATTTCTCTAGTTTGTAAGCGCTGTACATATTTTTTATCGTCGATGCATTTAGCGTAGTTGGTGTCAGTCTATTCATCGAAATGCATGTGAGTTTGTTTTGGGGACGGACTGTATGTTTCGCGTAATACGCGCATAGTAGGTATATTATTTTTACGTTGTTTATGTCAACTTCGTTGGCGATAAAGATTAACCCTCATTTCTGAGGAACGATAAACCAAGTTGCAATACAAAGTTGTCTGTAAACTTCTAATTAATGAGAATTATTAAGTATGAAAACGAGACGGCAGATTTTTAACCAAAAGGGCTATATCTAAGATATCATGACTAGTTGTTGTAAATTCAAGTTTTAGTTACAATTATACTTGATTTATTTTTGTGGTAAAATTGTATATTTGTCATACATGTAAGTTAAGTGACATGTCCTATCAGAGTAACTACATCTTAGGCCGTTTCAAGGTCTCTGAAACGGCCTAAATACAATACAAGATAACTATCGTTCAAAAATAATAATCCGAGACCAGATTGTTTATTGTCTATTTTAACTCATTCGTAGTTACACTAAATAAAGACAACTTTCGTAGAATATGAGCCTGCTGTACGAATCTCATTCGAGATCGTGCGATCGGAGCGTGGATCGGTGCGTGGAGTTGCGATCGGGACGCGACCAATGTCAAATACCGAGTGTACTATCGGCCTAATATCGAGGTAGATTAGACATCGCCAACGAAGTTGACCAACTTTTCAGCTCAATTGCATTTTATATTCAGTTTTTTCGAATCGTTCGTAGAATTGTCGTTACTCTTAATTACAACATAATTCAGTATCAAATTAAATTATCTACTGTCGTCGGTTTTGTATTCGTTAAATCGTATTTTGCAGAGCATCGCAGTGTATTCCTTGAAAATATTACTCCTTATATACGTGGAGTGTCTTGGAATAGTTTTCGACGGAACACACCACAATAGAAGATATGAAATGATAACTTGATAAGCGCAGTCCTCGAGTCAAATTTAAAGCTATTTTATAGCTGCAAGATTATTGCCAATCTTCTCTTATTCATTCCTGGCTTCAGGGTGGCACTTGTAAAAAATTTACTGTATCATATACAGCATCGCGATTTCTTAAAGCTATTAGTTGACATCCTTATGTATTTGTAATACTTTCTCATTGATTTTTGTGCAATGTTAAACGATGTGATTTAGAGACCATTTTTTGGTGTGTTTAAAACGATATGATGTTGAGACCATTTTGGCGTTCTTCTTTAACATATTTACAATGGTTTTATGGGTCCCTTGACTAGATAGGTGGTCATTTGATGTTCCATTTGTACACCAAAAGTACCTACTTCTATTTTATTCGGTACTTACTTCACAATCTGCGTTCTGATTCCGATAAACGTCAAGTTGAATTGCATTAGATTGATTGAAGATCGTGTGCGTTAATACATCTACTTTATTCTTGCAGAAATAAGATGGATAATAATCGACCAGGCCAATAGTAAAGGCTTACGCCATCTTTACTTACCCCATTCTGAGTGAATAACTAACAACAGTAAATTTAACAACTATTAATTCTCTAGTAAATTCTCTATTGGGTTTCAGAGTAAGTATTTTTTTCAATCAATCCAATACGACCAAACTTGACGTAAACTGGTATAAGACAGGTGTTCTGCGAAATAACCTTAGACTTTACGATGATCACAATTTTACTATAAAATAGTTATACTTTTGGTGTACGATACAACAACGGTGTTACTAATACTTTCTGGTAATAATGAACCAAATTATAAAGCATTTTAAAGCTGATTCCGTTAAATAATTTGGCGGAAAGATATTAAAGGTACATTATGTACAGTCAGCAAAACAAATCAGTAAACGTAGTTTTTTTTTTGATTGAGTGACGAGACGAGCAAATCGCTCGCCTGATGTTAAACGTCAGCCTGAAATAGACCTGTAAAATCCTGAGAAAAAAATGTAGAATAGAAAACGAAAACCTCATTTTAGGTATGGATTACTATAAAGATATAAGTTATAGATTAATAGAAATATAAGTTTCGATTTTCGATTTTTCGATTTCGATTTTGAGCATTTAAGACTGTCTTTTTTGGATTGTTGTTGTTGACTGTACTTTTGTTGTCTAGTAAAAAGATTGATAGTGATAATGATGATGTAACTTGACAGATCCTAACTAGCTATAAATAATGCTACATTTTTTTATATAGTCTATGTGAACAGGCATCAAAAAACCTATCTAAAAAATCTGTGCTTCAAAAATCTAGATAAAAATTTAAATAAGAACGGTTTTTAGCTAAACAGATTTTTGGTCATAATTTTTCACATTAAGATATTGATTCTCCCATTTATCGTCGCGCAAATGGTTTCATGAACCTATGAAACGTCATTGGGCTGTAATAAGCTAAAACTCAACAAATCTTGAATTTAGCGCTCTTTGCGAAGGTTGATCTGTCTTGGACTCTTGGTGTGCATAGGGCCTTAGTTTCAGGAATGAAGGTAAACTGAAGGAAGTTTTTTGTAGCTAGTATAAAACCTAAAGCCGGCGACTGACCTGAGCATTTTGCCGTAACGTAGCATTCGAAGCGAGCGTGTTACGTTACGGCGTTACGGCCTTACCTGACTGACCTGTAGCCTTGCTCGTGGCGAGCATAGTGCTCGACTGCGCTCCGCCATTGGTAATCAAAATGTCGGAAAAAGCCGGCGACTGACCTGAGCATTTTGCCGTAACGTAGCATTCGAAGCGAGCGTGGTGGAGCACGCGGCGCTCGCAGCGAGCGGATCGGCTCGCTGTACTGACCTGCAACATTTCGTCGTAACGTAACGTTACGTTACGACGAAATGTTGCAGGTCAGTCGCCGGCTTAAAATATTAAGACAAATTCAGACAGATGTTGCGTATTAGTAACACCGCCGTTCAAAATAAAGATAGTAAACATTGCCATATTACAACTACATGATAAATTCGCGATTTTTGAGATGTTGCCATTAAACATATCATTCGGCCTTTCTCAATGCTTGCTACTACGAAATAGTACTAGTTACTAAATAAAAACCTTTAAAGCAACAGTGGAGCGTTTACATTGAGCCAGTGACTGGATCGAAGGGCTGTCTTGTGAGAAAATATGGAAAGCTCTTGTCAGACTCTTGTTGTTATGTACTTGATCATCTTGTTGTTGTACAAAGATGCAACGCAACTGGTTTCACATACAGACAAGTTTTTAAATTAACCGTATTAGATTTTCCCGCGAAGGGCCAGAATCTGTGTTAAGGGCGCTGAAGTTACAGAAATTCTTTACTGCCTGTAGCTATGTTGTCATTCAATGTTTTAAACAATTCTAATTAACTTTAGCTAGTTTAAATGAAAACACTTACTTATAGCGAAAAAGCTATTCGCTAGTGAAATTATAGCTTTATCTTATTCAGTATACAGTAGCACAATAAATCAACGCAAAAAAAAACCGTTTGTTTCCAGTAACTGGATTAATGTAAACACGCCATAACATTCAAAATGTTTCGTTTCCTGATAGCAGGCAAGGTGGGTTTTTAAGTAGATTTTTACTGATTTGTTTACGGGTAGGAAGTTTGCATATTTATTTACGAGTATGCATCGTTTATTTAGTATTTTTTTTATAGATAGTGGATAAAAGCTATATACATGCGGGTGATTTTAGAACTATTTTAAGATTATTAAATTATTTTGACGTGCATTAACATTGAGATATTATAATGTTTTAAATTTAACATGAAGCAGAACATAGTTTTAATTTAGGTACGTTGTTATATTTGAAATCGGTATATGACAGATATATGTATATATATTTCAAATTTATTCTTCTATTGTATTTTTCTGTATGAAATAAATAATTCAATTCTATTATCTATTAGTGGTATAACAAGATAAATAAATTATGTATTATTTTAAAAACAATAAAACTTCGATTTTCATCGAAATTTTACACGGAAGATTATAATAATATAAGATAGAATAACTTTCATAAATATTATTATAGTATTATTATATATTTATTTATATATTTTTGTTAGCTATAATAGTTGTCAAATCGTAGGCCATACTCTTTTATTTTCGCGTTTCATTTTACTTCTTTAGTGACTTACGCAGTAGGTTTACGATATTTTTTCCTTACTTATTCAGATTTAGACATCTGACAAACCCACACCGACTTTGTGATTAAGCCAAATCAACAAACGATATAATAACTAAAGGCATAGTGCCTGCAAATGATTAAACTAAATAGTAAAGTGCGGGTCCTTGTGCTAACCCCGAATTTTGTCACCGAACTTCACATTTAAGTAAGACATCTTAATCAACATTTTTAATTAAACTTTAGATTAGAACGATGGCATTGTGACGTCATTGCGATGACGTCAAATCACATTTAAAACAACTAATAGAAAAATCTAAGTTTACAATTAACTAACCTACAATTTACAGCTGATTTAGGCAAACATGTCGAATTTTGTGGGCGACATTTTTACTTAGAACAGCAGTTTTGAAGCTTTTTTTAGCTTCTACCGTCAAATTGTTAAAAAATTATCCACTCCCAATGACTATCAATTAATAATATTTTTTTATTAATTTGTCAATGTTATGGAGCTTAAGAAATTGGCAAAAAAAAACAAAACAAGCTTATTACACTAAGATTTTTAAATTGTATAAATTTGGAAGATGATGATTTTAATTTTAATACTTTTGGTATAGTAATAAGTATATAGTAATAAGAAATATATAATCTGCGCTGGGCGAAATGCAACGTTATAACATGCGCCACATTTGAATATCACGATTGTATGAAACGATTTTGAAACCTTATGGGTTGATTACACGTAACGAGTACAGTTGCGAGACAGTAAATTGGCACACTCGGCCGAGCAAACAAATCACGGTTCTAGTGACTGTCTCGCCTTTTCAAACTGTTTATACAAACCGACCCGGCCGAGGGCGTTGTCTCGCCACTGTACTCGTTACGTGTATTCAACCCATTACAGTGTGACACGACTTACTATGAATAAGATCGCTGTTACAATTATCTGCCTTTACGGTATACAGAAAAAGTTATCCTTTTAGGCAGTCAGGTACAATGAGGCGAAAGTAGCGAGCTAAGGTTCTACGTTTGACCATTTTCATCATAAGTTGGGTCACAGTGTATTTTAAAGTCGATGAGATTGTTTGAGCTTGTTTAAAATAATGGCGAATTTTAATTCAGTTGAAGGCTTAAAAATCTCATCGATTTTGAACTAGTTGACTAACAATTGGAATAAATTTTAAGTAAACTTAATGTCTGATGTTCATTTTTGCCCATTTTCTAAACTAAACCTTAATTGGACAGCTCTTAAAGTATTGCCATCTCTTTCTAGATACTCAAATGAAAAAGGACTTGTATGATTTTCTAAGTTGTTAATTATATTTAGTCATGTCAAACTAAAATTATCTGCGGTTTAGTTTAGAAATGGTTACAACAAAATCGACACCATTATTTAACAAAACTTTTAGGTACATTGTGATGGATAATTTTGTATGAACAAACATAAAATTTCAACGATAAAATTAATAAAGATTTCTATCCACGTTTGGTGAAATTTGTAACAATATTATATCAGATCTTTAGGAACTTGGTTTTCAGTGGCCTTTAAATGTATTTTACAAATTTTATATAACATCAGAAATATTACAGATAGTTAATCGAAAAAGACGACCCGCTCTTTTTTCTAATCGCTTAAAACGCTAGTATGCAGTCTTTGCTACTTGATCTGGCTTGTGATTGGCTAATTTATCTAAGTGTGTGTGCAGAGACGTGTATATTTGTCAATACTTCACGTTGAAACATCTCAATATTAAAACAAGGCTAGATTTGGTATACAAAGATAGCTTTACCTCTTGTTATCACGAAAAAATCTAGGAAAAACATCTTTTAAAAGTCTTGTCTGGAAGAAAAGTGACACAAACGGAGGCGAGATTTTTTTTTAATACTTGCGAGTTAGTGTGTAACTATACAATTAACACTAACATAATACACACTCACACTATACGCGATTAGAAAAAGAGTCCGATTCATACCTCTAGGGTCTTTGCGAATAACTACCTTTAATAACTTCAAAGTAGTTTTCAGTGTTGTCATTTCGGACCACAATTTCTGTCACAGACTATTATATTGGCAATTGTTTTGTGTACTTAATCATATTTCCATTTTCGATATCGGCTGCAAAGAAAACTGCACATTTCTAGCTTACCTTATTCCTACTTGCCACATGCAAAACTGAGCTTTATCTGGGAGCAATTGGGTTTATTTTTGACGTCAATATTATTATTAGTTAGTTTGTTTTGATGGAAAACAGGCCTTCGTCATTGGTTTTTGGTCTGATTTTGGCAGCATTGATCGTTTTTTTCTTAAAGTAACAGGTTTAAGACGTCAAATTTCTATACAACTTCTTTTAAGAACCAATTAACAAATCTTGAAAACTTTATATTTTTGTACGAAATCGTATTTTAAAAAAGACATCATAGAATAAAAAAATGATCCATTTTCAGGTTTCAAAGTTATGTTGAGGTCTAAAGAAATCAGCCAAAATTTTAAAAAAGACATCATAGAATAAAAAAATGATCCATTTTCTGGTTTCAAAGTTATGTTGATAAAGAAATCAGCCAAAAGCATTTGGGTGACCAACAAAACAAAAAAATAAGTTTCGAAGTTGTACAAAAATCAAACGATTTAAACTCTTAAAATGATCGCCATACGAGCTGTTTTCGTCAGTTTCGCATGTCACAAATATCTGTGCCCCGCTGGAACCCGCAAACTTACGTGACCCCGTGCGGCTTCAGTACTTCCTCGACGATATACTCCGCCTTGAAATCAGAAATATAATATTACTAGCTTTTACCCGCGGCTTCGCTCGCACATCTACATTTTGAGATCTTTTGACATAAGTTTTTATCTTTCGAAAAATATACTTTTTTTTAATAAAAAGTATCCTGTTACTTCTAATACCTAAAGAAATATGTGTAAGAGGAAACATTGTTTGTTTGTAATGAATAAACTCAAAAACTACTGGAGTGATTTTAAAATTCTTTCACCAATATAGCTACACCACCGTCGCTTACTATCAGGCGAAATGGTAGAAAAAAAACATTATTAGCGAGTAACATAGGCTATATTTCATACCCGTGTGAAGCCGGGGCAGGTCGCTAGTCTGAAATATTTATTGACCTTATACAGGGTTATTCATAAAGGGTATGCTAGGCCAAAAAGGGCTCATAATACTCATCATTATGAACAACTTTTACTATGGGACCAATCCAGAATTCGCGAAAAATCAGCTGTTCCATACATTTTGTCGAGTATCATTGGCATTTTTCTATAGACAAACTGATTTCTTTTCGCGAATTTCGGGTTGGTCCCAAAGTAAAAGTTGTTCATAATGATGAGTACTATGAGGTCTTTTCGGCCTAGCATACTCTATATAGTCGACTAGCTGACCCGTGCCCACTTCGTTGGGCATAATGTTAATTAAACCCGAAGCCATCGCGCGCCGTCCGGACCGTTTTTTCTCCGATTCACTTTGCAAAACGGACTACCACGTAAAAGCCTTTTTATTTTTCGGTTTTTTATATAACCTATGACACTCAGCAATAATGTGGCTTTCTATTGGTGAAAGAATTTTTAAAATCGGTTCAGTAGATCCAGAGATTACCCCTTACAATTTAACAAATATACAAACACACAAACTTTACTTCTTTATAATATTAGTAGTCTATATGAATAATCCTGTATAAGGTCAATAAATATTTCTGACAAACGACCTGCCCCGGCTTCACACTATGAGATCTATTCGGCCTAGCATACCCTTTATGAATAACCCTGTATGACATTGAATGTTACAGGTAAGGTAAGGTATTTACCTTCAACTCGGGCGAGCTGCTCAGACGCAGGCCGTCGTGAACGCAGGGCCACGGGCACGGGCGGCATCTGTTATCGGTGAACTTGCTATTTTTCTGAGGAATTGAGATATTGGAGTTATAGTTTGTAGGATATTTTGATAATAGGGTTAGATAGACAGGTCAATTCTTTATTGTTTACATCCCAAATTAAAAAGCAAAATAATTAAATAAATAACGCTCAAAAGTAGTGTAACATCTGGCAGTCTTATAAAGAGCGATCTCTACAGAGTGTCCACGAACTGATTAAATGAATGAATGAACAGCAGTATACAAGAAGACGCTGGGATCTAAGAGTTTGTTTGTTTTTTCACACCTGCATACTGCTCTTGTCGTAGTGCATGACCCGCAGCGCGGCCCCCCCGCCCCGCGCGGCCCCCGCTCACCTGGTTGCCCCCCCTTGTTGTAGTGCATGACTCACAGCGCGGCCCCCCCGCCCCACGCCCCCCCCCGCCCCACGCGCCCCCCCCCCCGCCCCGCGCGGCCCCCAAACCGCCCCGCGCGGCCTCCTCTCACCTGGTTGCCCCCCTTGTCGTAGTGCATGACCCGCAGCGCGGCCCCCCGTCCCGCGCGGCCCCCCCCCCCGCCCCGCGCGGCCCCCCCGCCCCACGCGCCCCCCCCCCCGCCCCGCGCGGCCTCCTCTCACCTGGTTGCCCCCCTTGTCGTAGTGCATGACCCACAGCGCGGCCCCCCCGCACCGCGCGGCCCCCCCCCCGCCCCGCGCGGCCCCCGCTCACTTGGTTGCCCCCCTTGTCGTAGTGCATGACCCGCAGCGCGGCCCCCCCGCACCGCGCGGCCCCCCCCGCCCCGCGCGCCCCCCCTCCCCGCCCCGCGCGGCCCCCGCTCACCTGGTTGCCCCCCTTGTCGTAGTGCATGACCCGCAGCGCGGCCCCCCCGCCCCGCGCGGCCCCGAACCGCTGCTGCTGCTGGTAGAGCGAGGATACCTCGAGCTGCAGCTGCTTGCGGAGCCGCTTGAACCCCACCACGTCGTAGTGCCACACCCAGTAGCCTGCGGGACAACTCCACGTCTATTACCAACTTATATACTCTTCTCCAATCAACTCTACATGTAGGTATACGAGAAAATCCACACGGCTTTGCTTCGTTTCAAGCTCGCGGCCCGTAGTGCCGGGCTGGACGCGACCACAAGCGCGTTGTAATCACTCCTTGATTTAGATCGCCGAATGTGATCAAAACTAGACATGTGTAGCACATAATTATTATATCTGTACAAATTATTTTAAAATTAAAATTATATTTGACCCGATTGACGCAAGACCGAGGCAGATGACTGATGACACAGCAAAAACTAAACGTGCACTCAGAAGTGGGATAAAGAAAACTAACGATATAATATGTGTTCATATTTTATTATACTGTACTTGTGTTTTGACAGTCAAGTGGTTCTGATGATTCAGTACTGCCACCTAGTTTGAGGCATTTTTTAAAACCTTCACAGATTTATTTTATCACAAATAAATCTGCCTTCGACCAGCAAATTGCCTATTGGTATGCGACAATGTGTATGACAACATAAAGAGACTACTATAGACTAAAATCCTTACCGTGAATAACCAGCCTGCGTAGTTTGACGCACTGCCAACACAGCAGCACGAACGGATTCACTTGGTTGTACACCTCTGCCAAAAGTGGCTGCAAAAAACGGAACAAAACCATTTTGAACTTTTTTTTTATTCAGTTATAGGCTTGCGTTTGACCGCCATCTCGCCTGATGATAAGCAATGATGCTGTCTACGATGGAGCACGCAAAACTACAAAACAATTCGAGTGACTGAATTTGTGTTATTATTTACTGACTTATTACTCTTGCTTTATAGCCTCGAGGATACATTTTCTTTTTGACAGCTCACGTTTTTAGTTACCTTTATCTAAACTAGATGGCGCGGCAATTTAAAGACAATATTTTTCGTTGACATATATTTTTTGTAGACTGGTGATCTTGTAATCGTAAAACTTTAATAACAAGTTGCATTTAACTTTATTTTTATTTTTTTGTTTACTAGCTGCACCGGGCGGTTTAACCCGCTGTTTTATTTATATTTTACTTTTAAACCTTCCCTGTATTACAGCAAACAAAACAAAAAATAAATATTCAGATCGGTCCAGCCGTTCTCGAGTTTTAGCCAGACAAACGAACCGCGATTCATTTTTATTTATATGAAGAAGATTTAATCTCATGATTATGTCCCCATCGTTTCATAAAAATGACGGCAGAACTATCTTGTTATACAATTGAGTGAAAGGAAGAGAAAATCGCTCGCCTGATTTTAAACGTCACGTTTGCCCATAACAGGTCAGCGTCAGCGCCACCCAGAATTCTAAACTCTTTACAATTCAAGCCCCTGCGCGGCACTATGCTCATCACTCTGAGATAAAACACGTTTCATATCCTATTTGCCCTTAAATTTCTGAAAACATTGAAACATTAACATGAGTTTTGTAAGAGAAAACCTGATAAATATTATACCTGGTCGGACGTAGACCGGATGGTCCTCGCGTACTCAGCGCCTTCGTATGGACAATCCGCCCAGACCAGCTCACGTAGCGTGGTGTTGTACAGACAGCACACGTGGCTTATCAACGGGATGTACAGCTGAAATGTTGACAATGTAAAACAAGGTACATTAAGACCGAGGTTCAGTGGCGGATGACCCGCAAGGTCCTGTGCTGAGGCATCTCGTGCGGACTATGGTTCCTCACTTCCTCACATGCCTCGTAAGTACATGACTCATTATTTTTGACGTGACAACGTCTAATAAATCGATGAACGCCGGGTGCACGCACGTAAAAGCGTCCCGTTACGCTCAATGTGACGCCACGATCAGAGCGAGAACAGTATGCAAACATTTCATCAATGTTTTGTTATGATGTTGTCACTTTAAACTATCGTCCGTAAACCGACTTTAGAGACAACCAATTTTTTAGTTCATTTTTGTAAAATATTACTTTTTATACTAATGTTAATATAATTTTTTGATAATTTTTTTTAATGATTTATAAACTAATGTTATAATACTAACATAAGTTTATAAATCTTTTACTGTATACTAACAAATTGTGGATCATTTGTTATCCGAAATAAAAATATTTGAATTAGAATTAATCATAGAAAAAAAATTAACTGCAAAATGTACCGTGTGACATTGCTCAAAAGTTCAAAAGCAAACCTCGCAATTCAAAATGAGCGATCAACCGTTTAGGAGGTTATAAATATGTACCTATAAGGCGGACGCCCAAAAGACGGTCTGTCTCTATGTCTCTTCAAACTGTCTCTAATGTTTTTTTGTGTTTGCACTTTCCTTTTATAGTGTCAAATAAAGGGATCTTGTATTTTATTGTGAGGTAAAAAATTTCGATTGGGTATAAAATGAGTACGTCAAAAAAATCATCTAGTGGTAAAAAAGTATGGATTGATAGATAAACTCTTTATTGTTAACACCAGAAATATATTTAGTACTATGTTTAGTAAGTTTATTTAGTATGTATATTATGAACTATACTTTAAGGTACTTACAGTCTTACAGAACATAACTTTGAGCGAAGTGAGCGGCATGTCTTCAACAAACACGTTTTCAATAATACTTTTGAACCTCCTCTCTGGCAAGCTTATCTGAGAACAATTAAAATCGTAGATTGACTCAAAGTTTCCGTTATTTTCTCATTTATCCCCAGACAAAAGTATGTCAACATAATCTAATAGCATCAAAATCTATTTAGCTGTGAAATAATAGGCAGCTGGCAGCGCCATCTAGTTTTTGAACATGATGTTCAGTGTGAGAGGAGTAAAGTTGGTAACTTGCAAGAGCGTTCCCAAGAGCGCCATCTGTTGTTTAATTACCTAACTTAAAATACAGACGACCGTATTCGTGTTTCCCTGCTAAACAACCTATTTAGACAAAATCATAATAACACAAGAAATAGGTATTTATAAAAGCGCCATCTATCAACCAATGGTCGAACGAATTCGCAACTTACGATATTGATGGCCACGTTTAATCCTTCGCCGAAGCTCGAGTTGACGCGTTGCCAGTCAATCGCCGGCAGCGTCATCTTTCGCCTGAATATCACGTTCAGTGAGACAACACTCAAGTTGCTCAGGTGTGAGAGCGTTTCTAATGCCTCCGTAGATATTAGCTCGTATTCAAACACTATGTTCTGGAAACATATGTAAAATTTATTCAGTTATCTAGCTTACACCCTTCAGCTCAATAAAAAATATATAGAAACAATAGGGTACAACTTTGACAAAGTGGCGCCATCTAGAATGCATTAAGCGAATTCATTCAATAGTTTCATTTTTCAGACTTTCGATTTTTTGTACTTGGGAATTAGGGTCTTTTTACGTTATTTAGAACGTAAAGTACAGAGTTGCATCTCCCGAATTTTTTCTATTGAAAATCCTTGAAGCCTTTCAAGGCGGGGAGGATGTTTCCGCCATTTCATTTACAACACAACAACACACAACATAATTTTTAGGCGTCATCTCGGGTGTATTATTTCTTCTAAATGTGTAACTTTCATTTAAGTTATAAATCTCTTTCATTTAAGTTTAAAGCAAGAACGAATAAGAAAAAAAGACGTGTGGCACTCGGAGACTGCCGCGGTAAAGCTATTGCATAGCATTTTTTATCAACTTATGCAATTATAATTATTTATCGAAACCTTTCACTCGACACCTAGAGGCGAGTTGCTGAACTAAAAAGACAAGCGTGATATTTCAAAAAGTCATTGAAAGTTCTGCTATTCATCGATAGATGGCAACAAAACTAAAAAGTATCACTAAAAAGTGTAAGGTTATTTTCGTTACGGAATTTCTGGATTCGGTCTCCACGCTCAAGGCCCGCGATAGAAGCTATGCAATAGCTTAAAAGTTATCTGTCGATCATCATTTGAATTTAATGTTACCTTTAGTGCAGAAAACCTCATCATGCCAACGTTACTCCTCGAAAGCACCGCGTCCGCCGGTGACGGCACACAGGAGAAAGATAGCGGCTTCGAGTAATACGCCAAACGCTTGTGCTGAAAATTGAAACAAAATCAGTTTTTTTATTCAATTATAGGCTTGCGTTTGACCACCAATTCGCCTGATGGTAAGCAATGATGCGGTCTACGATGGAGCACGCTTAATGAGAGAGTAGAGTCGCTTGTGAGTAAATTTTTGATTAATTCGTTTATTATCAGATTTCATGTTTTATGTATGTGAAAAGCTGCTACTTTTACTGTTTACTACTTCTATTTAAGATCAATATAACTGCGCGTCCCACTATTACATTATTCACATCACACTAATATTATGAATGCAAAAGCTTTGGAATGAAGATACTTCATACACTGAATGGATACAAAGAGTTGTTCCCTGTTCTTGTTTCCTGAAAGACATAATCTTGGGCTTTTCAAGGTCAGAGTGAATAATCTTCTAAGTCTGTGTGCTTAATCTTCGACCACATCGTCGCTAATAACAGGCGAGTTAGTGGTCAAATGCTGACTTATTAGCGATAAAAATAAATCAATATCTTTGTCAAATTAACAGTTCCTGAAGAATAACGGGTGCAGCAAGCTGTTGAAATAGAAATATGTTGTATATGAAAGATAATTCAACTTTTTTTTACACCCCTTCCATTTCTGATGCAGAGACCCAAAGTGGCCCCCTTTGACACCGGAGAACGCCATTGACATCGGTCTTGCCACGTTTCTTGGCAGTCGTCGACTTGGTTTATTTCTACACCGTTATCTCAAACATTTTACATGCTTTTTACATACTTACTTCAAAACTATCGGCTTCATCATTTACAGCGCTCATATCACAGCCTATGAATGCTAGCTTCTGCATAAAATGTGAGTGTTTGAACACCAGACTCTCTGTTATTATTCTGAAATAAAACAAGTAAATACATAAATAATTAAAGATTCCAAGATCACAATAACAGGAAGATATTTTAACATTATTAATTTTACGAAACAATGATTATAATACCTTTTTAACTTAGTAAATTGCAAGACTGGATCCTGTAGGATGTATATTGGTCCAATGAATACCACCTCTTCAAGTTCGTGCGAATCGAGGAATCTGTAAAGAAACCACAATCAGGTCTTCCACAAATTATGGGACACAGTTTAAAATTTTCGATAAGACCTTTTTGTTTAAAATAATACGAGTATAATAATAATAATGCGTTTATTTCAGGCAATATAACTTGCATAGAATGCAAGTTACAGAGACCCATAGAAAATAAATACCTTACATACTAACATACATATAAATAAAACAATTTAATTATTCCTAATTATTAAAGCTAGTATAGTACATAGTCCACTTATTAACAGCTATCTACTGGTCAAAGCTCATTAGCTTTGATCAGTATATGGCTGGCCACTTATAAACAGTAATCTACTATGGGTCTAGCACAAGTTGGGGCGCCCTTGACGGGCGTGAATGGCGTACTTTTCTATCGAATGTTCGTTATGTATTTTACGTCAGAGGTTATGCTAGCCCTACTGGTCCCAGCAGAAAACCACTGATGGTTGTATGTGTATAACTCGGACTATACTGAGGTAGGTTCGGTTTTGTTTGAAAGTATTCGTTTAATTTCAGTATATTTTCTGAGGCAGACGTCATAACAAGAGCGAAGTCTATACTGTACCTAGCAGTGAGAAGGAGAAGGCTTTCGATAATTATGATGATAACCGTAGTTATGAACCTTAAGTGGAGTTGGGCGGGACACGTGGCTAGGCGAGAAGATGGCAGGTGGAGTAAGGCAGTCACCGAGTGGTGGCCGAAGCTAGGCAGGCGAAGTGTTGGTCGTCCGGCGGCGAGATGGGCCGACGACATTTTCAAAGTCGCGGGTCGAACTTGGATGGATGATGATGATGATGATGATGATGCGTATAGCCTGTTTGGCTCAGCGGTAATAATATCCGCCTTATAAGCCAGAGGTCCCGGGTTCGATTCCCCGTCGGGCAGATGTTTGAACGATGAATTTAAATATCTGTTCTGGGTCTGGGTGTTAGTTGTCCTTGTCTTTGTGTATGTTCCATGGCATCCCCGACACAGGAATTTATCCTAGTGGGGAGTTATGAGTGTGAAACGTATGAGTGTGAAACGTGAAACACTGTCTCGTGTGCTCCTGGTCGGTAAGCTAAGCGTCACTGTCACGAGAGCCGCAGGCGAGAGTGGATGGACGCGAGGTAACGACTAGACACGTGAATAGCGTGTGCATTGCCGAGCCAGTGGTGAGTAACTGGAACACGACAGGGTTATAGCCAACCCTACAATAAGATATCTGTTTTTGGTGCAATAAAAATAATTATGTTATTTCTGTTTCTATATCAGACTACCATACTGAATTACTGAACCAAATCAGAAAGTTTCGTTTCGGCATCTATGTTTCATTCTCGGATCTATCATTCTGAGTCATTCCATGTCTGAGACATTCCATTCCATATAGATCTAAAATCGAAACTTTCTGATTGAATACGGCATCTGAACAGAGTCTATACACCTTGTTACGGTTGTCTTAGAAACATTCGATTGAGTGTGTAAAGGCCAAATGAATTAAACATAGCGACAGGACAGCTATTCCATACCAAAATGTCAATGAATGTCGATAAAATGTATGGAACAACTCTCTTTTTTTCACGAATTCCGGGTTGGTCTCATGGTAAAAGTTGTTCATAATGATGAGTACTATGAGCCCTTTTCGGATAAGCGTACCATTTCCTTATAACCCTGTATAATAGGACCTTACTAGTGTCATTACAATATCATTTAACCACAACCTGTGTTATGTTCTAGCTTGTATATTTAAAAGACCTTAAGATGACTATGTATTTATAATAGAGATCTACTGGGTCAATCATTACTCAATCCGTTTTATTTCTATAGTTTCCATTATCGAAAATCTACATAATTTGTCAGAAATGGAGGCTCCGGAGAGAAGAATACAATAATTCAGCTTATTACATTACTTTTATTGCATCACAAGTACATTCTTATTCTTAAATTTACAAAGGCGACCAAATACAATCAATGGCCGTCTCCCATCACGTCACTCCCGTGACCAACGCGATTACCTTCATCTGTCATAGCCAATTTACAAACTGCCAGTACGAAAATGCTAAATAATCGAATGATCACAAAATAAACTTTGATAAATCGATACAAAATTACAAAACCTAACAAATGTTAATTTTAATCTTTCGAAAAATCGATTCAAAAATGAAATTTTGAAAAGATTATGCAATTTTCAAAACTAAACATGTTTTATTCATAACGTGCCTAAAGAATTTCGAACACAAGTTTCTCTGTCATTAATTATGTATGTGGAACATAATTAGGTTGCACAATATGTTGTCGGATGTTAAGAAATCGTAATGAATGTAAGGATTCGGAGCAAGCATCTGATACAACAGTTTACAATGTTAGTTTTACATTGTGTTGAAGATACTGGCTTGCAGAGATGCCGACAACTCTGCGTTTTGTTGCAGCGAAACGCACGCGCAACGCGTTTCATTGTTTTTGTTGCTTATGGTTGTACCTGCATACGTTCAGAAAAGAAATTGAATGGCGTGTGTGAATCTACCAATCCGCTTGGCCAGCGTGGTGGAATACGGCCTAATCACCTTTCGAGGGTAGACCTGTATCCCAGCAGTGAGAGGATTTCAAAAGGTTGAGTAGTAATTGTCTAGCCTTTGAATCAGAGTTTTTAGGCCGCCTAAAGGCATCTACCATGGCTTACAGCGACTAGAAGCAGCGATGGCACGCAAAAAACGACCTAACTGAGTATTTGACGTTAGAAAATATCTGCAATTACATAAACAAACTTCGGATTCATACCGGAAATGCCCTATAAAGCGTTAACTAAAATATCACGAAATAATTACGCGTGACATTCGACAATATAACTGTACGAAATAGGCAGTCTATAACTTTAAGTTACTCATTTTTATCTTATAAATCTTCTTCTCTTATATATATATAAAAATGAATCGCTGTTCGTTAGTCTCGCTAAAACTCGAGAACGGCTGGACCGATTTTGCTAATTTTGATCTTGAAATATTTGTAAAAGTTCAGGGAAGGTTTAAACGGTGAGAAACATGAATAATAAGTAAAGAAAAATACTAAAATCGACAATTTAATTTTCCAATACAAACTGTTCCTACCTGTGAAACATTTGATGTTCGGTACGGGAAACTCGGAATGTCCGATCTCTTTTGTCTTTTTTAGAAATAAAAAATAGTGTCACTAGGTTGTCAAATATTTATAGGTGTGTTCAGAAATTGGTCCGATCTTTTTGGTCTGTTTTGTTAGCTCTTAATACAGGGAAGGTTTAAAAGTAAAAAAAAAACAGCGGCTGAAACCGCCGGGGGTCAGCTAGTCATAGATATTTATCTTGTTCCACCCAACCTTTACTTGATTACGTCACAAAGTTATTGATTAAACATGTTTTAGAGTCTGCTATTGACTTAACCTGTCTGTGATGTAACTTGAAACGACTGAAATAGACGAGAAATAGAGCTGTTTTCTTTTGTTACGGGTTGAGGCGGGGTAGGGTTGTCACAGCTTTTTGTTACTTTTTTTGTCGGGAATAAGTCCACGATTGACTAACTCGCTTAGTGGTAAACGACGATGTGGTCAAAGAGCGCAGAGTTGGAGATACCTATTCATTATGATATCTGGTTTATAAGAAAGCTTTTTTTTTATAAAACAGACAAACAAGGGAGCCACTTTATGGTAAGTGACAGAAGTTTTCCATCATTATCATCTACAACTTTTTATCTCATTCCTGTGTTTAGACCTCTCCCTTGCTGTGCCATCCTTGGTCTTGTGCCAATCGGGTATAAAATAGCCTCCAGAAAAAAATTAAACTTTAAACTGTCTCAATTTTTAACATACTTTCACTGTACGTCTTTACGAATAACTAAGGTTTTAGTGACAACCCTAGGTTTTAATCATGAACTGTTCAGTAATGCCAACTTCAGCCCTATCCAATGTAGTTAATTTTAGACTGCAAAATCAATAAAATGCTGATAATGCGGAGGTTAGAGTCGCTGCTGTCTCGGTTTTATGGCTTTTAACTTTCTTTATTTATCCGAGTGCCTTGAAGGGCAGTTTTTAAGTATAAGTATATACTTGTGTTTTTTCGAATAAATTCCACTTTTGAATACAAGAATCAATTAGTTATAATTAACATGGGAATACTCACGTACAAAAAAAAAAACAATGATTCAAAACACGTTAGTTTTCATAGTACAAAGAATCACGTACCTACAGATTTGTACAGTTTGACTGCGGAAAACACATACCTTGTGTTTTCGTTTGTGCGACGCGAGTGCGGCTGCACACGCCAGGCGCGTAAAACAACGCATTTCACTATTAGTCGTACCTTAGGCATGTGATTATTAGCCGCAGTTAAAGTGTTAACTGTCAGGCAGATTTGGCTATTCGTTATGTATCTATACTTATATTATAAAGAGGAAAGATTTGTATTTTTGTATGTTTGTGTGGAATAAACTCAAAAACTACTGGACCGATTTCAAAAATTCTTTCACCATTCGAATGCTACATTATCCCAAAGTAACATAGGCTATACATTTTTTTTTTGTCCAAGCGTGGCAGGGAACAGCTAGTTATACATATAATTATGGCTTAAGGCTTGAAAAAAAATGTTAACATTTTGTTGTAATTAAAACAGACTATCCGTTTTCGTCAAGTAATTTTTTTTTTACATTTGTGGCTACCGAAATGCGTTTTACACGTAATTCGATGTGTGGGACTTGGGTATTGTCATTTGAATAAAAGTTTGTTCCTTTCATTCCAATGAGCAGCGCCAGCCCTAATAGGGTAGAATTTCGAGAAAAACCCCTCTCCCGACGCCAGGTGGGTGGCAAAGGACGCCAAATGCCAAATGCGAATATCATTTTCAACATCAACAATTTATTTTTTTGTTGCGTAGGTAGTTCGGAGAATCTACCTCCGCTGAAAAATTATATTTACGAGTAGCTCTCTGTTCGATCGGTATTTGAGTGAAATTGTGTATTTTAGCCTTGTAAGGAAACTTCAGTAGTCCGGTAGCAGCGAATGTTTTGCCAAAACCGAAATCGACAGAGACAGCATAATCATCATCATTGAGCTTTCTGTTATATCATGTAGAATGTAACATTAAGGATATATTATAAACACTGCCTAAACTTAATCATCGTTTAAAATTCTCTGTCTTGTTTTTTCGCCTAACTCTCAGCGAGTAGTCAGTTGCCAGAGTATTATAAGAATGTTAAGCATTGATTAAGTATAAGCAGCGTTTAAAATTAAGACTATTAACTTACTGTGGCAGCACGAAAGTGAGGAACTTTTCGAGTGGATCCTCTTCACAGTTGATGTAAACGTGAAGTTTCTTCAAATGTTTTCTAAATACTCGAGTCAGGAACAGACTCTTGTCCAGATCGTTCACTTTGAGTGTCAATAATACTCTGTAATAAAAAAAAATAAGTAATAATTTTTAAAATGAAAAAAAAAAAAATTTTAATAAGCTTTGTTGGGTTGTCCTCGGAGTTACGCACATAAACTCTTGTATAATATTGTTCACATCAGAAATTACAGACAAAAAGGATCATTAAACTTAAAACTAGTACAAAAACTGGCGGCTTTATCGCTAAGAGCGATCTTTTCTAGGCAACTTCAGTACACCAAATTTCAGTTCAATCGGACATCGGGAAGGGATTCAAAATCGAGTTGCAAGATTCTACCCGAACAGACATACTCGTATGTAGTTACATACAATACATACAATACATACAATACATGTATACATTGCCTGTTCAATAATAAAAAAAATGGCTTGATAAAATAAAATGTAGATTTTTTATATAACGAATAAATTCGCGTTTAACCAGATTTAAAAGATAGATATGGGTACCTATTGACTCTGACCTTGAAAAGACCAACATTATATATCTCCGGAAACAATGAAGCCGGATTTTTGTCCATATTTTTCCTCGAAAACAATGAAAAGAAAAGTTCGCATAGGTCGAATGGCTAGTCCTGGTGCCAGATTTTTTAGGCCGCCTAAAGGTCCTCTGACGCGGTTGGGCGGTTGTTGTTATACACCAAATAAGGAAGTAGTGACGTCATATACCCTATTTACAAGTGTGTTGAGCATCGAATCACTTTTTTTTTAATTGAATAAGTCCGCGTTTGACCACCAACTAGGGTTACCAGATGAAAAAATTAAAAGACCGGAGAAAAGGCCTGATTTCCATGGAAAAGTCCTGAGATTTTATACAGTTTGAGAATTTTCTCTCAAAAACGTATTATTATCTATACTAATATTATAAAGAAGTAAAGTTTGTGTGTTTGTATATTTGTTAAATTGTAAGGGGTAATCTCGGGATCTACTGAACCGATTTTAAAAATTCTTTCACCAATAGAAAGCCACATTATTGCTGAGTGTCATAAGTTATATAAAAAACCGAAAAATAAAAAGGCTTTTACGTGGTATTCCGTTTTGCAAAGTGAATCGGAGAAAAAACGGTCCGGACGGCGCGCGATGGCTTCGGGTTTAATTAACATTATGCCCAACGAAGTGGGCACGGGTCAGCTAGTCGTTTTATACACTGCGGATCTAGCTCACGCGTTGCAACTTGCACATCGCACTCAAAGCGGCGGGGCGGGGGGTGGCAGCGGCACCGCCCGTCGCCCCGCACAGATTATTTTTAGTTGGTTTAACTTTTAATTAAAGAGATCTTTAAAATCTAACCTGTGTTTTATGGAAAATCCTGAGATTTGCAAGATCCGGCCGCAATCCTGAGAAAAGTCAAAAAATCCTGATATCTCAGGACAAATCCTGAGATATGGTAACCCTACCACCAACTCGCCTTATGGTAAGCGACGATGAGGTCGAAGATGATGCACGCAGACCTAGAAGATACCTATTCACTCTGACCTTAAAAAGCCCAAGATTATATCTCTCAGGAAATAAGGAAGCTTACTTACAGCTATCCCAAACGCTTCACAAACTGGTGACGTCACTGTACTATTACCTATTCTGTGGTATTGCGTACTCGACTTTCATATTACGCTTACTTTAATGAGGTTATTTCGGTCTTCATTTTTAACTTGGACTTGAATGTTTTTCAATTTAAGAAATGTTTTTATGCAGGCAGCTATTTGCAGAAAACTGGTAAGACAGATTACAAGGGAATACGAGAAAGGATGGGGTGCGTCATGTATCGAGCTATAATCCAGGGGATAAGCTGCTTTCACAGCTCATCAAAACACACAAGGACAGTTCAAAATAAAGGGTTTATCTATCCTTATTGTACAAGAGTGGTTTTTTTAATGTAATTGAGCGACGAGACGAGCAAATCGCTCGCCTGATGTTAAACGTCACGTTTGCCCATAACAAGTCTGCGCAACCCAGAATTTTGAACACGCAGAATTCAAAACCCTGCGTGGCACAGCACTGCGCTCGTCACCCTGAGATATAAGTTGTTTAATCTCCCATTTGCCCTGTAATTTCACTGGAAACAATGTGGTATCTGGTAATAGAGACCAGGGATGTTGCGGAGCTTCGACTCCGACTCTGTTAAGTCGGAACTTCCGATTGATTTGTTTTGATTTTTGCGGCTTAGTATCAATAAAAGTGATCTGTTTTTGTGTTGGATCTTTGCCTCCGACTCCGGTTCCGACTCCGATAAATCAAATTTAAAAACTCCGACTCCGCCTTCGGTTCCGATAAAATGACCTCCGTTACATCCCTGATAGAGACATCCCGCTCGATCGATGGGCACGTGTAAGTTGGAGCGAGCGAGATGGCATGTCATGAACAATACCAGCACATTCACACAATAAGGCCCGAGAACTCTCAGCTTGAGCCTCTGAATCGCGTGGGCTTTTGTTTTGTCTAATGAAATAACATTTTCAGAAACGTCGTCATTACTAGATGGTGATTTAATATTACATTATAAACATCGCAACAATAGCTCTCAAATTCCTAGAAGGTACATAAGTATTATTTTCATAATGCTTACTAGGAACTGGGCTGAAAATAATACAGCTTTGTAGGCCTTCTCGAAAATATTGTAACAACACATTCATGAAACATATCCATTATCAGGAATTCAGCATCCTGTAGTTGAATAAACATACTGTATTGTTCACGACAATCTGTACCCAGAAATGTAAAAACATTGTTAAGATGAAACTGTTTCGAAATGACCCAATTTTTGATTAGGCTTCTGTAAAGCATCAAAGCCGTGGTAGCTCAATGGGAGAACAGCCGTTTCGCATTCTTAAGGTGGCGGGTTCAAACCCCAACTCGTACCAATGAGTTGTTTGGGACTTATGTACGAATTTACATATCACTGGCTTTTCGGTGCAGGAAAACATCGTGAGGAAACCTGCATATGTCCGGAGAAGAAATTCAATGGCGTATGTGAATCCACCAACCCGCACTTGGCCAGCGTGGTGGAATACGGCCTAATCACCCTTCGAGGGTAGACCTGTATCCCAGCAGTGCATTAAAGGTTGCATTTGATGATGATGAAAGCATCAAACCCCTGTAGTTCCTCAAAGATCAAACCTTGCCTCAACGCTCTGTAGCTTATTATACAAGCTTATAGTTAACTTGCAATCAAATGTTTGTATGTATGTATGTATGTATGTTCGAGACAAATCTTGCAACTGTTTTTGAACCATTACTCGATGTCCGATTGAGATAAACTTTGTATAGCCGTGTAACTCCGATGACAATCCAATAAAAACTTTAGTTACTTTATTTTTTATTCAGTGATAGCCTCCTACAGCTTCCGTTTGACTGCTTTCTCATATCATGGTAACCAATGATGGTCCGGCAATGAAATTTAAACTCTATACAGGGTTAGAAGAAAAGTTTATGCTAAGCCGAAAAGGGATCATAGTACTAATCATTTTGAACAACTTTTACTATGGAACCAACCCGGAATTCGCGAAACAGAAATAAGCTGTTCCACACATTTTTGTAGTGTCATAGACATTTTTCTTTGAAACAGTCGATTTTTTTTCGCGCATTCCGGGTTGTTGTCATAGTAAATGTTGTTCATAATGATGAGTACTATGAGCCTTTTTCTGCTTAGTATAGCCTTTCCTTATAGCCCTGTATTCCATACTTGAAAATAATCTTGCGAAATAGATTGACATTTACAGAAGTCACCTTCAAAAGACGATCGATTGACGCCGACCTACTTAGCTTAGTTACAAGTTATCATACGGATGTGATAAATTGTAGGGCAAGGTGCAAATACAGGGTTATAAAGAAAGGGTATGCTAAGACGAAAAGGGCTCATAGACCTCATAGTACATGAGTACCATTCAAAAGTCTCATAGTAGGTACATGTTCTATTGAAAGTTGTTCATAATTTTAATATGAGACCAACCCGGAATTCGCGAAAAAAATTCAGCTGTTTCAACAATAATAATTTCAACAACAGTAAAAGTTGTTCATAATGATGAGTACTATGAGCCCCTTTTTGTCTTTCCCTTTCCTTATAACCCTGAAGTTTCAAAAGAATGTGGTAGACACTGAAAAGTGAGGCAGACAGAGATAATCTTGGACACCCAAATTAGGGTTTTGTTTTTTTTTTGTTTAAACTAGAGTAAAAATTTCATTGTTCGGTTCTAAGAACAAGAAAAGAGAAAGCTAAAATGGAAGAGAATATTAAAAATAACATGAGGTGCTTTGGCCTTTGCTGAAAGAAAACATTAAAAATAAAGTCATCGTGAGGAAACCTGCATACATCTGGCGAAGAAATTCAATAGCGTATGTGAATCCACCAATCCGCACTTGACCAGCATGGTGGAATACGGCCTATTCACCCTTCGAGGGTAGACCTGTCCCAGCAGTGGGAGGATTATGAAGACACATACCTTTCTGCTTCGAAGAGCAGCATGGCCTGCCGCCAGTGACGGCACGTGGATGTGGCGTCCAGCGCGCTTTCCATGTCCAGGTACTCCAATACGCATCTGAGGGGAAGCAGCGGCAGGGTAGCCCAATCCGCCGTCATCTGTAGGAAGAATTTACGGGTTTAGCCTCTTGACCGCCTAAGGCAATACTTAACATTTATGACATTTGACGTTATGACATTATTGACATTATGACATTTTATTGCACACCCCGTTTTTATACTTTTATAACTATATCTACAAGGTTGCCTAGAAGAGATCGCTCTTAGCAATAAGGCCGCCAGTTGTCACACAAGTTTTAGGTGTTGTAATCCTTTTGTTTGTAATTTATGGTGTGAACAAAGAGTTTATCTCAATCAATGATGTATAGTTAACAAAAAACGCAGTCCCCCAAAATATTTAAAATTGTGACTGGTATTTTATTTCATCTGGCTTTTTGAATACTGTGCCTTGAGTGCAAGGCACAGCAATGTGCTTATACTGTGGCAGCCTGAAGGTTAAGTTGACTATGAGTATAATATTTGGTACTATATGAATTTCTATTTGATGATGAGGCTACATGGTAATCTTGTCAACACTTTGGCTGCGGGAACCACATACCTTGTGCTTTCCTTTGCGCGACGCGAGTGCGGCTGCACACGCCAGGCGCGTGAAAACAAGGCGTTTGACTATTAGCCGCGCCTGGGGCTAGCGCATGTGATTACTAGCCGCAGCCATTTAAAGATTTAAAGTCCTAAATGGGTACAACCCAACATCTACTCACTAGCATTACATAAAACACACATTTGAGTTCAAAATCAGAAAAAAACATACATTTTTTAAATGTGGTGACTAGAAACAGCTAAAGCTATGAAACCCTAGTCTGCACACACTCTTTATGAAGCTACACAAGCCTATATACTGCTTGGCTATCATCAAATAAATACAATAAACTCACTCTAATAAGCCTAAAGAGTTTTTATCCATATATCTCACTTACTGTCTATCCAATTCTTCTCATAATTTAAATAAAAGAACCATTTATTTTAATTGATTATTTTTAAACGCATTTTACTATTAAGATAACAAAGTAATCTAGATGGCTTTTAAAAAACAACTTCCACGTTGAAGCCACAAACAATTATTTTTAGATGTTTTTATATTAATCTCTTTACTTTTACTACTGCAAGGCCTCGTAACCTTTTACTTTGATGGCTAAATGTTACTTCCTCGGTCAATACCTACGTAACTATGACCTTCAATGTGGATAGGACGAGTTTCTGAGACATGCAAGCTTTTTTACATTAACACTTTAACTGCTACTAACAATCACATGCGTTTGCCTTAACTGCGGCTAATAATTAACACTTTGACTGCGGCTAATAGTCAAATGCGTTGTGTTTTACGCGCCTGGCGTGTGCAGCCGCATTTGCGTTGCACAAAGGAAAACTCAAGGTGTGTGCTTTCAGCAGTTAAAGTGTTAACAAAACAAAGAACATTTTTGAAAAGCTAAAGAAATTATACTTCAATATTATTAAATACAAATGCGAAAATATTATCCCACTTAAATTGTTAATGTCAAAGTTTACATGTTTGTTGCTTAATCAAGCAAAAACAGAACAGATTTGGATGAAATTTTGCATAAAGGTAGTTCATACACTGGATTAACATATTGGCTACTTTTTATCCCGGATAAGGCGGGGTGAAATCGCGGGGCGCAGTTATTAATTGAATTGTAAACCAATCATGACAAAATTAGGTAAAAAGGTTTGTGTTTTAAGGTTTGTTAGAGGATATTTTACATCCTTGGAAAAATACGAGAAAATAGAAACGGACGGAGAAAACTGCGCGGTAGAAATTGGGCAAAATGGTGACAAAAATACAGCCATAATACGTTTGGTGTTGCCTCGTCATCAAAATAAATTTAATTTTCATAGCAAACCTAACATTTGTCTGTCTACACAGGAATATTTTTCTAGACACATTTTAACGAATAAGCTGGTGAAAACAAACAGCAATGCTGTTATCATTCAGGTATAACGACATCGATTACATGTCTCAGCTGTGAGGCGTGACGAAATAACAGCTGTTTTCATAGAAAGTGGAACAACGAAAACATAAACAAATTACTTGCCCTAAAAACCTAATGAACGACAAACCTTGGTCACAATCACAAATACTTCATGAAACAGTAGAAATGTGATAAAATATTCATGAAGAGAAAGACAATTTGCTGAATTGCGACGGTAACAGAAGTACAAAGAAAGGTCATGTATTCAATAAAGGTACTTACGATCGTTATTCCTTCGCGTCCGGATGTTTTCTTTCTTCTTTTTCGCTGCTTAGAGCGTCGTTGTTCAATACGTTGTTATAATTAAGAGAAAGTCGCGACGATTCTTTTATTACACGTCCATTGTAGGTTGAAATGTCGCGCAAAATAACGAAAACGACATTTACGAAACAACGAAGAGAGAGACGGACAGACGAGTAAACCAGTGCTGCCAGAGCCTGTTCTCTAAAAGCTCAAAAGCAATAATAATGGCGTGAGCACTACACTCAATTATTCTGACTGGACTAATATTATCTGCGTCTCTTTTTGTTTCAATACGTAAAAAAGGGATACCAACCACTTCAGAGCCGTATAATCTTGTATATTTTAGAAAATGGTACATATGAATCAACGTCAGTAAAGTACTATAATATAGTACTTCATATTATGAAATGGGGACTTTTTCAGATGCTCATAAATCTTTTACTTATTATGCACCCCGCGCCCCTTTTTTTTTTTGCCGTCGATGCACCTGCGCGTCATCGTTTGTTTATTTTACGGCGCGCGGCGGGCGGCCGGCCACTTGATACGTTTTTATGACGTAAACATTCGAACAAAGAGACCACTTGTTATGTTTTTCTTAACACACTTGAATAGACGCTTTGAATGATAGAATGTTTAGTAACATTGGTTGGCCTGGCATAGATATAAATCAGCGTATAACCGCTTACTTTAAAAAAAACATGGACTTGGAAGTTTACATATTTTTACTAAAAAAAGTAAAGTGATAATGTATGTTTTTTACTATTTAAATTTAATAATAGACTCAATCTGCACTTTGTCACAAAATAAGAACACATTACTCACCTTAAAAGTATTTAATATCAGGCATTTAGAAACAAACGCAAAAAAATTTTTGCGCGATTTGTTTTGTTCCCACTTCACAATTATTGTTTACATTTTGTCGTAAATTGTTATTTCACAAAAACAACTGCACACAACTGTTCTAGGATGATCGTTTGACTATACATATTTTAAATAGATCATAACATTTAGCACAGTAAATAAAATAAAATTTGAGAAATAAAAAACATGGCCGTCTGTGATGATGACGCAATGAGGCCTTGGAAGAATGACCGATTTCGAAACACTAAAAGACTGTTATACCTTAAAATATATTGTTATCAGCCTTGTTAACAAGAATTTATAGCCTATTATCCAAGAACACCAGCCTACTAACGTTTTAATTACGTAAAAACCCGTCAAGGCACCGCCGACCAGTCAAAGTCAACACAAACTGACTTTGACTCACGGAATATTATTTTTTTTCAAATTGAATGTCCACCGAGTTTAAAATGTTTTGGCTACAGCATAAAGTTCCATTCAACCGGAGTGAGATGGCATTCATATCTATAAGTCTTTTGCCTTAGTAAAAGCAGGATAGAGACTTTTTCTGAGTCTGGCGCGAAATAAAAATCCGGACACTATAGTGTCCGCGGTGCATCAAGGGGCTAGAATCAAGCCTATTTTACAACTATTTTTATTGGGTAGTTTCTCAAATTTATCAACGAACAATTCTAATAAGATCACAATAACATTATTTTAATAAGACACGACTATGACTATGAGTTTATCTATCTATGTATAATGCAATAATGCAATAATGCAGTTTCAGTGGGTTTAAATTAATGTGGAACTTCCTTAAACATATTTAGTCAAAGTGATCAGTAATAGACCAAACCAATACTTTTATTCTATTGCACAGTTTTCGTTGCAAAAATAATCTATCACATTAAAAACGCATACATACCTTCTTCATTCTGTCACCGATGAGTAAAAAGTACCCAAACTATACATTTTTCTACACCCTGGCAATATTAAAAGTTTTTTGACAGCTCGATTATCGCGGATGGACAATGTGTTCGGATACATACTGAATCGAATCAGTATCTTATATCTAAAACAATTGAAAGTGTATCTTTCGTAAAAAGCTAAGCCAGCTACATTGCGCCAAGCACATGAAGTTGCGCAACGTAGGCATCTAATAAAAACGCTAAACCAAGAGATAGCTTACGACCTTGATTAACAAGCCACTTTTCATTACCACTCGGGTGAAACTGCAAGGCTCATCTAGTAATAATTATATGAATAAAGGTTACAAAGCATGAACTAAATATATACATTTTTACGAAAATAATTCCACTGAATTACTTAGTAGGTAGTACATTTAAGCTATACGTATTAGTCGACAACTTCTTTGGTTTTTTATCTGTATCCGAATCCGAACAATAAAATCGCTGTCAAGGTCAAACGTCAAAATGTTTACCGCGGTGCTGCCACTATAATTTGTTTTTTTTTTTTTTTTTTTTGGGATTTTATGACCTGGTAACTAAGACCTTTAGGTCAAGACTTATTTGTTCAAGTATAAATTTATTCCTAAAGTTGCCCTAGTAAAGTAGTGGAGACTTTACTAGAGGCTTTTCTAAGGAGTTTTGGAAGCAACACGAAATGACACGATTCACTGCATTTTATGATTTGCCCACACTCGTGCACGTCCTCAAGCACTTAATGGTTATTTTCCCCACTTAAAATAAACATTAACACTCAAAATTACACAAGTTTAGTAAAACAACAAAATGAAGCAACATGTCTCTTCCACGTTCCCGCCAAAACTCCCACTATAATTTGTAAATTTAATCTAATAAATTGAAGTGAGATATTTTGTAACTTATTATTTTGCAGCTCTCTGACAGTTCTCTGGTCCAAAATTTTTATTGTCAAACTCCCTCTATTGTGACAAAAATTGGGCATTATGCTAGCGCCTTTTTTGAAAGTTTGAGTGAAAAGCATTATACTGTCTCTACTGTTATAACAGTTACAATGAAAAAATTATACACAGACAGTAGGTACATATCGTTTCGCTTCAAACATAAACTTATGGTATTAAGTCCTGTTTGCAATTAGCTAATCTCATTAGGCAGAGTTTGGCAACATAAATATGGACGAAAAATGGCGGCCAAAAATCAATTTTAAATTCTGGCAGTCGCTGTCGGTCGGTCCGAGTCGGTCGGTCGTCACGTCTGTTAACGTGAGATATAATTTATTAGCACATATCTAAATAAAACAGAATTAACGGAATAGACGTTCCAAATAAATAACGCTTGTGTAGTTTTCAACTTTAAATGATCTCCCTCGTTTTAGAACAAAAACAGTAAAGTTTGCAGTGCAATTTCGCGTTGATATCGTTATTGTTGTCGATGATGTAAGAAACTGAAGGTCTTTTGCGGGTTTTGTGTGATTATTTAGAATCTGTGTAGTTGTTAGTTTTCACCATGGACGGCGAGGAAAGTCCAGGGGCTGCTGAGAAGGATGACTGCAGTGTTAGCACCCATTCTACGCCTCAAGAACACAAGTCTTTCGCTGAGTTTGCAAAAGATAAATTAGACAGCGGTAAGTACGCAGAACTTTAAAAGTACCGACCTAAGTTTTCTGGATGTTCGCTGTAACTCTAAATAAAAAAATACTTTGATTGCATATCTTTTAGGACTAGACTAAAATTCTAAAAAATATTAACGAATTTGTACATGCCCAACGATTTTTTTGTGAAAATAAGTAAATAATAATAAATAATAAAACTACTGTTCCTTCTACTGTTACCTTCAATTGTAAAAACTAAGATTATTTATGTAAATTCCATAATATAAATTTAATACATAACTCTGAACACTTAAAATTTGATAAACTTTTTCCTCTCAGCTGGCAGGGAGCTCCGCAGACGTCTCCCAATGGCTAGCCAGCTCGGCTCTCACCTGATGCATCCTCGGCGCCTACTCCTGCACTCCACACCCACTCAGCACACCGATGTTGTTGTTATATTTCCTAAAGGTATGTACCATATTACATTTACATGAGCAGTGCTAAGAAAATTCTTACAGCTGCAATGACATAAAAGATTAATGAAATATCTTTCTATTTAATATAATATTTGTTATCAGCAGTTACTCTTCATTTGGTTAATTAATTAATAATTGGCTGTGACATACAGCCAGACTGACACCAAAGTCTCTCACCTTAAGAATTCTTCCCTGAAGGAGGTTCAGAGCCCTAAAAAGTGGTCAAAACTATCATTTCCTCTTTCTCTCTCTCAGCTCTTTGATAGTTTTAAAAACTAAATCATATGACTGTTGAAATATTTAATACATATTAGGCCCAAGTTTGAAGGCATTTTAAGACAACTAACTAAAATATATCTGTCTTTATCACTGCAAGCTATTAGACAAGGATGCCAATAGTTTTAGGAAATTTAGATCTGTCTTAAAAAGCCTTCAAACTTGTGCCTATTAATGGTATAAAAAATAATGTCGGCTGTTAAAATGAGTCCTCCTAGTGCAGTTCGCGTGTATACATAAAACTATTACCTTAGGCTCTAGGTGGTATTGTTAATAGTAAAACCAAATTGTTAAACTTGTCTAATAATGATGTTTGAAGGCAAGTTAACTCCAAAATAATATGAAAATTATAAAATTAGCAATATTTTACTATAGGACCAACCCTGTAATCACATTACAAAATATATAGAGGTGAATGTACATATGTAGGTATACTATTTTGTAGGGGCCACAAGTTCACATTTCAGACTGAACAATATCTATAAAGTCTTGGCTATAGCATTGGCTGTAGCTCAAGATTTTTAGTATCAAATGTACTATGATCCTACTATTTCTATTCTGTGTCATTCCCTAGCAGAAAGGTCAACAACACTCGCTAATGTCTCTATCTAAAGAGCCATATATGGTTTGCTAGTTCCTAGATTCCAGTTTCCTGGCATGTTCAATACTTCTTGGCACTTTTCCCAAGTGTCTGATGCTTGATGTATCACTAGGGCTAGCGTAGACGCCGTAATAGTTTGCGAACTTCTGGTCTTGCTCTAGCTATCTAGACTTTAATTCTAAGTGGCGGTGATACGACCTGCACTGATGTCCCGCTTGGGGTATTGGGTATTGTGCATTGCCCCCCAACTGCCAGCTTACCCAAATCAGCTGAGTTTCCTAAAGTAATGGAGCACAGCTCTACTCTAGCAAGTAATGCTTTGTTAAGTTAATGCTAGATTTTTTTTCCTTTTCGTTTGTTGTGCGTCTGTCTAATGTACGCCGTTTGTAGTGTCTCTTAGATGTTATACCAAAATTTTAGTACCAGTAGCATTTTTGCCCTAACACAAGCAGAAAATTTTATTTCTTTTGCTGAGTTTTTAAACGTCTGTCGAATGAATGTACGCCGTCTGTATTGGCTCTTAGGTTTTATGGAAAAACGCTTGTTTCAGTAGCTATTTGAATTTTGTTTTGTAAAACAAAATCATACAAAATAAGGAAGTTACATTTGATTAGGTAGGTATTGGGTAAGGTAAACAGGATAGCAATTTACTTTTGCTTTTGATTTCCTTAAACACATGTAACACAAGGAAACTGAACCCATGATAAGAGTGAATCCAATTGTTACGTGAATACGAGATGATGGATTTTCTAAGTCTGCTTCATCTTCGACCACATCGTCGCTTACCAACTGTAACAGGCCAGTAAAGTTGCTTACCAACAAACGTGGACTTATATGCTATCTAAAAGACGTATTGGAGTTAATTCTAAAGGCTAAGTAACAAAAAAAACTGAAATTTATTCTGGCCTCATATAATATTGAATGTTACTGATACATTTGGAAAAATGTTTGCTTCTTGTCTCGACATTTTTCTAAGGAACAGCTTTTTTCTAAGGAAGATTTTTTTTCGGGATTTCCTAGTTGGTCCAATACTCGTAGTAAAAGTTTTTCATAATGATGAGCACTAAAAAGCCCTTTTCGGCTTAGCATACCCATTTCTGATAACCCTGTATTTAACTATTAAATACCAATCTAATGCGGAGAAATCTGTGTTTACAATTATACGCACGTGGTAGATAGGTATATCGCTAATGTAATCATATAATTTTTTCTGCATTAACATTCATACCACATCCCGTAATAAATTACGCTCCATAAAACTCCTTCATATTGGTTCATAGCCAAGTACCGCCTGAATTAAACGCTTGCTACGGAAGCAATTTGATTCTGAAACAGAACAAAGATAAACACTTCCGCGACTTTGCAGCTGATACGCAAAACATCGAAGGTACAGAAGTTAAACTTCATACGAGTAGTAAGCACGCTCGAGCAACGCACACATAGACATTGCTCACGGACACAATTTATCAATTTAATATTATTCAATTGTTTTTATTGAAAAATATAAAAAAACAACAAACTAACCTCGGATAGGATTGCCAGATGAAAAGTTTTGAAGCCCGTTAAGACGTTTTCCCATGCCTTTTTTATTTACAATACTGCTGGGCAGAGGTCTTCCCCATTTTTTCCTTCATACTCGTATGATGAAAAATGAAAAAAACAACTATATTTCAATTATTACAAAATCTTGCTAAAAAATAAGATCCTGATAAGAGTGTAAAAATCCTGAGATCTCAGGACAAATCCTGAGATATGGGAGAACCCTAGCCTCGTGTCCATCGCCAGTGCACTCGCGCTGGCGAATACTAGCGATGTCGCTGCCTATGTGTGCATTGCTCATGCGCGCTACTATGAAGTTTAACATCTGTATCTCAATGTTTTGTGTCTGAGCCTTGAACTTGAGTAGGTAGCTTTCAGCCCGTAGTGCTCTTTGTGATCGACACGTTCGAACCTTTTACCTCAAGTACTTACTAAAAGGGTAAGGTTTCAAATTGGGAGTGCTGAATAGGCGCGAAATAAGTTTGTTACAGCTCTATATTCTGGAACGTCGATGGGAAAAGAAAGGTTTTGTAATTGGGAAATATTTATTCTTATCACGGAAACAAATCAGAGGAACAAATAGTAAATCAAACTTGTCGATTTATTTCCAAGAGATCTAGGTAGTGTTTTAGAGAATAGACGAGCGTTTTGTATGTGTGGAACACGTCTTAGTTAGATGCTTTCTTATGAAGTTTAGGCTGCTTAATTTGAGAGCTAAGTTTCCGATCGCTATCTAAGATACTTATTACCTAAATCCAATAACTAAGAAATACATATAAAACATCTCGTATTCATACTTTACTAAGAACTACACATGTATGTTATATTGGTTGTTAACATAGTATAATGTAAAGACAGCTTAGTTAGGATATAATATATCTAGCTCTGTGCAGGGCAGTGTTGAGATCATGTCGCAATTTCACGGTTTCGACCTCGCACCCAACCAATCACAGTTTATCACACTGACGTCACGGACGGTGATTGGGCGACTGCTGTTTACCACTGCGCTGATTTTCCTTCGTTTTACACCAATGTCTTTCCCACAGGTCTCCCGGACAGTATGCTGCTATGGCTGCTGCAAAAGCTGCGTGGTAGTCGGCCGCGATTACGTGTGTGTGTGAGGCAGCATTCGTCCTCACAATGCTCTGCTTTCTATATCACAGCTGATGATGATGTGTGAGTATAATTATAGTAACTAATAAAAACTTATAGACAGTCAGTTCAGTATTAGAATTCTTTATTAAATTTGAAAATAGATAGTACAATAATTACCTACAAATAGATTTTTGAGCATAGAAAATATTCAGGGTTAACTCTAAAACACTGATGACCTTGCAGGCTTCTGTGCACTGATCTAAGCAACTTTCGTTCTACGACTTTTTTTGGTGATATCAGTATGCTCCGTACTTTAAGTGAATTCATCATTATTTTAGCGGAATTTAGATGGCCATTTTTCTCAGTGTTCGTCAAGGAGACTGAAGCGAAGACACGAAACAGCGGTAGCGCTACTTCCCAGCAAGCAAATATCCACTCTAACTTCTTGAATACAAGGCCAATGTTTGAATATCTTCCAACTTTCCAACAGATTGCTTCAAACCGCGGAAGAGGTGCACCTACCCAAGCTACTGAAGCCCGAGTTCGGGGGCGGATACAAGGAGTTCACCGTGAGGGACATGCATTGCTTCCAGAAGGTAAGTTTTGTGTGCTTACTTTTTAACTGATTTCAAAAAAGGTTGTACGAAAAGAGACCTAGCGTTCAAGACGAATGAGGCCCAGAAAAAAGATCCACAATGCCTATTATAAGATATATCCTACTGGGGGAAATCATCCGCCAACGTTTTGCCTCGGCAGATAAAAATATCCTCGAGGCCAAATCCCGACCTACCTATCATAGGAAGAAGATCCATGAATGACATGGGACGTCATCAATTCTTGGGTATTTACTTCTATGATATAGTTCTATAATTAGTAGGTTCTATAATTATTACTACCATTATTTTATTCTGTGATTCAGGAAGCGAACAACTGTTTGTGAAACTGTGGCTCAAAATTACCTTCCTTCTAAACAGTCGGGCAAAAAGTGTTCCATTTTGTGGAAGTTACAGAAAAATTCCCAAATAGGTCTGAATTTACTAGGTCTGAATTTACCTTTTCTCGAATTTTTACGATCGTTTACGCTTATCTGTAAAACGGCGCACAACGATGTAATGATGGGTGAAATGCTTAGCTGTACGCAAACGACCGACGACCTTCCGTTCTGTACAATCCCTTGGCTATTGTACATTTTACGTATAGTTACTTTTATCTGGCGTAGATAACGTGTGGTGACGTCAGGGAATAGGAGCGAGCACGCGGAAAAGAGAGAGGAATATAAAAAGAATTTGCTTAGACTTTTGAGGTCTTGATTTGATCATAATAATCAATTTTTTATACGACACCCCAAAAGTAGAGGTGTAATGTTTTTGGGGATCAAATATACTTCTGGGGTTTTATAAAAAAAATAGCTGCGAGTGTGGGTTGATTACAAGTAACGAGTACAGTGGCGAGATAGTAAATAGGCACACTCGGCCGAGCAAACAAATCATAGTTCTAGTGACTGTCTCGACTCTCGCCTCATCAAAATGTTTATACAAACCAAGGGCTCGGCCGAGAGCACTGTCTCGCCACTGTACTCGTTACGTGTAATAAATCCATTACTGTAGACTACGCGGGCAGAAACTAGTCATATCACATATCTAATACAGTAGATTCTATCATATTGATCTATCGTAGACAAAACGATTGATTACACAAATATACTGGTTTATACGTCCCGAATGGCTAGCCCTATATCTATCTACATTCTACATACAGGGTGTAGCGTAAAAAGTGGATAATCTTTTACTCACGACTGTTCGGAAAAAGTCAATTTGTATTCAGTAAAAGTGTCACGGGTTTCAAGCTATTGAACATATTTGAAGTCTAATTTTCCTCAAATTTTCAAAAATGTCCAATTTTAACTCAAAACCGTGACTCTTTTACTGAATACAAATTGTCATTTTCCGAAGAGTCGTGATAATAATATATAGTCTCCCAGCCGTAGGTAAAGGATTATCCACTCTTTACTCCACACCCTGTATATCTCTATCCACACTACACTCTACATATGTGGGGCGAAACGAAGTGCGTTCGGTCATCCATCACATCACTATTGTCTAAAACTAGAACTCTCTTACAAACAGTGATGTGGCATTTATCAAAGAACATGCGAATATGAGGTTACTGTCTTAGAGGTTGGTTGAGAAGGTCAGGCTTTTAGGCGGCCGATAAATAAGATATTAGGGCTATAAAATGACCTGGCGATGATCTAACAAAGAATTTGTTTTTTTCTTTCATTCGCACGTAGAGTAAAAATATTCATTTTATTTCAAAAGGGATGATTGATATGTGAAAAGTAGGTTCAGAATTATTTATTTCCCTTTTTCTTTTTGTTTACGTGTAGGTATGTAAAACTTTTCTGTGGCAGAAATAGTAAGTAGAATAAGTCCTGTTTCTTTTCGTGCGTTATTCTTAGAAAACCGGACTCATGCTATTCAGTTATTCAATGTAATACAATCAGAACTATCTGGCAGCTCAATTGGGAATAATCAGTCGATTCCAATCAATACGACTGCTATGAATATTTAATGCAGAATTTGCAAGGAAGGCACATCGGAATTTCGGAGTTGCTTATCAGGCTAAGTTACCGATAATCGATATGCTATGTTGCCGATATACCGGTATTTTCAATATAGGCAGTATTATTCCGATTCAAATTGCGGTACGGAATCGTTTGTGTAACTCGTTCGGTTTATGGAGACGGTTTTAGGCCATACATATAGATTCGATTTTTGAGCGCTTGTATAATGGCCGATACCGACACGATATTAGAGCTCTAATAGTCTTGTATGTTTTTACTAAACGTTTTACTATTTTAGCTACACTGCGAAATATGGTAGACTGGCCGAGACATCATAAAGGGCACCGTTGGCAAAACATGAATGACGATTCCTTATCGATAAATTTAATAAAAAAATTGGTTTATGCCTGCTACTTCAACACTTGAAAATAGTTTCGAAAATGTTAAAGTTAGATACTCTCTCATCCCAAACGTTGTTACACGTTATCTTCGAAAATAGTATACTGGAAAGCCTGGAAACAATACTAGTGAGAATCAAGCAGAGGAATGGGAAAAGCGACATTCTTTTTGATTCGCACATTCGACAGACACCGATATCGAACCGACATTTCAGTACTGCTACAGACATGTAGGTCGTACCGGTATCGTATCGTCAACTTTTATACCCAACTGGGCGATGTTATTTCGAACAGGCAGACGGCCAAGGCTTAGCGTGCTAGCATAGTCTATTTTAGGTAGCTCAATGTTTGGTTACCGTCCTAGAATAGTCTGCTATAGAGGTGCTATTGAAACACGTTTAAATAGGTTAAAGGGCGTAATGGGCTATGCATGAAAGTTAAGCTTAATTTTACGGTAATATGGCAGGCCTCACTTGAGAAGTTGAGAGTGAATGGGTATTGCGGTTGAGGACCGAAGAAAGTATGGATGAACTGCGTAAAAGATGACATTGATAAAAAGAGGGTGAATTAAGATATGACGAATGATAGAGATGGATGAAGAAAGGTCAGTGGCGTAGCTTGGCTTAGACGGGCCCTGTATCAAAATATGCTGGGAACAAATGGATAACATTTTATGAATTTTTGTTCACACACGTTCGGGGCCCATATAGCCCGGGGCCCCGTATCATTGATACGGCTGGTACGGTGGTAGCTACGCTCTTGAGAAAAGTACATACTGTACCGATCTCACATAATATGCGTAATATGGGTAGGAAGAAGATGAGCTGCCTCATTGTAAAGCAAAATTCATATACCTATAGGTAAACAAAGCAACTGTACAAACAAGCAACTATTTTGTCTCTCTGTTTCCTAGACCCTTTCTTTGTGAACGTCACCTAACAAACGATGAAATTAATGATGAATCGATAAAATGGCATTTAGTGTTAAACTTACTTACTTTTCTGGCGCAGCGACCCAAAGTGCGTCTTGGCCTCCGACACCAGAGAACGCCATTGATCTCGATCTACCGCTGTCTCTTGCCAGTCGTCGGCTTGGAGTATTAATTGGATTGGCTTGGATTTTGTGCTTATTTAATGTTAAAAGCCCGCACTCTTTATTACCCACTATCCATAGGCGACGATGATCACTTACCATCAGTCAGCGCATTTGCTTGTCTGCCACCTATGGCATAAAAAAAACTATACTTTTACCTACACACACCCCCATATTTACTAGGTACCCATAATCAAACAATATATTTTTGTTTTAGGGTTCATCAGCAGCTGAACTGCTAAACTCCCAAGAGCGTGGCGCATTAGTAAAGCACGTGCTAGAGTCAGCTCGGGCGGAGCGCGGGGACGAGCACGCTTTGGAACCGGCGCTCACTCTGCGACCGGGACAGAGCATTGGTAAGAACAGTTCTAGGCTACAACTGCCAATAACGTGGCGTTTAGTTGCAAGCAGTGTGACGTTTTACTGCCAAGAGCGTGGCGCATTAGTAAAGCACCCGCTAGAGACAGCTCGGGCGGAGCGCGGCGACGAGCACGCTTTCGAGCCTGTGCTCTGCGGCCCGGACAGAGCATCGGTAAGAACAGTTCTTGGTTAAAACTGCCAATAACGTGGCATCTAACTATTAGCAGCCTGACGTTTTACTGCCAAGAGTGTGGCACGCTACTGCTTAAAACGCGGTGCTCAACTGCCAAGAGCGTGGTGTTTGACTGCAAAAAGCGTAACACGCCATTACTCAAAGTGTGCCACTCAACTGCTTAATGTGCTGATTATGGTGATGTATTGATGTTTAATTGCCGAGAGCCTGGCGCGTAACTGCCAAGAGCGTGTCACATAACTGCTGAAAGCGTGACGGTGAATAATCAAGAGGGTCCAGCCACCCTATTACGTTGGCTCCTATAAAACAGTCAATACTTTTGATCGTTCGCAAACAATACACTCTCATAAGGTCTAAAACATTTTTTTTAATATAAAAGAAAAAGTTCGCCATTTGTCATTCAACGTCCATACGCCCCGCAGCGACCTTGCGCGAATTCTGGTTAATCAAAGGTTAAGGGTTAAACCCTCGTGCAAAGTTTGGCGTGTCTTGTTTTGTCTGGATTAATTAAATTATCAAGTCTTCCAAGCTTGAAATTGAAATGGTTGTCACGTAGCCTAGTTAGTTTTAATTAAATAACACGCATAGGGCAACACTTTTACAACTTTCATTTTTTCTTTTTACTAGATGCGCCTCGCGGATTCACCCGCTATCCTATAGAAATCGTTAAATTTTCCGGAAGCCTGGAAAAGCCTGGAAATATTACAAATGATGTTATTTAATCAGCCTGTGCCGATCGGGAAGCACTACTGAACTAATGTTGATTAGTTCAGTCAAGTATCATTGCTTACCATCTGACAAGGGAGCAATCAAACGCAAGCCTGTCATTGTATAAAAAGACAAAGCAAATACTACGTGCGTCACTGTGAAGGCAATCGTCCAGAAACCTGCGTACGTCCGGAAAGGAATTCAATGTCGTATCTGAACCCAACCCGTACTTTGCTAGCTTCTGGCATCACAGTATTGGGATTTGAAAGTTGATGTACAGGCGAGTTGATGGTCAAATGCGAATTTATTCATTTTTATTTTTAGTTAACCTTTAATGTCCCACTGCTGGGCAAAGTCCGCAAAGGTCTCCCCCAATTTCTCCCATACCTGCCGGTCTTGGGCCCAGCAGGTATGAAAGAAATTATAATTATAATAATTTATTCATTATAAAAAACAAAAACTCGACGAAACGCTTTGATTTCACCTTTATTGTGCGAACCGCTAAAGTAGGGAGGGAACACTTTGCCCTAATGGGTGTTTCTCGATGCATATAATCTGGGTGTCTTCAAGTCGCGAGTTCCTTCTAGGCAAGCATGCTCGATCGTTCCATACCATCAGGCGAGATGACGATCAGACGCAAGCTTAGAATAAAAAAAAGTAAATAAATCGCTTCGGTTCAACCAACAAGCCGTTACGATTTGCGTGTCTCGACTTATTTAATAGTCAAGGCATAGTGCGTAGTACGGCGATTAATATCACTTAGTGTGGCATGCTGTAGATCGTATCGGATTAGTTATGGGGTCGGGCAAAATCAAACACGATTCGGTGGAAACGTAACTGTTTTTTTTTGTTTAGCTATTACTTCCCCGGCAAAGGTCGGAGACGTTATTCAGCAAAACACAGTTGTATAACATCTTAAGATTTTACACACCATTGATCTATAATTGATGACAATGCTCGCATGCAGGAAGCATTGTGGTCAGAATGTTTTTGTGTATGTCTCAATCTGCGCTATGTCGTCTAGTATATTGTATTCTGCTTGTTGAGCCCTTTCATTTGATACCCATATTGATGGGATCGATAAAACCTACGTTATCCGCCATTTTGTAGCGGCCGCCATCTTGAATTTCAATTTTTTATAGTATATTGTATTCTGCTTGTTGAGCCCTTTCATTTGATACCCATATTGATGGGATTGATAAAACCTACGTTATCCGCCATTTTGTAGCGGCGGCCATCTTGAATTTATAATGATAATGAATAAACATAATTGTATTGTCACCAAAATCCAAAGTGTATACAAAATTTCAGATTAATCGGTTGACAGGAAGAGGGTGAAATTTGAATTACTAAATTTGACCCAAGAAAAAAGAAAACGTGAGCTAAATAAAACCGTTTAAAAATTAAAAGGTCTTTTCAAATAATTGTCAGTTAAATCACAGAGTTAAAACATGGCGGTCAAACGCAAGCCTATTAATGAAAAAATATATTATAAAAGTAAAGGCCTCACTGTCATCCTTATACTTCCACGATTTAGATCTATCCCGGTCCAGTTATCACGAGAGAAATCTGGTCCTTCGTCTATTTACATAAATCTACTAAAGTTTCTTTCACTACTAGTATTTCTTTAAAAAACTCAAAATGTTTGTTCCAGTGCCAGCGTGTCTCAGCAGAGGCGTGGTGGCGAACATGTTTCCTCTACACGAGAGGGTTGCTTTAGAAAGCCTAAGGAAGAAATGGGTTAAGACAGTCTTGTCGCCGCAACCTATAGGTAATGTACCATCTCTTATTGTGAAACGCCAATTTTTGTGAAACTTTATTCTAATAAAACTTCAAAGTTTTTTTTAAACCCTCGATGTAAACAGCGCAGCGGGTATTATAGAGATATAATAAGTTTATCGCATGTATGTGTATGTGGCTATGGCATCTTAGCTCTCAAAACTACGGAACTGATTTGGATTTCTTTTTTTTCTTTCAAAGATGACTTGATCAAAAATGTTCTTAGCTAGATTTCATGTTATGTACCTTTTAAAGGTTTTTGTTTTTGTGGAAGTTCTTTTTTTTAATTAATGTATCTTACGTATATTTTTATTTACAATACATATTTAGAATTTGAATTACCATTAAGATTAAAAACAATACTTTAGGTACCCTTTATTTTGTTAGTATCATCTAATTGAAATAGTGCTGTAAAATTAAAATAAATCCCTTGTAACTTAAACTCTTTATTTCTATTTCAGATGAAATAAGTGAATATTTTGGTGTTAAAATAGCGATGTACTTCGCTTGGCTCGGTCACTATACTAAGTCGCTCACCGTGCCCGCTATCGTAGGTTTTATATTTTGGGTAAGTGTCTAAGTGACCAAAATATTTTCACGTCACGTTTGCCCATAACAGGTCAGCGCCACCCAGAATTTTGAAGTCATACAATTCAAAACCCATATACTAGTAGTATAGTCTCTAGCGCAAAATGTAGTGTATATTGTGATTATTTTAGGCACTAAGATAAGTATTTTAAAAAACTTGAACAATACTTCTATTTTATTTGTTTACTTGCAGATATGGCTCGGGACAGCGAACGAAAATTGGAAAGACATTGCTTATGTGCTATTTTCGCTTTTCAATGTATTATGGGCATGTGTTTATCTCGAAACTTGGAAAAGGTATATTATAAACTATTTTATAACAATTTACAAGTTAACCACTCTTGTTTACAATTAAATACTTTCAGTAAAGGTGTATTTTGTGACAAGTTTAGATTTTGTCTAAAATATACCTAATTGTTTCACGCCATAGTGTTGTATGGTTGAATAATTCCTATTAAAATGAAATTATAACTAAAATGTAAATTACAGTAGAAAACAATCGTAATTAAAACTAAAACCACCTGAAAAATCTCCAGTTTTTTGTTGTGGTTAGTGTAGTCGCCCTTTTTTTTTGCCGTTACTAAAAAAAAATATGGTAATTTCACACTCATAGCTCCCCCACTAGGAATAAATCCTGTGTCGGGGATGCCATGGAACACACACAAAGACAAGGACAACTAACACCCAGACCCAGAACAGATATTTAAATTCATTATTCAAACATCTGTCCGGCCGGGAATCGAACCCGAGACCTCTGGCTTATAAGGCGGATACACTACCGCTGTGCCAAACAGGCCTACTATATGATTGTGACAAATAATCGTATTTTTTTCTAAGTACGTATTTGTTACTAATAGATTTTTCACCGATTTCAGATATTCAAATGCGCTGGCATATAAATGGGGAACATTAGACCAGAGAGACGACTTGCTAGTGGAGCCGAGACCATTATTTCAGGTAGGAAATTTTACTTGTACGGATTTTTAAAACAGATTTTAAACAAGCCACAATCACAGGGGTATACGTAAAGGGTATACGATGCGATAGGCTCATAGTACTCCTTATTTATGTACCTACTACAGGACCAACCCGAAATTCGCGAAAAAAACAGCCGGTTACAGAAAAATGTCAATGACACTCGACCAAATGTATGAAAAAGCTGATTTTTTTCTCGATTTCAGGATTGATCCCATAGTAAAAGCTGTTAGTAATGATGAGTATTATGAGTTCTTTTCGGCTTAGCACATCTTTTCCTTATATGTATACAGGGTTATTCATAAAGGGAATGCTAACCCGAAAAGGGCTCATAGTACTCATCATTATGAACAACTTTTGTTATGGGAACAACCCGAAATTCGCGAAAAAAAAAATCAGCTTTTCCATAGAAAAATGTCAATGACACTCGACAAAATGTATGGAACAGCTGATTTTTTTTTCGCGAATTTCGAGTTGGTCCCATAGTAACAGTTGTTCATAATGATGAGTACTATGAGCCCTTTTCGGCTTAGCATAACCTTTATGAATAACCCTGTATATATAAAATGTTTTTTCTTTTCTAGGGTGAAATGGGTACAAGCAGTGTAACGGGCCGGCCTGAGCCTCATTACGCCGCGTGGCGTCGCCGAGTGTGGCGGCACTGCGTCTCTTTCCCACTCATACTGGCGTGTCTCTCTGTCGCTTGTGGGGCCACGTTTGCGCTACTCAGGGCTCAGGTAAACACTAGGGCTGGTCACTCAGCGGATCGCATACAAACTTGCGTTGAGTTTGCGAGTGAAGTGGTGAGAAAAAATATGTAAAGGTAAAGTTACACCGAGGCAACATGCCAGCATGCCATTAGGATGCATGCCACGATGATGTACAATGTCACAAGAATCATAATATGATGACGTATAATACTGCAAGTATCTGTCAGAAGGATCTTAAAATGTCAATAAATAAATCTGTCAAAAACCGTTTTCTTGTAGCTATTACACTAACCCCATTTTAAACAGACAGTAGAGTAGCTTTAGAATAGTGGCTACGTATTGTCTTTCTCTCTTCGTAATTTCGAACCTAATCGAAGAAGACAAAAGACTGAGTACATTCCTATTCCAAGGTTATTTTAAGATGATAATAAGTCGTCCTTGTCTGTACAATATCAACCCATTTTTACAGGACTGGTGGGAAAGCAATATAGTATACTTGACGTGGATCCCACGCGCGGTGTTAGCTATCGTCATAGCTATAGAAGAGGAGGTCTACGCCAGGATAGCCAGGTGGCTTAATGACAAAGGTATGGTATACGTTTTTAACCCGTGTGGAAGTATTTTTGGTTGTGTGTTAGGACTTGGGCTATGGTTCTCTGTGACTATTGTATATTAGGTTTGTTTCATACACATTATTCTTCAGTCATAAGACTGTTGTCGCATTTATATATCAAACTTGAAATCTGATCTAATAATTAATTGAGATCAACAAGAAAAGTTGTATAATTTTTTACTGTAATTGTGTTTGAAATTTTCAAATAGTAAACAGAAGAGATGAAAAAAATTGTACCCGTTAAATATAAATGAGGTAAAGCTGAAATTACACCAAGGTAGCAAGAAGTGGCAGTTGTGGCATGGATATAAATTAGCTATAAGCAAAAAAAAATTAAATGCCATTACAACAAAGCCAAAATATGATTTGGGTTTTGATGAAAATAAAACAAAGTATAAAGCATCAAATGTAAACAATATTAAGGTTTAATTTGAATGGCAGAATTGATCTTAGTTATTAAAGACTCTTTATGTTGCATGCCACGACGTTGCATGCTGCCTTTGGTGTTCTTAATGCAAATGTTATTTTATAAACTGACAATGTTTTTGTCCCACATTTTCTTTTGCGCTAGAGAACTATTGGCCTAAGTTAAAATACTTGTAACTGTTAATTGATTGTGAATTTTTAGTGTGATCAGTTTGAACTTACCACTATATCTGGTTAATAGTTTGGAAGTCAGAGATTCTTACTTAACTTTTCCACTTTTGCATGACACTAGCGTTGTTTTCCTATAGCAATACCTTTTTAGAGCCCCGTAATTTGATTAAAAAAATATTTTTAAAATAAATAGAAATTAAATCGAATCTAAATAGTCTTTAATAGTCGTTAGAAATAGACTACACATAGTAGTTACGATACTATAGTGCATATTTTTTGTCTCTTTTCTGCTTACCAAACGGGACTGGACGTCAAAAATAAAAATGACAACAAAATTTTTTTTCGACAACAGAAAACTATCGACTCGAGACAAAATATGAGAACCATCTGATATTGAAAATTGCATTGGTTTGTATAAATATGCTACGGAGCTAAAATAGGCTTCATGCATCGCTTTCCTGGGGGCCTACCACAATCTTGAAAACTTATTTTAATCTCACATTGAACTGTCTCGGTCTCAACAGTAATGTGAGACAAAGGTGAATGTAGATTTCAATAAAAGTACATGGTGATTGTAGTAGGCCTCCTAAACGTAACTAACAAAATCTAAAGATGAAAAGTAAATTGGTGAAAAGCGTTGCACGCTGATTTTTGTTGGCTTGCATGCCTTCTAGAGCATTTACCAAGCATGAACTGTTATTTTTGTTCACACAACTTTATGATCAAAGTAAAATCGCTGTGACTAAAATAAAACTAAATAATTAAGTTAACTTTTGTACCTAACTTATTACGCTGGTAAGAAATAACTATTATAATAATAAAAAACTAATCCTCTTATTTGCAAACCCCAAATAAAATACAATTTAATTAAAATATGTTTCTCAAGAATCCAAGATTTAAGAGAAGTATCACACGCTTAAAAATAAATCATACTATAGCTAAAAATATCGGTCATCAAATTCTAAAGAATCACCTCATTTATTTTCTTAATTGGCTTAATTTTTTTTTCAAAACGTTTTAGAAAGGCTTAGTAGTGTCATCCAGCGAACTAAAGCTAGATTTACATCAAGGCAGCAATGTTTAACTTTGTGGCATGACATAATGTTGCATACTACAGTGTTGCATGCCACAAGGAATCTCAAATCTTGCAATATGGAAAGACAGTACAGATAGATACCTATATAAACTCTTTTTTATTAAGCGTGCTCCATCATACACCCCATTATTGAATCTGCATCAGGCAAGATGGCGGTCAAACGCAAGCCTATCATAGAATTAAAAAAAAAGTGACGGCTTTTTGCTAAGAGCAATGTATTGCAAGCCACATTCCGCCTTAGATAATTCCCTATCATACTTTTTAAATTAATAATCATCTCACTAAATGTTGCATGCCTCAAAGCCGCTCTACGTTGCCTTGATGTAAAAATCAGGTTAAGAGTTATTTTATGGTAATTTTGTCTTTTTTCCAGTTTCAATTCCTCAACTCATTTATGAGCTTGTTCTACATCGCCTTCTATCTTCAGGATATGGATAAATTGAAAGAAGTAAGTGCTACACGTAATGAAGGAGGGGGGGGGGGGGGGGGTAATGAAGGTTCTTTGTGAGGCATGTTAATACAGCCTGTTATCACCCACTGAGTCCTTTGCCAATATTGTCCAGAATATAACAAAAATCGCGGGTCGGACATACAATATGAAAGTTAAAAATAGCTGGATACTATTATTGACCGAGAAAAGTAAGGGTTTAGAGTGTAATGGAACAATTTGGTATCCATATATTTGTTTACGAAATTCCAGGCAAGTATTTCATTCTAATAATTAAAAAAAAAAATTTTTTTTTTAATTCAAATATTTGCCATTTAATTATAACACAAAAAATATGAGCCGAATCAGTTGAAGGGTTGTGAAGATATGGATGTCGCAAAGTTCAGTTTGCCACGAACTACTAGTTTATAATTAAAAATGTAATTTTTTTTTTAGTTATCCTGTAATGTCAAGGCAAAGGCAAAGGTCACCCCAAATTCTTCCATACCTGTCGGTCTTGGGCCAGCACCGTCCAGTCCTTTTCAAACTTCCCCAGTTCATCGCGCCATCGCGTCGGAGGGCGGCCTGGGGGTGGACTGTCAGGGGGCACCCACTCAAAAAAAAAAAAAATGTAATTAACCTTTTAAATATTTCAGCAACTGGCAGTTTTACTTATAACGCGCCAAATCATCGGCAACTTAAAGGAATCTGCGGTTCCTTACTTGATCGAAAACTTGAGGCTGGCCAAGATATGCGTCGACGTTTTTGGCGCTATAAGCCCGAGCAAAGGTAAGTTATGAAATAAGTCATTAGTTTAGTCTTTCGGTTTTGCCCATATAATATATTATCTCATAATATTTCAGAGTTTTGCAACTTGATGAGATGAAACTTTTTCTAAGACAAATCAGTTGTCCTACTAATATTATAAATGGTGTTTCAATGTTCGTTAATCAATCACGTGAAAACGGCTAAACGGATTTTGTTGACATGTGGAATGGATGTAGCTTATATGTGAAAACACCTCATCCTGAAACACCTGTAATGCTATTAATCTACACGTACATAATTCTGAAAGTTATAGTTGACACATCTAAAACAAACCGTTTATCTTAGTCCTCGCGTGCGCGGTACAGAGGCGCGGGGACAGAGGGCGGCGCGCACTACCGCGCACTACCGTGCACGCGAGGACTAACAAACGGTTTGGCTATAGAATTACTTAAAATATGTCTGTTTTAGTCATTCATATAATTTGAAAGTAATTCTGAAGTGTTCGTTTATCAGGCGACATATTCCTGTAGATTTTTTTTATACCCCGTTTATTAATACGCTAGTAATTTCAGTACAAACATCGGAGCAACTGAACGAACTATTCGAAAAGCGAACAAGTTCCTCCGGCGATCCTCCCGAGAGTCTCGTCGCTGTGAACGGAGGCAGCGAGGAGCGGCTCGAAACAGCTCTTGTGGGGCAGAAGGTTATACACCAGGCGGAATTAGAGTCGCAGCTGTTTAAGGTAGGGCTTTTTACTATGAACTAACAAGGAAGTTTTAAATCTCACCCGATGGAAAGCGACGACGTCATCAAAGATGTCGCTTGCCTAGTACCTATTCACATTATTTTCAAACAACTCCTGGTTTTACTGTAGGTTAGCTCACTAGGCTGTGTACAATAATACAGACCATGGTTGTCTCAGGAGATGATTTGTTGAAAAACGAGCCATGGGCTAGTCTGATCTTTCCAGAGGCCCCGGGTTCGATTCCCGGCCGGGCATATGTTTGAATGATGAAGTCAAATGTCTGCTCTGGGTGTTAGTTGTCCTTGTCTTTGTGTGTTCCATGGCAACCCCGACACAGGATAATCCTAGTGGGGAGCTACTATGAGTGTGAAACGTTTATTTATTTATTATTTAGATACCCAAAGACCTAGTCTTTTTTCAGGTATTGACATGTCATCGTTTCACTCTATCTGCCAATTATTTATTTCTCTTAACAGTTCGATGGCACATTCGCTGAGTACCTAGAAATGCTGACGCAGCTCGGTCATGTGGTGCTATTCTCGAGCGCTTTCCCGTTAGCAGCGGCGTGTGCGCTCGCCAACAACGCGCTGGAAGTCAGAGCTGATGCGTTCAAACTGTGCCACGTGGCGCAGCGGAGCTTCGGAGAGCGAGTCAGCAGTATTGGAAGTTGGCAGGTAAGAGTGAGAAGGACAGTCTCGAGGTGCTATTCCGGAGTGCCTTGTCTCTAGTAGCGGCGTGTGCGCTCGCCAACAACGCGCTGGAAGTCAGAGCTGACGCATTCAAACTGCCACGAGCTTCGGAGAGTCAGCAGTATCGGGAGCTGGCAGGTGAGAGGGAGTAGGAGAATCTCGGGATGCTCGCGTAAACGAAACGTGTTTCTCGAACGCGCGATTACGGTGCCGTATATTCCCAAAAGCAGGATTGTTGCTTTTGTATTCGATCAACTGCGCGTACGAAGCGATGAATACGCTCCCAAGCATCGCGTACGCGTATACGCGTTTTAAAGTTGCGCTTTTATTGCGCCCCTAAATTTTTGATAGTGTTCACTGACTGTGCTAGTATCGCGTTTGAAGCACATTAAACGCGCCTCATCTTCGCCGTGTGAATCCGTTCAAACCAAACTAAAGTTTAAGATCTAATCTGCAACTACCCTCCAAATATTTATTTTCCAGCACGCAATGGAAGCAATGGTAGCAGTGGCGGTGCTAGTGAACTGCGCACTGATCGGTCTCTCCGGACCCGTGCACCGCTTGTTGCCGGACGCCACGCCGGCGCAGACTATACTGGTCATTGTTGCGCTAGAGGTGAGGTATATTGCATACATATCGTTAAAATAACCGTAAAAAGTACATATGTAGAAGAAGAATGAATGAATGAAGAAAACATGAATGAAATAGGAATGAAATGAATGATGTATTAATTCTATGTGTGATGAGATGAAGTGTGTGTGTTGTATGCGTTTGTAATGTGTGTGTTATTTATGATTATAAAATAACACAATTTTGACATAATTTCAATTGCAATGGCCTTAGAGGGGTTGTCTAATGTTTGCCCGAAGAATATAAGCAATAATTCTCAAATGCCCGAATTTTACTTGCCCGAATTTCATTTGCCCGAATTGTTTGTTTACCATAAAAGTTATGTGACATACTCTTGTTTGCCCGTACATTAGATTTAATAATGATACGAGTGCCATACGTATTATTATCCATTTTATTAATTGCAATAATATTATTTAACAGAATATTTCAACGCCATAATAAATTAATTTCAAATACATCCAAGGCCAAAAAAAAAACATTAAAAAAAAGCCATTAAAATTGTTTTTATTTCTGATGCCTACTTATCACTATAATCGATCCATGTCGCTTCCGTAGAAATTAACCTAACGCCTTTGTCCTAAAAAGCGATTGGCTTTCTAGCACTTCGCCGGCCGCTGCCGCGGCACGCTCGCTACGCTCGCTCGGCTCGTGCGTTGTTTTTCATGTTCTAACATAACCTAACCTAACCTATTGATCGTTTTTATTTCTAATACCTACTTATCACTATGATTGATCCAAGTCGCTTCCGTAGAAAATTAACCTAACGCCTTTGTCCTAAAAAGCGATTGGCTTTCTAGCACTTCGCCGGCCGCTACCGCGGCACGCTCGCTACGCTCGCTCGGCTCGTGCGTTGTTTTTCATGTTCTAACCTAACCTAACCTATTGATCGTTTAGTTTAAACCGATCTTATGATTTTTTTCTAGAAGTAATTTCGATGGCAAATGATATTATGGCATATGATAATTACGCCTTACAATGATGATAACAAATGATATTATTGAAATTGACTTTATGGAAAACAAAGTTTCTAGCATGTGACTAATATAGTAAACAATGAGTATAACATATAAAATTATGAGAAACAATATTATGTCTGTTGACCAGTATAGCAAATTAAATTATGGCAAATGAAATTCTAGCAAATGGGTGTATACCCCTTAGAGGGTAGTTCAGGTTTAACAGTTAAAATGGGTTTGTTAAAATGTTAAGTGTTGACACATTTTACAACTTAGAGCGCTTTAAAAATAAAAATCCCACGCAAAAATTACCATAGTACGTTTGAGTTTAAAAATAATGAAACTAGGTGGCGCTTTTACTCTCAGTTTTATTCCAAATCAAACTTAATAATCTACCATACTGAACTTGTAAAACTACGACAAACCTTATAAAATAATCGACCAAACTCTACTAAAGTCTATTGTCAGAAAGCTCTTACGTCAAATTCTAGTAACTACTTTATTCGAATAATAATTGTTTTGTTTGCAGCACGTGATTCTAGGCATAGTGCTAGCTCTGCGGCTCGCTATACCGGAAATACCAGCATGGCTCGCTACGGAAATGGCTAAAGTCGAGTTTCAAAGGCGGGAAGCGATCAAAAATGCGCACGCGCCGCTTATGGTACGTAACACTTGCAAGACTAAATACTGAACTGTAATATTGAAAAATGTAATAATCTTATATTGTCTGGTGCTTACAAACTCCTTTGCGTTTTGCCAGAACTGGACACTATTATAATATTCTAATTTAAAGAGTCCAAGTTGGTATGTATGTTTGTTGGAGCTAATCTCCAAAACCACAGATCCGATTTTATTAAATTATTTCGTTAGTAAAAAGCTACACTATATATTTTTTTTAATTTTGTATCCTAGTCTGAGCACCCAAGTCAAGACGACGTACGTTCGGTCCGCGGAACTCCGCGCAACGCCACACCTACCACTCCTAAAGCGTACGAGAAACCGGAAAAGGAATCGGATAAGAAAGATGACAAGAAGAAAATCAATATCGGCTTGATACCGGAAATACCGCCTTTTAGGTAAATTTTTTGGCTGTAGTGTTGGGAAGGTGTCGATAGATTTGTTATCGATGAAAAAATACTACCCTTACATAGTGATCGAAAGTATTGATGGATGTTCAAAAGTTTAGCCTGTGCATATGTAAGGTTGGGAAAGTGTTTACAGTAATTATCGACGTCTAACCAAAGTTATGTAATGTTAGGAAAGTATTGAGATTGAGACTTGTCGATGTTTAATTGTTTGTCTTATTTGGCTTCGAAATCTGATTTTATTGCATTAGAAATACACTAGCATATTATTAGTAAGTAATACGTATAGAAAGTTATAATGATGGTCCCTCGTTTATATACATCTACGTTTTACAGTTATCGTTATCACCCATCAGAAACCACAGTAAAGTTATTATCGATAGATATTATCTATTTCAACTTTTTCTAGATTTCAAATTTCGAATGATCATATTACACGTACCTACATCAATTTCAATTTTATAATTATTTATTATTCATTTAGAAAGATATCGAGTTATTTATCGACATAACATCGATCATCTCTATTTTAACTTTTTACTAGATTTAAATTTCGAATGATCATACTAGGTTCTATATCAATATCATTTTTTTTATAATAATTTATTTTAGAATTTAGGTCAGTGTGGGTAGTACAGTATTTTTATTATTATTATTTTTTTGGTTTCAGTTAATTTGGCACAAGTATACTTAGACTGGATCGGTGTGTAGTGATGCGCTGTATTATTATTATATCTTTTTAATTCCGTCATTTCAGTATTAACGCTTTTTCTATGATAATTAAGATTTTATTTGCAATAAAGTATGTACTAATATTTTAATTAGTTTTTCATTTGCTCATGATTTTTAGAGACTGAAAATGTTTATGATGTCATCTCAATAGTGAAATAAGGTAATTCATATTTTATTTTATATTTTTGTGAATTTTTGATGGTATCAAATAATTGAAATAAATAATTTGTAATTTGTATATTTTTGAAATTATCTTTTTTAAGCTATTGCATAGCTTCTATCGCGGGCCTTGAGCGTGGAGACCGAATCCAGAAATTCCGTAACGAAAATAACCTAAGGCACAGCGGTGATACTTTTTAGTTTTGCCATCTATCGATGAATAGCAAAACTTTTAATGACTTTTTGAAATATCACGCTTGTCTCTTTAGTTCAGCAACTCGCCTCTAGGTGGCATTGGTTAATGAAATAATTATAATTCCATAAGTTGATAAAAAATGCTATGCGATAGCTTTACCGCGGCAGTCCCCGTGTGCCACACGTCTTTTATTTTTATTTTCTGGCTTATTCAGAATCGTTCAATTTGTCTGTGTAGATAAAACGTGCTGTCTCGTTTACTCGTGTGTACTACTTTAGAAGTGGATAAAGCACTTATAGCTAGAATACCTTACCGAACGGTTTTGAGTAAGTTGATAAATCGTCGGCTTAGCGCAAGAAGTCATAAACTGCAAAAGTCACTGTTTTACCGTGAAAATATTTCTGATTTCTTAAAATTTACGTAGTTATGTCACTTATTTGGTAATAACACGGGAATGCTCACGTTTTATCAAGTCTGATACACGGACTGGTTTCGATCATTCGGGGATCTTTTTCGAGAAGTAATTACAAGCGAGAAGTATTTACACTAATTTTGCAGTTTAATGACTTCTTGCAGTAAGCCGACGAAATATTTATTTGATATCATCTATTATTTTTATTCTAACCTAACCCCTACTATCAAAACACTTCTCATGTAAAAACTCCTAAAAACTGCATACAATTTAGAAAGCTTTAGTGAACTATAATACTTAACCTGTATAGCTTTGTCTCTTTTACCCACCTTAAGAAAGCACATTCCATCCTTTTCTGTTGTATTCGCATCCATTTCTATTTTCATACGACCGAAATTAATATCACTGGTTTTAGAACATCAGTGTAAAACTTGGTTGTACAAAGTAAAGTCTGTTTTTTATGTCACGTACTCGTGTGTAAACAAAGATGGCGAATCGGCAACTGATGCTAACCAATGTGATCGATGACGTCTGTGGGGCTAGCACAACTTTGACGTAAAAATACGTAGCGAGTTTTCGATAGAAAAGTGTACCATTTACGACTGTCTAGTGTGCTCCTGACGGGTGTAAATGGCGTACACTTTTCTATCGAATACTCGCTACGTATTTTTACGACAAAGTTGTGCTAGGCCCACTGGTCATCAAAACTGCTGTTTGTTAGCATAGTAGGATACTTGAAAACGTACTTTAAATAGGTATTGTCTTTAGTACCATTCTCAGACTATTCTAAAAACTATTTCTGTCCAAAATAAGGTAATACTGCTAATTATATGGGTTCAGAAAAACAAACCAAATACCAAGCTAAACCATCCATCTCACAGAGTGACTGCAAGAGTTAAAAAAAGTCAATTTTCTCTAAGCTTACCTACACGTACTGAATAACCATTAATTATCGTCGTATTTTCTCTATGACATAGTCTCTTTATTATAAGTAAAATAAGCCATACTAGGTTTCCGGCTGCCTAAATCACTAGCCAAACATACTTTTTTTATAAAAGAGTGTCATTTCACTCCCTTAGCCAGTGATCTTAATCTCGGTCTAAAAACGACCCAAATGCCTCCATCTTATACATTTCCATACGTTCCAGGCCCAAAGCGGCGTCGATAACAACTTCAACAACTAACGAGCCCGCCGTCACTTCGGGCTCGTTACAGTTGCTGCAGGAAATTAGCCCGACCAAGCCGAGCTTGAGGCGGAAGGTAAGGGATATTTACAGTATAAATCACACCTACATACACGAACATACAACATATCAAAAATCCATCTAACCACGTGTAATTCATCGGTTGATCTATCGATCTTATCCTCCTGCTAAATTCGTGTTCCTCATGTCTGAGGGTCGTAACCAACACCTCCGAGTAGCCTCTCTCTAACGAAGTTTCGCCAGTATTTCCTATCCTCAGCAATGTGAAGTGCTTCGTAGACTGAGGTGTCGAGAGTGGTGCGAATCTGATCAGACTAAAGTATCAGGTTGCAGCCTCGACCGTCGATCTATCGGCGGGCTATCGATCTAGTTCTAGAAAAAAATATCCTGCTACAAAACATTATTACAAGACATATCCTAAGTACAAGACATCATTACAAGAACTATCCTAACTACAAAACATCATTACAAGAACTATCCTGACAAGAAACATCCCAACTATAACTATAAAACATACTTACAAGTAACAAGAAATATCATTTTGAAAACATCATTACGAGAAATATCACAACTTCAAATTATTCCGCCAAAAACTATCCTGTCTATTTAGCTGCAAATCATCTTAACATAACGCGCCCCACCCACAACCATTTCGGCTACAAATGTCCCATCCCGCAACATTTCTAACTACTAATATACATATTAGCAGGAGGGCGTGGCCGGCGCCCCACTGTCTCTGCTCGGAGTGCGCGGGTTGCGGGATGAGCCGCTGCACCGCTCCGCGCACTGCATCCCGCACCCCACTCAGCTGCGGCCTCGACTCAATCCCACACTGCAGGTACTGTGCTCATATGATTTGATGACGGATGATTTTTAACCGACTTCAAAAAAGGAGGAGGTTATTAATTCGTCTGTATGTTTTTTTTTTGTTTGTTACCTCATAACTTTTGGTTGGGTGAATCGATTTTGATAATTCTTTTTTTATTAGAAAGCTGACGCTTCCCATTTGGTCCCATTCCAATTTAGTCCAGTTCTGATAATGGTATCCATGAGAAAACCATATAAGTCTCAAATTTGCATTTAAGTACGTGCGCGACAAATAGATGAATAACTCAATAGTCGGTGTTTTGAACTCGGTTTTTGTTTTTTGTTTTGTAAAAATAATGTTCTTGTTGTAGTGGTAGAGCTCTTTTTCAGAGCCTGCCTAGGGAGTACCATACCTTTGCCAGTTATTGCCGCCAAGCAGTATTGTGCAAACATGTTGTTCCGGTTGGAAGGGCAATGTTTCCAGCGAAATTTCAGGGCAAATAGGATTAGTGAGCGCAGTGCTGTGCCGCGTAGGGTCTTAAAATCTAAGGGTTCAAGATTCTGGGTGACGCAGACCTGTTATGGGCAAACGTGACGTTAAACATCGGGCAAGCGATTTGCTCATCTCGTCACTCAATAGCATTAAAGAAACAATTTTTCTGTGACAGGCTTGCGTTTGACCGCCATCTCTCCTGATGGTGAAATAATGATTCAATCGTAATCGCGAGAAAAAATCAGCTTCGTCTACAAATGTCTATAACTCTCAACAAATGTATGGAACAGCACTAGAGTCTAGTGCTTTAAAAAAAAGCTTAAATGCTCTAGTGACTAGAGCATAAAAAGCCGCTTTAGTCCGCCAACACCGGGCTTTACGAGCATAAGTGAAAAGTTCATTTTATTTCCACAGGAGCTGTCCGGAAGTGTGAGCGCGGGCGGTTCCGAGCCAGATTTGAACGCGGTCCCGTCCGCCGCGCCCTCTATCGTCGACGCGAGTGCTACTTCCAGCGAGGATGACAAGCCTAAGGATAAGAGCAGTGAGTACTGCACCACTTTACGATACAACCGTTAAACAGTTAAGCTACACACCAAAGAACAGGGGCCCAAATCGCTGCGCAGGGCTGGCGGGCATATTTTAAAACAACCTTTCCCGACAATTGGGAACACCAAAATATGGCATTCCCAGTTGGTAGTGGATTCCCAGTTGGTACCACTGGTGGTGGCAACTGCGACGAATTTAAAAACGATTCCCGATTGCCACCCCTGGGGACAAAGGTGGGGTGTCAACTGGGATCACCCGTTTAAATAGTAGATTGTGCAGCGAGAGCATAAAACAAGCTCTTTTATACGAGACGTCTAGCTAGCCGGAGCCGAAGGCGAGAGCTGATATAAAGCCGAGGATGAAATGGGTTTTATGCCCAAGTTATACACTAGACTTTTCTGTTCGATTGCCAGGAAAGAACTTCAAATTAACATTCAATTTTAATGAAGACACGAAGAAACTTCTTACGTGAAAGAACAATAAGAAAACGAGGACTTTTTCAAAGTCCCGCGCGCGCGCGCTGGTAGTCAAACGCGTGCGTTCAGTCGCCGTGTTCTCCCTCAGGCTCCGCAAGGCGCGCGAGGCTACGAACACTACATGTTTGCACGAAATGTCAGACTACATGTTCACACTTCGCATACAGTGTCAGCACAGATTAGATAATAATTACCACGGGCCTTGTCATACGTCTATAGATGTAAAGCCGCTTTAAAACAAATTCAACCAGTCGGTTTTAAACGGTTTTTTTTAAACGGTTTTATTTAGTTATCGTTTTAAACGGTTGTTTTACAACCATACTCACGTCGCATCTCGTCGGGCCGGTCCCGCGTGCGCTGCTGGTGAAACGCGTGCGTTCAGCAGCCGAGTTCGCGCTGGGACTTTGAAAGGCACAGATTAAATAGTAGTCTATAGTCGTCACAAAATAAGATGCCCGTTTGGACGTTTGTCATTGCGACGTAACTAGTGATGCTACCATACGACTCGGTATTCGATACTCACGATAAATCTATTCAAGTTTTTATGAGTATTTGATCGATTTGATTTTGTATTGTAAAGTACTTTGGATAAAGGTTACGATTCGAAAATTTAACTTAAACTTGAATATTATAGGTCTATTGAAATGATACGAAATGGTGCGAGAGGTCAATTTGTCTTTATTGATTTAATATTTTTAGTTATAATAACATTCATTCAATCACAAAAAAACTAGAAAAAACGAAAGTGATTGAATCTTCATTCAATAATTTTCTTCGTATGATGAGCCAAAATCGTCAGTTGAGCTATCGTCAATTCGATAATTAAATGGTTACAACTTACAACACTAATATTTGAAAAAAGAAGACTGAGAACGTAACTGTTTTTGAGAGTTTCGTTATAATTTGACATTGCATGCTACCATAAAGTATGCGCGAAAAGCGTTCCAAGTTACATTCTACGCTCTTTCTCAAGTGTCATAACGGGCATCTTATTTTGTGACAACTATACAGCCTGGTGTCACGTCCCCAGCACAGATTAGACATAGTTAGTCCGGTCCTTGTCTCACGTGTCACCTCGTGTGTCCGCAGGCCGGTCCCGCGCGCGCGCCCTGCTGGTGAAGCGCGTCCGCTCGGTGGCCGTGTTCTCGTTAGTCCGGTCCTTGTCTCACGTGTCACCTCGTGTGTCCGCAGGCCGGTCCCGCGCGCGCGCCCTGCTGGTGAAGCGCGTCCGCTCGGTGGCCGTGTTCTCGTTAGTCCGGTCCTTGTCTCACGTGTCACCTCGTGTGTCCGCAGGCCGGTCCCGCGCGCGCGCCCTGCTGGTGAAGCGCGTCCGCTCGGTGGCCGTGTTCTCGTTAGTCCGGTCCTTGTCTCACGTGTCACCTCGTGTGTCCTCAGGCCGGTCCCGCGCGCGCGCCCTGCTGGTGAAGCGCGTCCGCTCGGTGGCCGTGTTCTCGTTAGTCCGGTCCTTGTCTCACGTGTCACCTCGTGTGTCCTCAGGCCGGTCCCGCGCGCGCGCCCTGCTGGTGAAGCGCGTCCGCTCGGTGGCCGTGTTCTCGTTAGTCCGGTCCTTGTCTCACGTGTCACCTCGTGTGTCCGCAGGCCGGTCCCGCGCGCGCGCCCTGCTGGTGAAGCGCGTCCGCTCGGTGGCCGTGTTCTCGTTAGTCCGGTCCTTGTCTCACGTGTCACCTCGTGTGTCCTCAGGCCGGTCCCGCGCGCGCGCCCTGCTGGTGAAGCGCGTCCGCTCGGTGGCCGTGTTCTCGTTAGTCCGGTCCTTGTCTCACGTGTCACCTCGTGTGTCCTCAGGCCGGTCCCGCGCGCGCGCCCTGCTGGTGAAGCGCGTCCGCTCGGTGGCCGTGTTCTCGTTAGTCCGGTCCTTGTCTCACGTGTCACCTCGTGTGTCCTCAGGCCGGTCCCGCGCGCGCGCCCTGCTGGTGAAGCGCGTCCGCTCGGTGGCCGTGTTCTCGTTAGTCCGGTCCTTGTCTCACGTGTCACCTCGTGTGTCCTCAGGCCGGTCCCGCGCGCGCGCCCTGCTGGTGAAGCGCGTCCGCTCGGTGGCCGTGTTCTCGTTAGTCCGGTCCTTGTCTCACGTGTCACCTCGTGTGTCCTCAGGCCGGTCCCGCGCGCGCGCCCTGCTGGTGAAGCGCGTCCGCTCGGTGGCCGTGTTCTCGTTAGTCCGGTCCTTGTCTCACGTGTCACCTCGTGTGTCCTCAGGCCGGTCCCGCGCGCGCGCCCTGCTGGTGAAGCGCGTCCGCTCGGTGGCCGTGTTCTCGTTAGTCCGGTCCTTGTCTCACGTGTCACCTCGTGTGTCCTCAGGCCGGTCCCGCGCGCGCGCCCTGCTGGTGAAGCGCGTCCGCTCGGTGGCCGTGTTCTCGTTAGTCCGGTCCTTGTCTCACGTGTCACCTCGTGTGTCCTCAGGCCGGTCCCGCGCGCGCGCCCTGCTGGTGAAGCGCGTCCGCTCGGTGGCCGTGTTCTCCCTCGGGCTCCGCAAGGCGCGCGAGGCGCACGCGCACCACGCGCCCGTCTCGCCGCACACGCCCACCAACATTACCGTACGTAACTAGCCACTTACTTTTTCATACAAGAATAATCTTCTCCCTTATAAATTAAAATGAATCGTTGTTCGTCTGTCTGGCTATAACTCGAGAACGGCTGGACCGATTTCGCTAATTTTGATCTTGATTATTATTATTTTTGGAAGTTCAGGGAAGGTTTAAAAGTAAAAAAAAAACCGCCAGGTGCATCTAGTCTTAAATATAAAAGTGAATCGGTGTTAGTTTGTCTAGCTAAAACTCCAGGACAGCTGGTCCGATTTGATTTGACGTAGAAGAACACTCTTAAATATTAGTACACCTTTCGTTATACCGTGTACAGAAATCCACAGAAACGTACAGCTTAAAAGAAAGATTTAACTAAGCTGCCCAAGCTTAGTTTAATCTTTTTCGTTAATTATTTTTTTTAGTGAAATCGTAACAAGTATTTTGTTCCAGACGCCTCCACCCCCGATGCTAGGCGGCGAGCTCTCCCTCATCCCCATAGAACAGCTCATACAAGTAGAAGACGTCAGGCCTCGACCCATGACAGACGACAGACGACTCACTTAAACGGGCAGCTTTATATCTGTTTTTAAACGACGGACATACCTATGCTAAGATAATGCAACTCATCATTGTGAACAACTTTTACTATGGGACCAACCCTAAAATCACGAAAAAATTTGCTGTTCGTTACAAAAAGTTAATTGGCTTAAAATATGTCTAGAATAGCTTATTTCAGGGTTGGTCCCATAGTAAAAGTTGGTTACAATGGTGAGTACTTATAGTATAACCTAAAATATGTTCGTCGTTTAAAAAACACCTATTTAGGTATACCTACTGTAAACACTCAAGTGTCAGTGATGCCGCTGTTAAGAAAAGACGGGATGGAAAAGACGAGAAATGTATCGACAATTTACCAAGAAAAAGAAATGGCACGTAAAAGATTAAGATATTCCTTGGTTAAAACATTGAGCTATTATAAACTTGGAACTGGAGTTGACGCCACACTTCTCAGTAATGTTCCATTTCAATTGAGTTTCGTAACTCAATCTTAGTCAGTCACTCGCAAGACGCTGGGTTTGCAGATCATAGTTTTGTTGTTATCGGCACAAATATATTAGGGAGTGTATTAAGAGACATTCCGAGCGGACGTATCGCTGAAAGCGATCTCTCCCAGGCAAGAAAAGTACAGTAAACAGTATTAATACAGTTCCTGTGGTAACACTCACACTAGAGTCAATGGACCCAAGTTTGAAGGTATTATTTGACAGATTTAAACTAACTAAAAATATGCCTGTCTTTATCATTGCAAGCTATTAGAAACTTTAATTTTTAAGCACGGTACAAAATTGAACCAAAAAAAAAGACTTCTAAAAAAATATTGGAAGTATATTTGGCTTCATAAAATTAAATCATCGATCACTTACTAACTACACAAATTTTCGGACATCTTTCAAGATGGCCCTGCCGTATGAAGAAAGTACAAAAACGGTTACATTATTTCACTTGAGATTTTTAACTTTAATAGCCAACACGAGTACCACAATCTTACAAAGCCAGCAAGTTTTGAGGAGTCTGCGACAGTAAGTTGCTCGGAAACTGGTCACAGAACTTTTAGATGTCTTGTACATTGCGCCATACAGTTTTTTCGCGTTTTACGTTTTTACGTATTAGATAAGGACGTCAATATTTTTAGAAAATTTAGATCTGTCTCAAAAAGCCTTCATACTTGGACCTAATATAAATAAGTACAATTGATATTAGCTAGCAACACTGATATAAATAGCGCCTGTTAAACTAGACCATAGACCATGGACGACTGAGCGAATAGATATCCTAATTTACCACATTTTATGAATAACCAACAGCCTTGAAGTAATTCCTTTTACAATGGAAACTACCGTGATTTTAACACATTTTCTAGTCGTAGTAAACGGCTTAATTTGTACGTGAGTATACCCGTGTGAATTATAAAGAAATTTTTAGTAATTAAAAAAAATAACACGAGAATAACCCGGTCACCTTATCTCGAGACCTGGCGTCGTCGTAAAAGTCCAAACGTAACAATGAAATGTTTAAAAATATACCACGAAAACAAGTCGACGCGTATCGGCAACGAAAGTGCTAACCGTACTGACGCGCCGGGGGCAGCGCGGGGAGGTGAAAGGAGAACGGGGCGGAGGTTCGCATTCCAGCGAGGTCTCGAGATAATGTGACCGGGCAATACCTACTGCAGACGTATAGGTACCACAATCTTTTAAAATATTATAATTGTAAGCTAACATAACAGCTGATTTTAAAAAGCATAGTAATATGATCGGTTTTTGTTCGGACGTTAATAAAAAATTATTCCTATGATAATTTTAATTGTTTTTTTAAGTCATGTTAAATCTACTTTTTAAATGAATCAAGTGTAAAACGCGTAATTTATATACAGATAAATACCTACTTATCTACAATCTGCATATACTTTTAGGTATGACAGGTTTTTTTAAGACGTTTATTAGACACCACAGACTCCGTGAAGACGGTGAATTTTTACAACTACAGGATTTTTTAAACTATAACATTTACATTCATGATTTAAAATACTACTTCCAATTTTACACAGACAATTTTATGCTATTTTTCACACAACGCATTCAGAAATTATTAACCGACTTCAAAAAAGGAGGAGGTTATCAATTCGTCTGTATGTTTTTTTTTTACGTTTGTTACCTCTTAACTTTTGACTGGGTGAATCGATTTTGATGATTCTTTTTTTATTAGAAAGCTGACGCTTCCCATTTGGTCCCATTTCAATTTAGTCCAGTTCTGATTATGGTATCCATGAGAAAACCATATAAGTCTTAAATTTGCATTAAGTACGTGCGCGACAAATAGATGAATAACTCAATAGTCGGTCTTTTGAAGTCGGTTTTTGTTTTTTGTTTTGTAAAAATAATGTTCTTGTTTTAGTCTAAAATTGGTGCGCAGTCTATAAGCTCAGTCACCCATGCCATAGACTTATCTTAGCATAGATACGTAAAAACAAAAAAAAACGGTATTACCTAGAATAATACTAGTTTTATGTTTTAGACTAGTTTATGTTTTAGTCTAGCTAGTTGCAGTAAATCCTATTTAGAAGTCAATTTGCGGGAAATTGTGAGTCAATGCAATTTTTGAAGTTGGTTTTTATACTGTTTTTTCTAAGGATGAGTACAAAAGTATATAAGCCGTAATTGTTGAGAAATATGTTTGTATTTCCTTAAAGATTGGGGAAGTTGTTACAAAAAATCTATTTGAGTAAAGCGATTTGTGAAGAAACACTTGAAATGATCATTTTAATTACTAAAATAAAAGATGGGTAGATATAGGAGGTGCGAGCGTGACAGCCATCCATCGTGCCATCCCGCTCGCTCCATATAAATATCCATACTTTGACAGATTATACAGAAAGAGTATGCTAAGCCGAAGAGGGCTCATAGTACTCATCATTACGAACAACTTTTACCATGGGACCCGGAAATCGCGAAAAAATATCAGCTGTTCCATAGAAAAATGTGAATGACTGACAAAATGTTCATACATTTTGAACAGCTGATTTTTTTCGCCAATTCCGGGTTGGTCCCGTAAAAGTTATTCGTAATGATGAGTACTATGAGCCCTTTTCGGCTTGGCATATCCTTTCTGGATAACCCTGTATGGATATCCAAAGGTGGGTTTTGTACAATCTCATTGCGATGCAAACTCGATGCAAAGCGAAATGGTATGAAAACTTCGCGCTAAATACAACCTTATTTCATCAGGCGTGGAATTAAAACCCAAACTAGGAAATAACAAACCCATGGTTAGAATATAATAATTGTTGGCTTTCAGTCAATTTTTGAAGCATTTTAATTGTTATCAAAATGATTGTTACTTGTTTTGTGAAATGTGAGAGAAAATCGTTTCCTATTCATTAAGCTTTTTAGATATTTATTGTACGAAAAGCAATTTTATTGACAATAAGTTAAGGTTGAATGTTTTTCATTTGCTGTGCCAAATCGAAGATGAAAATAAAAAACTATTTATTATTATAACAATCCCGGCTTATACGGAAAGAGTATCAAGCCAAAGAGGGCTCATAGTACTCATCATTATAAACAACTTTCACTATGGGACCAACCCGGAATTCGCGAAAAAAACCTAATTTCGGATTGGTCCCACAGTAAAAGTTGTTCATGAATAATAATGAGCACTACGAGCCCTTTTCGGCTTAGCATACCCTTTCTGTATAACCCAGTATAAACATTGTTATCACTGATAAATCGTGGCGTGAATTTGCAGCTGCATGTAATCTATAAAAAGACAAGTGAAAATAATATCAGTTTGATTAAATTATTGAATTATGAGTCAACATAGCTCAAGATTGCCAAGCCAAATAAAAAAAAAATATAGTTAGAAAAACTAAAAAACACGCATTGTCATCGGTCTTTAACAGGTGTGCAAAGTTTGAATTAAATTGATCGTTCAAAGTAGGGCAAAATCGAGCTCAAAGGAGTCGGTTACATACATACATACAGGTGAAACGAATAAAAGCGTGTTAAAAAGGTAGATAATGCTCATTATTATGAACAACTTTACTATGGAAGTCCTGAAATTGTGGACAAAAAATCAGCTGTTCCATACATTTTGTCGAGTGTCATTGACATTTTTCTGTTCAACAGCTGTTTTTTTCGCGATTTCAGGGTTGGTCCCATGCTAAAAGTTGTTCATAATGATGAAGTACTATTAGCTCTCTTTGGCTTAGCATAATTCTTTCCTTATAACTGTGTACAAGTAATTTAATCGATTAAACAGAAAGTGCGGACAAAGGTGGGGGTGACAGCTAGTCTTTTATTTGGGTTATTCGGAAATGGTACGCTAATTCGACAGGGGTGATAACACTCATTATGAACAATTTTGTATAGGAACGACAAAAAAAGCAATCTCAAAGAAAATCGTTGTTCCATACATATGTTCATAATAAACCTTTTCCTTTTGAATTTTCATTTTCGATTTGGCTGTAAATAAATTAGGTAAGTATGCAGTCTGTAAGTCATCGCCCATTAGACTAGCTCATCATCATTCAACACGCACGCTTTGATCACTCAATGTTCGCTACTTTACTCTTACCTACTTTACCTACAAACAACAACAACCTACAAACAATACAGAGCTCACTTCAATGCTTTGCTTTTAGCCAGTGGTGTCGAGTTGGTCCAGTGCGCGATGACCGTAATTCTAATCCTTCCTTACTTCCACCTATTTACTGTCGAGATAGTGAAGTCGATTCTTTTTTTAGCCAAATTAAATTAACAGCTCCAAAACTCGCCATCCTTTTCTCGAATATTGAATTAAAAAGAGACGTAGATAGTTTTAGTGCTGTCAGATTAGTTTAAATAGAGACAAAAGAATCGACACCACTGTCACCTTTTTCATAACTATAGTAGGTAGGCTAGTTTTTACACAAAAAAAAAACAAAATTGTCAAATAACAACAAGAACTTTATTTAATGTAAGCACCGAAACTTACGCTGGCTGTCACATGTAATCGTTTCATCTCGCTCATACAAATGCCACGAGTCGAATGGTGCAAGCGAGATGGCGCGATTAGAAGTGACAGAATGAAACAAAATATCTAGTTTATTTGTAGTTTATCTACCCTTCTAATGATTATTTTAGTAAGGTTATTTCATAAATATAAATGCATGTATAATATTGCACTACATTTTATTTAATTTATGTTATGCTGGGTTATAAGGAAAGTGTATGCAAAGCCGAAAAGGGCGCATACTACTCGTCATTATACACTTTTATGAGACCAACCCTGAAATCAACAAAAAAATCAGCTGTTCCCAACATTTTGTCGAGTACTCTTGGTATTTTCTATGGAACAGCTGATTGTCTTTTCTCGATTAGGGTTGGACCCATAGTCGGTGAAGATTTTTCATAAGTCCTCTTCGGCTTAACATAGCCTTTCCTCATAACCCCGTATTAAGTCTTCCGACAAGCAATATAGTCGAAAGCTTATAATCAGGATTTAAGAGCGTCTCTTGTCATTGGAGTAATTTCCTGTTTAGGTTCTGTTTAGTGTATACCAGATAATACCGGTTCTGGCGAGTGAGATATTATCTCCGTCACTGTCGCTCTCATTAGAAATGTCATGAGAGTGAGAGTGACGGAGATAATAAAGAATAGGGCTTTATGGGTTGATTACACGTAACGAGTACAGTGGCGAAGTAAATGGGCACACACTTCCGAGCAGACAAATCATGGTTCTGTGACTGTCTCGCCTCGTCAAACTGTTTATACAAACTGAGTACTCGGCCGAGGGCACTGTCTCGCCACTGTACTCGTTAGGTACGTGCAATCAACCCATTAGTGTTTTTACTTCGCATGACATCTGCCTTCTCTTTCATCTGGTCAAAGAATGTTCTAGTCTTCCTGTTCCTAGTAATTATATTAAACACGTATTATTCTTAGTTCGTTAGGGTCTTATTTTTGAACACTACTTAAACTTAACAAATGCATAAAATGTTCTGACAAATCCCTGACGTGAAATGGTACGTCCAAAAACAAGGCAGAGAATTTGAGTGCCCCTACGAACAGTATCGAAACTGCAAAATGACGTTTTTTTTTCGTAGAACCAATAATTTTAATAATTAACAGACTTTTGGTAAAACAAATATGTATTTAAAAAAAAAAATGTTGTTGTTTTAAATCGAATATAATCGATACCACATTTTAACTTATTAATTTGCGCGTGGAAGTCTCGCACGGTTCGTTTCAATCGTTTGTTTCTTCCGCGCACCTGTGTTCCTTCCACGTTCGGTTTTCCCTTCCCACTACAACCTTGGCCGCTTCAAACGAAGGGTTAATAGAATCCTCAGAGGTAGGCAACGCACTGAAGATGCCTCGGGTATTGGAAGTGTCCATAGGCGACGGTGACCACTTACCATCAGGTGGCCCGTCGCTTGTTTGCCACTTATTTTTTTTTATAAAAAAAATTTAGGTCTAGTTTTGACTTTTAAATTGCTTCTGCAAAAAACGCCATTTGCAATTTCGCTGTTCGTAGGGGCAGTCGAATTTAAACAGCGATTAAGTTTAAGCACCGTTTTAAGTTACCCTTATCCGTTTCAAGATTGCCAAATAACAATTTAATAAGTAATTTTATAAGTACCTATCTTATCAAATTGAAGAACGTCCTTCTCAGAAATGATATGATAATTTTCCTTAAACATATTATCAGTGTTTTTAGGAAAACACAGTTATCGATTAAGTAATTTTATCTATTCAATTTACTGTTTATAGTCAACAAAACTAAATTTGTTGGCATAGCGACCCAAATTGTGTCTTCGCCTTCAATAGTTTGAGGCACTCCTCCCCCCCCCCCCCCCCCCCCGTCCCTCTTCTCTGTCTTGAAACAGTTCAATATCTGCTGGGTATTACAACAAAATAATTGTAAATTTGTTGTCCAACTACTACAGGGTTATACAGAAAGAGTATGCTAATCAGAAAAGAGCTCATAGTACTCATCATTATGAACAACTTTAATTAAAGGTCTAACCCGAAATTCGCGAAAGCAAATCAGCTGTTTCATTTTGTCGAGTGTCATTGACATTTTTCTATGAAACAGCTGATTTTTTTCGCGAATTCCGGATTGGTCCTATAGTAAAAGTTGTTTAATGATAAGTATTTTGAGCCCTTTTCGGCTTGGCATATTTAACTTATAACCCTGTATTTTCTAGTACCTACAGTATACGGTTGTTCAGTTGGCATAATTATAAGGGCGGTAAGCGTGAGGCTACCCTCACGCTTACCGCTTACGCTGCTAATTTCCAGCTTGTTCAACATGGTGACTGAACAGCTCGCGTACAGGGCCGGTACCGTGACCTCTTAAAACCAAATCTCGGGAATCGTATTGCCGAGCAATAAGGTTCATGGTCGCGCAGAGCCGGAAACAAAACGTAACCATCATGGTTTTAAGAGGTCACAGTACGGGCCCAGTACTTATGTACCTATAGCTGTTTTAGTTTTCCATGCTACAATTGCACAAACCTGGCAGTTCCACATATCCCTACTGGTAGAGAAGAATGTTTTTTTTTCCACCCATTTATCAATGCACTACACTACACTCCATTACTTCTTTAGTTGAGTCATTCCCAGTTGTGAACTTGTGACCATCATAAACAACCCCAGTGGTATCAACCGGAATCGTTTTCAAGGCGCGCAGTTTATCTCGATCTTACTCTACGACCTGTTAGCCAAATAACAGGCTGGTTTTATTCAAAAATGCTATAGTGGCTCCCTCACTAAACTGCGGATAATTTGGTCGTGTATCCAAGTTTTACTAGCACAATTAGGACGTGTAATGTAACCCACTACTCTTACCTGTGGACCTGTGACGTGATTCAGCTATCCGAACATCGAATGTATTCGACAATTATCTTCGAAGTCTTCCGCCTTCAAATCTTTGACATATTCTTTCCGAGATTTGACATATTCTTTCCGAAGGCATCCGATGTTCGGATAGCTGAATCAGCCAGCTGGTCCTAATTGTAGAAGAGCCATAAATCACCATTTCTCATAATTGTTTTTTTAATTATAAACTAGTACTTATCTCGCCATTTCACGATATTCATATGCGATTAGCACATGTTTAGCACACTCACACCTCTTCACCTTTTCACGTGAAAGAACGAGACACAACATCTCTGAGCACATTTTAGCTGAAACAAGAATTTCTGAATAATTTGCTCGTAATTTCGCAACTAAAAAGTTTTTGTGATTTAACTAACGTACGGACGTAAGAGATGATAAAAATGGTTTCCAAAGCTTCTTGTATCGTTATAATTATTTTTATACGAGGATATTGATGAATGTTGCATTTTTTAAGTAGAAAATAAAATTAAGTTTGCAAAATTAATGTTGTTCTTATTTATACCTTCACTAGGTGCAACCCGTGGTTTTCAGCTATGTGGTGCTGATGATGATTAAAAGTAGGCCATGTTCTTATCTGTAGGTACTTCCTGGCTGCGGGTAGAAGTTACCGCGGCCTCGGCGTCACAAGGGCGTAGAAGGAACATGGGTGGTTTTTGGTCAGTAGAAGTCTGACACTCCCTTCCGCTCTGCCCAAGAGTGGGAGGGGTCATTTGATGATTTCCCACCCCCCCAAAAAAAAAAAAAGGTACTCCTGATAACTTATAGGTAGAAGCCAAACTTCAATATGATCGGTTGAGTAGTCAAGGCGTGAAAGCACACTTTGGCTGCGGCGAGTAATCACATGCGCTAGCCCCAGGTGCGGCAAATAGTCAAACGCCTTGTTTTTAACACGCCTGGCGTGTGCAGCCGCACTCGCGTCGCGCAAAGGAAAACACAGGGTATGTGTTTTCCGCAGCCAAAGTGCAGAACAAACCCACTTTCGTATTTATAATATTAGCTAGGAATTTCACGAAAACTCGCTAGGTACTGAAGATCTTTTGATTAATTACAAACATTGTGTTGACTTGATTGATATATAAGTAGACAAAAATAATCAGGCAGTTTTAGATATAAGGTAAGTATATTTGTTTATTTATACACTTAGAATTACTCTGGTAAAAATATTTTAGCTTATTATAGTAGGTACTTAAGTAGGTTTAACATTGTTACAAAAGGTAATCTAGGAAAGGTATATAAAGGTAGCTACAGTTATGTACCTAATAGATTATTTCTACGATTAAAACTGGTAGCTAATATAGATAGATGTACACAACGATTTGGTTATTTAGTAGTGTGTTTCCCACACCTGCCTAAGGCATAAAATCTCTATAAAGATAATCGGAACTATAAAATTTATGGCACATAAAGTATTTGACTTCTTCATCATCTATTGACTTTAATTTATCGATTATGCCACGGTATACATTCAAATATGCACCATTGTAATCTTTAGCAATGAAATCCATTACAAACAACTGCATTTCTCGGTTGTCATATTCCGATAAAGTAGAACATAGAAGAACACATGCGTTTTCTCTTTGGTCGAAAAAATATACAAAGGGTCGACCAATCTTCGATAGTCCATCATTTATAACATTTTTAATTTCAGTATGGAAAGTCTTAAAGAACATTTCCTTTTCAATGTATTCTTTCATCAAATTCCTGATCCGGGAAGAATACTTTAAAATAGTATCTTTATCATTGTCGTACGGCTGAGGCTTTCGTTCGCCTAAAACTTGGCGTGCTATTATGCTGATTTTTAATTTCCAAACCGTGAGATAGATTTCTATGCAAGGAATAGCTTTTTCTATCTTTTTCAGGATCAGTTGGAATATACTGTTGATTTGTAAGTAGTTTTCTACATTCTCATTGTAGCTCTGTTCTTCGAGATCATTCAGGAATTCAATTAAGAACCTTCTGTAAACATATTCATCTTCGAAAGTTTTACGCCAGCGGCTTAAGAAATTGTCCATGATCATATCGATAATATACACGTCCTTGTGTTTGATGATTCCTGACTTAATAAGTGCCCACTTGGCATTGATTACTTCAATGTTCCCTTCTTTCATTTCTTGACCCAGCATCAAATTTTGGTCTAACATAGTCGTGACATGTTCTTCCATTATGCCTCGTACAAACTCCGGCGAAACGGACTCTACATTATTCTTTATCGTATTTATTATACGGGCAAAACGTTCAAAATTGATAAGCCTCTTCGGGAAATCTTTGACTACATTATATCCACTTTCTAAGTGTTTGCCAAATACTGGAGACGGTAATATGGAAATCAACAACTCAAACAAATGTTCATCATCATTTTGATGCAAAGTACTTGTCATGAATGTAAGAACGTCAAATAATTCCAACTGTGCCGATAGGTTGTCGTGATAATAATTAATCTTATCGAACAACGCCTTGTAAAGCACTTGCCTAATGGACACATTTTGCATTTTCTTCCAAACTTTAATAACAAGATTTTTCAAGTTATCTGTGCTAAAGCAATGGAAGGCCAACCGTAAGCCATGTTTTTGAACCGATACGGGACTGTTCAATAATGACTCCACAAAAATCAGGCATTGATCAGGCGTCAGTTTCGCCACATAGGCATCAAATATGGAGATACAATGTTGCAAGTAATCTCCTTTGATATAGTCACGGAAGCTGGACAAAGGCAAAGGTGGTCTCGAGTGACATGCCACCGAACATATTGCTGTCTGAATAGTTAGAAGATTGCGAGATATATTAACGTGGTCGATTTTTGTGTCAGCTGGGACATACTTTTTCAAGAAGTTGATTCTGTATTCCTCATCAGATAAGTTGAAAATTCCAAAAACAGCAACTCGAGCAGTTTGAAGATGTAACTCTTCAATAGTGAGACACTCGTTCAGTAACTTGATGTATTCTGGAGCTATATCGTGGCAAAAATAAATTTTGAGCTTCCTAATCAGCCAGTTGATATTTCTCTTCAAATACTTACGTTGGTTCACTTGAAAGTAATCTCTTATTTTATCGAATTCGCGGACTACAAGGGTTGCATCTTGTTTGAGATAATGCATTATATCACTTATGCGAAATTCTGGAATCTGTGGCACTAGCACTCTGAGATGGATAAAAAGCTGATGGTGTTTAAAAACATCAAAGTTTGACATTACATAGTCCTCAATAAGTTTAGATGTCTCTTCAAGAGTTTTATCGAAAGCAACCGCTAAATCAAGTATGTTATCAATATATCTGTGCAATTGATCTGTGTTTTTTTCTTCTATTAAACGTTTTACGTGTCTTGTAAAGCAAGACGACATGTATTGAAATATCATGTCTAACTTCTTAGTATCCAAATTATTGTCGAAACCGTATCGCATTCTGCTAAATGTGACAATATACGTGTGTGTGTGTGCGATAATATAATCGTAAAACATTTCTGGAATCTGTTTTTCATGAATAATATAGTACTGCAACGATAGTACTCTGTACTCGGTGTTTTCGTAATCTATGTTTTCTTCGTTAAATGCGAGGTAAACATCTAGACTATACAGTATTTTTTCAAATGCAGTCCAGCACTCATCATTGAAATTTAATACATCGTGATGTTTTATAACCAAGTCCATAAAATTCCTCTTATATTCCTTTAACTCATTTACATGTCTGCTGTAGTAATATTCTAATAACGTAGTTAAATCTTCTTGACTTTTTGCTGATTCAACCAAAGTTTCTACGATTTTCGATCTTTTATCATTACTGGGAGCTATCAGAATATATTTCTTCAGTTCGACGAAGGCTACTGGAAAATTCACGAATCGATACCAGATGTAGTCATTGTCGCAGCCGTGCAATTCGTTTCCGCTAGCAACCTGGCCTAAAGCCCATTCTTCTTTTTCTTGATCCGTCATCATTTCGTAATAGTGATGAAGGTAAAAGGATATATTATCCTCAAACATTTTCCCAGGGTATTTATCGGTGAAGATCTTTTTAACAAAGCTAAATCTCTCGCCTAGAGGAATTAAGCTAAGGTAGTAATTGTTTGAATAGTAATAACTTTTTTGCCAAAATTCAAACTCATGTTCCGGCATAAATGCGACAGCATAAATCTTTGCATCCTCAGAATTACTATATTCTGTGACTATTTCATGTCTTATCATGTTTAAATATAAACATGGGTCTTTAAGGACTGTTTGTTTGTGCTTCTTCATAATAGCTTGAGAGAATCTTTTGCTACAAATAGAATATCCATACCTGGGATGAAATCTTCCCAGTAGATTGAAATACTGATCTGCCGATGCAGAGTACAAATAACGAAGCTTAAAAAGCGCCCCAGATCGAGACATTTCCCCTAAGGCTTTTAAATAAAGCTCAGCTAAAATGAATGAATTTCCAATAAAATGTTCCAAATATTTTTCGTTTCTATGAAAATCGTTGTATATATGCGGATGGAATGTTAAAATTTCAATTTTGAATACTTCGTTAGTGTAGAGGAGAAAATTCATGCCAAGATTGCACATTCTATTACGCATGCAGTAGTGATGGAACTCCTCAGCTCTTTTGGCATTCCGTACGCGGAAAGATAAAGTTGCAAGTAGTTTCCTCTTCATTTTAGAAGACATGAAGGGAAAGACATCTCGTGTTAGATATTCAGGGTTCATGAACTGTGCAAATTCATCATCGGCGATCCAATCGCAACTGAGAGCTCGAGAAATATATAAGCTGTCGCCCGATTTCAATACTTCGAGAATGTAAGAGATGTTTTTGTATTTAGCCGCAAGATCTATTTTGAAAAGTTTATCGACATCCGAAGTTTCGCTTTTCTCTTTAATTTCTTCAAAGTTATCATTGTTTTTAGCAGCTTCGTTTACTTTAGTGTTCAAGTCGTGGTGTCTCTTGTTTAAGTTAGAACCAGTAAGTACAACCATTTTTTCGTTTTTATCCTGTAACAAAAATAAATTCAGTTCACATTTACCTAATAAACAATTAGTTATGTCGGTTTTTCTTGAAGCTTGGAATTTCCTATACCTACTGTACAAAAATAAAGGCTGATCAGCTTTAACTACTTATGGCTATTTTTGAATTTAGTGATATACCTAAGCACATAGGTACCTTATTAACAAAGTAATAACTATTCTCTAATAGCAGTTTTCAACTAAAATAAAAACAAATTTAGTAAGTTAATACTTTTAATAATAAATTTCATTACATAATACAAACAAAAAAGTTTAGGTATTACAAAATATAACTGTAAATTAGCTTATTTTAATTACTATATATAACGTCGATTTGACAGAGGTACCTAATTCAAACTTATTATGAAGCGGACTGTAATTAAAAGCGATACATATTTTTTAGTTTCTTTTAAAGTCCACATCTAATGTTTTGTAGGTACATCGACTACGTAAACTTTCCATGTAACGTTATTTTTGATAAACAAAACATGGCTTCAAAAAATAACTCAAGTTTAACTACAGTTCTGTTTCATTACCTTTATAATTTTTACTTACTTTTTAACTACGTTTAACCTTTTTGACCTAAATGAAAGAATAAAATAGTTGGGAATCATTTTTCGCAATTTCACACCATAAAATCTCTGTACAGATAGTTTGAACTGTAAAATTTGTGACACATAAAATATTTGATTTCATTATCATCGGCAGACTTTAATTTACTAATTACATCGAGATATTCTTTGGAGTATTCACCGTAGTAATCTTGTGGTAAGAAGTTCATGGCAAATATCTTTATTTCTCGAATATCTGACTCTGATAATATGGAACACAAAAGTATATCTATGTCGGTTGGTTTAATTTCGTCCTCAACGAAACGATCTAGATTAAATTGGACTTTTATTACTGCATCGTGTACTGTCCTTTTGATTTCTTGAGAGAGAGATAAGAAATATTTTCTTTTCTCTAAATACTCTTCCATCAAAGTTTTTACTTCGCGAGAAAATTTTAAAACAGTTTCTTTTACTGGAATTTTTGCAAGTTCTTTGTCGTTAGGGTCGATTGTTGGAACTTCTTCACCTAAAACTTGCCTCGTTATGATGTTAAGTTTTAATCGCCAAACTATAAGGTATATCTCCCTGTGAGGAAGCTCGTTTTCGATATCTGATAGAATTGTTCGAAATATATTGTTTATTTCCAAATAGTCTTCTGAAGGTTCAACATAGCTTAGCCGTTCTAGGTCATCCACTAACTGCATGTGAAACATTCTATAAACATAATTACCATCGTAGGTGTTATGCCAATTGATCAGAGTTTTATCAGTGATAAGATATACAAAATGAATGTTTTTGTGTTTGATTATAATTGTTTTGATAAGATTCCATTTGGCACTGTATAAATCGTTCAAACCACTCATGAAGTCGGTGTTTAATATTTTGTCATTATCCAACATCTCTTTTATATGATCTTCTGCTATAGCTAAAAGGATATTTTTAGAAATTAATTCTAAATTATTTTCTATCGCTTGAACTACTTGTGTCAACCTTTGGTAATTTATGGTTCTCTTGGGGAAAGTGTTGACGATAATATAGGCAGATTGCAGATGTTGTCCGAATACGTTAGGCGGTAGTCGACTATGTAACAAGCCGAACACGTCTTTATCGTCGTCTTGGTGTAAATCATGCGTCATGATATTGAGTGCTCCAAATAGTTCACACTGCACCGGTAAATTGTCGTGATAATAATTAACCTTATCGAAAAGCGCTTTAAAGAGCAATTTTCTGATCGACACATTCTTTGTCTTCTTCCAAACCTTTAGAACAAGGTCTCTCAAATTTTCTGAGTTGAAACAACGGAACGCTAGTCGTAGACCGTGTTTTTTAACCGATACTTTACAGTCTATAAGGGACTCTACAAAACGTACACACTTATCAGGTTTCAAATTGGCAAAGTATGAATCAAAAATTGAAATGCAGAATTGTAGATAATCTCCTTTTATGTATTCACGGATTTTGGACAGAGGCAAGGGCGGTCTCGAGTGACATGCAACTGAGCATATTGCTGTCTGAATAGTCAGAATATTGCGAGACGTATTTTTATGATCAATTTTTGGACCAACTGGCACATATTTTTCTAAGAAAGCGACATTGTGTTTTTCATCAGATAAATTAAAAATTCCATATACTGCTACTCGGGCCGCATGAAGATTTAAGTCTTCAGTATTGAGGTAGTCGCCTAATAATTTAATATACTCCGGAGCTATGTCATTACTGAAATAAATTTTAAGCTTTCTAATCAACCAGTTCAAATTTTTCTTTTCACCTTCAAAATATTTTTGTATGGCAGAGAAATTACTGACAACGAGCGATGAGTCTTGTTTCAGGTAATGCATTATATTACTTGTGGTAAACTCTGGAGGCTTTTGCGTTGGAATAAAAAGTTGATGCGATTTAAACCAATCATATTTGTCTAAAATAACGTCACGTATTACTTGAGGAATCTCTTCAATCTTCCTTTTGAAATAAAAAATTACATCAAGTAAACTGTTTACGAGTCTTCTTAATTCGTTAAAGTCATGTTTGTTATTTGTTGGTATTAATGATACTATGCGGCCAACAAAGCAAGGGAGCATGTACTGGTATATCATATCAAGATGATTAGGTTCCAAGAGATCGTTATGATTCCACCTCATACCATTAACGGTAATAGTCCCCGATAGTAGGAATTCTCCCAAAACTTCCGGGACAGATTTTTCATGTATTATGTAATACACTAACGATAGCACCCTATACCCATTGTTTTGGTAATCACTGTTGTCTTCACTAAGTTTATGATAAACTTCAATACTATGCAGTATTTTCTCTAACGAGGTCCAACATTCTTCATTAAATTTCAATACATTGTGTTTTTCAATGATTTTGTTTATAAAAATCCTTTTATACTCTTTTATCTCATTTATGTGTCTATTGTAATAATACACCAATATCGTAGTCAAGTCTTCTTGAGTTTTAGCCGATTCAATTAGTATAGTTAAAATATCTGCTCTTACATCGTTGTTAGGATTTATTAAAATGTATTGTTTTAGATCTACGAATGCTTGCTGGATATTGATGAAGCGATACCAAATATAATCGTAACCACAGCCGTGCAATTCCCTACCGCTTTCGATCTGGGAAAAAGCCCAATCCTCCTTTTCTTGATCTGTCATCATTTTGTAATATTCTGATGTATAGAACTTATAATTATCCTCAAACATTTCTCCAGGATATTTCTCGGTAAATATTTTCTTAATAAAAGAAAATCTTTCGCCTAAAGGAATTAGATTTAAGAAAAACTCGTTACGTGCGTAATAATTCTCATTCCAAAAGTCGTGACATTTATCTGGGAGAAAAGTAACTGCATAGACTTTTGCATCATCGATTTTGCTGTATTTAGTGACTGCCTTTTGATCAAGCGTGTGTAAATATAACCAAGGATCTTTGAGGACTCTGTTTTTGTGTTTCTTTAAAATATTTCGAGACAATGTGAAACTGGTTCGGTGAAAAAATAATTCTTCAGTAAATTGACACGATTCAAGCAGATCCAAATATTTATCTTCTGAAACCGAGTATAAATAACGAAGTTTAAAAAGAACTCGACATCGCATTGAATCAGATACGACTTTGAGGTAATACTCTGCTAGCAAGAAAGAATGTCCTATGAAATGTTCCACATACTGTTTGTTTCGGTCGAAATCGTTGTACACGTGCGGATGCAGCGTCAAGATTTCAATTTTGAAAGATTCATTAGTGTACAAAAGAAAATCCATGCCGAGCTTATACATTCTATTACGCATGCAGTAGTGATGGAACTCCTCAGCTCTCTCGGCATTGCGTAAGCGCATAGATATCGTTGCGAGAAGTTTCTTTTTCAATTTCAATGGTATTACGGGAAATATGTTTCTTTCTAAGTATTGAGGGTTCACGAACTGTATAAATTCATCGTCGACGATCCAATCACATTTCAAAGCTCTGGATATATACAAGCTGTCGCCTGACTTCAATACTTCGCGGATATAATCAATATTCTTGTATTTCGAAGCCAGATTTATTTTAAAAAGTTTGTCAACATCTGATGTTTCGCTTTCATCTTTAATCTCTTCAAAATTAACATTGTTTTTAGCGGCTTCATTTACTTTCTCGTTTAATTCCTGATGTCTCTTGTTCAGGTTGGTGCCAGTTAGTACAATCATAGTAATGATTTTTTTTTTTCTGGAACAAAGAAGAGCACTTACTTTTTTAACTCGATATTTACTAAACTTGCACTTTGGCTGCGGGAAACCCTACCCTGTGTTTTCCATTGCGCGACGCGAGTGCGGCTGCACACGCCAGGCGTGTAAAAAACAAGGCGTTTGAATATTAGCCGCGCCTGGGGCTAGCGCATGTGATTACGCGCCGCAGCCAAAGTGTGTTTCATTAGCATATTTTTGAGTAAATACTGACAAATCTGTGACTTGGGCATACTGCATCTAGGATTGGGAACTGTCTGAAGAACTCACATAATACCTACCTAACTATAACAAATATTTAAAACTGATAAAAAAATAGTAGGTATAACCCCAAGCCCTGTCTTTTAAAACGTTTCTAGTCAGCGAACAGATCGTAACTTCGTTATTAATTTAGCTGAAACTCAAATTTATTTATATCTATTATAGATATATTATGTGTCGATAGTTTGATAGCTAGATGTGAAGTAAGTAAGCCTACTCATACAAGAAATATGTAACTATGTTTAATTTTTGGCTTGGTTTATAATTCGAGAGGTGGCCTTATTGCATTGTGTTTGTGATGATAAATGTATTGAAAATCAATAAAAGTCTTGAAATTTGAAGCCGATGTTTATTCAGTTGGTACTCAATACATTGTTACATAATTAAGCTTAAAATACTATTAAAATAGTCACATCTCTTATCTAATTGAAAACAGTGATTATTTGTACGGCATAAAGCTTCTGTATTTATAACCAGAACTATAAAATTTATGACACATAAAATACTTAATTTCATCGTCATCCAATGATTTTAATTTATTAATAACATCAGTATATTCGTTAGAATATTCTCCGAAATAATCTTCTGGTAATAAATTCATAACAAACAAATTAATTTCTCTAACATCACATTCCAATAACATTGAACACAAAAGTACATAAATATTGTAAGTGTCGATTTCCTTTTCGAAAAAGCGATCAAGTTCATATTTTATTTCATGTGTCACATCAAAGATTGACTGTTGAATTTGTTGACCGAATGACGGAAAATACTTTTTGGTTGCTAAATATTCTTGCATCAAATCCTTGACCTTGCGAGAAAACTTTGGGAAAATGTCTTTTAGTACATCTTGTACTACTTCTTTGTCGTTATTTTTATAATGTTCATCGATGAACGGTACGTCTGCACCTAAAACCTGTCTCGTCAATATGTTAAGTTTTAATTTCCAAACCATTATGTATGTTTCTATGTGTGGAAAACCGAATTCTACTTCTCCTAATATTGTTTCAAATACATTATTAATTTGAAAATAGTTTTCTGCAGGTTCTTGATAGCTTAACCTTTCGAGACGATATATTAATTCTGTATAAAACTGTCGGTATATATAATTATTATCAGCGTCCGCTTTGTACCATTTATCTTTAATTTTTTCCATGATGAGATAAATAAGGTGCACGTTTATGTGTTTAATTATTACAGTCTCAATAAGACTCCATTTTGATGCAATTAAATCGTAATGTTCACTATTAATATCTGTGTTTAATATTTTGTCGTCCCCAAGCATTTTATATATATGATCTTCCATTACAGCTAGTAGAAAGTTTTTGGAAATTAATTCCAAGTTATTTTCTATAGCTCTTACTATTTGTGTCAATCGTTGATAATTAATTGTTCTCTCCGGGAAAGTATTGACCACAATATACGCCGATTGTAAATGTTGGCCTAATACGTTAGGCGGCAATCTGTTACTTAACAATTCAAGCACATCATTATCATCATCTTGATGTAAACCATGCGTCATAATATTAAGCACTTGAAACAGATGCCATTGCGCTGGCAAATTATCATGATAGTAATCAACTTTGTCGAAAAGTGATTTGTATAGAACTTTTCGCAAAGAAATATTTTTAGTGTTCTTCCATACTTTAAGCACAAGGTTTCTCAAGTTATCCGTGCTGAAGCAACGGAAGGCCAATCGTAGGCCGTATTTTTGGATCGATACTGGACGGTCTAATAAAGACTCTACAAAGCTTAAGCATTGAGCTGGCGTTAGGTTAGCCAAGTACGAATCAAAAATGGGGACACAGTATTGTAAATAATCGCCTTTAATGTACTTTCGAATTCTTGACAGTGGCAATGGTGGTCGCGAGTGGCATGCTATTGAGCATATAGCTGTCTGAATAGTAAGAAGATTGCGAGATATTTTTTCGTGATCAATTTTTGCATCAGCGGGGGTGTATTTTTCCAAGAAATTAATTTTGTACTTGTCATCAGACAGATTAAAAATCCCATATACGGCTACTCGAGCCGCATGCAGATATAACTCCTCGGCTGAGAGGCACTCGTTTAGTAACTTTATATACTCAGGAGCTATATCGTGGATAAAGTAAATTTTGAGTTTTTTAATCAGCCAATTAATATTTCTCTTTTGACCTGTTTGCTCAAAATATTTTTTAATAGAAGAAAAATTACTGATCACAAGCGATGAGTCTTTTTTCAAATAGTGCATTATATCGCTTATACGAAACTCTGGCTCTTTCTCTCTTTCGAAAATTCTATGATATTTAAGTGACTTATACATGTCTTCCCTCATTATATAGTCACGAATGATTTCAGGAATATCTTGAAATGTTTTTCTGAATTCGACAATTGTATCAAGGATATTATTTAAGGAATTACGTATTTCGTAATCGAATTTGCTTTCGATGTTTGTTTCTATTAAAGATTCAACGTGGTTGGTTAAACAACAGAGCAAGTATTGAAATAACAACTCATGATGTTCTGCTACCATATAATGATCATACACCCATCGCATCTGGCCGACTGTGATATTATCCGATATTAAGAACTCCTCCAGAACCTTAGGGACAGGTTTTTTATGTATAATGTAATATATCAAGGCTAAAACCCTAAAGTCGTGATTTTGATAATCATTACAGTCTTGACTCAGTTTATAGTACACGTCTAAACTGTACAAAATTTTCTCAAACGACGCCCAGCAATCATCATTGACTACCAAGACATTATGTTTTTGTATAATCTTATTTATAAAGTCTCTTTTGTGTTCTTTTAATTCATTTATGTGTCTATTGTAATAATAATCCGTTAACGTTGTCAATTCTTCTTGAGTTTTCGCGGATTCAACTAGTATTTTTAAAATTTCGGATCTTTTATCATTGTCAGTAGTAATTAAAATGTATTTCTTGACTTCAACGAACGCTATTTCGAAGTCTACAAAGCGATACCAGATGTAATCGTTGTCGCAGCCGTGTAATTCTTTCTTGCTAGCAATGTGGTTTAAAGCCCATTTTTCTTGCTCTTTTTCTGTCATCATTTCATAATACTCCAGAGTATAGAATTTATAGTTTTCTTCAAACAGTTCGCCAGGATATTTCTCAGTAAATATTTTTTTGATGAAAGAGTATCTTTCACCCACAGGAATCAATTTTAGGAAGAAATATCTATTTCCGTAATAGTTTTCATCCCAAAACATGTCACATGATTTGGGCAGGAAAGGAACAGCATATACTTTAGCGTCATCACTTGTACTATATTTTATTATCATATCTTGATTCAGTGTGTGCACATATAACCAGGGATCCTTAAGTACCCGATTTTTGTGCTTCTTCATTATGTCTCGAGACAGTCTTCGGCTCGTGCGGTGGTAGTAAAATTCTCCATCGCACTGAAATGTTTCCAGCATGTCCAAGTATTTCTCTTCCGAAATCGAGTATAAATAACGAAGCTTATACAGAACTCGGGAGCGAGATGAATTTGGTACAACTTTTAAATAATACTCAGCTAGTAGGAAAGAATTTCCTATGAAATGTTCCACATACTGTTCGTTTCGGTCAAAATCGTTATACACGTGCGGATGCAGCGTCAAGATTTCTTCTTTAAAAGTTTCGTTGGTATACAAGAGAAAATCCATGCCGAGCTTGTACATTCTATTACGCATGCAGTAGTGATGGAACTCCTCAGCTCTCACGGCATTGCGTAAGCGCATAGATATCGTTGCGAGAAGTTTCTTTTTCATTTTCAATGGTATTACGGGAAATATGTTTCTTTCTAAGTATTGAGGGTTCAAAAAATGTGCGTATTCATCATCGACAATCCAATCACATTTCAAAGCTCTAGATATATACAAGCTGTCGCCTGATTTCAGTACTTCGAGGATATAATCTATATTTTTGTATTTCGAAGCCAGATCTATTTTAAAAAGTTTGTCAACATCTGACGTTTCGCTTTCATCTTTAATCTCTTCAAACTTAGTGTTGCTTTTAGCGGCTTCATTTACTTTTGCGTTCAATTCCTTGTGTCTCTCGTTTAAACTAGTGCCGGTTAATAGTATCATTTTACTGTAGTTTTCCTGTAACAAAACATAAATGGCTTAAATATTTTTACTTATACATAGCTCCGTAAGTTTTAATATTTATAAAGAGCTCGCCAATTTCATTTACACACATTTATTGATGTGCCAAAAATTTAGGTTGCCTAGAACTGCTTATGGTAAAATGTTCGTGATGTGTGTCTCGATAGAATTTTGCTATTGGATACGCATTTGTTGGTTTAAAAACCTAAAACGTGATAATGTGATATTTTGTTAGTATAAAGAGTGATGGAATGTGTTTGTCTCATATAGCTGTGCGTATTAAAAGTTAATCTTAAGTTAGATTTGATTTGGACCCATAGACCTATGTACAAATTGTACAATAAGTTCATTTGTAAAAAAGAAAACATGTAGGAATGTTGACTTCGCCTAATTCTACCAGATAGTTAGGCAATAGTTATGTATAAGTTTATAGTTAGGTTAGGTTTTGCTACGCTATAGGTGTTAGGTTATTTATTAGTTTGGCCTCACCCTGTTAGATTGTTAGGTTCTTATGCTAGGCTGTTAGGTTTATTTACGGTGCTCTCAATACCTCTTGTTAGTTAATATAATTCCTTTTCTTGAAATCTGTATTAACAAATTTCTCATACACGTAGAACTGTAGCTCTGTATGTTGAAAAGACTGTATTTTCTTGATTGCACTTAAATAAGCATCTAAAAATTTGCCTTTGTAATCCAATGGCAATATGTTTAAGGCCACCATGTATGTTTCAAAGATTTCGTGTTTCAGTAATCCCAAGCAAAATAGAATGAGACTTTCAGTCGGTCGGAATAGATCTGGATTCCTGAAATAGCTATAAAAATTATCAGTCATGGTACTGACAATATTTGTTATCTGTTCACAAAACATCCGATAAAACGTTCCATTCTCGACATTGGTTTTGATTAACACTCCAAAGTCGTTGCCCAATTTTATTCCGAGTTTTTTAATATTGTCATGTTCCAAAGTTTCCGAGCTCAATTTTGAGCTCAAAATTGCTTTTTTGGTCACTGCGCTTGATCGTAAAATCCATACTAGATGATAAATTTCTTTTTCTGGCAAATCTTTCATCAAATCCTGTTCTATTACATGGATAAAAGTTACATAATTGGAGTAACTATTTATATCATAGTCATAGCTTTTAGCATCAAGGTCTGTAATGAAATTCTTCATGAAGTGACGTGAGACATATTTGTTATCAGTTTCATCGAGTTTATTCCATATATCTACACATTTCTTTATAATGTGTTTTGCTATCTTCACATTTTTTTCAAGTTTATTTTCATTTATTACGTACGTAAAGCTGCTTACAATAAGATCATATTTTGATTTTAATAAACCATCAAAGCCTTGTTTAAACTTGTTGTTCATTATTTGTCCTTCGTCAAACATAAAGTGAACGTGATCGTTTATAATTTTATCAACACAATCTTCAGGCATTCGGCATAGTTTTCTTTCAATGCGATTTATTATTCTGACCATGCGCGCAAAATTTTGGGGTTTTTCGGAAAACTTGCTTACAGTATTCCAGGCCGTTTCAAGATATCGACCGACTAAATGATTGGGCAACTTTATTGTTTCAATTATTTTCAATGCTTCATCGTCATCTTCATTTAAATCCAAAGTTAACGTTATCAAAACATCAAACAATTTCAGCTGCGCTTCACCATTTTCATCTGAGATTTTCATAGAGAGAGAATTGTATAAAACCATTCTCAAGGACACATTTTTTGTTTTATTCCAAGAATCTAATATGATCGTTTGCAATTTTTCTGTTTCGAAACTTTCGAAAGCTAATCTCAAACCGTGCTTTTGAATGGATATGGGGCTATTGATCATCATTTGAACAAACTCCAGGCATCGAGGCTGTGGCAAATTTACTAAAAATGAACGAAATAGTACTAAACAATGTCGAACGTAATCTCCAGTCACATATTTGAAAACCTTTTCTAGCGGTAATGGGGGTCGAGAACACAGCATTTGTTTACAGATGGCTCTTTGAATATCTAAAGTATTCGTACACATTTTAGCTTTGTCCATTCTTTTGTCTGTAGGAGTATATTTATCCAGAAACTCAATTTTGCTAGTCCAATCAGCTAAAATTAATATTCCACGTACTACAACTTCAACTGTGACATAATGTAATGTCTCAGCACGGAGATATTCGTTGAATATATTTAGATATTTTTCTGATATATCATGGGAAAAGTAAACTTTTAATTTGTGAATAAGCCAATTTATGTTTCCTCTATCTTCACAATATTTTTTGATTTGAGGAAATTCGGTAACAACTAGTGTTGCATCTTCTTTAAGGTAATGCATAATGTCACTCGCAGAAAACCTTTTGCCAGCTAGCAATTGGTGATGCTGAAACTTAGGCCAGTCTAGTTTTACGTGGATCATCACAATTTCTGGAATATCGTCTTTAGATTTTTTACAATTTTTCGCGATATCTAGAACGCAACGCAAATGTGTTCTTAAATTCTTTTTTTTAGTGTCCTTTTCGCATAGAATAGAACTAATTTCTTCAACTCTCTTAGTGTAATATCGCAAAATGTATTGGAATATCTTATCTGTTTCTGATTTCGAGTTTTTGAGAAACATTTTCAATGTACTGAAAGATATAGCATTCATGTCAAGGTATTCGTTGAAGACTTCTGGAACGGACTTGTCGTTTAATACGTAATACATTAAAGCAAGAACTCTATAATCGCCATTGCAGTGTTGGTACTTAGATTTGTCAAACACCTCTATGTTATAGAATATTTTTTCCAGTGCCTTCCAGCAATTTTCACCGAAGCGCCAAACTTTATGATCTTCTATCAATTTGCTTAAAAACCTATCAGTTACATATGTCACTTCGTTCCTATGCCTTTCGCAGAAATAATTGAGTAACTTAGTTAACTCTTCTTGATTTTTAGCAGAGTCTAACATGACTTTTAATATTTGAGAACGTTTGGTATGATCAGTAGTTTTCATAATTTCTTTTCGTAATTCATTAAAAGCCTTTTCGTAGTTTACGAATTTGTACCACAAATAATCATTGCCACTACCAAGTATTTCATTTTGGCTTGCTATGTTTTGCAAAGCCCAAGATTCTCTTTCATGTATTGTCATCATTTCAAACAAGTTATTTGAATAAAATTCATAAGTTGTCTCAAATGGTTCGTTCTCATACTTTTCACTAAATATTTTCTTGATAAATGTAAACTTTTCTTCTGCTGGGATTAAGTCTAGGACAAATTTATTTTTGTCGTAGTAATTAAAATGAAAAGATCTTGCAGCCAAAAAATTCGTGTCTGGTAGCAAAGCTACAGCGAATATTTTCGCTTCTTCAACTTTACAGTTTCTTTTTATAACGTCTGAGTTCAACACGTTCGCGTATAGTAACGGGTTTTTCATGACCCTTGATTTGTGATTTTGTATTATATGTTTTGAGAGTCTCCGGCCCAGAACGCTTGCACGGTCATTGAAATCGCATGTCTCAAGCATATCTAAATACTTTTCATTCGACAAAGAATACATGTACTTCAACAAATAAATTTTGTTCCTCTTCTGTGCAGGATAGTCAAAATTCTTAACGTAATTTTCAGCCAAATCAAAAGAATCTCCAATAAAGTGTTCCAAATAATCTCCTTCTTTTTGTGTGATCAATTCAAACATTTTCGTCTTTTTAGCGATTACATCATGTTTAAAAGATTTTGGTGTGTGAATGAGAAATTTTAAAGCGATATTGTACAGTTTCCTTATCATGCTATACACACAAAATTCGATGGCCCTTGTGCCATCGTTTTTCAAATATGTTGCAATAGCAGTAAGCATCTTGTTTCTCATTTTTGTAGACATGAATGGAAATATATTTTCAGAGAGATAATCATTGTTGACAATATGTTTGAATTCGTCGTCATATAGCCAAGTACATTTATCAAGTGCTCGAGAAATATAGAGATAGTCTCCACACTTAAATATCTCCAGTATGTACTCAACATTTTTTAATTTTGCTGCTAAATCAATCTTGAACAGCTTGTCAACATCAGATTTTTCATCTTGCTCCTTGACTACATTAAAATTGACTTTTCCTTTGGCAGCATCATTCACTTTATTATTTAACTGTTTCTGTCTTTCCCCCAAGTTTTTGCCGTCCAAAATTATCATTTTTAGTTATTTTAATCTGTAAAGAGGATTTGGCTATAATGTGAAAAAAAATAAATTTTGTTTTATTTAATTTACAGCACGATAATAAGAATTTTTGTCTTTTTAAGCTATTAAGATACCTAAAAATACACAAGCTCGATTTGAAAAAAGTCCTTGTTTGTCTATTTTTGTCCTATTTTATAAGTAGTTCAGTTTTTTTTTTTATTTAAATAAATATGAATAGTAAGGCACGGTAATTTTAGGATAATTTTAAAAACCTACCTAATTGTCGTAAAAAAATAAATGAATTAGATGTACAAAAAAATAATACTCACTTTTAATCTGCTTAAGTATATTATTTTTTTATTTAGTGCTGTCTCGAAAAGCTGCTATTGGTATTTTAGAACTTTTAATTTATTCATGTAAATTACAGATCATGTGCATAATTATGACATATGACATTTTACATAATATATGTAAAATGTGTATTATTAATTTTTGAGGCAAAATAAATAGTAATTTTTTTATGAATGGACTTATTTTAATTATATGAGTACCTATTTAAGCTCTTTAAGTCTACAATGTTAAATTATTCTAGCCTTAGGTAAGTTTCGCAAAACTCAAAAGTAGCTCGACCATTGGAATATACTCTTTGTTTATTTATATTTTGTTGGTTTAGGAAAAAGAAAACCATTATTATTCTTAAAAGCATTTTGCATGGTGGCACAAGGTATACTGGGTCATCTAATATCCAGTTGATATAAATAAACATTAATGAAACTATTATAAAGTTCCTGAAGTATAGAGTCTATACAACAGTATAGAGCACAGTTTAGAGAATAGTTATTACAGCTACCTAAGACCTAATTTTCTACAAATTTCTAACAATCAAAGTACTTAACACTATAAATCCACTTAATGCAAACTTGTAAAGGAGAATGAGCGAAACTTAAAAATTAATGACATATTTTTTTTGGAAATCAATTAAAAATTAAATCATGAATGTAGCACAGTACTGTTATCTTGAAGTACAGTTCAAGGAAACAAAAATTTGAAGTGTGTATGATATCAAGCAAATATGTTACAAATATGTAGAATAAGTGATTTTCTCATTTTCCTTATTTTAAATTTTTATACTCCCTTGTTCAAATAAACAAACAAACTAATTTTCCAGCTAACCAATGTTGTTCGAAAACAACTGGGATCTTAAGATGTATTTTGTCCAAATAAATAATTTGTATTAGTTTTATTTGTTTGAAAAGGAGCCAAGTGAAATATAATAGCTTACCTCCAAAGGAAGACACTGTGAGTTCTAGCAGGTTTTCTATTCAGGATTTTTTGTTTCCGACTTGCTTCCTCAAATTACTGCACAGAACTGAAGCTATCCCTCACCGATAGATTGCGATTGTATTATTATCTCTGACGCACTTTTCAGTGTAGGGGCGTGAAATCAAATGATTCACGAAATAGAATTCCGCTCAGTTGCACAATGATTTATTTACAATGTGTGTTGGTAGGTGTTGTGAAATTTAAAAATCAACCTTTGTTTAGTCTTCAGCTACAGATTATCTAGCTATTAAGATCTGTATGTACACCCAAATTTACAAAAAACAGGAAAAAGTCAGACAATCAAGCACCTTTTCAGATCGGACATGATCGGCACGATCGCCGGCGAACTAATAATAGATATGTACTAAATAGGTATATTAAAACAATGATGATATCATCGCATACGACCGGCCGGCACCAAGTAGGTATTCATAAAAAGTTAAAAACTTACCGCCTAATCGTTTCTGTAAACTTAGACTAAAATAAAGTCTGTAAATACATTTTTGGTAGGCACTCTGTAGTCTTCGTAAGTAACTATAATGATGAATATCTTAGCTTGTTAAGTTACAAAGTTCTAAAATTCTAAATTGATCCAAAAATACCAAAGTAAATAGAATACATACAACAATAACTTTGAAATCAGTGACGTCTTTGAAAATGAATCTAAATTCAAAATCAAAACCATCACCATGCTTTTGCTCAGGGATGTGCAAACAATCGATTATTTGCGACCGATTTTTATTTTACAATAATCGTTTTTTAGCGCCTTTTATCGATTTTTGAAATTTTTTAGGACCTAAGAGTAGATCAGAAAATTCTAAAATTATGCAATTTAGTATTTTAGGGCGATAAAAATACTAAATAGCAGCACTGTGTATTTTTTGTCACTGCCAGTCAAAAGAATAACTATGTTTTCCGTTGATATTCAAATTATAAACTGACTTGGCCAAACAATGGCCAAGTCAGTTTATAATGATATCAATATCAATTTGTAAGTTTTTTTATGCATTTATCAGCTGATCTAATTTAAATAATCAAAATAGTACCGGTGCGACGGAAGTGGCATAATCAAGTTCTGAAAGGGCAACAAACTCAGTCTCGCATTTATTTGTACGAAGTTTGAAATAATTTACGGATTGTGTTTGTTTCAAGTTTGAGTTATTTTTCCCCGGTATTTTTTAGATTTAGTTATATAGTGAACGAAACAATTGTTGGCATTAGTAGTAGGTATTTCAAGTTATTTCAAATGGTTGTATTGCGAAATAAAATTACCACCCAAAGAATGTAAAACATGTAGTACCATAAAATTTGAAATCGCAAATAAAAGTTAGTAATTAGTGTACAGGCTTTAACAAAGAGTATGCAGGAAATGGTTCTTAATGATGAGAGAGTACCTACTATGAGCCCTCTTTGACTTAGTTTACTAACTCTGTAGAGGAAAAACCCTATGATATTGAAAGAAAAGTCATTTTAGAGCTGAAAAAGAATATGTAAAATTTATAGGTCTTATAGTACAAAGTTGTTTCTTTTTCTTAAAAAAATTGATTCAAAAATTTTATCATTCATTCAATTATATTTTAAGATTCAAAATCGATTTTCGAAACACTTGTTACATCCCTACAAAGCACCAATAAGCGGAATGACATTGACAGCTTTCAAGGCTCTAAATAATCGTAAACAAAAAATAACTGTGTAGGTACGGTAATTATAGCAGGAAAAATAAAGAATCCCGGAGACGACATACATAATTATAATAAGGATGTCATATAGAAGGTAAAATTCAGTAGTACATCTAATTAAATTATGAAAGTATTATTTAATGTTAAAAATTGTACACCCAGACACTTATTATTAATTATAATGATTTTTTTTATTAGATTTTTAGGGAATTATTCGATATTTAATTATAACTAAAAAAAATTACATGTAATTTGACTACTGGACTACTACGGCCTAACAGTAAAGTTGTATCGCCATTACCCTTCGAAGGATAGTTTTTATCAAATTCAATTTGAGATATTTCCACAGAATTACCGGTGAACCCACTTTTTCTTAGGCTTAAAAAATTGCAAATCGTACAAAGAAATTGATAAGAAGTTTTTCAGCCGTATAATTTTAATACAAAGTTCCCAATTCGTCTGTCTTCTCAAAAATTGTAACACTTTCGGCAAAAATTACGTTCTAAATATGGTAATTTTAAAATGAATTATTTCACAAAACTTGTCGGGAAAGTATTAATTTTTAGGTTTCAATCGATGCAGGAGGTTTTATTCTATTGTTTTATTCGAATTAAATAGTATTTCGAATTTAGGGCAGAATCTTTGAATTTATAAATGTTATATATATCCATAAAAGAGGCGTTAAAAAAAAAGTTTTATTTAAAAATAAGTCATATCACTTCTAAATATGCCAAAAGCCAAAAGCTTGCCCATTAAATTCTAAGAAAAAAACAAAATCTAAATGTCTTGACTTATGACAGGTCATTTATTTACAAGACAAAAGTTGCCTGTAGATTAAATAATAATTCCCAATTAAAAGGACAATGGCAATTAACTGTCTAATTTCCAAACAGTTAACAAGATTAGAGTGGATGACAGTGTATTTTTTTATGAAAGCAAACATTTACACGGCACATTTTAAAGCAATAGTTTGTGTACAAATAATATTTAATTTACATAGTCATATTTTTACTGGGGAATTGATATGTTGACCATACCTCCATGTTGATTTGGCAGAAATTATTATATGTTTACTACCTACGCCTCCTACAAAAAAACCACGAACAATTAAAAAAAATACTTGTATCGACTCGGCCATACAAAACGGGCTGTGTCAAAAATGTTTTGTAATCGTACCACAGACAAAATTACAATAATTTATTTTTAATCTATCCGATTCTATCCCCAACACAGCCATCGAAGAAAATGGCGGTTGTTGTCTCGCGTAATTATTTTTTTCTTCGAAACGACTTCATATTCGACTAGTTTTGTGAATTATGGTGTAAAATATCTATTAACGTGATTAAATGTGCATGGTTTGTGTTTATTAGCATATTTAGTTACGCAACTTGTGTTAGTTTATTAATTACGAAGAGAAATTGCACGGCAGCCCGCGCCGCGTTTATTTTGTGTCTTATCGCGTGTTTTGTGATGATTTTGTTTTTATAACCTTAACAAGTGGTGTTGTTAATATTTTCTACATTATTTCTTTGGTATCTGTGCTTGAGATCATGGTTATCAAGTGCACAATTTTAAAGTTTACATAGTAGCTCATAAAATGGGGGAACCCGAAGAGTTCAACACCTTAACGTTCGAAAAAAAATTGATGCAGTTGAAAGACACCCAGGAAAGTATACAAGGATTGTCGTCCTGGTGCTTAAAGCAGCGTCCTCACCATAAAAAGATCGTATCAAGTTGGTTGAATGTGTTGAAAAGAGTAAAGATTGAGCAGAGATTGGTTCTATTCTACCTGGCCAACGATGTTATTCAATACAGTAAAAGAAAGAGTTATGAATTTGTTGAGAGCTGGGGGCTTAATTTGCAAAAAGCTACGCCTTTGGTCAGGTTAGTTATTAGTCATAAGGTAATTTAAAACTAGTTTTAAGTTGGCTTGTTTCTATGTGATTCTGTAAAACAAAGTATAACTCATTTAAATAGAAATTCTATTAAAAACAAAAAGTACTCAAGTAGGTACTGTGTATCACCTGATTTTAAGAGAATTGACATATTTTTAGATCCACAAAATATTTAGAATTTTAGCAATGATGCATTAATAAAGCTCAGTACTTGGTGTGGATTGAATCTTAATTAAGAACTTGAGCCATTGGTATGTGGTTACGAGTGAGAAGTAATAGTGAGTATAATAGTTAATTTAAATTTGCAGGGACGAGAAAGTGCGACCAAAGATTCTTCGCATCTTCAAGATATGGGAGCAGAGATCTGTTTACGATGATGAGTTTCTGTCAGATTTGACAGGTTTGCTCAGTGCTGGCGCTGTTAAAAAGACTGATGATGATCCCTTAGATTTTCAAGTGAGGATTAATTTTATAAAAAAAAGCTTGACACTTTGACTGTGGAAAACACATACCTTGTGTTTTCCTTTGTGCGACGCGAGTGTGGCTGCACACGCCAGGCGCGTAAAATATAACGCATTTGACTATTAGCTGCACCTGAGGTGATTATTAGCCGCAGTCAAAGTGTTAAACAAACAAACAAATTTGAATGAACTTTCTTATGGAGGTAGCTCATAGCTCGGATTAATACAGCTTACTTATTAGTATCACAGAAATATTGTGACCAAGAACAAAACAAGTTTTAGATTAATTACACTCTTTTGCTAATATTTTAATTGTGAAAGTTTGTCTGTATGTTTGTTACTTTTTCACCCATGGCTGGATCGAATTTGGAATAGCTTATACCTTGGATTAACAAATTTTCATCAACACTGCAGGTGAAACCTCAGTGCGTAGCTTAGCTAATGTGACAAAAAGGCTTTGGCAGATCTTGATAAAATTTAGCATTTGAGAGAACAAAAAAATTGTTTGTAAAACTGCTAATATTGTTGGTTAATTAAAAGCTAGCTATTTGCTCGTCTTGTCACTCAATTGCATAAAAAAAGGATCCAAAATAAAGATGTAGCATAAAAACTCTGAATAACCCTAAATTGATTCACTTCCAGCCACAACAACTCGTAAATAAAATCAAGCAATGTCAAGTATTGGAGTCCGATACTGATCAAAGGCTGAGTAAGGTTCACGACAGTCTACTGGATTTAAACGATCCCGAGGCATTATGTGCTATTCTGAAGGGTAAGAAAACAAAGTCATAATACCATTATTTGAACTCATTGTTGGTAATCAACAGGCGAGTTGGTCAAATAAGGATTTATTTATTTTTAAAGAAAGTAGATCACCTCTGTCATCTCCTTTGTATGGGGGTAAGTACCTTATTGTCCTGATTGTTTTGTGCTTTTATTTTGGCTACGCGTCATTGCATGGCAACGCCGATTTGGCAATATAAAACAGACATAATGTCAAGCGCTTAGAGTCTATATTCTCATGTAGCCAAAATAATAAAAGCAAAAGTGACCCGAAGGGTGCCATTACCCTTCAAGTTCAGACTTAAATGCCTATATGATTGTTTAAACCTGCTCTCTCACCCTTTATTCATATGAGAATCTATACTAATTTTATATAGCCGTCAAGTTTAAGTGTAATCTCAGGAACAACTGGTCTGATTTTTGAAATTCAATCACTAATAATAGAAAGCAACACTATCCCTAAGAACCTGGCTATAAATAAAGGGTACGTTTTTAAAAATGCGTCTATTGGTACGTTTTTAAAAATGCGATCAAAAGAGTATGCATTGATATTTTTTTTTTTTTTTTTGTTGTTGTAAAGCTAAAAGTATCCCCGTCAAGAATGAAAAACGATTTCGTTCATGTGGCTCCTTCTACTGGCCTTACAGTATGCCATTCGGTCACCCCAATTAGTGATGACATTTTGAACTACCTCGGCGCCAATTTCACTCAAAACAGTCGTAATGTTGTTTTTCAAAGCTGGAATTGTCTCTGGATTATCCGCATAACATCGGTCTTTAACGGCACCCCACAGGAAGAAGTCCAGCGGTGTCAAATCGCAGCTACGCGCAGGCCAATTGACATCTCCTGAACGGCTGATTATGCGGTTGTTAAACTTGGTGCGCAGAAGGTCGATCGTAAGTCGGCTTGTATGGCATGTGGCGCCATCTTGTTGAAACCAAAGGTCGTCCACATTCATAGCGTCCATTTTAGGCCATAAAAAGCTGGTCAACATGGCTCTGTAGCGTTCGCCATTGACGGTAACGGCGTTGCCAGCATCAATTTCGAAGAAAAATGGGCCAATTATGCCACCACTCCAAAATCCACACCAAACTGTGACTCTTGGAGGATGCATTGGTCTCTCTACGATTGCGAGTGGCTGTTCCGAACCCCAAATCCGGCAGTTTTGCTTGTTCACATATCCACCGAGATGGAAATGCGCTTCGTCCGAAAAGATGATTTTTCGACCAAAATCAAAATTTCAAATTTCGCACAGTTTCGGCGACACAGCACTGACTTTGAAAATAAGTTTTTAAAATTTCAAAACGCTCTTCAAGAGAAAACATGTTGTTTCGTGCCGCGGACGGTATGGCTATGGCTAATGAACTGTAAAAATTTCGAGTCTGTAGCTCGTTTGCCGTGGCCATACGACGAAATTCAAAAACGTACCAACAGATGGCCCACCCTGTACAACCATAAGCTGTATTTATAGCCTCAAATTTGCAACGCGGAAGGCACAAAACGGGGCACAAAGTCCCAACCAACAGCTAGTAAGGTATATTAAGAGAGCAGGCATGGTCACACTATTCTACTTAAGTGTACCACTGCTGTGTTGCATAGAATATTTTATTGAGATTTCAAGGATTCAAATACTTATTTTCAGCGAAAGATAAATGGTAATCAGGGTTTCCTACAACCTTGATTTTTTGGATTTATATTATCTATCTGCCATCTCAGAGAGTACGAAAGTAAAGCTCATGTTTGGACTTACTACATTGCTCTAGCGTGCATAGAAATGAAGCCTAACTTCTGTACTCTTGGTATTTTGTGCTACCTGCCAAAAGATGATGAGTTTTGTTATTTAAAAAAGTAATTAATAATCATGTTGATTTGTTACAGAGAGATGTTTGAAAGAGGATGTAGAAAAAGATTTAGCGGAAGGAGTAGCATGTGTAGAGCGATACACACAAGCATTACAACGGGAGATAGTAGCCAGAGAGACGTTATTAGCATTGCTGTCGGCAGCTAACCAGTACTATTCAATGCAGAGAGGGGAGGTTAAAGTTGTAGCTTATGTAAGTATTTAAAGTATGGCCTATTAAGAAACAGCTAATGAAAATTAGCTTTGAATTTATGGAAACAGCTGATACACAAGTAACCTAAGAAGTACCCACCACACATAGTGTTTGGAACGCAGGAAAAAACACGCGCCGCGCCATCCCTCGTTCCAAACGGTCACAAACGGCGCACGGCGGATGGTAGTTCGATGCGGTTTGGAACGAGAGATGGCGCGGCGTGTGGTGTTTCCGGCGGTCCGAACGCTACGTGTGGCGCGTCTTGTAACAAGACAAGACGCGATTTGAAGGCGGAAATACACTAGATATACATTAGAATATAGTTATTTTTTAAATTATTCTTAGTAAGCCTAAAGTGGCCTCTTGACTGACGATCAAATTATCTCTTCACAGGCATACAAAAACTTTGGCAGTCGAGTGCGAGCTTTAAAACGGAAACTCGACGAATTACTCCCAACGCTGCCGAACGGCGTGCCCTCCCCGCCGGCGCGCGACGAGGACGTGCCTTCCCCCGGCCCAGACGAGGATATAGACCTCCCGCCGCCTAATGATAACAATGATGGGGATGATGACAGTGAGTATCTCTTATATGGCCCAGTGTTTTTAAAATAGTAGTAAGAAATTCAGCGGATTATAGCGGTGTGCGCTACAATAGGCTGAATTTCATAAAATAACAGTGCACAGGCCCACATCTCAGACATCCCTACCTCCGCACTCTGTAAAGTTATGGGAATAAAAGGTTATGATCTGTAAATCAGAGCCTCATTTTTATACCACCCAATAGGTACCATTAGGAGTAACAACTAGGCTATATTATTTGGCAGAGAATATTGACTTCCGACTCCATCAAGAATATTATTGTGAAGCATGTCTCAAGTATTTCAGTACCCAATGCCAGCCAAAGCTTTCCCGATTTCTTCCACATATCCCTATAATATTTATTAGTATCCTAACAATAATTGTAAACTGGAAAAGCAAGTAAAACAAAGCTGTTGGAGCTAGTGTAAGAAAAAAATCAAAGCTGCATTTAGTGCGCAAGTTTTTAATAATAATATAAATACCACAACAGAAATCTATCAGCACAAATACTTATTAACCTTAATGTTTTCTTTTCAGTTGCATACAACATTGACCGAACATTCAACACATCGTTGGCAGCTGACGGATCTCTATACAACTTTGGTCTGTCTTCATTTCTCACGTCTGACAACCCTATATCTTTGTTTACTGAGACCAATGATATCACTAGTGGTGAGTTCTATTTCAAAGACATAGCTCTAGCGGGTTTAGCCGGTTTGGCAACTGTGTTTCGTAACTGGTTGTTGGTAAAGAAATCTTTTTATCCAAGCAACCAGCTGTTCATTGATGAATGAGTCAAGAAAGCCGTTGATATTAATTTTTTTTTTTTTTTTTTTTTTATTGAGTGATAGGCTTGCATTTGACCGTCATCTTGCCTGATGGAAAGCAACGATACGGTCTACGATGGAGCATGCTTGCCTAGAAGAAACCGATTCACTCGCGACTTGAAGACTCCTAGATTATATCTATCGGGAAACACCCACTCAGGCAAAGCGTTCCACACCCTAGCGGTTCGCACAATAAAGGTGGAATCAAAGCGTTTCGTACGAGTCTTTGGTATGTCAACCATAAAACGGCCATTAAACAGGCTACCGTATTGTAGATCCAATTGGAAAGTCTATTCCAGCAATATTCAAAGCAAACCAGAGGATTGCTCAGTTTAGGGTTCTATAATTTTTTGTACTTTATTCTTATTTGACAACCAGTGACAACTAGGCATTGCTTAAAAACTTGGTTAAGGTTCAAGAATTTTGTTATAAATTATAGCTACTTTTAAAACTCAGTTACCAAAACAGTCTAAATAGCTACAGCTACGAAAAGACATAATATTTATCTTACGAATTAGAAGGTAAGCATATATCTGTTAATATTTCAGCCAATAAAATAGAAGTGATAAATTCAAGGCCAAACAAATCGCAAGACATGAATATAATAAATGATTTTTTGAAAACTTTAACCAATGATAGTAATCCGTCCAAGTCTAAATCTGGTAAGTTAGTTTGCAGATTTTGAAGTATGTTTGTTAGATTTTTGTTCCTATTTTTTATGGCAATAAGTGCCGGCGTTGCGCAAAGGGAGTATTGTGTGTTTTCCTTCTTGGCGGCGGTCTACCGAGCCAAATCAGCTCCTTAAAATAACAGAGCCAGCCTCAGGGTTGCTGGCACAACTGTTCCATTGGCTTAAATGATAAGCATCAGAATAGCTATTATGGTGCCATGAATGGCGATGCCAAAGCCTCTTCATGTATTTGTTAAATGTTGTTTGTGTTGATGTGAAAAAGGTAGTTTATAAGTAGATTATTTCCCTACGTTGGTTAAATATTTGTAGCGTGGGCGTAGTAGCAACGCCACGGTGGCGTCACACAGCTAAATTCTTCCGTACGGCCTAGTTGGCAACTGTGTTTCGAAACCAGCTGCATAAGAATATTCTTTTTTCTTCCTTGGCAACTGGTTGCAATTGAAATTGTTAGGCGTGCAGTTTGAACGGCAGAACAGCTTTCTTATCAGAATTTAAATTCTGCTGAAATTAATTTCTGTCATAGATTTACTAACATGGTCTAGTGCAAAATTCAAGAAAAAAGTGTCTTATTATTTTATTTCGAAACATTTTTGGAAACCGACATACCAAATTTAAACTTAACGCCTTCGTGACAATGTTAAAATCAGTTTAGCCAAGCGGCCCGCTCTCCCAAAAGTCTTAGGACGCGCTGCAAGTTACACAATTGTCAATCTAAACTTTATGTAATTGACCGAGCGAGCGGAGCGTCTATGCAACGACTGGCCAAATTTGCTTTTATCTGTCCACATGTTTGTTTGTTGGTACTCGCGTTCTCAGCAAATCTCGACGAAACTTGGTATGCAGGTTTCGTAGAATTATTTTGTCGTCAAGATTTTTTTATTGGGTGGGTATTTCCCTCAAAAAGGGGGGAAATTGGCTGCATTGCCTATTACCGGCCGATTTTGATAAAAAAATTCAGACGTATGGATCTTGTTTGGGTACCTATAGTCAACACAAATTAAGAGGCCCGTTTTGACACTTGAGAAAGACCCTAGAATGTAACTTGAAACGCTTTTCGCGCATACTTTATAGTAGCAAGCATGCAATGTCTTATTATAACGAAACTGTCAGTAACACTTACCTTCTGTCTTCTTTTTTCAAATATTAGTTTTGTAACCAATTAATTACTGAATTTCACCAGCTTCATTTGATTTTAATAGTAATTAAATACTGATCAGCTGGATCAGCCGAGGGGGAGGTTTTGCTAATGATGCCTTACTGATTCGAGTCTAAAAGTACAAAAGAATATCACGAAGAAATGGACGCAAATAAATTCGCAGAGTGGTTTACTAACATTCGGTTTTTCTTATTTTTTTGTGATTGAGTGAATGTTATTGTAACTAAAAATATTAAATTAAATATACATTGACCTTTCGTACCACTGTAGCATTTCAAAATACCTACGATATTAAAGTTTAAGTTAAATTTTCTAATCAAAATCTTAATCTTACAATACATAATCAAATCGATCGTATACTCATACAAACTCAAAATGGGCCTCTTATTTTGTGTTGACTATAATTCTAAACTAAGGTTAGATTGACATTTTTGTAAAGTTCAGCGCACTTTACAAATGTCAATCTAAACCCTATATAATAAGTAAATAGAGCTAATTTTCCAGTGGTGAGCGGCGGGCCGCTCTTCCAAAAGTCTTAGGATGCGCTGCAAGTTCCAACAAATATCAATGTAAACCCTATGTAACAAGTAAATAGAGTCAATTTTCCAGTGGTGAGCGGCGGGCCGCTGTCCCAGAAGTCTCAGGACGCGCTGCCCGGCCTCGACCTGCTCACGCCCGAGAGCTCGGGCAACCCGCCGCCCATCTCCTTCTACGGGAGCATCGATCTCTGCAACGGTAAGATGTTACCAGTCTTTCAGGGTTATTTTCAGCGAAGGACCAGCATCAACGATTGGGTTTATGCTGGGTTGAGACTAATTTGTGACAAAAACGTTTTTTTTTGTATGTTTTTGCCCTAGCATCAACGATCGGGTTTGTGCTGGTTTGAGACTGGTTTGTGGCAAAAAATTTTGTGGTTTTGTTTTTTTTGTATGTTTTGTTTTTTCTATTGTTAATGCCAGTTGTAAATATCTGTTGTCTAAAAAAAATGGCTTCGGATTGTGTTGGTTGGTTTTATGTAGCCTCATGCCAAATTTCTGGCCGCTAGCTTTTATAGTTTCTGAGATAGTTTGCTGTTAAATACAGTCGGATAGACTCTCACTATACCGGCTGCACATTCCTGTTACTAAATAATCAATAGATTATGAGTGCGCAAATGCATAAGCCCATTTTTATCTAAGAATATAGACATGCCTAAAAGTCTATATTCTTCTTGTCTTGTGACTGATGTATTGACTAAAAGATTTATCTTTCCCAACGGCATACAAGGAGTTGACCAGCAAACCGCAGAAGCGATTAAAGTGCTTGGCAACCAAACTCCGACGAGCGGTATGTATGGCGATGATGATGATGATGATTGTATGTAACAATTCGTTCAAACAAACCTTTTTCAAAATTATATTAGCCAAGAATATTGCTTTACCATAATCCCGCCTAAAAACTCGAACATGACCAGTGAATTTGACAAATGAAATATCAAACTACCCTCCATTTATTGTCTGCTTTTTTTACTAGTTTTCATTATTATAATTTTGTGTTATTTCTTAAACTGTACTTAATACTAGCCTTAGGGACTATGCTGGTAGTCTAATAAAAGCGGCAGAAGCAAAAAAGTGCACTGAAATGTGAAGTCATGTTACCAACATCCAAAATGACAAAAATTCAATGACAGTTCTACTTTAGCTAAGCTCTGTAATTGTGGAATTCGTCTCTATTCCATACGACATAAGATGCTTATTTGCACACGTCACCTCTTCATAAAGCAACGGGACTTCTAAAGTACCTAAATGTTTTTTGTTTTTCAGACGAGCCAGACCAACCGTACCGCCCTGAATCCGCTCCCTGGACGACTAACAATTGGACATTACCGGTAAGTTAATGTATTTGATCCTAATATAATATATATCTACTTAGAGTACTTAGATAATGATATGTATTTCTGGTGCCAAATAAACATCTTTATTTAATTCACACATTCATATTGAAGTGAACAGGGTTTTAAGGAACGAGTATGAAAAGCCGAAAAAGGTTCATAGTACTTATCATTATTAACAACTTTAACTATGGGACCAACTTCCATACTAAAAGTTGTTCATAATGATGAGTACTTTGAGCCCATTTTAGCTTAGTATACCTTCTTCTTATAGCACTGTACACAGGACAACAAAAAATTTGGTTTTGTTGTGTGATTTGTGTTGTCTTAGATGCAATTTTAGGGCTCTTAGATGGTTCAGAACCCTCGACAAGCGAGTTTTCGCTTTAATAGATTAATTTATTCTATGCATGCGTGTTCCGCAGAGCACGGTGCCCCCGCCCCCCGCGCCGCCCTCCCTCGGCCCCCGGTACGACACGCCGGAGTCTCCGCCGCACGCGCCGCACGCACCCTCGGAGCCCCTGGTTTATCCGCCGCCGGTAAGTTGGCGGTCAAACGCAAGCCTATTTTAGATAAAAAAAAGACGTGTGGCACTCGGGGACTGCCGCGGTAAAGCTATTGCATAGCATTTTTTATCAACTTATGCAATTATATCTAATTATAATTATTTCATTAACCAATGCCACCTAGAGGCGAGTTGCTGAACCAAAGAGACAAGCGTCATATTTCAAAAAGTCATTACAAGTTCTGCTATTCATCGATAGATGGCAAAACTAAAAAGTATCACCGCTGTGCCAGTCGGAGTGGGTGGTCTTAGGCTTAGGTTATTTTCGTTACGGAATTTCTGGATTCGGCCTCCACGCTCAAGGCCCGCGATAGAAGCTATGCAATAGCTTAATATAAAAAAAAGTTGGAGGGACTATGGGCCTAAGTTTGAAGGCTTTTGACAGATCTAAATTAAGTAAAAATATATCTGTGTTTGTCATTCCAATCTATTAGATAAGGGCATCATTAATTTTGGGTAAATTTGATCTGTCAAGTTAGACCTTCAAACTTAGGCCCAATGGATGGATGGATGGATGTTGTGAGAGTAGGATCACAAAACAGATAGGTACAGAAGTGAATCTACATACAAAGTGCGCTCGAGCAACGCACACATGGACACCGCTCACGGACACGATATTTCAGACTATCTCGGAGTAGTGCGAGCGCGAGTGCCGTCCGCTTGAGACACATGAAAAGTTAAGTACATACATGTGATTGAGTTCTGTACATAACTGATTTGTGGTAGGATGTTGCGTGAGCGTGAGATTGTGTGAGCTTGATATTGAGCGAGTATATCATTGTGTGACCGTGAAATAACGCTGACGTGATATTGAGGTAACGTTACATTACACAAGCGTGATGTTTGATGCGTGATGATTTTGCGTAACTTAAAAAATACGAGAGCCCTGCATAATTTAGAAAAGAAGAAGAATGTGTAATGAATATACAAGTTTAGTTATTTGACAACACGGATACTTTTTTCGATAGTAAAACACTACTTTCGTGAAATAAAATTTCTTATGTTTTTATGTTATTTTTGAGTGGCTAAACAAATTATGTTGACTTTTTGGTGGTCAGGAGATAGTTCCAGCAGTCGACGTGGACCACCGCGGCGCGCTACCACCGCCGCCGCCGCCACCTATGCTGCAGTTACTAGGATGTGAGAACATTATTTTACTTAATAAAAACTGTGATATTATATGTGGCACTGTCATTCTTGTTGATTGTTGTCTTGTAAGAGAAGCGCCATCGCTTCATGGTATATAGTCCAAAAACTCGTACAAAGCGCTTTAATTCTACTTTCGTTGTCCGCACTGCCAGTGTATGGAATAAATACTTTGCCCGAGTGGGTCTTTCCCGATAGATATAATTTGGGTGTCTTCAAGTCGCGAGTGAATCGGTTCTATCTAGCGTGCTCCATCGTAGACCGCATCATTGCTTACCATCAGGCAGGATGGTGGTCAAACGCAAGCCTATAATAGAATAAAAAAAAGAAAAGTCATGAGAATTTATATTAGACCATATCTCTATTAACGGGTTTATAGCAAAAATACGGCAGATATTTGAACCAACATGTGTAGATGATGACAATACAATAAAAGCTTGTTTAAAAAAAAAACTAATTCTTCTATTGAGTAAAATGTGCGGCTAGAGCTCTAGCCAGACAAAAAATTTAATTATGTAACTTGAAAAATAAAAAATAAATGTTTCACACTCATCCCCACTAAGATATCTGTGTCGGGGATGCCATGGAACACACACAAAGACAACAACTAACACCCAGATCCAGAGCAGATATTTAAATTCATTATTCAACCTCCTGCCTGACCGGCAGTGCGAGTATGGAACTTTGTCGATCGACAAACTGACGTTCAAAGTCGAATAATTCGATAAAATTTCCCGATTTTGTTCAGACCATACACAATTTTGAGGATTTTGTCGAGTGCATAATGCCAGTTTGGCGATCGATAAAGTTCCATACTCGCACTGCTGGAATCGACCCGGGACCTCTGGCTCATAAGACGGATATACTACCGCTGAGCCAAACAGGTCGACTCTGCGAGAATTAAACAATAGTTATCTTAATATATATAAATTACGTGTCACGTTGTTTGTCCGCTATAGACTCCTAAACTACTTAACCGATTTCAATCAAATTTGCACACCGGGTGCAGTTCGATCTAACTTAGGAGATAGGATAGCTCACATCTCAATTTTTAGTAAAAATACATGAAAAATTAGAAAATTTAAAAATACTTAAACCATATAGCGCTTTGGACAATGTAAACTTTTTTAATGTAACTTTTGACATTTGACATAGAATTGACGCAATGGCTTTTGACAGGACAACGTCTGTCGAGTCAGCTAGTAAATTGTATGTCTTGTTTCAGCCATGGAAGACGTAGACCACAGAATGTTGCCGCTGCCGCCGCCGCCGATGCCAAATTGCGTGCTCACCCGGCAACCGCTACACCAGAATCATGGTATAATACTATCCTGTTTATGGGCAAACGTGACGTTTAACATCAGGCGAGCGATTTGCTCGTCTCGTCTCTCAATATCATAAAAATAGTGAAAAAATCCAACTAACTTACCACTAGTAGTTTACGAACAGTAGACCTCGCAAGCACAAACTTTAGTGATTTCAGAAAAAAAAATCGTCTAAGCGCCATCTATGTTAATGTCGTAGAATTAAATAAATTCCGGAATCAGCCGGTATGTGGCACTGTAGGTCAAAAATCAAAAAATTCCGACCACAAAAAAATAATTAGAAAAAAAGTGTATACCAAGTTTCGTCGACATTCGTTGATTAATACTAACCGGGGCAATTTAGTCATCTGAGCTTACATTAATTCCCACCCAGCTGAAAATTGCTAGGATTGTTCAGAACACCATCATAAATGAAACCTAAAAAGTCCTCATCCATCCGATACGTGCAAAAATTTTTACTCCGGGTAGAAGGTCACCAAAACGGGTATTTCGTGATTTTCTCAAAAACGGTACAAGCTACGAGGATACTGTTCAAGACAAGTATGTTCACTATAACATTTTCTACAGTATTGCTCTTAAACGCATGTTGATAGAACTTATGGTTTTCGAGATATGTCGATATTCATTTCAGACCAGACCAAAAAATTGACAATTTCTCTTAAAATGCCTCAGTCAGCAGTAGATCATATAACAAGTTTGTAAATGAGTTTTCCCGAAGTTTTAAACATTGTTGAATCCGACAATCTCAAGAAACACTTTGAAAAATGACTCCTTGTATCTCAAATCGGATAAATGATGATGATGGTTGACGGAAAATTGAACCCCTCGTATCTCGGAAACGGAAAGAGATAGAGGGGTACACCTGACTTTTAAAATTTAGATCAAGTATGGACCTTTCTAGGGAAATGATAAAAAAAGGTAGCCGCCATACAAAAAAGTTTGACAGTCATACAAATAAACAAAAAAAAAAGGAAATGCTCATAGCTGTGGAACCGCTGTAGATGGATGGAGTGTGCTCGAAGAAATATCATAGAGATTCATAACGACAATCGAGATTCAGCATCAAAAATCCAAGATGTCGGATTTCATATTTCCGTCAAATTTCAATGGATCTTCTAAATTTTAAAGTGATCCTAGGCAGGTGTTATTTTGGATCTGGAGGCTCTTAAGGTCCTTAAATCCATTTCTGAAATGATTTTTTTGGTTTGGCCATTTTTCAAAATGGCTGCCATACAAAAGAAAAGGAGTGAAGTTACAATACTTCGCACCCAGCTGAAAATCAGTAGGATTGTTCAAAACATCACCACAAATGAAATCTAAAAAGTCCTCATTGATCCGATACGTGCAAAAAAAATCACGCCGGGTAAAAGGTCACAAAAACTGGTTTTTCACAATTTTCAGAAAAACAGTAAATTTTATCATACAATTAGCCATACCAAATTTTTTTTCCTAAGAGCCACCGTTTTTGAAATATAACGATTCAAAAAGTTGAAAGAGTTGTAATCGGATTTTTTTTGCACGTATCGGATCAATGAGGACTTTTTAGATTTCATTTGTGATGATGTTTTGAACAATCCTACTAATTTTCAGCTGGGTGCGAAGTATTTTACCTTCACTCCTTTTCTTTTGTATGGCAGCCATTTTGAAAAATGGCCGAACCAAAAAAATCATTTCAGCAATGGATTTAAGGACCTTAAGAGCCTCCAGATCCAAAATAACACCTGCCTAGGATCACTTTAAAATTTAGAAGATCCATTGAAATTTGCACGTATCGGATCCATGAGGACTTTTTAGATTTCATTTGTGATGATGTTTTGAACAATCCTACTGATTTTCAGCTGGGTGCGAAGTATTGTAACTTCACTCCTTTTCTTTTGTATGGCAGCCATTTTGAAAAATGGCCAAACCAAAAAAATCATTTCAGGAATGGATTTAAGGACCTTAAGAGCCTCCAGATCCAAAATAACACCTGCCTAGGATCACTTTAAAATTTAGAAGATCCATTGAAATTTGACGGAAATATGAAATCCGACATCTTGGATTTTTGATGCTGAATCTCGATTGTCGTTATGAATCTCTATGATATTTCTTCGAGCACACTCCATCCATCTACAGCGGTTCCACAGCTATGAGCATTTCCTTTTTTTTTGTTTATTTGTATGACTGTCAAACTTTTTTGTATGGCGGCTACCTTTTTTTATCATTTCCCTAGAAAGGTCCATACTTGATCTAAATTTTAAAAGTCAGGTGTACCCCTCTATCTCTTTCCGTTTCCGAGATACGAGGGGTTCAATTTTCCGTCAACCATCATCATCATTTATCCGATTTGAGATACAAGGAGTCATTTTTCAAAGTGTTTCTTGAGATTGTCGGATTCAACAATGTTTAAAACTTCGGGAAAACTCATTTACAAACTTGTTATATGATCTACTGCTGACTGAGGCATTTTAAGAGAAATTGTCAATTTTTTGGTCTGGTCTGAAATGAATATCGACATATCTCGAAAACCATAAGTTCTATCAACATGCGTTTAAGAGCAATACTGTAGAAAATGTTATAGTGAACATACTTGTCTTGAACAGTATCCTCGTAGCTTGTACCGTTTTTGAGAAAATCACGAAATACCCGTTTTGGTGACCTTCTACCCGGAGTAAAAATTTTTGCACGTATCGGATGGATGAGGACTTTTTAGGTTTCATTTATGATGGTGTTCTGAACAATCCTAGCAATTTTCAGCTGGGTGGGAATTAATGTAAGCTTACTCCTATTTTTTGGTCTAATTTGCCCCGATTATACGCCCTGACCGCGAGTACCAACTTACAAACAAACATCTGGACAGATGAAAGAAACTTTTGCCGGTTGTTGCAGAGACGCTTCGCTCGCTCGGTCAATAACTTCTCTGGTTATCTGTCTATCCCAAGTTTATTTTTACTAATTTAGATAAATCATCATACCAATTTAAATTCTAAATTTGTTACAATAACGCCAAGACAACTAACTTACAAACTTCCTTTCAAGGTGGATATTTCAATTTCATCACGTTTAACTTTCGGTCACATTATTCTCAAAATAATTATTATTCAAACCCGTATTTTAAGGCTGGTAAGTGTTTAAGTACGTTTTTTATTACCAATTCAATCCAAAGAAACATTTTTTTTTTTTTTTTTTTTTTTTTTAATCTATTATTTTTATGGAGCTTTTCTCACTACGTGAGTATGCCAGCCCCGTTACAGACTAATAACAATAACAATCTCAAAAATGATCGTAGTCCCTACGTTTAATAAGGATTTCCGAGACTTCGCCATACAAAGTCCTCGCTGCATCACACATGGGTGCAGCCAGGATGCCTTGAAACATGCCGACGTCTCGGGGGTTAATGCCATACTTGTGCGACATTAATGCTCTCATAGACTCGCTCCGTTCACACGCAACTAGTAGGTGAGAAACATCTTCCAGGGCTCCGCAAACAGAACAGGCTGACGATTCAGCTCTGCCCATTAGATGCTCGAAATTGTTAAGTGGCATGTGACCGGAGCGAAGTCTATGTGCTATCACAATATGACTTCTTTTTAAATTAGTGTTTGCACACCATGGGATCCGAGGAGGTTCAGACTGCAGGGTTCTGTACCAGATACCTTTTACTAGAGATGTGTTGGCAAATCTTAATTTCCATTTATCATAAATCTTGTATTTGTATTTAATCAAAATATCTGTATTTTCTGATAGAAGGTATGCTTCGGCTCCATTTAAAGTAGCTTCTTTCGCCAGCTGATCAGCAACCTCATTTCCCCGAATCCCAGTGTGTGCTGGGATCCATTGCAATCTCAAGTTCACGCCCTTATTTGAAAGAGATAAAACTTTCTTTATGATAGCATATGCTACGGTAGCGCTTCTGGCACTAGAAGCGCATCGAGAGATATGCTGTAAAGCACTTCGACTGTCGGTTAAAATGACGGCTTGTTTAATATCCGACGTAGCTATAATAAATGATAGTGCCTCTGAGATTGCAAATAGTTCCACAGACATGATACAATTATTCTCGGATACAATTTTAATTTTTTCTACCACATTACGACTGGGCACGTAATAACCTGCACCGCAACCGTCATTTGTTTTTGAGCCGTCAGTGTACACCTTATGAAAGTCTTTATATTTAGTATTTAGCATATGTATTGAGTTAGTCTTCAATATTCTAGAATCATATTGAGTTTTTGAGTGTTGTAATCCTTCTATTTTTGTTTCAATAAAATTCATATTAATGTTAGCCATCCACGTATCTAGCCTAAACATGTTTAAAGGTTCACTAGAATTCATATTTTCAGTTTTAGTTTCATTAAATATTTCTACAAGCAGAGGTTTTCTCTTATTTCGCCAGTATCTTAAATTACAAAGAGCTGATAGTTTCGTTAATGCTGCAATGGTTAGTTTATCGGATAGAGATTGTATCTTCAGACAGTATTTAGTAGCTAAGTATTGGCGTCTTAAGTAAAGCGGTTGAATACACAACTCACATTCCATAACGTGTACAGGTGTAGTTCGAATAAAACCTCCTATTACGCGCATTGCAGCATTTTGAGTTCTATCAAGTTTAGCTAAGTGCGTGTTTGCTGCATTATCATAAATAAAGCTACAGTAATCAACTCTACTTCGAATCAAAGCAATGTATAGCCGACGAAGATGTTTGGGATGTAAACCCCATGAAGCACCTGCCAATATTTTCAGAATATTCAGCATTTTCATTGTCTTGGTTTGGGTCTCACTGATATGTGTTTTCCATAAAAGGCACTTATCCAACCAAACGCCCAAATATTTAATAATTTCGACATGTTTAATTTGGCAGTTATTAATACTTAAACTAATTGGAAGAGCTCCTCTGCCTCTCTGAAAGCCACACCACTGAGTTTTTGTTGGCGAGGCTTGTAATCCCAATAAATTTAATCTACGCACTATTGAGTCTAATGTACTTTGAATGTACAGTATGCTGCGTTCAATATCTTTATTTTGAGTATAAAATACAAAATCGTCCGCATACTGCAGTGCTGATACATTTTCCAGGCCACGACATATCATATAAGTTATTATATTAAAAAGAATAGGAGACAAGGGATCACCCTGTGCTAAGCCTCTTCCTGTCCATCTACTTAGAGCTTCACCTTGTATTTTGAGGCATCTTCGACTCAAGAAAGACCATAAATAATTACACACCTGAGATCCAACTTTTAAACCATCTAAAATAGATACTAACACATTTACGAGCACTTCATTGTAGGCGTTCTGTACGTCCAGGAATACAGCTATAGTTGTCATTTTATTAGAATAACCTATTTGAATATTTGAAACTAACCGTGCTATACAATCTACACACGATTGGCATTTTCTAAACCCGCTTGTGATAGCAGGTAACACTTTATTCGACTCCACAAACCATTCTATTCGCTTACACAGCATCGTATGAAAGATTTTACATATACAAGATATTAGAGAAATAGGTCTAAATTTTGATGGTTCGTTATTATTATTAGATTTAGGTATGGGTACTACTTCAATATTACGCCACTGGTCAGGTACTAACGAGTATTTAAAAATAGTATTGTAAATTTTTAGTAGAAATAATTTACCTTCAGGAGGTAAATAGTATATCATAGAATAAGTGATTTGATCTTCGCCTGGTGCTGTATCTTTTTTTTTTAGGCAGTTGTGTAGCTCTTGTATAGAAAACTCACTGTCTAATTTAGCATTATTTGAATTAAATGACGGCATTTCTGATTGCACATAGTCAGGAGCCAAACTACGCAGTAATTCTTTTTTATTTTCTATTGAGGCAGTGACGAAATCTCGTTTTAAACCTTTCATCCAGCGCATACGCCGCCACATATCTGATGAGCTTACTGTTTCGTTAATACTACTGCAAAATTGTTGCCAACTACTTGAACGAGCTTGTCTATGAATTCGTTGTGCTTCTGCCATTTTAGAATTAAGTATGTCTAAGTTACTCGGTATAGGGTTACGTCTAAAATTTTTTAAAGCTAACCGACGTTCAGCTATTGCTTTAGAAAGTTCCGGAGTCCAATAGGGTTTAGGCTGAAAAGTTTGTGTTGGTTCTGTAGATATTTTGATCATAGGTATACTGTTGTTTGCCGCGTTTTCCAAACAATTCATAAACAAATCGTAGGTAGGCTGGAGATTATTTTGATCGACTACTAAGCTATCGAACTTATTTTTTAATGAATCCATATATAGTTTCCAATTGGCTAACTTGAGGTTTCGCCTTTTTAAAATACTACGAATGCTTCGAAATTTCATGGAGTACTTAATAATAAGATGATCACTACCCAAATTCTCTCGAGTTACTTGCCATTTAAAGTATATAGCGATGTCTGATGTCACGAAGGTAATATCTGGTGACGTTTCTTGTAAAGATCCGTTTACTAATTTAGCTCTAGTAATTTCACCTGTATTAAGGGAAACAAAATTATGCTCTAAAGACGCATCAAGTAACCTTTGCCCTCTGCTATCATTTTTACATGACCAATTAGTATGGTGGGCATTAAAATCGCCAGCCACTATAGTTTTTGCAGTAAATTTCGAAAATACGTCTTCCCAGTCGCATTGTGTAGTCCTCACAGGAGAGGTACAATATATCGATACAACATATTCTAGATGCTTACAATTTAAAACCTTAACACATAAAATTTCAATTCCTGTATTATTCAAGACTAGTGGGTACCTTTGTATCTTAATAGATTTGTGAGTAATTATAGCTACTCCACCCCAGGAATCCGATCTATCATGCCTAGAAATGTTATAATTACTTATTCTAATATTTGTATCGCGATCATCAAACCATGTTTCACTGACTATGCATATACTGATCTTTTCTTGAGACAGGAACAATTCCAGGTCAACTCTTTTGTTTGGCGCCAGACTCTGCGCGTTCCACTGAGCGATGTTTAAGCATTGTTCAGTAAAACCTACAGAGCCTGATGCCGTCGAATCGTTAACATGACGGTTGTATCTATCCATTATTAAATAGACCTATTAGTTGAGTGAAGACCTCGCCGTGATTAACTGACTTTACAATAAAAGATACAAATTCTTGAATAAGCAATTTCAGCACTTCTTGTACTTTCGCTTCAAAATTCTTCTCCGAGAAAACAATTTCTTTTAACTTTCTCAAAATGTTATGAAATTTATTTTCCTTAGATATCTCCTCATCATTATCTCTAAGCAGTGGAACGCTTTTCTTCGCTTTTTCGTTGTCCTGAGTCTTAAGATTCTTTTTCGGGTTTTTCTTCTTAATTTTTCTACGTTTCGTCTGTCCTATTTCCAATATACTTTCGATAGACGGCTCACTACTATCTTCTTCGCTGATTACGTCTTCCTGGTGAATAACTGCTTCGGCTTGAACAATCCTGGCTCCTACACTCTGACTATATGACAACGGAGTATTAATTACTTTGTCATGCATTCTTCTCAGTTGTGGTGTCTCCATATTGTAGTCATAATTTTCTACACGCTTATTTTGTACTAACTTCAATAAGGCTATTTTATATGTGCAATTATCTCGGGACATTATTGAGCGAATTTTTCTCTCTCTTGCAAATATCGGACACGATTTATCAAGTGCCATGTGTGTGCCTTTACAATTCACACATAGGTAGTGAGATGTTTCACAATTAGCATGTTCCTCAGCACACTTAGGGCAGACGACTCTTTTAGATGGACAAGTACGGGTCGTATGTCCAAACTTCCAGCAGGAAGAACACTGGGTCACAGGAAACGTGTATGGCTCAACTTTAAATCTGCAGTCGTATCCAAACACGTACTGTGGAAGGTTGGGGCCTTTGAAACCAAACCGTACAGTCTCGCTATTCACCCATTCACCTGATACATCCATACGCTTCAATCTTCTCACCGATACAATGTGCTGCTCGCATTGGAACGCCTTTAATATCTCCTCTTCCTCAACTTCGAGTTCTACATATTTCACTATGCCGTAGGAAACAGCAACTTCGCTTGTCAAGTGGCATCGATATCCGAGTTTCACAAGTTTTTCATTGCGCAATATCTTTTCAGCATCTTCTCTTTTTTCAAACAAGATGTTGACTCTGTATGGTGTTTTATATTTGATTTGTACCGCGTTATCTATATTTTCTGATTTCAGGAGTTTTGCCAACCCTATTTGTTTAGGTAACAAAACGTGCGATGAAACACCTACTTCAAATTTCTCCTTGATGATTTTGTTGTTATTTTGTTTTTTATTTCTTGTAACCAAAGTGAATCCGTCGCTTTCAAAACCAGTTTCTCTTCGCAGGCGCTTGGTCGCCATCGGCCGGCTGATAAGGCTACCTGAGCCGGTTGGCTCGGAGCCGCTTATCACACTGTCAACCAAAGTTTCCACCTCACTCATAGCGCTGTTAGGGCGAGATCCTCGCTGGACCTCGTCCATTATTGGTGCCACCTCGTACGGACCGCAATAAAAATAAAGATAAGGCGCAACCGATAAGGATTAAGATATACGTGCACTCGCTATGCAGCGCCGCGCGCGACTGGAAACATTGGGATAGCGGCATTACGGATTGAAATAAAATTTTCTTGTCAATTTATCCCTGATGATTTTAACAAGCTTATTCAGGGTTCTACAGAAAGGGTATGCTAAGCCGAAAAAGGCTCGTAGTACTCATTACTATAAACAACTTTTACTATGGGACTAACCCGGAATTTGCGGCTTAGCATATCCTTTCTGTACAAACCTGTATTTAACTTGCCTTGATTAAGCTGAAATTTGGTATGTATAACCCGGTCACAATATCTGTGCACCTCGCTGGAATGCGTATAGCCTTATATAGTCGCACTGTCGCACCGGGGAGTGCGCTTGCGACTCTATAAGGCTATACGCATTCCAGCGAGGTGCACAGATATTGTGACCGGGTTGTATGTGTAAGTGTAATTCCTATGACAATGCAATGAAAACTTGTTTTAAAAAAAAAACTATCAAATATTTTTTTAAATTTCAGATGTAGACCATAGAAATTTAATATCGTTAACGCACCAGCCGTTACCTATTCCTAGGCCGATGAACTCCATCACCATAGATCAAGTAAGTAAAAATACAATACAAATACATAACAAGAACATTATTTTTACAAAACAAAAAACAAAAACCGACTTCAAAAGACCGACTATTGAGTTATTCATATATTTGTCGCGCACGTACTTAATGCCAAGACTTATATGGTTTTCTCATGGATACCATTATCAGAACTGGACTAAATTGAAATGGGACCAAATGGGAAGCGTCAGCTTTCTAATAAAAAAAGAATCATCAAAATCGATTCACCCAGTCAAAAGTTATGAGGTAACAAACATAAAAAAAAAAATAAAAAAAAAACATACAGACGAATTGATGACCTCCTCCTTTTTTGAAGTCGGTTAAAAAGTAAAAAGAAAAACTGAAAACTTGTAGTTTGTAAATGTCTGGTATGAACTTTGCCTGATTTGCCTGTTATGAACTACAGTACCCGGCGATAAATATTGCACATCGACCTTTGGAAAGAGACAATCGGCTAATTTACTACCTCCTAATAGATACTGGACTGTTTGGATTTCGTGCGACAGAGATAACGCTCTACGAAGCCGAAATTAGCCGATTGTCTCTTTCCAAAGGTCGATGTGCAATATTTATCGCCGGATACTGTACAATGTTATAAGGACAGGGTATGCTAAGGGCTCATAGTACTCATCATTATGAACAACTTTTACAATGTAGCAAACCCTGAAATCAAGAAAAAAAACAGCTGCCATACATTTTGTCGAGGGTCATTGACATTTTTCTGTTTTCTTGATTTCAGGATTGGTCCCATAGGAAAAGTTGTTTATAATAATGAAAAGGGTCTGCTAAGCCAAAAAGGGCTTATTGTAAAGCTCTTTGCGGCTTTTCGGCTTATTCTTTATTGACGCCACAAAAAAGAAATCACAAATAATTTGTAACCTCACCAATTCACCATGTACCGCCAAGGGGGGGGGGGGGGGGAGGGAAGTTGCTTAAAACTTTGGCTGCGGGAAACACATACCTTGTGTTTTTCTTAGCGCGACGACTTTGCTGCATAAGCCAGGCTCGTAAAACACAACGCGTTTGACTATTAGCCGCGCCTGGGCAAGCGCATGTGATTATTAGCCGAAGTCAAAGTGTTAAATCATTACATGATTAACACGTTCAGTACCACTACGATTTTCATGATGTCTTCTCGGATGCCGCCTACATTTTACGGTTGACGGTTGAAAAACACAACTCGCCATGCGAGTCGTCGACACTGGAATAAGATTTACGTGAACTCTCCGGGCGAATCGGTGGCACCGAACGTGTTAATGCACGACCTTAGCCTATTTTTATTATTACAGGTTATTAATTTTTAATAATTTTGCATTTGTCTATCTAGGACTATCGAGTTCCGGCGATGGTGCCGCCCGTGCTGCCGCCGCCGGACATCGTGGAGACCATCGATATGGACCTTTCGGAAGATGAGGATCAACGTAAATATGCATCTCAAATTCTTAAATATAAAAATGAACCGCCGTTCGTTTGTATGGCTAAAACTAGAGAACGGCTGGACCAATTTGAATATATTTTTTTTGTTTTTTTTCGCTCAAATACAGGAAATGTTTAAAAGTAAAAAGCGGGTGAAACCGCCGGATGTAGTATGTTTATAAATAATTGGCTGTGAGGCTTTGACATACAGACACCGAAGTCTCACCTTAAAGGTTCTTCTAGAAGGTGGTTCAGAACCCTAAAAACTGTTTAAAAAACTCGGTGATTTTCTAAATAAACAAGAACATTATTTTTACAAAACAAAAAACAAAAACCGACTTCAAAAGACCGACTATTGAGTTATTCATCTATTTGTCGCGCACGTACTTAATGCAAATTTAAGACTTGTATAGTTTTCTCATGGATACCATTATCAGAACTGGACTAAATTGAAATGTTACCAAATGGGAAGCGTCAGCTTTCTAATAAAAAAAGAATCATCAAAATCGATTCACCCAGTCAAAAGTTAAGAGGTAACAAACATAAAAAAAAAAAAAAAACATACAGACGAATTGATAACCTCCTTTTTTGAAGTCGGTTAAAAAGGGGCGAAAAGGGCTCATAGTACTTACTATGAACAATTTTTACCAAGGGACCAATTTTGAATTCGCGATAAAAAATCAGCTGTTCCATAAAACAATTTAAATCACTGTCGACAAATGTATGGAAAGCTGATATTTATTTTCGCAGTTCCAGGATTGGTCCCTTAGTAAAAGTCATAATGATGAGTACTCCTTTTTGGCTTAGCATACCCTTTGCTTATAACCCCGTAAAATAGCTGTTTTAGCACTAAATATGCTCATTATGAGTATGACTCTTATTGGTTTAGCATAGCGGCTCCACCGAACCCTGCATCAGTTTCTTCCAACCACTATCTCAAACCGATTTTCCCTGTATTTCAGAAGGCATGTACCAACACAACCAAGAACCATCCAGAAGGCCGAGCTTCAACAACAACAAGGTCCTGGTCGGGGGTGACAACGGGAAAATACATGACTTAACCCAAGATAGAGATATGAAAGAGTCTCAGTCCGCTCCGATAATCTCACAGATGGTTAACCCGTTCGATGCCATGCCCCCGAGTTTACAAAGACTTCACTCCTACTCAGACTCACCCGAGAACGAAGATGCCTATGATGAAGACCTCCACAGCAGAGGCATAGACAATGAAAGACGTTCCCCGGACGAAGACTGGCATAACAGGCAAAGACAGTTAATGAATCAACGGTTCCCTAGAAATTGGAGCCCGAGGACGTTTAGGCCTCCGCCCCAGTTCTGGCCGAGGAACGGGCCGAGGCCTCCGAGGTGGGCCGGCCCTCGACCGCAGAGGTTTTGGTGATTGTGTATGTTAGTGTTAGTGAGCTTCGTGACTTTGACACTAGATATTATATCGATAGAGTATATCTGTGTTTGATTTTTGGATTGCTTGGGGTTTGTTGGAGTGAAGGTTGGCGAGCGCTGACTGTCAGGATATATTCTGCTCGACTTGTTATCTTAAAAATCATGGACATATCATATAGGTGTAAATTCTATTCACAATTTAATATTTACCAAACTAAATATGACAGCTTTGAAATTGCTGCCGTAATTTTCATCTGTGAATCTGCGTTTCAGTTCATTAAAATTTTGGATTCAGATAGGTTGGATCCAAATCCATAATGGACAAAATTCCAAATCCATTAGGGACAAATCAAGGAATAAAACAGAAAAAGCAGCCTAAGACCGTTTTCTCATTTGCCGGCGCGGTATCGTTTTTCTCGATACGCTCTGTACCGATTCTTAATTTAGCTCCTATATTTCATTGAGTTCTTCCTGACTTCCTGACTGACTAACGTTTGGACTCGACAGACCATTAGCAATTCCTCTAGCCGTCTAGACAACTGAGTTTCACAACCGGTTGCCAAAAAAAAAACTCAATCGCGCTACATGGCTAGTTACCACAGATGTTATGTTCAACCTTTTGTTCCTGGCTTCTGCGGTGTTGCCGCAATTCTGCCAATGTCCTGTGTATTGGTGGTTGGTACGTGTTTGATCAGTTTTTGTTGAGCAGTGGACTCTGCTGATCAGTATAATCTTATATTAAGAAGTCTTGAAGATCTTTTTTTTTATTCTACAGATATTTATTTAGTATGTATTATTCTTCAATTCAGTGTTTAAAGATATTATAATATATTATTAGTTGACATGACGATTTAGTCTAATTTAAATGCCAGTTTGTCGATTGAGAAAGTTCCATACATATACTGCAATTACAAACAGTATCGAAACTGCAAAATCATTATTTCTTTTCATTATATCAGTCATACGAATATTTAAAATAGTTTTAGGAAAACAAAAAATCCAAAACTTTCAAATCGAATAAAATGTATGATACACAATTAAACTTATTAATTTAGGTCAAGTTAACTTTAAATTGCTTGTAAAAAATGCCATTTGCACTTTCGATAGTGTTTGGAGAGGCAGTCTGTCCCTACCTTAGATATCTGCCCCGCAGCCCCGCTAAATATGGACACTATATATTCAACGTTAAACTTCAACAAACTTCAAGCTCTCTTATTGTACTAGAAAGATAATGTAAATAGTATGAAGGAATCCTTTAGTTAGATTCGAATGAAAACAGTTAAAACTATTTTTAAATATTCAAAAAGTTAGGACTCAAAAAATTGTACAAAATTATAGGAAATGATGAGAAAGGTTTCAATTGTTATGAACTGGTTTTTTGGCTCTAAATTTTATATTATAAATGCAATTCGTTATTTACATTTGTACAACTAAAAATAACTTAATTAATAGATAATTCACTGCTCTAATCGCTTACAAAGCATGTGTGGATTTTTTACTATAGTCGATGTGGTGGTGGCCACCTACCATTAGATTGTCCGTTGTTGGTTTGTTAGTTAGTTTATACAAGAATAAACTTGAAACTACTAAACTATCGATAAACAAAAAAACAGTTTTTGGGTAAAAACTGCAGCTGTTTTGAGTGTGTTCATTATAATGTGTTCATCCTAATTACAAGGAATGGGCTGTTGTAGTCGACTAAGAAAAACTTAGTCTAAAATTTTTGTTCTATGTGAACTAACTTTTAATACAATTAAGTGACGAGACAAGAAAATCGCTCGTCTCATGTTAAACGTCACGTTTGCCCATAACAAGTCTGCGCCACCCAGAATTTTGAACTCGCAGAATTCACGCCCCTGCGTGGCACAGCACTGCGCTCGTCAGCCTGAGATATAAGATGTTTAATCTCCTATTTGCCCTGAATTTTCTTCGGAAACAGCTCTAGGTAAAATCAATCACAAGTAGAAAATACCACTTGCGCTGTATGTAAGCGATTAGAGGAATTGAAAGGGAGTGTCTTCAATGATTTAATAACTACCCGCTCCACAGTAACGTAGTATTTTGTTCCTTTTAAAATAATGTATAGTTTATAAGTTCAAAGACAGCTCATGTTTGCAATATTAATATTTAAATCGAAGGTCTGTCAAAATATAAATACAGGGTTATAAGAGTGCTAAGCCGACAAGGACTCATAGGACTCATCTTTATGAACAACTTTTATTATGGGACCAATCCGGAATTCGCGAAAAAAAATCAGCTGATCCATAGAAAGCCCTCAATAACACTCGACAAAAGGTTTTTTTTTTTTTTTTTTACATCGGACTAGGCATGCGTTTGACTGCAATCTCACCTGATGGGAAGTGACGATGTGGTCGAAGATGTAGCACGCTTGCCTAGGAAAAACCTATTCACTCTATTTTTGAACATTCCTGGGTTGTACTTTCTAGGAAAAACAGACGCGGGCAGTGAGTTCCATACCTCTGCCGTTTGGATTAAAAAAGACGAAAGGTATGGAACAGCAGATGTTTTTTGCGAATTCCGAGTTGGTTCCATGGTAAAAGTGGTTCATAATGATGAGTAGGTACTAATGAGCCCTTTTCGGTACAGCATAACCTTTACTTTCAACCCTGTATATAAATATAGAACTTACTTTACACTCGCCAAAATAGTTTGAGACCTAGAATTTAAAAGGGTGTTTGCCTCCATATATTTTTATAATGGCGCGCGCCTTAATTTGTAGACAACTTTTTTGTTGTTAGCACCAGAAATTACAAGCCAGAATAATAATAATGTTCTGAAACTGGTGAACTGGTGGTCTTATCGCTAAGAGCGATATTTCCCATATAGAATTATATAAATTAGACCTATTTTGGCGAGAGTACTTTTATATTTCACATCGACCTTTAGGCTTATTCAACACTACAGTTAAAAACAAATTTCCTATTTAGTTGAAATTAAAGCATAAATTCCAGTGTCAAACATCAACCCTCTTATTAATAAACGTCGACTTTATGTAGTTAATGTGTGTTTTGTCTTCTTCTCTCTTTAACATTTTTAAACTCGATCGAAGAGGACAAAAGACGGAGAAACTATTTTGAGGTTACTCCACCTTTATTAATAAGGGAGCAAGTTTATATTATGTTTGGCACTTGAAATTCTGCTGTATATCAAACGATATAAGATTCACATTTCAGTGCCTCATGGATCTCTTTTAGCTGATTTGGTGTTGAGTGATTCTTTTATGCGATGACTTAAATACCAGTAAAAGATTTGACAAAAACAATAGTTCTTTAAATGTTTTATCTGGATTAGACCAATTGGTGACACTGGGGTCGGTTCTGATGTTCAATATTCCAAACTGAAACTGAATTTGACATCTACAAAACTGTTTTTGTCCTTTTCTAATGTGTTGAAACGAAAGGAGACGTAATATTAGATCTGTACAAAAGGAATAGTACAAAAGAATCGGGACCATTGTTAGACAAAATAGTTATTTCAAGTTCCAGAATGAATTGTTGACTTACTTTCTTATGCAAAAACGTTCGATAAGAAACTTATAAAGTGCTTTGTCAACTTTTCGCTAGTGAGAAGTGTCACGTGCGGAAGCGAGACCACACTACAGTGTTATAAGGAAAGAGTATACTAAGGCGAATAAGGTATTAGTCATTAACAACATTTTGTACGATGGAAACAATCGTGAGATCTTGATTTTTTCTCGATCAGCTGATTAGCAGCTATTCATTTTGTTGAGTATCGTTGGTATTTCCATATCGTATAGGTTTTGACCCGTAGTAAACATTGTTTATAACGATGACTACTATGAATCCTTTTCGGCATAGCATACGCTTTCCTTATAACCGTATATAGTGAAATTGGCCTATTGGACGTTTCTGAATAAGATTTAAGCTGGCAATATATTCTCGCCCAGAAAGCCGAGACTATAGTCCAGCAAAATACGAAGTCGCGCTACGTCATACATTTTAGTATCGCGTAACATTGTAGTAGCGCGCGCCTTCCTAATTGGCCGAACTATATGGTCTCGGTTAGGACCCATTTCATCACGAAATGAATCGAATGAAGCAGCGCAAATAATGTCATCTCACTCGCACAATAACACAATATTGCAAGTCAAGTGAGAAAGCATGATTAGCGTTGCTCCTTCTCGATTGGTTTCTTTATTGACGTGGTTTATACATGTAAATTACAGCTCACAGGTATAGCTTGAGTTAAGGCGGACAGAAATGATCGTCAGCTATACCTTTTGCACATTGAAAAATCACTAAAAAGACAATGAAATCGTTTGAGGAAATGTTCGTTTTGATATTTCTTTTAATTTGACGAAGAAATTAAAAAACTTTTTACTTTGTAGTTTTTCCGTCAATTTAAAAAAATTAGCGGAATCCTGTTATTTAAAAAAAAAAAATCGGTTTATTTTAACCCATTTATTTTATATTTTCAAAAAATGCGCAAATTAAATAGCTGACTATCAATCTGCTCCTTAAAACTTGTATATGTAAAGCCGGCGACTGACCTGTAACATTTCGTCGTAACGTAACGTTACGTTACGACGAAATGTTGCAGGTCAGTACAGCGAGCCGATCCGCTCGCTCATAGCGCCGCGTGCTCCACCACGCTCGCTTCGAATGCTACGTTACGGCAAAATGCTCAGGTCAGTCGCCGGCTTAATAATCAAAACTATTTTTACACACAAAACATTGTGAAAAGATATTATTCTCTGTATGATTGACATACAAGAGTTACTTAACTGTACATTATCTTTTCTTCTAGTCTTTAATCGTCCTCATATATTTTTGCTTGACTGTTTTATTATAAAGACACTAAACTATATTGCACAGCTCCCAAGTTGTCCGTTTCTCTATTATTAGTCTACTAGACAAGGACAGCATCAGTTTTAAGTCTGTTTAATATAGTTTAGTTCACAAAAGAATTTGAATTATCGTTAAAAATATTTAGCAATATTTGGCTAGTTGAAATTTCCGAAAATGTCGGTTATAGAATAGTCAATATAATGTTACTCTAAAATAGAATAATATAAAATAGAAACTCGTTATGTCTCGTCAAGTAATATAGATTGACAATTAAGGTTATATATAGCTAGGTTTTTTGCTTATAATAATAAAGCTTAACAATAAGAAGGTTATATTATTTTTGTCTAATACATATTTATAACAAATAATAGTTGATTAAATATACATAATTGGTCTTTAAATTAATATAATTCTGATTTGACTTAAAAATCCTTTGAAATTCCAAGCTATTTTGACCCTATACTGATCGTTTTAGAACCTTTTGTTCTATTTCTTTTGCCAAGCAAATCGCTTAGCAGACAAAACCCGCATCAGTGCGATTTGGGTGTAAATATTCAACAAAAATCTATTTGTAAAATTTGACTGAAATGTTCCCTTTACATAACCTATACTCCGATAATGAAATCGTTATGAAGAGCGGATTAAAAAATGTTATGTTGACGTCTCTGTCAAACGTCATTGTAATGCATAGCTCTTCTCTGACATCTTGGACCTAACAAACTGGTCATCCAGTCATTTAAGGCCATTTTTGATCCCTCCCAAAGGTCGTCCATTAATAAAGTAAGATCATTTCTGATCATCCTTCCTTCAAATAGTGATATTAAGGTTTTTGGTCTTTGATTGGTATCGTTCGATCACTAACAGCCGGTCCTTAAATCCAAATCGCAGGAGCATTCTTGCGAGCGAGATAATCTCGGTTACTGTTGCTCTTATTAGAAATGTTATGAGAGAGAGAGAGTGACGGACATACTCGAGCGCCGAAGAATAGGGTCCTCTCCCAGTCTAGAGATCAGCTCCCGACCCGTGGTCCAACTGTTATATCCAACTGGTTGAACCACTGGTAAGTAATATCCATGGTTCAACTGAAAATATAGATCGGGTCCATTTGAGGTATAAAGCGATCATCTATCTATGCCAATGAAGACTATCCCCAGTCTTTTTTGAGCTTCACGTGGTTATGACCATTAATAACAAGATTAAAATAAAATCTGGCTAATTACTAATCACTAACTTATTATTAGTCAGTATTCTTGATGTTTGAGATTATCCTGATCACTTTCACTGTCATGACATTTTTAATAAGCGAGACAATATATCTGACTGGCCAGAATAGGGCCCCAAGTTAATTCTGGTTTGTAAGACATCCAATCAAAGACACTTCTAAGTCGTTAATTTATTCAAAATTTAAGAGCGCTGCTTTTGTTGGTTGAGCAACTTCCAGGCTTGGCGGTCCTCTGCAAGTGGTTTTACCTCCCTATACGACATGACATCTGCCTTCTCCTTAATCTGGTCCAAGAACCGCCTCCTTTGTCTTCTAAGTCAATCTTTAATAATTTCGTTCCACGTTTAGTTCCCTAAATGTCCACTTTCCACTATTGCGTCAGTGAAGATTTCTAAAATAGACTTTGTGAATACCTATCGCACGCCAGTTTTATTTTATTTTATTTTGGCGATACGTAAGTCCCTTTAAATAAAAACTTGTACAAATTGCAAGAGCGTAAATTTAATCTTTTAAAAAGACAGACAGTACGAGTTTCTATTTTATATTATATTTTTAATCCACAATATTACTGAAACCAAGCCAGAACTATGCAACCTTCTTTTGAAGTTTTTATTAGATTTAGGGAAAATTGATAGTTCAAAAGACGTCCGTCAGGCGCAGCGCTGCAGTCGCATTTTCTACTGTGATTTAACATTTTATTGATGCCTGAATTAAATCTAGCATAGTCTTATTGGAGCAGACTAGACTTTTAAAAGATGTTCTATGACTTATAAAAATACTTAGGTTTTTAGGTACACTTAAAAAGGGTTGTAAGCAACGGCTGTTTTAAGCCGAAATAATACTTAAAAACAGTTTTTACAATGGAACCAACCCTGAAATCAACAAAATCAGTTGTTTCACAGAAAAATATTAATGATCCTAGACAAAATGAATTTAACATCTGATTTTTTGTTGCGATTAGAGTTGGTCTTACAAAAAAACAGCTGTTTGTTTCCATACATTTTATCGATTGTTTTGACATTTAACTAAAATACTCCTTACATCGCGTGTGCTGGATATGGTCTGTTTTAAATGTGGGTTGCCATGGAATGAATTGCAATGCCAATGCGGTCAGACTTACCATAATGGAATGATTACACGTAACGAGTAAAGTGGCGAGACCGTCAATGTGCACACTCGGGCGAGCAAACAAATCATGGTTCTGTGACTGTCTCGGCTCGTCAAACTGTTTATACAAACCGAGTACTCTGCCGAAGGCACTGTCTTGACACTGTACTCGTTCCGTGTAATCAACCCATAAGCTGGTACATTTGTCGTTTGCCACTTATTAAAAAAAAAACATTGACGCCATCTGCTTTAACAGCAAGAGGTCCCGGGTTCGATTCCCGGCCGGGCAGATATTTGAATGATGAGTTTAAATATCTGCTCTGGGTCTGGGTGTTAGTTGTCCTTGTCTTTGTGTATGTTCCATTCCATGCCATGCCCGACACGCAGTCTTAGCTATGAGTGTGAAACGTTACTTTATTCATTTATTTTATAAGAACAAAACGTTCCTTTTTGAAAACGGACCATTTTGTGGTGCGGCATATTTCTACATTTTGTCTGCTATTTGGTTATTCCAACTTCAATGTTAACTGGCGGAGTGACTGAAGGAAGCTATTCGATAATGATGTTCAAATCAAAACTTAGTTTTGTTGAAGTTAAAAAGTTACACTGTTGAAGTACGCGTTTCATTTTCAGCTTTGCTTTTTTGTATTCAGTTTTTGAGCTTCATATTATATAAAAGGATATAACACTATCCTACTTTTTCCTATTATTTATTATTATTAATACGAAAGTATGAGTGTGTTTGAATGTTTTTAACACGTACCTATCTTCGCAACTACTAAACCAACTTTGATGCAATTTGGAATGTATACTTTAGGTTCTGGAACAACACAGGCAGGGTACTTTTTATTCTCATCGTAACCGTTTCTCATCTCATCTCACCAGGCAGGTGAAACCGCGGGACAGAACTATCTTCTTATATATAAAAATGAATCGCTGTTCGTTAGTCTTGCTAAAACTCGAGAACGGCTGGACCGATTTCGCTAATTTTGATCTTGAAATATTTGTGGATGATCAGGGAAGGTTTAAAAGTTAAAAAAAGCGGGTGAAACCGCCGGATGCAGCTAGTCTGGAATAAAAATTAGTCTATTTAAAGCAGAGAAGAAGAATGAAATATATCTATTTTCACAAGTTTCAAATGTTATTTGCCAACTTGTTGGCCACTTCCTCACTCACAAATACTACAGGGTTATATATAAGGAAAGTGTACTTATGCTAAGCCGAAAGAGCCTAGGAACAACTTTTACTATGGTGCCAAACCTTAAATCGCGAAAAAAAAACCAGCTGTTCCATAGAAAAATTTAAATGACACTCAATACGTACGAAACAGCTAATTTTTCTCGATTTCTGGGTTGGTCCCATAGTAAAAGTTGTTCATAATGTTGAGTACCATGAGCTTTTTAGCCTTTCCTTACAACCATGTATCAAGCAAAGAGGAAGAACGACGAAGATTTCCATCTTCACAACAAGTTTCAAATGTTATGCCAACTTGCTGGCCTCTACCTCACTCCCACAAGTATAGGTATATATAGAGCTAGCATGTGAAGTTCATAATTAGCTCTCTACTAACAACGCAGTTAGTCGAAGTTTGCACCTCCAAATCCAATACAAGTTAGCGCACTTTGACCCGCTGCTAAATAACTTGCAAACTATTGCTAAAATAGCACCCGAAGTTGCTAAAATAGCTAAACTCAATGCTAAATAGCTCATGATTAATCGCCGATGCGCGGGTCGGGTCGGAAGTAGGTACCCGCACCTTCAATTGTTTCAACTTGTCCAATCAAACGGCAGACATCGGGTATTCAGTAGTTTGCTTTGATGTTAGGGTTGTGCGGGACCAACAACCTGTAGGTATACCTACCTACCTAGCACAAATTTTAACGTGGGTAAGATAGGTAGGTACGTAGCGAGTACATAATATACTACTCTGGAAACTAACGTGGTTTTCACACATTTTTGTTATAAAAAATAAAAAAAGAAAAGAAGTAGAAAATATAGTAATAGTAGTGTAGTGTAGTTAGTAGAAAATATATAAAAAATGCAGTTTCCATTTACTTACGCCCGACAGAAGCGCTGCCCCATTTTGCACACATTTATCTATCGAATGCTCTCTACGTATGTTATTTTACGTCAAATGTGCTTGGCATACAGATATTTTCATACTTCATTGGCTGATTTTTAGGGTTCTAGACCTCCTTCGGGGAAATACCTTTATGACAAGACTCCGGTGATTGTCTATCAATATTTCGCAGCCAATTTATTAATTAACTGCGTAAACCTGAAAGAGGGCCTTAGTGTCATTAGTACCATTGATTTGTACCATTGATGGTACAAGTGACACAACTTTGTATCCTTAGTACCATCAATGGTACTAGAGACAATTATATTATTTGGAGATCAGTAGTACCATCATAAATATTGATGTATCGCTAGTACCATGAATGGTACAACTAAACAAACTTGAAGTAGGTACCTATTGGAATGGTCGCAATTGATACGCTAAGTACTGGCTACTTGAAATTATTTGAAGTGCATTTCGGTTCACGTCAGTCTGACATTAGTATGCATTCATTGTTTCATGTGTTGAACGAATAGATTACTACCTAAACCTTGAATTGGTTATTGCTATACCACAGAATACTAGGTACTTACTCATAATTTCAACCAACTTTTACTAAAGGTCGACCCAGAAATGAACTGAAATTGCGAAAAATATGGGGTAGTTCCCAGCAGTTCTTTCATTAATTGTATTCAGGACACGCGTACCTTTTTCCGGCGTCTGAAGATGAATTCACGAGAATTTAGCACGTCTATCGCCTGGCGTGCCAACCCTGACGCTGGCACTGAATTCTTCCACTAATTGGGAAATGGCGCATTAATTATTATTTATGGTCTCAGACTGATGTACTTTTCGTCTATATCGTTAATTGGAACTATACTGGTTGACTTGGACACTTGATGTATTGTAGGATATCATTGTTATTAATTGCGACTTTTACTTTTTTTTTTATAAATAACTTTTTCACTCACAGCTCGCCACTAGGATACCCTGTGTCGAGGATGCCATGGACACACAAAGACAAGGGCTACTGACACCCAGACTCGGAACAGATATTTAAATTCTTAAGTCAAACATCTGCCCGGCCGGAAATCGAACTCGGGACCTCTGGCTTTTAAGGAGCCAAACAGGCCGTCAACTTTAAAATCAATCTCGAATTATTAAATTCTCGAAAAAAAAAATCAGCTTGTTCCATACTTCACGTCGAAAGTTTCTATTTAATGACTTTTTTCTATGAACTAGCTGTTTTTTCTCGATATCAGGGTACATAGTAAAAGTTAGCTACAATGAACACAAGGAATCATAACAACATTAGGGAATGTTTGATACAGTGGTATCCTAGATTAAATATGTCAAGTGTCTTACCAGTGACCCGTTTTACCCATGGGTCGTAAATTGTAAGATCGACCCGCGTCCGAAATAAACCGAGGCAACCCTATCCCAAGGTAGCGAGAAACTTTACCTGCCAAGTTTGGGGCTAATGGACAACTAAATGCAGAACTTGGGAACAGCCAGTTTGCACACATTCAATAGAGATCGGTTATATGGATTGTAGAGAGGGTGGTTTTGACAGAAACTATCAGAGGATGAGAGTAGAGTAGTTTATCGAAACCGTTTATTCCCACTTGTCATCAATGTCTCCGTTGGTACTGGCGATAAATAGGAAATTGAAATTATCGTTTCCTGACATTGTTGATGCCTTTTTGTTATAAATACAACTACTCACGTTAGATTCGAGTCAGATACTCTGACTAAGTACTTACGAGTATAGTGTTATTATTATTATAGTGTTTCAAAACCCTATTAAAAGTTTTCATATCTGAAGATTTCATAGTAAAAATTGTTGATGCCCTTGATGGATCAACCTGTTTGCCTTCTGTTGTAAAAAATAATATAGGTCTTGCCTTATCCTAATTAGGCAATACATTGCATTCGGTGAAGTAAAACACCACGAAGATGTCGAAACTCATAATATTGTAGGTACCTAGTTGTGCACTTTCTTATTTTCGCAAACTGAAAGTCTGTCGCCAGGTACCTAACCAGCGATGTTTTCCAACAACATTTGAGAGTTACCCCATTGCTACCATTTCATTATAGAGCAAACAGTCTCAGTCTCACTATAGAAGCTATAATCAAATAAAAAGCAATACTCACAAACGATAGACACATTGCAGCAAAGTTTATAACAGTATCATGTTTTCCGCTACAAGTACAACCGTGGTACAACCAATCTAATCTAACAAATCCATCAAAATAAAATATCTCCCTTCAGGCTCACCTCTAAACCCCACGTAATGCCAACACCGACGTTTCCCCGAACCGCTGACCGTAACGTTACTCAAACAAAAAACCGGGGCCAAAAAAACAAGGTCGGAGGCAAAATACAGCTAAATCCGGCGGCGTTTGTGTTGTAATTAGGACTGTTGGAAAACACTTAAATTTTGTGTTTTTGTGACAACCTTAATGGCCTTGAGTAGGGGTGCCGCTTCTTCGTTTTTTCTTGGACTTGTTCTAGATTAGGAGTGAGCTAGGTGAGCAGGTAAAATAGGTGAGGGTAAATACAATAAATACAAAGGGTTTTTGACATGTTCCTCAAATAAAATAAAAAAACAATTGGTCCAGCCATTTTCGAGTTTTTGCGGGATTAACGAACAGCGAAAGCTAATCTGTTATAATATTTTGAAGCTTTTATTTAACTTGCTGTGTAGAGTAGATAACCCACCAGTTCTGTGAATTTATGACCCCTCCCGATGACCGATTGAGCTGAAATTTGATATACCTGTTTAAGTCCAATGACAATGCTATAAAAGCTCGTTTTAAAAATATTTTTTATTCATTCTTAATTGAAACAGTAGATATATATATGGTAGTCCTACCGTTGATAGGTGAAAGGAAATAAGTAAACATGTTCCGCGGCATCGTGTAGTGACGGCGGGCAAGGTCGGATATATCTGGCCCTAGGGCCCTTTTAGCCGAGGTCGGGCTTCCTTAGGGATGGCGTGAGGCCATAATTCGTACCTAAGTTAGTTGCTTATGTTATTTACCTTCTTGGTTTTCTCTTAAGAAACTGTAAAATTGGAAAACTACCCAACAGAAAAGACAACTGTCAAGAAACTAGGTAGTTACTTGTGAAAATTTGACCTAAAAACGCTAACTAACTCTATTGGTCTAAAAACTAGACCAATAGAGTTAGCCGTTAATAATAATAAAATGAATTCCAAAAAATAAACATCCTGCTCCATACGTTTCATTTTTCTAAAGAACAGTGAATTATATTTTCGCGATTTTAGCATTGGCCTCATAGTAAAAGTTTTTGCAATAATGATGAGTCCAATGAACTTTCGGCTTAGGTTTGAAGTAGACCGGTGGTACGTTCCTCCTAACCCTGTATAATTAATGAAAAGCAAAACTTTTTTGAGCATTCATTCTCACTCCGTTACAGGCTAACGCGTCCTATTTTCCATTGGAAATGGTTTATTATGGAATTCCTTTGAGCGCACCTGTGACCGGATTTCAGCAATTCAAAACACTCCAATTTAGAAGTCGGGCTTTGCCACAAGGAAAAATGAAATGAATACAACCGGGGAGGAAGTCAGGATTAATGTTTTGGGGCTGTCTTGACACTTAACGTGAAACGAGTAGTGGAGCTGGGTTGCTGTTTTTCAAATACGTTCGCGTTTTATTTATTTCAAAATTTTGTTAAAATCTCTGCTTTAATTTACTTAGAGTGAAGTGTCAGCCATATCACCGCGATGTTGAATTTATTTTCTAAAAAATAAAAATAAATGTAGAAAAAACCGAGCGACATTAAAATAGTCGTAAGCGTTTAGCAACTGCGCTCTTTAAAATTTATCTAAGTACACTGTATAAATGTTAGCTCAGATAGGCGTTGCCGTAAATAAATAAGATCAGTTACTTTATAAGTACCTTAGAACCACTACCATTATTTCATAATGGACAAGCTATTTCAACCTAGAATAGTTTTTATAAAATCAGTGAACACAAATCTGTCAAATTGTATGTCAATTGTTGGCGAAATATGGTGCGTTTTAGCCCCCCTCCTGAATCCGTCCTCGGCGCAGCGTCGTGACGCGGCTTAGTTAGTAACCGCAGGTTTTGTCCCCGTCGCTTTTATTTATATTTTCATACCGCAGCTTTTATCGCGGGGAATGATTAAACTCGGGGTTACCTTCAGCTAGTAGAGTGGCAGTAAATCACCTTTCTGTTTTTATTCTCGGTTGGGGCGTTCGGTTAGCCGTTCTGCTTGTCACTATTTAGTCGTAATTCTTTAGTTATTTTGTTTCTCGTTAGTTTCTCTACTCACATAATTAACTGGTAGGTATATTTTATTTTTTCACAAAGCCTTTTCAGTATTCACACTTTGGGTTGTTTTTTCTGGTACGATCGCTTACCGTCCTCAGAACTGTCCTGTGGGTTCGTGACTCTAGTGAGTCAATTTATTATAGATATTCTTTTGTCCCAAAGAAAAACCTTTTTAGGCTCTTCAGCACCGATCAGAAGACCAGCTCATAGGTCAAATGCAGACTTATGCTTGTACAACAGTGATTTTTCTTTTCTGTGGTTTGTAGGTACAAACCACAGATGTCGATTGTATTGCGTTCACTGAGAAAAAAAATGATGAATTCACTTAAAGTACGAAGCATACCTACTGGTATCACCAAAAAGTACGATGATTAGCACCAGTGATAGTTTATCATCGTACTTTTTGGTGATATTAGTATGCTCTTTACTTTAGGTGAATTCATCATTCTTTTGGCGGAATTTAGATGCACATTTTTCTCAGTGTTGAGTTACTGCTTGTGGTAAGTAAGTCCTTCCCGTATTTTTGTATCCTTTTTGGTAATATACCGGCATCAACCTTGCTGTGAGATGGGACGTGATGTTTTTGAGTGTCCACTCAGTGTGATATATGACAGTTCCTACAATGCCTAGCTAACATAAGTTGTAAAAAAAATTATCTATTACTCAAATATTTAAAACTCGAAGGTTGGGTCTTGACGGTCTTGTCATCCGTATAAAACGATTAAGTATACGGAATTATATACATAGATGCAACCTAGAATAGATGTAGCTAAACCCTGAATTTAATATACAGAGATGGTAGTCAAAGGCCAGCCTTTATTTGAATAAAAAAGGCGCTTGCATGAAAATTCAATAAAATGGCAGCGAACACAAAAAATATTTCCTTAACTTCGTGCTAAGTTTTTCAAATCTCTGAATATCCCATTCACTAATAATATAAATGAACGTCAAGAATAAGATAAAATTTGTTAATTCCCGAATTTAGACGGTCGCCTCGCAATTAAGGCCGCACTGACGTGTACTGAATTAAAATTAAAACATTCCTTTTTATTTTCATCGCTAAATTGTAAAGATGCTCTCAAACGGCCTTAGATACTAACGAAATAATTAAGAATTTCCAAACTCTTTGTTCATTAATTCTTCTGAAGTTGAGAATATTTTTACACAACTTTTAAATAGAGTTTGTTCTTTTCAAATAGGCTTTTGGAATATGGTTAAATATGAAGTTTTTTCTGAAGGTCGTTTCGCTCCGTGCGCCTTTTTGTGCGTTTTTTCCTAAAAAGATCCTTTTTTTATAAGCTTTAATTTTACCGATTTAGTAATGGTTGGCCAGCTTAACACTTCGACTGCGGATACCTGTGTTTTCCTTTGTGCATCGCGAATACGGCTACACACGCCAGGCGCGTAAAACACAACGCATTTGACTATTAGCCGCACTTAAGACAAGCGCATGTGATTATTAGCCGCAGTTAAAGTGTTCATGAAAACCCTACGACGGACGACCTGACATCCCAGCAGTAGGATGATTAAAAGATAAGTGACATAGGTTGTATTAATAAATTACGATTAAAATGACCTACTTATAGTTCCTATTTCTTTTTAATTAAGCGATAAATCTACAAAGACTGACATTTGCCTTAGTTTCTTATAAAAATATAGCATAGTTTTAGACCCACCATACCACCAGGCCACCAGGGGTATGGCCAGTGGTATGGTGGGTCCGTCACGATAGTACCTATTTAACTGTTATAGTTTTTCTTGAAAAATTATAAAAAGCAAAATGTCATCTAAAAGGAAATACCTCTGAACAAAAGTTATCATCAAAGTTTTGCGCCTGAATTAAAATTTGCCTATCATAGAATAATAATTAGGAATTAAGAACACGATTGTCGCATTGTCTTGCCTGCAGGTTAAACTTTTTACTTGACTTTTTTTTTATGTACTAATTGAGTGACGAGACGAGCAAATCGCTCGCCTGATGTTAAACGTCACGTTTGCCCACAACAGGTCTGCGCCACCCAGAATTTTGAACTCTCAGAATTCAAGACCCTGCGCGGCACAGCACTGCGCTCGTCACCCTGAGATATAAGTAGTTTAATCTATTTGCCCTGTAAATTCCCTGGAGACAATGCCCTTCCAACCGGAACACAGACCACACTACAGTACCTACACAGTACAGTCCACAGACCGGACTATCTAAGATGAGGCTGATGTAAGATGTAGGTACTTGAGAATGATCGTTTGTGTTATCGAGCAATACCAATCTCCCACACGCCATGCCACTTGGGCCACGTCAGATACATTAATTAATTATATTATTTGTTATCTGTGATTTAAATTTTTAAAGATAGGTACACTAATTGAAAAGTTATAACAAAGTTAATTTTGTGAAAAGGGTGTTTTTTTATACAATCGGTGGCGATCAAGTTGGAAAGTGGAGCAATCGTAATAATACTCGTAATTTGGTAAAAAGAATAAATCTGTTAACCCGATTTTGGTGGTATAATTTTGCGACATCCTGACCCCATAATTACATATGTGTGCGTGTACTATCGTGCCGCTTAAAGTGCGTGACCGATTTTTGGGTTGCAAGTTGCAAGGTTTTGTTTGATTCATCTAAATAAGTTTATCTGAAGTGTCATAGATTATATGTGGTCGCGTTTTTTGTCGAGTAATCAGCATCGAGCACTGTTTGTCTTGATGTCATAAAAATGTTTAATAGCTTTTACGAGCGACGTATTTTTAATTAATTGGCTTGCGCTATACCCGCAACTGGGATGTTGCGAGCTACCATAGAACCGCTTGTCTTTAAAAAAATTCACTTTCAGCGTAAGAACATTACCTACCTACGCGAAACCGGAAATATCGTGTTACTGCTCTTAAATCAAAACAAGCAGAAACCGCGAATAATTAAACCCTTACAAGAGACCATTAAGCTATACAAGACCTCCCATCGTCACTTGAAGAGTTATAATTATTTATTGTACCAAAGGAAATTCTGTTTCATAAATTATTCCGCCTAATTTTCACAATAATAACCCTTCCCGGGGATTCCTTGATTACTCGAGACATTTAAACTTTGTTTTCGGGACTTTTCATCATTAAAAATTGAAATGACTGAGATTTAAAAATGCTCTAGAGTCCAAGTTTTAAATGGAGGAAATGGAGGAGTTTTGGGATTATAAAGTTTTGTTCGAGTACCTACTTCATTACCGTCGCGTGTCTGTAGATTATCTATGGTAAGTAGGTACCTCCAACTTAGAAGAGAGAATATTTAATTAGACAGTCATGTAAGCTAATTCTGAAGGCTTCAGGGCGTTCGCTGCTGCGTGATCATAACGCGTAGTTGCGCGCTGTGATGCCGCAGTGTCGATCCGCGTAGAAAACGCGTTGCGTAGCATGTAGGTACGTTTTACGCAGCTCCGCCAGCTGCCCCCGGTGAGTACTGATTTTTGAAAAAAACAAGCACTAGGTCGTTAGTCGCGGCCCAGCCAGCAACGCTCTTGTATTTTGTAAATCCACCCACGCGCGCGTAACTACGCGTGATCACGCGTCAGCGAACGCCTTTAGTTGACAAGTCTAAAATTACTAAAACTACGGCCGGTCGGTCTATTAGACGTCGACATCAATAGATCAATCAACTAAAGCCTTTGGAATAGACTTGATGGTACTCGTTCAAAATTTTGCTGTCGGTTTTTTTAATTATGTAGCAGGTAACTGGTTTGGTGTCGGTTATGAAACATTTTAACATTTTTAATTGCTGAATAAGCATATACTTACATTCGTCGTGTAAGGGTCGACCTAGATTGTAATAATATCCCTGAATACGTAATTAGAAGGTATACAATGTTTTCAGAACGTCTGGAGGAAAATAAACTTTGCGAAAACCGAGTTACATAACTTTACATTGTGGTTAGAAAGTTGGTAACAAAATACCTAATACCTACTCAGTTTCGGAACGCTGTTAGAACTTTCTAGAATTGGTTTAAAACCTGAACCAAGTACTTGAAACTATTTATTTAAATGATTACTTAGAGAAGGGTTTGACAGCTGGCAAACGTGCCTGCTTTTTGCGGCCAAAACTCATCTGAAACTAAGCTTAAACTATTTGGTCCCCAAACCTCTGTTGAAATACAATTTCACTTGATTCAGTGATTTTCATAGTTATAAATAGTAAGAATATTAAGAAAGATAAATATTTATTTGATACTACAGGGTTATTCATAAAGGGCTAAGCCGAAAAGGGCTCATAGTAATCATCATTATGAACAACTTTTCAACAAAAAATGTCAATGACACCCGACTAAATGTATCGAACAGCTGATATTTTTGTCGCGATTTCTTGGTTGGTCCCATAGTAAAAGTTGTTCATAATTGAGTACCTACTATGAGCCCTTTTCGACTTAGCATACCTTTTATGAATAACCCTGTATAAAAAGTACAGTAGATAATTTAGGTAAGCAGTAGGTACCTACCTACTTGTGTGCAAATATAATTGAGTTCTGAATTGAAGGGTTGTTTCCAAGGGATGTTTTCATTGAAATTACTGGGTATAAAGTCTGAAATGTAATATCTCAGTGACGAGCGCAGTGCATCACTCCGTGTTTGTAAGAGATTGTTTTGAACTTTCAGTTCTCATTCCAGGATATGTATTATACAGGGTTATTTCAAAAACACCAGCAACCTCGCAGGTCTAGATACCTAACATCATAAACAACAACTTTTGCTATGGGACCAACTCGAAATTCGCGAAAAAAAAATCAGCTGTTCCATACATTTTGTCGAGTGTCATTGACATTTTTCTATGGAACAGCTGATTTTTTTTTCGCGAATTTCGGGTTGGTCCCATAGCAAAAGTTGTTGTTTATGATGTTAGGTATCTAGACCTGCGAGGTTGCTGGTGTTTTTGAAATAACCTTGTATATTCAACAACTCCAACCACTTGGTTCTTAGAAGGCAACTGAAGAAAATTTATTTTCAAACAAAAGACAATAACTAGAGGTAGAGTATTAGTATCTAGTAATTCGCAGTAGTTCGTACGCACCTTATCTTACCTTCTTTACTTTACCATCTTAGCGATAAGGCCGCCAGTTGTTGCACTAGTTTAAGTTTTATGATCCTTTTTGTCTGTAATTTTTGGTGTGAACAATAAAGATAAAGAAGTGAAGAATAAAGATCTATCTTTCTACACCTGGTGGGTATCAAATTTAAACTTAAAATAATAATTTGTTTGATTCTGGCGTCATCAAATTAGAAATGGGCCAATCTGGCTTTCGTCAACCCGAGGTGACGTCACTATGGCCTTCGATTTTTAAACTTCATGATTTTGAAAGAAGGAGTAAATTGTGCCTTGACATAAAAATAAGTGTCGGCTAATTTTGACCAAATTTCGATCCATGAACTTTGAAAACTAGCCAATGCCAACTGGGTCGCAGTAGGTAGGTATATACTCAGGTTGATTTTCTGTCTGCGCTTCATCTTCGGCCAATCGACTCTTGTTAACACATCAGGCAAGTTGGTGGTCAAACGCAGAATTTATCGCGCAAACAAGTTAAAAATTGTTTAAAAAGGCTCCAACCCGAGGTAGGTATAAACTTGAACAAGTCCGCGTTTGACCACCACCTCGCCAATTAAATATAAGTTGTAAGTTAATTTAAAAACCTAAAGGTTTTTAAGTTATAAGTTAATTTAAAAACCTTCAGGTGTGTTTCGTATAGTACGCCCTCGCCATTCCAGTATTCCATGAACTAACACACGAAACAAACTAATCTGGAATCTCTAGCTTTGTACTGGCGTCGACGAAAGTCATCGCTTAGAAGCTTTTTCAACATTTTTGAAGATCTACTTAATTAGATTTAATTCCTCCGTAAAGACTTAACTTAAAGACTGAGCTACACTCGGATATAGGCTGTCTAGTATTTTATGTACCGTTAGAAATATGAAGCATTAAGTAGGTACGCAAAACGTAAAAAAATTAAAGTACGAAACATTTTAACATTCTATGGGTTAATATTGTTTTAAAATATAATGATAAATTGTGTACACGTGTGAAACCGCAAACATAAACTAGTAGGTACTTAATAAACGGTTACAATCATAAAACGTGTTTTCTTTCGTTTGACAAGGCAACACCGCCGCCAACATGTAAACGTATATTTGTTTTGCTCCAGTTAAATAAATCATAAAAAGTGGTTTAAAGTGAATATTTCAAAAAAACTTTGTGCTTTAAACAATAAATAAGATACGGTGCATAAAGTGAAATGATTATTTTGTGATGAGTAGTCATATAACATTCAGTCATATAATAGATTAGACAGCATTTTTTCAACCATAACAATTCAATAATTTCAAAATCCGCAACGGACTTCGACTGCCCGCATGAACATTTTGCATGAACGCGTAAGTGGTATCGTTTTTCATGGCGCTTACGACCTTTTCTTCGCGAATGATGCCTCGATGTCCCGGTGTCTTGGTGTGTGGGTGATAGCGCGCCTGTATCGCATGTACTACTCAGTCGTAGGAGAGTGACTCTGAGTGACCGCTTTCTACTTGCACTAACAGTAACACTACTTACTGCATGAAGCTTTACACTAATTGCCATAATTGCCATATCAAATTTCTGCGTGATGAACAAAAAATAAAAAATAAACAATGGCGTTTTCAACGAGGAAAAAAATATCCCTAAATTGCGATGGATGTCCTCAAAAAATCACCAACAGAGAATATATGATATGCTCTATATGTAATTGCACATATGACCTTGATTGTGCAAATGTTTCCTATCCTCGATTTGTATTAATGGAAAAAGAAAAAAAACTTGCTTGGAAATGCTCGCCTTGTATTGCAAAGACGCCAAAAGGTAACAACACTAATATCCCAGTTGGTAATCACAATAGCATCCGATTAGACTTAAATATAAATAAAAAAGTTAATGATATTGTCTTGATGAAAAAAGCAAAATCACGACGCTCACTGTCTTTGGAGAACTTATCCATGTCAAGCTCCATACTTTCGAATGCTAACACACTCGACGAGAGCTTCGAAGATGCAACCTTTTGCCCAAATTCTGAAGAAATCCTAGATGAAACTGAACATGAACACAGAGATCATGAAGTTGAGCGACTGACGCGTAATCTTGATGAAATAATCAATAAGCTTAAAAGAGCTGAAGAAGAAATTAATAAACTACAGATAAAAAACACAGACCTCAAACTACAGTTGGAAACATCAGATAAAACAAATATCACAATAAAGACAAACGAAATCGAAGAAAAACAAACAGTTTTAGTAATTGAGACTCATACAACTCAGAGACAAAACGCTCCTCAAAGTCCTTCAACTGTTCAGAGGCCTAATCAAAGCACCCAAAGGAAACAAAGAAAACAAAATCTTTCCAAGATTCAATCATCGCTTCAAGACTCAATCCAAGCACAAGCCAAGAATAAAGAACCCACTATAAGCAAGAAACCATCAATGAACCAAGCCACCTCTAAGACTGAAGTAGTTGGTCCTGCGATCAATGCGACGAAGTCATTTGAAACTTTGTGTCCTGAACCCGAAAACTGTAAAACGGCCCAACTAGCCAAAACTATTGTACCGTCTACGAAACCCGCACACTCTGACGTACTCCAAATATTAAAATTTGATGCATCAATCAAAACAAATGGTAGCGTAAGGGAACCTAAAATCCATATAATAGGCGACCAAAGCGGTAATAAATTAGCTTCGCTCCTCATTAAACTTCGATCTAAACATAGGAACACGAAAGATTATTGTATCTCCAGCTATATATATCCTGATGCTCCAACAGATTATATTTTTCAAAATTGCGGGATTAAAGACAATGACCTGCTAGAAGATGATTGGTTGATTTTATCTGTAGGTTCAAACGACTCAAACCCAACTCGTTATTTCATCGAAATGTGTGCAATCATAAAAAACATTAAAAAACCACAAATAATTATAACTGGCGTTAACAACAATATACACCTAAATGAGGAGAAACTAAACCAAGGACTTAAAACCATAGTCAATAACTCAAAAAATTGCTTTCTTGCCACATCAAATGACATGCAATCAAAGGTACACTTGTATAAGATTATTAATAATCTAATAAATACAGAAGACTACAAATCTGCTTATTTAGGCAAAAATATTACAAAGCATATAAAAACCAACCGGCAAACTAACCTCAAACCCGGCACGATACCATATTTATTTCACAAAATGAACGAAACATTGATGATCAAAAAATTGTCACAAGCAACAACTAACTCAACCTCACGAAACTCAACCGACAAAAACCCAAAATTCACCCCAAAACCAGGAACCATACCTTTTTATTTTCAACGAACAATAAATAATATCCAGAAAAATAACACCGAACCGAAAACATTTTTTCGTCTCTCACAATAAAGAAGAGCCAATGTTTACTATACTACACCAAAATATTGCAGGGTTACTCGGTAAACTTGATTTACTCCAAGTTAGTGTTCTAGACTTTGCTGAAAATGACAAATTATTAAATGCTATATGTATATCAGAGGCATTTGTCAAATCTGGAGATGAAAATAATATAAAACTTAAAGGCTATAAGCTAGCTACAAAATGTTTCAGGAAACATCAAAAACGTGGAGGCGTTTGCATTCTTCTCAAAAATGAGATTGAATACAAAGAATTATCCTTCCTTGATCAACTTTCAGTTGAACAAAGCTTTGAATGTTGTGGAGTAGATCTACCAGCTTATAAATGTTTTATTATATGCATTTACCGCACACCTACTTCAAACACAAATATATTTACGGAAAAATTTCAAACAGTACTACATAAACTATATAAAAGAACTAATAAAAAAATCATTATTGTTGGGGATTTTAATATTGATATATTAAAAATTAACAAAACTACTAAAGAATTTAAAGAAATCGTAGCAAATTACGGATTTAAAATACATATTAATGAACCAACTAGAATAAAGACGTGTATTGATAATATAATCAGCAATGTCTCAGAAGCCATTGGTAATGTACACTACACTGGTTTGTCAGATCATACGGGACAAACACTAAGTTTCGTAACACATAAAGTTAAAACTCGTTCTAAATACTTTTATAAAGAGAGAAGAGACTACGGACAGGACAACATCGAAAAATTTCAAAATCACCTCCAAAGTCTATCTTTTTACGAAGTATATGAGAGTTCAAATTTGAATACAGCATTTACACAGTTTCATGACACTTTCGTCCTACTATATAAATTATGCTTCCCAATTGTCAGGGTACGAATCAATAATACGGTTAAAACAGTAAAATGGATCACGAAAGGTATAAAAATATCATGTGCTACAATAAGACGCCTGAGATTTAAATACTATAAAAATAAAAACATTTATACCAAACATAACTATAGAAAGTATGCAAATTATCTTAAAACATCTATACGGCTATCCCAAAAACACCTCAATAATCGCATTATATCCAACTCAAAAAATAAATGTAGAGCTACATGGGATATTATAAAAAACAACGAAAATTCAAATATGAATAATAATATTGGAAGAGTTAAAATCAGTGACAAATATTTCGAGGATCCAACAGAAATAGCAAATCAATTTAACAGCAACTTTATAAATACAACTAACACATATAACATACACAGGCAAACTAAATCCTTGGAATATAACAAAACTATTGGTAATAATATTTCAAGCATTTTCTTGAAACCTACAGATTTTAATGAAGTTAAAAAACTTATAAGCTCGCTCAATAATACCAAATCCGTAGGATACGATGAAATAACCACACACATACTAAAACTTTGTAGCAACGAATGTTCTGAAATAATTTGTCATCTTATCAATTTATCTTTTGAAGAAGGCACTTTTCCAGATGCTTTAAAATGTTCAATTGTAAAACCTTTATACAAAAAAGATGATAAATTAGATATTAATAATTATAGACCTATTACCTTGATACCAATATTATCCAAAATATTTGAAAAAGCTATGCACCAGAGGCTGTATAGTTTTATATTGAAGCACAACATCCTTAAATCCGAACAAAATGGTTTCCAAAAAAATAAATCAACCACACTGGCTAATTTTTTGTTAGTCAAAAGTATTACAGAACATATAAATGAAAAAACTCCGCTATCTGTTATTTATTTCGATATGAGTAAAGCCTTCGATTTTGTTTGTCACAAAAACTTATTATCAAAACTGGAGTTATATGGTATTCGAGGACTTGCTCACGATTGGATACAGAGTTATCTTAACAACAGAAAACAGTGTGTTGAAATTAATAAAATCAACAATAATAATGTGATGACTAGCTTTAAATCTAATTTTGTACACAACAAATTCGGCGTACCACAAGGTAGTGTATTAGGACCACTTCTGTTCCTTCTATACATAAACGACCTTCCCAATATAACCCCTCATAAATGCGTTCTCTTTGCCGATGACATATCCATAATAATCGCTAAAGATAAAATAAAAGATTTTGAAGTAGAAATTAATAAAACAATTACACATGTGATAGATTGGCTTAACAGTAACAATTTGAAAGTAAATATAGGTAAAACAAACTTCATGCAATTTTATAATATTCGATCTAAACCTCTAAATCTTAACTTACAATACCAAAATAATAAAATAAATGAAACTAGTTCAGCAACGTTTCTTGGCATTATTATTGACCAGCACTGTGACTGGAAAGCTCATATAGGCAAAGTATGCTCAAAACTCAGTAGTTTTGTCTATGCACTTCGTAGGTTATCATTAGTGGCATCAAGAAAAACATCACTCATGGCCTACCATGGTTATGTAAGCGCCGTTTTAAGATATGGACTTTTAATATGGGGAAACTCAGTAGAGTTCAATCGAGCCTTTATAGCACAAAAGAGATGCATCCGTGCTATATGTTGTGCCAATCCTCTAGAGTCTTGTCAGCCGCTTTTTAAAGAATTAAAGGTCCTTACGCTTCCATCTATGTATATTTTCGAAATATGTACTTTTGTAAAAAAACACCCTGAACACTTTAAGAAAATTAAAGACAATTGTAGTCATTACTCTAGATATCCTAACCGATTACTATTACCCCAATGTAACAATGTTCTCTTTCACAGAAACTGCTATGTAATGGCTATAAAAATTTATAATCATATTCCAGAAACATTTAAAGAACTGTCATACTTTAGATTTCGGAATCAAGTCTTTAAATGGCTGCTGCAATATAATTTTTACTCCGTTAAAGAATTTTTTGAATTAAAATGCTAAATGCTAGGCAATTTTTATTGAAACACTTTGTGAAGTGTGTCAAAGCTCCTAACCTAATATTATAGAAATTATTCTTGTTATTAGTTATTGTACGTCCACAATGGATATTACTGTTGAGACTTTATTTTATTAAGACCTTTATGTACCTACACAGTTTTATGCAATAAATTTTATTCTATTCTATTCTTGACTGAACTAGCAAACCCTTTCTTAGCAAATCACAGATGATTAAAATAGCAGTATTTCCACTTTTGCCCTCACCTGCCCTATCCCGTACGAACAGTCGAAAACGAACAGAACTTAATTAAACCTACTGCAAGATGCAGACATAATGAACTGGAGTTTATCATTCGTACTTGAAGCTCGGACGCGGATGTTTACTTTAGCTATCTCATGTTAAGGAGTTTGTCCATTACTCCGTATCATACCATGACCGTATGAAGCGTTTTGATTCCACTTTGTGCGCATTCCTACTGCTGAAAGTGGAATGCTCTTCAAGGTAAGTGTGCTCTAATGTAGACCTCATCATTGCTTACCATCAGATGGAATGGCGTTTGAACACAAGCCTATCACAGAAAAAAAACTTTATTTGAAACGTATCAGACAATAAACATTTATATAGGTATTTGCATTAAAAAGTATGAGACTATGCAATGCACACTAGACCGTTCCTTCACCGACCAACACCATGACATGCCATGCACGTAGCGTATCAGCACCGGCATGCATACAGCATACAGGCACAGAACGCTTTCGATCTGTTTCAGAGACATATTAGAGCGTATCGTGTGGCTTTCATGCCTGATACGTTCACAGCACAGTCATGATACGGTACGGTATAGTGAGCAGAGCCCTTTATACGGACGCAGTCTGAACTAGCGCACCCGCTCAAAATAGCTGGGTTTAACTCGTTGCATATAACTTTGTCCGTAATTAATTACGTAAGTTTATGGTAATTCGTGTAATGTACTCGCGTGTAGCAGACGGGTCATTTTGATTATCGTATGGTAATTTTATCCGCATCCGTATCGGATGGAAATTTAATGGAAGCGCAGCATCGCACATTCATAACTAGAGCTACAGGTCGATATCAAAACTTGATATCGGCCTGTACTTAATCTCTTATTAAGTAGTGGTAAGAACCTACTTAGTAGACTTAACTTCTCTAGTTTCTCTACTGGTTAAAATGTGAAAATTCTGATCCAACTAGTGGTTACAAGTTAATTAAGCCTTATTTTTCAGGAAAGCTGTGCCCTTCATGACAATTTGTTTGGAAATATAGACATTTTGACCCAGGTTAGAAAGAGTGTTAAAGTAAAAGTTAAACTGAGTGCAGTTTGGCTTTGGCCCTTCGTATCAGAAACCGTAGGAACCTACATATGTATCTACACTCATAATGATATACTGGCAAAATCTGTCAAAACCTTTTCATAATTACAATTTCATTCTCATTATCTACCTATGTCTTACAAAATAAATCTTATAAGAACTCTATCTTACAAAAGTGTTGTTACCGTCTCAATTTTCAACGACAAATGAAACCTACCAAATCACAAACTCGTTGTTAGCCCATAGAAGTCGGATAAAAATGATCAGCTTTCTAAGCTCCACCTTCAATAACTCCAATTCGCTGCCATCTAATACCCTAGCAAAACGAATTATGTCGCTTTGAATATCAAATGAACTGAGGACCTATTTGAAGTACCTACGCCTTTGAAAGACCCGTTTCTACTTGGCGGGCTTCAAACGCCAATAGCCAGTTAATGAAATCACCACCTGTCTATTGAGCACCTGATTCAATTACCTTTGTTTTGAATACGTGATTATCAGTGTAGCCAACCTTACAATTTTAACTGTACCTAGATCAATATCTACAGTTTTTTTGGAAGCTGTCTCTTCAGTTTTCTAGAAAGGTTTGCTCCCAATTCTACCGTTTTTTTTTTTGCTTTTTTCGCTATTTTTGATCAAGTAAGGCATTTTAGCAGAAACTATGAATTTTTGATAGGTTTTACAGTTTTTTTAGTTCTGTTTTTCAGTTTTTCAGTTCTGCAATGATACTGCTTGACGACTGCGGCCGCTCTGTCAAGAGCGCTACAATCAAGAAACGAGTTTTTTGGAGCAAATTAACAGTTTTCTCTTGGACAGGGTTGGCAACACTGGTGATAATCCACCCGCGACATGGGTCGGCGATACGAACCCTCTGTAAAAACAACAAAATAAAAACTATAATTAACTATAACTAAGTACTTATTTATACTTGGTTATAGTTTTTATTTTGTAACAAAACAGCTACACGTGTAACTACGGGAAAGGTAGGTATTGTATAGCTACAAGGAAAATGAATTGAAATTATTTCCTGTTAATAATTTCAATTAATAACAGTTTCCCATTTTCCTGGTAACAGCCTCGGGCTAAGGTATTTTAATTACCTGGTAGGTACCTAGATACTTGGGCGCTGTTGTCGTACCTACTTATAAACTCTGCATAAACTTAATTAGGTAATGCTTAATATGCTGTGAGAACTTCTCGCTGTTATGAAACTAGACAAAATTTTAATATTTTGTAAACATTTGCTTGACAATGTTTGTGATACCTATCAAGGTGAGAACAATTTTTTCGCAAATCAACTACATTTATCGAAGTTGATTTTGAAACACTAGATAGTCACACTCTTTATTATTCACACCAGAATTTACAGACAAAAAGGATCATAAAACTTAAAAGTAGTGCAACAACTAGCGGTCCTATCGCTAAGAGCGACACGAGCGCACTAGCGGAGTTGATAATGCTTTGCCAGACAGGAGAGTTAATTGTAGACACTCTTTTGAAAACGCTACATGCTATACGCACACTGTTTAGTTAGCTTTATTTTCCTTAATAAATCTGTTCAGAAAAAAGCTGCATTGAACTCCCTCACAGTTGCTATGTGCTTTTACCTAGTTCTAGTACAAACCATTGCCTGAATAAAGTAGTGAAATGCTCCGACATTTTTACATGTGGCAACTGAAATATCTGCGGTATACGGAGTGCGTGCTGGAGCCATAAATAAAAATGATATTTTATCTCCCTCTGTGGATAGAATTTGATTTTCGCGTTTTACCTCATATCCGCCGATTTGAATATCAAATGGAATACCTAAGGCTACGTGACGAACAACGTTATTTATACGGCTTATACGGGTTCGGTACTGTTTCTGGGTAAACTTTACGGAAGGGTTTGGAATAACTTTTGTTCTATGATTTTGGGATTGCAATGTGTTCTTATAGCTATGGGGTTTGATAAATTCCGGATGAGGTTTTACTGAGACCGTATGGAAGATTTACTGGGATTATTATTTCGGGAATTTTGGAATTTGTCCTTTAAATTTTGTCTGTGAATTCGGTGGTTTTGTGTGGAGGTTAATAAAAATGTCTGCTGTTAACGTAGTCTTACGTAAATATTATATTATGCAATCAATGTTTCCGTTTGTCTTCTGTATCAGTGACTAGCAAAATAATAAACGTTTGACTGTTTGTTACTCATTCACGTAAAAATGGCTGAACGGATTTGGATGAAAATTGGTTCTGAAATAGTTAATACAATAGTTTAACACCTAGGCTACTTTTTATACGAAAAATATTAGTTCCTGGAGAATGACGGGTAAAACCATGGATTTGGAGCTTACTCTACTAGGTCTGAGCTCTTTATATAAGGGTTGATTACCCGTAACCAGTACAATGACGAGACAGGGCCCTCGGCCGAGTAGGTACTCGGTTTGAATAAACAGTTTGACGAGACTACACAGTCACTACAACCATGATTTGTTTGCTCGGCAGAGTAGGTACACATTTACTGTCTCCCCACTGTACATATTCGTTACATGTAATCAACCAATTAGTAGATCTTTTAAAAAAAGATCAGCTTTAAGTTAACTTGTTGCCAGATCCAAGCTATTCTCGTTCACCGAGGTCACGTACACAACGACGTGCTTCCGAAAAATAAGCTCCAATCCAAAACAGCTAACACACTTCACCAGATTGCCAACATCATAAAAACAACATATAAGTTGGACCAATAACTACTGATTTACTAACACTACTCTCTACTCCAATACGTGAGAAATACGGACAAATCTCGACCTTATTACGTTTTGGTAATACTGTACTGTCAAAAAGTGAGGGTAGTATGTTGGTATGGTTCCAGCGAGCTATTCGGGATCAATTTTATGGGCAAACACAGCGTGGCCTCCGGTTTATGGTGCCCTTAGCCCGATAGTACGTACTGGCTGGCTATTTGGCTATGAAATGTGCGAGCGGATGGGTCATATAAGGATAAGGAACTTGGTGATGTCCTAGAATATCTATTTTATTTGCCCTGTCTAGAGAGATATGTTGCCTTGAGCCATCGATGAAGTAGGTAGTCCGCAGGACTTTTCGTATAGAACTGAGCAATGCGATTAAGTTATTAGGTATAGTTCCCAGTTGTTTGGCTGTTTTGGTTCTAGGTAAGTATTGATTGTGTAAGTCTGTATTTTGGTTTCCTTGGCAACACACACAGTTTTATTACGGATGTATAAAGTGTGGTCAATGATGAATACGAAGAGTGTAATACGAATAGATCGCTATTGTATTAAAAACGTAAGGAACGTAATGGGTATATACACGTAACGAGTACAGTGACGAAACAGTGCTTTCGACGGCGTACTCGGTTTGTAGAAACACTGACGAGGCAAAATTAGGTACAAACACCTTTATACCGTCTTGGTCCCTAAGTAAGGAAACAAGTCTCGCATGAAAAGATTCGACAAAAATCGCCAATTTTATAGTCCAACCCCATGTCATAGGCTGATGGTTGTACTTACGAAGATGGTGACGTTTTATGACAGCAATCTTTGGTAGAACTCTTCTAATCGGGCCGACGTAGCTTCAAACAACTGCTACCTCTATTTACATAGCAGTTGGGGTTATTTTTGGCTGCTTCTTTGAGGTAATTTACTGATTGAATGGGTAATTAATATAAATGGCTTGATAAATCATGTTATACACGGAAACTATCCATTTGGTTCGATTCAATTAAATTAACCGTAACATAGTAGGTAATCCTGTGCATGTTGTTCAACCGTGATTTAATAGGCAGGCTAACTATTCTACCCAGGTATATTGTGTTGTATTATACCTCTAGATTCTTCTAGGTAGGTAAATGTGTTTTTTCTTAATTTAATTTTTACGCTAACAAGTAATTTACGTAGGTAGTATATTGAGTAGTATATTATGTTAAGTAAGTAAATAATGTGCTGATTTGATTTCGTACTTTATATTGTAGGATGGATGAAAGCCCGCTATGCAAGTGAGTGAGAGGATGTATATATGTAAGAAGGGGATGCAAGATAGACGAAAGCAAGATGGCGAAAAGTGCGGTGTGATTGAAAGGTGGTTACGAGTGCGAGAACGAGAAGTACCTAGTTAAAATTATAATTATAATTGTTAATTATTCCTAAGTGAGAAGTGAAACAATAAAACCCCTAGACCAACGACGATTTATTATTATTTGCCAAGCCCCAGGACCACAATATTGTTTTTTTTTTAAATATAAAAGAGCGGCAAACATGCCAGACGGTCGGCCTGATGGTAAGCAAAACCGCCGCCTATGAACGTGCAACATTAGAAGCGGTGATGAGGCTTTGCCAGCCGGAGAGGTGCCTTTATCATGCATTGTTATTTTCGGTTCGGTTTATTTAGAAAAATTCACTTATATAAACTTTGGTCTTTGTGAATCTCCCTATAAAGGGTTGTAAGGCAAGGGAAAAAGAAAGGGAAAGGGTGTGCTATGCCAAAAATGGCTCATAGTACCTACTCAATATGAACGACTTTGATTATGCCAGAGACCCCAAAATCGCGAAAAAAATCAGCTGTTCCATAGAAAAATGTCAATGAAACTGGACATACTAACTGGACTTTAATAGTGGTAGGGCTCTTTTGCAGAGCCCGCCTGGAGAAGTACCACACCTTTGCCAGTTATTCCACCGCCAAGCAGTAATGTGCAAACATTACTGTGTTCCGGTTGGAAGGGCATTGTTTCCAGTGAAATTACAGGGCAAATGGGAGATTAAACAACTGATATCTCAGGGTGACGAGCGCAGTGCTGTGCGGGCGCAGTGTGTGAGGTCTTGAATTCTGCGAGTTCAAAATTCTGGGTGGTGCAATCCTGTTATGGGCAAACGTGACGTTTAACATCAGGCGAGCGATTTGCTCGTCTCGTCACTCGATTACATAAAAAAAAAAAAAATGGTTGGAACAGCTGATTATTTTCTCGATTTCTGTATTGGCCTCATAGTATAAAAGTTGTTCACAATGATGAGTACTATGAGCCCTTTTCGGCTTAGCATAACTTTTCCATACAACTTATAACTATGTAGAGTTATCTTCTAAACCACACCACAAAAAAGACGATGATTGAGTGTGAATGGGTATAGCTGTAGAGGACGACCAAAGAAAGTATGGATGTGAACTGTGTGAAAGATGATATGAAAAGGAAGGGAGATTCAGATATGACGAATGATAGAGATGAATGGAAGAAGTGTAGGTACATAGGTACTGTACCGACCCCACGTAAGTGGGATAAGGGTAGGCAGATGATGAGAGTTATCACATAATCTTTGGTTTTACCTCATTTTTGCGTGAAAGAAAGCACTTAATATCTTAACAGCATAGATTAACTTTTCGAATGGTGGCTATAAAAACAAAAACCTATCTCCCCACTTATTGCCCTCACGCTATCACTTAAGGGATAGGGGAAGTGCAACTTAAACGCCACTAAGTGCGGAAAAGAAAACACTAATTCGATTCAAGTGGTACTTCACTCGCATTGTTCCCGTGGCGGTCGTTCTGTCAGCTCGTTGGTTTTAACGTCGCTTTTATAACATGCGATTCAATTGGGTGCAGATAAGTTTTTTTTACAATAAAATAGGAGACGAGCGAGGCGGTTGTGCCACGCCCGGCCATAGAGGGTACGTTTGCAGTCCCTTTTTTATGGCGGAGATTTTCCGGTGGCAATCTATTTTTTGAAAACTAGGTTTTAAGCTGATTGCTCGAACGCACCGTTACTTGACGACAACTTGATCATTTGATCTTAAAGGTGGCAATTAGCCAGCTGGGTACTCGGTAGTAATACCAACTAGTTAACTACCATGCATTACACCACCACACCAAAACCATGCTATGGAAGCTTCCTTCACTCAGTCATTGTAAGGCTTTGAACTTTAAAGTCACACCTGCTGTGCGAGAACTAGCGCATCAACTTATTGAACTATCATCGAGACAAAGGGTTCTGGAAGGGATCGCTTTTAGCCATAATGTGCAATTTACCTATTTATAGTAATTTGATTTACTCTGTGCATCTCTGTATCTGATCAAAAATAATTTCAATTTAATAAAGCCGTAAAATGCTGCACTTGTTTTTAGGTGTTATAAATTTATTCTTTCGTTTGTAATTTCTTATGCAAACAATAAAGAGGTTTTCGTATGTTGTTTTTGAGTGTTTTTATCTATCTATGCTAGAATCACGTTCACAAAAATTCCGGTAGCATCGTATCGTTTCGTCTAAATTTGCAATAAGCAGCCATCATGTACTCGTATAGCTTATTTAGGGAGATGTTATGCAAACGAGAAATGGGTTTAAACTTAAACTCGAGTTTCCGGTGGCGACGGTCTAGTTTGAATTATGTGTTTATCTTAATGTAGCTTTAATGTACAGAAACATTCGCGTGAATATATGACGGGGAAGTTGAGAGAAAAAAAAATGTTGGGCTTTTAAAGTTACCAATAACTAGCAGTGAAGTTATAGTCCAACCAAAATAGTATTGCAGTGCTTTAAATATATAACAGTAGCATTTCGACATGTACTCAGGATCAGAGGCCCATTTCTGGCGAGTGAGATATTACCTCAGCCACTGTTGTTCTTATTAAAAATTTCATGAGAGTGAGAGTAACGGATATAATCTCGACCGCCCAAGAATAGGGTCCCAGATACGAGTTCTAGTTAATAATTCTAATTAATACGAAAATCCCCAAGAAAAAGAAATTTACAGCAGTTACCAGAAACTTTTCTATGAACGCTGTGACGTGTGTTCAAAGTGTTCAATTAGATCAGTTCATAAAAAAACCAAAAAAGTCAAAAAGTTTATTGACATTTTACTAAATATATGAAACAGTTGTTTTTTCTTGTGAATTTACGAAAGAAAACAATGTAAATGTTTCAAATCAAGTTATAATTAAGTACCTAAAACAATAATTAAGATATCTTCTCCGCCCACAATGCACTCTTGTCAGCAAATGTCAGCTACAACAGCTTTACCAATTAATTAACAGCCACAGAACTTTCAGTTCGATGTCACACACAAGCGTTCAAGTTCACTTTAGAACTTGGGTGGTTGGTACAGTCAGACACAATCATAAAGATCATAAAATACGAGCATAGATAAAATTATACCTTATTTTTTTTTCCATAATTTATCTAATTTATAGATAAATCATACCTACTGCTAGTCGTGTCCCACGATTTCACCCGCGCGATGATGTAAAAGCAGGCTATGTGCTAATCCAGGGCATATGCTATATCTATTCCAAATATAACCAAAATCGGTTTAGTAGTTACGGAGGTACGTGGAAACAAACATTGATACTCACTCACAACTGTTGCAATCATAATATAGGTAAGATGGTAGGAGTAATTTCAAAATTTTGTTGGCAGACTAGGTCATTTTTTCAGGCCGCCTGAAAGTTTCTAGCTCGATAAAAATATTTGTCTAGTTAACAATGTCCTGAATCTCAATTCAATTTTTCACCACAGCCATACTCTAGCGCTCATTTGTAAATGCTACTCTCTTTTACTCAATCGTTCGTAACTTCACTAACCGGTTTGAACTAGTTATAGTAAAACCAATGACAATAAAGGTAACTAGAACTACCAAAAAAACATTTCAAATTCACTAATTTGCCTAATTACTAGTTGGCCCAGGACTTTTGGCATCGTTCCAACTGTAAGTTAGATCAGTACTACAAAGTTTAGAGTTACATATTTTGTAAGTCTAGTAAAAAATTGAAAATGAATAAACTTTTTTACCTGACTGTACTTGGAGCGTGGGGTTTTTGCACCTGCGACTATGATTTATTCAAAACTAATAACAACAGTTTGGTACATATTGCTTTTTGCACTGATGCAAATCTAAAAGTCACTGTCTACCAAAAGTTCGTTTAATATTACTTCGGAGCGTTAGTTTTTATTCATCTACTTTGTTCGAAAACTAGATGCCACCGATATATACTTAAGCGTATGTGTATTTATGTATAAGACTTGGAAAAAAAGACTATTTTATACATTACTAGCTGTGTTCCCTGCCACGCTTCGCTGTGGATAAAAAAAAATCTTTCCTCTTTATAATATTAGTATAGATAAACAGGGTTTTAAGAAAGGGCACACCAAGCCGAAGAGGACTTAACTACTCAATTTTATATTTCTCTAGGACTAACCATGAAATCATGAAAAATAAGCTGTTCCATAACAAATGTCATTCACTCGACAAAACGTGTACACAGCTGATTTTCTTTGCGTTTTCATGGTTTGTAGTAAAAGTTTGTTTTCATAATGAGTACTATGAGCTCTTTTGGCTTAGCAAACCCTTTCCTTATAGCCCTGTATTAATGATATTCCAATTCAGATTTATATATTGATCAATTGATACATGCATATTGTAGCAGCCGCGGCGCCTGCTGCTCGGTCATTACCCTTAGTTAAGGTTAGGGCTTCAGCCTCGTAGGTGTAACTCCCGGAGCCAAGGACAGGCCTTAAATCTTGCAAATACAAAACTTCAACTCGCAAAACAAACAGATCATAATCAAATAATATCTCAGCTATGGCGACCCACTGCTGAGTAGTTTAAAGAAAACATTATTTTTTGTAAATGAGTTTCTTTAGGTGTTTGTTTTAGGTGTGTTTTCCAAAGTCAGTCTGAATTTGTTTCAAGTTTGAGCCGAAACAGCCCTCAATATTAACTTCTCTTCTAGTATTCAAAGTTCAATATCAGACTGTCAGTCTGTCAGTTGTGTTGTAAGATATATTTCCAAATTACAACCTACAAATCATCCGCTTCTCAAACTAGAATATCAGTAAATAAATCTAAGAATTTCTAGCTAGGCCAGTCTTTTCAATTCAACATCGAGAAAACATTTACAAACTATCAATAACTCTTTTATTACGATAAAATCTATTCCGAAATGTTAAACGAAGATCCATTTGCCTTGATCCAAACCCAAATGTCTTGCAAAATGTGATGCCTGAAACCCACTTGACCTATAAAATGTTACGTTTTGTTATAATATTGTTAAGCGAAAAATAAGAAAAAGCATTCGAAATGTTATCTCACTCAACTGTATTTTAGCTTTACCTACAAACACTGTTTAAAAAGCTGTGTCACCTTTTCGCTGACGTGAAATCTATATATATAAAAATGTTATGTTGGTTTGTGTACGCTTCAAAAACTCAAAAAGTTCTGCACCGATCGAGCTGAAATTTTAGCATGATATATATATAATACGCATCAAGGATTGTTTTTATCTATTTTTTTTAATCCACAGCGAAGCGTGGCAGGGAACAGCTAGTGTCACATAACTGTACTTGAATTATTCTTCCCAACTAGTTTCTTGGTTACTCCTTGGGATTTTTTTAAAATCATTCCCAACGAGTAACACTCGGTGTAACAGAGAGACTCGTTCGGAAAAAAAATCCCAACCAAGTAATTCCCAACCACTAACACTTACTAAATAAATAAACTTTTCACACTCATAGCTCCCCACTAGGAATAAATCCTGTGTCGGGGATGCCATGGAACACACAAAGACAAGGACAACAGTTGTCCTTGGTTGGTGTTAGTTACTAACACCACGACCCAGAACAGATATTTAAATTCATCTTTCAAACATTTGCCCGGCCGAGAATCGAACCCGGAACCTCTAGCTTACAAGACGGATATACCTACTACCGCTGAGCCAAACAGGCCGTCTGTTAACTAACACTTACTGTTCCTCTTACACTTGGATACTGATCGAATTTCTAATAAACAACGCTTCACTATAGCCTCTCTAGGATCCAACCATAGCCTCCCTAGGATCCAACTAGGATACCCTGTCGGGGTTGCCATATAACGCACACTAAGTGATCGTTTGCACGTTACAGGGTGATCCATTTCAATCTTGTCAGCTTTCAACGCTGTAAGCGTCTCAGCATATCCTTGTATATCCTATTTGTGGATATCAATGACAAATACGTCGTTAATAAGAGGTTCTATGTGTTTGTTGATATCTGTTTGAGTATACGTATGTATGTATTTTATCTATAGATTTACCTATAGATGATTTGTTTTTAAACCAGTTTTTTAGGTCTTTTTTATGATCCATCGATAAAAAGTGGCAACATTAAATTGTTGGGCTCGATTATTTAACCTTTTTTTTTTTTTTTTTTGTTTACCCAGTGGAAATCCTTTATGGATACCACGCCCGCCCCGGGGGAGGCAGGGTGGTTATGTGGGAGTCTCCGCCCTGCGGCGGCATACCCACTAAAACCACTGGGGTGTTCGGCATCCGCCTGAGATGGGGCAAGGTGGGGTCGCGTTAGCAATCGCCACCTTGCCCCGGCGACGGGCCCGATTAGGGCCCCCTGCACCCATGGCGGGGTGACCCTGTTCCCCAGGATCACCCCCCAGACAGTGTGGGGTCGTGCAGGCCGGGAGAGTCCCCCGACTCTACCGGCAACCCCACTGCCGAGGAGCAAGGAGACGGGCGAACCGCCCTCTCGCTCCCCAGCCCCGCTCGCTCGCACGTGGTGGGCAGTGTGGTTAGCAGCACCCACCCCGCCTTAAGCCCACGTTCCTTTCACACCCGGCCGCAAACCTCACGCGGCGGGGTGCAAAAGGAACCCTCCTCTTTCCCTTGCACTCCCGACCGCGACCCACACGCGGCGAGGAGCACAAGGAAAACCCTCCTGGTGGCACCGCTGTCACCGCCCGAGCGTGGAGCGCCGTTTCCTCCAGCGTCCACCACACTCGTCACCGGTGGCAGCAATGCCACCGTCCAAGTGTGGAGCGCCGCATCCCCCGGCGTCCACCACACTCAGACCCTCCTCCTTTCCTTGCACTCCCGACCGCGACCCACACGCGGCGAGGAGCACAAGGAAAACCCCCCTGGTGGTCCGAGCCATCGCTCAGACCCCGGCTCATCCGCTGTGCCCTCTGCTATCAGCCCTCTGCTGCCAGAGGGACACGCGGAAGGCCCCACCTCGGGTTCCTCTTCGTTTCACCGGGCAAGGCGGCCCGGCTACTTATCCCCCCCGCCACGGAAAGGCGGGAACCAATTCGGGGGGGTCGATTATTTAACCTTTTTTTTTTTTGTTTACCCAGTGGAAATCCTTTATGGATACCACGCCCGCCCCGGGGGAGGCAGGGTGGTTATGTGGGAGTCTCCGCCCTGCGGCGGCATACCCACTAAAACCACTGGGGTGTTCGGCATCCGCCTGAGATGGGGCAAGGTGGGGTCGCGTTAGCAATCGCCACCTTGCCCCGGCGACGGACCCGATTAGGGCCCCCTGCACCTATGGAGGGGTGACCCTGTTAACCAGGATCACCCCCCAGACAGTGTGGAGTCGTGCAGGCCGGGAGAGTCCCCCGACTCTCCCGGCAACCCCACTGCCGAGGAGCGAGGAGACGGGCGAACCGCCCTCTCGCTCCCCAGCCCGGCTCGCTCGCACGTGGTGGGCAGTGTGGTTAGCACCACCCACCCCGCCTTAAGCCCACGTTCCTTTCACACCCGGCCGCAAACCTCACGCGGCGAGGTGCAAAAGGAACCCTCCTCTTTCCCTTGCACTCCCGACCGCGACCCACACGCGGCGAGGAGCACAAGGAAAACCCTCCTGGTGGCACCGCTGTCACCGCCCGAGCGTGGAGCGCCGTTTCCTCCAGCGTCCACCACACTCGTCACCGGTGGCAGCAATGCCACCGTCCAAGTGTGGAGCGCCGCATCCCCCGGCGTCCACAACACTCAGACCCTCCTCCTTTCCTTGCACTCCCGACCGCGACCCACACGCGGCGGGGAGCACAAGGAAAACCCCCCTGGTGGTCCGAGCCATCGCTCAGACCCCGGCTCATCCGCTGTGCCCTCTGCTAATCAGCCCTCTGCTGCCAGAGGGACACGCGGAAGGCCCCACCTCGGGTTCCTCTTCGTTTCACCGGGCTCAGTGCCACGGCTACTTATCCCCCCCGCCACGGAAAGGCGGGAACCCATTCGGGGGGGTCGATTATTTAACCTATACCAACGACTGCCAAGCCATGTCACAGACCTTCAGTTGGCCTGAACACTCTGATACCAGGACTAAACCACTCGGCCTATAGGTACAAGAATCACCAAAAAGTGGCAGAACCTTTCGATGCAGTTTTAGTCAGTAGAGTTATTTTTAAAATAACTCTACTGACTCTACTTTTATTTGACTTGCAATGTATAATATGTAACTAAGTATGTTTGTTCGGGTGGAATCTTGCAACTCAATTTTGAACCCAATTTTGAACCACTTTCCGATGTCCGATTGAGCTGTAATTTGGAATACATGCGTAACTCCACGATGACACTGCAATAAAAATATTGAAAATTAACTTTTATCCTTATTTTTAGGTTTTCGTAAGTTCGTTTTCGTTCTTTGGAGTTAAAAAAAGACACAATCGAATGGTAAACGTTATTATTTTAACTTCCTTAAAACAGTCCAAATAAATTGCACGTTCTATTTTACGCGAAACAGTTTCTTCAAGCCCAGTGGGTGCTATCCCAGTTTGACCGACACAGCTCTCGTAAAATCGAGATCGGTCGTAAACCCACAGTGGAGTCCTCAGATAAACATAAAGGGAAAGATGGAGCACTGACTGAAGCCACATTCTTATACATGTGTGCTGTGGATACACAATGTTTTTTTTGAGTATGTTTCTGCGTAACGTTAGTACAAAATGACGACCGTGTAGAGTGTTTGATGTGTTTGATGTGTGATGTGTGTGATCTTGTACGTACGCAAACGCACACGACGTTTTGACAGTTATACCTACTTGTTTTTTTAATTTATTTATTACTAGCGGCCCGTCCCGGCTTCGCACGGGTAGACTTTGGGATAAACGTAGAGTAAATTGAAATCGGTCCAGTGGTTCACGCGTGATGGCGTGACCAAAGGTGTTGAGAATAATTATAGGAACTCTTTGTTATAACCTCTATTCTCATGCTATTGTGTAACTATAGCGACCGTAGTTTGTTGATGCTAACTTGTCAATTTATAGTAAAAATTATCAGTATAAAACGCACACTGTTTTCATAGATATGATTGAATTTGAACTTTGTACAGAGGTAATAAAGTGCAAATTGACTCTTGGACATTAGGAACATACCTACATTGCTTAAACAACAGTGAGTGCTTACAATTCAATATGAACTTTATACAATAGCAATAAAGCTCGTTTTAGTTAGAAAACGTTTGTATGGGAAAAATAAAAGGGCTGTTTTTAGGGTTTTTCAATATTTCTGAGAGATTTTCTTAATATTTTTTTCCGTAAGAACTTTCTCCTAATAATAACAAATACAAAAAAAAAAGAATTAGGTAAATCAGTCCAGCCATTCACGCGTGAGGCCGTGACCAAGGAAAACGGGTTTCATTTTTATATATATAGATTTCAGTATTTTTTTTTAACAATAATTGCCCTTAAACCCCAATCGGATTTGTCGAGGCAATAGGTTCTCATTAACAATGTACAGTTACTAGTAAATCAACTTTCTAACAAATGAATACAAATAAATATTTCCCGGATTGCAATAGGCGCAAATCTAATACTGTGCTCCACTTTTTTCTCTATATCTGAGGTCGAATTTAACTGCTCCGAGGTCTTGCTTCATAACAGTTTAACTACCAGAATTAGTATTCATATTTAAGGCACTTAAATCGCATTTCGAGTTTGGAGTCTAACATTTATGAGTTCAAGGGGATCATTTGGAAGGATCTGTGAATTTGTTCGATGGATATTACGGGAGATTAATCAGGTGGAAGATCGTTTGGTTGGTTAATATTGAATGTGTGAATAAATGTATTTTAAACGTATATCGTAGATGTAATGTACTGTTAACAGTTTTTGTAAGATTATGTTTGTTGAGCACGTTGGCATAACTGTCAGGCGTTATGGGTGGATTACACGTAACGAGTACAGTGGTAAGACAGCCCCCTATATAGAATTTGTTTCATTATTTGTTTGTTCGGCCGAGTATGCCCATTTTCTGTCTCGCCACTAGTCTCAGTCAATAAATTATGACTTTCCCAAGGTTTACTTTAGCACATTTCATCATAATTTTACAGCACTACGCACTTATCATTGATTCGTTTGTTTCGACTTTATTTTTAAATCACAGCCGATGATGATATCCAAACTTTGTGAGTATTCATAGTAAAATAAATTAATTTTAAAACTATAAAAAAAAGCTTTTATTGCATTGTCGTCTGAGTTACAAACGTATCCAAATTTCAGCTCAATCGCTCATCGGGAAGTGGTTCAAAATTGAGTTGCAAGATTCCACCAGAACAAACATAGTCGCATACATAGTTGCATACATTGGGAGTTGAATAATAGCTTTGTATTAACTCCACCTTTCAAAATACCACGTAAATTACTAAGATTAGCAGTAAACGACATCTTGACTAATAACTAAAGCATTAAGTACTTCAAACGAGTTTCAAGCATTTACGACTCCCCAAAGTGGCGGTCAGTTGCTGGCCTTATGTTGATGTCCTTCAGGGATGACGCCGGCTCTTTAATGTTAACTTACGACCCTCGTTAACTTGAGGTCGAGTGAACGTCTTCAAATGTTTTCATGATCTACTGGGCTATGCGGAAAGGTTGTTGAGACGGAAGAAGCTCATTATAATTCAATTCAATTTTATTTTTACACCATAGGATGATAATTATACTTGATATCGTCAAATATACAACGGTTTTAACTATGATTTAAAAAATGTATAACACTTGGTAAATAATAGTTGAAAAATGATTTTCATAATTTTATTAGCGACTGTAATGATTTTTTAATAGTGGGACTAACCTTGAAATTGCAAAAGATATCTGATGCTATACTTTAAAGTCTTAAACGAGGTATGAAATTGATAGTTTGCTGATATTTTGGTGCAGAGTTGGTTCTATTGGTACGAGTACAAGTAGTTTATAATAAGAAATAATCACACAAAAGCAGCGATATTTTGGTAAGAAAGGTGAATTGTAGGTTATATTTAGTTCAGTTTTTCGAATAGACGCATAAAAACTCGGTCAAAATATGCATTATTCTGAAAAAAATAATTGAGTAATCGATTTCAAAAATCAACCTTAAAAATACCTACAACCGAAACTAATTTCGTGATAGAAACTACTAGTAAAACCGTTTCTTCTTTCTGTCATTAAGAAAACTGTTGTCTTATTTAATAGTCTCATTTAAAACTGTCTACAATTCCAACTATTAAAAAACCTATTCCACAAGTAAATTGGTTAACAATCACATAAATAAGACATTAGCTTCAAACCTCGATAGAGTCCTATTAAGTACATTATTCCTGACCATTTCACCCGTTCAATTAGGTCAAAATAGTAAAATGGCGTGTTCCGAGACACTTACACCGGCCAGATTGCGCGTAACGTGCAATTTGCGATATCGAAGCGGTATCGCAACGAGATCGAGATTGTATCGCGTGGGTTACAGAATAGTGTAGCGGCACGGAGCAGATGCAAAGAGGAGATGGCGTAACTATGTTTTTATCAAAATGAAAGTAAGAAAAAAACTGAGACTTAGAAAAAACATATTTTGAAGCTTCTATTTAATTTGTAATATATGTAATTATGTACCTATGTAAATTTAATATGTTCGGGTAGAATCTTGCAACTCAATTTGGAGCCACTTTCCGATGTCCGATTGAGCTGAAATTTGGTATACGTGTGTAATTCCGATGACAATACAATGAAAGCTTGTTTTTAAATTAACTTATAAAAAATTCTAAGCTTCATCGTAGATTGTACCATTAAATTACCGCCAGGAGAGATGGCGGTCAAACACAAAAAAAATTGTATGTATGTCTGTAGAGGGATAATATAGATAGCCCTGGACAATATACGTTAGCTACATATAATACATCAACACCATTTTTTAATCGCGAAGCACAACTAATCTTAACATATTATATAAATTAAGTGTCACGTTGTTTGTCCGCTATAGACTCCTAAACTACTTTATTGTGTCTACCCGTGCGAAGCCGGGACGAGCCGCTAGTCATATATATAAAAATGAATCGCTGCGCTGTTCATTTGTCTGGATATAACTTGAGAACGGCTGGACCGGTTTCGGTAATTTTGATCTTGAAATGTTTGTGGAAGTTCAGGGAAGGTTTAAAAGTAAAAAAAACAGGGGGAGAAACCGCCAGGTGCAGCTAGTCTTAAAAATAAATCGCTGTTTGTTTGTCTGGCTATAACTCGAGAACGGCTGGACCGATTTCGGTAATTTTGATCTTGAAATATTCAAGGAAGTTCAGGAAAGGTTTAAAAGTAAAAAAACACTGCGGGTGAGACCACCGGGTGCAGCTAGTTGTTTATAAAATTAATAGTGTTGATGACGTCACAGCTTGGATCTCGGTGCACAGTCGCTCATGCCACCTCTTCGTTAGTTATTCTCCATGGACAGCGATGAAGGGTATTGTTAATTAGTTTTAAGAGTTTATAGTTAGTTGATTGGTGATTGTGTGGACTGGTGATAGCGTGCAGGGGTTGGAAACTGTTTTGATCAGGGGTAGTGAAATGTTGAGACTTAACTTTGATCTTGAAGTATATGGGATCGATTGTGGCGCCGACGTAATACATAATCATCAGAATGAGGTTTTTGAATATAATGTTGCATTTATTTTTACCATATACTCGTAATGTTCTAAAAACAAAAAGTTTAAAGAAACAAGTTGCATTTGGGCGGTAAAATCTAACATTTCTGGTTTTACTATACATACCCAGTGACACTCGCGCATTAAAGACGAATCGACATATCATTCATCAAAATCGGTTCAGCCGTTTAGTTGTGACGAGAAAGCATAGAGATGGACATGTTTGTATGTACGTCAAACATAACCCTTTTTTTTGGGTCAGTCGGGTAAATAAAGTTATTTTTTTCTGCAATAGATTTAAATATGTTACTCATTCCTCTCGACGTAACACACATTTTCACTAATGCATATTCCATACACACTTTTGAATATATTGCGCGATATTAAACATAGTTTGATTCTGACGGAACAGAACTTACGGAGCGACAAACTTATCGTTTAAGTTGGTCAAAAGATGGAACTAAAATTTTACTAGGGAGTCTATCAGTTTTACTTAGCAAATGCAACGGTGGCTCCCCCATTCAACTCTATAGAAAACTTGTTCTGCCTAATATTTTTCCTTACGTAGGTGTCATCAAAACATACATGATTTATGTAGACACTTGCTACGAGCGCCGTAGAGCGTCTACGCCGTAGGCGGTCTACGACGTAGAATATTAATTTCGTCAGTTTGTTTTGACAGACTTCTACTTATTCAATGTTAAACGCAAAGATATTAAATGGATGTTGTGTCTAGAACAAAAATTATGAAAAAAGTTTTACGCAAAATACTTGCTACGTCATGTACCTACCTGAAAATGACGTAGTACGTATTCGATGGAAAAATAAATCAACAAGCGATAGCGTTCTATATCAAGCGTAGGTATATAAAAACTGCGCTAACCTAACCTAACTAATATTAATGCGAAACAGAGTTTATGCTTTAAAAAATTGCATACGCATTGTCAGGAATACAGAAAAGGCGAGCGATTTGCCCCCCTCTCCCCCATTTACTATTGCATAAAAAAGACCTAATTAAGTTACTTTTCATCATATTTATCATCATCTTTATCGCAGGTTTTCATCACCACGCAGCTATTATTTTTCGACATAACTTATACTTCATAGAATCAATCAATCAGTTTCTCGCTAGTATGCGAAGGCCGTAAACCTGTATAGTGAATGTTCTGAGGTAGTTAGCCCTTCATCGAGGAAACTTAGATGGGCCTGTATGTGTAACTGGGCCTTAATCACTCGCTTGTAGACTAAGGCATAAGCGGATAACGGTTTAGGTTGCGAAAATTGTAAGCTTTTACATCAGGTTGCCTGGAAGATATCGCTTTTATGAGTTAAAAAAAAACATTTTATTTTAGGCATCATTCCATCCATACCATAAAATAAAAATACCAATTAAAGTTAAAGTTACAATTACAAAATAAATAAATAGAAGATTTGGAAATGAAGTGATAAGGTCGTTTTTGCACTTTAATGACTATCAGTAAAGTTACATAATTATGGTGGTTTTTTGTGACAATTAATTGTAAGAGACATTCTCGTGCCATTTCTTCATTAATTCTGGATATCAATAACGAAAGTTCCTGTTTTAAAAAGTAACCCTTCTCATCTTGTGTCACTTGACAAGCGCTAAAAGGCCTAAACGCCAACATAAAAAAACACCTTATCAAAATTTTCTTTAATTTGGAATAGAGAGAGGTTACAAATTGGATTAACACATAGGTTTTTCATTATCACTGTTTTTCATCATCGTAGAACAAACATTCACAAACACCCAAACTTTTCATAACATTAGTATGATAATCGGCCCAAGTTTGAAGGCTTTATTTGACAAATAAAACTAACTAAAATATATAGGTATCTGTCTTTGTCATTGCAACGTATTAGACAAGGACATCAAATACTTTTAGAACTACATAAAACTAAATTTAAAATTTAAAAAACTCCCGACAAAACATAGCTAAGAAAACTCCCGAGTTCAAACCAAACAAAAACGAAATCAAAATCGGTTCATCCGTTTGGGAGCTACGATGCCACAGACAGACACGCACATACACGTCAAACTTATATCACCCCGTCGTTTTTGCGTCGGGGGTTAAAAATTGGACCTGTTAAAACTTAGGTCCATTGTCGCATAACAACGGCTGAGTTTATATTCAAAATGCGATACTAAATCGCCTTCCTTCATAACCGCCATCGCTTTTCAATTAAGATACTTCGTTAAGACACCGTTTAAAATCTAATCCAAGAGCACACGTCAGGCAATCTGACTCTAGGCAAACTTAATTCCGCACTAATTTAGTCGGTTCTGCGTATCCGATCGAAATGGTGGCGTGTTGACTTACGCTATAGTCGTGCGGTACTAGGAAATGGAGTAGTGTGATTAAATATTAAATTTTACACATGAGTTTACGAAAGGTTTCGTCTTTACTTATTTGTCGCAGTTGATAATAATCAACTGATAATAGTTGATAATAATAATATTTTTTTTTATTACATTTATAACGTTTCCAAAGAATATGACAAGTATTTTTAGAGAACTTAGACGACTATTTAAGTTTTAAGGCTTTTGACGTCGTTTTTCTTTATTTAATAACTTGTTTTTTGTTTTGCATTATAATTTTGCAGCCGATAGCTTTTTCACAGGTACGAGTATAAAAAATAATTAAACACGGGAATACTCGTAAAAAAATTAATGATTAAGTCGTCTTCTACGACTAACAAAAAAACACACACCCACGTTACTTTCCATAGTATAAAAAATGTACGAAAAGTTCAGAAAATAATTCTGTTATTTGCACTTTCCTCACACGATTAAAAAACAAAAGTCCGGGAAACATAGCTGTGGTCAGTCGTTAGGGCTGTCAGCCAGAGACATTAGGATGGAAAAAATGTTTGCTCAGACCCCTAATTACCTACCGGACCCCAGGGCCACACTCAGGTAAACAAAGGGGCGAGATTACAAGTTAATTACATGGATAAACATCAAAAGTTACTTTTTGTTTTTTTGTTTATGCTATTTCGGGATTATCTTTTGAAACCGACTCATTAATTTGGCAAATCAGAGTAAAAGAAATATTCTTTTTCGAAATGTGTTTAATCGAATTATAAAGTAGGTTGTTTAAAAAGAAAACCTTTCAGATGTTGACTTAAGATTTATTTGCAGAATGTAGGTGGACATAGAACTTAAACCTACAATTATATACACAGTTCCTTACAAACTACGTTCTGAGGCGTCCAAAAGAAAAATCGTTTACTCAATTAATAAACGAGATGATTAAACATGTGTTGATATAAACAATGAAGCGGCGTATAAAAAAAAATCAGATGAAAAATATCATTCGAAATCGTTATAATCACAACGACCGCATTACGAGTCGCAGTATTGTCACACTTAATTTTAGTCTCAAATTACAAGCTTTTTATAAACTTGCAATGTATTGTAGAGGTATAGGTATAACTATGTTTGTTTGGGTGAAACCTTGCAACTCAATTATGAACCACTTTCCGATGTCCGATTGAATTATAGATACGTGTGTAACTCCGATGACGCCAATAAAAGTTTGTTTAAAAATATTTTTTAAATTATTTGTCATAGTACCCCAAGCTCTCATCCTGCTCCGGCCCTGAGCATGTTCTTTTTGCGCCCAATGTCATAGCCAGTAATTAGGTCAGACATCCAATAGATCAATGGCCGACAGAGCTTTATAAATGAATCCGTGAGCTCATTAGATGCCCATTTGGCCGATTTACAAATTGTCAGGGGCTAGGAAATTACTGTTTGTACGTAAGTAGGAAAATAGGAAGGTTTGTTTAGGGAAATAGATAAGCATTTAGTGTTGGTAATAGCTTGTAGCTTGAAGGAAAAAGTTGAAGATTTTAGAGAGTAGTGAGTGCTTTGACAGAGGCCTGAGGAGCTGTTCTGGTATTAATTGCTGCGTCTCGTGATATCACCCGCTATATTGCAGGAACCGTTTTTTTTAGGATAAAAAGGTACAGGTATAGATAGTATTTAGGGTTATAGGGAAAGGTTACGCTAAGCTGAAAAGGGCGTAGCTCATCATTGTGAACAACTTTTAAAAAAAAATATCAGCTGTTCGAAATATTTTGTCGAGTGTCATTAACATTTTTCTATGAAACAGTTAAGTTTTTTTCGTGAATTTCGGGTTAGTTGGTATTGCGATGTCCCATTAAATGGGAGCACAAAAAAATGTGGAGCACAGCCTACTACTATTAAATTTTAATAGTGGGCTGTGCTCCACATTTTTTTCTGTCAATCGCAAAAAACCTTAACACATGATGTTTTCCCAAGCTTCGCTCAAAATATTTTCTGATTCACCAAGTTTTTCTTTAAACTTCTAACCAAGGAATATGCAAAAATATTTCGTCCAGGAATAAACACATGCATTTACGTAAATCTTAGCTAAGCACGTTGAACGACACTATCAGAAGCAGGAAAAGGTTGTCGCGAACCGCATGGCGGTGATTTAGGATTGTATGCTGCAAATATCTTGAAGGCGCTTAGGAATGGGTTTATTTCTTGAAATAGGTTCTTTCATATTACCTTTGGCTTTTGGGTCTAATACAAAGTTGAGGAAAACGTGTGCTGGATTACTGGACACCTTCTGCGTCCTACTTTTACAAAGTTAAGGAAAGTGTCCCGGATTATTGGACATTATTTATTTTATTTTGGATTTACTTTAAGTTCGACCTGAAATCCATGTTATTGCAATTGTAATCTATGTGTGTTTTATTTATTTCTACGTAAAATAAAAATGAAAGAGCTGCTGGTAGTAAATGAATAAAGATTCAATTGTTAGTAGTTACTTAAGATTTTTGTTGAGTATTATGAAAAGCTTGTAAGTAGACTATTAACTTCGTCCTGTGGTTTTACCCGCGTGAATAATCTCTCTTGGACAGTATGTATACAGTAACTAAGCCTAGCATAAAGTCTAAACGTGAATTCGATAGGAATATATGCAATTTCCATTTTTGCTGTCTCATTTTTCATACATTTATCCATCGAATACTCGCTACGTCACTACGTATTTTACGTTATATTTTCAATATCATTGTACTATTTTTACAAATAACTTTTACTATGAAATTGATTCTGAAATAGATAAAAATAAAATCAGCTGTTCTGTACATTTCGTAGAGAGAATTTTTTTTTTCTCTGGAACAGCCAGTGAAATGAAATAAAGGTAAGAAAACAGGTAGGTAAACACATCTTAGGGAACAGCCGTTTTTTTATAATTTCAGGATTGGTTCCATTGTGAAGGTTGGACCTAAGGATGAGTAGGTACAGTTATATCCTAGTACTAGCTGACCCTTGCCCACTTCGTTGGGCATAATGTTAATTAAACCCGAAACCATCGCGCGCCGTCCGGACCGTTTTTTCTCCGATTCACTTTGCAAAACGGACTACCACGTAAAAGCCTTTTTATTTTTCGGTTTTTTATATAACCTATGACACTCAGCAATAATGTGGCTTTCTATTGGTGAAAGAATTCTTAAAATCGGTTCAGTAGATCCCGAGATTACCCCTTACAATTTAACAAATATACAAACACACAAACTTTACTTCTTTATAATATTAGTATAGATTAGTCAAGTGTCTAATTATTATGTAATAGGCCATTTGACCCTGAAAAAAATACACCTATACAGTACTACAGGATACTTTTTCCGGGATAAAAATAGCCTATAATATTAGCGATCGTTGAATTATACCCATGCAAATAAAGTCGATCTATTTACGTGAATGGAACAAACAAACACATTCGCATTCACAGTATTAGTTTTGATATGGAAGTATGGATGGATAAGCCTGACTTTCATATTTTCCTCAAAGAACGATTATTCTGTTAAAAAATATACAAGAAAATACGTTTCAGTCATTTTTTGTTCAAAAGCCAAACATTTCGGCTTATTGTGAGTACGAGTATAAATCAAATTGTTATTACTTATCTTGTAAACGTTGTTTGTTATTGTAGAGAGTAGGTACAAGAGTTTTTAGAGTTTTTCGACCCAACTTCTGCGAAAACGATATAAATATTTAAAGCGTATTATTGTGATCGTAAAAACGTATCGTCTTGTTTTGAAACTAGTTTTTGGTCTGGAAAATTTTCTAAGGGCATTTGAGATACCAAAAAACAATATGCAGTAACTATAGGTTATGATGCTATTTCGGAACGGTTGTTGATCTTTATGATTTCGAAAACTTATAAAAATACTAATATTATATGTGAAAGCTTATGTTTGGACATACATATAGATGTTTGGATGTCTGAAGGTTTGTTACTAAACTTAACTTAATCACAAAAACGGGTGAGTCGATTCGGATGAAATTTTGGTATTATGGGAAGCATAAAAGATCCAAAAAATGCGGATGGAACCGCAGGGCGCAGCTTGCAAGTAATAAGTAGATATTTACTAAAGTTTGTCAAACATCAAACTGTCACAGTTGTTCCCCAAGTAAACATAAGACAAAATAACACTACTTTCCAAAGTCACAAGAGTTTTTACGAGCCATTCACTCGTGCCCCTTTTGGTGGATCGTCGGCTGCTTTTTGTTACGTTTGGTGCTCTGACACTCATTACAGATAGCGTCCTCATAATACAAGACACTTCCGTCATTAAAACGTCTCCAACCTTTGCCGGAGAAGTGATAGATGAACATACAAAAAAAAATACAAAACCTAAAGAAGGGCTACCTGACCCGTACCAAACACTAAGAAAAAAAATTGATGTAAATATTATAGATAAATGTGTATAAAAATTTAAAAATCCTCTCTCTGCAGTCCTAATCACAGCACCAGTAACTTAAGCTTATGATGTTCAATAGTCTTGTAATGGAAATATTGTAAAACATAAGATCTTAAATCATAAAAAATACGAGAAAAACAAAAGTATAAATATAAATGGGTCAATCGACACGAAGAAACAAGAAACGTCCTTTCGAGTCATTCATTGCCCCGTGTGGTGGATCGTCGGCTGCATTTTGCTACGTTCAGTACTTCGACACTTATTACAGATAGTGTCCGTCACACGTCCGCTGTGCTTACTGGAGCTGATGTGGGGATGTTAGGCTAGCAAGGTTTAGGTACTGGAAAAGTTTTTAAGGTGTTCTATAGAAAAAGCGTTCATTCACCCTTCTATAGATGAATAATGAATATCATAATCCTAACTAATATTATAAATACAAAACTTTGTTTGTTACACTTTCACGCCTTGATTACTCGACAGATCATTTAGCTAGCTATAAGACTTTTTACGACCTACCCGTGCTTCGTATGGTGGATCATCGTCTGCATTTCGCTACGTTCAGTGCTTTGACACTAATTACAGATAGTGTCCGTCACACGTCCGCTGTGCTTACCGGAGCTGATGTTGGGCTACCAAGATTTAGGCACTGGAAAAGTTTCGTTTTAGAAAACTGATTCAATTTCTTTTATGCGAGAAATCATGCTAATCCATTGTTTTGCTGGTAATTTTTGCACTGGGAAAATTGTACTGTAGAAAAAAAAAACATTCTTCCTTATTTTAAACAATGCGACTAGCCAAATTTTCGAAGAAATTTAAAAATTTGCACTTCCAATTCGCACTTGGCCAGCGTAGTGGAATACGGCCTACTCACCCTTCGAGGGTAGACCTGTATCACATCAGTGGGCAATGGGAGGATTAAAGGTGAAAAATGATGCTGAGTCCAGCACTGCACTCTCCGTAATAATTTTAATTTTAGATATCTGGTATTACAACACATTTAATAAAGTTTGTAATTCCGGTTCTCAATAAGTTTTGGAAAAAATCAGCACATAAATCTGCATAAGCACATAAGCAGTACATGTCTGTTTTAAATTTGAATGACACTAAATACTTTCGTCGTTAGTGGTGGTCTAACATCGGCTATCAGCTTTATTATCAACTTTTTTATAAACTTTGAAACCCTAATGAGTCTATATTGTATAACATTACAAAATCCTCACAGCTCTATTAACCTGTAGTCTAATTTCGAAGTTCCCGCACATTCAACTGTATTGGATTTCCATACGAATTGACTACGTCTAATATTAAACGGATATTTTTGTGCGACGAAAACACAACCAATTGTAAACCATATTGCTTTGTAATAAAGGCTATGGAATGTGCCCATTATGTCCGTATTGCAAAGGCTTTGGGCATACAGATTTCGATTTCTCCCCAAATTAAAAGGGGACCCACGAATCCCTGAAGGTCGGGCGTGGAGTTGCTAGGCAAGTGAAACAAATCTCAATAAAATATTTTTTTTTAATCTATCGTTGATCCATTTACTATTAGGTTCAGTGGTATTTGTATTTTCAGGAACCAAAATAGATGCCATTTCTGTTTGATTGTTTGTTCGTCAGTGTTTCTTCTACTACTACGAGTACACTACTATACGAGTACATAAGATCTACGACGTGTGTTATAGAGGTAAGGTATGACAGAAGTTGTAAAAAAAAATGGGTTAATTACAACAGATTTTATATTCATATACCTAATTAAACACACAAACTATTTATGAACACACACACTAAGGCAACTTACCTCACCCTGAAAAAAGACGTGTGGCACTCGGGGACTGCCACGGTAAAGCTATTGCATTGCATTTATTAACAACTTATGCAATTATATTTATTTAATTAACCAATGCCACCTAGAGGCGAGTTGTTGAATTAAAGAGACAAGCGTGACATTTCAAAAAGTCATTAAAAGTTCTACTATTCATCGATAGATGGCAAAACTAAAAAGTATCACCGCTGTGCCATAGGTTATTAAAATTTTCGTTACGGAATTTCTGGATTCAAGGCCCGCTCAAGGCCCGCGATAGAAGCTATGCAATAGCTTAAAAATTTGAACTTGTTTGTCTGTCTTCATAGATGCAAAACACTTTCAAGGTTAAATCACCGACATTGTTATAATCACAACCAATTTATGGGTAATATTCACGGTAAATGGTTTATTATTTGTCATTTATTTTATTAACGGTAATCCGTCCCAACTTTCTGGGAAACTTTTCTTACATGGCAACACTTGCCAAGCGAATTTCGATTCAGATATTATACTCATGTTTGTGCAAATGGACGAGAGCCTGTTATTATAACGTCGCTATATTTGTACCTACGTCTGACGTTACGTTACGTCGCATACAATATGGAACGTTGAGACGTTTATTAGGACGTCTCTAGCGTTTATTGTGTTTTTGTTTATCTTTATACTTATTTGTACGGGATTTATTGGTTAAAGACTTTTGAGCGCATCAACTGATAATGAGTAGAAATATATTTTTACAATTCAATTGTACAGGGCTATAAGGAAAGGTTATGTTAAGCCGAAAGGGGCTCATAGTGCTCATTATTATGAATAACTTTTACTATGGGACTAACACGGAAATTGCGAAAAAATAAAATATCAGCTGTACCTACCATAAATTTTGTCGAGTGTCATTGACATTTTTCTATGGAACAGCTATTTTTTTTAGCTACGATGTCACAGACAAACACATTTACACATGTTAAACTTCCCCCTCTGCTCGCGTCTGGGCTTAAAAGAGGTATAAAAGGCTACAAGTTCAGATTTAAAGTAGCTCTTAACGTACACACGTCGCTTCTCATTTGCGTCAAATCATAAACAACCTTAAATTTCACTCCGATATGCATTAAAATGGCGCCTCAGCTCCCTTGAGTCGCATTTTAATACCGTGGCCGCATAGAAATAATTTCTCGCGACGACGCTTGAAGGGCTTGGACTGGACTTTTAAAATGAAAGGTAAGCGCACTAAAAGCTGGGGTCATTGTACGGCTTCTCACTGAATGAAACTTTACGTAACTCTGAGTCATTTTTCTACAGCTGCTGTGCCATAATTAACGCGCTAATTGTAGATAGATTATCCAGAGAGCGAGTAGGCGAAGTCTCTGTAACAGGCAAAGTCTGTAAAAACTGGCAAAATTTGCTTTTATCTGTCTGGATGTTTGTGTTTTTTGATGCCTGGATGATATTTTCAACTAATCTCGACAAAACTTGGTATGCTAGTTCGATGATTTCATGGATTTTTTGTTGTCGACGATTTTGATTGTAGGGATATTTCCTCTAAAAAGGGGGATATTTGTTGCGGCGTCATTCACCGGCGGATTTTGATATTAATTGGCAGAATCATTTGATTAAAAATATTAGCAAATTAGATAAATATTACTACTGTCAATGTGATAGCTTGTGTGAATGTTTGTTGCATCGGATCTCCATAACTACTAAACCGATTTTGATAACACTTGAAATAGAGACCTACCTTATTGCTTGGATTAACAAGATGCTAGTTTCCTCCACCACTTTTCACTACTGCACGGGTGAAACCGTGGCGTAGCTTGTCCTAAAACAAATTTGAATTTTCATCTATATATATATAAAAATGAATCCCTATTTCCCTTGGTCCACCCATCACGCGTGAACGGCTGGACCGATTGCACTTTTTATTTTTTTGTTGTGTTTGTTATTGTCAGAAGAAGATGCTTATGAAAAAAAAAATTGCCAAAAGTTAGAAAATTTATTGAGAACTTTGAGAACAAAAATAGGTTTAAAAAAAAAGAGCGGGCTCTTTTTCCGCAACTAGGCCGGTAATCGGCCCTTTTTGCGTGACATATGCGGGTTTTCCTCACGATGTTTTCCTTCACCGAAAAGCCAGTGGTATGTAAATTCGTACATAAGTCCTAAAGAACTCATTGGTACGAGTCGGGGTTTGAACCCGCCACCTCAAGAATGCGAAGCGTCGGTTCTCCCACTGAGCTACCACGGCTTTTAAAAAAAAAGTAGGTTTATAGATAAAAATTTTAAAATAAATATAAATAGAAATAAAAAAAAAAAAAAAAAAAAAAAATTCTACCTATTTCCCGCTTAGAAACATGTACTCTACGTTTATCCCAAAATGTTTAAAAAAAAAAAAAAAAAAAAAAAAAAAATGAATGTCTACCCGTGCGAAGCCGGGACGGGCCGCTAGTCTTACAATAATTATGAATGTTCGTAAATATAACAATAATATTTACGAACATTTATAATTATTTCAGTTAATTAACCTGGACACCTAATTACCTACTCAGTTAGTACTCACAGCGCTAAATGACTAATTCAAGCTTAACATCATTTCATCTCGTATGTTTTCCAACATTTCGTATTCTCTCTAATTGCAAGGTGACGGTTTTAAAATACGTTTTACAAGCGTTCTAACGGCGCCATGTGTCGTTAGCGCAAATGTTTGTACAGTAAACAGCCCGATGTAAAGAAGGGTGTACAATGCACATGGGGTTTCGAATTATTATCACTTTAACGCACATTTTCCAATTATTTTTTTTTTTGGGTTCTGAACCAATATGGAAATAATCCTTATGGTGAGACTCCGGTGTCTGTCCGTCTGTTTGTCACAGATAATTATTTTATTTTGAACTACATAGCTTTGCTCCGCGGTTATACCCACGCGGAGGTGAGAAAGCATAAGCTATCTCTATTCCAAACGTTATGAAAATCGGTTCAGTAGTTATACACGGCTAAAAATATTCGCACACACAAACTTTCGCATTTATGAAGTAGGATAAATTATTTATTCGACTAATCTCACTAAAATCATAAATGTGACAGTAACTTTGTACATTGAAATCTCAACGAATTTGTATGAAATTCGAAGTAGATACTCTGATTTACCTACTTAGCTATCCACAAATACGCTGTTTTAATTTTTTTTTTTTTATGATATTGAGTGACGAGACGAGCAAATCGCTCGACTGATATTAAACGTCACGTTTGCCCATAACAGGTCTGCGCCACCCAGAATTTTGAACTCGCAGAATTCAAGACCCTGCGCGGCACAGCACTGCGCTCGAATGGGAAGAAAAAAGATTTTGTCAACTACAAAAATAAAGTACAGATGATTTTGGCGCTTAAAAGGTTAAAAAACCTTGACTCGTGTAAACACGCCTTTAACAGAAGGGTGGAGCTAAAAACTGTTGTTTTCTGAAATTAAACGTGTAAAGGAAATTAGATGTTCAGCCGGAATTTTGGGCAGGCTTTGTAATTTTTATACGAACATAAACATTTTTTAGCTGAATTAATGTTATATTATAAATAGTGAAAAGATATAACACAAGTGGTGTACCATTAGCTTTACCATCGACATAAAAATATGGAAGTTTCTATATACTAATACTTTAAAAGCTAAGCTTTGAAAGAAAAAAATATGCGTTAAATTTTTCGAAGTTTTTAATTGCTTGGTTGATCGGACGTTACGTCACCTTAAATATTAATATGATTAAAATGTAGTCGTACTATAGGTACATATCCTCGAATATCCGTCATCTCTTCTACATAACATACAGTAACTGTAACAAAAAAAGCCGTGGTAGCTCAGTGGGAGAACAGCCGCTTCGCATTCTTGAGGTGGCGGGTTCAGACCCCGACTCGTACCAAAGAGTTCTTTCGAACTTATGTACGAATTTACATACCACTGGCTTTTCGGTGAAGGAAAACATCGTGAGGAAACCTGCATACGTCCGGAGAAAAAACTTCAATGGCGTATGTGACCACCAACCCGCACTTGGCCAGCGTGGTGGAATACGGAATAATCACCCTCCGAGGGTAGACCTGTATCCCAGCAGGGTGAGGAACAAAGGTTGAGAACGAACTGTAACATGACTGTATAGTTAGATACAGTAAGTATAATATTACTGTATAGTAAGATACAGTAACTGTAGTGTCTAGCATTGCCGCGCTACAGTTGGCGTCGGGTTAGATCCACACGAAACTAATTTGGCAACGTCTACTAGTTCATATCTTGGCTAGAATTTATTGAAACTTTGATTGTAGTTGGCGTTGCATTTGCACTCAGTGGAATAGAAGCCGTTGTGATGCTTGTTGTTATGGAAATAGATTAGTTGTTCGCCCCGTACCGTACCTTAAGACTTAAATAGGTAAGTAAACTCTTTTTACTTCACACCAGAAATTATAAACAAAAGGATACTAACACATGAAACTATTGCAGCAACCGGCGGCCTTATCGCTAAGAGCGATCTTTTCTAGGCAGATCGATAAGTAAACTCTTCTTACTTCATATCAGAACTTATAAATCCTTGAAAATTAGTGAAACAATGGGAAATTTTATCATTTGCATATTTAGCAAATATGGCATAATTAGAAAGGTATTAAATTTTTTATTAGGTATCATTCAAAGCATGGCTTGATATAGTGCTCGTATTTGATCACTGATGTAACAGATGACACGGTCAGTCTTCTGATGGGTGACCGCGGCTGGCATTTACAACATTATTGGAACGCTACCGTGGGCTGGATGACACGTTAAATTGTAAAGGTTGTTTTTCTTATTACAAGAAATCTGACAAGAACATTATTTTTACAAAACAAAAAACAAAAACCGACTTCAAAAGACCGACTATTGAGTTATTCATCTATTTGTCGCGCACGTACTTAATGCAAATTTAAGACTTATATGGTTTTATCATGGATACCATTATCAGAACTGGACTAAATTGAAATGGGACCAAATGGGAAGCGTCAGCTTTCTAATAAAAAAATAATCATCAAAATCGATTCACCCAGTCAAAAGTTATGAGGTAACAAACATAAAAAAAAAAACAAAAAAAAAAAACATACAGACGAATTGATGACCTCCTCCTTTTTTGAAGTCGGTTAAAAAACCATTTCAGAGGCGGTCGAAAACCTCTGACACCGGGGTTAGAAATTAGCCTTTACAAACTTATTTATTTCATTTGTTCTATCATTATTATTCATTTCTATATTTTGCGTTATTCTCCTTTTGCTTATTCCTGCTGTGAACTAAAAATAGCCTTTCTATATATAAAACACGCGACCTTAAAAAAGTCCTAACCAAACACATCTGTCCGACTTATTTCCACATTTCCACCATAAAAGTAACACAAGAAAATATCCGGACAAAAGGTGGGTAAATAAAAGAAAAATTGCTGACATCAAAGGAATCCAAAAGATTCGGCCGGGAGGCCCCGGTATTTGAAATTAAATCATGGACGACGCGCGTCCTAAATAATAACAAAACCGACGCTCGCGAAAACTGCTCCGTAAATACACGGATGTGTGAATCGATGGAAATGTGCAGGGAAATAAATATAGAGACAATAAGCGAATAGCAAGCATCGTAGACCGCATTGTTGCAAGCCAGCAGGTGAGACGGCGGCGGTCAAACGCAAGCATGTCATTGAACTAAACAGTCATCGACAATAAGGCAGAAGCAGCGCAAGTATGGAACCGATGGATGCAATGTAGATCGATAAACTGACGTTTCGACTCAATAATTATAATGATTAACATTCAACAATTTGGTTTGAACAATGTACAAAATTATGAAATCAATCGATCGACGAAGCTTTATACCTGCACTGCGACAAAATAGTTGTGCTAATAAGCTAACAAAATGCCTATAATATTGTCAGAAGCCATGTATCGATTTTGATCACATTTAAATTTACTAAAAAAATTGGTCGACGGAATAGAAGTCGTTTCGTCGATCTAATTAACAAACACGCAAACATCGATTTGTCTCCTAAGGCACCCTTCAAGAACGTCACTGCATTTTGCTCTTACTGCTGCTATGGCCAGCCTCTGGTCACGTCTCCCATTTTCCAGCACGTCGCTTCCAGCACCGTAGCTCCAGCCGGCAGGATTCATTAGTAAACAGCGCGCACGGATTGTTTCGTCCGGGAAGGACCGGCCTAATTCCCTGGACAAACAGGTATGGGATGCGGTGACTCGCTCGAGGAAAGGATGTAGGTATTGACTGAGCTTTGCGACAGGTTGTTCATGGCAGGTGTTTTTAACTTTGGCTGTAGCAATTTTTTATTCAATGTAGAGCTTAGTCCCGTGGTTTCAGTCGTTTTTTCTCAAACCATATTTGTATTAGGTTGGTCAGTAACGAAACGAAAAAAAAAATTAATCGTTCAGCTATTTTCGAGATTTGTCAAGATTAACGCAAGGCGATTGATTTGCGTTTTAAGATATAGATAGGCGTGCGTTTGATTGTCATCTAGCCTGTTGACAAGCAATGATGTGGTCGACGATGAAACATAGGTACTTGCCTAGAAGTAACCGATTCGTTTGCGACTTGAAGACACCTAGATCATTTTACCTGTAGTTTTTAAAAACAAATCGAATCGTTTATTCGTAAGATACAACCTTAATAAAAAAGAGCTTGAAATTCGACAAGCTACGCAAGTTTATCGTTCACGATAATGGAGGTTCACGTATTTAACGAATTTGAATAATTTTGTGCTACACTTCAAAAAAATAATTACTTTTTTCATAAGTTCAATTCTATTTTCATAAACTCTCGTCCCAACGACTTTGAATAACATACACGACAACACGCGAAGAGTATGAAGTAAGTATAAAAACTCATTTCGCGTCGGTTCCAGTGACAATGGATTAGAATGCCACCAGCCAGGTGCTGTATTAATCTGCAAATCGGCGGGCTCATGCCAAAACTCTGTAAGTCAGATTTGTTTGTTTTTTGTTACCATGTTTTTGTGATTTTTTCTAAGTTAATGTGCTTTTTGTGGCGTCAATAAAGTGTTATTATAATGAAGTGTATTGTATTTAGAAAATGTCACACCTTTGGTAAAAGTCAAAGTGATCTAATAAAAAATGATTGGCCACTTAGTTTTTCTAACAATGTCACTCACATCAAAATCGGTTTAAGCCTTCGAAAGTTACGGTAAGTCTTCAAATATATCGTTATTTGCATTTAATATAGGCGAGCTGGTGAACAAAAGCCTTATTCACGATTAAAAATGAAACATAATCATATCAAAACGAAAAAAAATTGTTATAATTTTTTTTCAAAATATGCGTTACTGTGCTGTTGTCTCAGATAGTCGATATATTGCTATCACGTAACACGAGGATTTGCACGAACATTGCGTCCGTTTTTGTATGGTCGTGTAAATTAGGAAATATGTCTGATATGATCGACAGGATGATCGCAAACATGATAAATGCTTCTGATCGACAGATGGGATGGGATGTTTTTGTATTATTTATTTGTATCTTGTAAATGGGGCAATAAAACGCGAATGTGGGATAAACACATAACAGACAATGTGATAATGGCATGTAATGTGTTAAAATTTTATTTATAATTATAATGAAAATAGGGTTTTTTTTTTAAATTTATTTATTAAGTTTATTAAACACCACAGACTCCACGGTCCGTGAGTATGAATACAGGGTTATAAAGAAAGGGTATAAAGAAAGGGTATACTGAGGCAAAAAGGGCTCATAGTAGGTACTAATCATTATGAATAACTTTTACTATGAGACCAACCCTGAAATTAAGAACCAAAATCAGCTGCTCCATAGAAAATTGTGAATGACGCTCTACAAAATTTATGGAACAGCTGATTTCTTTTACGATGTCCTGATTGGTCCCGTAGTAAAAGTTGTTTATAATGTACAATGAGCCATTTTGGCTTTGCATACCCTATCCTTATAACCCTGTATAAAAAGTTAACCTATTCATACTTCACCCAAGTAAGTACAATAATTCCGAACACGTTACCACTCAGTAACTCCAGTAACATTAGACTCAAAACAAAACCCATAAACAATTCATTAAACCGTCCCCTGAGTACGTCCCGAAAACCACCTTAATTCTGTTCCTTTATCATCCGCATAATGAGGATACTGAAAATAAGGGACAAAAGATGTTCCCTGATTTTATACAGGGTTATAAGGAAAGGGTATGCTAAGCTAAATGTAAGTCCATAGTAAACTAAATGGCCAGAAAGTGCTTGTACCCAAAATTTAAAGGTTTTTGGCCTTTCAAAATCTTTCTGAAATACAAAGTTATAAAGAAAGGGTATGCAAGTCGAAAACGCTTGTATTACTCATCATTATGAACAACTTTTTATGGGCCACCTCGAAATTCGCCAAAAAATAATCAGCTGTTCCTTTAGAAAAATGTCAATGACACTCGACAAAATGTATGGAACAGCTGGTTTTTTTCGCGAATTTCGAGTTGGTCCCATAGTAAAAGTTGTTCATAATGATGAGAACTATGAGCCCTTTTCGGCTTAGTATACCCTTTATGAATAACCCGGTATATATTTTTTTATATTTCTACTTACTTTGTCTTTTAATATATTTTGAATTTGAATTTGAATATATACTCGTATTGTCGAGCGTCATTGACATTCTATGGATCAGCTTCGTTTTTTTCTCAATTTACAGGCTGGCTCCAAAAAGAGTTACAAATAAGTTACTATAACTTATTTATAACTTTTCGACTTAGCATACCCTTTCCTTATAACCCTGTATTACAGAAAGATTTTGAAAGGCCCAAATCCTGGAATATGTTGGGTACAAGCCTTACTGGCCATTTAGCTTACTCTGGATTACTGTAAGTACGTTTACATTATTATGAGATTGTAATGAAGCTTGTCTGTGAGATTAAATTAGCATTAATGCTATTTGACGTGCAGTGTATTTAACACCCTCAGCGCCATGTGTATCATTTACGATACACACCGTCAAAACGTTTGTGTTTATACTTTAAAAAATACAAATATACCTATATAATATAAAAAAAATTAACTTGGCAAGCATATGAAAATAAATAAAATAAAACCCACAATTATGAATAAAAGTAATAAATAAAAACCATAAACAGAAATATAAATTACATGTTTAAAATAACCTCACCTGATTGATGTATTATATTTACCGCACCACAAATTCTAAAACTTGTTCAAACGCAACCGTCGTGGGTCTTGCGATACAGGTTCGCCTAGTGCAAGACTCACCAGCACAGCACTTTTACTTTTTGTTTTTGTTTTAATGTGTATTATTTTACTTGTTCTTTTTGGATAAGGCTAGTTTTAGTTAGTTCTTAAGGTTAAATGTAATATCTTTATGGAAAATAAAACTATTTCTATTTCTATTTGTATCTTTTTGGATACACACCTCCAATTTTGGTTTTAAGTTTTAACACCGTGTATCATTAGCGCACCCGGTTTTTGTATATTTTATTAAGTAAAAATAAAGCCCTGGCCCTGGCGGGTATCCTGGTGGTTTTGGGGTTGGGATAGGACTTGTAGTTTTTGCTCCAAGAGCATGGCGCTGAGCGTGTTAAAAAGGGTGTCAACAAAATTCTGGGTGGCGCAGACCTGTTAAGCAAACGTGACGTTTAACATCAGGCGAGCGATTTAACTTGTGATAGATGGGCCCTGTGGGAACTCTTCAGGTGCGCAGTATCTATACTATACAGATAACTACTTTATTTAGTTTGTTTGTTTGTTTGTTTAGTATCTAGGTATACAGATACTGCGCTCCTGAAGAGTTCCCAGACAGCATGTTTATGCTGATTCTCGGCCTGGCTGCTAGTAAGATGAAATAAACAGAGTAGTTATGGCCGAAAAAATTGCTTACAAAACTGACCAGAAGCTGCCTATATAAATTTTTTTGGTTGAAAAACATATGATTAGCAGCGACGTATTTATCGAGGCAGTGCGAGACTGGTAACGACTCAGGTAATTAATTACCTTGAGGGCTTCTAGTCAATATGGTGGAGGCACAACGCATTAACAGGTAAAAACATCTTAGCTGGCCGCAATTTACTACCGATATTAATGTCAAAAGTGATGAAAGCCTAAGTAAATAGTTACTATTAACTGTGCTAGTGAAATATCAGGAATTTTCAATGGTAGCAATATTTGCTGGCCGAGCCCAGTGGGCCCAAGTTTGAAGGCAGATCTTAATTATCTATCTATCTTTATTTAATAGATCTAAACGAACTAAAAATATAATATATCTGTCTTTGTCATTGCAACTTATTAGACAAGGACATCAATACTTTAAGAAAAATTAGATCTGGCAACTAAAGTCTTCAAAACTGGACAAATTATGGAGTTAAATGCATTTTTAACCGACTTCAAAAAAGGAGGAGGTTATCAATTCGACTGTATGTTTTTCTTTTTTTTTTTTATGTTTGTTACCTCATAACTCTTGACTGGGTGAATCGATTTTGATGATTCTTTTTTTATTAGAAAGCTGACGCTTCCCATTTGGTCCAGTTCTGATAATGGTATCCATGAGAAAACCATATAAGTCTTAAATTTGCATTAAGTACGTGCGCGACAAATAGATGAATAACTCAATAGTCGGTCTTTTGAAGTCGGTTTTTGTTTTTTGTTTTGTAAAAATAATGTTCTTGTTGTATTAGCAAGTGGAATCAGGAACAAAAGCAAGTCCTCGCTCACTGTATAAAACCTATTTGAATTAAAAGGACTTAGACTAGCGGAAGGTTTCAAGGGTTTAGGGGATTTCCCGAGCGAATATTAACTTTTCCTTATATTGGGACGTGTTTGAATTTAGGGATAAGTGGTTATGAGATCCGGCTTTATATTTTTAAGGGGAATCGCTAAGCCCAGCTGCTCGCTCTGTCAGCTCATTTTCAATTTAGTTGGATTAACGAGAAAGGTTTACCCGACTGTCCAGAAGAAAGATTATGTTTTTGGATGTATTTGTATCAAAGTATTTCTATAGGTAACTAGCTTCCGCCCACGGCTTCGCCCGCGTGGACTATAAAATACCTCGGGAACCGATAATTAATTCAAGCCTCCTTTTTTTAAGAGCATGTAAAAGGCGTCATACAATGGAAGCAGGGACCCCAAAAACCCCCGGATGCAATAAATCAGTCCCCTCGAATCATTTAGAAAAATGACGGCCATTTTGAATCATTTGGATTTTCGCCACCACCATCAAGTAGCCCTTGCTAACTCCTATGACATTTAGTCAAACACCCACCCATCTTCAACCGTATCGGAGATATAGACCCTCAAAGTTTGTATGGCGGCCATGTTTTTGAGGCGACTATGTTACTTTTAATGGCTCCAAAAAAGTCCGAGGTTTTGGTGACTTTTTAGTCTCAGCGCTTTGGTAAAAATGTTTTTAGTTTTCGAGATAATTAGCAGTTCCACCTCGAGGATGTGACTTTTCGAAGGTTTTGGATTTTTTCCGGATGTTGTTTACACGCCTTAAGTTTAGTAGGTACATCTGTAAAGTTTCATTGAGTTAGCATCAAAACAAATTCTTTCTCCGTACTATCATTACCACGCCATTTCACCCCCACAGGGGTTGATTTTCCAAAAGTGGTGAAAATGGTGAAAAATGGTGTTCGTTATTTTTTTAAGCTTAGTATATTTGAAAGTTTCAATACCGTGGCGTCAAAAACAATGCTTCCCCATACAAACTTTAACACCCTATTACACCCCTTTAGAGGTTGAATTTCAAAAAATTCTTTGTTGGTACATGTTTACTCGTCAAGACAAACACACCCTCCGTATTTTAAATTTCTACGACCAGCGGTGTAGGATGTGCCTTATCTGTCAGCGAGTCATTACAATTCTCTCTCCGTACTATATTTACCACGCCATTTCACCCCCACAGGGGTTGATATTCCAAAAATAATGAAACAGGTATCTATTATTTTTTTAGCTTAGTAAATTTGCAAAGTTAAATAATCGTACCATTGAAAAAAATATTTCTATACAAACTTTAATACCCCGTTTCACCCCTTTGGGGGTTGATTTTCAAAAACCAAAATAATAAGTGTGTATTATTTCTTTAAGATTATAGTATATTGGCAAAGTTTCGTAACCAAAGCATCAAAAAAAAATCTTCATACAAATTTCAACACTCCGTTTAACCCCTTTAGGGGTTGATTTTCAAAAAACAAAAAAATAAGTGTCCATTATTTTTTTTAGTTTATTATATTTGCAAAGTTTCGTAACCACGGCATCAAATAAAAAATCTCCATACAAACTTCAATACTTCGTTTCACCCCTTTAGGGGTTGATTTTCAAAAATGATGAAATAGGTGTCGATTATTTCTTTAACTTTAGTATATTCGCAAAGTTTAATAATCGTAGCATTAAGAAAAATATTTTTTTCATACAAACTTAAACACCCCTTTTCACCCTCTTAGGGGTTGAATTGGGAAAATTCCTTTCTTAGTGTGCGTCCGCTTTTTAATATAAAACTTTTGTCCAAATTTGACGTTTGTAGCTTAAGCGGTTTAGGCTGTGCGTTGATCTGTCAGTCAGTCTCGACATTCACTTTTATCTGTTTAACCCTTTCAGGGGCGGATTTTCAAAAAATAATGAAACAGGTATCTAATATTTTTTTTAGCTTATTACAATAGCAAAGTTAAATAATCGAAGTATTAGGAAAAAAATAATTTTATACAAACTTCAACACTCCGTTTAACCATTTTAGGGGTTGATTTTCAGAAAACAAAAAAATAAGTGTCAATAATTTTTTTTAGCTTAGTATATCTGCAAAGTTTCGTAGCCACAGTATCAAAAAAAAAATCTCCATACAAACTTCAATACTCCGTTTCACCCCTTTAGGGGTTGATTTTCAAAAAACAAAAAAATAAGTGTCAATTATTTTCTTAAGCTTAGTATATTTGCAAAGTTTCATAACCACAGCATTAAAAAAAAAATCTTCATACAAACTTTATTGCTCCGTTTCACCCCTTTAGGGGTTGATTTTTAAAAAATGTTGAAATAGGTGTCAATTATTTTTTTAACTTTAGTATATTCGCAAAGTTTGATAATCGTAGCATAAAGAAAAAAAAATTTTTCATACAAACTTAAACACCCCTTTTCACCCTCTTAAGGGTTGAATTGGGCAAATTCCTTTCTTAGTGTGCGTCCGCTCTTTGATATTAAACTTTTGTCCAAATTTCACGTTTGTAGCTTAAGCGGTTTAGGCTGTGCGTTGATCTGTCAGTCAGTCACGACCTTCACTTTTATATAAATATATTGATGATTATATAAAGTGCAGGAAATAGCGAAGTCCTATAATATAATTGTGAAGAGTGAGAGTCTTGCGCGAGTGCATGTTTGTTGCCACATATCTCCAGAACTACTGTACCAATTTGAATAAAATTTTGAATAAAGATAGCACATAGGCTCTGAACAAACACGAAGACTATTCATTATACTTGTACACCGTGCGGTTGAAACCGCAGACGCAGCAATTGAGTAACTTAAAAAAACTGGTTACACATTTTTTTACGCAACAAAAATTGAATTTTTTATCGAATCACAGCTATTGATAAAACCGACCATAGTTTAAATGTTCTGCTTCACAAACGAAGCCCCGAGCGACAGGTTATCAGATTACGTGATCTAAGAATCGTACCGGCGGACATTTTAATCCGCTCCTTTGTGTTGCAGGAGCCCTATTCTGACCGCATTGAGATAAACTCGATCCCTAAAATTCAAATTGAAAAAAAAAACATTTATTTTATCATCAAATTATTAATTCTGCTAATATTTGTACGCACACATGGCAAGAACACGAGTATGTATTTTATTTTAACACTTTGTATACAACTTTGTATTTTGAGTACCTACCATGTTCAGACAAATAAATTATCTGGATCTGACAAATAAAATTGTATATTTATTTTTAAACATTCTGTTTGTGTTTATAGAACCGCAGACGAAGCAAAAGCAGTTACAATATTTACAAAATAAAATTAAAGTAAAAAAAGCTAAAACTAAGTATTTAAAACAATAACTAAAAATCAAAACGCAGTTATTGTTTTATTTTTCATTTTAAACATGTATAACACTTAGGTACTTACGTATTTTTTAATTGTCTAATTTTTTTTACGCGTATAAAAAATCAATCACCATGCGTTACACTTGCAAAAACTCGAAAATGCCTCAATTTTTTTGTCGGGCTTAATTCCTACAAGTTTTATATTCTATTTAGAAATATGACGAGAATGAGTGAAAAAGAAATATAATCTCGAGCGTGCCGGAATAAGGTTCCGAGGACTGGATTGCGGCGTAAATGTTATGTCATGACAATGTCTCCATCTCGCAAAGAGGGAAATTAAGTTGAAATGGGTTTTGTCTCAAAAGGACCAAATATCAATATTATCATGTGAAAAATATTATATAATCAAAAGTAGTGTTACTCTATTGACAAAACTCTTTTTATCAGCTGCTTTATTGTCTTATTCATCTCTGGCAACGAACTTTATTACAGAGGTCATTTTAGTGGATTGGGACGGTGAGATATGTAGAATTATAGATTCCTGCTTGATTTGAGCGTTGGTCGTCCGGCGACAAGATGGGTCGACGACATAGTCAGAGTCGCGGGTCGCACCTGGACCCGATTAGCAGGGGACCGAAGCAGATGGCATAACGGGAGAGAGGCCTATACCCAGCAGTGGGATAGAGGGGGCTGTGGATGATGATGATGATGAAGAAACTAACAAATCCATATTCTAGCTTTCTCTCATATACGCGCGAATAAAACGATGGATAGTTTATCCACTGCCCATGCTAAGCCAACAGATGGTCATCTCTCATTCTCTCTAGGTATCTCATGGCATATCTGCTATGAACGTCCAAATTATCGCTCCAAATTGAATGATTAAGTAATTGTTATATCGCCCCAAAGTGAATAATGAACAGACGAACGACCCAATTATTTATGTATTAACACATACGAAATTCAAGTCTTTGTTTAAGCGTTGTTATTCATTTAGACAGGTATTCACTCAAGTGGAATTAATATATCCCAGACAATTTACATTAAAATGACGAGCAAAAACCTTTTGTAACACAGTACTTTGATCCCACACAAAAACTTCAAGCGTCCTCAAAGAAAAGCTGTTTGAACAGATGCGTAAATTAGGGCTTAAGTTTTAAATGTTTATTGCCTAGATTTTGGGTCTTTGCGAGTCTTACAGTCGATTTAAGAATTGTAACGATTTAGATTTATTGGAGCTTGGACTAGAATGACTGGATAATGAAGTGTTAAAATTTAGCTTTTTTTTTAAATTTATTTACAGGCTTGCGTTTGAATGTCATTTTGCCTGATGGTAAGTTACGATGTGGGAACTTTTATTTAATGGTGATGATGATAATGAATACTAGCGTATGTGTATTCGAGGGGTTCGAGTCACAGTGTGACACGTTTGGTGTGACTCGTTGCAAACCCCTCGTATATTCTAGAATTTAAAATATCTATTTTCTTAATGTCATCAAAATTGATTCTGTAGAGATTGGTAACTTTACACAAAATTTTCGTCTTTAATATAATAGAATATGATTTTATTGCAAATCAAGCACATTACGAGAAAAAACTAAGACTAAGTAGAAGAATACAGAAGTGGAGTAGTAGAATTACATACGTAGCACATACCTATTTACCTACAAATTGCAAATGACAATTCCAAAAATCCACTTAACAAAAATGTAGACTAAGTATATAAGAATAGACTAGACACTAGAAAGATATCAGGTAAAAAACAGTCTCTGTCCGCCATACCCAATAACGTAGATTAGAAAGCCGGCACAGGGGCGAAAAAAGGGCGTAAAGAGGCGTTAACTAAACGAGTATCCGGACACGCAATAAGCCCAAATAGATTGCAATTCCATTCCTTTTTCCATTTGCGATTGTCGGTTATTTCGCATAATCACCAGGCTTTGCCGGGTGTGGGCTGGGTGCGAATGTCTTTTTAAATACGGAGTTTTGATTGGAAATTTGCTGTATTCAGAAACGTTGCTAAGTTTCGTTTGGCTAACGACAGTTGTAAGCAGAAAAAGATGAGTATATATCATTAATATAGGTATTTTCTCTCACAGACCTTTTATCTTATCGTTTGAGTTGCGCTCAAAACTTTTACATCATTATCATTTTCAACCCAAATCTATCAACTGCTAAACCACTTTAATGCGACCATTGACTGAGGTATCTCAGAGTTGTATGGCATGATATTCGACTTCTCTTTTTACAAACTTTTACTTAACTTGCAATTTTTGTATGTAAGTAGGTATGTATTTTCGGGTCAAATCTTGTCACTGAATTTTGAAACACTTCCCGATGATGTCCGATTGAATTAAAATTCGGTAACTCTGATGACAATAAAGGAAAAGCTTGTATTTAAATAATATTAAGTGACGACGGAGCGCGCTTGCCTAGAAAAAACTGATTTACGAGGCTTTTCTTGTCACTCACTTTAAACACACTAACTCGCTCTGCCCTAGCACCTAGCTCTCTCCCGGCGACCTAAATCGAGCGTCTCTTCGCGCTATGTCAAAACTGTTAACGCTTACGTATTCGCTTTTAGGATTTTGTTCGAAGGAAAGCTATTTGCGGTTAAGATGTCGGCCTACTAGATTCCTTGTTTGACTGAAAAAATCGCTCAGGTTATTTTATTATCATTTTACTTAAGACGCAAGCTGCTGTGTATACGTGGTGATGAAAAACGCTGATGATGTGGTGATGATGAAAAGGAGACTATTTCTTTTTCAGTGCTGTTGACAATGTGTATGCAAAATTGTTTGATGATCGGTTGACTAGTTAAGGCGTAAAAGCGTAACAAAGAAACACACTCACTTTTGCAATTCTAATGTTTCTTAGGATATGGAATTAAAGAAGTAATACCTGAAAAGTTATTAAGTTCGTAGATTAACAAAAATTAAAGTTTTAAAAACTAAAAAACACGCATTGTCATCGGTCATTAACAGGTGTGCAAAGTTAGAATTAAATCTGATCGTTCAAAGTAGGGAAAAATCGAGCTCAAAGAAGTCGGTTACATACATACATACATACAGGTGAAATTAATAAAAGCGTGTTAGAAATCATTCTCCACAAAAACAAAAAAAAATCTTAACACTTTAGGTACATGTACCTAAAGTAGACCAGAAAATCATGTCCTTAGGTTGACACCGGCCTTAGAATGTGTAGAATCGTCGAACAACCCGTAGCCGGTGTTATATCCCGAGGAAATTTTCCGAATATCACACTTTATAGCGGAAAATGGCGTAAAAACTTTTATTAACGAGAGTTAAATCTCTTTGAAACGTCATTTATAATGGTTTAGTAATGATGGTGAATGACAGTTTATGGCTCGTTTATGGGAATGGTGGGGGGTGGAGGGGATACGTTCTTTTTGATGGTGTTTTATTACTGCTCTATAAATGTGAGCAGTCAAATGAAAAGAGACCTGACAAAAATATAGTTTTGATATAGACGCGTTTCATGTTTACAAGCTTTTATTTAGCTTGTTTTGTTTTTTGGTCAAATGTTGCAATTGAATTATGAACCACTTCCCGGTGACCGATTGAACTGAAATTTGGTATAGGTCTCTGTGTGATTCCAATGAAAATGTAATAATAGCTTGATTTTTAAAAAATTTTTTAGATTATTGCAGTTAGTAACGACCATGTTCAAAAAGTGTTTTAAAACTAAGTTTAAAAAAAATCTATCTATATTGAAACGAAGTCGATTGCTGATTTAAAATCATCAAAAACTCTTTTTCCATTACCGTCAGATCCTTTTTGCTTGATCGCTTACACATTTTTAATCTTTTGACATAGGTATGTTCTGACATAGAAGACATAAGTTCTACTGTGTTTTTTTACATACTATACAGTCTATAATGGGTTTAAAATGTCTATAATTGGTTAAAATGGGTTGATGACACGCTTTGCCTGAGTGGGTGTTTCCCGATAGATATAATCTAGATTTTTTTTTTTTTTTTTTATGTCATTGAGTGACGAGACGAGCAAATCGCTCGCCTGATGTTAAACGTCACGTTTGCCCATAACAGGTCTGCCCCATCCAGAATTTTGAACTCGCAGAATTCAAAACCCTGCGCGGCACAGCACTGCGCTCGTCACCCTGAGATATAAGTTGATTAATCTCCCATTTGCCCTGTAATTTCACTGGAAACAATGCCCTTCCAACCGGAACACAGTAATGTTTGCACACATTACTGCTTGGCGGTGGAATAACTGGCAAAGGTGTGGTACTTCCCCAGGCGGGCTCTGCAAAAGAGCCCTACCACTACAAAAATGATCAGATGTCTTCAAGTCGCGAGTGAATCGGTTTTTTCTAGACAAGCATGCTCCATCGTAGACCGTATCGTTGCTTATTATCAGGCGAGATAGCGGTCAAATGCAACCCTATTACGGAAAAAAAAAAAAAAAAAACGAGTACCAGTGGCGAGACTGTGCCCTCGGCCGAGTACTCGGTTTGTCACAGTTTGACAGTTACTAGACCCATCATTTGCTGTCTCGCCACTGTACTCGTTACGTGTAATCAACCTATAAACGAGTAAAGCAGTAGCTCAACAATAAGTGTATTTTTATAACTGCCTCTCTTACACCACTTTTTATCACTTGAAGCGTAATTACAGTTCAGTGTTTTACAAAATATACGCAACAAAGTCTTTTACGTCTTCGAAGTAACAAAGTGACTTTTCAAGATATCCTTTCTACTCGTAGTTCTACGAAACGCCAACGTTCCTAATACTTATAGCACTTTTCTTGTCATTTTCTTATTTTTTATCTTTATCTTTTCGTATTTGCTTTTTTGCTTCTGTACGGAGTTTGTTGTTACAGGGTGTTTCATATATTCCTTAAGCTTATTTCCATTTAGGTGAAATAAGGAAAAAAGACCTTTATAAATAAATCTCTTGGGAAAATTGTAGGCATTTTTCTGAAAATTATTAGGTAAAGCTAATACAACAAGACCCTGTCGTCTGTTATAAAAAACATACAAACATAACTAACAACGCAGATCAAATAATAGTAAAACAACACAATTTAAATACGCGTAATAAAGAAATTAATCAAAACGAAGCTGAGCTAATTATGTTATCTCACTCGCACAAATGCGCTTTATTGCTAGTGCAAGTGATAACACATGTTTAGCGCTGCTTCGCTTAGATTCGTTTCTTTATTGACGCAACTTACGCTGAGAAATTTTAGTAGTAAGAAAACATACGGTAAGTGAAATCGAATATCTTTACTTATTGAAGCGTACTCACGATCTTTTAAAGCTATTCGATAGCTTACTAAACTTACCTGTTCAGAAACTCGTGAAATACTTTCCTAGATCTTGCCGAGTCGAAAGATTCTACAATACTAAAGAAACGTCCATCCGAGTTAAATTTAGAGAAATTTATCCAGGAATTTGTTTGTGTCTGAAGATTTTCTCTAGACAAGAAAAACAGATGAAATCTTAGACAAGACTTTTACGGAATTCCGCCAAATTCAGATTCAGACTGTAGGTAGTCGGTATCTATTACAATGATTGGATTGAGATAACTTTTATTTGAAAATTCAAGAAACCTAAGGAATTTTTGGGCTCCAGTAGTTTTCATGTCCTTGCCTAACAGGTTGCAATGACAAAGACTGAAACATTTTTAATTACTTTAGATCAGTCAAATAAAGGCTTCAAACTTGGACTCATTCTTGGAAAATTAACATAGGTCAATTTCGTTGTGAGTGACAGATTCAGAAAACATGGTCTCCAAAACATCTACTTGTGGAAAACTAATTTAGTAAATCTTATAAATCTAGTTGGACACAAAAATATTTATATTCATCAAAGTGTTACGATGTAGACCGACCCTAAGGAAAGCTTGGGTTCTGGCGAGTCAGTGACTCCTCCATACGGGGCTTCAAGTCCCTAGTTCGGGTACACAGATCAATTTCATGCTACGAACAAGGAAATTTGTGGAGTAGACACTTATGCCATTTTGGTAATTGGAACATAACATTTTAAAAGCTGGATAATTATAGTCACTGAAATTAAAAGGTAATACGAGAACAGTAAAGCTAACGTGCAATAAGTTATAACATAATAACATAACAAAAAAAAGAAGTTCGACTAGCTTTTTTTATCGCTCGGTCGCTTTTCTATATTTAGTAAAACAAGCTTTTCCTATTTTCATTATTAAAGTGAAATTAGTTAATTTGTTGGTTTGTTTATCTCTCTTTAACGAAATTATCGATCGCCGTGATTTATTGCTTCGATGTGAGTGTGTGACTATAGTTCAAAGGCCTAAGAGTGACAGGATACTTGCTTTTGGAAAATTAACATTTCTTGTTACGTGATTACGTTACAAGAAATGTAAATATAACGTTAATTCCTAAAAGATGTTTACGCGAGTGATCCCACGAGGCGCAGTTATTTTATTTACTTTTTTACTCAATTGAGTGACAAAACGAGCAAATCGCTCGCCTGATGTGAAACGTCACGTTTGCACATAAATAACGTTTCACACTAGGATAACCTGTATCAGAGATACCATGGAACACACACAAAGACAAGGACAACTAACACTCAGACCCAGAACAGATATTTAACTTCATCATTCAAACATCTTAACAATTGTAATAATTTACTTATTTATTAATTAATTTTTGTAGTTAACTATATTTTTTAAATAATTTAGTTTTTTTTCTTAATTATATGAATAGTGAAGTTCTGTTCGACTCTACACACGTCCCTGTGCTGATAGCATCCACGTGTCCCACAGCGTAGTAAATCTTCGTTCCGGCGCGACCGCCACGCCATCTGACTGTCGCGAGCCGCGAGGAAACTCCTGTATTTTTGCCGGAATACGTCTGTCGAGATTTATTGGCGATTATGAGCTTATGGGGCAGGGACTATTAGATATTCTATGGCTATGGTGTTTGAGGAATTTTCGTCATCATTTTCAGTTCATTATCGCCCAATGTTGAGTATTGGCCGTAAATATTGTTTATTTAAAATATTTATTTATAAAAACGGTTTGTCAACAAATGAAACCCTGTAATCAATAACAACATAAAGAAACGAAACCAACACATTTAACAACAAGGACAATTAAAATCTCAAAACAAAAATTTAGGCCGTTAATATCGTCAATCCAACAAGCTGCAAAGCATCTAATGAACATATTCATATCTGTAGATTAGCACTTCTTAAAACTATCTTATGTGTAGATATACCTAAATTCTCTTGAGTTGTTGTTGAAGACGATATCAGAGAAAATATAAAATCTTTGTCAAATATGCCAGAAAGCTGTCCCTGAACAACTTACCAAACAATTTTACTGTTTCTCAAGTTCAAATTAGCCATGGCGTTTTGGAGGAACTAAAACGGCTATTTTGAAAAGTAACTTCGAAACTTGAAAGTTAATTGCAGACATCGTTGCGTGTATTTCTATATAACTGAACTGTAGTAATATGCGTAAAGTGTTAAAGAGTGGTGTAATACTATAATAAAAAGAGTATGATGAAGAGTTGAGTAATAAAAAAAAAAAGAAAAAAAAATACATTCTGACTACAATAAGTACTTCCTGTACCTATGTGAGCATATTCATCGATTATAGATCAATGGTGTGTAAAATCTTAAGGTGTTATACAACTGTGTTTTGCTGAATAACGTCTGCAACCTTTGCCGCAGGAGTAATAACAGAACATACAAAAAATAATGTAGAAGAGACAGTAATAAAAGTACATTCGTTGTAGAGCACAGTACATTTATGGCGCATATATTTGTCGGATTGTGCCTGCAATACGTTTGGAATGTTCTGTCTAATAAACCTCCAACTGTTATCTTAGCTGCTGTATTTGCGTTTTCCTTGTTCCGTTAATATCTAATCAGATATTCAGGTACTTAACGTTAACGACCACAAGATTGAAAATACCAACAAAGTACTGCCACGAATAACTTTTAAACCAGAACCAAACCACCGTCACGCCGCTATAATTCGTTATTATCACAGATTACATTCTGTTACAACGTTATAACGCTCATTACGAATAAAACGGCCGTTACAACTCGGTCCAAACAACGGATTGCGCGTGACTGGCGTTACAATAGCAAAGGTAGCGGTATCAGAAAGAAAGGCTCTTTGTTTGAGATATTTTTGAATTATACGGGCAGGGAAATGTACGTTAAGGTATCTACACTGAGAAAAATTTCACCTAAAGTACAGAGCATACTGACAATCACCAAAAAGTTTGATGATTAGCACCAGTTTTTACGGTGACAACTATCATAATATAATATATGGTTCTCACCCTAAAAACTGGTGCTAGTACTAGTTTTTACGGTAGTAGGTTTTCATCGGAATTTTGATTGCCATGCCTCAGACGAAAAATTTTATTTGAGACCTCAGATCAAGTAGAAAGGGACCTTATCTCATCTCATCTCATGGGACAGATAACTAACATGATTTTTAGGTTATAATTTCGAATACAAATGTCAAATGTAACAACATTTTGACATTTACATTGACGTACACGGGCAGTCGGGTAGTTTATAGCTTCACCTGGATCTAAGGCAGCACTATATCTTCCTTTCTACTTGATCTGAGTTTGAGACAAGCATAGATTTTGTTGAAGTTTGACTGTCAACTGTTATGGGACAGAAAAAAATCTTAGTTCCATAAATCGACTGCTAGCCCAGCCGAATTAGACGAGAACCGAACCAAACCCAGGAAAAATTATAAGTAGAATTTTTTCTTCGGAATTCGTTAGAGAGGGTCACTGGGAGTCTACATTTCGTTTTTCGAATTCCCAGTGGTCTTGCATTTTCCGCCATCTTGATTTTAAGGGTGGTTTTTTAAATAACTCGTTTATTTTCAATTTTACACGAAAAATGGTTATAACCAAAGTTGTTTGAAATTGAATTTCCTACAATTTCTGTCCTAATCAATTTTTTCGTAGGATCGATATTTTTCGATCGAGGGGGTGGAATTGTATTAGCGCATTATCACTTGCATTATCATTGAAATTTGCAATATTTTAAAATAAATTGTTGTTTCGACAGTGGTTGTATGGTAGGGACATTAGAGCATTCAAAATTGGAAGGTAAGTTGTAAAAAAAATAAAAAAATATTTCGATGCATTCCTCACCTCTTTTCCGGGTGTTAAATGAAAAAATATCGATCCTACAAAAAATTGATTAGGACAGAAATTGTAGGAAATTCAATTTCAAACAACTTTGGTTATAACCATTTTTCGTGTAAAATTGAAAATAAACGAGTTATTTAGAAAACAAAAAACAACCCTTAAAATCAAGATGGCGGAAAATGCAATACCACTGGGAATTCGAAAAACGAAATGTAGACTCCCAGTGACCCCCTCTAACGAATTCCGAAGGAAAAATTCTACTTATAATTTTTCCTGGGTAAAATAACAATTCGGCTGGGCTATGCCCCTTCGAACAGTATTTCATTGTGGTTGTAGTTTTTTTCATTGTACCAATTATATCTACAAATATGTATATTATTTATCATACTTTAAGAATAACAAATAATAAAAAAAAAAATTGTTACGGACTAGAATTTAGAGGTCGGCACAAAAAGAGCGTTCCTATCGAACTGACATCTGTATGAAATTTCTCCGCAACCACATTTCTCCGCAGGCTCATTTCCATTTTTATTATTAAAAGTTCATAAAATAATCAATATCCTCTCAACAAGTAGGTAATTTCCTGAGTGCTTCGCCAGTACGCCGCACATACACAACGAGGGCACAGAAAAATAAAACACAGAGGTATAACTCTAACAAGTATAATTAATTTAAAAACCAAAAAACCGACTATTTCTATGGCACTGATTTGAATTACCAGTTAAGAAGAGCTTTGTTTATAATTGGCGCTCATGCTATTGTTTCATAATAGGTTAAACTTGTATTATTACGTGTAATTTGAAATGCAACAGTACGATTTCATCGCACACATTCGAGAATCTTGTAGAAGTCTAATAGCAAGCTGTGTCAGACAAGTCGTTTCACTTTAATCTGGACTGAATTCACGACATGTGCATCACATCGCAGCGTGGCATGCTCGCACTCAGTACAGATGTAGAGAGTACTATTTCATAGCAAAAATTCTTAGTTCTGACCTCTAATTTTTTTTGCTATATGCTAGTTACCTCTGCTACGCTATAATCTGGACAGACTTCACGGCATGCGTTTCACATCACATCGTGGCATGCACGCGCTTAGTACGGATACAGAGAGAACAATTTCTACTCATTCTGACCACTAATCTATTCGTCGTTATAGGATAGGCTAGTTACCTCTCTGCCTCGCTATAATCTGGACTAACTTCAAGGCATGCACATCACATTGCATCGTGGCATGCACGCGCTCAGTACTGATGCATAAAGCACAAGTTCATCGCAAACATTGCTCGTTCTAACCTCTATATTATTCTTAATTATAGGCTAGTTAGTTAAGTCTCTGCCTCGCTATAATCTGGATTAACTTCACGGCATGCGCATCACATCGCATCGTGGCATGCACGCATTCAGTACGGATGCAGAGAGCACGATTTCATCGCAAACGTTAGGCTCGTCGGCAAACAGGAAAACGGGATTCCGCAGCGCATTTGAGGCACCGCGCTAACGGAGATTGGATCCGACTAGAATTGCCTGTTTGTGTTTGCAGTTGGGACGTATCTACGGCACTTCATGAGCTTTAGGCGATCTAAACGAAACCTGCTAGCTTACTCTTAGAGTCAATAAGCACGAAGTCATTTGAACCTAGAAGCGCCTAGAGGTTTTTGTCCGTTATCATACGAGTACAAAAATATTAATTTTACAAAAAAAAAACAATAACCGACTTCAAGAGACCGACTATTAAGTTATTCATCTATTTGTCGCGCACGTACCTAATGCAAATTTAAGACTTATAATATGGTTTTCTCATGGATAACATTATCAGAACTGGACTAAATTGAAATGGACCACACGGGAAGCGTCAGCTTTTTAATAAAAAAAGAATCATCAAAATTGATTCCCCAGTCAAAAGTTATGAGGTAACAAACATTAAAAAAAAACATACAGTCGAATTGAGAACCTCCTCCTTTTTGAAGTCGGTTAAAAATAATTAGCTGTGATATTATAGGCAGACACCAAATTCTCATCTTAAGAGTCCTTCTTCGAAGGTTCCGAACCCTAACAACACAATAACAAACGAACGTTAATTATTCTGATGAAAAAAGGTTCTCTCTTAATGATAATTCGACTTCTGGGATACGAGGTTTACTCTTGGAGAGTGGTTAGGCATATTCCAACACGCTGGCCAAGTGCAGGTTTCTTGTTTCACACACATGCAGGTTTCATTTACGTTTGTCTTTACCGAAAAGCCAGTGGTATGGAAATTCATACTTTCATGCACGAATCGGGGTAGAACTCGCTTCTACTACCTCGTCTACAACTAAGTTTGTATATTTTAATTTGAAGGTCTCATTTAGTTACCTTCGCACCAAGTTTTTCCAAATTTGCTTACCAGTAACATAGATAGTTGGAAACAAACTCACTCGAAAACTTACCGACTCTTAATGTTCAAATTCAATTTTTTTTTACCAAAAAGTCTCATTACACAGCATTGTAAAGAGTAGGTACTAATCCCCAAACTGCAATTAAAAATCCGTAACTTTGTCTAATCTCAATTTAAAGTGGTACGACTGTAAAGGTGCTTTCTCACTGGGAGGGGAGCATTCACTTGTAATGTAACAATTTAAGATTCGATTGCGAGCATTGCGCTACAATATTGCCTTGGTGACGGATGAGCCTACGTAAAGAATATTATGCATAGAATTTAAAATTAATTTGAAATTGTTAATTATTATAATTTTTAAAAACTACTAAAACTATTTGACTGTGTACATATTGAATGCCCGATGTGGGTAAACTGACAATTTCAACTAATGCACTAACATCTAGCAAATTACAATGTATTAGTACTTAAATAGTTGTCTAATAAATATTTTTGAATCTGAAGCCTACTTAATCATTACTTAAAATTCTCTGTCTTGTTTTCGCACGTGACATTTCACGTCAGCAAGAAGTTTTCAGAGCATTTTAATCAGTGACTTGCTTTAACCAGGCTTTATAACTAAGACTCTGCACAATTAAAGGTCGCGAACTGTAATGCTCGGTTCTCTTCCCTCACTGCTGTAATGCTCAAATCCCAACTGTTACATTACACTCAATGCCAGTTATTCCACCGCCAAGCAGTAATGTGCAAACATTACTGTGTTCCGGTTGGAAGGGCATTGTTTCCAGTGAAATTACAGGGCAAATGGGAGATTAAACAACTGATATCTCAGGGTGACGAGCGCAGTGCTGTGCCGCGCAGGGTCTTGAATTCTGCGAGTTCAGAATTCTGGGTGGTACAAATCTGTTATGGGCAAACGTGACGTTTAACATCAGGCGAGCGATTTGCTCGTCTCATCACTCATTTCATAAAAAAAAAAAAAAATGCACCCAATGGGAGACCACCTTAATGGATATTGCGCAGTATCAAGACAGAACTTCAATTTCTTCAACAATACGAATCCAGACTGAAAGCTGTTATAAACCTAAATTAATTCCAGTCTGCGATAATAACGTAAGCCTATCAATGACGGGCTCAACAGTTGAATAAGTTTAACGTTAGGCACGGGATTTAAATTGTTAGAGATATACGCGATAGATGTGTCACCCATCTTAACCTACAAGGTTTTTCATAAAGGGTATGCTAAGCCGAAAAGGGCTTATAGTACTCATCATTTTAAACAACTTTTACTATGGGACCAACCCGAAATTCGCGAATCAGTTGTTCCATACATTTTGTTGAGTGTCATTGACATTTTTGTATGGAACAGCTGTTTTTTTTTTTTGCGAATTTCGAGTTGGTCCCATAGTAAAAGTTGTTCAAATTGATGAGCTCTTTTCGGCTTAGCATACTCTTTATGAATAACCCTATTTATGTTACTATAAAAAATCGAAAGTTAAAATCACACAAATCACAGACTAAATCACACAATACTTTCACCTACTTACGACTATTCCTAGATTTCTGAATAGCATTTACTTTTACAGAGTTAGTTTCACAGAAAATCTATTAAAGTAACTAAATCAAAACATGGGAAGATACCTATTCGATTTAGATTTGAAATTCCTAAGATTACATCTCTTAAGAAAGAAAGAAGCTGGTAGTCTGTTCCATTTCCTGGCTGTACGGATCAGAAACGTAGATTCGTAACGTTTTAGTTTAAATCACAGAATTATCCTTATTAATATACCTATATGTCAATAGGTCCAACATAATTTTATCACTACAAAAAACGCACTCAAATAACTTATCTTCATAAATCTAATATCAATATAATATAAAAGTGAAGGTCGTGACTGACTGACAGATCAACGCACAGCCTAAACCGCTTAAGCTACAAACTTCAAATTTGGACAAAAGTTTAATATCAAAAAGCGGACGCACACTAAGAAAGGAATTTGCCCAATTCAACCCCTAAGAGGGTGAAAAGGGGTGTTTAAGTTTGTATGAAAAAAATATTTTTCTTAATGCTACAATTATCAAACTTTGCGAATATACTAAAGTTAAAAAAATAATCGACTCCTATTTCATCATTTTTGAAAAATCAACCCCTAAAGGGGTGAAACGGAGCAAGGAAGTTTGTATGAAGATTTTTTTTTTAATGCTGTGGTTATGAAACTTTGCAAATATACTAAGCTTAAGAAAATAATTGACACTTATTTTTTTGTTTTTTGAAAATCAACCCCTAAAGGGGTGAAACGGAGTATTGAAGTTTGTATGGAGATTTTTTTTTTGATACTGTGGCTACGAAACTTTGCAGATATACTAAGCTAAAAAAAATAATTGACACTTATTTTTTTGTTTTCTGAAAATCAACCCCTAAAGGGGTTAAACGGAGTGTTGAAGTTTGTATAAAATTATTTTTTTCCTAATACTTCGATTATTTAACTTTGCTATTGTAATAAGCTAAAAAAAATATTAGATACCTGTTTCATTATTTTTTGAAAATCCACCCCTGAAAGGGTTAAACAGATAAAAGTGAATGTCGAGACTGACTGACAGATCAACGCACAGCCTAAACCGCTTAAGCTACAAACGTCAAATTTGGGCAAAAGTTTTATATTAAAAAGCGGACGCACACTAAGAAAGGAATTTTCCCAATTCAACCCCTAAGGGGGTGAAAAGGGGTGTTTAAGTTTGTATGAAAAAAATATTTTTCTTAATGCTACGATTATTAAACTTTGCGAATATACTAAAGTTAAAGAAATAATCGACACCTATTTCATCATTTTTGAAAATCAACCCCTAAAGGGGTGAAACGAAGTATTGAAGTTTGTATGGAGATTTTTTATTTGATGCCGTGGTTACGAAACTTTGCAAATATAATAAACTAAAAAAAATAATGGACACTTATTTTTTTGTTTTTTGAAAATCAACCCCTAAAGGGGTTAAACGGAGTGTTGAAGTTTGCATGATTTTTTTTTTCCTAAAACTACGATTATTTAACATTGCAATTGTACTAAGCTAAAAGAAATATTAGATACCGGTTTCATTATTTTTTGAAAATCAACCCCTAAAAGGGTTAAACAGATACAAGTGAATGTCTAGACTGACTGACAGATCAACGCAAAGCCAAAACCGCTTAAGCTACTAACGTCAAATTTAGACAAAAGTTTTATACCAAAAAGCGGACGCACACTACGAAAGGAATTTTCCCAATTCAACCCCTAAGGGGGTGAAAAGGGGTGTTTAAGTTTGTATGAAAAAAATATTTTTCTTAATGTTACGATTATTAAACTTTGCGAATATACTAAAGTTAAAGAAATAATCGACACCTATTTCATCATTTTTGAAAAATCAACCCCTAAAGGGGTGAAATGGAATATTGAAGTTTGTATGAAGAATTTTTTTTTGATGCTTTGGTTACGAAACTTTGCAAATATTCTAAACTCAAAAAAATAATTGACGCTTAATTTTTTTTTTATTCAACCCCTAAATGGGTTAAACAGAGTGTTGAAGTTTGTATCAAAATATTTTTTTCTCAATACTACGATTACTTAACTTTGCAAATGTACTAAGCTAAAAAAATACTATGTATCTGTTTCATAGTTTTTTTTTTAAATCAACCCTTAAAGGGGTGAAACGGGGTATTAAAGTTTGTTTGGAAATATTTTTTTCTTAATGCTACGATTATTTAACTTTGCAAATGTACTAAACTAAAGAAAATAATAGATACCTGTTTCATTATTTTTGGAAAATCAACCCCTAAAGGGGCGTGGTAAATATAGTACAGAGAGAGAATTGTAATGACTCACTGACAGACAACGCACAGCCTAAACCGCTGGTCGAAGAAATTTGAAATATGGAGGGTGTGTTTGTCTTGATGAGTAAACGTGAACCAAGAAAGATTTTTTTGAAATTCAACCTCTTAGGGGTGAAATAGGGTGTTAAAGTTAGTATGGAGAAGCATTGTTTTTTGACGCCTCGGTATTGAAACTTTACAATAATACGAAGCTTAAAAGAATAACGAACACCAATTTCACCATTTTTGGAAAATCAACCCCTGTGGGGGTGAAATGGCGTGGTAAACATAGTACGGAGAAATAATTTGTTTTGATGCTAACTCAATGAAACTTTACAGATGTACTAAACTTAAGGCAGGTAAACAACATTCTGAAAAAATCTAAAACCTTCGGAAAGTCCAATCCACGAGGTGGAACTGCTAATTATCTCGAAAACTAAAAACATTTTTACCAAAGCGCTGAGACTAAAAAGTCACCAAAACCTCGGACCTTTCTGGAGCCATTAAAATAACATTAAAAAAATGGCCGCCATACAAACTTTGAGGGCCTATATCTCCGAAACGGTTGAAGATGGGTGGGTGTTTGACTAAATGTCATCGGAGTTAGCTACTTGATGGTGGCGGCGAAAATCCAAATGATTCAAAATGGCCGCCATTTTTCTAAATGATTCGAGGGGGCTGATTTATTTCATCCGGGGGTTTTTTGGGGTCCCTGCTTCAATTTTGTGACGCTTTTTACATGCTCTCAAAAAAGAAGGGTTAAATTAATTATTGGTTCCCGAGGTATAGTCCACGCGGGCGAAGCCGTGGGCGGAAGCTAGTCTGAGATAAGACGATAACATTAAAGTTACAAAAATTTATTTGAAGCACTTAAAAATTCGTAATGTCCAATTCGCTTGCAAATGTATTGAAATTTTTACTAAAACAAGAAAAGTTTTCAGTGCTAACAATTATTGCATTACAGCTTACAGTACAAATTAACTATTACAAATTTTAAATTGAAACAAAAAATGTATTTATTATCACAGTGTTTTTATTTGTGTATCTACCTACAGTAACGTTTAAAGGTATTTTATAAATGATGTTTAAACTTAATCAATACTTAAAATGTTCCATTCAATTCTCACTGAGGTAAAATGTCACCTGCAAAAACAAGACAAGGACCCTAATCTTTGACGATTGAGATTATCTCCATCACTCTCACTCTCATGACATTTCTAATGAGTGCGACAGTGACCGAGATAATATGTCACTGGCAAGAATAGGGTCTCAGTTTGGGGATTGACTCAGCGGAATTTTTACTATTTGGAACCAAGTGAAAAAACTGCTTTCCCACTATTTTTCTATATCGCACTATTTATTTCATAATATCTACTAGCTGCGCCCCGCGGTACACCCGCGTTTTCTAGGATAAAAAGTAGCTTATGTGTTAATCCAGACCATGAACAACCTTCATTCCAAATTTCATGGAAATCCGTTCAGCCGTTTTTGCGTCTGACAAAACATCCATTCTAACAAACTTTCGCGTTTATGATATTAGTAGGATATTTTTATTTTTATCACTATCGTCTCGTTCTGTCGGGTAGAGAAAAGTTATTAGCTATCTTACTAAGGAAACGAACGTGGTTTTGAAACATTTTGTTATGATTAACAAAAATATAAATTTACTATGTAAAGCGTACATAGTAAATTTATATTGTATTAACTCCCAGTATTCTAATCGTAAATCTTTTGTTTGTATTATAATGTTTATTCTATAAGTTTTTATAAAAGCCTGCGCGCTTGAAAAACGCTTTTCACAACCACTGTTTTGTACTACCAGGAAACCAAACGTACACTGGTAATCGTACCTTATGTATATACCTACTTATGCAAAATAAAGAAATTTTCAAAACTAAAAAACTGTAATGATTAGCGCGCGAATACTCACGTAAAATTAAGTCGTATATTACAACTAGTTTCGATTACATTCGGTAATCTTGGAAATTTCGGCTTTCTGTTTATATATTTTTTTTATGTTTCGCACTTGTCACACGCCTCGGCGTTACTATTAGAGCTACAAGTATTTATTAACCGACTTCAAAAAAGGAGGAGGTTATCAATTCGACTGTATGTTATTTTTTTTTATATTTGTTACCTCATAACTTTTGACTGGGTGAATCGATTTTGATGATTCTTTTTTTATTAGAAAGCTGACGCCCATTTGGTCCCATTTTAGTCCAGTTCTGATAATTGTATCCATGAGAAAATCATATAAGTCTTAAATTTGCATTAAGTAGGTACGTGCGCGACAAATAGATGAATAACTCAATAGTCGGTTTTTGTTTTTTTGTTTTGTAAAGATAATTATTTTTATATAAAATAGCGGCCCGTCCCGGCTTCGCACGGGTAGACTTTGGGATAAACGTAGAGTAAATTGAAATCGGTCCAGTCGTTCACGCGTGATGGCGTGACCTAAGGTGTTGAGAAAATTATAGGAACTCTTTGTTATAACCTCTATTCTCATGCTATTGCGTAACTATAGCAACCGTAGTTTGTTGATGCTAACTTGTCAATTTATAGTAAAAATTATCAGTATAAAACGCACACTGTTTTGATAGATATGATTGAATTTGAACTTTGTACAGAGGTAATAAAGTGCAAATTGACCCTTGCACGTTAGGAACATACCTACATTGCTTAAACAACAGTGAGTGCTTGCAATTCAATATGAACTTTATACAATAGCAATAAAGCTCGTTTTAGTTAGAAAACGTTTGTATGGGAAAAATAAAAGGGCTGTTTTTAGGGTTTTTCAATATTTCTGAGAGATTTTCTTAATATTTTTTTCTGTAAGAACCTTCTCCTAATAATAACAAATACAACAAAAAAAGAATTAGTGAAATCGGTCCAGCCATTCACGCGTGAGGCCGTGACCAAGGAAAACGGGTTTCATTTTTATATATATAGATCACCGAAGTCTGATTAGATCGATGAAATAAATGAATAATTAAATGAAAACCATCAAAGCGATCCAGGAAGGCAAACAGTTCGCGGTACGGTAAGTTTCGTAACCAAGTGACGGCAGCTATATCTAGTAAATTAACCTGTTGTACTGCTTTAAAATACAAGCTACGGGTATCTCTTTTAATGGTAATGAATTGAAATTGGTTTCAATTGGATAATACAATTGGCTCAGCCCTTGAAGGTCATTGTTCTTTTTTAGCCTTTCTTAATTGTATTCTTACATTTGCATTTTTTTATTAATTTTATTTTAACTGGTTTCATAGATTGGGTTTTATGAGTTAGGTTATTGCTCCGATTGTACACTGTCGTTGACCTTAAGACACAATCGTATTCGCGATAACCTTTTAGAACATATTTTAAAAAACAAACTTTTATTGCAATGTCATCGGAGTTAAAATTTAAAAGTAAAATAAAATGAAAATTTTTACTCGTACATACATTGCAAATTAAATAAAAGCTTGTATAATAGTAGATACATTCGTTGCTGGCACGCAACCACGGCAATATAATTTTGTCGGACTATATTTTACGGCCGATAGGAAGTTTACCATCCCTTTAAAAACATTAAACATACACCATAACACCACAACGATAAACAATCTCTCTTTTTCTCACATTCTCGTAAAATGCAGGACAATGAAAAATTAGTGAGGCATAAAAAATTCCATCAATAAATTACTCCTCTTTGTTAATTAATCCGGTAAATGCAGCTCTGTCCGTTTAAAAAGGTACATTAACGCAGGTAGCTGGTTTAGTGGGAAGCGAAGCGATTCTATATAATTTGTGGGCTTATTTATAAACGTTGTTTAAACTTAATCACTGCTTAAAAATCTTTGTTTTGTTTTCGCACATGATATTACACGTCAGCGAGAAGTTTTCAGAGCATTTTAAGCAGTGTCTAACTTTAAACAGTGTTTAGGATTAAGACTAAATATCTTCAATTGGACATGATTTAAGTAGGTTGGTGCAAATAAATTAAGCTCCGGCTGCCAGAAATCTTATCTTGTAAGATATCAAAATAATTATAATCATGATGTAGCAATGCAAACTCCTCAGCCTGGTAAACCTTTTTTTTTCTCGAATATCATTACCTCGTTTACAATATTTTTTTAGAATGCCTGTACGACATTAATGTTGTCCTGAAGTGAAAAATAAAGTGTGAAGTGGAGCATTTCAAAAACTTAGAATAGGCCACAAAAAGTTATATGACCTGCACCTGATGATTATACATAAGTAATTATAATATTTGAATTGTTAAATATGTTACAAAAATAACAACTAGATTACGTGTAACATACTTACTTAGCTTTAGACCATCCAGCTTATATAAAATCAGATCAGATTCACACTTCAACAGTACAAATCAAGTACTTGTTGGACACCCTATTAAACTGGAACCGTTCTACGCTCCTCTTCACAATGGGGCAGCATTTGGATACTGTTACTCCATTTTCCACTTAATTGGCCCCATTCACCTATTATCCGACGCCATTTGGGGGCCCCGTCCATTGAGCGCGCCGTCCATTTAGACAAGCTAAAATCTTGGCTACTCCAGGGCCCCTTAATTTTTCATATCTTTTCAAGTCATTGTGTTCTTGTTAGCGAGTATCCGGTTTGTGGTATTTTTTTTGCTTTTGTTCTATCTTTTATCGCTGAAGAAACTTGAATGGCTGTGAATAGCCGCATTTGGACCCCTGAAGGGGGTTGTCCCCCCCCCCCCTCCGGGTTTAAGTTTTGCGAGTGTATTTAGGTCTGTGTGTTTGTGTATGGCATTGTAGCTTTTTTGTTTGAAAGGTGACTCGACCGAATGTTTTAAGCAATTATTCAAGAAGGTGAGTTTTTCAAGGAAATTATCAGCTTCTTTCTAGTCAGGGGTGTTTTAAATTCTAAAGATTACCTATTTGTTGCAGGCGTTAATGGTCTGTTTTTTTTTCATTTACCCAAATAGGTATAGGTTATAAAGTTTTAAGACCGCCTCATTTTTTTTTAAGGCTTTGATATAAGTAAAGCTGTAAAAATAAAAAAAATCACTCAATACTTTCCACTTCCCACAACGCGACAAAAACTTAGCTTATAATTTTTCAACACAAAATCTCGTCCATAAGTGTTGAACATCTCAATTTTCTTGCCAAGCCAAACATTTTAACATTTAAGTATGAATTTCCGTAAAGTAGAAGTGAATTTTAATTACTTGATTGGGCTAAGGGTCTCTTAAAAGGATATTGGTGGTTAAATTGGCCATTTAAAAGCCTTTAAGAGAGCTCTTTGTTTGGGAAATTCAGATACAATCTACGATCGGCGTACCCTACTTTACAATTACAAGTTTACAAGGTAGAATACAGACAGTTCTGAAAGCTTTAGCCAAAGGCACACACACATACAACACAACACAATACACATTCAATAATTATATAATATTCAATTTTTTCGCCTTTAAAACATACGCCATATTTTAGAAAGTTAATGCGGATTCGATTAAAAATATCAGTTTTTACAATTCAAAATTGCAAAGGTAATTTTACAATTCACCTATTCAATATAATTATAGGTAATCAAAATTATCAACAGCATAGAAATAAGACAAATACGATGGCAGTGTAGGATGTTATACCTCAATCTTTCTTGAAGTATTAATTTATTTGATTGGTATATTCTTAGAATAATAGCGTTACTATTCTTAGTGCATTTATGCAATATGCATGTCCAAAAAAAATTCTTACACTTACATATTTTATCAAAATTAGCAATCACACTCACGGAAATCAGACTGAGAACTGTTTTTGTCAAGCAAATTTAATCAGCCGCAGTATTTTCGGCTTCAAGAATTGTTATATTATTGTGCAAGAAAAGCTTTGTTTTTGTCTGAAACCGAATAATTTGCTTCTTTGTCAAGCCAAAGTAAATCGTCACAAACTCTGATTGCGCGTTGACATTTAAAGGTCAGGGAACCTTTCTGAAATATTGTATAAATGAAATGAGATATCCTTTCAAGGCACGCAGAAACACTACATTTCGTGTTTTTAAGTTAGTCCTAATACGATTTGAGGAAAATGGAATCTAAGCACTTGATACGGATTTGTTCACAGGGAATCCAATAAGGAGGCCGGGGCCATGCCCCGCCATAACCTATCAAATAAATGGATACTTTTTAGTGAAGAAAAAGAGCGTTTACAAAGAAAAACAACCGTTCATGACAGCGTTATTTACCTACTGTCATCTTATTTGTCATCTTATCAGATTTCAGAGAGCATTTTTGTAGTTTTGTTCTGCGATATTTTTAAATCAATTTTGTTATTATTTTATAGGTGATTATAGAGTTACCTTCACACAGCATGCAAAACTGATGTTTTCAATCGAATGAGCATAAACAATCAAGATAATGAACCAGTCCAATCAGGATCAGAACCATTACCGAATGATGAACACCCTAATTCCGACAATAGGTCAGGCGTCGAAGATCTCCCTAAAACTGATGCTGTTCTACCAGATATCAAAAATGATATGCAGGCTAAAGAGATTGTTATAAATATAGAGAATGCTACAGACAAAAATGTTGTTGTACCAAAATGTGAGAAAACTTCGGAGAACACAGATAATTTGGTGTACGGACTCTATGGACAGCACATGCGGCCTCCGAAGACCACATGGGTTATGTTCACAGGTAGCCAATTACACAATAGTTTTGATCTTTTGGAGTATACTGTTTCTTTTTTTACACTATGCGAGTTGGTCCGATCTAGAAACTTTTTTTTATAGCAGGCAGTAGGATGGACCGAACCTATCGCCGTTTAAATGCGTCCCTAGGCGGCAGGCGGCACTTATCTAAATATAGTCAAAGGCGTCACTTGTTTGAGATTGATTTAAATAACTGTTGTGTTTGTTTGTCTATATGTTCTAGTATATTTTGTGATTTTATTTTGTTTGTATAAAAATGCTCATGTTAAAATAAGACCAAATTTTATAGATGGAGGTGCAGGTGGCCAAGCCCCTCTGGACTATGAGCCAAGGGGTAGAAACGGCTTCATCAGACTCACGCTTACAATACTTTTGGTCATGATCCTTGTGACAGCTGGCTTTGTAATGATAGTATTGACTTCGTAAGTACTTTTTGCATTGTTGATTTTTTACTAGACTACTAGATGAGTGTGTATGTGTGTGTTGATAGAAATGTTTTGTAGTCAGATTAAATATGATGAGTGTTTTTATGTATGTTCTATATTTTTTTTATGTAGCTATTACTTCTCCGGCAAAGATCGGAGATGTCATTTAGCAAAATAAAGTTGTATAACATCTTACGCACCGTGACTTTGATCTTTTTTCGGTTATTTTAATTTCGGTTTTTGAGGGTAGTCTTTTATTTACTTTTAATACGAATGTGTATTGTTTCAGAGAGAACTTATCAGAAACTTTTCGTACTAAAGGCGTGTTGTTAGCTTTTCCAGCAATGTTAGTATAAAGTTTACTTTGCAATAATAGCTGTGACACACGGTTTCACCTGCTTTTCTTTCGTCACCGTGCGGGTGAAACTGCTGGGTGCAACCAGTATTTGATAGATAGTATTAGTAGTATTTGATTTTTATTTTTAGCTCAGACTTGAAATGGCAAACAAAGGGGTGAAAACATTTAAAATGGATTCAATATCTTACGGTCTAATTGCTAAGAGTTATACAGAGTGCTAGATGTTTCAGACAAGTGCTGGTTCTTACCAGCACCTGTTGAGTTAAGTTGTCTTACCTGAAAGCACCTATTTCTGGCCATTCAAAATTAGACATTTATTTGAATTGAATTTAATGTTACAATATTTTTTTCTATGTTTTAGGATCGTGATGATTCTCTTAAGCTACTCTATGGCATGTTCGCCGTGCACCAGAATATTCCCGTGCAATATCGTCCTGCTAGTTGTAGCTGTAAGTTCGAGTTCGATTCTTCATGTTTAAAAGCGTAGCCGTTTTTGTGTGATTGCATAACAAAAATCCATATACATTTAAACTTTCATATGCTATCTATTAAAATAAATGTGAATGTGAGTACACAGAAAACGCGAAAACAAGTCATCTGTTCCGTTTTTCTATGGAACAGCTATTTTTTTCTCGTTTTTCGGGTTAAACCATAGTAAAAGTTGTTCTCAATGATGAGTGCTATAAGCATACCCTTTTCCTTAGAACCCAGTTTGTAATATCACAATTTTTTCAGGTGATCTGTATGAGCATAGTGTGCGCGTGGATAACGTCTCGCTATGACACGGAGATAGTGATTTATGCGCTGATGGCGACTTGTATCGTCGTGTTCGTTTGCATCTTGTTAGCGTTCTCGGGGGTGAGTTTCTGTTAGGCCGTATGTTTGGTGTTCTACAGTTCACTTATAGAGGTAAATAAATAAACGTTTCACACTAATAGCTCCCCACTAGGATACCCTGTGTCGGGGATGCCATGGAACACACACAAAGACAAGGACAACTAACACCCAGACCTAGAACAGATATTTAAATTCATCGTTCAAACTTCTGCGCGGCTGGGAATAGAACCCGGGACCTCTGTCTTATAAGGCGGATATACTACCACTGAGCCAAATAGGACTTATGGAGCATTTAAACGGCTCATGATAGCGTTGCGCCAGGTGCACTGCTACTCTTTATTGACCGAGAAACTAAGAGTCTAAGCCCTAGACTCTGGTTGCCACTAGATTTGTTCCTAGGCTCTAGGGCAGTCTTTGTGAACAAATTGGCGATTGTACGTAATTTTAGTGGTATTATTAGGTTTAAAAGACATATTTACGAACTTGTTGAATAAAAATGCCCTATAAAATATTTTGTCACCTATAGAAAATCTTGAATGGTGTGGTCTTTAAAAGCACCCTTTTAGTTTTTCTTTAAAACAAATAAGGAATAATGTTTTAATTTGCAGTTCGACTTCACCGCCTGGATGCTATATGTAGTGGTGATCGCCGCCGCGTTCTTCGCTATAACAATGGTCGTATACGTCGGGATGATGATCACGGGGAAACATATGAGAACATTGCATCTTGTCATACTGATCATTGGCACGCTGATCAATGTTGTTGTAAGTTTCTCTTGGTTTATTATAATGCTACTGCGCCCCGTGATTTCTCCCACTATCCTACAGGAACCTATATACTTATCGTGGAATAAAAAGCGACCAGTATATTAGCCTAAATTATAAGCTAATCTATACTAATATTATAAAGATTAAAGATTTGTATTTTTGTATGTTTGTGTTGACTAAACACAAAAACTACTAGACCGATTTCAAAAATTCTTTCACCATTAGATTGCTACCTTATCCCTGAGTAACATAGGCTATATTTTATACCCGTGCAAAGCCGGGGCAGGTCGCTAGTTCCATATAAAATTTCAGTCAAATCCGTTTACCTAGTTGTTTTTACGTGATTGAGTAACGAAAATCCGAACATGTAAACTTCGACAGTTGAAATATTAGTAAGGGTGCCTGAAAGTTTTACCCGCATTTCATAAGCAGGCGGCTGTAAAAAACGGTAATAATAATGATGAAACGTTGCTTAAATAATATATTAAGGTATCTTCGTTCAAAACTTTATCCAACTACGACCAGCCGTTTCAGTGCAAAAGTTAACACATTTAATTTTTAAGTGAATATTCCCGTGTAAATTTTAACAAAAAAAAAAAGAAAAACAAACAGTAATTGAGAACCGGTTCCTTTTTGAAATCGGTTAAAAAGTAGCAAATATACGGACAATCTTACCTACGTTAATTTTTTATGTCTCAGATCCTAACAATGGAACTACAAATGGTGCTAGGCGGTGGTGCGGTCGAGCTCGGCGAGGATGAGTACGCATTAGGAGCGTTCCTACTCTACACCAGCATCGTAGATATATTCCTAAAATTAGTGCAAATACTCGGTATTCTTGATAATTTGTGACGTTGGTTGGACATTTTATGTCTTGCTGTTAGTTGAATGTTTATAAGGTTATAAGGCCGATAAATTGATTTGGTTTTTTGTTTTGTGATTTTATTGTTGTAGTTTTAGGGTAGTTTAACAATGCGTTAGCTTATTTAGCTATACCTATACAAGGTGTTAGAGAAAGGTGTAGTAAAATATATTAAGGAGGTCTTGCGGGGTCAATTCTAGCCCCAAGTATCACGCTCGTTAAAGACAAATTGATTTTGTGCTAGAATTTTAGGCCGTCTAAAAGGCCTCTATAAGGATATAGGATAACACTTAAAACTTATACATGAACTGACAGCTTCGCTAAGAGCGAATACAGCTGCATTCCATGTATATGGTTTCTACTGGATACGTTACAATAGCATAAATCAGATACTTGTCCGTAAATCAGCGTAACGCGAAAGTTATAACTGGAGCGTCGCGGGCGCAGTGATGTATGGACGAGGAAATTGAATCTGGAAGGCGGGTCGCCGTCCCCGCGCTGCTGCAGACGCTTTGTCAAACGTAGACTAGGCCAGTGTAGAATGGCTGTAAGATATTTATTACTATATAGCTGCTGTAGTTTTAACCGCGTTTTCCGGGTTAAAAATTAGCGTTATGTGTTTTTTCGGGTTAAAATTAGGATTGTGTTAATGCAGTTCACGAAACGACCTTCATTCCAAATTTCATGTAAATCCGTGCAGCCGTTTCAGCGTTCATTAGTAACAAACATAATAAATATACTTTCACCTTTATAATGTAAGTAAGATATTATTAGTCAGATTAGTAAGAAGTAAGATTAGTAAGACAATCAGCTGCGCCCCGTAGTAAAAATAATAAAAATGTATGTATGTATGTAGGTTTATATGACACAGTTTTTTTTCTGTATTGCACACCCCGTTTTTTTATATATTTTTATCTATCATCTCCATCTTAAGGTTGCCTGGAAGAGATCGCTCTTAGCGATAAGGCCGCCAGTTGGCGCACTAGTTTAGGTGTTATTATCCTTCTGTTTGCAATTTATGGTGTGAACAATAAAGAGTTTATCTATCTATCTATCTAAAAATGGAATAAAGTAGTATATTTGTTAATCCAGGGTCATAAGTTCTTTTCATTTCAAATGTCATCCATATCCGTTTAGCTGTATTTATTAGATTGAGAAACAAACATCGAACATACGAAATTAGGATTGCTTCGTCGTAGCTTAGTTCAGAACTACTCAACAGAACAGTTGGTAAACGAGTTCGACTAGTCGTTCGTAACTGATCACCGATGTTGATGGACTGATACCGGAGAATACCTGAAAAACTAATGGTTCTTGTAGGAAAACGGGTAAATAGCGGGCACAGTTAAATTACAAATGTCAAAGTTTTTCTGTATGTTTTGTATCTGTTTATCTGGACGGATTTAGATAAAATTTGGCGTAGATTGGAAAAAATTACGATTTATGTAGGATAGCGATACTTAGAAAGGATATCTTAATAAAATAATATGCTTATGGATGTTCTACGTCGATCCATCTCAACAAAATCACTCGACATTCCGAAATCGCTTAGCTTTTTTGCGCTTGATGCAATTTTCATTCAGTGTTTTTATCGGAAACTTACAGAAATTCCGCGGAGCCTGAATCGCTGGCATCTGTGCTTAACAGTATTGGAAGTGGATTGTATTCCTCTTTGTGGTGTAAATGGTCCAGCGGTGGTCCGGTAAAACGCTGCTCTAGAAAAATAGGAGCGAAACCGTTCAGCGCTTACGCGAATTGATTTCTCTATCTAGGTTTCTATTTTGTAGAAGTAGGGCTTTGGAACAATAAATAAACACTAGCCTAAAAAACAGTCGACGACCGGTTTGGATCAGCGGTAGTATATACGCCTTATAAGACGGAGGTCTCGGGTTCGATTTACGGCCGAATAGATGTTTGAATGATGAATTTAAATATCTGCTCTCTAGGTCTTGGTGTTAGTTGTAAAGACAACTAACACCAAGACCCAGAGCAGATTTTTGAGTGTAGGTATTCCATGGCATCTCCGACACAGTTTATCCTAGTGGGTATGAGTGTGTAGCTATGAGTGTGAAACGTTTAAGTTATGTTACGTTTGTATTTATAGCGTCTAGTAGGTATATAACTTAATATGGTTACACGGGATTTCTAAGCCGTGAAGAGTATTTTATGCATTATAACAGACAACATTTATTTTGCTAAGGGGTCGACTCATAGGTCAGCTGAGGTCAACTGATATCGCAAAAAATAAATCAACTTTTCCATATATTTTTGTTGGGCGAGTTGGTTGTTTGTTTGCAATTTTACGGCTGATCCCATTGTAAAGGTTCTTTATGACTAATACAGAAGCTTATTTCGGATATGTGCCACGGTTTAATGCTGCCGTGTATATACAAAATTTTGTGTTATTCTTTAAAAAATAATAATTTTAGAAAAACTAAAATAGTTTCAAAATTGCTGTACCTACGTACCTACAGTATGTATACCTATAAAAGATATTTAAGAGTGGCGCGCGTAATGATTAGTAGATACATCCACCATGGTCTTACTTTTAAACCATGTATTTAACAAATATCACTTAATTTTTAAACAGTGTTTAAATAGTTAAAATAAAAAATAAGACCACCGAACTTAAACTGACGTAAGTTAAAAATTCTGAATTCCTCACCCACTGTAGTCTTCTCTCTTTATTATCGCAAACCTATGGGATAAAACAATAGACAAACGTAGCGCTCACCATCAAGGAAGCGGCTTGTCCGTCACGTCCCTTGTACAGAAAAGGGTAACACCATCATAAATTAAGATTGCACTACAATCAATCCCCTTCCGCTCTATAGTGCTTAAATGTCTTCCTCAAATGAAAAATACGTCGGCCATTGATCGCAAAGAAGATGGATTAGCCCCATTTTGGAGTTTAGCTGCGATATTTCTATTGGAGAAGTTGAGACAGTTGTTGAGATTGCGTAGAATTTCAATTGGTAGTTAGCTTAATTTTATTCAATTCAATTATAAGACGAGATCGTTACTATTAAGAATCTTTTGGTAGGTATCATGTCTGTGAAAAGCATGGTAAATTTACAGCGGAGGTATTATCTAGAATTTGTAACTTGAATCCCCTGCATTACTGACAATTTCGGACTGGAATTGATCGAGGCAGATTATCTGGCTAAGGTGACCACGATCCTCAGAAATCAGGGATACAGATAATTTAGGTCTCAAATTAATAACGCAGACGCCTGTGCTAGTTTAAAACTTGCAAGAAAGACCTGTAGAGTGTCGAACGCTCTGCCTGAGTGGGTGTTACCCCTATAGATATAATCTGCGAGCTTGAAGTCGCGAGTGAATCGGTGTAGGTAAGCGTGTTTCATCGTAGACCGCATCGTTGCTTGCCATCAGGCGAGATAAGGGTCAAACGCAAGCCTATCACTGAATGAAAAAATCTGTGAGCTTCCCTACTGGGTTCAGTTCGTCGACACAACCGCTGGGCCCGATCCATCATTACCGACCGCAGTGGGCGGATTGATTCCACATATTCTTCATCGGACGAAAGCTTTTACTGTTTACTTCTTTATTTCCCCTATTTTTCTTGTCGGAAGAAGTCTTCACGTTCTGAGCATTTGGAAGTAGCTGTGATGGGTTGACGATATATTTTCCATTGCGAGCTGATATTCTCGCTTTATTGAACTTTTTGGTAACGACTTTCGCTTTTAACGTTGACTGATCTTGATAGCCAGTCTGTGGGCCTAGCACAACTTTGACGTAAAAATACGTAGTGAGTATTCGATAGAAAAGTGTACGCCATTTACGACTGTCAAGTGTGCTCCTGACGGGTGTAAATGGCGTACACTTTTCTATCGAATACTCGCTACGTATTTTTACGTCAAAGTTTTGCTAGGTCCACTGGTTTATTTAGGTATTGGGTAAGTCAAGGCAAGTCAAATACCTACTAGCTAAGTTAAGCAAAAATAGTGCTGGACCCGTTTAGTACAGACTTTTGTAACCTTAATTTTCTACAGCTTTTCAATTCAATTTTTAATTTTCTTTACGGCGTACCGGGTATGTGGTGAGCGCAGATGGCGCTGGGCACCTGATGTGAGCAATGATGCGCTCTACTATACTGGTGCCCTCACGAAAAGTGCAATAACTAGGATGAAGCTGATTTCGAGAAAAACGCGTTTAAAGATTATGTTTTCATGTTGTTTGCATTCCTATCACTATTTAATGCTTAGTATTAAAACCGGCTCCGTCATAGTAACGTAAAAACTGTCTAAAGAAAATATATAGATCTCGCTCTGCTGATTCTGAATATGTACCTAGCTCAATTCAGGTTCTCAATTCTCCTAATTCAAAATCTCAAAAATCGAGTTATTGCGCTTTTCGTAAGGGTGGCAGTATAGAGCACGTTGTTGTGGCCAAGGTTACTGAAACGTATTCGGAACAAAGTAGGTAAACAAATTCTCATAGTCCGACATCTCAGCATCAGTTCAGCTCCGCCGCGTCCAGCATAACAAAGCGGTTCAAGTGTATTCACGAATTCTCGACGGCAACGCAAACAAACCATTACTCGAATCCTCCGCGACGACTCGGAAATAACGGGAGAGACGATCCGGGTGTGTATCATGGGGTTCTGTACAAAATTCATATTTTTATCTTTTTTAGGGCAAATTTTTAGGATACATTTTGTTTTTGTAAACTTCTTTCGGGGAAGAACCCTTAGAGCGAGATTTTAATATTTTTTGTCCGTATGTCATAGCCAACTATCTCAGAAACTATAAAAGCTAGCGGTCTGAAATTTAGCATGACGCCAGATAATGTTAACCACTATAATTTATAGAAAAAATACATGCTGATAATTGGGTCCTGCAATGCGTTTGACCGCCATTTTGCTTGATGGAAAGCAATGATGTGGTATAAGATGAATTAATCTACAGTGGGCCTAGCACAACTTTGACGTAAAAATACGCAGCGAGTATTCGATAGAAAAGTGTACGCCATTTACGCCCGTCAGAAGCATACTTGACAGTCGTAAATGGCGTGCACTTTTCTATCGAAAACTCGCTACGTATTTTTACGTCAAAGTTGTGCTAGCCCTACAGGTATGGCTTACTTTGTTAACTGCCTTCGTTCCCAACAAATTTAGCGACTTTGCTTTAGATACTGTTCGTGTTTCTGATTATGATAGTGGTCTTATAAAAGTAAGGGCGCGAGATTGAGAGTGTCGTGTCTGTCTGTATGCGAGAGAGAGTGAGTGTGTGTGCGTGTCATGGCATCCGCGATACATAAAAAAACAAGTGAACGCCATTTTATCTAAGTATTTTGTAGGTATTGGATAAAAATAGCAATGCTTGCTGATTCTACCTATACCAAATGTTTTTATGCGGAGGGCTTATACAAAGAAGTTTTAACCAAACAATGTTCGTCAGAGTTTTCCAGCAGAAACCAAGGAACTCTAAAAGCCGAGGCCCATTCAAAAGCTTTGATACGTGCCCTGTCGGCGCGTTGCATTTTTCACTATTTTCACCTTTTTTTCACGGTTTAATGGCTTTGCACGAGAACGATATTTATTTTCGTGAGACTTTTTTTCTAGTGAACTCTTAAATATTTCACGTAGTTCTAGAATTGTAATACATGATTTAGGCGCGTGGATTTGGGATTAAAACCGTACATGTTTAATGTTTAGAATTTCTTTACTTGACTACAAATAAGTAAAACAAAATAATAAAAAATAAGAGAGAATAAAAAATGAGAAGACTTGTAACTATTTCACTAATTTTATTATACTTACTAATATTTTATTGACCATACCCACATACATGTCTATGATGAATGATAAATCGAAAACAGGCATTTTTTTACATTATACAGGGTTATTAGGAAAGGGTCTGAAAAGGGCTCTTAGTAGTACACATCATTATGAACAATTTCTACCAAGACCAACTCGGAATTCGCGAAAAAAATCAGCCTCTCCATACATTTTGTAGAGTGCCTTTGACATTATTCTACGGAAAGCTGAATTTTTAACGCGATTTTAGTGTTGTCCCATAGTAATAGTTATATATTATTTTTTTAACGTGAACAAGTCCGCGTTTGACCACCAACTCGCCTGATGTGTGGTTGAAGATGAAGCATGTAGACATCATCATCATCAGCCTATCTAATGTTTGTCCATTGCTGGACATAGGCTTCTCCTAATGAACGCCACAAGGCACGATCTTCTGCCTCACGCATCCCCTTGCTACCTGCCGCCTTACGCAGGTCGTCGCTCCACCTGGCCGCAGGGCGCCCTACTCTACGTTTGCCGATACGTGGTCTCCACTCTAGAACCCGTCTACCCCAACGGTTGTCGGTTCTCCTACAGATATGGCCAGCCCATTGCCACTTCAGCTTGCTAATCCTCTGAGCTATGTCGGATACTTTAGTTCTTTGTCGGATAATCTCATTCCTGATATTTTATAGACATAGAAGATATCAATTCACTCTGACCTTGAAAAGCCCAAGATTGTATCTGTCAGGGAACAAGAAAGCCGGCAGTCTGTTCCATTCCTTGGCTGTACGAATCAGGAACGAAGAAACGTAGGAACGTAGTTATTCATAATAACAAATACCATGTCTTCTTTAGGCTCCTTAGTCCAGTCTTTTTTAGGCTTAGCTTACCGTTTTATTATAACCTTGTATGGGTGGTTATCTTCTGAAGTACCTGCAAGCTTTGCAGTTTGCAGGTAACCAATAATGGCCACGGATTGATCGCAAACCCCGCCTAAATTGAACTTTGAATAACCTGTACCTGTTTTACCCTTTCATCGTCACACATATATATATATACTAGCTGACTCGACAGACGTTGCCCTGTCAAAAGCCATTGCGTCAATTCTATTTGCGTAACTATAGCAACCGTAGTATGTTGATGCTAACTTGTCAATTTATAGTAAAAATTATCAGTATACATATAATTTGCAATAAATTAAAATTGCGACTATAATTTGAGATTTAAACTATCCTATCTCTCAAGTTAGATCGAACTGCACCCGGTGTGCAAATTTTATTATAATCGGTTAAGTGGTTTAGGAGTCCATTGAGGACAAACATTGTGACACGAGATTTATATATATTAAGATATATATATAGTTACAGCTATAGGTACCTACCTACAGTATATAGTCATCCGGCCACATAATTATCGGGTCACAGTCACAGTACAACCACACTGAAGTGCTCAGTCCGTTGATGTTTCTTATGATGTAGATAGGTTTCACAATCAGACTAATCCTATTAATATTATTAAAATTAAAATCACATTAATCCTACTAATGAATGAATGTGGAAGTTTGTATGTTTGCTTGTTACTTTTTCAATCAATAACACCAGAATCGATATTGGGAATTTTTGTGCTAGATAAATAAACTACTCAAAAAACTGAGTAAATTAAATTCTAAATCCTTTTTTGATCACACCGATAATTACAAAGAAAATAATATTAACGATTAAAAGTGCAACCTTATCGCAAAGAGCGACCTTTTCCAGAGAGTAACTAAAGTAAGGAAAGTGAAACAGTCTATGTTTATTCACACCTAAATATACTTTATTATAAACTAACTATTTACTTTATTTAGCTTGCTTTGTTTTGTTTTTTACCGACTTCTAAAACAGAGATTATTATTCAATACGTTGGCAACCCTGGCCAAATTATGTACACTACAGTAAATCTAGAGTTAAAATCAGTGTCCGAAACGCAATAGGGCGTCAAATGTCTACTTAGGATTCAATCGAACAGAACTTGCGGCTATTCGGTTCACTTGTAATGGGTGATTCCGATCGATCCTGGACCTTCGCAGGCTACTTGTAGATATGTAGCTACGTTTGTATTTTGTATATCCGAGGCCGTTAAAGTAAATTAGTGAGTTGAAGTGAATCGGTACTTTCTAAGCAATGCTCGTATTTGTACGCCTAGTAAAAATAATAAATATAATAAATGTTTTATTATTAGGCAAAACTATATGCCTAGATATATCTAGGCATAATAAAAAATTCAGCTGAGCACTGACCACCTCCAGAAGTCACGCAATGCGCGCGACTTAAAAATACTTTTCAAACTTGTGTCTCTTTTGATCATGTACTTGTTTTGCCTATTCGAATCGTGCTCCTCAATCTTCATGTCTGAGGGTCGTGACCACCACCTACAAATAGCTTAAATATAATATAATTGTAATACTAGATGCCTAGATATAGATATATAGATATATAGATAGATAATTAATTAAAAAAAATTTTTTAGTGTAACTATAAACCGGATTCTTACCAATAAAGTATATTCAACGATCAGCGCCGATGGTCAGCAACGATCATCGTAGCGCTGAAACTCTTATAAATGAAAAATAAACCTATAAAGAAAGATCGAGCACTGCGTTACATTGGGTGAAGCCAAGAACTTCTCTACTTTCGCGCGTACGTAGGTACGCAAGAAGCACACATTGTATAAAAATTCTTACTCGCGGCACTGTAGACCTTGTGTACATAAGTGTAATTAAAGGAGTTTTTGTTATAATTAAAACGAAAACACTCACGTTATCTTACGTAAGTTTCAAAACTACGTCACCTAGTTTATATACAAGAGAAGTTTTCGGCTTCACCCAAAACGCAGTGTTCCATCTTTCGCGCTAGGTTTATCTGAGCTCTAGAATCCGCCTTAATCTTAATGCAAAAACGATTTCAAGCCCAATAACTGAAGGGTCGTCAACCAAATCGACCCTTGTATTTTGACAGCCCGATTTTCAATTTTCCATCAGATTAATCCACTTTATTGTTACCCAATTTTGAAGGATTATGGCCATTATAGCCCCGTTCGGTTATCACTCGATCCTGAAATAGAAATGGGTAGAACTGATTCAATTATTCGAGCCGTGTTCGATTGTAACCGAATAAGTATTTGTTTAACTGTATGTGTTGAATCGATTATCGCGTTTGTTCGATAAAGCGATTTGAATGATTCAATTATTTCATTTGGCTTTCAGGAATTGTTACATAATTTTGTGACTTTATTTGCTAGAAAGCAATTCAATGCTCTTTTAAATATTTCTGAGTGTTCATATTATTGAGACTAGATAATAAGATATCAAACTCTAAAATAATTTAGTTTTATATAAATTATTATAAAAATAATTAGAAACATTTATATCGAGTTAACAAATTGAACAATCGTCATTATTCGATTTTTAGCATTGCGTCCATTCGTAGTTAATATGAATCGAATTTGGGAGGGCAAAAATTCATATTGAAGATCGTTAGTCATTTGTTCGACGGGGCATTACATTTGGAGGACTAGGAAAAAGATAGAGGATCTTGAATGTGGCAGGATTTGCTTTTTACCGAAGCCAGATGGGGAAACAAAGAATAAATTGAAGTTACGTAACATTGGTCTAGGTATGTATTAACTGTGGATTTAGTATATTTGATATGAGCATGAACACTGGAATTTGTACTTTTTGGTATTTTAAAAATAAACTAGCTTCTCCATGCACAATAAACAACCAATAGAGCGAACAAAACAAAAAAAAAATAGATCGGTCCAGCCGTTCCCGAGTTTTAGCAAGACTAATGAACCGCGTTTCCTTTTATCTCATATTCAAAATAATTTATTCAAATATGGGTACACTTATAAATGTCAAATACAATTTTTTTACGAATAAATTATAACACAATAAATGCAAAACAATCTAAAAGAAGTCGAAGAATTTTTAAAACTAAAATCTGAATGTTACAAATTTTTTCTTCTTTTCTCAAATTCGAGTGACATTAGCATTTACACGTATTTTTAGTATAAAAGTAGCATTTTGTCTGGATTAACACATCTAATTCCGGTAGAATTAACAGGTCATGTCGAAAAACGGGTAAAACCGCCGAGCACTCGAAATAACTTAGGTAGGTAGGGGAGGTCAGCTCAAAACGGGTAAGCTAATGTTGGACGCAAAAAAAAACATGTGTTTAGTATATGCTGGTCTTTTATTATAGTTACATCTATTCATTACTAACTAAACATCAATTAATCAGTCTCAAACATATAATAAACTCTACAACAAAAAAAAAAAACATCAAAAAACTAAAACACTCCAAAAACCCGTTTTGCCCTGGGGGGGTGCCTAAAGCGGGTTAGGTCTTTTGGGCAAAACGGGTAGTAATTAAAATAGTGAGATCAATCAATCTTCTTAGGTAATTAGTGGCAGTTATGGTTGTATACCCGTTTCGTTTTGTTGATTCGGGTATAAGAGAAAACAAAAAAGGCTATTAAACCTTAACAAAAATCACTCCTGACACATGTCACAGTAATATGCACTTTAACCTCCTAGGAAGTGCAAGCTTCGTGTGCCCAGCTCCCACAGTTATCGCACTTGATCTTTGGCCATCTACTGGTGGATCTGTATATATTTTAATTTCAATTTGACATATTTTTTTTTCTTCGGTTTTTCTTAAGGAAATGGTTACCCGTTTTACCCCTACCCGTTTTGACCAAAGTTCCACTCTCGTTTTGTTAATTCATGACCTTGAAACCAAAACAACCAGCAACAAATCACTGTTTTGATACGACAGTCCAAATACAACTAGATATTATTACCAAACTAATAAGAACCTTCACTCAGCCAAAATCGACGAATCAGTAATCAAAAACAGCTGAAAATGTTAGCAAAAACAGCAAAAATGTTTGATTCCAAATTATCTTGCAACCGCTTTAGACGTTGTTGAGAGCAGACTGCCTGTGATTGGTCGACGCCCGCGCCGTATTTTTGTATCCACAGATTTAAATTAAAGCCATAAGCGCGAAATTCCAAGCGCTTACCCGATTTGGGAGGCATACCCGTTTTGAGCTTCCCTCCCCTACATACTCGTATTTATTTAATGTTGAGCTTTTATTCAATTATTCATTAATAAAATTGTTGAGTGATTATTCAGCATTTTATGAATTATTCCCTTTTTTTACAAAAACATGAAACTGACTCTGAACTACTCTTCAATCCTCTTTTGCCTCAATCGATTGGTCAATGAATCGGTCTTTCGTTTGTGCATTCAGACAAAATACAATCGGCCAGTCAGCCGTTCATTATGATATCTACAGTTTCTCTTTAGAAAATACACCAGAAAATTCTCCTTAGTTTTGGTATTTCAGTATCTAGAAAAATACCAAAACTTTAAGCTGGTCTTGAGTGTTGCCACACATAAACTCGTGAAAACTCCGGAATTGTACCTATCAAAGAAATTCTAAAGCCTTTTCTAGCTCGGCTCAGTACTGTTCCGTATAAATTCATTTCACTTGGGTACCGTTTACGCGACTTTTTTATCCGGCAAATGGTCGGGTAGTCACGTCGAACTCCTATTTCCCAGATCTGGGGTCTTTTGTTCGCATGAATTCTGGCGACCGTGAAATCAGTTATATTTCGTTATTATTGCATTTCTCACGGTCTGGCAGTAAGAAAATCTTTGAGATTAGTTGTTGAATGTACACGTATTTATATTGGGTTGGCGTGATTTTCTTATTAAGGTTTTTTGAAACGTAATAATTCTATAACGTAATAATGTGTCGGTTTATAGTTTATTTTTAAAAATTAGTGTTATTTTAACCGAGTAAAAAAAAAGAGGTTTTGTGTTCGACTATTTTAAACATTTGAGTTAAATCAATTTCATTAGTAAAACCTACATGTTACAAAGAAAACTTTAAAAATGTATGTATTATTAAAGCAAAAATTACCGTTATATTCAAGACCCGTATGATACCAAGCATACAAAAAATATAACTTAAAAAAAATAGTTTTGAGGTCTACACGAAATTTAAACATAAATTTTTTAAATAAATTTGCTTTTAAATAAAATTGTTAACACAATATAACTTAAATTAAACAAACTACCATACCTTCTTTATTTCTACCATCTGAATCAAGCAATTTTTAGCATAATTATCTTGTGCTAAATATATTTCTTGATATTTCACTCCCAATTCAATCGAAGATCGTTAAGGAATACATCAAAGAGAATTCCGACGTGAATCGAATTACTCGTTCTGCACAATCAGGTGAAAGCTGAAAAGTTAGTCAGGAAGGACTCGCTGTAAGGTCGTTACCGGGACCGTTACATTAGGGGAAAGGAAAAAATGCAGTTAACTTAATGGTAGCTTAGTTTGTAAAGGTTAAATATGTTAAAGTTTGTATCTAGTAGGTAGATAATTTGTTATCATTCATTCGATTAAGAGCATCGCTCTTGTTGATAGATAGATAGATAATATATAAAATAATAAATAAACGTTTCACACTCATAGCTGCACTAGGATACCATGTGTCGGTGCTGCCATTTAACAAACAAAGACAAGGACAACTAACACCCAGACTCAGAACAGATATTTAAATTCATTATTCAACATCTGCTCGGGAATCGAACCTAGATTCTCTGGCTTATAAGGCGGATATACTACCGCTGAGTTAAATAGGCCGTTATCAGGTCGTTGATCTTTATTAGATTCTTATGTCGTATAAGGTGACCAAACACCTTGCCACTTCTAAGAGAAGTCTTTTGACAGTTCTTTACTGTTTTAGGGTCCTGAACCTCCTTCGGGGAAGAACCCTTAAAGCGAGACTTCGGTGTCTGTCTGTCTTTATGTCACAGCCAACTATTTAATTATCTTTTTATTGTGCCATTTCGTAAACAAAAATTCAATTCAATGCATGTACTATAATTTTATTCTATGTCCCAATGCTAGCAAGGAAATAAAACCAAATTGAACGAGAAATTGAAGAAACTTCTTTTATTCAGTCTCTAGAACAACATTAGGAGCAACGAAGTGAAAGTTTTAGTTCTTAGTAGTTTTAGCTCGCTGCGGTCAGTGTCGCTATGTTTACTGGCTACTGAAACTGAATAATTAAAAAGGTTTCAGGGTTTTATACGGAACCTCTTTCGTTCTGGACACGTTTTTTTAACCGAATTGTTGTAGTAAAGTAAATTGTGGTGTTTGATTTATTGTTATCTAACTACCTGTGCCCCGCGGATTCACCCGTGCGGTAGGTTTAATCCGGGTGTTTTGTCGCGAGTGAATCGGTATCTTCTAGGCAAGCGTGCTCCATCGTAGACCGCATCATTGCTAACCATCAGACGTGATGGCGGTCTAACGCAAGTCTATCAATATAAGTAAAATAATAGATATGAATACATTATGATGATGAAAAGTACTTTATGCTAATCTAGGGCATTAGCTATCTCCGTACCTAATTTTACACTATTTATTTTGGACACACACACACACTTTCACATTAATAATATGGATTAGTAGGAAGTAGAAAAGGATAGGAAGTAAGATTACCAGATTCAATGGGATCGTTGTGATTTATTTTTTTATTATATTTTATTATCGCGAATAAGTCCTCGTTTGACCAGCACCAACTCGCCTGTTGGTAAGCGACGAAGACGTAGCACTCAGACTAAAGAAGATACCTATTCACTCTAACCTTGAAAAGCCCAAGATTGTATCTTTCAAGAAACAAGAACGCCGGCAGTTTAATCCATTCCGGACTTACGGATATTAGAAACATAGATTCAAAACGTTTACGTTGGAGTAGTTGTTGGTGCTCACTGGTGGAAGCAAAGGCCCATTTAATAAACACAATGATAAAGAAAAACAAACAGCAAATAGTACAATGAACTAAAAGCTGACCAATTGAGGTATAAACAAAATAGATCATTTTGTAATTAAAACAGGAATACTCGCGTAAATAATTATTTTTACAAAAAACAAAAAAAACAAAAACCGACTTCAAAAGACCGACTATTGAGTTATTCATCTATTTGTCGCGCATGTACTTAATGCAAATTTAAGACTTATATGGTTTTCTCATGGATACCATTATCAGAACTGGACTAAAATGGGACAAATGGGAAGCGTCAACTTTCTAATAAAAAAAGAATCATCAAAATCGATTCACCCAGTCAAAAGTTATGAGGTAACAAACATAAAAAAAACATACAGTCGAATTGATAACCTCCTCCTTTTTTGCAGTCGGTTAAAAATGACGAAAGTCGTCGACGTTTTAGTACTTACCTAAACGACTTAATTTTAGGTAAGTGTTCTCGTTTTAATTATTAACAAATATGTCAAAACCACGACAGTTTCCATAGTAAAATAAATGTTCTTTCTATCAACGTTATTGTTGGTATTGAATATGTATAACGCCTCGGAAATATTCTCAGTACACTCCGTCTTTCCACAAAGACGGTCGATAAACTTTCTTCGATATATGAATTTAATCACGTTTCCTCAGCGAACGTGTGAGCGCTCGTCGTATCTCAAATATACCAATAAGTATCTTTATTATAACAACATGAATATTGCTCGCGATAATATTGTAGGTAAGGAGCTTACATTTAGAAAGGATTATAATAGCACTAGCTGAGCCACGCGGTTTCAGCCGCGTTTAAACAAGAACATTATTTTTACAAAACAAAAAACAAAAACCGACTTCAAAAGACCGACTGTTGAGTTATTCATCTATTTGTCGCGCACGTACTTAATGCAAATTTAAGACTTATGTGGTTTTCTCATGGATACCATTATCAGAACTGGACTAAATTGAAATGGGACCAAATGGGAAGCGTCAGCTTTCTAATAAAAAAATAATCATCAAAATCGATTCACCCAGTCAAAAGTTATGAGGTAACAAACATAAAAAAAAAATAAAAAAAAAAAACATACAGACGAATTGATAACATCCTCCTTTTTTGAAGTCGGTTAAAAAATAAAAAGTATCCTATGCCACTTCTAATACCTCCAAGAATATGTGTAAAAAGTTTCATGATGATCGGTTTAGTAGTTCGCGTGAAAGCGTAACAAACAAACTTACGTTCACATTTATAATATTAGTAGGGATATCAGAAGACAATACAGGGTGTTGTAGCTGTACACCGAGAAAAATGGCCGTCTAAATTCTGATGAATTTACTTAAAGTACGGAGCATACTGATATCACCAAAAAGTACGATGATTAGCACCACACACTACATCTACGATGATTAGACAAGCTCTACAGTGCTGGGCGTAGGGGAGTATTAATATGTCAACGGGTGACGTGTACGAACGTGTGAAAGTAGGGGAGTTATTGGCTTCACCCAAATCTAACGCAGTGCTTTATTTTTCTCTCTAGGTTTATCTGAGCCAACAATGAGCAAGTACATGGATCGAAATGACGTACTATTTACCTATATTTTAATTATTTCAAGGCACTCATCGACACGAAAATAATGGGTTTAGGCACTCAATATTTACGTTGAGACGATTTATTGCCAAATGTTCACTTTCCAATTTTTGTAAAAGCAATGCAGTCGAAATGTCTGTATTTTTTTCTAAATTTTCAATTTATACAATGTTTATATGCCTTATTAATTATCCACCGTTCGAAAGGAAAAGTCTTACGAAGTTCATTAAATATGTATTACCAGTCCTTCTTCCTCTTAACAACCCTTGAAAAGTCAAACTCAATAATACCGTTTGCGTAAAAAAATCCAATTTTCCCGTTTCCAATATAAGGATGTGATTATGATATTGGTCCTATTAAAAAGAGTATCGTGTATTAACTTTTTTTGATGATACAGTAACATAATTTAGCAGAAGATTGTGTCGTGGTGCTCAATAAATATTTATATTATTTTGCTAGACAGCCTTATCACCCTTCGAGAGTAGACCTGTATCCCAGCAGTGGGAGGATTTGCACATGATGATGATGATTTTGCTTGCAACTCACGTCCAACAGTACCTAGAGTTTTTGAAAAATGTTTTTTTTTTTAAATATAGGTAAGTATGTTTTTTTGTTGTAATTTGGTTTATTCCTTTGTTTTTTTTTTAATTTTCGCTAAGAGATTTTATAATTTCGCAAATGTTAAAATTTGTGAAAGAGAAAGCTGACGACCGTTCAAGCCTTAAAACAGAGCCTGGAACAGATCGCTCTTAGCGATAAGACCGCTACTTGTGGCACTATTTTGTCTTGTCATTGTGTATCTCTAATTTTGTATAGAGTGCACAATACAGAGTTTCCATCTATCTATTCAAAACAGAAATCAAATTTTAGTTGCTAGCTATGGGTAAACATAAAATGAAGCTTCGTCTATGCGGTTGCACAAAACAACCCATCACGCCGCTTCATACAAACATTCGACGTAAACACTCATACAATTCAAATCTCAGTTCGCATTAGCGAGTCTGTGTTTTGGACGATTACGCACGGACCGACCAAATTACGATTTTGGCTGTTAACCAAGCGTGTAGCTTTGTTCGTGGCGCAAGCTTGGTGGTTAGGGCATAATGGTAGAGAAAGTAGCGGTTTAAGACATGTTATGGCATAATCATAACCGACTATAATATTCGTAATTGCAACTGTTTAGTAATACTTAAAGGTGATACACGTCAAGGTGAACAATTTTATGGGTGGTTTCTAACGAGTCACACTAAAACGAGTCACAGTGTTACTCGTTGGGTTTTTTTCCCAACGAGTAACAGTGTTACACGAGTCGACTCGTTGGGAACGATTTAAAAAAATCCTATCGAGTTACAGTTTAACTCGTTTGGAAAAATAATTTCCAACGAGTAACAGTGTGACTCATTCGGTGTGACTCGTTCAAAATTCAAATTCAAAATAATTTATTCAAATATGGGTACATCAATGCACACTTATGAAGGTCAAATACAATTTTTACGAATAAATTAATACACAATAAATTAAATGTCAAAGAAAACAATATTATTAGATGTCAAAAAAATTATATAAATTATTGCAATGTCAAAATATCAAGGTATAAAATAACTACAATAGTAGGTATAATCAGTCAAGACACTTATGAATGTCTAATACAATTTTTAAGAATAAATTAATACACAATAAATTAAATTTCAAAGAAAATAATATTATTAGAATGTCAAAACAAAATGTGTAAATAATTGCAATGTCAAAATATCAATGTATAAAATAACTACAATAGTAGGTATAATCAATCAAGTATTATTATTACAGTCTAAATACAATTTACGTAAAGAGACTTTATCACAGACGAAGTCTTCAATTTTATAGTTATCGTTGGGAACCCTCTCGTAAATAAATAGTAGCATAATTTTCCTACGTTAATTTGGGTCGTTCCCAGTTGTTATCTCATTGTTTTTTAGTTGACAAAGAGACAATTTGCATAAGATGTTCTGCTGCACTGGATTATACTCATCTACTACAAAATTCCAATGGTTTGTCTTACTGCTTGACTTCTGAGGTCTTTACCTCAGAAACTCTAGGACTAAATTCGAATTTATGTTTCCTTTTGGCCACTTTAGGCTCCGCACTATAGGCACAAAATTCATGATTCCATCGTGTTACGTCCACTTACCTATTCGTAAGTGGACGAGCGACATTAGAGCTCGCTACACGTAACATTCGGACCGCGGGAAACACCACGCGCCGCGCCATCCCTCGTTGACCTCGTTCCAAACCGAACGTGTAGAACAAACGGCGCACGGCGGATGGCAGTTCAATGCACGAGGGATGGCGCGGCGCGTTTTGATTCCCGCCGTCCAAACGCTATATGTGGTGGGCGCTTATGAGACTGCCTTTCATGTGAAGAGCGGCGTTGTGGGAAACAATGTATAGGAATTACGAAGCGCAGCGTAGTGGGGCTGATTTACAGGTGCAGAGCGACGTAGAGAGAACAATTCATTGTCCACTGCTTTCTGCTGCAAAGATGGAGTTTCCTTTAGTGCTTCATCTCTCAACAATTGTCTGCTATACAGGGCTCTAACGAACGGATGTGTCTGATAAGCCGCAAAGGTCTCTTATTACCTAAATCACTGTACTCATCATTTACTATGAGGCCAACCTTCAAATAGGGAAAAAAATTAGCTGTTTCATATTTAAATGTCAATGACACTCTACAAACTCTACAAAATGTATGGAACTGCTGGTTTTTTTTTGGCAATTACAGGGTCGTATCCATAGTATATAATTATATAAGTTGTTCATAACGAATACTAAGTATGTATCCTTTTCGGCTTAGCATTCCCTTTACCTACAACCCTGTAGTGTACATTTAATTGTTATACAGTGTAAACTCTTTATAACATTATTCTTTATAACGATAAACTCTCTATAACATAGAAAAGATCACAATTTGGTTGGTTTACCTTAAAACCCACACATTGATACACTCTTTATAGCGCAGCAGCCATTCTCTATTACGACGAAATGTGTTCATATTTAGACACAGAACACGGTGTTATTGTTTATGTTATCTTATCAGGTTACAAAAGATGCCGACTAAACCTTTGAGGCCCCGAAACTTCTGAGGTCGTAAACAGCCGTCTTGCTTTTGTTATTGTTAATTGCCTTGAACACGTGCTTGGTTTGCTTGAAAGGATGATCTCGAACTAAACACCTACCTATCGTATTATCAGTCGTGAACCAACTTTGGTAACAAGTACTGGCAAAGCAAAAAACGTCAGGCAAAGTTAACTGACTATATGTATTAATTATTAGATTATTGTAAATTTGGTTGTTTTTCTTTCTTCACTCCATATAACGGTACCTCTCTATAACGATAAAAAATGCTCGGTCCCTTGAGTTTCGTTATAAAGAGTTTACACTGTAGTTCAAAAACGACAGTCAAACATACCATTAAGCAGCTCGTATAACCATTTTAGTTTCGATTTGCCTAATGAATTCTCTACATTTAAATGCACATATGCGGCGGGCGGCGCTTGTAATTTGTAATTGGCTTGTTATTGCTGTTAGATTTTAGGATAGGTTTAAATAGAATAGTTATAGGAAGCGTTTTGGAAGCAAAGCGTTTTAGTATTTTTGTTCCTTGCTATTTATTATGCCGTAGGTGGAAAACAAGCGAACAGGCTACTTTATGGTAAGTGATCACCGTCGCTTATGGATATCTGAGTGCCTTTGTTTTTTTTTTGGGGTGTGGGAAATCATCAAATGACCCCTCCCACTCTTGGGGCAGAGCGGAAGGGAGTGTCAGACTTCTACTGACCAAAAACCACCCATGTTCCTTCTACGCCCTTGTGACGCCGAGGCCGCGGTAACTTCTACCCGCAGCCCCGACGAGATATCTGAGTGCCTAGTGCGAGTAAACTACAATTTGTATGGAACTATTGTAGTTCATCTTATGAACACTAGGTGGCGCGGTTTTTATTTCATACAAATTGTAGTTTATGTTAACGCGATTGTTAACGTAAACTACACGAAAAAACTCGTACTAGGCACTCTGTAACATCGGACTTCATCGGAGGCGTCACGGATACGTTGCCGACCTTTCAAGACTCTATTAACAGCGCTTTTGCAGAACCCAGTGTACCTAAAATTTACTGAGCAATAGGAATATATAGAATCAGATGTAAAAATGTGTATTTATTTATAAAATTTACTAGATTTATTGATTTAAAATGTCTAGATTCTAGATCGTAACAAAATATTTTATGATACATTATGATGATGAATGAAAATACTAATGAATGAAAATCCGAAATTGTTAGAGTAAACACTTTAGAAAGCAATTTTAGATGTTTTCCCAACAAATATAATCTAATTTTAAACCGCCGACCCGCAAAAGCAATTCTTTCCCTTAATTACCTCAATATATTACCAAAAAACGTTACAGTGCAAGTCTAAAAGCGGACAAATTTGAAAATGGCCGACAATTATCCGAGTCCGGAAGGCATCCGTCACCGGACGCCCGGACGTCCCGGACGTACCCGGACACCTCGGATAACCGGATCCGGACGGAGCCGGATGAAACGGACGGATAATTTACTGCGCCATTTCGTTACGCGTGTCGCGAAGGTGACGTTTCCGTGGTCATTGCCACGGTTAAAGAAGTTGTATGAATTGAGGTCACCGCCCATTAGACTAACACAAACAAAAAAAAAATAATCCGAGTTAAGAGTACGATTAATAAATGAAATATTAAGAGGCTATTTTAGGCTTTTACACTTGCAATGATAAAACATTAAGCGTAACTAGGTAGTTGGGATTTTTTCCCGACGCGTCATACACTCATACTATTATACTGTGTGTGACTTGTACGGAAGTCAACCGGATAAAACAGATGCATCCAGTAACAGTGTCACTCGATGGGAAAATTCCCAAAGAGTCACAGTGTATCTTGTTGGGAACAATCGCAACCCAAACACTCACAAAGAGTTCAACTAAGATAGTTTCATTTCGCCTTACGCCACCTTTTTCTCTGCTTTGAGCTATAAAACCTCACATAGCTCTTTCCCAGCTCCCCAGGCTCAACATTCAATTTCAACCCTATTTTATTAATGTCTTTAATGCCTTTATCTAGAGAATCAATTTACCTATTTCTAATCAAGAGCTGGGCACGGGCCGTTTGTCTTGACTGGCCTAGGCATAAAATAGATGCGTCTAGCCTAGACGCCGGAGCTGATAGTGGATCTAATACAGGCTTACTAGAATTGAACGACTCCATTACGTTTATGTTGCTCAGTGAAGTGGTTTCTTTGACAGATTTGTTTGATTAAAATTGAAATAGGTGGTGAACGGAAAATTTGGATTGCATGTAATTTCACGAAATGAAAATTATGAGATTTGATAAAGTTGTTTCTTCTAGAAATATGTTTTTAACATTATGTATTAGATTTTTTTTTGTTTATTTGCAAAATGTTTTTTTTAAGATTCGATTCAATTTGTATCTTTACTAAACAAATTCATTTTCAAAGAAAAAAATAATCCCAAATAAAAAATACTAAAAGTTAAAAAGAATGCGTTAGTTTCCGTTTTATTGATCATATTGCGATATCTGTCCAAAGTTTCGGCAATCTGCCGGAACCACGAACAATTGACGCCAAATTTTCTGAGATATTACCGGAACTACGGACAATTACTGAACCTATCCAAAAATGCTACATTCAATTTATCGTATATTGTACGTTGAATAAAAAATAAAATACAAAAGCAAAGTTTTTTTGTTGTAACAAAACTGATTTATGAAATTAAACTACATCTAAGGTACTCGTAAGTAAACAAAATTAATTATTTAAAATTATACCTACGTAAGTGCTTGCCTAGGTGTATTTTTATTTTTGTCGATGGGGACACGACCTTTCTGCTTAACGGAACATCTAGAATGTCTCTATCCAGTGCCGCCCTAGATTGTTGCTTGAGTGTGGTTTTTTCTCCCCAAAATGATGCGGTTCTTGGGCTTGCTTAGGTGCTCAGATCTCTAAGTTTGACCACCCATGGTCCCGAAGGTCTTCTATATTCTTAGTACAGGCAGATGATACCAAAGCCGCATTCTAAAACTCAGGTTGCAGGGTGAAAGTATTTCGACATTTACCTATCAACAACTAAGTAAAAGAAATTGGTGGATTTCCAACAAGTACACAAGAAAGTTTCACTGTGACTCGTCGGGATTTTTTCCCATCATGTCACTCTGTTGTTTACTTTTCTTCGCAAATTATGTTTTTTTTTTCATCTAATAAAAAAGAAAAATATCATTTCGGAACCTTTTTAAGCATCGAAGAAAACGATAGAATTTTTTTCCAGCGAACAATAAATTGAAATTGCAAATCGTTCCTGAAATCTCAATATTGCGAAACAGAATTTTATTTATAAGTCCCAGATTTCCACGCGAAGGCATCGGCTATTGCAAATATTTCAACGCTCCAGTTACGTTAGGAGATGCTGGTCATTTTTATTACCTACGACTTAATTTTTTTTAATCTTAGTGATTTAAATGATGATGATGATTCACAAGTACAACGCACCGCGGTCCACTCTGCTATGCGGGACGCGACCGTGAGTGCGTCAAGCTAGTAGTCTCCTGATGAAGATCACCGAATGTGATCTAAACTAGTCATAACAAACGACATAATTTGACGTGAGCATTCCCGTGTTAATTATAACTAAATTATGACGATACAACAATCACCATTTACTGTTTTTCTTTTCTCTGTCCTAAATATGGTTACCTAAGTCTTTTCTTAGTATGTTAGTTAGCCTTTTCCTAATTCTTATCTACTGCGGTTTACCGACTTTGATAATATCGTCGACCTACACGCTCTTAAACGATCAATGTTAGGCCGCAATCAACGTCCAAGCCAAACACTTGCTAATGTAATGGAGCGTACGTTGCCTTTGAGCTTAGAGCCTTGCAAATTGACTAGCTCAATCATTGAACAAAATTAATGTAATTAATTAATGCAAGTGGCAAATGATGTGAAATGACGATAATGTGGCTGATTCCGAGTAACAGACAGAAACGCTGACCATTGAACGTATTATAAGTTAAGTTAGATTAAGTTAGATTAAGATTAAGTTTGATTTAGTTTTTTTTTTTTTGTAAAAGTGACTTGGTCGAATATACTTAGCTATGACTTAATTTAATTTTCAAAGATATTTTATTGTTTATGTTGAAAAAATATGTTTTATTTATTTTTAAAATTTCGTTTCGTTAATTATTAAACATGAAGTAATTTAAACATACCCGCGGCTCATGTCCTACAAATTGCTGGAATCAGAAAATCGGAAATGCCGAGCGTTTTTGCTCCCTGCAAACCTGGTACCTTATCATTTCCCATTGTGGATAGAAATAGAAAGGTATTGCTTTGACAAAAGAAACATTTCTCGACACGGAAATGCTGGGCAGAAATGGGATGTAGGGGCCTTATTTTGGCGAGTGAGGTATTATCTTGGTCACTGTTGCTCTCATTACCAATGTGATGAGAGTGATGGTGACAGAGATAATCGCGAGCGCTCAAGAATAGGGTCCGAGGAATGGGATAGGTATTCGTTGCCCAACAACTGCATGGGTTGCGCATCTCATGGTTTTCTGTAAAGGTCAAACTTTTTTATTTGGACCATACGCTTGTGCAGGTACGGAAATGATGTGAGGGTGAAATTTCGTTCATTCATTTTCATTTCTGCAAAATTTCAGGGCAAATAGAAGATTTAACACCTCGTATCTCTGGGTGACAAGCGCGGTTCTGTGCCACGCAGGGTCTTGAATAAAAATTCTGAGTGGCGCAGACCAAATGGCAAATGTAAGGTTTATCGAGCCATTTGCTCGACTGGTCAGTTAATTACATAAAAGAGGGTAGTGTAAAACTATTTGTAGTACAAGTGTGTGTGTTTATTTTTCTTTTCCGTTGGTTTTCGTGTGAGTTTCGTACCAAAATGTATATTGGATCTTTTATGGTAAAAGTCCAATGTCTGCCCGTCCATCCGCCTGTCGTCGGCCTGTATGTTACGGCCAATTATTTTTCTTAAGCAATATATGACCAAAGTTTTCGATACAAAACATATTGTAACTGGTAATAAATATTTGTAAAGGTCGAATTACACTAGTCGAAAGATTTAATTAAATAAATTGTGTGATCACTAAAAACAGTCATCTATATATATATCTATCTATATATATCAGTCACTAAGCACTAATTCACATTTTACGATGAATAAATAGTAGGATAGGAATTTATGTTTCCCTTAACTTGGATTGTCCAAGTCAGATCCTCTGGTGGATTCATTTGTTTCTTATTGTTGATTGTCTCCTCACAGATCCTGGTGGATTCATCTTGACAAGTAAGGGAAAAGTGAAAAAGTGTGCGATAGGACTTATCTACTTCATGATTATAAGTATTAAGTATACGAATTCATTTGAATTGATTCTTCTCATACAGATCCCTTGGTGAGTTCAAGAAAAAAGAAACAAAAAGTGTGGGAAAAATGAAAAAGCGTGCAACACTGGGGCTTATCTGTTCCGTGATTATAATTTATAATTCCACTATCTTGTACTAATATTTTGTTGTGTTTATCACATATTCTTTTGAATTATGCCTTCACACGGACCCCCTAGTGGCTTCCTTAAACGGCGGACCTTGAAAAAGTGTGGGAAAAGTGAAAAAGCTTTGCACGTTTTTTCACTTTTCCCATTACGCAGGACTTATCTATTCCGTGATTAATTATTAGTAAAAAACACGCAGTAAAGTTAAAAACAGTTCCAAATGCGTAGAATTTGCAGAAAGGGTCGTTACTTTTTTATGCTTTGATGTGCCGCCCTTTGAACTCGTTCTTTTGATATCGCTGTTGAGCTCTAACTGGATGTCATGGCACGGTGTCACGTTTTAATATGTGTTATTGCTAGCTAGGTGCTGGCTGTGTCTTTGCTTGCGTTTGGAAAGTTATTTGTTGATCGAGAAATTTCCAATTTTTCTATTATTTTTACTATCTTTTATTCTTTAAAAGCTTTTATTTTAACTTGGAATTTAATGTTTCTGACTATGTTTATTCGGCTGAAATCTTGCAACTTTTTTTTTCGAATGCTCATTAATTTTTCAAATCACGATTCTGTGAATCAGAATCAGAATCAGAATCAGAATATTTTTATTGTTTAAATTGTGTACATAAGGTGTGATTTTTAATCTTCAAATATCCTGAACCTGCAAATTCAAAAAGCTTATGAGAGAATATTCTTCAAACCAGTGTAACAACAGGCGGCCTCATCGCTTAGAGCGATCTCTTCCAGGCAACCTTAGGATGGAGATAGGAAAACGGGGTGTACAATAATGGATAAGTGTGCGTTCACCCTAATAAATACACACAATATATTATATAGTTTCCAAGTTATTGCTATAAATTGTAATCCGACTTCGGTGCTATAAATACATTTCCCAGTACAAGATCTGTCACTTGATATTAGTCACGCTTACAGATCTCACAGAGCGTCATCTGAATCTAAGATCTGATAACATACGGTATCTAATGTTAATTTAAGATAAGCTTAAAGGAAAGATAGAGCATCGTAGTTATCTGACTAGAAGCCACTTTTTTAAACTGTAACACTGTTTGTTACACAAGTGTGACTTGTTGCGATCAAATTAAAAAAAAAGATTGTTGTTGTTAAACGGAAAGAAATTGTTTCATACCCCTGCACTCGCCGAGCTAGCTTCATTGTATTACCGACCGTACGGACTAACTATGGCAAATCAATGATAACTTCTGAAGGTGCACGCATTTTTAACCAAATACCCCCAGATATTAAAAAGATAAACTCGCTTAACGTATTCAAAAAGCGACTTACTGAGCATGTACTTAAGATGCAAGTGTAACTAAAATTGTTATTTATTATTAAGTTTTCTGCGGCGACGAGCTGCCAAATGTTTTTATTTAAAAGTGTTCTCATGGAAGTGATAATTGTCTTAGATGAGAATAAATGTCTTTAAACCTTAAACCTTAGATTCCCAACCAGAAGCACTGTGACTCAATCGAAAAAAAAACTTCCTAAGGAGTCACACTATTACATTGAGGGTTACTCGTTGAGAACGATAAAAAAAGATTCCCATCGAGAAACTGTGCAACTTGTTTGGAAAAATAATTCCCGACGAGTTACAGTTTGACTCGTTTGGTGTGATCGTTGGAACCGACCTTTTTACATTGCCGCTCATATTTTATAATTATGTTGAGTAAGCAAGTTAAGTATGTCGTACTGAATACGGGTTCAGTATAAAAGTTTTGCTCACGTAAACAAACTGGTAGTTCACAACAAACTGTGACCTTATTCTCACGCGCTCGAGACTATCTCCGTCACTCTTACTTTCATGACGTTTCTAAGGAGAGCGACAGTGACCTAGATAATATCTCACTGGCCAGAATAAGGTATCGGAGACCTCGTAACCCCTATATTCTCAACAACTCTTGATTTTGCTTGTACTCGTTTCAAAACTTAATAATTGCATAGCGATGAAATACTTACCTGCAGCATTTTATGAAGATGCTCAGTTATGAATACAGTTTACTGTTTACAGTAAGGTAAACAGGTAAACTGTAAACAGCAAGGTACTGTTTTTGACCGAGCGATCGAGCAAAGGATCGAGGTGAATGGTATAAGTAGGTAAAGGTACACACACATACACATATTCAGCAGCTACACTCAGCAGGATTTTTTGATGATGATGCTTCACTAGATTTTCCTGTGTCGATGTTGAAGTAGTCATGGAATAGAAGTAGGCAAAAACCAGCCAAATGCGAGTCGCATTCGCACACAAAGGGTTCCATTGTACAAGGTCTTTCGATTCTCGTCTTTTTACCAGCTTTTATTAAACTTGGAATGATTGTACCCATATTTACTATGTATGTTCGGGTGATAGCTCAGTGGGAGAACAGCCGCTTCGCATTCTTGAGGTGGCGGGTTCAAACCCCGACTCGTACCAATGAGTTCTTTGGGACTTATATGTACGAATTTACATACCACTGGCTTTTCGGTGATGGAAAACATCGTGAGGAAACCTGCATATGACCGGAGAAGAAATTCAATGGCGTATGTGAATCCACCAACCCGCACTTGGCCAGCGTGGTGGAATACGGCCTAATCACCCTTCGAGGGTAGACCTGTATCCCAGCAGTGGGAGGATTAAAAGGTTGCATATGAATGAAAAATAATGTTCGGGTGAAATATTGGAACTTAATTACGAACCACTTCCTGATGTCGGATTGAAATGAAAGTAATAACTGTGTAACTGCAATGACAATGCAATAAAGCTTGTAAAATTATATGTTTTCTAAAACATTTTTTTACGAGATTGTGTGAACACAATAGTAAACTTTTATTTTTAGTCAAGTTATCTTGAGACCTAAATAAACCTTTACACTTTGAGAAACTCGCTTCGCTCGGTCAACACTCTCTCGCTCGGTCTCTGGTTTATCCCCAAAATTAAAAATTTGCTTTGCCGCAGCTTTGCTTCATTTCCTCTGTGCCGCAACATTGTTTCACTTTTAAAGCAAGTATGCAAAATAAGTGTTAAAATGCATAGGTGTGCAGTGCATACCACGTCCGCCTTTAAAACAGAAATTCATGCACACTCATGAATTTTAACATATTCTTAAACTTGCACAATGTGTTTAAAAAGCTGAATTTATTCGCGCGTAATGCCGAATAGATTAAAATTATGAATGGAAATCACGAAGTTTCGGTCGGGAGGTACCAAAAATGTGTGTTAGCATAATTATTTCATTATGGAAACTAACTACTTAACTAGGTCTTGCAAAAGTTTTATTTTTATTTTACGGAAATATTAAAGACGTAAGGTTAAGCGTATGCTGAGACGCAGGTCCACGCAGGTCCACGCAGGTCCACGCAGGTCCACGCAGGTCCACGCAGGTCCACGCAGGTCCACGCAGGTCCACGCAGGTCCACGCAGGTCCACGCAGGTCCACGCAGGTCCACGCAGGTCCACGCAGCGCAGGGCAGAGCAGACTATGTAATGCATGAATGTACTGAGAGCTGCGTACTGCGGTGTAGGCACGTGCGGGGCGGACATGTGTCTGTCCTGCTCTGCGCTCTATGTCTGTCTCGCCTGCTCTGCCTTGCAAATTCTGTGCTGTGCTGCGTTACTTGCGTCTCGGCACACGCTTAGCCTTTTCATGTTACGTTTACGTGCTACCCTATATTTAAAACTATAATTGTAACAAATTGTTTACTTAAAATCAAAACTACCTGGTTACCTTGGTTTTGGTTAGTTGGTGGGTAATCTTAATGTATATAAATCTCGTGTCACAATGTTTGTCCTCAATGGACTCCTAAACCACTTAACCGATTATAATAAAATTTGCACACCGGGTGCAGTTCGATCCAACTTGAGAGATAGGATAGTTTAAATCTCAAATTATAGTCGCAATTTTAATTTATTGCAAATTATATATATACTGATAATTTTTTTTAAATATATTTAATATTCAGGCGACAAGGTGGTATACAGGGTTAGTTTTATTTAACCAAGATACTTATAACTTTTTTATTTTTTATGCAATTGACTGACGAGATGGGCCAATCGCTCGCCTGGTCTTAAACGTCACGTTTTCCCATAACAGGTCTGCGCCACTCAGAATTTTGAATTTTTAGAATTCAAGATCCTACGAGGCACAGCACTGCGCTTGTCACCCTGAGATATAAGATATTTAATCTTCTATTTGCTTTGAAATTTCGCTAGAAACAATGCTTTTCAAATCGGTAGATAACTTGCAACTTAGTTACTTTACTACTAAAATATTTGGTTTTTTATCGATACAAAAATAAAAATAGCTCAATTATTAAGCATGGCAATAATTATAATTATATGACTTTCAAGTAAGAACGAACCAGTAGCCCAGGCAAAGTTCAAGCTAACAAAATTGTAAACAAGCTTAAATTTTTTTCTGTGAAAAGTCACAGAACAAAATCTTAATGATGTAAGTAGAAAACAGGCCTGCGACATTTTTTGGTTAGTTGAAAAAACTAAAAACATTGCCCTCCCTTTTGCTTCGCCTTAGTTAAAAATAACCCTGTAGTTTAGCACAGCTTGGCCACTCAGTAGATTTCTCAAATGCAATTTGTTTTCCTTTCTTCCGACACTATACTATTGAAGAACGAGTATACCAAGAAGTTTGTTCTTCCGTTCCACAAAGAAACTTTATTTTTATTGTCTCACAGATAAAATAAACCAGCGCACTGAAACAAAGCATCACGAGTTTCTAAGAGATCTCCAGATAGTTTGACGACTTTCCTTGTGCAAGCTTTTCAATCAACTTGCTTCTCGAAGATTCTTTGACGAATGGCCTGAGTCTATTTGATCTTAAGTTTGCAGATTGTTCGGTTCGATAGGTAGGTGTGTGAACAAGACAAACAAGCGAAGTTTTCTTTCAAAGTCGAAAAGCCCGTCTGCTATTGGCTTTCTTTGTTTTGTAGGTGCTTTCTAGTATTGTGATTAAGATTTTACTTACTTTGTGTCTCTGTTTATGATACAAATAAGAATGTATTTCCTATGTCTCATCGTCGGCCGTTAGCTGTTCTTTTATATGTATTAGTAGAAATTAGTAGAAACTACCCAGTGCTTTAAAAGTAAGTAAGATTTTTTCTTCTATATTAGTTTAAGATACTTCTCAGTTCTTTAAAAGTAAGCAAATAATCATTTACTCTAAATCTCAATTCAAAATCAACAACGTACCTGCAATGCAATCGTTTGCTTTCTCATACTATTATCGGTTACGTATTTGATATATTTACAAAATCAACCTTGCTGTTGGACTAGTCTTGTCTATCATTGTTTTGTTGTTTCTAAATTTTCACCTTGACTCATCTACACCTATCTACTATTCTTCGTTTTTTTTATTTTATTACATTGAGCCATTAGTGTCCCACTGCAGGGCAAAGGTCTCATACCGTCCCTCCACTTTTCATGATCTTGAGACGCTTCGTATTCAATAAAATTAATTTCATCATATTCGATGTACTCGTATAGCTAAATATAAAACATGTGTCGTCTTTAAGACATTCTCTCTCAAGCACATTGATTATCTCGTATCCAAATAATTCAAAGCTTTTTGCAACGCGTACATGGTTGCGGACATATTATATTGTTCCTCAAAAGTTGCGGACATCAGCGAATAATGTAAATAATGCTATATTTAGCGTAAAGACACACTCTCTACCGCTGGGTCTTCAGGTGGCAAGCAACACTTGTATTTTCTTCTCACGAAGTAAGCAATTATAGCTGCTATTACAATAATGCCAATAATAATTGATACCGGATCCATAAAAGCTTGCATTGCACAAAATATTTTCACAGAAGAAAATCAGAGCACTCAATTTTGTTTACGCTTGTTAAATTTTATCATTGTTTTATGCACTGCGAATGTAAGAGTAAAAATGTAAAATGAACAATATAATAATACCCACTATTATAGGAAGTGGTATCATTTCATTGATTGTAGAATATACGAAGCGAATAATCTTATATTATCATTTTTAAAACACAAAATGATTTACGGTAAACAATACAAAAATTTGACAGAAGTAAATATAAATAAGCCGCAACTCGGACTAAACCTTAGATTATAATAAATCTATGGACTAAACAGACGGAACCATTATTGCAACTTCGTAAAAAAGAGCAAGATAGCAAGTGCAGAACACCTCTGAGCACGGTTAAAAAAGAGAGACAGGTAAAAAAAATAAAAAAAAATCTAAATCTATGGCTCCCAATTTATTAGGTATGAAAAAAAATTTATGTACAGATAATTAATCTAACAGATATTGAAAACTCTTTAAGAGTTATGAACTAAAGAGTCTTGACACTAAAAAGTTTTTATTTTCATCTTTCAAAATTTTGTCGGTTTAAGGCAATTTCGTTATAAGCATAGAGTAATACAAGATGTTGGCTGAAAAGGTTCGTTGCATGCGAGTTTTCCAGAGAATTGTTGAACGAGGTGCACGAGAGGGTTTCTCAAGGCGTCTGTGAGAAAGTGTACTGCAGTTAAGTTTCAGTCCTAAAAAGGTCCTTGACATGCACAATAAGCGCTAGCGGTAACAAGATCACGTCCTCGGAATATTCCTTGTAAATACCAGTCTTCTTTGATACCATTTGGTTCGGCAATCTAATTAATTTCGTGCCATTTTCACTTGCGTAGATTTAGTTTTAAACTTATTGGTAATTTAGATGGTGAAGCTGATTGTGGTGTTTAGTTTGAAATCGTTTTACATTTTACAGTAAAATAAGTTAAGTATTCAAGTGCTATAGGTTGACACGTAACGAGTACAGTGGCGAGACAGTAAATGGGCATACTCGGCCGAGCAAACAAATCATGGTTCTAGTGATTCAGCATGAGAGAGTAGCAAACATTCATACAAATTTTCGCTTTAAATTGATTCTGTATCTACTATTTATTACATTTTATTTTATGCTATTTTTGTTTTAAAAGCATTTGCATCAAATATACCCCTTAAAACATTAAGGCTATAGTAACAGGACTCAAAACGTTAATTCAGCAACTCATGAATTTTAGAACGATAAAGCTACATTTAAACTTGGAAAATAAGTATTTGAACCAGCCTAATTCAGCGAAGTAACATTTTATATTACTCCCACCTCGCAGCTAAGACCTAACTTCTGTTCTTCGGTATGAGATATAAAGTTTCAACTTTAAACTTGTACTTCAAGCTATTAAGAAAGTTTATGCTGTATTTATTCATGTTTGTAGCTCGCAATGCGTCTATTTGGTTGTACTTCGCACAGGTCTATCTCTTTCTCTTTTTATCTATCGATCTCTCTCACACTCTTTATTTTTCGAAGGAGTAATAAATATTAAATAAAATTTTGCATTTTTAAAATTAGTGTGCATTTTAATTATAAGAATAATTAAGTAATAGAGCAATAAACTTTATGCCTTGATTAAAATCGTTAAAGATGGGGGTAGACCTGATATCCCACTAGTGGGATGATTAAAAAGGTTGAGTTAGTTATAATAATAATAATAAGAATATTAGATCCCAACTTATCTTAATATAACTTACCAAAGACAGGAGCGGGCTTAACTACTTTTTTCGTCTTATACATTAGACTACAAAGTAGTTTTTTCTCATCAGCCTCAATACATAATCATAGCTTATTTACGTCCCACCCCAGCATAAACAACAGGTTTTCTGTTTACGATCCATTGAGGTAAATTATGATTATGTAGACATGGTTTCCCATTATGTTTGATACTTAGATTGGCGCCATCTGTCACTAATTGTATTTCATTTCGCGTGCATATGTGTGAGTGGTGCATATTACTCATATATGCATTACTCAAACAATTTCAGGAGTGCACGTTTGCTTTGTGTTCCGAGAGTCACTCAAATCAAGTACTCTAGCGTAAGTCGTCTGCAATGGCTTTACAATGGTGCGTAGTGTTATGGCAGAGCGAGAGAGCAAAATTCGTCATTTGCCGACTTACTCAGTCGCAGAAACCCCCTCCCGCCTGGTTAGACGACACAACTATGCCAGTACGCCAGTACGCCATCCAGCGCGGACCGGTTTACCCGCTCTGGATGACATACTGAGCAAGCTAGCGATGTGCCAGAGGTAGCTCAGCTTGGGCACTCAGACCTCCACATTCTCTGGTCTCCTTGCGTCAGCCTCAATAATTAGTACAATTTCGAGGCCTCTTCTTTACCGCCACGTCAGTCAGCGAGATAAAAACTAACAGCGACGATGTATGGTGCGCGGTATACTAGTTCGTACGAATAAGTTGGCACCATAATGACATGTATATTTTCCCAGTCCTTCCGAAGTAAAATATATGTCAATGTCACGACCTGAGCTTTACGACCGTAATCCTTTTCTAAGGTCTACCGTAAAAGTAGGAACATGTGTTTATAATTTTACGAGATGATGCTACAATTTTTTTTTCAAATGACCTGGAACTTGATCTTAATGTGAAAAACAAAGACAGCGATACGGTTTTACTGAAGCGTGATTGAAGCAGATGCTGAATATCACTGAGTTCACCATACGAAATATGCGTGAGATTTCCAGTAGCATTCACAATACAATATAATAAGAAATTATATGTTTTAATGTAGGTACTCGTAGTGTAACAAATTATCTATAAAATAATCTGTGATTTTAACGACAAGGCGCATTTTATTTTTGAATTCTGCACTTAGGTAAATACATTTCATAGATAAAACAACCAGTTCCTATCTCTTATAATACTTAACATAGCTGCGTACATTTGCACAATACTCTATCGAGTAAGTAAAGCTCATTCCCCATCGATGTTTCAGCTTTCTTCGCACTCAACTCGATTGCTTCGAAATGATTCGATTTTTCTAAAATGTAAATTGCTATTCATTTGATTTGGAATATTGATCGAGTTAGCAACATTATGGAACATTACTTTAGATTAAGTTACGGGGCATTGAGTCTCGCTTTTAGAATGAGGTCGGATTACGTTCCGAATGAAAATGAGGTTAAGCTGTCAGCAAAATCGGCGGTTTTTCAGAAAGGTTGATGTCTAAAAATGGTTGTAATTTCACTTACATAGTTGATTTTTATATGGGTGTGATTTCATATGGAACATGGTGTCTTTAGTCGAGAGGCATAGTAGTCACTAGTAGTTGTTTATGCTGAACTGAGACCTTGCGACCTATATCTTCTCGTCTTCTTTTCTTTTACATAAAAATCAATTAAAAACTCAAAAACAGCTTCACCGATTTCAACATTAATTTTTGTTTTGTTTTGTCGCTTTTAAACAACAAAAAGAAACTTAACGGAAATAAAAGGAAACCACAGGGTGAAGCTCCTCTTTTGTAAATATAGAGCATTTCTAATCTACCAGCTTCTAATAGCGGCTTCTCCCGCATTGTCAACCGATACAATATAATACTTTTACCTGAGGATTTTTTTATACTCTAATTAAGTGTTAAATAACGGATTTTTTCTGTGCGAGAGTGCTTACGTTATAAAGGAAACATATTCACCAAACATGTTTCTAAGACCAGCTGTTCAGGCTTTTTATATCGTCGAATAGAAAACATTACAAAAACGCACAGTTGCAGTTTAAAACGAGTCTCGTTTGACATGCAAAAATCTCATTTTTGAAATAGATTTGTTTAGTCAAAGAACGCCCAGTTTGACTTTAAAACATGTTTTGTTCGACATCCATTGCATTCCAATATCCCATTTTTGAAGTTGCTTCCTCATGAACATGAGAGATTTATGTCAAAACGCCTTCAGCCAAATACAGACACACGGACACGCTTCGAAAGTTGATCAAATATTCAGTTTGGGCGCCGCGGTGACACGTACGACTCCACAAGTTTACTCGCAACTGGTGCGCGAGTTTTACAAAATGTTGCCTTTGACAAGTTTCGAATGTGAGATTTATTTCTCAAAAATCGTTCTTAGTCTAGAACTGAGATGAAACGTGATCAGGTTTCAGCAAAGTGTTGTGCGAAATATGTCGAATATGTGTGGAAAGTTAAATTGTATGCTAAGTGGCTTTGCTTATTTGTCGCTGCGGTATCTATATTAGGTAGATACAATGGGCCCAAGTTTGAAGGTTTTATTTGACAGATATTTATATACTACCTAACTAAACATTTATCTGTCTTTGTCATTGCAACCTATTAGACAAGGACATCAATACTTTTAGAAAAATTAGATCTGTCAACAGAAACCTTCAAATTTGGGCCCGCAATGGCGCGGTACGCCGAAAAGATTCCGCGCATTTCCAAGCATGTCGCGTAAATCAGGAGGCGCACCAGGACAAATTACTCGGTCTTGCTTACCTTTTAGGCATCATTTTGCAGAAATTTTTAATTCTTCTAAGAAGGAATCTTTTTGATCTGCTTAACAAGGAGACGGTTCTCTACTCGACTATTTTTTGTATGTTTGTTACGCGATTATCATATTATATTTATCTTTCTTTAATTTTCTACTAAACGCGATGATACAAAAATTACATTTACAATCAACGCGTAATTTTGCCATTCTTTTCTTTTAGTACTAGACTAGACCTGCATACGTCCAGAGAAGGAATTCAATGGCGTAAGTGAATCCACCAATCCGCACTAGACCAGCGTGTTGGAATACGGAGACGAGATCCAATAGAAAAACAATAGAAATCCATTTTCCGTTCCGTAGAAATGATTCCAAACAACGCAATACACGAAACCGCGGAAATTTTCGCCGCTTTCCATAAAACCCTGTGGCAGTATACATCCACAATTTCTGTGCCATAATTATTTATTAAGTTCATGCTCCCTGCGCGATGAACCCCTGATGAGAATATTACGGCATGTTTTATTCATGATGGAGCGACTTGAGGAATCTCCTCATACATGTATTGAAATAGCTGTAAACTGGAACGCTTGTAATTTTTAACCGCTGACGAAAACAGGATGTTATAATAATATGAGTTTTTAAGAAATATACAAAGGCCCATCTTAGTCGGCTCTTACGCCAGGCAGGGGATACCGAAGCGTACCTAGTTAAACTACCGAATGCATTCTTTGAGCGGCCAAACTATAGCAGTAATACTCAAAATCACAGTAAAATAAACTAACATAGGTACCCATTATTCTTGGCTCTAAAACTAGAAACAAACAAAACTTAATAACATTGCGCTCACTAATTACTTAATGTTCAGCCCTAATGAGGTGAAAGCAAGAACGTGCACTAATGGTGGGTGTCATTTGTAAGGTGAACGCGTGTCGGGAATCGCAACTTTATAGCGGGTTCCGTACATAAACTAAAAGCGATAAAGAATCTAGATACTATCTTCACGCACAGACTTACGAGGGAAACGGAACAGCTGTTCCATTGAAAAATGTCAATGACACTCGATAAAATGTATAGAACTATTGATTATTTTTTTGTGATTTTAGGGTTGCTCCCATTGTTTTTAAGTACAATCAAAAAATCAAAAAATCAAAATTAATTTATTTCAGGTCAAATGTACCCATAATCAAAAACAAAACTCAAAACCAAATTAACATTATTACACAGTCAAATTATTATAATCATTATCATTATTATCATTATCATTGCTACCAAAATTACATTAAAATTAAATTAAAAATTAAAAACCATCATGTCAAAAATAATAATAATAATAATAAAACAAAAACTGAAATGTCATTACAATGCTAATTCTAGTACTTTCGCTCCGGCATCGGTACCGATAGGTGTCTATGGCAACAATGCCGGATGAAAGCACAGTCAAACCTAGCCGCGATCATACTCAGGACGGTGTTCGAGCTGGCCCGCACTCTGCGCACCAAGGACGCCGCCCGCAACCTCATGGTGGCATGAAAACAGGTAGTGTGGGCGTCCGCGAACATACCCGAAGCGCTACAAAATCGGGGCAGCCCCAACAACGTCCTGAACGCATTGTTGTAGAGAACGCGGAGGTCACTGTATCTCTTTTTAGTGTAGTCAGCCCACAGGCTGCACGTGTAGAGGGATGTACAGAACGCTCTAAAGAGCCAATGGGGCCAACCCTGAAATCATCAATGACGTGATAATTGTAATCATATTTATAATAATAGTAGTAGTTGTAATCATCATCATAAGTAGGTACTGTGAACCTTTCTTGGCTTAGCTCACCCTTTCTTTCTCCCCGTGTCGCGTCGTTCTTCCTTCTTTTTCTTTCGGCCTGTTTGGTAGTGTGTAGTGGTCAGCGGTAGTGTATCCGGCTTATAAGCCAGAGGTCCCGGGTTCGATTCCCGGCCGGGCAGGTGTTTGAATGATGAATTTAAATATCTGTTCTGGGTCTGGGTGTTAGTTGTCCTTGTCTTTGTGTGTGTTCCGTGGCATCCTCGACACAGGATTTATTCCTAGTGGGGAGCTATGAGTGTGAAACGTTTACGTTTATTTTACGTTACGTTCTTTATAGCCCTGTAATGGTGCACCTAAAATGATTTTCAAACATGTTGAAATAAAGTCGTGAGACTGATAGTTAAAACTGGGGAAAGATAAGCACTAGTCGAGCGCAAAACAATTAAAAAATTGAGACAATAGGAAATTATATTTGAATCGTTATATTTTTTGAGATAAGTTACCATAACTAAGTTCCTTGAGTCAGTCAGCATGTGACATTTTTGTTCAAAGCAAATGAAAATGTGTTTAGATTTTCTTAATTTCTGCATTAAATTTCAAATAAAACAAATATGGACCATATTCTTCAACCCTTCGTGCGCGAGTAGGTACAACTCGCACTTGGCCGGTTTTTAAATTTATATTTTAATGATATAATTTAAGTATGATAATCGCTTATTCTTATGCCTTAAACTCCAGAAACCTAAGTCGCAGTAATTTGAAAGGGATACGGCACTATGAAGTTATCATTCAGGATTAATCCCCATTTCTTCTCGTTTGAGGTGAGCGTTGTGTTAATACGATTTCTCGGCTGATTTTATTTGGTTTTCCTCGAAAATGTAAATCTTGGGTTTATTGTTGTTGGTCTACAAAGTTTTCTTAGAAAGCTTTGGGTAACTAAAGTTTCTTTGGAACTACTTAGTGCTAGTTATGTGTATGTTTTCTGGAAGTCTCTAGTTGTTCCAGCGAAGTATATTTTAGGCGAGTGCTTAGTGCCTAAGAGGATTGGATCGAGATGACTTAACTGGAATGCCCTGAAATTACCAGCCATAGAGTTGTTGCTATTCTATTCTAATCTTTCTTCTTAATCTTAATATATATAAATCTCGTGTCACAATGTTTGTCCTCAATGGACTCCTAAACCACTTAACCGATTTCAATCAAATTTGCACACCGGGTGCAGTTCGATCTCACTTAGGATATAGGATAGCTCACATCTCAATTTACCTATTGTAAAAAAACATGAAAAATTAGAAAATTTAAAAATAATTAAACCATAAAAAGCTTTGGACAATGTAAACTTTTTTAATGTTACTTTTGACATTTGACATAGAATTGACGCAATGGCTTTTGACAGGACAACGTCTGTCGAGTCAGCTAGTAGATTATGTAATTTCTATCATAATAGTTTACTTTATTAAGTAGAAACTGTAGAATGAACGTAATTTTTAAAATAGGTCAGATCTTCCTAAATGTAAACCTTTCGTAAATAAAAAATAAGTTCGTATGGGACATTAATTGACTAAAGTTGGCTTTGTATTCATTACTTACACCTACCTGTATGTATTACCTTACATCTTATATAATTGATGTTTTAGACCGAGTGGCTAACTTTGTTGTTCAAGTTTTTAACTCACTTAAAACCATCTAAAATGGCTTGGCGATTGTTGTTATAGAACAAACAATCCCGCCTTACAATTTAATTTAATTTTTTTTTTTACTTTTCTATCGAATAGTCGCCACATATTTTTACGTCACAATTTATGCTAGACCTACAGATCCAGTCTTATTGCTTACTGTTGGTTAAGTTTAAGCGATTGAAAAAGAAGTTGGTCAAAATCGCCGCCCAGTTTCGCTCCACAATATTTTCCTCTCGAAAAGACAGCTGCAAGACGATGACTCCCCCGAGTCGTGTTAACTCAAAAACAACACATATTTTCAGTGTTTTTCGCCATAAAAGTAATGGCTAGTCCGTACGGAGTACGGAGTAGTTCGGTCCGTGGCGTCTAGAAATTGAGCTGTCACCGCCAGCGGTTGGCTCGCATCCAACTAGCTGGTGATTAGATATTCGTTGTTGTATAATTTATTAACGCTATCCATTTTAAATGTCTGTATGTTTATTTTTATACTGGCACTTGTATTTTATCCAGAGCTTGTTTTGAGAGCGGGTAAAAACATCTTAGTTCGACACATCGGTCTAGTCTAGTATGTTCGACACTTGCTTCTTACAGTTCATATATTTTTTAATTATAAATATTCTTAGTGACTGACTTTTATATAACGGTTTTTGGCACGAAGCCACCAAAAACCGTTATGAAGTAATTTGGTTCTAGAATAAGAGATGGAGTAGTTAATGGGTGGCCGCCTGGCCGCGAGTGAATAAAAGTTTGCGCTACCGTGGGTGTTATGATCCGATATTGAGTACAATTACTCATAGGCAGCCATTAACGTATTTTCCTTTTTAGCACGTATACCTGGTATGAGGTCTATATTGAAAGTAAAGTAACGATAAAGTTGCCAAAGTTCGGCGGTGCCGACTTTTGGCAACTTTGACCTTTTATCTATTACGCCTATGGTGGGCGACCGTGATCGCTTACCAACAACCAGCCATAATGCTTACTTGCACCCTATGCCATATGAATGAAAATTAACCCAATCTACTAAGTAGTATAATTTTACTCAAGCCCGTTCTAACCGAAAATTAAAAAAAACGCAACGAAATATCCACCAAAAAAAGTCAACATCATTACACGCAAGACCACTTCCGCCGCACGCTCATAAAACAGGATGAGCAGAAAAACTGTCCTCATTTCACACAAATAAAAGCACTCTTGAGATATTACCGACACGTGCTCGTGGGGCAATAAGCCACAACCGCTGGGATTATTGTTTTACAGCATACGTGGCATCACGGAACGGGCTGGCTGTGTTGACAGCGTCTGGTTTCTTCGCTGCGGGTTCGGGCTTCAATTCTTATCATAGTACTCATCATTATGAACAACTTTTACTGTTAGACCTGCCTGGAATTCGCGAAAAAAAAAACAGCTGGCCCATACATTTCGTCGAGTGTTATTAACATTTTTTTATGGAACAGCTGATTTTTTTGGCGATTTCCGGGTTGTTCCCGTAGAAAAAGTTGTTCATAAGGATGAATAAGTACTATAATAACCAAAAAAAGTCAGCCAGTCAGTCTATGTTTAAAGTAACCAGTCAGCCTGTACCTATATCTATAACTGATCTGAGTATTAGTAAGTTTATTCGATGGGTGTAAAGGCCGCATTCAACCACACTAGCAGTGCGGGTTGGTGAATTCAAATACGCCATTGAATTTCTTCTCCGGATGTTTGCAGGAATAATATCTATCTAAAAAAATGAATCTAGCTCGGTGTCAGCTCTTCGAAAATCATTTTTCTAGGTCTTCCGAGTTGTCAATATAAAACAGTATCCACAATTTTCCACCTACTGCTGAGTATAGATCTTCTCTTCAAAGCGCCATTTTTCCTGTCTTGTACCAGTCATAATGTCCTAATAATGTCCTCATTCATCACCCACTGAATAATACATACAATGCAAGGCGGTTCGTTGGTGAACGGAACTCTTGAGAACGGCTGGATCGATATGGTTGTTTTTCAGTAGTTCTATTAATGTTAAGAAATAAGATTAAGAAGATAAGAGAATTGAGAAGATTAAGAAGAAAATGATAAGGCCAGGCCGTACGAGGAGCCTCAGTATCGAATCCCAAACTTGACAGGCTAAAATACTCTAGCAGAGCACCAACTAAAACGACCTTAACACATTCAGTGCCAATGACACGCCTAGCGTATCTTCACAATCCTTCTCACCATGCTGCGAGCACGCCAGGCGTGTCGCGTTCGTTTGCATTTTAAATGGGAGGGAACTACTAAAAAACTATGGTGGTATTGAATGTGTTAAAAATAAATAAGTATGTAGTAACTTGGTAATATTTTTTGTAAGTTAAATTAAATTCAAAATGTAGCATTAAAATTCCAAAGCTAACTTTAATCGCGTCTAAATAAAACGTCAAAAGTTAACAGCAACCAAACCCCGCCTGAAAGATAAACCCCCCACAACTAAAATTAAAATGTTAATTGGGCGAAAAACAGACATTAAAATAAAGAAAAATCTTCATCAAGTCGACTCAAAAGTCTAAAATTAAAAGAAGCCTGAAACGAGCAGCTCTTGGAATGTCTCAAGAGCTTGCAAGTCTTGCAGCGCTGAGATTTTTCCACGGCTGCTAAGAACAGTATCGAAACTGCAAAATCATGTTTTTTTCATTGTATACGCATATTTTTATAACCTTTTAAGGAACGATGAAATTCAATTAAAAAAATTGTCTCGACATGTTTTAAATCGAATAAAATTGATGCTACATTTAATTTTAATACACACATAACATATGTACATTTTTATTTATTTTCTATTTTATCCAATTTATTAATTTAACTGACATGTTTAGGTCAAAATTTGACTTTAAATTGCTCTCCTGTAAAAATACCATTTGCTGCTTCGATACTGTTCGTAAGGGCAGTCGTTAAAGTCTTTTCGCTCCAACTTCGACGACGACTATCCAGAAATTTCTGCCGTGGATTATTAGATGACAAAAAGTGGGAAAGCGAGTCTTTCAACTAAAAAGGATTTCGAAATTTAGGTGTTTGTTTTTCAAACATGCTTGCTTGTTTATTTACAGACTTGGTATTTCCGTGAATATTATTCCGTTATATTCGAAAATATTCTTTCGATGTCTTCTTGGCAAGCGTGCTCCATTGTAGACTGCATCGTTGCTTCATCAGGCGAAATGGTAAGCAAGCGCAAGCCTATTAACGAACAAAAAAGCACGGAAATTTAAATTTAAAGAAAATTTCTGTCACCGATGCATGCCTCAGCTTCATCTGTGCTTTCTTTGTTCCGTCATACGCGTAATGTAATATGAACCTGTTTTGCTCACTTCGTTTCAAATTAAACAAACCACTACAAATATGACGTACCTACATTATATAATATAAAGTAACATTATTATACATTAAATATTTTGATCCAAGTTAATCGAATATTACATTTCCATTATCTAACAAAACACCCGTTTTATCATAAAAACTGAGGTGTTTTTGACACATTTTGTAGTAGGTACGTTACACGGAACTCGGAACTAACCACTCACGCATTGTAGTTCGTCATATTTGACTGCTTTGTTTAATATCTGGCTTAACAAAGCCAGATATTCCGACAAAAAAAACTCCTGCTTTTGTCCTGGACTTTAAAAACCCGCTTTAAAACACAAGCAAGTCCTTGGTTTACTTTAAAGTCCAGTCAGTGTTCTTTTAAAGATTTATACCAGCATTTGCAAGGATTTCGATCCAAAAGCAAATGGTACAGAAACTACAAGGTTTACCAGCGCTGTCCTATCCCATAGATCACCGGTACAAGCTCGTACACCTGGCTATCTATTCCCAGCGGTGGGCAATAAGTTTAAGGTTGGCGTTTTATATCTCTTCTGTAAGAGGATATTCACCTGTGTGGAAAGTATGGATGTTGATTTTATTTGTAAAAATAATCGTTATAATTGTTTGTTTTGAAGGATTAATTAGCAAACAAAGAACCCCTTGCATTATGCCCCCTTGTTTAGTTTTTTCTTCTTCCCTTGTTGTTTGTCAAAACCTAAATACATCGCTTCCAATTTAAATAATCGAGAATAAAAGCTTAAAACTTAACTAAGGAGTTTACTCCTTATTAAAGTAAAGAGTAAAGTAGCTAAATTAATTCTTTCAACCTATTAAAAGATAAAACTTGATAAATAAGGGTTTTTTTTCCAAGATAGGCTTTCGTTTGACTGTCATCTTGACTGATGGTAAGCAATGATGCGGTCTGCGATGGAGCAGGCACGCCTACGAGAAACCGAGTCACTCTCGACTTGAAGACACTCACAAAGGCAGAACATTCCACGCTGTAGCGGAAGCTTGCAGCAGCGGTTTTCGGATTGCTCTATCACGAGCAATCCGAAAACCGCGGATAAAGTAGAACCACAAATTGCTGCAGCATATCCTAAATCCAGTTGGCGGGTTCCTAAAAACTATTACCGTTTTCGCGTGCAAAACACAATTTAAATATTAAAAAAAAAACGATCAGTCACCAAAACTTTTTATAAACAGATCTAAGTACCTAAAGTCATATCAAAGCAAAAACCGCTAAGCCATGCCAGTCTTTCAGACAGCCTAAAAACTGTGACACGAGTGACTGTTGGCTCTCGTACTATTCGAAGGTACTTACTTTTTACTCAAAGGAAACGTTCACAGGTTCTTGCATTTTCGGTAGCGAATCCCGGGAATAAACAAAAACTAGCACCGACTGCTGTAAACAACCTGCGGAGTTCGGCCAAAGTTTTTCAGTCAATTAACCGGGTAACGTATGCATGAATACAGGGTTATTCATAAAGGGTATGCTAAGCCGAAAAGGGGTCATAGTGCTCATCATTATGAACAACTTTTACTATGGGATCAACCCGAAATTCACGAAAAAAAAAAATCAGCTGTTCCATACATTTTGTCGAGTGTCATTGACATTTTTCTATGGAACAGCTGATAATTTTTTCGCGAATTTCTGGTTGGTCCCACAGTAAAAGTTGTTCATAATGATGAGTACTATGACCCCTTTTCGGCTTAGCATACCCTTTATGAATAACCCTGTATAAGTACCAAGTACGATACAGTGAAGCTACGGCTCAAAATGAGCCGATTTGAAATTCAAATTCGGCGGGGTCGGAAGATTTTAGCTAGGTCCAAAAATACTGGGTGTTTAGTTAGGCGACGGATATACTTTACATACATACGGAAGTATTTATACGGCGTCAAGCATGAAATGAAGTCGAAAAGAGCGAATTTGAGGAATCTAAGCGAGTTTTCGAAATATAAATTTATGACAAATAGGACAGCAGTGGGGGAATCGTTTTTTTGGGTTCTGATCCTCCTTCGGGGAAGAACGCATAAGGCAAGACTCGTGCGTCTGTCCATCTGTATGTCACAGCCAATTATTAGAAATTAGTGTACACATTTTTCTATCAAAAAGTCGATCTTTGACAGAATTTCATGAGTTTTTTTTAATGTAATTGTGACGAGACGAGCAAATCGCTCGCCTGATGTTAAACGTCACGTTTGCCCATAACAGGTCTGCGCCACCCAGAATTTTGAACTCGCAGAATTCAAGACCCTGCGCGGCACAGCACTGCGCTCGTCACCCTGAGATATATAAGTTGTTTAATCTCTCATTTGCCCTGTAATTTCACTGGAAACAATGCCCTTCCATCCGAAACACAGTAATGTACATTGTTCCAAGCTCATAACGACCTGTTTGGCTGATGACCTGTTTGGCTCAGCGGTAATATATCCGCCTTATAAGCCAGAGGTTCCGGGTTCGATTCCCGGCCGGGCCGATGTTTGAATGATGAATTTTAATATCTGTTCTGGGTCTGGGTGTTAGTTGTCCTTGTCTTTGTGTGTGTTCCATGGCATCCCCGACACAGGATTTATCCTAGTGACCTAGGAGTGTGATGTTTATATATTTTTTATTTATTTAATGTGTGTATAAAATATTATAAAGGCATGAATAGTTCATCTAGCCGATCTTGACATGTCTACTGGCAGGTTTGCTAACCCAATCAGCTGACAGAAGTGGTTGCCTAACTCACTTAACTTACACGAAGAGCTTGCACTTAATATTCTGTATTTTTTCTAAATCGCAGAACTTGTTTTTTTTTTCATTTTTACATTTTTTTAGTTAACTTTTAATATCACACAGCTGGGCAAAATACTCAACCAATTTTTTCCATTTAGTTTATTAAACATTTTTATTTTAAACTTTTTGTACCAAACAGTTTTAAATAATCATATCTCCAAATTGATGTCGTTTATTCGAACAACCTATAATATCAGATGAAATATATTTCACATTGTTTACAAACTTTTACTAACACTTATAAAAAAACACTCTATTTACCATACCTAAACAGCAATTTATTAGTACACACAAACTATCAGATTTATCATATTAGTATGCGTGAAGAGGGCGAAAAGCGGTTTCCTCCTCTTAATTAAGCAAGTGTTTGGGAATCGCACCATTGTACGTATCTGAGCTCTGGGACGTGTGGAGATAAATGTAGCTACGCAATCTCAGCTGTGGCCATTGCTCGCTCGTCGGAAATATTATCCTTTTTAGAGATAAGCTAAGAGCTAACAGCCAAACTCAATTCGAATAGCTTTAAAAGCTGAATGAAAAACAATCGAATAACGAGTTAAGAGGGTACGTAGTTATAAGTACGATTTAGTTAGATCTAATCAAATACGTAGTAAAATGATAATATGCTACAAAATATCTTTGGTTATTTGTGTACACAAAATAAATAATTATAAAAGAGAACATTTAACAACTTGTATAATATTGTGTTGTACAGGCGTGGCCACTACTTTCAAACTGATCCTAAAATTTACAACATTATGAATATCGATTCAAATGACGAGCGTTGGTAAAGACTGAGGATTTCGAAGCCTGAAGTGACTCCAAAGAAGTATAAAATAAATAAGATGCCTGTAAGCTGTTTAATCTCCTATTTGCTCTGAAAATTTGCAATATATCGATTTTGTTTAGTCTGGTGCAGAAGAATAAAATATAATTATGAATATAAATAAGAAGAATGCATACTTTTTCTGCGAAAATCATTAAGCATATGCCTAATTAGTTTTCTATTCGAATAATAATTCATCTAATTTTGTAAAAATAGCTCATCTCTAGTTCGGCCAAATAAAATAAACCCCGTCTGGTTCCTCACCCGTTATTATTTATTACACAGTCACTTTGCCGGGATTTACGCGTATATAGGGTTATTTGTTAAATGCTGAACCTTTTTTGGTGAAATATTTAAGCGGAAATGGTTTATTTGGTGTTGGACGATATGAACCCTCATATCTTGCTTGGCGGTATTGGAGAATGTTTTGACTGGATTTTTGGAAGGACCTCTTATATTTTGTAGTTTAACAAGCTTAAAGTTAAAAGTAATAATGATGTCGATTCTATTATACCAATTTCTAGACTATGGTTACGTTAATCATCAGGAATAAATTATTTGTTTCTTTTAATTTTACTATGGAAGAAAAGGATGACAAAAAATTTGTGCATGGTAAAATTTCACATAAACATTTTCGTAATTTTTAAACTTTAGCAGTATGAAATATTCCAAAGTAGCTACATGATATTATTTTTAACTTTTCTGAAACACATATTGTGGACAAGGAAAGATTTTTTTTTCAAAAATTTGCTTCGAACTGAAACTAGCTGAATAGTAATTTCTTACCATCGAAACACAATTTTAGCTTTTTAATTTTCACTTTCACATACGAACCAAAAGCAAATGTTTTTGAAACCTTTATGCGTATTCGAAGTTTCACCGAATGAACTTGCTGATCAAACTCCGATATCATGTAACTTCTCATAACTAAAGTACGTATCCAAACTACCTGATACAAACTTCTCCCTGATATAAGTATCAACTAAGCCCTGTATCAGATACGGTATCACATTAGTATTCCAGAAACGGCACTACCTCAAAACGAGGGTAGATACTAAGATTATGTCTTTGAGAGGCTGTTATAGTGGCAGTAACGACAGTTGCGCTCTTACGTCTAGCTAAAAGTTCTTTCTAGGGCTGTCTACTTGACCCTGCTGGGGGTGGCGGCGACGTTAAATGATCCCGCGACCCCCGGCCAAGAGGCTGAGGGAAACACCCCAGTGGTTTTAGTGGGTATGCCGCCACTAGGGCGGAGACTCCCACATAACCCCGGCTCCCCCGGGTTAGGGGTATCCATAAAGGATTTCCACTGGGTCACCAAAAAAAAAAAAAAAAAAAAGGGCTGTCTACTTAAACTTGGTATACGAGTTTTAGTAGACAGTTTGTGTACATACTTGTACTTGTTTAGTGTAGGTATATTGTAGATCAAATTTTGTTAAGAGCTTTGTTTACTATTTTATATAATTTGTATTATATATTATGGTTTTTTGTCGTTGGTGATTTTGGATTGGGTGATACGAGTAGGAGGGCATCAAAATGGGAGAGAAATTGTCTGTGTCGCCATTTACCAGCCAATTTTCATAGTATGTAGGTATTTGATAGAAACTTTCGGTACTCAATTTCAATCAAAAAAATCGATTGTCTGTAAAGTCGGTTTACTGACGATAGTTGAACGTGACAACGTCATAAGAAAATACTGATGGAATGGGATCATTTTTCAAAAGAAAATTTTAATTTTATTTGTTTGATAGTCTATTTTGTATGGATATAGAGAAGGTAGTAAATGGAAATCACAATTGAATTGATCAAGTTATATTTATTTGTACGCATAAATACAATTACGACAATTATATATTACTGAACATATATTTAATATCGAAAAAATCATTACCTTTATCGCCGCAATTATCGTTGCTATAAACAATTGACACCACATTCACTTTTCACTGCACTTCATACTTGACGAAAACATGTAAATGTATTATTGTATAGCAGCTGTCCACGCGGACGCATTGCTCACTCAAGTAGGAGAGAGACAGATGTCGAACGCGGAGGCCGATTGTGCCTCTTTGTCGCTCGTTGCGCGCTCTCGCTTGCACTTCAAGCCTTAAATGGAACGCCTCAGAGCGAGGTAACGCCGCATGCGTCATGTTTTTTCGTGCGTGCAGCCGGCTCCATCGAATTATAAGACGTTGTCACGTCAAAAATTCGAGTATGAGGAAAATTGGTCAAAAGGTTGTAATTGTTGCAAAAAGGCTTGGCATCGATTTACTGTTACGTTAAAGAAATCAAAAGCATTAAGAAAAGGGCCACCTAACTCACTAACTGTTTTGCTGGAAACAAACGTGCTGTTGACACATTTTGGTCATAACGGATACGAGAATATCTTAGTTTTATTGAGTCGGATACTGTGACTAGTGTCGGTCACATTTGGTAGTCTTTTTCAAGGAATGATTAGTCATACGTGATGCGCTCGAAGTTGCGTCCTATGATTTTGCTTCTTGCAGTAAGCAGGCAACCGACAATGTATGCTTGTTACTTTTTCAGGCTAAAATTTTTCAGTTCTTCTTTTTGTGATATTTAGTTTTTGCTCATACTGCAATTACGTTGTTCCAACGTTATACGCGCCCGTCAAACCGTATACCCATTCGATACGTTTGGTTCGAACAACTCTATGCATATGCAATGGCGGCTTTCGACCGTTATTAGCCAAGTTTGTTCGATTTTTAAAATTGGAATCCGAAACGCGGCGGCCAATCGGGCCGTGTGATTTGGAAAGAGAACGAAAATGAAGGTATTTCGATGCTATCTTGTTTGACGGAAAATAGCCTAATCTGGTGATTGGTTTGTTTTGTCTGGAGCTAAGGTCCGGGATTAAAAGAAGTGTTGCTTTTTGTGTTGCTACAGCCTTAGATTACCTGGTGTCCACGACAAAGACTTTCTAGACGTATCTATTTTTCTTTTTGCTAAGACTTCTATATTCTTCTTCTTCATAGTGTCTCTATAGACACTAATTTATCTGCAGGATTGAAAAGAGAGCTTCCACCGTGGAAACGTACCTTACCTATTATCTTACAATTTTCCGTTGAATGTTTAGTGAGTTAACAACATTTTATGACGACGAACCAACGTCAGACCCTGAAGAGGCGCGATGACGTTTCAGAAATACATGTACCTATGACATCGTTACGCGGGGAAAATTGGGCAAGCGGGAGAGGAAGCATATAACCTGTGGCCTTATTGTCTGAATTTTTTTTATCGGAAACGGTTTCATTATTATTTTCAACTCGAAGTATCAAAATGGATTAAGTCGATTTCGATTACCAGTCAATTAGTTATTAGACAATGAGGTCGCTGATGTGGGCCGAATAGGTTTCCAATGGTGATGAAATAGTTAAATTGATAAATAGTTTGCAAATTATCAGCTAACAAAAACAAAAAACAGTACTACGGGGTACGGGTAACGGTACTGTTTTCTCAATACTCAAAAATATCTTTTGACAAGCCTAAATACAGCACATCTCAGATTCAATCCTAAAAACTCCATTTTGTAAATATGAAAGTAGTTCAGAGCCAAAATGCTCGTAATTTGCGAAAAAGCTAACAGAAAATATGCAACGAGTTTACCAGCCAGTGAATGGGGGAGAGGTAAAAGGAAATAGCAGCTGTATTCTTACTTTAAACCGATTTTGAAAATAACCAAGTTTGGAATCCATTTTATCATTTTCTAGTTAAAAATAGGGGGTCTGATTTCGAAAATAACTAAGTTAGGGCTCCATTTTTAATTTTCTAGTTAAAATAGTGGGTCTTACTTATAACGCCTGCTTAAAGTTAGTCACTGCATAAAATGCTTAGACAATTACTCGCTGACGTGAAATGTCACTTGCGAAAGCAAGAAAGAAAATTTTAAGCAGTGAAAATGTTTAGACAGGCTTTCTAAGTAAAGCTCAATAAGTATAACTAAGATTTCTCTCAGATAAAAAAATACTCTAAGTTATTATTAAATCTTACCTATAGCAATAGCCCCCAAAAAAAAAGCACAAGTACAGAAGTAACTTCGATCTGAGAGTTAAATAAATATAGGCTCTTGCAGCCTCGTAATAAACTTCAATTTAGCACGAACAGCGAAGCGTAACTACCGGTGATAAATACCTACAGCCGCGCACAGCATGCGAGAAGGTGATCGCTCCGTTTCTTTCGCACCCGCGGTTGATATGTAAAAGCGCCTCCACATGCGGGTTATATTATATGATCACTCGCGCTGATACACCAATGAAACTCCAGTGCTTATAACTTGCATATCTCTAGATAGCTACGAACTTTGAAGAAATATAAATATATAAAAATGAATGTCCCTTGTTCATGGCATCATGCGTGAACGGATGGAATAATTTCGATAAATTCTAATTATTTTTGTTATGTTAATTATTTTCAGAAGAAGGTCCTTATGAAAGAAAAAATAAGGAAGTTGAGCAGAACATTAAAGAAAAACAATTTGAATTCAATATTCATTCCACAGGACAAAGTCTATCGGGTCAGCTAGTCCCTACTAATATTAAAAATTTGAATGTAAGTTTGTTTGTTACGCTTTCACGCGAAAACTACTTAATCGATCATCATGAAACTTTGTACTCATATTCTGGGAGATATTAGAAGTAACATAGGATACTTTTATTTTTTTAAACGCGGGTGAAACCGCGGGCCGCATTTAGTATTTAATAAATTTTAAGAGGCCGTGTGGCCAGCCTTAACGTCAAAGTTTCTAGGCCACTAAAATGCCTTTAATATTGTTATAGGATAAACATACACAATCAAGATCAACAATAATTGAAATAATTCTAATTCTGTATACGTCTGACCATAGACGATTAAATCTAGATTAGTCCGTACCTGTGTTTAGGTAGCACTAACTCGATCTAGCCTAGGACATGTAATCTAGAACTAGCTGCATCTTAGGCCACGGCTTAATCTAGGTCACATCTCGTAGACCACAGATGCTAAACCAATTGGATTTTGAGGTCGCTTGTAAATTTTTAAGCTTAAATTCTTATTCTAGTTCTAGCTACAGCTACGACGCTCGAACATTTACAATTGAAACGGATTCTTTTTGTTTTTTTAAACAAGATATTCTCGTATAAAGTAAATTAATACAAATACCCAACCAATTTTAAATAATGAAAGTGGTACAATTTATTATACAATAAAAAAAATAACATTTAGATTAAAAACGAAACTTAAATAAAAAACAACACCTAATAAGCAAAAAGTTGTCAGTGAATTTCAAGTACTGATCAACTTTAACCACATACAATCTTTTGTATGTGGTTATAACATAATATTCCAGCGGCCCCAATTTAAGCACACCTGCCCAAGTTCATCATCTCTTGTACACCTAGAACCCTAGACACCTAGGCCGAGCTTTGAGTTGAACTAGTTAGATAATTCAATACTAGATGCAGCACACAGAAACTCAGTACCAAAGGTCTTAACAAATAGGATTAGTTAGTAATTCAGTAAGTAGTTGGTATGTTCGAAGCCTTTGTAACCCAAACAATGTTGTTTAAGCCGAAGATTTAATTTAACAAAGAATGCAGTGAGCAAGGCAAGTCTGAAACTTTGTATATCAATAAATTGCTGTTAAAACAAGAACATTATTTTTACAAAACAAAAAACAAAAACCGACTTCAAAAGACCGACTATTGAGTTATTCATCTATTTGTCGCGCACGTACTTAATGCAAATTTAAGACTTATATGGTTTTCTCATGGATACCATTATCAGAAATGGGACCAAATTGGAAGCGTCAGCTTTCTAATAAAAAAAGAATCATCAAAATCGATTCACCCAGTCAAAAATTATGAGGTAACAAACATAAAAAAAAAACATACAGACGAATTGATAACCTCCTCCTTTTTTGAAGTCGGTTAAAAATTACTTGATGATGTCTGTAAAATGTATGATTTTGTCATCGTGAAAGTATGTAGATATAATTCAGAAGTTTTTTTAGTCTTATTTGTCAAGTATTTGTTGATTTTGACGAGTTTAAATCGGTGTTTCAAAAGGGGTTCAATTTTTTTTCAATATAACCTGTGTTTTTTATTCAGTAATAGGCTTGCATTTGACCGCCATCTTGCCTGATGGTAAGCAACGATGCGGTCTACGATGGAGCATGCTTGCCTAGAAGAAACCGATTCACTCGCGACTTGAAGACACCCGATAGATATTATAATCTATAATGTTATAATGTCTATAATGTTCTCGTGTACTCCCCATTTTTTCAGTTCTTGCAGTGTTCAGCGCCGTCCAGCTTTTTTCAAACCGCCCGAAAGTGTTGCGCTGCCGCCATCGTGCCTGAGGGCACTGTGCGGGGGCTCAAAAATGTAAAAAAATAATAATTGTATAATATTTATAATTGAATTAAATTGATCAGCCTCCACTTAATTGTACTTTTTAAGTAAAAAAATTAAATGAAGCACTTTAATAAAACTTTGGAACCCCGCACATTAATTTTATTTGTACAGATAGGTAAAAAAAAACCTAGTAATCTCTACAAAAGCAGCACAACTTTGTTTGCTAAAAGCAGCCAAACTCATAAACTTTCCCAAGTTTACTCCGACTCATGTACCTATAACCTTGCAGAGACATGCTCATAAAATTCATTTTACTACGGCCTCCACAGAGTAATGCAAAAGTAATGTTTTGTAAGGCGTTCCTCGAAATTGGTTAATTTCAACTCGCTAAGATTTAATTTTATGGGTAGATACATTTACAAAGCAAGAGGTTTTTGAAGATAGAAGAAAGATTTTTTTTTTTTCATATTTTTTTGTTTGTAAGTTATTTGGTCGATAATGAAGCACGCAGCCTTGAAAACCAGTTGAGCTGCTTTTGAAATTAATGTTTTGATTTTTCCGTAGTTTCTTAAGGTTTTTCCTAAGTTAAATCGTACTTTAACCAACTAATATGGAGGAGCCCAGGAGTCCAAGGCCAGTATTAAAAAAATTAAAAAATAAATTGAGTTTTAGCGAGACCAACGCAGGACAATTACTGATATTTAAATATTGGAGAGATTGTACAAAAAAATTGTCATGAGGTTTGGTGATTTTTCGAATATAGAATTAAAAACCATTCTAATTTATTAATATCTACGTCATTTGTTCAGTAAAACAGTTTTTACAGCCAGCATTTAATGATGGAACAGAGATTTAACTGAAGAATTTTGTTATTAAGAAAGACTAAGAATGCGATTACAGCTGAAATTCTAATTGAATCTTTTAGTACATGTAGACTTTGAAAGCTTAAATAAAAATAACCCTTTGATAAAAGTAACCTCCCTTTTGAAAGCTTTTATTATATTGCAATGTATGTATTGTAGGTACATAAACTATGTTTGTTCGGGTGGCATCTGTGGATACTCAATCTTGAACCACTTCCCGATGTCCGATTGAGCTGGACTTTGGTATAGGTAGGTACGTGTGTAACTCCGAGAACACTGCAATCAAAGATTTTTTTTATAGTACCTATCTTTGTAATTAACTTATTTTTGAACTTGGTTAAAAGTAAGTTCGTAAAAACCAAGTGGACAGACTTTCGGCCCTATCGGTGAACTTCTCCGATGTTCGGTTTTGGCTTCATGGAATTCGAAATCGATCTTTATAGCTCTTTTCAAGCCCGAGGTGACGTCATTCTGGGCTTCAATTTTCAAAAATCATGTCATAGTCATGATTTTGATGTTGTATCATCGATCAAGTGTTGGATAAATGAATTAAATAGCGTGTCTTAGTGTTTTAATGTTTACAATCGTATCGGCTAGTCCCACTAATGTTTCTTTGTATGTTCGTTACCTAATCACAAAAAAACGGCTGAACGGATTCGGATGAAATTTGATACAAAAGTAGCTTATACCCTGGATTAACATAATTATAGGCTACTTTTTGCCCGGAAAACGCGGAAAAAACCGCGGGGCATAGCTAGTTCAATTATAAAAACAGATTTATAACGATGATGTTCTTCCGGCTTTGTGCATTGTCCAACCATAATAGCTCTGTAAAATAAATATATTCCTGGAAATCCAGTACCGAAATTCTCATTGCGGTTGCGGGTAATATTTTCCGAAATTCTTTCGTAACCCACAATAGTGATGTCGCGCAGACGAAAATGATAAATGAAATGTCATGGAACGCAATCTGAGAGCGCCGTCGGAAATATTGCACCGAGCAATCGCAATGGGGAGGAGGAGTTTTTCTGGGTACAGTTGGTAGATTGCATGCTTGTCTAATATATTTCATACCGGTGCACACTATTGTACTCATAGAATTGAATATAATATAGCTTTATTGCATACCAAACAAATAACAAGAATCTGTATTAATTTGCAATAATTCTATTTATGTTTATACTAGCTGACCCGTGCCCACTTCGTTGGGCATAATGTTAATTAAACCCGAAGCCATCGCGCGCCGTCCGGACCGTTTTTTCTCCGATTCACTTTGCAAAACGGACTACCACGTAAAAGCCTTTTTATTTTTCGGTTTTTTATATAACCTATGACACTCAGCAATAATGTGGCTTTCTATTGGTGAAAGAATTTTTAAAATCGGTTCAGTAGATCCCGAGATTACCCCTTACAATTTAACAAATATACAAACACACAAACTTTACTTTTTTATAATATTAGTATAGATTAGTAAGTAGACGACTACGACGACAACTAGTAGTAGTAAACGACTTACTTTTTACTTGAGTATTCCCGTGTTAATAATGTTTATATTGAATCCTACTAAAATATTTTCAAAGAAAAGTGGAAAACTTACTATAATTAAACCAATTTAATTAATGAAATTCTAAAATTAATTAAGCTAAGTACCTAGTGGTTATAATTATGAGTTAAATAAATTAAGTGTCTATTTGTCTTACAAGTAAACCTGAATAGCACAAAATATACACAACAACTCTTTGGTACAACTCTCAGATCTACTAGCAATTGGATGCGTAAGGCAGAAGATCGTGCCTTATGGCATTCTCTAGGAGAAACCTTTGTTCAGCAGTGGGCAAACATAAGATAGGCTGACGATGATGATGAGGTCTACTTAGCTTAAAATATATTTTTTACAAAATATTTGAAACACTTAAATACTATCAGACTTAAATATTGTCTATCTTCTATAACATATAATGTATAATATACATAAGTGTACAACTTTGCTTCCGCCGTTTTGCAATAGATGGCTGTAAGGATAAGTGGTAGTCGAAATAAATAGATCGTAGATGTCATACAATAAGCTTAGGTATTTGTAAACATAACGCCATCAAAACATTAGTCGATTTGTGTCTGCATCATAAAGTTATTCTCGATTAAACATGTCAGCTTACGATACAAAAGAACAAGTCCTGACTGACTGACTGACGGACAACGTACGGCCTAAACCGCTGGACGTAAAGATTTGAAATTAGGAACCGGTAATGATTACACTATCAAATACAAGTGACCTCAACGGGACTGCGGTCTGGGTGCGGTATGAGATATAAACGATATTGCCGAACGAACAATAGCACTGCCACTGGGAACGCAGCCTAGACATGGCAAGCCCGTCGGTTGGACCTAGCACATATCACACATCACACACTCAGATCAAGTAGAAAGGCAGATAGAGTCCGGCTTTTGATACCGGTGAAGTCAAAAAACTACCCTACTTCCCGAATACCTATACTTTAAGCACATTCATTACTTTTCTGTAGTGGTAGGGCTCTTTTGCAGAGCCCGCCTGGGCAAGTACCACACCTTTGCCAGTTGTTCCACCGCCAAGCAGTAATGTGCAAACATTACTGTGTTCCGGTTGGAAGGGCATTGTTTCCAGTGAAATTACAGGGCAAATGGGAGATTAAACAACTTATATCTCAGGGTGACGAGCGCAGTGCTGTGCCGCGCAAGGTCTTGAATTCTGCGAGTTCAAAATTCTGGGTGGCGCAGACCTGTTATGGGCAAACGTGACGTTTAATATCAGGCGAGCGATTTGCTCGTCTCGTCACTCAATTACATAAAAAAAAAAAAACATATTGACGCATAAAAACTACCCTTACTACTCTACTTATTTTCCTTGTCCACGTTCTCTGAGCAACTGACGTAAGAATTGACGATTGTTTCGGGTAGTTTTTATGCGTCAATGTGTGCTTGAAGTATGCGTACACGGACAGTAGGGTAGTTTTTGTGCTTCACCTGTATCTAAGGCGGGGGACTCTATCTGCCTTTCTACTTGGTCTGAGACCACATATTGTAATAGGTGTTTTATCCACTGTAGTCTTTAGATTACGTACTCAATACTCAATATTTTTATTGCAAACCATTTTGTATTATTTGTTGTCTTAAATTACCTACATACTCGTATTTGGATAAGTCAAACATAATGATCCTGATTGGGTATAGACAACATTGTGCAGAGCGGGTTCATTACATAATAGCTTCGTCAGAAAGAAACGTCCCTATCTTTTGTATCACTAATTAGCTGTCCCGCGGTTACAACCGCTTTTATACTTTTAAACCACCCCAGTATTATAGCGAATATAAGAACATTATTTTTACAAAACAAAAAACAAAAACCGACTTCAAAAGACCGACTATTGAGTTATTCATCTATTATTTGTCGCGCACGTATTTAATGCAAATTTAAGACTTATATGGTTTTCTCATGGATACCATTATCAGAACTGGGCTAAATTGAAATGGGAGCAAATGGGAAGCGTCTGTTCTAATAAAAAAAGAATCATCAAAATCGATTCACCCAGTCAAAAGGAGGTAACAAACATAAAAAAAAAACATACAGACGAATTGATAACCTTCTCCTTTTATGAAGTCGGTTAAAAACAAAAAAAAAATTCAAATCGGTCCAGACGTTCTTGAGTTCTCTCGAGGTATCTTCTCGTTCACACTAATAGTACTGCAATAAATTTTGTGAACAATTTCGATTTGATACCACATTTTGGGTGTCACTCAACTAATTTTATAGACAAGTGCGAAAAAACGAGAAAATATATTCCCATAAAATACTCTCGGTTACATAAAAAATCAAAGCTAAGCAAAACATCGAGAATATTTAAAACTTCAACTTTCCCAAAACACCAAAATTGCTGTTAAATTTTTTATTGCTAAATAGTGACTATAGATAAGGCGGGACCCTCGAACCGCTATAAATATTTTAACGACCAATTTACCTTGTAACGAGCGCTGCCTAAATCACCTAGTACTTAATTTTAGTTAATTAAGCAACTGAATTAGTACTAGCATCAGGGCCTTGGTGAAATTCAGATCATGATAAGGGTTTGGGAAAGATAGTATGGACCTATGTAAAAGGTGATAAGAAATAATAATATAGAATAGCTTAAAAACTAAAAAACACGCATTGTCATCGCTCTTTGACAAACGCGGCACGTAGCAGAATATGTACCAGTAGCCATGGGGAACCACAGCTTAGCCAGCAGTAGTCACAGAATTCGCGTACCGAGTCACAGCTTAGCTAACAGTAATCATAGAAATCGCGTTCGGAGCAAAAACACAATGTATTAGTTTCGAATAATTATTTTAATTTATTTATAAGTATATTTTTTTTTATTTTTTGTATAATAATTTATTGTCATCGATCCTCGATATATCTACAAAGTTTGAACGAAATCCGGCCGTTTAAAGGTCAAAATCGCGCCCAAAGGTGTCGGTTACAAACATACAAATATACAAACATATTTACAAACATACAAACATACAGGTGAAGCTAATAAAAGCGTGTTAAAAAGAGAGTGAATTCAGATGACGAAAGATAGAAATAAATAGAAGATTATGTACCTACTTGTATATACTGTACCGATGCCACAGAAGTAGTAAGTATAAGATGATGATGGTGACAAAGGTTTGGAAATGTTCCTTTGATAATGTTTGTTTTTTGTAAACTTTGTACAAAATGTGTTTAAATATATATTTCGTTTTTTTTTTTTTTTTTTTAAACAAAGCATTGAATTTGAAAAATTGCTAGTTATAGCAAGCTATCTAATACTAACGCTAATTGAATGAAATGGTCTAGATTTTGTAGTTACGTGCACGAATTCTTTCATTTTCAGGTTATACTACAGCTTTACGTTTATTTACTGTATTTCGAACTTTCTCAATATTTAGTATGAGAAAAACATAGCGATGATTCGAATCGTAGCAGTCCTCATTAACTGAAATTATAGTTTGGGAGCTGCTAGTTTGTTTTTTCACGAAAGGTTCGTGTCCAACGCCAGCCGAGCAAACGCGCCACGCAAGCCGTCGCAGAAAGGAATGTTCGCATCGCAACAATAAATCAAAGCACTACGTACCGCACGTGCAGTTCTCGGCAACAGTGTTTCCTGATTTCAAACAAAGCTAGTATATCTATCTCTTTACAGTGCATAGTATCAAGCTTTTGTTGTCGCTGCCGTGTCCAGTTTTCCATACCAAGGTCTCGAAGACGTTTTTGTGACTAAAGTGCTTGTTCTGGCGACGGAAATATGACTGAGGTTTTTTAACAAGAGCACTAACGAGCGATTGGTTTGCATAGCTGTGAATAAGTACAAGTCTGGCATCTTATATTGTGGTTGTAAATAAGTATTGAGAGCTTCTTGCTTTCACGCGTGATTTTAAATATTAGATTTTTGTTATTTTTACACGGATACACTTGATATGGCATCTATAATTTCGTTTACAACCAGTGAAAGTTTCGATCGCATGCGGTGTTTTTTAGAAATTTATCAAGTAACAAAAATCAGCAGTGTCTCCTCGACTGCATTGGTATTCAAGCGCGGTGCGAGCTAATGATCACTGCGCTGTCACGTACATACCGCTGGTCGAGAATTCATAAGTTCTTAGAAACGTAACGTACCTACAGTGTAATTAAAGTTTTCTTTTAGAGATTGGACTAATGATAAATCTCATACCTACTAATTATTTATCTTCACTATGGACCAGACAATAGAAAATGCAGTTTTCGCGTTATATTCTATTTAAGCGCCTTTTTCGAACAGTTTTCAACCAAAATGTGCGTTAGGTACGTATTTTTCGACATAAATCAAGCCAAAGAAAGTTTTTAATTTTAAATATCTGTGGCGTAACTTTTTTTACTTCATCTAATTTTTCTTTCATCTACATTTTATAAATTAGTCTTGTTTTTACCAAAACAACAGTCTGACCTACTTTGTCTAAATTGGTGTACCTACCTATTAAAAATTCAGCCATCTTGGTCTGACTTAGAAAGTATAAAATAGTACACGAAGCCTAACATAACAAGAAACACATAAAACTTGGCGGATGGGTGGATGGAAGTGCGGATATACCTAAACGATGATGGCGACTGCAAAAAGAGGTCAGTCAAAAGGATATCAGTTCACTTTTGGTTTGATATAAGAGGTGTTGCTCATGGAGCAGCTTTTTAATCACTGTTCTAAATTCTTCGTCTTATTTTCGCATGTATTGTGACATTTCGCGTCAGTGCGAAAGAAAGGATTTAGGCAGTGAATAAGATTTTGCGAAGTTTATAAGTAACATACATACGTCCCCAGGTATCTAATTATTATGTTAAGTTGATCGTGATCAAAATTGTGATAATGATCGCATGCCCCCGTTGTCATCAACCTTTTGCCCTATTATACTTGAGTATTTATTTTACGATGGGGTTTTATGACAGGCAGGTTAGATATATTATTTGACACACAGTTTACATAGTTTTGCCGTAGTTAGTTCGTATCTTGGGTAGAACAATGAAGCTACAACGACGAGTGCAGGGGTATGAAACATTTTGTTTGCGTTTGCTAAATTTTGCTTATGTCGCTTTGATTGCTTATGTCCTTTTTTGCATACGATAAGTAATTCGCAGTTGCTTCTGTCGCTTATGTGTTTTTTTGGAGTATAAATAAATCCAGAGCTTAAAACATAAAACTTCTTTCAAATTGGAAACTAAGAAGCCTAGAAAGTTTTCTCGAAGTAACATGTAATACTAGTGAGTATTTTTAAAACTTCATCTTATATTATACTTCTCAGAAAAGAAAACTAGTGCTTTCTATAAATATCTTGAGTGAATTGAAGAAACTTAGTGTTTGGTATGATACACTATTTTATGGTTACAGATATTGATTGTTTATTTTTTTAGAAATCTAAATATAGAAAAGAATAACCCAAGCTATGTCAGAGGCCTTTAGGCGGCCTAAAAACTCAGATATCAGCGATCGTAGCGTGGGCCTTAACTGGATTGACCTGGCTTTTGTTTTGCCCTGTCAGTTAAAGAAAAAGCAAGACCAAAGCCAACGCGATCTGTACAGCCTCTAGGCTAGTTACTCGACCAATAAACAACTAAATTCATTTTAGGCATCGTTTTAACCCAGATACAAAAACAAATTAATTAAAAGTACAAATTGTCTGAAATCAAATCAAATAACAATGTCAATTAAAAACATACCATTGTGTCAATACAAACTTAGTTTTAAAGAAGAACAAAAAAAAAAACTGTGGTATATTTAATCATAGACTAAACTTGTAAACATCTAGGCAGGCCTAGCGGTATATAGGAGCTTCCAAAATAGCAGAACATTTTACTGAAAGTCAAAACGAGGAAAAAGTTCCCCTCATTTCTAAAATCGAATAACGCCTCTCGAGTCGGACCTAACTTTTGTTATTCGCTTTAAGCTAAGGTCAATGTGAGGCAAATGAATAGAGAGAGAATAGAATAGAAAGATAAATATAATTTGCAATTGCTTAGAAGACAAATGTCATTTACTTGTGATCAATAAAAAAAATGTAGTGTGCCATAATAATATCATTTATACGAGTACCTGGGTTTTAAGGCAATGATTGTTTAAAAAAAACTTTCAGAAAACTTAACTTAACTTCTTGCCTAAGTGCCTTATAAGCACAGCTTAAAGCACTAATTAAAATGCTCTGACAAGTTATCACTGACGTGAAATGTCACGTGTGAAAACAAGATAGAAGTAGGATCATAAACAATATACAGGGTTAGGTATTCATAAAGGGTATGCTAAGCCGAAAAGGGCTCACAGTACTCATCATTATGAACAACTTTTACTATGGGACCAACCCAGAATTCGCGAAAAAAAAAATCAGCTGTTCGATACATTTTGTCGAGTGTCATTGACATTTTTCTATGAAACAGCTGATTTTTTTTTCGCGAATTTCGGTTTGGTCCCAACAAAAGTTGTTCGTAATGATGAGTACTAAGAGCCCTTTTCGGCTTAGCATACCCTTTATGAATAACCCTATATTTATTTGCGGAGTTACAAGCGTTACAAGTAGCTTCTGTTGAGTTGTCTTCGAATTTACACACGTATACCAAATTTCAGATTAATCGGACAAGCGGAAAGTGGTTTAAAATTCAGTTGCTAAAATTAACTTAAGCAAACAAACTAACATACATTGCAAGTTAAATAAAAGCAACTTATTCTTATGGGGAAAAGGGGCGATAGGTCCCGCACTAGCGTCGCGCAAAGGGTGCATTGTGCGTTTCCCACTTGCCAGCGATTGCCAGCTCCTCAAAATAACGGAGCGAGGTTAGGAATACTCACGTAAAACACACGTAGTTATAACAAAAATGTGTGAAAACCACGTTAGTTTTCTACAGTCAAGCTGTTGTGATGATGATGGTGCTGCTAGAGCCACTTCATGCTAAATTCACTTGATTCCAATAAAAGCTTGTAAAACTAAAATTTTACTAAATTTATCCTATATCCAATTTTTACACGTATTTGATCTTACTAGCCACAAACATTAGAATGCTCGTCATTATTTGATTAACGAAAACAGTGAGACAGTAAATGGGCACACTCGGCCGAGTAAACAAATCATGGTTGCCACACCTTTGCCAGTTATTCCACCGCCAAGCAGTAATGTGCAAACATTACTGTGTTCCGGTTGGAAGGGCATTGTTTCCAGTGAAATTACAGGGCAAATGGGAGATTAAACAATTTATATCTCAGGGTGACGAGCGCAGTGCTGTGCCGCGCAGGGTCTTGAATTCTGCGAGGTCAAAATTCTGGGTGGCGCAGACCTGTTATGGGCAAACGTGACGTTTAATATCAGGCGAGCGATTTGCTCGTCTCGTCACTCAATTACATAAAAAAAAAAAAAAAAAAAAAAAAAAATGGTTCTAGCTAGTGACTGTCTCGCCTTGTCAAAGTGTTTGTGCAAACCGAGTACTTGCCTGAAGGCACTTTCTCTCCATTGTACTCGGCCGAGTAAGCTTTTTGTATAAACAGTTTGACGAGACAAGGCAATCACTATAGCAATGATTTGTTTTGCTCGGCCGAATATGCCCATTTACTGTCTCGCCACTGTACTAGTTACGTGTAAATAAATAAATAAATAAAATAAAATAAAAAAGCCTTTTATTTCCTACAAATTAATTTTACATATAATTTTACATTAACTTATCTTTAAACGCTTAACTAATTAAAATTAATACCTACTTATTTTTGTTTATGTCCTAAATTATGTAGCTATTTACTGTTTCCATTTACAGTATTATTATACTTGTTTGACACTATATACTATTTAAACGTTTAACTAATTGATCTTATTACCTACATATTCTTATTTATTTTCTATATTAATTACCTATAACTATTTTGTTTACTACCTATTATTATTATACCTACTATATAATAATTGCTACTATGTAATATTTACTACTAGATAATATTTACTATTATTAATAGCTAGCTTGGTTAGATTTTATATACCTAAATAATATTATTTGTATTTGTGTATTTGTATTGTTTGTTATTGTACTCGTTACGTGTAATCAACCCATATTCTTTCTGAATTAGAAAGATGAATGAAGTTAAAAGATAAAAGGAGCCAAGTTAGCTTCGCAGAAGTTTGTTTATTTTATCCCGAATACGCTGCACCCCTTTCGTGGCCTCGCAAAAAAGCCAACGCAATTAGGAACTTCTGGTCGTCTGCCTCGATTCGTATTCCACACTCGCCCAAACTTCCCCGACCAATTTTCCAAGAGTTTGGCACATGGACTTAGATTATCAGTATGGGTAATAACGCACTAATGGAGGTAAACCGCCAAGCAGTAATGTGCAAACATTACTGTGTTCCGGTTGGAAGGGCATTGTTTCCAGATAAATTACAGGGCAAATGGGAGATTAAACAACTTATATCTCAGGGTGACGAGCGCAGTGCTGTGCCGCGCAGGTTCTTGAATTCTGCGAGTTCAAAATTCTGGGTGGTGCAGACCTGTTATGGGCAAACGTGACGTTTAATATCAGGCGAGCGATTTGCTCGTCTCGTAACTAATTACATTAAAAAAAAAAAAAAAAAATGCTTTTATTTTGCACACCCCGTTTTTCTATTCATATTATGTCTCTCCATCGTAAGGTTGCCTGGAAGAGATCGCTCTTAGCTATAGGGCCGCCAGTTGTTGCACTAGTTTTAAGTTTTACTATCCTTTTGTTTGTAATTTCTGGTGTGAACAATAAGAGTTTATCTATCTAATGGAATTTACCATTCATATATTAGTGGGACGCGTTTGAAACTGGCTTTAAACATAACTTGTCATGACACGTCTTATTGATGATAATTTTTCAATTATTACCTGAAATAAATAACTGTGTTTTTGTAAACAATTCAGTGCAAGCAAATTGCGTGCCTAATGGTAAGCGTCACGTTTGACAATAATATAGCATTACAGCTCTGCGTTACCCAGATTTGGCTCGAGTTCCTTATTACAAATTCGAAATTTCGAATTACGAATACTGTTTCTTTACAATTACGCAAACACAAAACAATTCAAGAAAAATACTTTGTTTTGCAGTTGACTTAGAAATAATTGGTCGAGTCCATACTGATATGCTGTTGGTTTATTGTGCCAAAGATTTCCACAACTTCAAGAGTTTTCTAATACCCCTTAGGACGTTGTTGTTTATATAAAAATCGGGTTTATACGAATGCAGTCAGCTTTTGGTATTTCAAATACACTGAACAAAGAAAACATATTGTTTACTTTTCACTATTTTCAACTACCGAAGCAAAAAGGGAGATTTTTTAAGTGTAATTTGTGCACACTAAACTTGAACAGCATCTGTGTGTCTGTCTGTGGCATCGTACCTCCTTAACGGCAGAACCGATTTTGATTTAGGTTTATTTTTTTGAAAGGTGACTTGATTGAGGGTATTTTTAGGTATAATCCAAGGAAACTGGTTCAGTTGGTTCAGTCATTTAAATATCATTTGCTCTGTATTCTCGGATTTTTCAGTTTTAAAAGTAATCATATTTTTTTATCTCAAAACCTTTGTTCCTTGTATTATGAACCTTGTATTATATTAAACAACTAGCTGACTCGACAGACGTTGTCCTGTCAAAAGCCATTGCGTGAATTCTATGTCAAATGTCAAAAGTTGCATTAAAAAAGTTTACATTGTCCAAAGCGCTAAAGTATTTTTAAATTTTCTAATTTTTCATGTTTTTTTACTATAAATTGAGATGTGAGCTATCCTATCTCCTAAGTTAGATCGAACTGCACCCGGTGTGCAAATTTGATTGAAATCGGTTAAGTAGTTTAGGAGTCTATAGCGGACAAACAACGTGATACGTAATTTATATATATTAAGATGTTTTCAGTGTTCAGTGAAACTGTTTTTCTTTTTTGCAGAATTTAAAACGTGTAGTTTTAAATTTTACGCCAAAAAGAATACAGATACATAAAATTTTAAAGCGAATGTTGAAAGTTCAGTTAAAATTTTGGTACGCAGATATTTTATTCATTAACGTGAAAACAATTTGAACTTTTAAACGTAGTTGTATAGTAAATCAACATATTCAACTGGTAGTTGTGGTAGATGAACCCAAATAAAATCCGGGTACGTTTCGCGACCGGGCAGATGTTTGAATGATGAATTTAAATAACTATTTTCAAACAAGTACATTTCCGCCAAAAAAAACAAAACCAAGAAGACGGAACAGGAAAAACAGTAGAAATACATTTGAAAACAGTTATTTGAAGATTTGTAGTGGTAGGGCTCTTTTGCAGAGCCCGCCTGGGGAAGTACCACACCTTTGCCAGTTATTCCACCGCCAAGCAGTAATGTGTAAACATTACTGTGTTCCGGTTGGAAGGGCATTGTTTCCAGTGAATTTACAGGGCAAATGGGAGATTAAACAACTTATATCTCAGGGTAATGAGCGCAGTGCTGTGCCACGCAGGGTCTTGAATTCTGCGAGTTCAAAATTCTGGGTGACGCAGACCTGTTATGGGCAAACGTGACGTTTAACATCAGGCGAGCGATTTGCTCGTCTCGTCACCTAATTACATAAAAAAAAAACATGTTTTGAACATCTTTTTAAATAGGACCAGCCCTGAAATCGCGAAAAAAACAGCTATTCTATCATACTACATTTTGTCGACAGTTATTGACATTTAACTGTTGAACAGCAAATTATTTTTCTCAGTTTCAATGTTCTATAATAGTAAAAGTAGTTGTTTATAATGATGAGTACAATGAACCCTTTTCAGCTTAGCATACCCTTTCCTTTTAACCCTGTACGCTCTGTGGACCCCTTTGATCCTTACAAATCCGCGTTGAAACAATATAACACTAACCCCCATTCTGTCTGATTCCATTCGCAGGCAATGGCTATAAAATCAAACGCGTTTTCCAAACGTCAGCCGGTTTCCAATGGAAAAGTTTTAGTTTGAGAGCTAACGATTGTTTTTTTTACTGGTTTGGTTAGTGAAAGAAAGAAAGAAAAATATTCGTTTGACACGAAAACAAGTGCAGTAGATAATATAAAGTATAAAAAAAAAACGATTTTTATAATAAAGAGAAACACAAAAAAATTGTAGCAAAACTATCTTTAGCTGACCACCTAGTAATTTGTAGCGAACTGCTAACTCGTAAACGCTGTACCTTCACAACCCCTCATATCAACCGATGTTTCTTTTATTAAACTCAAAAATACCTTCAGATCAAACAACTTGCCTGCCAATTTTAAGAAAATTTTAACTATGAAATCACAATTTATAAGAAAGTAACTGTTCACCAGATATCGCCGGAAAAAATACAAACATACAGCAAATACCAATTTGTTCTTATAAACTCAGACCTTTCTCCGCTCGGTCAGCAAATTCATAAATCACGGAGATAAAGCCGAAATATCTTACCATTTTTTGCTGAAAAATAAAGCTACAGGCGGGGCTATTTCTAAAAATAACTTAATTACCAAAGAGTATTTAATTTTATTTTCCTGTCATCATCTCTATGTAGCTAAGGCTAACCTATCAATCCACTGCTACGTAACGCAAAAGTACATATGATAAATAAAAAACATTTTGTTTTAGCATAGATTTCTCTATACTTATCTAAGTTCTTTTTCCTAAGTATTTTTTTTTCTATTATTTTGCTTGTTTTAAATCTTTTTACTATGCTATTCACACATGAAAATGTTTTTTTAACAATAAAATTAATTAGAGAAGTGATCATAAATTAAATACCGTCAGCTCTCCGTCTACATCCCAGTGAAAAACTATAGCATCGCTCGGCAGTTAACTGCACCGTTTTATTTTGAAGTTTAAAGCCGTTTGCTGTTTGATTTTCTTTACAAAGCCGGAAACTGCTCTGTTAATTACGCTTTTCCAATGGTCTGCTGCCTGAAAAAAGATATACCTAATATTTTGTGCTCGTTTTTGTTCCGCAAAGTGTTACTTTGTTGTGTTAACCCTCGACGCAATACAGGAGTGTTGTAAGTATAACGTCCATATGTACGTATGTATAATATGTCCCTATGTTTCCTCGTGACTACTAAACGGGTAAACCGGATTTAATTAATATCGTTAGGATCGTCTTTTTGGCGTTTCTCTAGTTATTGTACAATTGTAGAGGTAGAAAAAATATGGCAGGTTTTTAGATATTTTTTCGGGTTACGTTTTTGAAACTTTTTAACTACTTGTTTTATATGACCTACTAAAAATATGAACAAGGATGTGTCGAGCTGCATTAAATTAATTAATGGTAAACAATGACTAACGAATCGAAAGTAACTTGTTTAAAATTCCAAAAAAGAGCAAAGCAGTACATTTACCCTTTCGCTGATTCCTAACCATGGCCGATTACACAAGGGGTATAGGGTAAATAATTACGCCACGAGAAGGGGTCTAATTGCCTTTTAATTATGATTTAAACGAACCCTAGACGATTAAACATGACTGTGAAGACAGTAGAGCAAGTGGGAAAGTCAAGATAGAAAAAAAAAACGTCTATGGAACAGTTTGTAGTGCGTGTTCTATAATATATGTTTTATGTGAAAATTGTGATAACACTCTTATAATATATTAGCAGGCTTAGTATGCGTATGCAAATTGTCTTTCCACTGTTTTTATCCCGCGAGAAAGAGACAAACTTATTTTCTATAGCACTGTCACGTCCACGCGTATATAAGAATAAAATAAAAAAAATTGCTTTTTTCGCTTAAGCAATTTTTTGTGTCATTCATTGTATTGCATTTAGGTACATTGCATTTTATATTGCATTTTCATTGTAGCATGTAACTGGTGCGAATTGCACTATTATTACGCGTTATATGATCTCTATAGCTCTCTGTAAAATATAGCTTTTAACAATAAGGCCGCCAGTTGTTGCACTAGTTTTTATATGTCAACAATAAAAAAAAAATTAGCTGTCTGTAAAGTCGGTTTACGGACGATAGTTTAACGTGACAAAACATTGATGAAATGATTGCATACTGTTCTCGCTCCGATCGTGACCTCACAATGAGCATAACGGGACACGTAACGGGACACTTTTTCATGCGTGCACCCGGTGTTCATTGATTTATTAGTCGTTGTCACGTAAAAAAAAATTTAGGTAATCTATCCAAAAATTGCCAAAAGTGCACTAAGAAAAATGTCCATCTAAATTCCGCTAAAAGAATGATGAATTCACTTCACTTCACACAATTCGTCAAAATTCCGATGAATTCACCTAAAGTACGGAGCATACTCAAATCACCAAAAAGTACGATGATTAGCACCAGTTTTTACAGTGACAACTATTATGTTATATGATTGTCACCGTAAAAACTAGTACTAGCACCAGTTTTTAAGGTGACAATCATACATAATATATTATGATGGTTGTCACCGTAAAAACGTGTTAATCATCGTACATTTTGGTGATATAAGTAATAAGTATGCTTCGTACTTTAGGTGAATTCATCGGAATTTTGATGGCCATTTTTCTCAGTGAGCTATTCCATTTTATCTGTAGTTTCGGTACTGCGTATCCACTGTAGCGTGACTAAATGTAACTAAACTGAAAATCATGGAAACCATTACCAGGTGAAGATTAATCAAACCCCGGTTAAAATAAACCGGGCGATTGTTAATTTGTTAATTACGAGGAAAAATTAAATACGTACTTGTTTAAGCTCATTAAATTGGGATTTATGTTTTGCTTTTCGCTGAACTTGCTCATTATTTATGTTTTATAGTATTATAGTTGATTTATTTGATTGATTAGTGTTGGGCCACAAAAGGATCGGATGAAAGACGATTGCATGTAGCGGAGATGCGAATGTTGAGATGGATGTGTGGTGTAACACGAATGGATAGAATTAGGAATGAGTATATTAGGGGAAGTCTGAAAGTAGCGCCAGTGACAGAAAAGTTGACAAGTAATCGTCTATCGTGGTACGGGCATATTATGCGAAGAGAGGAGGACCACATTACAAAAAAGACGATGAACTTGAGTGTGAATGGGTATAGCTGTAGAGGACGACCAAAGAAAGTATGGATGAACTGTGTGAAAGATGATATGAAAAGGAAGGGAGTGTATTCAGATATGACGAATGATAGAGATGAATGGAAGAAGTGTACATACTGTACCGACCCCACGTGTGGGATAAGGGTAGGCAGATGAGATGAGTATTATAGTTGATTTTGGTTAATTAAGGGTTATTCAAAAGGTGTTCAAACAAAAGAAACGTTATTAGGGACTTATCATTTCGAGGTACTGAAACCTATTTAAAGTGTTCACATGAGAAAAACATTATCAATTTCGGGCTAGGTGTGTTACTAATTATTTTTGACCATAAACGTCACTAGACATCAGAAATATCTAAGAGCTTGTACATAAAACTGCGGTGCGACGTCGCATCGCAAAAACTGCGAGCACGCACGACGCGAATTTCTGCGATGCGATTTCTGTGGCAAAGAATTTCCTTGCCGCAGAAATCGCATCGCAGAAATTCGCGTCGCAAGTTTCTGCGTTGCGGCATCGCATCGCATCGCATCGCAGATTTGTGTACAAGCCCTAAGGGCTCGTTTAGATACATACGTATGCGCGAAGCGTTGCGTTGTGTACGAGTATGCAGCGCTGCATCGTTTGGGCAAATCAAACATATGCGAATGTATGAGAGTGTTTATATACACCTATATGTAGAAAGCGTTATTATACGCGTTTTGTTTGAATTGATTCTTGATGTTGTAAACTAAAATCATAATGACAAATATTATGAGCCTTTTTAGCTTAGCACACATTCTTTTAATAGCCCGGTACAGTTAGTGACAAAATAAATTAATCTAGATTTTTCTATTCCGGTCACCTATAACATAGGTACATGTCACTCAAAGCATCAATTTGAAATACAAAACGAGACCCGATTCTCAAGGTTACGAATAAAAGCTAGAGCCGATTAATCGAATGAAAGAATCGATTAATTTTCACGTCAATCGACGTACATCAATCAATTAGGCGCCGTCACTCGAAATGTGTCGGCGTTAATGTAAAGTGACAGGGTGACACACAAGTGTTTGTTTTGTCTAACAATTTGGAAGACTTTAAAATCATTTCATCGACATCTTTACAAAAGTGACACCTTAACAAAATTTGAAGTAAGAAAACGATCAAAATGTTAAGCGTTAATTTTCTGAAATTGTCATAGTAAAAGAAAAATAAACGATTGTACACTCTAAGTAGACTTTAGGAGATATCTAAGCTTATGTTTCTTTTAAAAATACACACTAAAAATTTATATATAAAAAATAACGTTTCACACTCATAGCTCCCTCACTAGTTTTTACTTTTTATATTATTTTCAACAATATCATATTTTTCAAAATCCAAAGTCTTCATTTAAAAATCAAAACCTTGACTCAATAATTCAGTACGAAAGATTGCCCAACAAAGTTTTGCTTTTGATTGCTTCGATTAATCGGATTGGCAGGTCGAGTAAAACTTTATTTTGATCGGCTGATTAAAAGAGCAGCTGATTAACAGTTGATCAAACTTGAGCGCAGTAAATCACTAGTTTACAGCTCTCCCGCACGCGGAATTATGTGGATAGCCCAGATAAGGCCGAGGCACACTAAAAACTTATTAACGACTTTTAAACGCCTGTTTATGGCTTCGAGATATTCTCGTAAACCGGCAATTGAGGGCGATTAGATGGTATTTTTGTTGTTAGACCTTGAACAATAAGAATAAAAGACGTGAGTCTTAGAATTTTGTGACTTTAGTCTTTAAAATGATACTTCGAGACCTGGCTTGCAAAATGTAAGTGACGAAATTTTAAATATTGATTGGTTGAGGAGGGTTATACTATTATTGAGGATACAAGTTAGAAATTTAATTATTTTTACAATTAGTGGCGCTTTTAAAAGTTGTTTTTACGAGTAGGTATGTTACAAAAAAAAAAGTTGTAAAAAAATTGTCGCCAGATTTTCTGCGTGATTGATGGTAAAACTAAAATGCGTTATTAAAATATATACAGGGCTATACAGAAAGGGTATGCTAAGCTGAAACGGGCTCATAATAAAAGTTGTTCATAATGATGAGTACTATAAGCTCTTTTCGGCTTAGCATGTATAATCATACAAAACCCCTTTCTGTATAACCCTGTATAGCATGTATCAAAACTGTAGCATAGCTCTCAGCTAGCGTAACAAGCTGTTCGTTACCGATCACGACACAATCAGCTTAGATGGCTAACCGCGACATTTACAACTGAGCGCGAAAGAGCGACAATTATATTATAATCCGAAGCACATTAGGTACCTTTAGGATTGTGAACCTTCGGGAAAGAACCCTTAAGGCGAGACTTCGATGTCTGTCTATAAATGAGTAAAATAAATAAATAAACGTTTCACACTCACAGCTCCCCACTAAGATGATCCTGTGTCGTGCCCAGTATGTAAAATTGTTGGCTTATTTTTGTTGTTTATCCTAATTACCGTCAAATCACATCAGAAACTTTCAGCTTAAAAACTCTGACGTCAAGTTCAGCTACTGATTTTACAAACTATACCCTTGTATTTATTTTCTTATTAGCTGTTTTACACTTAATAACTTTGCTGGAACCATTACACTCAAAAAGTCACGTCATATTAACATCACACACTCACATCACACATATTATACACATCACATTTTTTTACATCGGACTAGGCATGAATTTTACAATCTCACCCAAAGAGAAGCGACGATGTGGTCGAAGATGTAGCACGCTTGCCTAAGAAAATCTATCACATCACATTACAAACAAGTTATTACTCTTTTTGTTGTACACAATCCATTCTTTAATCTACTTTGGCTAACTTATGTCTAATTTATCACCATAAAACCATAAGCTTCTTAATCCGTACATTAAAATTATTCATGGCTTCTTACCAATGAAATATGGTTTCCAAAACTTTAACAAGTACTGTATTCGGATTTAAGTTCCAACTACCATTTATTTGATAAACTGACCGGAGTAAGAGGATGCCAAGAAAATATTTCAATGAAATTTATATGTGGCCAAAGATTAAGTAATCCGAGATACGTAGATGCGACAGAAATATGGCTCGCTAGTTAGTTTTGCCTAATGGCTAGAGCGGATGTTCACGTCTGGGTAATTAATTTCTAGAGAGAGTTTAGTTCAGTAGCTACTATTTTATTCTGGAAAACGATTACGGTTTGTTTGTGTAAAATAAGAATTAAGTAAATACTTTCAATAGTTATAAAAATAATTGAAAGGTGGTATCTTATTAAAATAATACTATGATTAATATAATATTTCACTAGAATATAGTATTATCTTTTTTAAATTTATCTTTTTCTCTCCTGGACAAAGTTGCAAAAACCATGTCCTTCCAAAAACTGCGATCACCTGCCAGATTCCCCCAATCTGCCAAGAACAGGTCATCGCGCCAGCGTTTCTTCGGCCTGTCTCTCTCTCTTCGAGATTTAAAGTATTATTTACCTATTGTGCAAATCCTTTCTGCACAAGTTCTGTACTCTTTACCAAGTCACACCAGCAATCTGCTCCGACGGCAAACGGGCTCCAGGAAATGAGCGCGGTTTGAAGTCCATCGCAGAGCCGCAAACTGAAGTGTAAGGCGTCGTACACACGGACAACGTTACTAACTATAATGATCCTACTAATATAATAAATGCGACAGTTTGTATGTGTTAATTTTTGTTACTCCCGTATTCTGAGGTGTTCGAGATTAGTTAATCACTGTAACTGTTATGAAGTTTTTAATATGAGCGACCTAGATAATATCTCGCTCAACAGAATAGGGTCCCAGTGCTTCGTTACGGTATTTCAAGGAATTGTGAATTGTGTTGGCTCGGATGACCGTTGGCAAAGGAGAGACATACCTCTTCCGGCCGGTGCAGGACTTATCGCCCCCATACTGAATAAGTATAAGGTTTGTTAACAATTCTCTTCGAGTGTTTATTCGCTTACTCTATAGCTAGGAACTGTTCTTATTCTGTGACGTAGAGGGAAATTGTTCAAGTAAATCAAAAGTTGCAAGTTTAGTTTGGTGTGACCACATTGAAGGCAATAAACTTCTGTAATATAATTGAAACTGCCCATAATATATAGTTTAAAGCTAATATATGGTTTGACAATAGGACATGTTTACGATTATGTTAAATTTATACCAAAAATATACATCTAATAGTTGATACTCGGCTTTTGAACAAACAAGTTTGAGCATAAAATATAATCTAGAGTAACTCCAAGATGTGTAGATTTTCATTGATGAAATCATAAAAAAAAACTAACCTGTAGCTTCAAAGATTACCTTCTAGAATTATACCTTACTTCTATATAATATTATGATACGTAAATTCACTAAATTCCAATCCAATACTCTATTAGCGCTTGTAGCATAGCTTTTGCGCTCGTTGCGTGCTCTTGTAGCGTGGCTGTAGCGCTCGTAGCGTGGCTGTAGTGCTCGTAGCGTGGCTGTAGTGCTCGTAGCGTGGCTGTAGCGCTCGTAGCGTTGCTATAGCGCTCGTAGCGTGGCTGTAGCGCTCGTAGCGTGGTTGTAGTGCTCGTAGCGTGGCTGTAGTGCTTGTAGCGTGGCTGTAGCACACGTAGCATGGCTGTAGCGCTCGTAGCGTAGTATAGCGTATACATTTATTTATAATACTAGTTTTTTATATACTTATAATGTTTGGCAAATATACAAAAATGTCAACACAAACAAAAATACAATAACGTACATATAAAAAATACGCTAGTCTACATTCAGTCCCCATCCCGAACGCCTCTACCGAAAATGTGATAATATTAATTATTTATTTATTAAGAAACACCAACAGTATATTTATTAAAAATTACAAATAACAAAACAGGAGATAGAGTTCTGATATGTATACCCTTCATGGGTGTTTACAGTATTCTTTAATAATGGGCAGAACAATATTAAAAAATTGCAACCTACATTTTAAATGAAATAAAATTTTATGAGTTCAAAACGATTACAAGCAAATAAAAATAAATACTTATAAACAGAAGATGATAGAATACTATCTGTCTAATATTAGTTGGGTATAGTGTGAAATACATACCAATTAAACTCTAATAGCACACTAACGTATAATACACTTAGCTACCTATATCCCGTTTGAGTCGAGTGAGCGAGTGAGTGAGTCACAAGGATCTCAATGTCTCGTATAATTTGTGTCAACATCTTCATCGCGGATGTAACGACCTTACAGGCGTTTCAGGACGTTAACTTGACAGTAAGTATCATTCAACGCTCTGAAAACAATATGAGAGCAGTATAGCAATTTTAGTTAAATCACATTATCACATTAATTTTAAAAATGCTTTATAAATGCGAATGCGAAAGTTTGTTCGTTTGTTACTCTTTCACTGTAACGGCTAGACGGGATTAGATGAATTTAGGAATAGAGATAGCTACATCTTAATCTTAATATATATAAATCTCGTGTCACAATGTTTGTCCTCAATGGACTCCTAAACCACTTAACCGATTATAATAAAATTCGCACACCATGTGCAGTTCGATCCAACTTGAGAGATAGGATAGTTTAAATCTCAAATTATAGTCGCAATTTTAATTTATTGCAAATTATACATATACTGATAATTTTTACTATAAATTGACAAGTTAGCATCAACATACTACGGTTGCTATAGTTACGCAATATTTGACATAGAATTGACGCAATGGCTTTTGACAGGACAACGTCTGTCGAGTCAGCTAGTACAAATATATAATACACTAGCTGTTCCCTGCCACGCTTCGCTGAGGATAAAAAAAAATAGATAAAAACAATCCTTGATGCGGATTATATATCATGCTATAATTTCAGCTCGATCGGTACAGAGCTTTTTGAGTTTTTGAAGCGTACACAAACCAACATAACATTTATATATATATAGATAGATACGTTACATTTTATTGTCATCATCAGTGAGTGAAAACCTTGGGGTGCAGATAGAATTTGTTAACGTCTAAGTCTGTAAGTGAGTATTTGTGTGTGTTTTTAATTTCTTCAGGTTAAAATGGCTCAATAGATATAAGTAAAAGAAATAAATATAGCTTATATCCTAGATAAACGTTTAGGGTAATTTTTATTCCGTAAATATTAACAGTGCTTTTAAGATTGCTTGATAGGTAAACTCTTGATTGTTCATAGGTATCAGAAAATACAATCTAAGGGATCAATACGCTTAAAAACTAGTGAAACAGCTGGCGGCTTTGTCGCTGAAAGCAATCTCTTCCAGACAAAGTAATCAGTTTTCTCTTTAGATATCTTAACATGCTCTAATCCTACACTTCACCGTTCAGTTTCGCGCACATTAGAACTGCCGCTTGCGCCACTTTTGAGCAGTCAAAAAGAAGTTACCATTCTGCTAATTTTACACTATGGTAAGTATTCCTTCGTATGTATAACTGACAATAAGTAAGAGAGTTTCAAGTTGTCAAAGTTAGTAAGTCGCAAATTCGCCGGTTCTTGCTATTCAAGTAGTTTCGACTACAATGTTAATTAAATTCCTGAGCATCTTTGTCTAATAAATGAACTAAGATTTCAAATGGATTTGTTCTGGAAAATTTAGTACGGGATTCTTGTGATGAGTTGGGTAAAGAAGAGTTAAGGGTGAGATTAACGGTCATAGTTATCTCTTTTGGATTAAGTTTCCTTGTTTCTTTTACTTCAGATAATAGCTAAAAGAGTTCATGCGTTGAAGAAGATACCTATACTCGTATTCAGCTGTGGGTAGAAAACGGTTGATTATAATAATGATAAATTAAAGTAACTACTAAATTAAGCTAATTGAGAAAACTACTTGCTGTGAGAATTAATGCTAGAAAAAACTGATGTTTGAATCATAATGAAATGAAGCCTGTGTCAGTAGAAAAAGAATGGAAATCTAAATAATTCTAGAATCGGAATAAAATATAATTATTTTACATTTGTCATGAACATTGCTTTTGGGCCGTCTAACCAGATGGAAAGCGACATAGTGGTCTAAGATTTTTTATTTTTTTTTTTATTTGATTAAGTGACGAAACGAGCAAATCGCTCGCCTGATGTTAAACGTCACGTTTGCCCATAACAGGTCTGCGCCACCCAGAATTTTGTACTCGCAGAATTCAAGACCCTGCGCGGCACAGCACTGCGCTCGTCACCCTGAGATATAAGTTGGTTAATCTCCCATTTGCCCTGTAATTTCACTGGAAACAATGCCCTTCCAACCGGAACACAGATGTAGTATGCCTGCCTACACACAACGACTAACTTACTTAAACTACCCCGGGTTATGTGAGAAAGAAACAATAGACAGACGAAAGTTAAGTCTACGACTTATCATTATCGATCCAGTCTTTTGAAAATAGAACAACGTATTTCCAAACACTATAGTCGTCACAAAATAAGAGGCCCGTTTAGACACTTGAGAAAGACCGTAGAATGTAACTTGAAACGCTTTTCGCGCATACTTTATGGTAGCATGTAATGTCAAATTATAACGAAACTCTCAAAAACAGTTACGTTCTCAGTCTTCTTTTTTCAAATATTGGTGTTGTAACTTGTAACCAATTAATTATTGAATTGACGATAGCTCAACTGACGATTTTGGCTCATCATCCGAAGAAAATTATTGAATGAAGATTCAATCACTTTCTTCTTTTCTTGTTTTTTTGTGATTGAATGAATGTTATTGTAACTAAAAATATTAAATTAAAGACAAATTGACCTCTCGCACCATTTCGTATCATTTCAATATACCTTATAATATTCAAGTTTAAGTTAAATTTTCGAATCGTAACCTTTATCCAATATACTTTACAATACAAAATCAAATAGATCAAATACTCATACAAACTTGAATTGATTTATCGTGAGTATCGAGTACCGAGTCGTATGGTGACATCACTAGTTACGTCGCAATGACAAACGTCCAAACGGGCTTCTTATTTTGTGACGACTATAGTATCGGACTTTTGGCGGGAACGTGGAAGAGACATGTTGCTTCATTTTGTTATTTTACTAAACTTGTGTAATTTTGAGTGTTAATGTTTATTTTAAGTGGGGAAAATAACCATTAAGTGCTCGAGGACGTGCACGAGTGTGGGCAAATCATAAAATGCAGTGAATCGTGTCATTCCGTGTTGCTTCCAAAACTCCTTAGAAAAGCCTCTAGTAAAGTCTCCACTACTTTACTGGGGTACACCGAACATACTCATAATAAAAAACGGACACTGGCAGAATTGCGGCTGACATAGCCGCAGAGTCCAATACTTAAAAGAAGAAGAAGAAGAAGAAGACTATAGTATCAAAGTATTTCAGGTAAATCTGATAAGTGTCGGATTTTCTTTCCAAAAACTAGTTAGCGAGCTAGGACCTTATTTTGGCGTGGCGAGTGAGACATTATCTCGGTCCCTGTCGCACTCATTAGAAATGTTATTAGAGTAAGAGTGACCGAGATTATCTCGACCGTCCAAGAATAACCCTGAGCAGCTTTCGAAGCCAAACAATGGCGCAGTACAGTTGGGCTGTAAATGTCAATTTATCCATCCCGTTCCTCAGGACGGAAATAGTAAAGGGAAACATTAAATTAGGTAAGAATTTATCGATAGACGAAGCATCCACCCGATGCTTAATATGGGTTAGGATCAGAACTCGCTACCCAAAATGTCGGCCGGACCAAATCGAGCACCATCATCTCCAAGACGTGAACTTACCATAACATGCATTTGTAGAAAAAATATAATACAAATGGAATAATACAAATAATACAAATGGAACTTTTAGGTACATGAGAGCAATTAAAAGTCAGGGCCTAAATTAAAAAGATAAAAGGTGTTACTATTAATTTTATTCGATTCACAAGATGAAGAAAATTTTTTATTATATTTTTTTTGAATTATTTGTTTTCCTAAAAGTCCTATTTTAAATATTTGTATATAAATTAGTACAATAAAAATGATAAGAAAGTGATTTCGCAGTTTCGATACTGTTCGTAGGGCAGACTCACGACGAGCGCTCTATGAATACTTCAGATTCAGATTCAGAAATATTTATTGAACAGCTGATATATTGTAATTTATAAGCTAGATGTCAGTGCAAAAAATAAGAAAAACAAACAAGATGTGACAAAATGTGATTTTTTAATTTTAAATTAATAAATATATAGTAATTAGAGAGCGTGTGTACGTATTGATTGATATCATTAAGATTTGTAGCACATATCGCGATAGGTAAAAAAACCTAACGGGGAGATAAACATCTTATTTTTATATCTCAGGTTGACGAGCGCTGTGCTGTGCTGCAGGGTCTTGAATCAATTTATGGGCAAACGTGACGTTTAACATCAGACGCGCGATTTGCTCGTTTCGTCACTCAATAGCATAAAAAACAGTCACCAACTGATCCAGAAATAAACTTGATAAAAAATATTCGGAAAATATAATTCAGCTGATCTTATCGACTATTATGACGTATCGATATTTTCTCCGCACTAATAAATAAATTAGTTTGTCATCGTAACCACAGCACAATATGCAGTACGATCATTTCAAAATTAGATAAAAAAATCACTTGATAGATATTATTGATCGAAAATTGTATCTATTTTATAGATAAGTAAGTATCTTTGGATACCTACTATGTAGCATTTAGGTACTTACTTATACATAAGTACAGAATTGAATAGATTGCTAGAAATCAGAATTCATCGAAGAATTCGGACCTGACTGGCGTGTGTCAAAAACAGACAGCAAAACAAGAGAAAGAATAACACAGCACATACCCAGCATTGCAAAAAAAGTAAATACAGAAAAGGGCTCATAGTACTCATCATTATGAACAACTTTCAGTGTGAAACGAACCCGAAGTTCGCGAAAAAAATTTACTGTTCCATACATTTTGTAGATGTAGTGTGCCATTGACATTTTTCTATGGTTCAGTAGATTTATTTTTTCATGATTTCAGGGTTGGATCCGATACTAAAAGTTTATTCAAATGACGAGTACTATGAGCCTCTTTTGGCTTGGCATACCCTTTACTTATAACCTGGAAACCTGGGGGAAACCTGATACAATGAAAGCGTGCTTAATACGTTGATATTTCCGATACTCAATAGACTTCAGTTAAAATATATTTTCAGTGTAAATATTGAAGAATCAGCATTCGACTCGACACGTTCGAGCGTGGAGTACTCTTGAAGCCGTTCAAGGAGTCTGTGCAAAGACGAGGTGCCGTCTTCGGCACAAAGACGCCGCCAAGTGATTTGGTCGCTGCATTTTATAAAAGTAACTACAAGTAAGTTCGTTAAAGGTAAGTAAGGGGTTAAAATAAGGAAATGATATGCTGGGAGCACTGGTGGTAATAAATATAAAAAATTGAAAAAGTTTTCACTACAAAATGTGTTTTTTTCCGTAGTTGAGTATGCATTTTATTTTGCAACTTTTTACTTAATCTCAATGTCTTGTCGGTACTAAACAGTCGATACACGCTTTACACCAGTCACAGTTAAACATCAAAACTTAGACGTCACCAAGACAAGTTTAATATTCCAGTAATACAAGGTGTAACGGAAAGGTGTAGTAATCCTTAAGGGTGTTCTTCTACACGTCAAAGTGAACCACTTCTAAAACACAAATTTGCTAAATTCGAGAAAACAAAAAAAAAATATCTCCGCATAAAATTGATCACGTGACTAATTATTTGGGATGGAGACTCGATATTTTTTCTCGAACTTGGCAAACTTGTGTCACAAAAGTTCACTTTGACGTGTAGAAGAACACCCTTAAGTGTTACTACACCTTTCTCTTACACCTTGTATACATAAAAACCAAAGTTAGTCTCCTGCTCAAAACTCCACTGTGGTCTGTGTCCCAGTACTGGAACTCACTGGCACAATCGGTCTAATCTTATTGTTTCTCTAATCAATTAGCCATTCCGAGACCGCGCCGGGACGGGATGAGCGATGGCTGGCGCGAAATGTGACGCTCTGGCACGGAGATTATTAGAATTGTGCCCGTGAATTAATTAATATACCTATTCAAATTATACCGCTGTCCCTTTCCCTCGTCCTTATTGTGTGTATACAGGGTTGAGGAAAGGGTTCATACTTTAGTACTCATCATTATGAACAACTTTTACTGAAGGAACAACAATAAATTTGCGAAACCTCTGAATTTTTTCTACGGAACAGGACAAATTTTTATTTTTATTTGTTTTGCGTTTTCAGGGTAGGTCCCTTCCCGTCGGGGCTGCGGGTAGAAGTTACCGCGGCCTCGGCGTCACAAGGGCGTAGAAGGAACATGGGTGGTTTTTGGTCAGTAGAAGTCTGACACTCCCTTCCGCTCTGCCCAAAGAGTGGGAGGGGTCATTTGATGATTTCCCACCCCCCCAAAAAAAAAAAAAAAAAAAAGGGTAGGTCCCTTGTTAAAAGTTGTTCAAAATTTTGAGTACGAAACGAAACGAAACGAAACGAAACGAAACGAAACGAAACGAAACGAAACGAAACGAAACGAAACGAAACGAAACGAAACGAAACGAAACAAAATAAAAATAACGTTTCACACTTATAGCTTCCCCACTAGGATACCCTTTGTCGGGGATGCCATGCAACACACAAAGACAAGGACAACTAACAGACCTAGAGCAGATATATATAAATTCATCATTCAAACATATTCCTAGCTGGGAATCGAACCAGGGATCTCTTGCTTAAAAGGCGGATATACTACCACTTAGCTAAACAGGTAGACTCAGTCAGTCAGAATTCAGTTTAATGACATGAAAGCAGGATGCCTAGTTAGCTAAAAGACAGGTCAGTTAGATGACATAAAACTATAGTGCCCAATGAGGAAAATGTCAAGCCAGCTAGACGACATAAAAGCAGAATGACCCAGTATGAATCATTATTACAAAACCGAAGTTTGGTTCAAATAAGAACTTTGACCGGTATCACAAGACGCTTGTTCAAAGCAACTTGACCGAAGCAAACAGTTTGTTTCGGAATCATTGTTTGCCAGTTTCTTCCGCTATTGTAATAACTTAACAATGGCCTATCCTTCAGAGTTCGCATTCTTTGAGGCGCATTCACATTGGTACAGTGTTTCAATCCAGTCACGCTGGATCATTATTGAACTTTTTTTGTCCACTCTTTGAAAAAAATGGATGGTGAGCCCCAAACTAAGCAAGGATTATTTTGGGGCTCGAGTACAAAGTTACCTATCTATGTAGATAAAAGTAGGTACCATTACCTTATGGGTGAGTTTGAGCTTATGTGTGTATGTGCGTCCATCTACGGGAAGCACCAGTCCTCCAACGAGTATAAGTTTCCATTTACATCCGCTGAGAGGCGCTGTTAAAATTTTCTATTGAATACCTACGTACTAGATAACTAAATAGGTATTTTATGATGGTTTTTATTCTAGTGTGCAGGGCAAAATAGAGATTGTTATTATTATTTTATGCTATTGTTCCACGTAACGTTTGCCCACAACAGATCTACGCCACCGAGAATTTTGAATTCCAAAAATTCAAGCCCCTGCCCGTCACAGCACTGCGCTCTTCACCCTGAGATATAAGATGTAGATGTAGCCGCTCATTGGTCCAATAGTCACTGGATCCAACCACTGGATTGAAATACTGTCTCAATGTAAAACAACCTCACGGAAGCTTAGCCTAAGGCAATGCAATAACCGCCCCAATTGTTACCCAAATTCCTTTGCTTCTTTTTAATTTTATTTCAATAGATAGAAGGTTTAGCTTTCATTTATTTATTTACTCATCACAAAAGAAGATTTGTAAGTATATTTATAGGTATAGTGCTTCTGGCAGTGGTAACATTAAAGTGGCAAAGTCCCTTGTAATTTAAACCATAGATTGTACTTGAATTCATACGGTAGATTCAGATTTTTTGTCAAAGGATCAGGATAGGTTTGCAATTATGAATGTGATACAACTGTAGGAGTAGGTATTTAAATCCAGCGCAACAATAAAATTTAGGCTGATTTATATTCAAATTTATTCTTTTTATTTTAGAAAGAAAAAGTAGGTACTACTTACTACAGTGTTAAATTTACTTAATATAATCTATGAAATTTAGAATAAGTAGGTACACAATAAAAAGAATAAACGGCGAGCCTCAAACTAGGCTCAAAGTCTGTATCTCGTATTTATTAACCGACTTCAAAAAAGGACTCAATTCGACTGAATGTTTTTTTTTATGTTTGTTACCTCATAACTTTTGACTGGGTGAATCGATTTTGATGATTTTTTTTTATTAGAAAGCTGACGCTTCCTATTTGGTTCCATTTCAATTTAGTCCAGTTCTGATAATGGTATCCATGAGAAAACCATATAAGTCTTAACTTTGCATTAGGTACGTGCACGACAAATAGATGAATAACTCAATAGCCGGTCTCTTGAAGTCGGTTTTTGTTTTTTTTTTTGGAAAAATAATTATTGACTTTTAGTATTTAATCCCCTATTTGGTTCCATTTCAATTTAGTCCAGTTCTGATAATGGTATCCATGAGAAAACCATATAAGTCTTAACTTTGCATTAGGTACGTGCGCGACAAATAGATGAATAACTTAATAGCCGGTCTCTTGAAGTCGGTTTTTGTTTTTTTTTTTTTGTAAAAATAATTATTGACTTAGTATTTAATCCAGCGGTAGAATTCAGTGACCAAAAAAATTAAGTGAGTTCGTATAGGCCAAGTAAAACTAATAAGGCCGTGTCTACAATTCTGTGTGTGTACACACATACACACATACAGAATTGCATACACGTCCATATTAGTTTAGCTGTTCTCATGTCCAGGTCTAGTGCGGTGTACAAACATTAATAGGAATAATTAATTACAGGGCTATAAGGAAAGGGTAAGTATGCAAAGCCGAAAAGGGATCATAGTACTTATCATTATACAACTTTTGTTATGGGACCAAACCAACAATCGCGAAAAAAATTGAGCTGTTCCGTAGAAAAATGTCAACGACACTTGACAAAATACATGGCTGATTTTTTCGCAATTTCTGGGTTGGTTCCATAGTAAAATTTGTTCATTTTGATAAGTTCTATGAGTTTTTTTTAGTTTAGCATACGCATTATCAAATAAATAATAAATTAAACTAAACACTTAATCTGAATCTGACAAACCAAATGTCAAATTTACACGGAGCAAATTTATTTTGATGACAAATTTCATGGTCAAAACATTCCCCCGGTACATTCACAAATCTGTTCTATCAGAACAACTAATTATTTCCAATACATTATCCCTCGCTATATTATACAGTACATTTGCTAGTTTGTAATTCTAATGCACCGAGGGGACGGCAGATGGCGCTACCGTTGCAAATCCGGCCTCTTATTAAACAGGGGAGATGTCACAGACTTGGTGCTTGAATGTGGAGTTGCGTGGATTCTTTTGTGCCCCGGTACGGCCCCGATACGACCCGGTACGGTGTAGAGTCCTCAGTGGCCAACAGCATGTAGTCATTAAAAAAAAACTTATTCAGAGCTTGTAAAGTGGCATTTATTCTTTTGTGTCTTTTCTACACAAAAGTTTGAATAGATTTAAAATCGTCACCGTGCTTTTACTTTTTTGCTCTTTTTGCTTTTAGTGGTATAGAAAAGAGATGTAGAATTAATTTAAATGTTGTCAAATTAGCTTAATGAATACTGCAAGCTGTGGATATTTATTTAGTTTACATTAAATTAATTTGTAAGTGGTGTGAAGAAATATAAATGCAAATATCTGAAATAAAAACTATTTTAGTTTCATTTCATTTTGTAGCATCAAAAGTACGGAACACTGCACTTCATCGAATGTTTAAAAGATTTCGTTTATTATATTTAGTTTAATAAGAAAAGCCAAGAAGCGTTGTCTACATTGTCCTCTGTCTGTGAGATTTACGTACTGTTCAGGGATTAGGGGATTAATTTAAGAGGTAGTTTTGTAGGGGATTGCTTGTAATCAGTGATTTGAGGTTTGATTGTGAATGTTGTACTGTAATAAAAAGTAATCTATGCTTACTGTGGTCTTACGGCAGTTGATAAAAAGTTATAAGGAAAAAGAGCTAAGCCGAAATGGGCTCATAGTACTTATCATTATGAACAACTTTTACTATGGGAAAATCTACTGTTCGATACATTTTGTCGAGTGTCAATGGCATTTTTCTATGGAACAGCTGATTTTTTTGTGAAAAATGTGCACAATGTCGAGCATAGTGGCGCACATCTGGCCAATTTTCGGAAACTGTAAATTGAGTACCTAGTAACCCAAGTTATTCAAATTGTAAAATTTTATTGTAGTGGAATATTATTATCGCCAGCCCTATAAAAAAGCTTTAAAAGTTAAGGTCAGTACAGACGACAGACATTTTAAAATTATTGCATTACCTATAATAGACGTACCCTGATACTATAACGTGTTTTTTTTTATTCGATTATAAGCTTGCGTTTGACCGCCATCTCGCCTGATGGTAAGCAATGATGCGGTCTACGATGCAGCTCGCTTGCCTAGAAGGAACCGATTCACTCGCGACTTGAAGACACCCAAATTATATCTATCGGGAATCGGGAAACACCCACTCGGGCAGAGTATTCCATACTCTGGCAGTGCGTACAATAAAGGTAGAATCAAAGCGTTTCGTACGAGTTTTTGGTATATCTACCATAAAACGATGATAACTATTATTAAAAGTAGCCTATAAACCTGTTTAGGGTTCCGGACCTCCTTCGGGAAAGAACCCTTAAGGCGAGACTTCACTGTCCGTATGTCACAGCCAATTATTTATACCCATGACATCGTGTATGCAAAATTTCATGACCATTTAAGTAGTAAAACCGTGAAAGCGTAACAAACTCACTTTATAATTTTAGTTAAGATGGTAATTTAAATAGGTACTAACTCATTTATCTTCTTTACTCTGAAGCTTTATGAGGACATCATGCCTGTAATTTAAAATACATTTAACCCAATTCTAATGCTCGGCCTTTACTGCTCCACCATAAACACATTTCTCCATAAAGATTTGATGACCCGCCGAGTGACATTGAGAATATTACGCAATAAAATATATTTTTATTTCGTATCTCTTAGGTTTGGAAGTAGAAGTGAAATAGAATTTAGTGGGTTTTTGTTGGTTTGTAAAGAAGGAAAGAGAGATACAACATTTATAGGTCTAGTTCGTGACTTGCGATGTTTCTAGGACCTTATTTTTGGGCGCTCGAGATTTTCTGCATCAATCTCACTCTCTTGACATTCCTCATAAGAGCGACAGTGATCGTGATAATATCTCACTCGCCAGAATAGGGTGCCAGTACGGTGTGTGCAGTCAGTAATGGGTTAAATACACGTAACGTGTACAGCGGCGAAACAGTGTTGAATACACGTAACGAGTACAGTGGCGAAACAGGCTTAAATACACGTAACGAGTACAGTGGCGAAACAGGGTTGAATACACGTAACGAGTACAGTGGCGAAACAGGGTTGAATACACGTGACGAGTACAGTGGCGAAACAGGGTTGAATACACGTAACGAGTACAGTGGCGAAACAGGGTTGAATACACGTAACGAGTACAGTGGCGAAACAGTGCTCTCTACTGAGTATTGGGTTTGTGTAAACACTCTGACGAGGCGAGACACTAGGACCAGGATTTGTTTGCTCGGTCGAGTGTGCCCATTTACTTATTGTTACAAAATAAAAACTACGCTACAATAATAAGTTGTAGCTAGTAGTAAAATAAAGTTTTGATATCTAGGTAGATAGACAGGGTTATTCATAAAGGGTATGCTAAGCCGAAAAGGCATACACAACTTTTAATACTACTACTCGTACACCTTCCTAGTATAACAGTTTCCTTCGTCTCTCCATAAAATTATTAGAACTTCCCCAAAACTTAGCTCTAGACCAGTGTTTTTCAAACTGCGGGACCTCTAGAGAGGGTCGTGAAGCCTAACTCAGGAGGTCCTGGGCTAAGAAAAAAATATCTATGTTCAGCGAGCATCTTAATAAAAATAAAATAAACACAAAAATTTGGTGCGAAGAATGGAAATGGAATGAATATGCCTAAAGAAATAAAATCATAAACGTAGTTTTTCATACCACTAACATTTCTTTTGATCATTTTGTTTCTGCCTTAGGGGGTTTCTCATTGAATTGACAAGTCCAAATAGAAGTAAAAGTAATAATTCTATTTGATTGTTGTAAATTTATCTGAAACTGTGAATTTTGTAAAATAAATGGTTCAATTCTGATATAACTTAACCTCATTACCTCTTTGTGCTGATTGCCGTAAAGACTTATGGGTAGTTGGGAAGCTTAAACCAGAAATTTGGTCCATGATCGTGGGCACAGGATACGAGGCAAAGGTCTCCCGCTCAGGCTCGTTTCTGGTGCAAAGGTTGCCATTGCCATTCAGCGTGGCAACGCGGCGAGCGTCAAGGGCACTTTTGCCCCAGGGGAACAGTAAGGAGCGGGTTATTTGATTGACGTTTATGATTTTGTGTTTGTTATTATTATTTTGATTTATTTGTGTTATATTTTTATTTTATTGTTTGTTATAAATTAACATAATAAATACATTTAACATGTAAAGGGGTCGCGGATTAAAAAGTTTGAAAAACACTGTTCTAGACTGCAGAATCGATACTAGCTAAACTTGGTAATGTAGCGAGAAATTTATTTATTTATTTATTTATTTATTTATAAAACAGATGGTAACACCATAACAGTATTCACCAATTCGGTGCTACCCTTACATAAAAACTAAACAAAATGTACATAATAAAAACAAACATTAATAAATTAATTAAATTACTTATATAACACGTTTAAATGGCCGTTTCACAAAGTATGCGAGCTGCCCCTGTGAACTCAGACAGGCTACATATAAAAATGTCAATTTCGTTAGATATCCTGTTTAATAACGTTATAGCGCGTGACATGGGGGCAAACTTCTGCAAGTTCGTCCGATGACGGGGCACGCAAAATGTAGGTAACCTACGGCGCCTGGTCGCTACCTCCTCAGGCGCGCACAGCCGCAGCGCCGCCAGCACCGCGGGGTGGTGCAGGTCCCCGCGCAGCACGCGCCACACGTAGCGACAGAGCGCGACGTCGCGCCTCACGCCCAGCTGGCTGTACCCCACCATGCCGATGACGAACATGGTCGGGTACATCAGCGGATAGAACGGGTAGACGCCGTACTCTTTTAGGTACAGAAACCGAGTGAATTTGTTCTGGATTTTCTCCACCATACTTTTATATTTTTCCTCGTAGGGATTCCAGACAATAAATATAAATGGAGCAGAATAGGACGCAGTCGGTGTTCGTACGCCTTAGTGGTGTACGGTGAAGTGTGAAATGAGATAGCGGCGTGCCAGCTTTCGAACCAGAACAATGAGCTGGCTATAGTTCTACTGATAGTATTAGTGCAGGAGTGTGTTTGTATTAGATATTATACTAGCGAGAGGCCCCGGCTTTACACGGATATGAAATTCCAGCCGTTTCAGGATGAAGGAGTAAATAAAAGGTGTTTTATAAAAAAAAATCAATGATATTCGGCAAAATATAGAGAACGAAGCTGTTTTTATTTCTTAAAACTTGATCATAGGACTACGACTACGAGAAATTTTAACTGAACTCAACCTTTTCATTATGTAACTCTGTATCACAGACAACGTAGTACTCAGTCTTTTCAGTGATATAACAGCAAATAGGAGATTAAACATCTTACGTCTCAGGGTGACGAGCGCAGTGCTGTGCCGCGCAGGGTCTCGAATTCTAAAAATTCAAAATTCTGGGCAGAACTTTTATGGGCAAATATGACGTTTAACATCAGGCGAGCGTTTTGCTTGTCTCGTCACTATTGCATAAAAAAAATTGCAAGTAGACTAGATTAAGACTAAATATTGCAAAGAAGTCTATATTTCAGTCAGAAAACGTGCTGTCCACAAGAAAACCAATTATACTTACTATAAGAAAAAAGTGTTCATTAATCTTACTGAATCCGTAGATAAGTACAAATGAAAATCCTACACGCATTTCCAAAACAATTTCATTATGTTCACTAACTTTTATATTTACACAAAGTGTTTTGAACTTGTTTGTCTGTTTACAAATAAATTCTCTGCTTATATTATTCTGAGCTGAATAAATTTCTACCAAAACTGGTAATATGATTTTAGCGAAAACCCGACTTTAAATTAATATTCTAATGAACGATGGTAGCCTGTGACACTAACACTTCGCAATCCAAAATCGAATATAAAATAGTGAAATTTCGAAAAATTGTATAATTATCAATGGCCTGTGAAATTATCAAATTAAATAAAACCTCATTTCACGTTCTAAGTATAGGTAGCTTAGATCGTACGCACAAACGGTAATCGCGTCGCGTTGTTCGCACAAACTCGCGATCAAACAAACTTATAAAGCGTCGAAACGCGATAAATTAGAAAAAATATTAATGGTAAATTACATATTGTTTTTTTCGCGAGTAATAGTCAAGTAGAATACCACCCACTGTCTGTAAAGATTTTTATAAAAACTAGTATATTTGATAGATTTTTTCACTAGGTGCACTAGAAATGCGTGAATACTGAAATACGCGAGTGAATCCGAGAGGCGCAGGTAGTAATTAATAAAGCTTGTATCCATCTATCATGAATCTTAATTAGACGATGTCAGCTGTTATTGTTATAAATTGATTCGCTAACTTTATAGGCTAAGAGGTATCGACTCAGAAACTTTTGGTGCACAAGTCAAAACTGCTCCTCAGTTTGATGGTTGGAAGTGTTCGAACTCACCAAACTAAGAAAAAATGTCTTTTCTTTTCTTTTCCTGCCTGAGCCCTGAATAAACTACGCTGTGGACTTGTTGGGAACTTTTGTAAGTTTGGATGTACATGTAAAGTTTGAGCTGCGAGACGATAAAAACGTTAAAAATAAGTTAATATTGAGACGGTAATAAATAAAAAAAAATCATCCGCAACGCGTTTCTATGACGATGTAGTGTTGTTCGATATCATGTTAAAATAGACGTATCTAAATACAGGGTCTACTAGTAACTTACAATACCTTTTTCCTGAATTTTGTATTAGATCCAATCTCCGCGTTTTCTAACGTCTTTAGCTCAAGACAACAAAATTAAACATTACATTGTGAATAGATAAAGTACGAGTAAAAAGTAAAATGTTTTACGTCACAGTAACATACAGTTAGTTGGCAGTTGGCACCTAACTCCTGGCCTATCATTAGCCTACTGATGTTATTTTCCGGATATTTCGCATCCCGGTTTTACCATAGCACCGAATAATACTTATTATCTTTGAGTACAGAAACAACGGAAATAATATCGCTCCACATTTATCAAAATTATTTGGTGCTATTTGCGTTTGCTAGCAATTAAACTGTTGCTACCTACTTACAACCTTTGACCTTGGCAAGTTGGATGGATGACCGCGAGTGATATTTAACGTACCTTTTGAAGTTCTAACCTTGGACGTTATAGGTCAGTCGTTGGATGGGTGACCGCGACTGGTGTTTACAGCTGAGTGCTATACTGATTCGCAATGTATGGCAAATTTGAAATTTGTAGATCAAAAATCGTTAGTTCTTGAAGTCCTTCGGGAAGTCATTAAACTCGTAATACTTTAATCAGTTATAGCTGTAGTCTACGCGACAAACAAGCAATCAAGTCTGTAAACAAACAGTGACCGCGAGTAGCATTTATAACTAAGCGTTCTCATGTTTAGTATGACATGAAAATTGTGTTTATTTTAAAATTAGCTGCGTCTCTTAGTTTCACCCGCTATGGTTAATTTACCGTTAACTTTAATTCTGCTAGGACAAAATCTAAGCAAGGTGTAGGCTACCTCTAATTACCTCCATACCAAATTTAATCTAAATCTGTCCAGTTGTTTTTGTATGATTGTATAACAAATATCCAAATGTCTGAACTTCGACTTTGAAAGATTAGTATGATAGTAAAATAAAATCTCTTTTACCATGCGAGGTAAAAAGAAGGTAGTAAAAAAACTGTCCATTTTCGATGGACATAGTTTGATATCCCGTTTCGAGCCCGCCTCACGTATCACTAGACCTAAATCGGTGAATTCACAGTCGGCCGAGCGCATAATCAGTTCACACGTGATTTATACCAGTAGATAGGTACCACAGATTATTTTGACAGATGGGTAACAGCCCCTTGAGTGTAAAGTCACGTAAGCACCGAGGATGACCCTAATGTTGTCTTAGGGCCTGTTCAGTGCGACGCGGATGACCTACGCGGACGTCCGCGACGGACGGTAAAATGTATGAAACCTTACAGCGCGTTCAGAGCGACGCGGAGCTGTCCGCGTCGCGGAGAGCTATCCGCGCGCGGTCGAAATCGCTCCGCGCCGCTCCTCCGCGCCGCGGATGTCCGCGGGCGGACGGTGCTTAGTTCTTAAAACCAGACCGCGTTTGAGCCTCTCAATATACGAGTATTTTAACAAATCTCAAAAAGGATATTATCTAAGCATATACTCAAAAAGTTTCTCAATTCAACTGTTTATTTTTCTATGTTTTTACTGCCAGTATTTTCCTTTTTTGTTGAGACAATAAAACTATAAATGTCAAGTTTAGTTAAGCAACGGACGTCACGGTCAGTCTTCGGACGGGTGAATGCGGTGGCATTCAATTATAGGTTATCTGTCCTATAATAATAACAACCGCCAATCCGTGTCAGATGCCTTTAGGTGGCCTTAAAATCTGACACCAGTGGGCCTAGCACAACTTTGACGTAAAAATTCGTAGCGAGTTTTCGATAGAAAAGTGTACGCCATTTACACCCGTCAGGAGCACACTTGACAGTAGTAAATGGCGTACACTTTTCCATCGAAAACTCGCTACGTATTTTTACGTCAAAGTTGTGCTAGCCCCACAGGGCTATCTACTCGGCCTTTACTATCTTATTCAATGAAGTGTTATATACTATATTAAATAAACGTGCCTGCCGCTTTGATAGAGTGCTTATATACCTACGTGCCATATTATAAAATGCACTCACTTTCTCTTGCCAATAGTGGCAAGAGCCGAAAAGAGAAAGAGAGTAAGTAGCCGATAAGGACTTAGCGACAAAATACTGTACCTTGTACTGTGGCTGCCAATTATGATAATGACGATGGTGATGACTGATGACGATGACGAATCAGAAGCTAACACAAGACTGCAATGGACACGCAACCGTGCTCATCTCTGTGCATGGAGTTGAGTCTCTGTATTTATTCTGTAGTTGCACCCTGGCAAGTTTGAGGTCTTTCTTGATAGATGGTGCTTTACACTTTGCTGGAAGTTTATAAGATTAAGTAGTTTTGTAGGAAGGTGTTTTGTGTTAAGTTACTCGGAAGTTATGGATGATATTATCATGAAGGAAGGGTTGCGCGGAAAAGTTGGAAGCAATATTTTGAACAAAGAAAAACTTTAATTCAGCGAAGTTTGAGACTATGAAATCGGTTGATTTCCAGGCAATAGATATTTTTTTTTTTTAACAACTTATTAAGGTTCGAGTGTAGACCTGCATCCCAGCAGTGGGAGGATTAAAGGTTGCATACGATTGATATAGCAGTGGCGGGAACATTCACAATAGCAATTTGTCTAGGTTAGAGTCAACACTTTTTATATTTGTTTTTAATGAATTCAAAAACCTCAGATTGCTAATGAATAAATACACTAACTTTTTTTTTTATGTTACTCGGTACTGATTTACTTTATATTGAAAAAGTAAATTATATTTTGAAACCATAATATTTTGGTCCTCTCACAGATTATGAAAAAAGATAAGCGAAAACATTTCAGTATTTTGTAGCTTCAGAAAAAAGTAAACCTTTGATATTCTATCTAGACATTGATATTTGAAACCAAGTATTAGCCAGTAGCCAAATTTGACGAGGCCATAACAAGGCCAAGGAAACCTAAGCTGCCAGCGTTATCGAGAAAATCTAGGTATACAAGGATTGACAGAAAGGGTATGCTAAGCCGAAAAGAGCTTCGGTTGGTATCAACACTGAAATCGCAAAAAAATCGTAGTTCCAAAGAAAAAAAGTCAATGTCACCAAGATAATGTATGGAACAATTTATTTTATTTCGCGATTTCAGATTCAGTCCCATAGTAAAAGTAGTTCAAGATGATGAGTACTATAAGCCTCTTTCGGCTTAGCGATACCCTTTCCTCATAACCCTGTAGATCATTTAATATTTACTTACCTAACTCGACTACCTCGGTATCTACATAATTCAATATTCTCCTACGAAACACAGTCTGGCTTCAAACGAAGGGTGAATCTGGTTGAATAAGTCAAAGGTAGCCTGACAATGCCTCGGATATTGGAGACGTCTTTAGCGGTGACCAGCTACCATCAAGTGGCCTGTCGCTTGTTACCTGACAAAATTGATCTAACGGAGAGAGATCTCAAAGTTGAACACTCTAGGGGAACAGATTGAGTTGTTTTTTTAATTCGATGATAGGCTTACGTTTGGCCGCCAATTAGCAATGATAGAAACCGCATCATTGCTCCATCGTAGACCGCATCATTGCTTACTGCCAAGTGAGATGGCGATCAAAAGTAAGCCTATCAATGAATAAAAAAAGAAACCGATTCACAACCGACTTTATGACCCATAAATTATTACTATCGGTATTGGTATTTGCCCGCCGATAACTTGCTACTGACTGATAACTGATGCGCCGATAACTGATAACTTAGCGATTCAATCTTTAAAAAAAATAGAAATTCGAGTAGTTCATTTCGATACAATTTTTATTTTCAAATATCAGCAAAATCAATCACCTGGTTGTAAAGATATAAGAGTTACAAAATCTACACTACACTAAAAACTTTAAACTCGGTTATGGTACGAGTGCCACCCACTCAAATAAATTTCTTCGGCCAGCTTTCACCTTTGTTACCAAACAATTCTACTGCTATGACGCTCTTAGCCAAGTTTTCATGAATGTTAGCACTGAACTAGTTTGCTAATCTCAATTTAAGTACTGGGTATTGTTAAAGTCATTATGGCTTTAGCACTGTTCACAAGTTTATCCAATTTCATCTTGTAATGCTTAATTTAGCTTAGTTTAACACGTTGCATGCGGAGTTATGTGTTTGTTTTAGGGCTGTGATAATGTGTCGCTTTTTATTGCTGACTGGCGTTTAAATATGGCATTATTAATCGTATTTGTAGGATAGCCATCTGTATAAACTTTTTTTTCATGTCGATGAGGATAGCCCATTAAGTATGGAATAGGATCTAGCTCGAAAATAGCGCTTGAATGAGTTTGGTTTGGTTTGGTATTTTTTTATACATTTAAAAAGTAAATTAAAAATACTTCCAGGTTTATTAGATTTAGACTTTCAAAAACTTTTGACAAATTTTGTCGATAATAATACTCGTATACCTCTACCCAACGCTAAGTTGCAACAAAAAATAATGATAAATCCAAATAATCTGGTTAAAAAACTCCGATACCAGAGTTAACTTGGCCTATACGACCTTCTATTTATTTTTAAGCATATTTCTTTGTAAATTAAAGAGCTTCTTTAAGAATGTTTTATTTTGAAATAACTTGTAACAGCCCTCTTTTTGTTTGTAAACAAGCAACAAATTGAGTTTGGGCTGTGCCGCTTGAAAATAAAAACTTTGGAGAAATAATAAAACTTGGGATTTTTGATACAATCTGACATTACAGCCATTTTTGTTATGAAGTACAAGCTGCGCCCTGTGGCCGCACTCGCTATCCTACAGGAATGAATTCGAACGAGATAAGTATCTTATAATTAATACGGGAATACTCACGTAAAAATTAAGTCGTTTACTACGACTAGTTCTGGGCACATTCGGTGACCTTCATCAGGTGAGTTTACAAGCGTGACTTCACCGGCATTCATTAAATGAAAAATAACCCAACTGTTAACTTTTATTGCCATTTGAAATCTTTGATACTTTAGTACTTACTTATTATAATATAATATTATAACGAAAGGATATGCTAAGCTTTTAGTCGAAAAGAGCTCATAGTACAATCATTATGAAGAACTTTCACTATGGAAGCAATCCTGAAATTGCGAATAACCATTGTAAAGTTATATATTTAACAAAGGGAAAGGACATACGAAAAATCAGCTGCTCCATACATTTTGTCGAATAGCATTGACATTTTTCTATAAAACAGCTGATTTTATCGCATACCCTTCCCTCAAAACTATGTGTTATTATATACATCTAGATTTTTGAAGTGAAAACTTCTTTAGCTTCGTTGTACACTTTTTTGGAATGGGTAAAAAATGTTAAACTCGCGACAGGGTCACGTGACCTGATCGAAAATTCGTAAGACGGATGGAGAGTAGACAGCTATGTTAAACTCGCGACAGGGTCACGTGACCTGATCGAAAATTCGTAAGACGGATAGAGAGTAGACAGCTTTTTCACTTCTGCCGGCACTCCCGGAGTGCAACCCGTCGTTTTGTTTTTTTTTTAATATCGTTCTGGATTGTCAAGTACGCCGTTATGATTCTCGAAGCTCTGCTCTCCGTATAAAATCCGCAGGTAAGCTCAGTACCCCTACTACTGGTTTAAGTGAATTTATTTCTTTTACTCGCTGCGCTCTGTGGCTGCAACATTATTTTTCTCGGGATAAAAAGTGGCAAAGTAGTATAATCCAACATCTAAGATGAATCCTTACTATATTATACTCGTACGAGTAAATATTACAGGGTTATAACAGGGTATGCTAAGCCGAAAAGGGCTCATAGTACTCATTTTTTGTAGTGGTAGGGCTCTTTTGCAGAGCCCGCCTGGGGAAGTACCACACCTTTACCAGTTATTCCACCGCCAAGCAGTAATGTGCAAACATTACTGTGTTCCGGTTGGAAGGGCATTGTTTCCAGTGAAATTACAGGGCAAATGGGAGATTAAACAACTTATATCTCAGGGTGACGAGCGCAGTGTTGTGCCGCGCGGGGGCTTGAATTCTGCGAGTTCGAAATTCTGAGTGGCGCAGACCTGTTATGGGCAAACGTGACGTTTAACATCAGGCGAGCGATTTGCTCGTCTCGTCACTCAATTACATAAAAAAAAAAATAAAAAAAAAAAACATTATGAACAACTTTTACTACGAAACCAACCCTAAAATCAGCTGTTCCGTATATTTTCTCGAACGTCATTGACATTTTTCTATGGAACAGCAGTTTTTTTTTGCGTCACAGCTGGACAAAAGTTTCCCCCATTTTTATCCACACTTATTCCTATTCTCCACCAAGTTAGAACCTACGTTTTTTCAACCTTCCATCAGAAAAATGAGTCTCCTTGTGTAAAGACTAGATCCATAGTAGCGTAGCTGTGAAATCCACAGCGGGGCACATCGTTACTGGAACTCGTCCTTTTCTATTTCGCTCAGCAAACTACAATCAAAGAGTTTGGTGCTCGCTAGGTTGACGATTTTATAGTATACAGGGTTATGAGGAAAGGGTATGCTAAGCCGAAAAGGGTTATGAACCACTTTTACTATCGGTCCAACCATGAAAAACATCAGCTGTTTCATAGAAAAATGTCAACGACGCTTGACAAAATGGATGGTATTGCTGATTTTTATGTCGCGAATTCCGGTTTGGTCCCATAGTAAAAGTTTTTCATAATGATGAGTACTATTTATAAACCTTTTTAAACGGTTTTATTTAGCTCACCCCGTTTGTTTTATTTAATATTCTTGGGTCAAATTTAGTAATTCAAATTTCACCCTCTTCCTGTCAACCGATTAATCTGAAATTTTGTATACACTTTGGATTTTGGTGACAATACAATTATGTTTATTCATTATCATTATAAATTCAAGATGGCCGCCGCTACAAAATGGCGGATCACGTCACAACGTCTCTAACTTAACTAACTTAACTCTCCCCACGGTTTTATTTTAGTCTAGTCTATGCATATGTTTATAATTCCCACGACTGTACCTATCTATTTTATTATTTTTTGGTTTTTAGTACATTTATCTTAAACATTGCAATGTATGTTTTTTAACATAGAACCGTTTAACTTAAAAAGTTTTTTTACCTATTTTTATTTTCTAGTTTTTAGTTTTTATTTCGCATTCTGTTTAATTCATATTGATAAAACCTAAGTTATCCGCCATTTTGTAGAGGCCGCCATCTTGGATTTTAATTTTATATAATACATTATACTGGTTGAGCACTTTCATTTGATACCCATATTGATGGGATCGATAAAACCTACGTTATCCGCCATTTTGTAGCGGCCGCCATCTTGTATTTCAATTTTTTATAGTATATTGTATTCTGCTTGTTGAGCCCTTTCATTTGATACCCATATTGATGGGATTGATAAAACCTACGTTATTTCAGCTCAGCATGCCCTTTCCTTATAACCCTGTACTTGTTTATCATCTCAAAAACAAGATTCCAAGAACTCATTCATATAAATCAAAGGCAAATAATATATGTGATTATTTTATTCTTTGTCGTTTCAGTCATTATTTTCAAGATATACTCGTGTTTTGAATAATTATTTTTTTTATGTTTAACATAAAACTGGATGGATAATCCTTGCCAGGTCTACACAGACAGATTTACTATCAAAAATATATTAGGGAGGGCAAATAGCAAGACTTTACCCCTCCTCCTCTCCCCTTGTACAACTTTGTTGTTCATCATCGTCACCCGCGTTGATGGAAAACGATGACAATGATAATAAAAAAAAATAAACGTTTCACTCACTAGGATAAATCCTGTATCGGGGATGCCATGGAACACACACAAAGACAAGGACAACTAACACCTAGAACATTATACATAATAAAATAAATTCATTGATATGACATATACCCGGCCGGGAATCGAACCCGGGAACTTTGTCTTATAAGGCGGATATATTTCCGCTGAGCCAAACAGGTCGTCAAATGAATAATGAAATGTTGTCCTATACATCATGTGCCCTATGTGTTTTTCTAAACCCTAAACGTATGTAAATGTAAATGCTAATTCGCCCCTATCCTTATAAATTCACATACATTTTTAATGCCAAATGAACAACGAACAAGCCAACGAGCTCAAAATACATATTATATATCGGGCATATAAACCAAACCACTGATGATATAACAATTCTAGCTCAAATTCCAGAAACCTACAAACTGACATCGGCGCAGCTCGTAGCCGAGAATAGGAAATTAAATAAATACAGAAATATCGAGGACAACCCTCGGAAATTGGCTGACAATCTTGCAAGAACATTTTCTATAACGATTCTCGCACACTCGACATTTTGCAGCTTGAAAATTCAAACATCAAGTTTTACAGTTTATTTTATGGAGCATCCAATTTACGTGTGTTCTGAACTTATGTTTACTACCTTCGATAACACTGTCGCTAAATATCAGATGTGCTATAGTCAAATGTGCTGCTTGCCAAAAAAGGAAAAAACATGGAATCGCAGGTAATTTTGGTTTTATTAGACTTGTCTATTGTGCTTAGTGCCTTATCTTTGTTTTTGACATTTTTGTTAATAAGATATTAGTGATTTTTTTTAATTTAACACAGGTTTTTGTCAGTTTTCGAATCCTAGTTAAAGTAGATGTATAACTTAAGCAAGCGTTTGCACTGATTTGACAAATAACGAGTTTTACCAAATTTTGTATTTTTTTTCAGGAAAGAGTGAATAAAGTATACGAAAATTATTTAGCAACAAACTTACATAACTTCCACTTACGACTACGTACGTTAACCCTAAAATGTACGCTACGAGTTTAAGCGTAAGAAATTTAATAAAAAATCACAACCCTACTGCCGTCACCAGAATTATTTTCAAACACAAAAAACGGTACGCGTTATGAAAACATAAATTTTAACAGCAGGTTGGAGTTATTACAAAAACCGTGTTTTGAAATATAACCTACTAAATAACACAGAACTATTTTTTAGCTGATGAATTCAGCTGCTCTCAGCTAATTTTACCGCAATGCGGGTAGGTCGAGTTTTGTTGCTTTTGACAGATTTATTTTTTGCCACAAAAATGGTATATTATACTGGAGTGTAAAGTGGTGGCTTATCGGGAAATTTAGAGTAGCGTGCCTGTCCTCTAGGTCTGGTTTTTACCTGACCCAGAGGACAGGTGCAACAAAGTCCATAATTTTTATTATGTACTTATTAGCGATGAAAAGAAGGTAAAGTGATAATTATTAAGAGTAAGCCAACTGTGTAAATCTATACAGGTAAAGAAAATAGAAGATTCGTTAAGCAGAAGATTGTGTAAAGTATCTAGAATTAGTAGTGGAAATTTGGTGGTGGTTTGGCTATACTGAGTTGTAGGTCAAGTAATTGTTAACATTTTACTTTTTTATCATGAAGAATCTGTATGACCACTGGCTCTACCGAAGTACGACTAGTAAATCTGAGTAGTTGGGCCGCTGCCCCGAGACTTAATTACGTCAAAAGATCTAATTTTCCGTACTTATAGCTTCATCGTATCGTTACTATATATTTACTACATAATATTTTTAAAATAATTTGAAACGTTTTATTTACTTAAACGCTCTTCTTTGGTCCCGTTGGTCTAAATCCAGTGACGTCCTGATTTCGAGGATCGTGGCATGTGGCCAGCGATGGCTTCAAACAAATAACTTTTAGAGCGCAGTATATTGCCACTAAAGGCCGCATGCGGGATTTTTAACGTATATTTACGAAATCTACCTCTTGCGTCCGCTGTCACGCACAGGGGAAATCTACTAAATCTATTCGCGGTTGCGGTCAACGGTTTAAAGGTTTATTCGGGGATTGGATACTCCTATGTGTAGGTTTTTACCCAGTTGTCGAGTGGAGGAAGTTTTTTGGTGTGTGTATGTTTGTACGTGAAATACCGCATGGTTTGATTAATTGATGCTTTTTTGTTTTGAGTTGTGAGGTGTCGGTAGATTGGTTTTCAAGTCGAAAATGTCGTAAGCTACGTTTTGCAGTCGGTTTAAAAACGTTACTTTAGTGACGATGTTAGATATGTATATGCAAAACTATAATATTAAAACAGAAACCCCTCAATCTGTGACATGGTGCACAATGCAAAGTGTAGAAATAAAAATTGGTTTCAAATTGCCGAAATACATTGCTTGCCTACTCTTTTGCCGTCCTTACGAAAAGTGCGATAACTCTAGTTTTGGGCCAAATTGCGTGCATATGCGGAATCAGCAGAACAAGATCTACATATTTCATACTTACTTACTTACATTGCGACGCAGACATGTCTGTCCTGCTCGGCGCCATAGGTCTGTCTCGCCTGCTCTGCTCTGCAAAGTCTGTTCCGTGCTGTGCTGCGTCATTTAGGTCTCAGCATACGCTTAGCGTTTGGCGTTTGCGTTAAAAAGCTTGCTGTATGAGCCATGAGTGTACATATGTAACGCTCCCGAATGCAAAAAGCGAATGCCGAACAAAACCGCGTGACCACTTGCTGAGCGAACAACGAAACCAAGTTTTTGGTTATTAGAAATATTGAAATTCAGGCGTTTTTACAGCCTGTCGTTATGCTGCAATGTTGTAATTTGCTATAAAAGCTTTCTACGAATTTTACGTTGCAATAAACCAGATTTTCAGTCTTTTCACTTTACATTGAAGCTGCCTCGAATATTGGAGGTGTCCAAAGGTGGCGGTAACCAGTTACCATTAAGAGACAAATCGTTTGTCTCTTAATGGCTCTCTTGTTATGTATGATTTAAACCAGCTACGCTCCGCAGTTTCACCCGCGCGGTGATGCACTAATATGATGATGATAATGATGATTTACGATTTATGATGGAGATATGTGGATACAAACTTTCACATTCATAATTTTAGCAGTATAAATCGATCCTCTAAGTAAAATCACAAAAACTCCAAAAGCCACACAGCCAGTGGCATTATTGCCATTGGCCACTTATTGTTTATTCACCCGACAGCGACGTCCAGTAACTATCGCTGGTTCCAAAATCAAACGCAAAAAACAGTAAAAATCGGTTCACTCTACTGGGTTGATTACACGTAACGAGTACAGTAGCGAGACAGTAAATGGGCTCACTCGGCCGAGCAAACAAACCATGGTTCTAATGACTGTCTCGCCTCGTCAAACTGTTTCTACAAACCGAGTACTCGGCCGAGAGTACTGTTTCGTCACTAAACTCGTTACGTGTAGTCAACCCATACGGTATATTGGCCTGCGGACGCAGATTAATTAATAGTCGCCATGTATCTGTTTGATACGTCATGTATCCGTCCGATCGTAGTTTTGTCCATTTTATTAACGGGCTATATTTTTGGACAATTCCTAAATTGCTCCAATCGCTGCTGGGCATTTTTTAAAGGATGGATGTGTGATGTGTAGCAATCTGATTGAGAGGGTTAGTTTTCTGAAAGCTATAGTTATAAATTACAAAGAATACAAGTCTTGTTGTCTTTATCTTATAGTCCGCAACGACAAAGACTTCAGATCTAAACATACTAAAAATCAATCTGTCTCTGTCTTTGCAACCTATTAGACAAGGACAGCACTTTTAGTCAATTTAGATCTGTCAACAAAAGTCTTCAGAATTAGGAATCTACCGTGTCAACCAACTTTAAAATTATCCTAGAACAAAGAAAAATAACACACTGCGTCTTCTACAATTATTCTACAAAAACAAAAACGCAACTCCAAAATGTACACGCATAAACTGAATACCTTCAGGATTTCACTGGATTTCAACATGAATTCCTAAAGATAAATACATATAGCTGAGCCAAATAGTCCAACTTTTGTGCTGCATATTTTTGTACTTACAATTTCAACTACAAGTCTATTTTAACCTTATCCTTAGGTTATACAGTTTAAATTGCAAAACTTTTACTGTAAAATTAAATAGCAGTAGCTCTCTTGACACCTTTCTACAGAGTTATTACATTTCTTGTACTTTATAGGTGTTCACATGAGATTAACTCTAACAACAATAATATTTTTCATATTTATTATATTATATAATGTACTAGCTACGCCATGCGGTTGCACCTGCTAATCTGCAGGAATTGTTATGTGCGTTGTTTATATCGTTTCTATTGCACCTTTTTAATTCGTGTGAAACTCATTGCTGGCGTCTGCCTTTCCGAAAAGGTACCTACTAAGTACCCGTGGTTGTTTAAAAGAAGAATGAATAGGTTTTTTAGGCAAGCGTGCTACATCTTCGACCAGATCGTCGCTTTTCATCACGTGAGATTGTGGTTAAAGACATGTCTAGTTTGTTCTAAGAAAAAAAATGTATTGAAGTGAAAAGTAACCCTTAAATTAATTCAGTATAACATATAAGCTATCTCTATTAATAGTTTTACGAAAATCACTTGAGCCATTTCAGTGTGAAGAAGTGACAAACAATACCTTCTTCTTATTCACTTACAAACATTCACAATTATAATAAATGCGTCTGTGACGTGTGATTTTAAAAGTTAAATCTCTGTAGATGAAAATGTTATCATTAAATTTACTTTTCATACTAAATCATTGAGCTACTATGTCCTAAGGTACGTAGTAGGTGCTAGATATGTCTCACTTCACACTTAGCCGCAATGTTTCATTTTAATTGAGTTAACTTCACTCTCTTAGTCACTAGACACTCACTGCGCTAATAATGTAGACCGTGCGCTTAGGTGTATTACTCAGTGTACTACGTATTACACCTCGGGGATGTATTTATGCGAATAAGTTTTCTTTTTCTAGCCAGTAACTAAGTAAAGTGTAGCACATGTGACACAATTAAAAAGGACATCGCTGCGTACTAAAGTGTCACCTCTAGTACGTGAAACATTATAGCTCTATGCATAAAACGTACGCCCGAAAGCAAAAGTTTTGAATTTATTTGAGATTGGAAAGATATTGTAATTTTAAGGTACGTGCTTCATTATCTGAATCATACGTTACTTTCCAGTAATTTGTAAAAGTAATATGATTATACCTTAAACTCAAATAATAATAAATTAATAAGAAAATAGTGGATTAGATAGGTAAGGTAGGTAAGGTCTGATTTAGTAATAATTATATTTAATTCTAAAATCGATTCACCTCTAAATTCCTAGAAGGTTTTCCACGATTTTGATACGTTTTGGCTTGCAAAATGAATCCATTTCTCTTTTATGTCGATGCTTGCAAAGCAGAACGTGGTTCCTCCTCGAAAAAGATCCTGGAAGTAACCTTATAGCCCGAGCATACGACTCAGTAATACTTGTGAATTCCTGCGAAATTATAGCAAAATGCAATTAAAAAACTAGTAATTCCAAAGTAGAACAAAAACCTACAACAAATTCAGACTCGGGCTGCATTAATTGAAATTGTTTGCTTAAAATATGCAACAAAGTTAAAATAGCAACGAAACAACTGTCAGTTGGAAATTTTTAACTGTTTGTCGCTAAACTAGAATTGCAAGTTAAATGCGCAAAGTTTTGAACGAGTGCAATTTCGTACCTGGACGGAAATGTTGGTAATCTGTGCATAAGTGCTTTGTGGACTTTGTAAGAGAGATAAAATGAAGATACAGATACTGGAAGGCGGGAAAGAAACTGGAGCAAGTTTGCAGTAAAACGAGTAACAAGGAACGTAAAGCAAGAAACGGGGAGTGGTTGAGTTGAAGTAAGTAAAAGTATGACTGTTTTGTTTTTGTTTTTAAAATATCTTATTTTAACACAATAATTAAAACAATAATGCTAACCTCTAGTGTACGTTGAATCCTAGAGGTGACGGGAAAAGGAGACAATTATAATATAAACTTAAAGCGGGTAGATTAACTTAAATTATGACTGGGATAAACGAACTTAAGGTCTTCGACTGGGTTTAGGTAGGAAAACCAACTTACGCTTGATCCATAGAACAATGTCAATGACACTCTACAAAAATGCATGGAAGAGATGTATTTTTGTTATAATTAAACACGGGAATACTCACGTAAAAATTAAGTCGTCTACTACAACTAGTTTCGGTTAGTTTCGGTTTTGGTTAATGTGTGAAAACCACGTTAGTTTCCTTAGTAAGAGATGTATTATTTTTCACAATTACAGGGTGGAGCAATAATTGTTTGTACACATTTTGAGATGTCGCAAACGTTTTTATGAATTTTGCTATACCAAAAACTCGTACGAAACGCTTTGATTCCACTTTTATTGTGCGCAATTCGATAGTGTTGAACGCTTTGCCCTAGTAGGTACGGTGTTTGCCGATAGATATTTAATCTAGGTGTCTTCAAGTCGCGAGTGAATCGGTTCCTTTTAAGCGCGCGTGCTCAATCGTAGACCACATCATTGCTTATCATCTGGCGAGATGGCGGTCAAACGCAAGCCTATACTTGAATAAAAATATTAAAACTAAAATGGGCGCCTAAAATCAAACGACTTTTGTTTTCGTACATTAGCCGTTATCTTAGTCACACGACGCGCTGTTAGCATTAGTAGTTTCCATTTTAGCCTGGCTAATAGAAAGGAAAGAGCTTATTTCGCGCTCATTTTGCAAAGTAATTGGATATCACAGTATGCACGCTAAGCTTGTTAGCGCCTGCACCTTATAAGCTGGAAGACGGCTAAATTGAGCTGGGAATCTCGGAACATGAACTTAATTACTGTGACATCGTCATTTTAACACTAGAGTACACGCCTGGCCTACTATAGTAGACCAGGGTTATTCTTTTTGCGGTAACTTTTTATTTTTGCGCGCTAGAAACTAGCGATTCCAGGTAAGCCTCGTCTGGTATATTTGTCGCAACCTCAGGTACCCCGCGCGATCCTCGATTTGACACCAAAGACAGGACGAGTTGGTCGATGTGCACTCTGCTCGAGAGCCCGAATTCGGTCGACAAAAAAGTGGTGCAAGACTTGCTACAAATGGATTTGTCCCGATCACCAAGCAGTAGTGTGTCCTGAATGCTACGAAAATAAAGAAATTAGTAATTAAGTTTAGTGTTAATTTTAAAAAAATATGTTGATCTCAGAAGTGCCATTTTGTTACTTTTTCTTAGATATTTAGTAAATTGCTAATTGTTCACTATTTTAAATATAATATCTAAATTGTAATGTTGTAATACTAAGTAAAATAAATAAGTTTTCCATTCCATTTATTATTTTAGTCAAATAATCATAAATATACAATTTATTGATATTTTAAAATGGCCTAATATAGTAAGCCACGCGTGTACTCAAGTAAAAAAAAGGAGCGCGTGTACCGTAGTGTTAAAGCTGCTTGCCGTTGACTGGTTTTTAGCGATATTCGATTATGATCGAATGAGTTATACCCCGCCTGGGGAAGTACCACACCTTTGCCAGTTATTCCACCGCCAAGCAGTAATGTGCAAACATTACTGTGTTCCGGTTGGAAGGGCATTGTTTCCAGTGAAATTACAGGGCAAATGGAAGATTAATCAACGTATATCTTAGGGTGACGAGCGCAGTGCTGTGCCGCGCAGGGTCTTGAATTCAGCGAGTTCAAAATTTTGGGTGGCGCAGACCTGTTATGGGCAAACGTGACGTTTAACATCAGGCGAGCGATTTGCTCGTTTCGTCACATATTCAATAAAAAAAAAAAAAGCAATACTGTATGATAAATTTGAGTGCAAGGCAAGTGTGCGATTTTGAGATGTTTTAAATCAAAATAAACCTATTTTAGTAGTGACTTAGGGAGAGGGGGAGGTAATTTCAACCTTCGCTGCATTTGTCTCATGTAAGGAAGATAAATCATTCAACTGACAACGCTATAAAGACGATGACGGATTAAATTTCAGATAAAGCCGAGATTAAACATCTTACCTATAATTATGTTACCACAGGCGAGCTCAATGTCAGGGTCTTGAATTCTAAAAATTCAAAATTCTGGGTGGCGCTTACTTGTTATGGGCAAACGTGACGTTTAAGATCAGGCGAGCGATTTGCTCGTCTCGTCACTCAATAACTTAATTATAAAAAAAAAACCACGCATCGCATTTCAATGTCAAAAATTAATTTCATAAAATGAACATTGTGTCATCATCATCATCATCAGCCTATCTAATGTATGTCCACTGCTGGACATAGGCCTCTCCTAACGAATGCCACAAGGCACGAATATTGTGCTAAAAGTAAAATTAACAGCATTACAGCACATACCTATTCGATTCAAACTTGCAATAGGAAACCGTGAAACTACCTCGTCTAAAAATTTTAATTAAAAATTCTAATGTTGCCATACTCGAACGAGATTACACTGACCTTATCTCAGTACACAAAACTTGCAGTGTTTAGTCTAACACTTTATTGTATACTTAGTGTTTGAGCCAACACTTGCAGTGTTTTGTCTAACACTTTATTGTATACTTAGTGTTTAAGCCAACACTTGCAGTGTTTTGTCTAACGCTCGCTGACCTAAGAGCTGTTTTCATTACAAGGTAATTAGGGGCAAAGTTCATTTTAAGTAGGATTAGGATTTGAATTGTCTTAAGTAGAGATACCGACTTTACTTAATTGACTGCTAATATATGCAATAAGCTTATACTAGTAGTTCTACGAAAAAAAAACCCGATGACAAAAAAAACTATTAAACCGTTTAGCCTGACCGGGTTTCGTCGAGATTTGTTGAGAACTGCGACCTGTACGCGAGTACCAACATACAAACAAACATCCAGATAGACGAAAGCAGATTTGGCGAGTCGTTGCAGAGAGAGACGCTTCGCTCGCTTGGCTCGCTCGGTCAGTTACAAAACTAGCTATCGTTTCTATGACAATTAAATAAATATAGGTAAATAAACGTTGCACACTCATAGCTCCTCCCCACTAGGAGTTATATCGGTGAAAAATAGATAATAATGGTTGTTACACGTAACGAGTACAGTGACGTGACGAGCCAATGCTCTCGAGTACTCGAGTGGCCGAGTACTCGGTTTGTGACGCGAGACAGTCACTAGAACTACTGGGTTTATTACACGTAACGAGTACAGTGGCGATACGGTCAAATGGAACACTCGGCCGAGCCAATAAGTCATAGTTCTAGTGATTGTCTCACCTCGTTACAATATTTATGCAATATATTAATATTTATACTCGTTACAACGTTTTTACTCTAAATAAGGAAACTTCAGAAAGTACGTTAAAGGTGCTCCCACACAGCAGTTACTCGTACCATTTACCAACACTAACATTCTCTAACATAATTATTAAGGTAGGTACATTTTTTATTATTATTTAAGCTTTCACTCTCCTAGTTAACCTTTCCAAATAACCATTAACCATTTAAAAATGTATAAATAACAATTTGAAAATAATTTGACTTTGTTATTATATTCGAACCCATATAACCTAATATAAACGCAATAATAAAATAATATTCTAATATAGACAGCATAAACTGTGTGGGGAGCATCTTTATACCAACCGATTCCTCTCGCGTTCACGGGCAATCTAAGATACTCCAAGAATGTGCATTCACAAGCATCTGAACATGGTCTCATAAATTGCACACAGTGCAACGTTTCTATACCCTCTAAATGAATTCATCTAACTAAACGCAACGAACTAGTAATATAAAATAACAATATTAACATAATTTGACTTTGTTGTTATATTCGAACCTTTAAAAGCTAATATAAGCGTAATATTAAAATAATATTCTAATATAAACAGCATAAACTTTGTGGGAGCATCTTTATACCAACCGATTTCTCTCACGTTCACGGCAATCTAAGATACTCCAAGAATGTGCATTCACAAGCATCTGAACATGCTCTCATAATTGCACACAGTGCAACGTTTCTATACCCTCTTAATGAATTCATCTAAACGCAATGAACTAGTAATATAAAATAACAATTTTAACATAATTTGACTTTGCTGTTATATTCGAACCTATAAAACCTAATATAAGCGTAATATTAAAATAATATTCTAATATAAACAACATTAACTGTGTGGGAGCACTTTTATATCAACCGATTCCTCTCACGTTCACGGGTAATCTAAGATACTCCAAGAATGTGCATTCACAAGCATCTGAACATGTTCTCATAATTGCACACAGTGCAACGTTTCTATACCCTCTTAATGAGCTCATCTAAAGCTAATGAACGTGTCTTCAGGTGTAGCAGTAAGGGTGTTTGCACAAAATAAAATGACGAGAGAAACGTACCTTGAAAAACTTTGCAGCAAATTGTAATTGTAGTTGTAGGTACAGATGCTGCTTAAATAGTCTGTTACATTGACATACATATACGTAAGGCCATGTAATGTATGTATGTACTCAAATATTGTATGTATGTAGATTCAAACATTATCTACTGTTTAGTACATTATCAAGGAAGCAGTTTTTTTACTCAAAGCAAATATTTTAATGATTTGATTTGTTTTTTTTTAATGGCTATTTAAAATAAAACCTCAAATAATAACTTTATAGAGGTAATAATACCTCAGAGTAAAGCATAAAAATATTCCAGATGTCAAAAAAAATCTACGACTTCTAGTATTCCAATCGTGACAAAACAAAATCAATATATATTATATTTTAAGATTCTAATCCAGAAAAGGTTTAAACACAGAAAAACATCACAAACATTGCTTTAAAACGTATTTGGACATTTTATACTTAATTATTTGAAATTAAACGCAATTGTTTCTTTAAACAACATCCATACTGCAATTTCTGCGCTAAGTCAGGATATCTTCGCAAAATAATTAACCTAATGCAATTGAATGTGTTCCTTAATGCTATCACATTAAGAGTCAGTATGGTAGTTCGTGTCGAAAGATCTTAATGGATGAAAGCTTGAAATGAAGCTATGTGTTTAGAAGCTGCAAGCTAAATGAAGCTATAATTATATACGGGAAAGCGTCTGAGTCATAGAGTAAAATCTAGTTTACGATGCTGTTTACAAGTAATTTTAAAAAGTAATCTAGAGGGTAAATGGTGTGCTAAGATAAAGGGTTCATAGTAGGTACTCATTAATACTCATTACTCATTACTCATACTCATGAACAACTTTTATTTAGGACCAAACAGGAATTCGCGAAAAAAAAACAGCTGTTCCATAGAAAAATGACAACGACACTCGACGAAATGTATGGAACTGCTGATTTTTTCAGGAATTCCGAGTTAGCCCCATAGCAAAAGTTGTTCATAACGATGAGTACTATGAACCTTTTTCTGCTTAGCATACCCTTTCCTTATAACCCTGTATACTATTTATTCTAGTGTCTAGGAACCTTCCAATTTGCATCATGCAAGCTGCGAGGCTGGTGGTTATTTTAAGAAAGTGAGGTGGCTGGCTGTATTAGATCTCCTATCTATGTCATACCAAGATACTGAGGATTTCATCACAGTTTCTACTTAAGTCACCACACGCACATACACGCACACACACACACACACACACACACACACACACACCACACAAACACAACTTGTCACAGAGTCTTTAAGCTTTCTTTCGTTTTTAAGTGTTTTTTCTGTTTTGCTTCTAAATCTATCAATTTGTTTATTTAAAATAAGTATAATTTTGTAAATTCTTACGTCGGAGGTGGGCGTTGCTACCCGCGACACAGTTATTTAACTACTGCAGGTAGCATCGTTTCTTCTTGTTTTTAGCCAGTAAGTTTTTGCACGAATAAAGAATTTGAAATTTGAATTTTGAATTTAAATTTTAATATCTACGTTACTGTTTACTAGCTGTGCTTTACAGTTTCACCCGCGCTTTGAAAAGCAGATAAAAGTAATTTATGTCTTTTTCTGTACCCTTTCATCGTTTGTGCAAAACGTGATGATTTGTTGAGTAGTTCAGGCGTGAAAGCGAAACAAACAAACTAACTTCTACTTTCGAATTTATAAGTAAGGATCATGGGATTAAACGTCCTACGCCTGAACCGTTTTAAACACGTGTATCGCTAACATCTCTAAAAATCGCTAAAATTGGCTCATGTTTGAAGCTTATTTTGACAGATCTAAACTAACTAAAAATATATCTGTCTCTGTCATTGCAATATAATTAGATAAAGCCATTGATACTTTTAGAAAAATTACATCTGCCTTCAAAAATAGGCACATTATAATATCCTTGTTACGTAACATGATATACCTCCTATTAAACGACGTAACAATTTCTTAATAAATTTTCGTGTATTTTTTTATTTTTGTTCAAAGATAAGCATTAGCTCGACCACCGTGCCTTCTCTCCTGATTGTAAGCAATGATACGGTCTACGATGGAGCACGCTTGCCTAGAAGAGACCGATTCACGCTCAACTTGAAAACTTCAAGACCCATATTCTCTGGCCCTTTGATTGTTTTATTTAAACGCCAGTTCAAGCGGTATCCGACACCGTGTCCCAACGTGTATTTATTTGTCAGATAACAGGAATGCACACCGCAGCTACCCGTAGATTGCTACTTAGGGTATAATTTCACTTGGATAACCGATTTTTTTTTATATTTTGATATTTTAGTACCGAAAATGATTTCAATTCATTTTGTTATAACCTCAGATCAAGTAGAAAGCAGATATAGTGCTGCCTTAGATCCAGGTGAACCCAAAAAAACTACCCTACTACCCGTGTACGTGTACTTCAAACACATATTGACGAATAAAAACTACCCGAATCAACCGTCAATTCTTACGTCAGTTGCTCAGAGAACGTGGACAAGAAAAATAAGTAATAATAAGGGTAGTTTTTATGAGTCAATAATTATGTGCTTGAAATATACACGGGCAGAAGGGTAGTTTTTTGGCTTCACCTGGATCTAAGGCAGCACTATATCTGCTTTCTACTTGATTTGAGGTTATAACTAACTAGCTGACCCGTGCCCACATCGTTGGGCATAATGTTAATTAAACCCGAAGCCATCGCGCGCCGTCCGGACCGTTTTTTCTCCGATTCACTTTGCAAAACGGACTACCACGTAAAAGCCTTTTTATTTTTCGGTTTTTTATATAACCTATGACACTCAGCAATAATGTGGCTTTCTATTGGTGAAAGAATTTTTAAAATCGGTTCAGTAGATCCCGAGATTACCCCTTACAATTTAACAAATATACAAACACACAAACTTTACTTCTTTATAATATTAGTATAGATATAGGACGGTCACGTAAAAATTGAGTCGGCTACTCCCGACTAATTTCGATCACATTCGAAATAATCATGCAAACAAATATTTAAATAAATAAATCAAAAATGTTAATTGTACTTAATTTTATCTCGCTGTGTTTCATTTTCGCAGAAATTCTGGAGCTTATTAAAACAGTTAGAAATGTGAAAACCGTGTAAGGTTTGTTCTCGTAACGAAGATGATATTTTATGAAAATTGGCGTTTCTCCTTCGAATTTGTGTACCTATGTTCTGTGTTTATAAGTATTTTAAGAGCAGTATTTGTTCTTGTACACTGAGAAAAATGGCCATCAAAATTCCGATGAATTCACCTAAAGTACGGAGTATATTGATATCACCAAAATGTACGATGATTAGCACGTTTTTACAGTTTAATGGAAAATTGGTGTTTCTCTTTCGAATTTGTGTGTTCTGTGTTCATCAGTATTATAAGAGTAGTTTTTTTGTTCTTGTGGGTTTAATTACCGTAGATAAGTCAAATTCTGGTGGTGGAACAATTTCCAGGCTTAGTTATTTTCTCAAAACAAGTCAAATCTCATGTCACACAAGAGGTGAACACTAGCATAAGAACGTCTGTCATGAATTCATGATTTCATTCTGTTTTAAAAACCCTGGACTAACAAGCTTTTATTTAGCTTGTCCTGTTTATCGTTTTTCGTTTAGTCAAATCTTGCAACTGAATTTTGAACCACTCCCGATGTCCGATTGAGCTGAAATTTGGTTAATTGAATATGAAAAATGATTTTTATTTTTATTTTGCATAGCCATGTAGGTACAGATAATATTATAAAGAAAAAGTTCCTAACTAACCCATGATTATGAAAATTAACTCTAATGACAGTGCAATAAAAACTTGTTTTTTTTCTAATTTTAATTTTTAAGCCAAGCATTCGTTTGCTCTACCAGCAATCTTGCCTATACGAGTAGCTTGCCCAACTTTAGTTCTACTAAAAAAAGTCTTGATGCTGCGATTGCATCCATATTCTAATGCTGCTTTACCTTTTGGGTATAAATTGGAATTACAGCACCTGGTCCTCGCCTTATCTTCGCTAGAAGATGGCTTTAAGCCTCGAAAACGGTCTCTCCATTTACATTTTCTTCGCCACTCCGACTGAGAACGGGTGTGCCCCGGTACAGGATGCAAAGAGTATTACAGATATATTATTTTTAGTAGAAATAAACACTAGGATTCTATTGTTGATTTCTATTAAGAATATGAGAGTTTTCTAGGGTTTATTTACTCTAGAAAACTATAGAATTTTCTACAATTTTTTTTTTTTTAAAGAATTATACACTAGAATATTCTGCTATTTTTTTTTTAAATAATGAACACTATAATATTCTTCCGTTCTTAATGAAAATAAACTCTAGAATATTCTACTATTCTTAAAAGAAAAAAACACTAGTAGGTATATTGTACTATTTTCAGTAAAAAAAAAAAATACAAAAAAAAAAAATATTCTACGTAAAGAACATACAAGTTATTTGTATTTTAAACCGACTTTATAAATGATACGGTTCTATAATTGACTGAATACCTACGTCTGTATGTACCTTTATGTTTAAAAAACCAAGATTAAACTAAACGTGTTAATACAGCATATTTTATAAATTATAATTAAAAAAAAATGTTTGTTGATAGTTAATTCTTGTAAACAAGCGAGTCCATCAAGCTTGCCCATTTATTTTCTTCAAGATCCGAAAATGAAAATTAAAACAGTAAATTAACTCAAACAACCCATTGTATAGCCAGAAATTAAATTCAGCAGGAAGTCGTTATGGCTTCTCGTATAAATGCAAATGCAAGGTGCTACACCTTTGTTAGAAGTTGTCAAATTACTGACAAACTTGAAACTCACCTTCACTTTCAGGCAACAGTGTAGGTTGGCAGAAGGCAATGTAGCTTCAGTCAGGTATTATGGGTTTAAGAAATTGTAAGTTTATGGGAGAAGTTAGTGGGACTGTGTTTGACTTTTAGCTGTTACACATCTTTTGAGAGCCATGCTTTTCTTTAGTAACTGCTAATAAGATTTTGATCATATTGTGTTTATTAAAAATGGTATCCAAAATACGTTAACCCTGCAGTGGTCGCGCGGATTACAGGCGTAATCCAGGCATATGAAACGGCTAATATCTTTAAAACTAATGGCCCGAAGTTTTTGCGTTTCCTGGTACTTTAAGCTGGATAACTGACGAATGCGCTCAGTGCTGCGCGAGCCCCAATCGCACGCGGTTTTCTCACTGCAGGTCCGCAAAGTTGGTGGATTACATCTGTATGCCGCGCGACCAATTACGTAAGTATTTTTTACGTAACTTTTTTGTTTACTTTTATTATTTTTTTATTTTTTATTAGTTATAACACATAACAATTCATTATTTTTGCTTTGGAATGTGTCAGCAATTATTTTTTTAGGAATACAATGAATGGTCGGGAACAAAATCAAACACTGAGGTGGCTGGCTGAAGATAATGATCAAAACGATGCCGTCGATGCTCAATCAAGTTCTGACGCGGAAGAAGAATTTCTTGAGGAGCAGAATCATCAGTTAATGACTTTCTTGGTCTTTCTCAACAAGAAAACCAACCAGCACCGTCGACGTCGACGCAAAGATCATCCATCGGTCGTTGCTATAATTGCGGAAGAGCAAGAAATAAAAGCACTAGAAAAGTGTGTAACGTGTGCTCAAAATTCATTTGTGGTGACCATTCCAAGATTGTGTGTCTGAAATGTCTCGAAAACACTAATTAGAATCTAATTTTCCTTAATGTTTTTTTTATGATCTCAATTAATGTGAAAGATGTGATTTTTAGCGCCAAAATAGAGGTTTTTATACTTTTTGTCGGTAATTGTAACTTAATTGTTGTGCTTTAATTTTATTGATTTTTTCTAATCAAACTATCCCTATTTGTAAGATGTTTAAGGTAAATAAAAACAATTTAAGCACGGGTGGCTTTTTATCTCCATTTAAAATTGGCATACATATGTAATCCGCGTGACCATTTACGCAACTTTTCGAGGCGCGACCACTGTAGGGTTAAAAAAGTATATCAATATTTTTATATTCTCATAGAAATTTACCAAGATTGAATAAATTGAGTCTTGTTTTCTGAAACTATTTTTCTAGGTAGTACTTTTTTACGTTTGCGTGAAAATTTGGTTAACATTTTAGAAAGTTTTAAATCTAGTTTCAATTAAAACCAATTTTTATTAGTCAAGTGTTTAGTGTATGATTGCAACACTACAACTTGTCAACAAATTCAATAAATAAAAGATTTCAACCAGTTTTAAAATGAAAAATATTATTAACTCTAAAGCCTGGTCTCTACTGTAAAATCTTAAAGTACTGTGTCTTGGTCCCCAAACTTCGACTCGTAAAGACAATAGCCTGAACTTGGTTTTATAGTTAAGTACTGAGAATAAAACGTACGTTCCATTGTTATGAGGCACAAGTTTTCGGCTAAAGCAAGTATTGTGAATGTTTCCAAGTTGCTTGAGTGATTTACTTGTGCTTAAGAACGTTTAAGGTTCGTTCTGATTTCGTTAAGGAGATGTATTTTTTTTTTTGTGCGAAGTTATTTTAATAATAATATTACTTTGGAAACTAACTTAGTTTTGACACATTTGTTTTAATAATTAACACTAATACTCAAGTAAAAATTAAGTCATGTACTACGACTAGTTTCGATCACATTCGGTGATCTTCATCAGGAGATTGACTTAATTTTTACGTGGGTATTCCCGTGTAAATTATTTTAATCAATTTATTTCATTTTTAAAAAGCGTCTTTCTTTAGTAAATTGTAGTTTTTATTAAAGTATATTTACATGTTACGTATTAATTGAAATCATTTACTAAATTCTACTAAATATCATCACTAATCACTATTATTTATCCATTATTTATTATATCTGTATCCCAGCAGTGGGAGGATTAAAGGTTGCATATGTAGATTATGATGATGATCCATTAGTCTTCTTTATCCCACTGCTGGGTATGCCCAAATCTCTTTTTTACTGAACCATTGGCCAATAACCAATCATAATGCCCTACAAAGTTTCACACATCACATAACATGACAGATAATAAAAAACATTCACAAGCCAAATATTTAACAATTCAAATAAAAAAGATAACTTCACCCAAATTGAGTCCAAATTAAAAACGCCGCTCTCGTATTTTAACAGCAACGGCAATTTTACGTGATGTTAAACAAACACAAAACGTTGGGGTAATTTGTTCAAAATCATAAAAAAATGCTCGGGTATTTTTTAATTTCTCCCTTTTGTGTGGGAACAAAGACTGTTCATAAACATTAACGATTCGAAGTCGAGGGTCTCGAAGTTGTCGCAAAGAAGAAGATACTTGAAAACTGCAGCCTAAGATTGAAAATCTGTATTTGGTAGCAAAGAAAGACTTTCTGTGCAAAGAAGAAAGAACGAATAAAGTCCAACAAAGTTCAGAATTCACGAAAGACTCGGAAGTTTTTCTATAACAATAGCTTAGAAGTAGATCATCGTAATTTTCAGCCCGTAATCGCTCATTGCTGAACATCTGCTGATCCATGCTACTCATCCCGATTCTCTGTACATCAGGTCCGATTCGCGATTTACAATATCGTGATGGCACAGAAAGACCAAAACGTTAACGGATAAGACGTACGTGTAAACGATGCGACAGTCAGGCGGCGACCAGCTTTTAGGGTAAACAATATTGTAATAGTATAAAAAAATGTTCAAACTACTCGCACTTTAACTGATTACCAATAGTTTTTTCTACCAATTCTTTAGTTTTCTGTTCTGACAATTTTCAGCACCGACGAAATTTTTTGCTTAAAAAAAGTTTCGAAAATTTCCTGAGACATCCTGAGACGGAAATATTTGGATAAGAATACGCTAACTACTTTTGAAATCTTAGGTTGAGATAACCTTATGGGTTGTTTACACGTAACGAGAACAGTAGCGAGACAGTGCTAAACAGTGCTAGTGATAAACAGTTTAAGGAGGACAATCACTAGAACCAAGTATGATTAGTTTGTTCGGCCGAGTGTGCCCATTTACTGCCTCGCCACTGTACTCGTTACGTGTAATCAACCCATTAATAGATACAGAGATAGGGCTAAAAGATCGGCCTAAAAGATAGCTAAGTTTTTACTCCCATTTTCTTGGTTTGTTTTTCAATTGCGACGGAACACTAAGGCAGTGATTTAAACATAATAAATGAAGTAGCGACATTGAGAAATAGCGTCATTTTGTGTCTATGCCGGCTTAATTGATTTAATCAAGGCTATGCTTTACTTGTTTTGTTAATTGTGTTTGTGCTGTTTTTTACGCAAGACCAGGGTTACAATGGGCGGATTTGGTGTTTTTTATATGTAACTTTGGATAGAGATGATTTATTGAAGTAACTAGTTGCGCCCTGCAGTTTCGCCAGCCCTTTCCGGGATAAAAAGTAGCCTATGTATTAATCCAGACCATGAAAAACCTGCACTCCAAATTTCATCTTAATCCATTCAGCCGTTTTTGCGTGAAAGAGTTATAAACATACATTCTTATAACCGTTTGCGTTCATAATATTAGTAGGATAGACATGAATTTAGCTATTCACGTGGAGATTTTTATCATATTCCTGACTATCGCTTATGGCGCCGTGGTGGCAAAGGCCGTCGCATACCATCTCGCTCGCACCTTCCGGAACGACGGCATACAATTATCGCCATCTCGCTTACACAATAAGGCCCCATCTAGATTGATGAAACATTATTCACGGAGAATGCATTCAATTTCTTAAGTTTTTATTATAGAATACGAGAGCTTTGTTAAGGCATTGTCTCTAGATATAAATATCGGTTATCTCGAGCGTATATCAAAAGCATCTGAGCCATTATTCCGATTCTAAAGGAATTCCCTGAATCCCGGCTTTGCGATAAGAAGGAATCCGAAGAGATAGTACCTACTTTACGGCTTAAGTCTTAAAATGAAGCGGTTAATGGCTACATTTAATAGCGAGACTGGAGACTGATTTGTTGTACCTATTTTAGTTACTATGTAGAAAGATTGGTCGAATCAGACGGGTTACTGTACTGTCTCAAAAGAAATGGGAAGACCTGTGTTCAGAAGCTGGACGGCATAGGTTTTTTTTTAATTAGGTCAGATTTGGTTTGTTGTAAAGATTGATTAGGTTCAAAGAAGAATTGGAAGATAGAACATTAATTGTGTTTAAGCACTTAACACAAAAACATGATGGAATAAAAATGCTTTTATGGCAAATTTTGTTAAAAGAATCGCTAAAGCGAAAACAAAAAAACTTAAATGCTTTGAATAAAACTGATAAATTTTATTTATGTTTATTGAGTATTAATTTTTATTTAAAAAATCGATCAGTTGATGATTAGATAATATAAGCTTTCACGTGTATGATATCTCTAAGCTATCGATTTTATTCGATTGACCATTTGATTTGTCTGATTCGCTCCTATCTTCGACCAGGCATTTCAGAAAGGAATAAACAAAGTACGATTAGATCGGTTGAGTGGTGTTACTGTAATATATTGCCGAACTTGCAATTGGTTTTTTCTGCACCGCCTCGGGAATCGAATCGAATGAAAGTATAATTGGATGCAAGGTTTTTTTATTCGAATAATTTGCATTAAATGAATTAAAGTTGAAAATTCAGTCTTAGTGACGAATTTATTGGTCTGGCTGAGTGAGTGGTCTTAGTGTCAAGCTCTCAGGTCTCTTGAAGGCCCTTGACATGGCTTAGCGGCTTTTTATTTTAATAAAAATGTTGTAAACGTCAGATTAGCTATCAGTAATTAAAATGGCACGAAAGTTTTCGCTTACTTTTGATAGGTATTTCAGTCAGATTAGGACAATCTCCGTTATCTTCCCAAAGGCCTTGATATCGCTTTTTTCATTCTAAACCTTTGGGGAGAAAATAATTCAGAGAAACGTCGCGTCGGGACAGGCCAAACACAAAAAAATTGATAAAAATTTGTATCACTGTTTTATTTCGTAACTATAATATATCTGTTTTTGTCAATGCAATCTATTTTACAAGGTCGTCATTAATTTAAAAAAAAAATGGTCTGTCATAAAGCTTGCCTTCAAACTTGGGCCTATTGCCGATCCAAAACATGTACCTATATTTTTAAATATTATCTACCTATAACGTTTATTATTTGTACACTTGTAGATCTTATAGATATCGTTATAACTGCAAGCGAAGCCTTATCAGAGACTTTTAGGCGGCCTAAAATATCTGACACCGAGTCAAACCACTTAGCCTATACGAAATTACTTACTTTTAGCAGACGAATAACAAAACAACACATCATAATATTAAAAAGAATTCGAAAAATCTTTTTCTTTCCTATTCTTATAATTTTCTTTCAAAACAATACTTTTAAATCTTGAAATCATAAAAGCAAGAGAAAAATTACATTTACTGAGCTGAGTCTTACAAAGAGTCCATAAAAGCATTCATTCAAGGTCCAGATAAACTTAGAGAGATAGATGGAGCACTGCGTTAGAATTGAGTGAAGCCAAGAACTCTACTTTCATGCGTTCGTACTCGTCTATAAAGCTCTGCAGTGAAGCGAGTAGGGGAGTATTGATATGTCAATGTGTGCATCTTGTGTAGGTACGTACGCCCAAAAGTAGACGCATTTAAAGATTCACCCAAATCTAATGCAGTGCTCATTTTTTTATCTTGATCGACAGTAAATTTATCTTATTATTTAATTTTATTATTATGAGTCTGAGACATTCAAAATAAATGAATATGAAAAGAACTAACTAAACTAGCTCCTTGCTTCATCCAAATCTACAGCAATGCTTCATCTTTCTGTCCGTTTATCTGCGATTCTAGGGCGGTCCTGTTAAACTTCCCGCTTCGCTGGACCGGGGAATTACCGACGTGTCCCGGGCGCTAGTTGTTCCGGGTTTATTTTGTCCCTTGTAGAGCTGGCGAGTCTTGTAGAGATGAGAAATTTTAAAGTTATTGTCATTGTTAGGTGAGGTAATGGAGTAAAACTTGTTACGCTACAAGATTTGTAGTTTATTGGTTGGTAAAGTCTTGCGTAAGAGAACTTAGACTTTGACGTTTTTTTTTTTTTATTTTTTTTTTTAAATAGAGTGCATAGGTTTTTCTTAGGCAACCGTGTTACATCTTCGACCACATCGTCGCTTCCCATCAGATGAGATTGTGGTCAAACGCATGCCTAGTCTGACGTTAATTTTTTTTTAATTGTATATCCGACGTTACTATCTTGCTGCTATGTCTTAATTAATGAAACACCAGGGCTACACTGAGAAAAATGGTAATCAAAATTCCGATGAATTCGCCTAAATTAGGTACGGAGCATACTGACAATCACCAACAATTAGGATGTTTAACACCAATTTTTACGGTGAGAACCATATTAGTTGTCACCGTAAAAACTAGTACTAGCACCAGTTTTTAGGGTGAGAACCATATATTATGATAGTGGTCACCGTAAAAAGTGGTGCTAATCATCGTATTTTTTAGTGATTGTCAGTATCCTGAATGACAAGAACTGCATGACCTTGTCTTGCCTTCGCCGTTCTTTTACAACAGCACCAGACGCACGAAAAAGAGGCACCCTCTTACGGTGGAAATTCCATGTAACCGTACTACGCGTTTTCATTCGTCTTTTTTAATCCAAACGGCAGAGGTATGAAACTCACTGCCCGCGTCTGTTTTTCCTAGAAAGTACAACCCGGGGATGTTCAAAAATAGAGTGGATAGGTTTTTCCTAGGCAAGCGTGCTACATCTTCGACCACATCGTCGCTTCCCATCAGGTGAGATTGCGGTCAAACGCATGCCTAAGCCGATGTAAAAAAAAATCCTCCGTACTTTGTCATCCATTGGTTATATATTTATTTATTTTCATTACACTCTAAAACTTATAGTCTAATCGACTGACTAGATTTAAACGTTTAAATTCTGTACGGATCAAATCTCTTACTTAAGGCTTAAGCCCAAACGAATTGCCTAGCTTAGGTATCTATACTAATATTATAAAGAAGTAAAGTTTGTGTGTTTGTATATTTGTTAAATTGTAAGGGGTAATCTCGGGATCTACTGAACCGATTTTAAAAATTCTTTCACCAATAGAAAGCCACATTATTGCTGAGTGTCATAGGTTATATAAAAAACCGAAAAATAAAAAGGCTTTTACGTGGTAGTCCGTTTTGCAAAGTGAATCGGAGAAAAACGGTCCGGACGGCGCGCGAAGGATTCGGGTTTAATTAACATTATGCCCAACGAAGTGGGCACGGGTCAGCTAGTCGGTTATAAGAAAACATGATCTAAGACACTCGAAACTACCGCACTGCGTATCTGGCGTATGTTGGTAGTGCTTACGAATGTTTTTTATGTAATAAAATAAAATAAAAAAGCCTTTTATTCCTTGCAAAAGTGAACATCTTTTAGAAAAAAAACTCAAACTATATTTTTTTTCTAACAGAGTAATAAAAAAAAATTAAAAAATAATAATGAAATGTTTGTTCTTGTTAATCTTCTTTTGCAAGGACCCCTCCGCAAGTGAAGGCCTCCTCCAAAGAATGCCACTCTTCCCTATATTTTGCTGTTTGCATCCAGTTTGGTCCAGCCGTTTTTATAAGATCTGCCCATCTCATAAGTGATCTTCTTCTATGGCATTTACCACTTGGGCCTCTCCACCGTGTCACCCTTTTTTTACATACCCACGCATAATGTGTGTTTTAAAAAAATAAGTCATTGAAATAGTCATATCTTTTATTTTCTTAGGATCTTTGAATAAAATAAGCAAAGTTTGTCCAAAACAATTTAATTCATAGTTTTTATTTGTTACAATATTATTTTCAAAATTTATGCAATACGAAAGGAGGAGAGAATTAAAACTAATTTAAACCTAACCAAAAATAAAAGCAAAAATATAAATTAATTTCAGTAATCTTCCTAGTACGTTTATTTAAAAATAACTAAAGGTTTTGGCCTTGTATGATTTTAATCCCTGGTAACGTGCTTACTAAACATATCCCGTGGAAAATCCCCAGTGTTTTGGTCAGGTATAATTTTAATGACGCACAGTCGCACACAAAATATTCGCACCACTAAATATATGTCAGGTAGATTTGAGACTAACGAGTAACGAGTACAGTGGCGAGACAGTGCCGTCGGCCGAGTACTCGGTTTGTATAAACAGCGATACAGTCACTAGAATCATCATTTGTTTTGCTCGACCGAGTATGCCCATCTACTGTCTCGCCACTGACTCATTACATGGTAAGGAACCTAGTAGTAAAGTAGATTAGAGACAACTACAAATTACGAGCGAATCCATTTTGCAGTTAAATTACCTAAAATGGGAAAGTGAAGATATCAAAATAAATGGTCGCTACCCAAGTCACCTCAGATTTACAGACGACATAGTCCTCTTCGCCGAAGCAAGCAATAAATAAGACAAATAACGAATTCCTCTGATAAATGCACGCTAAGCCAAAAAAAGTAACATTTCAACGTACCTACTAAGTAACTTAATTGAAACTAAACTTAGCTTATTTGTCAAAATACAGCTGATAACGTTATCAACAGACTTGTGACCTCATTGCTTGATCTGAAGCCTTCTGGCAGCAGCTGGCATAGCAAGCATTAATAAACCGAGCAATTTGTATAAATTCACTAGGAACGAGAATGTTCGAATATTCATCTTAATAATATTCCTTGTAAAGGCTCACCGCTTATATTATGTGAAGTAGTAGCTAAACTTTGAACAAATAGCTTTTTCTATCGTTTTTTTCCAAAAAAACAAGCCTAATACGAGCCGTGGAGTCTTCTTTTTCAACGTTTTAATCCTCGTGTAGATGCGAAATGCTAGAAAATTACATTTAGCTAGATACCTAGATACATAGATAGAGAGATGTTATAAAAATATTATATTCAAAATTTGTCTTTCATTTCAAATCCAAATTCAAAATACATTCAAAATGTGGATGTCTGCTTGTTGGTACGCTAGTACAGGTCTTATTTTATTACAAGCTTTTAATAACTTGCATTTATGTATCCTTGTATATCATACAAATTGTGTAATGATATTAAAAGTTTCAAAGGAAAAGTTTATGTTATATTTTTAGCTTTGTTAACTAATCTCGACAAAACTTTCTATAGTTTGCAATTTCAAAGGTTTTTTGTCGTTGGAAATTTTTAATTGGGCCGCAGTTCCCTCAGTATACGAAAATAATAAGTTTCATAACTGTATCTACGAATATATCTCACTATAATTATGTACATTTATAATTATTTCGGAATAGGAAACTCTGGCAAACTCGTAACTACGCTAATTAATGCGAATTCAAACAATTTATATTGAACGAGAAAAGCTGTATGGAATCCGTGTGAACTCTGAAGCCTGAGTTTGCAATAAACATGCTTATATGAAATTCTAACCGAATGCTAATAAAAGGAGGAGGGGCTCAATTCGGTTTCATTTGTATGTTTCATTTCTTAGAATTCCATCATTTATTAATAATATTAATAATAAAAATATTAAAATATTTTTAAATATTGCTTCTATAGAAATGTCATCAAAATTGGTTCAGCAGTTTAGTTAACAAAATAACTGCAAAAATTCAAATAAATCCTCCAAGTAATTTTGCTTTTTCGGACTATTTACATTATTGTTTTTTAAGTTTTTAAAAGTAACCTTTACTGAACTTCATTTGTAAAAGTGACTTACCTGTTCACTCATTGTTATTTAAAGTCACTTTCAAATTTTTTATCGATGACGACACAAATACTTTCTTGCTTTTTTTTATGATTCGGGCTTCTACTCCACACGCAACTAAAACTTACTTGCTATAAACTAACATACAAACATCTATAAATACATACATTTATCTAAAAAATGCAAAAATCAGGAGAGCAAGCGAAGTTTTCCACTCGACTACGGCAGTCCGTTTACTCATTTAATAAATTTAAATTTCTTATGAAATCAACGTAGAATGAGGAAAATGCTAATACGATTTTTTTTATCAAAATGAAACATTTTGTAATAATATGGGTACCACAGAATTTACTGTATTACTTCGAAGTCATATTCATATGCAACCTTTAATCCTCCCACTGCTGGGATACAGGTCTACCCTCGAAGGGTGATTAGGCCGTATTCCACCACGCTGGCCAAGTGCGGGTTGGTGGATTCACATACGCCATTGAATTTCTTCTCCGGACATGCAGGTTTCCTCACGATGTTTTCCTTCACCGAAAAGCCAGTGGTATGTAAATTCGTACATAAGTTCCAAAGAACTCATTGGTACGAGTCGGGGTTTGAACCCGCCACCTCAAGAATGCGAAGCGGCTGTTCTCCCATTGAGCTACCACGGCTTATAAATAGTCATATAAATATGCTTATATGAAAGTCGCTATTTAACGAACGACGTATGCTTATAACGAAGTCATATAAATACTCGTAATTTTCACCTATTTGCACCTATTTCTTGTTTTTGGTCGATATTTTGTGAGTCAGCACTTTTTGGTAAAACAAAACTAATTAAGATCTTTACGAAAATAGTTTTTTGAGTTTTTGTTGTTGGTTTCCGTTGTTGTAATGTTCGTTGTAGTTTTTTTTTGTTGTTATTAGTGACAATTTGGACGAAAATGAAGCACGTAAATTTTAAGCTCCTGTTAGCCTTAACTATAATTGTATTGTAGTATTTTTCTCTAGAACCAAATCTTGCCTTCAATAAAGCCTGATATTATTTTATTTTTGAATATAATAAATACCTACTTTCTCTAATACAAAGCTAAGGTTATCCATAATATTCAAATGGTTTGTTTTTAGATTGAAAATATAAAGTTCAAAGAAGGCATTGGAGAACGAAATTAATATTTGTGCTGATTTAAATTTTTATTCCTTTATGATATTTGATACGAACGACACGTTATCATCACAAAATTTTCCAGAACGATATCAGAATAATAATATTGTATTTAATTATCTTTCTGTCATGAAATATTGAAATGTGTATGATTTCAATGAGTGTGTGTACTCGTATTTGCTTACATACCTAACTGCGGCGAAGCCAAATAAGGAGGGCTAGGTGTTTGACCTGGATCTGTACTATGTTTGTCCATCCTTATTGCATAAAAAAATCCACTGTAACTACTTACTAAACGGCTTATATATATGGTCTGTAGGTTTTTTAATGCTATTGAGCGAGGAGACGAGCAAATCGCTCACCCGATGAACGTCACGTTTGCACATAACAGGTCTGCGCCACCAGAATTTTGAACTCGCAGAATTCAAGACCCTGCGCGGCACAGCACTGCGCTCGTCACCCTGAGATATAAGTTGTTTAATCTCCTATTTGCCCTGTAATTTCACTAGAAACGTTGCCTTTGCAACCGTAACACAGTATATATACAAAATATACATACATACAGTGTTTGCCTCTAACAGAGTATATTCAGATTCAGATTTATTTATTGAACAACTGATACATTGTAATTTATAAGCTAGACGTTAGTGCATATGGCCTGTGCCATATATCTTTACAGTGGCCTTATTGGCAAACATCTCCAAAATCCTTTAATTTTCAATTTTTAGTATTTTGAAACTGTATGAATAAACTGAATGAATTATGTTTAGAAAATAAAAATAATTGTATTTTAAGTCAATATTCAGGTTCTCGTCACAATAAGACGACAACCTGAACTTCGAACACTCTAGGACCGTCTCGGTCATGTATAGTATAATATTATTATATAACTGCACAAAGTGCAGAGCATCAAAAAAAAACCGAGCTGGTGTCGACCAGAAAAATTCAATTAATTCTACCATCATACTCGAGTAGTTTCTTACTCGTATGAGCCATACACCTACGTGCATATTACGTGGACTTGACATCCAGAATATTGACCATTGAACCGTAAAAAATGGGCCAAAAACGTCAATAGTTGGCCATGTGGAGATGATAAGGGTAGTGACGTACCTATTTACTATCTATGCTTTGTTTCGAGTCTAGATATTGACAAACGTATACATATGTGTAAACTAGCTGCGCCCCGTGGTCTCACTCGCGCTTTCCAGCATAAAAAGTAGCCTATTTAATCCAGGGTACTAATCATCTATTTTCGTCCTAAACTTCATCCGGATCCGTTCCGCCGTTTTAGCGTGAAGCTGTAACAAACAAACTCACGAACTTTCACTTTTATAATGTTACTGACATAAAATAATGTCGTGGAAAGTTTTTTTCAATCTGCCAGAGAATGGAACAGGTTGTCGGTATCTTATAAGTCTGGGAGCTTTATCTTTAACAATACTGTCGTACCAAAGACGAGTGGTGAATGAAACGCGGACTTATTCGCGATTAAAAAATAAGGCTTATAAAAGATCATTATCTTTTATAAGCCTAAAATCGCTTTTGTGGAACTGTCTCGTTGGTAAAACCAATTTAGCGCGGTTTTATCACATTGTACTGACGCGATCGTAAGTCTTTTAGAAGCTGTTTAGTATGGGTAAAATCTTGCGACTGAATTTTGAGCCACTCCTCGATGTCCGAATGGGCTGAAATTTGGTATACTTGTGTAACTTCGATGACAATTCATGCTTTTAGCTTGATTTTAAAGCTAACTGAAAACAATATTAGTAAATGTTTTTACGGCTAAGTTTATACCTTTTCATAGTACTTAATAAGTGGTATATTAAAAACTATGGGTACTTATAGTTGTAAATAGCCTTTTCATTAGTTCTGATGTAATAATTTTTTTTGGTACCATAAGCTGTTATCGTGACAGACTTCTAAAACTAGAGCCCTGACTTTCGTCTCACTCACTCAGCTAGAGAACAAGTGAGACAAAAGCCAAAACATTCAATTCAGGCTCGCATAAAAGACCTCATGGTACGTGCCCTGGGGAGTATTCTACGCCTTTCGAGATTATCTCGGTCACTCTCACTGTAATGACATTTCTAATGCGACCGACAGTGACCGAGACAATATCTCACTCGCCAGAATCGCCCTCTGCTGTAAGCACTTTCTTCGCTACAACCATTTAAACTCTAGTCCATTTCACTTTAATAAAATATTCCTTTCAAATGCAGTTCTCATTCAAAGGTCGTGGTTTTCACGACTCTCAGCTTGAATGGAAGAGTTTTTGGTAAAAGGCCTAGGTTTTTGAGGCAGCTGTAAAAGCTTTTTAAACGAAGCTCGTGATAAATTATTTAGTTTTGCAAACATAAACTCTAGGAATAAAATGTGGAATAAGTGTTCGATTCTATTTAATGTGGGGTATAGATGGAAATCCGACTAATATTATAAATGTGAAATTTTGAATATTTGGATGTTCTGTTTGTTACCTCAACCGCGCAAAAAGAGATGAATTGATTATGATAAAATTTGGTATGGAATTGCTTATATCCGGGAAAAACACGTAAGCTACTTTTTATCTCGTAAAATTTAACGGTTCTAGTAAAAAAACGGATGAACCCGCAGGCTTAGCTAGTGTTCCAGATTTCACAGAGAGCAAAATCCCAGAAGAAATAATATTTTTGTAACATGTCTCTAAGGTATTTATAAAATAAAAGGTGCTTAGGTACATGAAATAAAATATAGTGTATTATTTTAATTTACCAAACATTATTTGACGATAAACCAGAGGCTACATAATGAAGTTTGTTAACCCTACCACACAATGAAGTTACGATTCCACTTATATGAAAACTCAAGCGGACCTAAATCACGACTTTTCTCCCCATATATTTCAGGCCACAAAAATCCAAATTGCGTCTCCAACTACCCAATCACGAAGTTAACCAGCCTTTTGGATTGTGATAAATAAGAAAATCATGTTAGGAATTTATCACAGAATTTATCGGAAGAAACGTGACTTCGCCCAGAGTTGGGAAGGGAAACTTTTCCTCTCACATATTCTAAGGGTCCTCACTCAATCACGGCCTTCGAATTTCTTATTTCTATGGAAAATACAAAGTTTCGGCCGTGGCCTCGGTTCTGAATCTAGATAATAACGTGCTTTGTAACAGTAACGAGGGTTGGTTGCAGTGTAAAAATTGTTCATATGAGTACTGTGAGCCCGTGTCGGCATTGCATACTCTTTATTTGTAATCCTGTATATCTGCTAGTACTTAGTACTTAGCTCAGTGAGAGAACAGCCGCTTCGCATTCTTGAGGTGGCGGGTTCAAACCCCGACTCGTACCAATGAGTTCTTTGGGACTTATGTTCGAATTTACATACCACTGGCTTTTCGGTGAAGGAAAACATCGTGAGGAAACCTGCATATGTCCGGAGAAGAAATTCAATGGCGTATGTGAATCCACCAACCCGCACTTGGCCAGCGTGGTGGAATACGGCCTAATCACCCTTCGAGGGTAGACCATACAGGTCCCAGCAGTGGGAGGATTAAAGGTTGCATATGATATCTACTAGTATGTATGTCAAAATTATATAGTGTCTAGAAGTTGAAGTATAAGACTCTATAATAGGCGTGACGAAAGATTTTAAAATCCTCTTCCATAATCTGAGTACATATTTACTGTTTACAAAAAAACCTCGGTATTTCGGTAATAAACTTAAGTTTAACGAAGTTTGAAGCCATTTTTCTCATATTTTTTCAATAGTGCCCGAAAACAGCTCGCATGTGTCATGGCGCCGGCTTGACGTCACGGATAAGTAAACGTGTCATTGTGTCTATGCGTGATGAGCGGCGGATGACCTATGATCAGCGGAGTTTACTTAAGCGTGACGTCATACGCTGTGATGGTTGTTTCAGTCAAAATGGCCAATTGCAGTATTTTAATGTTTTATTTTATTGAAAATCTTAATAATCTGTTTTTTATAAATAAAACTAAACCTGTTTTAAATTTATTAAATCTGACTTCTCCCCTGAAATGATTGAATCGGCAATTTTTTGATACTGTCGTCAATAGGTCACATCATGACGTTCTATAGTCAAAATTTTACAATACAAGTCCCACCATTTACAAGAATTTAAACGAAATACATGGTATTAATTATTATTAAATACTGTTAGTTATTCAAAGTTAAACATTTAAACAATTTTCAATCCTAAAAATATACCTTCAAATCATACAGCAAGCTAATTCCAGCAAACAAATTTGAACCAAATATCCTCACCCAGAAAACTCAAAATGAATTCTTCCAAAATAAATCCATTGAACTCATCTCGTTACGAAAACAAGCGTAATTTAATAGCTGAAACAAATGTCAAGCCGACGCTCTCACATTCAACTTGTAAAACAAATACATAATTCCGAAGAACATACAAAGGAATCAATCATTATAACTTGCCATGCTTGAACAAATTGAAGCTGAGCAGGGACCCTATTCTGGGCAATCGAGATTATCACCATCACTCTCATTGTCATGACATTTTGAATAAGAGCAAAAGTAACCGAGATGAAAAAATAAACTGTTTTTATTCGTTGACGGGTGTAACTGCCGTTCACTTTTTTATGCTATGCCCACTGTTTAGCTGCTTAACCGAATTTCGTGAAACTTGTAATGTTTTGCAAGCTATTTTTCATTACTATCATCACGCAGGTAAATCCGCGAGACGTAGCCAGTTTCCAATGTAATTCCAAACACTGCATGCTTTGATTACAACATTGCAACTGCCATCAAACAAGACGCCAAACTTGCGAGACTATCTAGTTGATTATAATTGAAGGAAACGACGGTGGAACTCGGTAAGTGAGTTAGTAGGACGTCTGACAGGTTCATTAGTAGGCCCGGTCCGCGGCGTTTGGGTCATTGATCGGTTTTTTGAAAGAACTTGTGACTATTAATATAATATTAGATCTGTTTCATATATTATAGCTTTTATTGTTGACCTACACACTTGCAATGTGTGTAGGTAAACATTTACCTTTTATGTAATTGTGTGACGAGACGAGCAAATCGCTCGCCTGATGTTAAACGTCACGTTTGCCCATAACAGGTCTGTGCCACCCAGAATTTAGAACTCGCAGAATTCAAGACCCTGCGTGGCACAGCACTGCGCTCGTCACCCTGAGATATAAGTTGTTTAATCTATTTGCCCTGTAATTTCACTGGAAACAATGTCCTTCCAACCGATACACAGTAGGTAATGTTTGCATATTACTGCTTGGCGATGGAATAACTTAATTAACCTAACCAATAACCTAATTAAGTATGTTTGTTCGAGTGAAATCTGGCAACTTCATTTTAAACCTCTTTCTGATGTCCGATTGAGCTGAAATTTGGTATACGTGTGTAACTCCGATGACAATGCAATATTAAAACTTGTTTTTAAACATATTTTAAAAATATTTTTTTTTGTAGGTAGGTATGTTACGAACTTACGAAGCTTACGAAAAAACTAACGTAAATTTGATAACTTTTAATTGTCTAAGTTTTAAATAATGTGAATTTAAGTATTTTTTTACATTGTTAGATGTTTTTTTCATAGAAATTTTCTTTTAAATATAATTTCAATTGACTGTAGCTTTTTTAATTTCAATTGGTCTTGTTTAAATTGAGCGTAATAATCGGTTTGCTTCTCTAAGGCCGGTATCCACTGCACCGTGCACTGAAATGAAGAAAAATATGTGATAAAACAGATAGGTAACAATTTCAAAAGCGCAATACGAGTAAGTATTACAAAGTGAAGCAAATTATAAAAAGAACAAAATGTCCAAAAAGGCAAAACAAAAGTCCAAAGCTCACAAGGACAGAGCGAAATATCTACATAGTTACAAGGAAAAAAGCCAAAAGGGCTCATAGCACTTTTCATTATGAACAACTTTTACTATGGGATTAACTCTGAAACGCAAAAATATCAGCTATTTCCTAAATTTTGTAAAGTAGCATTGACATTTTTCCATGAAATCGCTGATTTTAATTCACGATTTCAGGGTAGCTTCCATAGTAAAAGTACCTACTTAAAAATGATGAAGTCTAGGAAACGATTTCATCTTAGCATACCCTTTTCTCAAAACCTGTATACCATTTTTAGTATAGCGTAGAATAACCAAGATTTATTGTGACCTTTATTGTGCGAACCGCTAGGGTGTGGAACGCTTTGCCTGAGTGGGTGTTTCCCGATAGATATAATCTAGGTGTCTTCAAGTCGCGAGTGAATCGGTTTCTTCTCGGCAAGCTTTCCATCGTAGACCGTATCATTGCTTACCATCAGGCAAGATGACGGTCAAATGCAAGCCTATTACTGAATAAAAAAAAAAAAGATTTATTTATGTTCTGTTACACGAACTGCCATGATTACGATTGGTAGTATAATCAACTGGCGCTGGTGTTATCTACAGCTGTTTAGCTGTTTTTTTATTGTGATTGTTTAATTTTATGTTGTAATGCTTGCTTACAGGTACCAGCTTACCAGTAGAGAAGTGGAAGTTATCTGTAGCTTCGCCCGCGAACAGGACCCTGGGCAGTCCCGCGGAGTCAATCAGGGGTTGCGCGAGGTCGGTGCGGGCTGTGGGGTGCTTGGGGGTGTTGATGTTATCGTAAGAGTAGCTGCCTCGGGTGAAGGGGTTCGAATACCACGACGATCTAGGAAACACAACAAGTTATTAAATTGAAAAGTGAGTTAAGGGTGAGAAAAGTTGTTAAATTAATAACACTGTTGGCTTTTTAGATTTAAAAGTCTCGTAGCTAATGGCGTTGAAAAGTCAATAGTTGACCAACTTCACAAAAAGGCCACCTAATTTGGTCAGATGAGTCTGTAAGAGTCGGCTATCATGCCTATTGTTTTATACCGGTAGTTTTAATCGGTAGTTGTTTTTATTTTCAGTTGAAAATAACAACATCTAAAATTGCAACGACAATATTAGCATAAGTTAAATTGTTTTAGTAGAACGATACACAAAGAACACCAAACATAATAGACAAACACTCAGCGTGTTTGTCACAAGGTGTGAGTCAAGGATGAAGAATTAATAAGTAATGTCTGTAATAATAATTGCTGATAGATACATCTGATACTAACAATAATAATTTAATGGAGTCTATATAATAAACTTTTTAACCCTCCTATACGCAAAGAGAGGGATTTCATTATGTCGAACATTTATACAAATGTGTCCCATTAGTGGCTTTTAAACTTATGCATTTACCTGATCATCTCTAAGGGTTCAGGTATGTCTCTACCAGCGCCCATGAATTTCCTCATCAGACCCATGACTTTTGTTTTGACCACGTCTTCTGGCAGGGTTTCCATCTAAAACAAGTAATCAATCAATATATTTTTTGACCATTTGTTATACAGGGTTATTCAGAAAGGGTATTCTAAGCCGAAAAGGGTTCATGGTACATTATCAACAACTTTTACTATAGGACTAAACTGGAATTCGCGAAAAAAATCAGACACAGCTGATTTTTTTTACGAATTCAAAATGGAACAACATACATTTTGCGAGTGTCATTGACATTTTTATATGGAACAGCTGATCTTTTTTCTCGATTTCCGGGTTGATCTCACAGTAAAAAATGTTCATAATGAGTACTATAAACCCTTTTCGGCTTAGGATACCTACATAATTCGGGTAAAAAGATACTGACCTTTTTCGCAGCATTGCCACACACCCAAAGAGTCAAAGAACTGTTGGATGCCATCGGCGGTCCCGCGGTGTTCACCTTCAAAAGCCACTGGTCTTCTTCACTCACGCTGGCCTTATCAGCACTTCGCCATACAAACACACTGTAGGTGTTCGTCGGCCACCAGACTTCATCGAAGCGAAATACCATTTTGTCGCAAATTCCCAGTGATAGCGCTTCGATTGGAGTAATCTTTTGTTCGGGTAAAGGAGGCGAGAATAGTGTCTTGTACCTGGAAAACAATAGTAACAAAATATAAAATGTAACAAAATGGAAAACAAACAAAACTTGGATTAAAAAAAACAAATGTAATCAACAAACGTGGGCGTATTTTTTTAGGTTAAGTTAGGTAATTCCTTAGTCACTGAGATTGACAGTTACATATTTTTGTTTATTCATTTTAATTTTAATTTAGTGTTTGAACCCTGCTATGAAAAGTCATTGGAAAATCATTAAAAACCCAATAGTTGAAAATGAATTTCTGCGTAACGCCTGATTCAATATACTTCCTTAGAAAACCATACCTTTCTTGAAGTACACCTATCGACACGGTAACAATAACATTCTTAGCAGTGTACCTACTACCGTCTTTTGCTGTTACCACTACGTTGTCTTCAGGGTTCTGTGGCCATTGAATTTGTGTTACCTCTGTGTTGAGTTTTATGTCTAGTGAAGGGTATCCTGGACCGTTGTTATATTTATTCTGAAAGTTATATATTACGATTCATAAATTTAGTTAATATCAAAGCAGAGTGAAATAGAAAGAAGGAGAAAGATAAAGAAGAGGAAGGATTAAAGATATGTAGTCAGTGAGTTAATAGAGAAAACACAGAAGAAATAAAATAAAAACTATTAGCGCAAGAATTGTTTTGTCAATTCAGAGCATAGATGGTTGCTAAACATGTTTTGTAACATTACAATGGTATATTTCATTGAGATACCTGTTGATTTTTAAACGAAAATTGCAGATTACATTTTTTCCTAGGCGAAATTAATATACAGACAAATAAGTACCTACATAATACAACTAGACTCTGTTTCTAAATTTAGCATAAAACACTTCTAAGTATATTTTGACAATTTCAACAATGATTTTACTCACCAGTAGAATTTCAAAGAGCGTCTTGTATCCATACGTGTGCCAGCTCAGATCCTGATTGCCTCCAAGGGCATGGTAATTTGACCAAGTGGAGACATCGTTCCAGCTATTGGAAGACTCGTATTAAATGAACCAAATCCTTTACTCGATGACTGCAGTTGACGAGAAATGTTTATTAAACGAAGACGAATGGCAAAGAAGACTAACAGATTTGTAAGAAAAACATAATCTTGACACATTAAAAAGAAGAAGGACATAATATGTAAATATAAGGGAAGAGGTAAATCAACTACGTCATCAAGTTTAGAACGGATATAAGCCACGAAGCCGGTCCTGGCCAAGAGAATTAAAGTTACAAACACTGAAAATTTCTCTATAATGCTTAAGAACTTCTCGCTTTTGACTTTCAACTTTATATCAATCTGCATCAAACTGAGCAAATAATCGTAAAAATTGTACTTGGCGCAAAGAAGTGTAATTACAAAAGTCAAATATTGCGTAACAGAAAATATACCAAAAACAACGAATGTCACGTTGACCTCATAGTAACCATATATCAGGAAACAAATACATATTGTCAAACTATAGATTAATATTAAAGACTTGATAATTAGCTTCACTTTGGGTGTTTTATACTGGAAAAATCCGCAGTCTAACCCAAAAAGTACATGTACTATTTTGTAGAATATTATAAGGGTTGGAGAAGGTAATAAAGTTTTTTTTGATGGCATCAAAAATGAGTTAATTTTGGGAGGATATTTCATGGCAATTTTATTCATTCCAATATTTTTACGAATTTCAATACCAATCAGATCAAAGTAACAATGTGGAATGAAGTCAAAAAGGAAATTTTGTTTCATATATAATAATATAAAAAAATCATATAGTGTTATATATCATATAGTTTTATATATCATGTAGTGTTTCATTAATTTAAGTAGTATGAAATCTATTATAATAATAGTGCGTGCGTGTAAGTGTGTTTGTATGTAATTTAACTCCGTTACGGCTAAATATAATTTAGTGGCTGGATATAACTCATTTATCTGACAAATAAATCTTCGACTGTTAATAAAATATAAATATTAAATGATATATAAAAACGAAATTTGTAACATATACCGAGTGATCCCGTAGAACAATGTAACGTATGAGTGAACTAAATAATAAATTACAGACAATCAAATTAAGGAAGCACTCTTATCGACGGCTTTTACTATTTTATTAAATAAATTATTTTTGATTACCATGACCAAAGCTAGACTATTATAAAGTTAGTCATCTCTGTGGTCTTCCTTGAGCGTTAAGAAGTCCTGTTACGCAAGTTACCTAACTTGAATGACACCATAGATGACAGCAAATATAGCAGCGATAGCGATGATAATTAGTAAGACAGAAACTACGTTATTTAACATTAATTTAACTTAATAGGTTGATTACACGTAACGATAGTATAGGGGCGAGATATTGTCTGCGAGACAATAAATGAACATAGGTACTCGGCCGAGCAAACAAATGATGGTTCCAGTGACTGTCTCGCCGCATCAAACTGTTTATATAAACCGAGTACCTACTCGGCCGAGGACAATATCTCGCCACTGTACTCGTTACGTGTACCTAATCAACCCATAACGTTAAGGTACAGCGCTTGACCCAGCGTATTTTGAGACGTAGGTGAGACGTAGCGCAGGGCAGAGATTATTACTGAGAGATGCATACACTTTGAAAAATGGCAATCAAAATTCCGATGATTCCACCTAAAGTACCTACGGAGCATACTGACAATATAATAATATGGTTGTCACTTGTCACCGTAAAAACTAGTACTATAGTCAACACAAAATAAGAGGCCCGTTTTGACATTTGTCAGCGCGACGGTAACTAGTGATGTTACGATACGACTCGGTAATCGATTCTCACTATAAATCGATTAAGTTTGTATGAGTATTTGATCGATTTGATTATGTATTGTAAATTCATTAGATTAAGATTTTGATTAGAAAATTTACCTTAAACTTAAATGTTGTAGGTATTTTGAAATGATACAGTAGTGGCACGAAAAGTCAATATGTCTTTAATTTAATATTTTTAGTTACAGTAACATTCACTCAATCACAAAAAATTAAGAAAAAGCGAAAGTTAGTAAACCACTCTATGAATTTATTTGCGTCCATTTCTTCGTGATTTTCATTTGTACTTTTAGACCCGAATCAGTAAGGCCATTAACAAAACCTCCCCCGGCTGATCCAGCTGATCAATATTTAATTACTATTAAAATCGAATGAAGCTGGTGAAATTGAGTAACAACACTAATATTTGAAAAAAGAAGACTGAGAACGTAACTGTTTCTGACAGTTTCGTTATAATAAGACATTGCATGCTACTATAAAGTATGCGCGAAAAGCGTTCCAAGTTACATTCTAGGGTCTTTCTCAAGTGTCAAAACGGGCCTCTTATTTTGTGACGACTATACTTAGCACCAGTTTTTAGGGTGCGAACCAAATATTATGATACTTGTCACCGTAAAAACTGGTGCTAAACATGCATGCTAAACAACTTTAGGTGAATTTTTTCTCAGTGTACCTTTAGACGGACAACAGATTATATCATTTCAGACCCACAAGTGTTGCATGTTGTTATCTAAAGTTTAAAATTTTATTTTTTTATTTAGTATTAGTAAAGAAACTGGTATTTTTCTGGCAACGTCATGGTAATCAAAAATAATTTATTTAATAAAATAGTAAAAGCCGTCGATAAGAGTGCTTCCTTAATTTGATTGTCTGTAATTTATTATTTAGTTCACTCATACGTTACATTGTTCTACGGGATCACTCGGTATATGTTACAAATTTCGTTTTTATATATCATTTAATATTTATATTTTATTAACAGTCGAAGATTTATTTGTCAGATAAATGAGTTATATCCAGCCACTAAATTATATTTAGCCGTAACGGAGTTAAATTACATACAAACACACTTACACGCACGCACTATTATTATAATAGATTTCATACTACTTAAATTAATGAAACACTACATGATATATAAAACTATATGATATATAACACTATATGATTTTTTTATATTATTATATATGAAACAAAATTTCCTTTTTGACTTCATTCCACATTGTTACTTTGATCTGATTGGTATTGAAATTCGTAAAAATATTGGAATGAATAAAATTGCCATGAAATATCCTCCCAAAATTAACTCATTTTTGATGCCATCAAAAAAAACTTTATTACCTTCTCCAACCCTTATAATATTCTACAAAATAGTACATGTACTTTTTGGGTTAGACTGCGGATTTTTCCAGTATAAAACACCCAAAGTGAAGCTAATTATCAAGTCTTTAATATTAATCTATAGTTTGACAATATGTATTTGTTTCCTGATATATGGTTACTATGAGGTCAACGTGACATTCGTTGTTTTTGGTATATTTTCTGTTACGCAATATTTGACTTTTGTAATTACACTTCTTTGCGCCAAGTACAATTTTTACGATTATTTGCTCAGTTTGATGCAGATTGATATAAAGTTGAAAGTCAAAAGCGAGAAGTTCTTAAGCATTATAGAGAAATTTTCAGTGTTTGTAACTTTAATTCTCTTGGCCAGGACCGGCTTCGTGGCTTATATCCGTTCTAAACTTGATGACGTAGTTGATTTACCTCTTCCCTTATATTTACATATTATGTCCTTCTTCTTTTTAATGTGTCAAGATTATGTTTTTCTTACAAATCTGTTAGTCTTCTTTGCCATTCGTCTTCGTTTAATAAACATTTCTCGTCAACTGCAGTCATCGAGTAAAGGATTTGGTTCATTTAATTATATTTATAAAGACATTGTGGATACCGCTGAATCAATCAAGAGTACATTTGATCCAATGGTAAGTGATTCGTTTGTGATATGTAAAGCTAGAATTTATCTTTGCTTATATCTCAAATACGCCAACACACCGGTGGAAATTACAGCTTAGAGTTCTATATTATATATAATAAATATACTCGTACAGGGTGATAAGGGTAATTAGAGAAACGACTAACTATCACGTTTGAAGTATAAATTTGAAAGTTTTTTTTTGTTGGTCCCATAGTAAAAGTTGTTCATAATTATTAGTACTATGAGCTCTTTTCGGCTTAGCGTATGCTAAACCTATGCATATAAGTTTGTAATAATACTATTCAGATATTTATTTATTTTTCTTAGTTTTTAATTTTTTTACAATATAGAGGTAGCATAAAAAAACAATACATTGTAAAAAACTTAAAAACCAGGGTGCCGCCGACAGCGGGGCAGGGCCCAAGCTACCGGTGGTTAAGGCTGCAGAGTGAGGAATCTCCTGACAATGCGGGCCGTGTCAAGAATCACCGCCTTTTGTATCTGACTCTTGACCCAACCGTCTAGCGAGAGCCTCTTCAGATGTTGGTCGAGGCTCTTCGCTATAAGCCCATTTACCGAAACGACTATCGGGACAATGATCGTCGAATCAACATCCCACATAGCGGTAACCTCGTGTGCCAAGTCAAGGTACTTGCTGAGCTTGTCCTTCTCGGCCTTCACGAGGTTCTCGTCATGTGGGACGGTGATGTCGACTATTATATTATATTATATTATATTATATTATATTATATTATATTATATTATATTATATTATATTATATTATATTATATTATATTATATTATATTATATTATATTATATTATATTATATTATATTATATTATATTATATTATATTATATTATATTATATTATATTATATTATATTATATTATATTATATTATATTATATTATATTATATTATATTATATTATATTATATTATTCATATTATTATGATTATCATGATTTTCATCGCCGCACGACGAAGCTAGTTCATCTTGTAGTAGAAACGTGCGCAGCACTAATCTATGTCACTCTTATTTTCAGCTTTTAGGAGCGGTTATTGTCAATGTTCCTTTTATGATGATTTTCAGTTACGCTCAAGTGGTAAACATAAAAAAGCAAGTTTTTTCGGTATGTGTCTTTTTAATGATAATCGTTGCCTACTGTAGCTACACCGAGAAAAATTTCACCTAAAGTACGGAGCAAACTGACAATCACTAAAAAGTATGATGATGAGCACCAGTTTTTACGGTGACAACTGTCATAATTATATGATTCTCACCATAAAAACTGGTGCGTGACAACCATATAATGATAGTTGCAAAACTGGTGCTAATCATCGTACTTTTTGGTGATTGTCAGTATGCTCCGTACTTTAGGTGAATCGAAATTTTGATTGCCATTTTTCTCAGTGTAGCTTACGCTTACCTAGTCAGGTTAGTTGCAACCGATCACCGAAGTTAAGCAACGGACGGCACAAGCAGTCTTCAGATAGATGACTGTGGGTGACATTTACAACTGAGCGCTACCGTGGGTCGGATGACACTTTAAATTGGAGGTGTGGGTTGCTTGTCCTTTACAACAACCGCCACGCTATATCAGAGGCCTCCAGAAAGGCTAAAAACACTAACACTACGCACCAATTAGTAGTATTTTTGCCATAGAACTAACACTGAAATCACGAAAAAAAATAATCTGCTGTTCCAAAGCAAAATGTATATTATAATTCTAATGATTTTCAGATTGACTCCTTGGATTTGAAAATATCATTATTTTCAATAATCATTACTTTGGTTCAGAGCGTTTTACCTGCGATGGTTGCTGGCATGGTTACATCAGAAGCTACCAAAATAAAGCTCATACTACATGACAAGCTGATGACTTATAGAGAAGGTTCACAGTTCTTGTTTTTATATGAATTTATAAGTTTGTATGCTTGATTTACATGTTTGAAAAAACTAAAATTTTCATGTTTGCCAAAAACCGGTGAATGGATTTGTATGATATTTATTATGAAGTTGTCTTAGGTATTCTGGATTGGCACATAATTAAAATCTATCACTATTTGCCTCTCCAAAAATATAACGTTGCGTTTTTCATAACTTGTATATTTTAAGATTTTAAATGCTTGGTTATGAGATTAGTACATTGAGCTCTTTTTTCTTCGTATATACCTACTCGTAACTCTGTTTTCTTTCAGATGTCACCAAAATGAACGACATTACAAAGTTCATTGGGTATATAGAAGCACGACCAATGAGTTTCTATTTATATAAAGTTTTACCTCTCAATGCGAATCTCATCGGGATTATTTTGAACTTCAGCGTGACTTACCTGATTGTGATTATACAGTTAACGCACTTGTATTGATAAATTATCTACATACTAGCTGCACCCAGCGGTTTCACCCGCTGTTTTTTTTTTACTTTTAACCTTCCCTAAACTTCCACAAATATTTCAAGGTCAAAATTAGCAAAATCGGTCCAACCATTCTCGAGTTTTAGTCAGACCAACGAACAGCAATCCCTTTTGTATTTATAAGAAGAAGATAATGTGTATAACATAAATAATAAATATATATGAATAATTGTGCATGATGTATCGATTTATGGTGTACCTAACAAATACAATTTAGTTTAAATAAAGATCTTAAAGTGTTTTTACAGTTTTTTAGCACTGTTACGGTGTTTCAACAGCCTTGTATGTATCAGAGCCAGTTTCTATTCCCGGCTAATTTGCCTGCCCTATATTATTATCGTAATTTTAATTTCATTTATAAATAAAGAAAACGGTATTGTTACCATGTTAACATCAAGGTAATATAAAATAATTTACATTAATACAATAGTATTATAAGTGCTTTCTTAATTTGATTCTCTGTCATTATATTAATTACTTCGCATACATATTTTTTTTCTCGGTATACATATAATATGTATATTAAATTATTATATATCGAGTCGTTACGGTGTTAATTTACACACTTACACACCCGCACTCACGGCCTTTGTTTCATATTAATTTAATTAATGGAATACAACTACACGGGCTTCATTTAATTATTAGGTATATATAATAAAAATTGCTTTATTTTATTTATATTAATTTATTTAATGGAAAACAATGAGACACAGGGTTTCATTAAATTATTTAAATATTATATATAATAAAATATTGCTTTTAGACTTCATTCCACATTGTTACTTCGATATAATTGGGTTTGAAATTCGTAAAGGTATTCAAATGAATAAAATAGCCATGAATTATCCACCCAAAATCAACTCATATTTGATACCATCGGTAAAAAAAGAATTACCTTCTTCAATCTTTATTATATTCCTTAAAACTGTACATGTACTCTTTGGGTTGGACTTTGGATTTTTCAACTATAAAACACCCAAAGTCAAGATAATCGTTAAGTCATTACAACTGACCTATTGCTTGACAACATGCATTTGTTTCCTGATAAATATATACTGTAAATTCAACGCGGCTTTCTTTGCTTTAAGCATATATACCTACTGTGTTACGCAATATTTGTCTTTTGTAATTATACTTCTAGGCGCCAAGAACAATTTTTACGACTATTTAGTCAGTATGATGCAGATTGACGCAAAACTGAAAGTCAGAAGCGAGATTTACTTGAAACCTAAAGAGAAAATTTTGGTACTCGTAACTTTAATTCTCATGGCGAGGATCGGTTTCCTGATGTTCCGCACTGAAGTATATGGTTTAAACGAACACCCAATTCCTTTTTACCTAAATATAATATATTTCTTCTTTTTAGGCTCTCAAGATTATATACTTCTTACGAATCTGTTAGTCTTCTATGCAATTTATCTTCGTTTAGTAACAATTTCTCGTCAACTGAAGTCATCGAGTACAGGATTTGATTCATTTAATTATATTTATAAAGACATTGTGGATGCCGCTGAATCAATCAAAAGGTCGATCGATCCATTGGTATGTTGTTCGTTTGTGATATGTTTAATCGTTATAGCTTGAATTTTATATGGTTATATTTCAACCAGCACACTGGTGGAAATAACAACTTCACGCTCTAACATACCTGCACTATTTTATTACTGAAACATCTTTTTATATCGTTATAAACCGTAGTGAGCCTCAACGTTCTAGCAGCAATATCTGCCGGTGTGTTTAAAGATGTATATTAAAATACCAGAAGTTTACAATTCAGAGAAAAAGACAATAATCTACAAGCGTTATTTACGAAGTAACCTAAGTAGATTGACCGATGAAGGTCTAGTGCTAATACCTAAAAGTAGGTATGTTACTGTAAAAGGTTACAAGGGAAGGGTATGCTAAGCCGAAAAAAGGCTATACCTTAGCATAGTATCATAATTCGACTTCACCGAAATCCATGTCGCACTCCGAAGAAACTCGCTCTGCAGACTAATATTTCGCGCGTTTCAGTCAACAGAATACTGAAATATGATCTTAAGATAAAGGCGTATAACCGTAGGAAAATTCACTTTTTAAACGAACGTCTTCGTAAATTGCGACGCGAACGTTGTCCAATACTGCTTAGGAGGCACGATGCGAGGAAGATACTCTTCACCGACGAGAAAGTATTTTACTGTCGAAGAAAAGTTTAACCGACAAAACAATAAAGTGTATGCCAAAAGCAGCAAGGACGTCCCAGCGGTATACACCCATTTGCTAGAATTTCATTTGCCATAATTTTATCTGCTATACTGGTCAACAGACATAATATTGTTTCTCATAATTTTATATGTTATACTCATTGTTTACTATATTAGTCACGTGCTAGAAACTTTGTTTTCCATAAAGTCAATTTCAATAATATCAGTTGTTATCATCATTGTAAGGCGTAATTATCATATGCCATAACATCATTTGCCATCGAAATTACTTCTAGAAAAAAATCATAAAATCGGTTTATACTAAACGATCAATAGGTTAGGTTAGGTTAGAACATGAAAAACAACGCACGAGCCGAGCGAGCGTAGCGAGCGTGCCGCGGTAGCGGCCGGCGAAGTGCTAGAAAGCCAATCGCTTTTCAGGACAAAGGCGTTAGGTTAATTTTCTACAGAAGCGACTTGGATCAATCATAGTGATAAGTAGGTATTAGAAATAAAAACGATCAATAGGTTATGTTAGAACATGAAAAACAACGCACGAGCCGAGCGAGCGTAGCGAGCGTGCCGCGGCAGCGGCCGGCGAAGTGCTAGAAAGCCAATCGCTTTTTAGGACAAAGGCGTTAGGTTAATTTTCTACGGAAGCGACATGGATCGATTATAGTGATAAGTAGGTATTAGAAATAAAAACGATCAATAGGTTAGGTTATGTTAGAACATGAAAAACAACGCACGAGCCGAGCGAGCGTAGCGAGCGTGCCGCGGCAGCGGCCGGCGAAGTGCTAGAAAGCCAATCGCTTTTTAGGACAAAGGCGTTAGGTTAATTTTCTACGGAAGTGACATGGATCGATTATAGTGATAAGTAGGTATTAGAAATAAAAACAATTTTAATGGCTTTTTTTTAATGATATTTTTTTTGGGCTTGGATGTATTTGAAATTAATTTAGTATGGCGTTGAAATATTCTTTTAAATAATATTATTGCAATTAATAAAATGGATAATAATACGTATGGCACTCGTATCATTATTAAATCTAATGTACGGGCAAACAAGAGTATTTCAGATAACTTTTATGGTAAACAAACAATTCGGGCAAATGAAATTCGGGCAAGTAAAATTCGGGCATTTGAGAATTATTGCTTATATTCTTCGGGCAAACATTAGACAACCCGTCCCAGCTTCAGCACGGAATGTCTCGCGTACGCATCATCCGGCTAGTGTGATGGTATGGTGGGGAGTTTCATATGAAGGTGTCACTCCGCTCCATTTCTGTCAACAAGGTGAAAGCCAAGAATTACCAAAGTGACATTACCAAAGCCTGTTGTGAAACCCCTGTCTCATACTTTATTTCACAACAAGGTTTGGGTTTTCCAGCAAGACTCAGCGTCAACCCATAAGGCAAAAACCACCCAAGCTTGGTTGAGGGAAAATGTGCCGGCCTTCATCGCGGCGAACGAATGGCCCTCCTCTAGCCCTGACCTCAACCCGCTGGATTATTCTTTATGGACTGAATTAGATCTCAGGGCCTGTCGAAAGTCCCACCCAAACTTAGAGTCACTGAAGCGAGCCCTTATCGGCGATGCAAAGCGAATTCCGGTGGAAAATATTCGTGCCGCCATTGATGACTGGCCAAATCGTCTAAGGGCCTGTATTAAAAATAAGGTGGTCATTTTGAATAACAATTATATTTTATTGTTGATTATTATTAACTTAATGTGTACTGAAAATTTTAGGAATATAGGAATATATTCAGTGACTCTAAGTTTGGGTGGGACTTTCGACAGGCCCTGAGATCTAATTCAGTCCATAAAGAATAATCCAGCGGGTTGAGGTCAGGGCTAGAGGAGGGCCATTCGTTCGCCGCGATGAAGGCCGGCACATTTTCCCTCAACCAAGCTTGGGTGGTTTTTGCCTTATGGGTTGACGCTGAGTCTTGCTGGAAAACCCAAACCTTGTTGTGAAATAAAGTATGAGACAGGGGTTTCACAACAGGCTTTGGTAATGTCACTTTGGTAATTCTTGGCTTTCACCTTGTTGACAGAAATGGAGCGGAGTGACACCTTCATATGAAACTCCCCACCATACCATCACACTAGCCGGATGATGCGTACGCGAGACATTCCGTGCTGAAGCTGGGACGGGTTGTCTAATGTTTGCCCGAAGAATATAAGCAATAATTCTCAAATGCCCGAATTTTACTTGCCCGAATTTCATTTGCCCGAATTGTTTGTTTACCATAAAAGTTATCTGAAATACTCTTGTTTGCCCGTACATTAGATTTAATAATGATACGAGTGCCATACGTATTATTATCCATTTTATTAATTGCAATAATATTATTTAAAAGAATATTTCAACGCCATACTAAATTAATTTCAAATACATCCAAGCCCAAAAAAAATATCATTAAAAAAAAGCCATTAAAATTGTTTTTATTTCTAATACCTACTTATCACTATAATCGATCCATGTCACTTCCGTAGAAAATTAACCTAACGCCTTTGTCCTAAAAAGCGATTGGCTTTCTAGCACTTCGCCGGCCGCTGCCGCGGCACGCTCGCTACGCTCGCTCGGCTCGTGCGTTGTTTTTCATGTTCTAACATAACCTAACCTATTGATCGTTTTTATTTCTAATACCTACTTATCACTATAATCGATCCATGTCGCTTCCGTAGAAAATTAACCTAACGCCTTTGTCCTAAAAAGCGATTGGCTTTCTAGCACTTCGCCGGCCGCTGCCGCGGCACGCTCGCTACGCTCGCTCGGCTCGTGCGTTGTTTTTCATGTTCTAACATAACCTATTGATCGTTTTTATTTCTAATACCTACTTATCACTATGATTGATCCAAGTCGCTTCTGTAGAAAATTAACCTAACGCCTTTGTCCTGAAAAGCGATTGGCTTTCTAGCACTTCGCCGGCCGCTACCGCGGCACGCTCGCTACGCTCGCTCGGCTCGTGCGTTGTTTTTCATGTTCTAACCTAACCTAACCTATTGATCGTTTAGTATAAACCGATTTTATGATTTTTTTCTAGAAGTAATTTCGATGGCAAATGATGTTATGGCATATGATAATTACGCCTTACAATGATGATAACAACTGATATTATTGAAATTGACTTTATGGAAAACAAAGTTTCTAGCACGTGACTAATATAGTAAACAATGAGTATAACATATAAAATTATGAGAAACAATATTATGTCTGTTGACCAGTATAGCAGATAAAATTATGGCAAATGAAATTCTAGCAAATGGGTGTATACCGCTGGGACGTCCTTGCTGCTTTTGGCATACACTTTATTGTTTTGTCGGTTAAACTTTTCTTCGACAGTAAAATACTTTCTCGTCGGTGAAGAGTATCTTCCTCGCATCGTGCCTCCTAAGCAGTATTGGACAACGTTCGCGTCGCAATTTACGAAGACGTTCGTTTAAAAAGTGAATTTTCCTACGGTTATACGCCTTTATCTTAAGATCATATTTCAGTATTCTGTTGACTGAAACGCGCGAAATATTAGTCTGCAGAGCGAGTTTCTTCGGAGTGCGACATGGATTTCGGTGAAGTCGAATTATGATACTATGCTAAGGTATAGCCTTTTTTCGGCTTAGCATACCCTTCCCTTGTAACCTTTTACAGTAACATACCTACTTTTAGGTATTAGCACTAGACCTTCATCGGTCAATCTACTTAGGTTACTTCGTAAATAACGCTTGTAGATTATTGTCTTTTTCTCTGAATTGTAAACTTCTGGTATTTTAATATACATCTTTAAACACACCGGCAGATATTGCTGCTAGAACGTTGAGGCTCACTACGGTTTATAACGATATAAAAAGATGTTTCAGTAATAAAATAGTGCAGGTATGTTAGAGCGTGAAGTTGTTATTTCCACCAGTGTGCTGGTTGAAATATAACCATATAAAATTCAAGCTATAACGATTAAACATATCACAAACGAACAACATACCAATGGATCGATCGACCTTTTGATTGATTCAGCGGCATCCACAATGTCTTTATAAATATAATTAAATGAATCAAATCCTGTACTCGATGACTTCAGTTGACGAGAAATTGTTACTAAACGAAGATAAATTGCATAGAAGACTAACAGATTCGTAAGAAGTATATAATCTTGAGAGCCTAAAAAGAAGAAATATATTATATTTAGGTAAAAAGGAATTGGGTGTTCGTTTAAACCATATACTTCAGTGCGGAACATCAGGAAACCGATCCTCGCCATGAGAATTAAAGTTACGAGTACCAAAATTTTCTCTTTAGGTTTCAAGTAAATCTCGCTTCTGACTTTCAGTTTTGCGTCAATCTGCATCATACTGACTAAATAGTCGTAAAAATTGTTCTTGGCGCCTAGAAGTATAATTACAAAAGACAAATATTGCGTAACACAGTAGGTATATATGCTTAAAGCAAAGAAAGCCGCGTTGAATTTACAGTATATATTTATCAGGAAACAAATGCATGTTGTCAAGCAATAGGTCAGTTGTAATGACTTAACGATTATCTTGACTTTGGGTGTTTTATAGTTGAAAAATCCAAAGTCCAACCCAAAGAGTACATGTACAGTTTTAAGGAATATAATAAAGATTGAAGAAGGTAATTCTTTTTTTACCGATGGTATCAAATATGAGTTGATTTTGGGTGGATAATTCATGGCTATTTTATTCATTTGAATACCTTTACGAATTTCAAACCCAATTATATCGAAGTAACAATGTGGAATGAAGTCTAAAAGCAATATTTTATTATATATAATATTTAAATAATTTAATGAAACCCTGTGTCTCATTGTTTTCCATTAAATAAATTAATATAAATAAAATAAAGCAATTTTTATTATATATACCTAATAATTAAATGAAGCCCGTGTAGTTGTATTCCATTAATTAAATTAATATGAAACAAAGGCCGTGAGTGCGGGTGTGTAAGTGTGTAAATTAACACCGTAACGACTCGATATATAATAATTTAATATACATATTATATGTATACCGAGAAAAAAAATATGTATGCGAAGTAATTAATATAATGACAGAGAATCAAATTAAGAAAGCACTTATAATACTATTGTATTAATGTAAATTATTTTATATTACCTTGATGTTAACATGGTAACAATACCGTTTTCTTTATTTATAAATGAAATTAAAATTACGATAATAATATAGGGCAGGCAAATTAGCCGGGAATAGAAACTGGCTCTGATACATACAAGGCTGTTGAAACACCGTAACAGTGCTAAAAAACTGTAAAAACACTTTAAGATCTTTATTTAAACTAAATTGTATTTGTTAGGTACACCATAAATCGATACATCATGCACAATTATTCATATATATTTATTATTTATGTTATACACATTATCTTCTTCTTATAAATACAAAAGGGATTGCTGTTCGTTGGTCTGACTAAAACTCGAGAATGGTTGGACCGATTTTGCTAATTTTGACCTTGAAATATTTGTGGAAGTTTAGGGAAGGTTAAAAGTAAAAAAAAAACAGCGGGTGAAACCGCTGGGTGCAGCTAGTATGTAGATAATTTATCAATACAAGTGCGTTAACTGTATAATCACAATCAGGTAAGTCACGCTGAAGTTCAAAATAATCCCGATGAGATTCGCATTGAGAGGTAAAACTTTATATAAATAGAAACTCATTGGTCGTGCTTCTATATACCCAATGAACTTTGTAATGTCGTTCATTTTGGTGACATCTGAAAGAAAACAGAGTTACGAGTAGGTATATACGAAGAAAAAAGAGCTCAATGTACTAATCTCATAACCAAGCATTTAAAATCTTAAAATATACAAGTTATGAAAAACGCAACGTTATATTTTTGGAGAGGCAAATAGTGATAGATTTTAATTATGTGCCAATCCAGAATACCTAAGACAACTTCATAATAAATATCATACAAATCCATTCACCGGTTTTTGGCAAACATGAAAATTTTAGTTTTTTCAAACATGTAAATCAAGCATACAAACTTATAAATTCATATAAAAACAAGAACTGTGAACCTTCTCTATAAGTCATCAGCTTGTCATGTAGTATGAGCTTTATTTTGGTAGCTTCTGATGTAACCATGCCAGCAACCATCGCAGGTAAAACGCTCTGAACCAAAGTAATGATTATTGAAAATAATGATATTTTCAAATCCAAGGAGTCAATCTGAAAATCATTAGAATTATAATATACATTTTGCTTTGGAACAGCAGATTATTTTTTTTCGTGATTTCAGTGTTAGTTCTATGGCAAAAATACTACTAATTGGTGCGTAGTGTTAGTGTTTTTAGCCTTTCTGGAGGCCTCTGATATAGCGTGGCGGTTGTTGTAAAGGACAAGCAACCCACACCTCCAATTTAAAGTGTCATCCGACCCACGGTAGCGCTCAGTTGTAAATGTCACCCACAGTCATCTATCTGAAGACTGCTTGTGCCGTCCGTTGCTTAACTTCGGTGATCGGTTGCAACTAACCTGACTAGGTAAGCGTAAGCTACACTGAGAAAAATGGCAATCAAAATTTCGATTCACCTAAAGTACGGAGCATACTGACAATCACCAAAAAGTACGATGATTAGCACCAGTTTTGCAACTATCATTATATGGTTGTCACGCACCAGTTTTTATGGTGAGAATCATATAATTATGACAGTTGTCACCGTAAAAACTGGTGCTCATCATCATACTTTTTAGTGATTGTCAGTTTGCTCCGTACTTTAGGTGAAATTTTTCTCGGTGTAGCTACAGTAGGCAACGATTATCATTAAAAAGACACATACCGAAAAAACTTGCTTTTTTATGTTTACCACTTGAGCGTAACTGAAAATCATCATAAAAGGAACATTGACAATAACCGCTCCTAAAAGCTGAAAATAAGAGTGACATAGATTAGTGCTGCGCACGTTTCTACTACAAGATGAACTAGCTTCGTCGTGCGGCGATGAAAATCATGATAATCATAATAATATGAATAATATAATATAATATAATATAATATAATATAATATAATATAATATAATATAATATAATATAATATAATATAATATAATATAATATAATATAATATAATATAATATAATATAATATAATATAATATAATATAATATAATATAATATAATATAATATAATATAATATAATATAATATAATATAATATAATATAATATAATATAATATAATAGTCGACATCACCGTCCCACATGACGAGAACCTCGTGAAGGCCGAGAAGGACAAGCTCAGCAAGTACCTTGACTTGGCACACGAGGTTACCGCTATGTGGGATGTTGATTCGACGATCATTGTCCCGATAGTCGTTTCGGTAAATGGGCTTATAGCGAAGAGCCTCGACCAACATCTGAAGAGGCTCTCGCTAGACGGTTGGGTCAAGAGTCAGATACAAAAGGCGGTGATTCTTGACACGGCCCGCATTGTCAGGAGATTCCTCACTCTGCAGCCTTAACCACCGGTAGCTTGGGCCCTGCCCCGCTGTCGGCGGCACCCTGGTTTTTAAGTTTTTTACAATGTATTGTTTTTTTATGCTACCTCTATATTGTAAAAAAATTAAAAACTAAGAAAAATAAATAAATATCTGAATAGTATTATTACAAACTTATATGCATAGGTTTAGCATACGCTAAGCCGAAAAGAGCTCATAGTACTAATAATTATGAACAACTTTTACTATGGGACCAACAAAAAAAAACTTTCAAATTTATACTTCAAACGTGATAGTTAGTCGTTTCTCTAATTACCCTTATCACCCTGTACGAGTATATTTATTATATATAATATAGAACTCTAAGCTGTAATTTCCACCGGTGTGTTGGCGTATTTGAGATATAAGCAAAGATAAATTCTAGCTTTACATATCACAAACGAATCACTTACCATTGGATCAAATGTACTCTTGATTGATTCAGCGGTATCCACAATGTCTTTATAAATATAATTAAATGAACCAAATCCTTTACTCGATGACTGCAGTTGACGAGAAATGTTTATTAAACGAAGACGAATGGCAAAGAAGACTAACAGATTTGTAAGAAAAACATAATCTTGACACATTAAAAAGAAGAAGGACATAATATGTAAATATAAGGGAAGAGGTAAATCAACTACGTCATCAAGTTTAGAACGGATATAAGCCACGAAGCCGGTCCTGGCCAAGAGAATTAAAGTTACAAACACTGAAAATTTCTCTATAATGCTTAAGAACTTCTCGCTTTTGACTTTCAACTTTATATCAATCTGCATCAAACTGAGCAAATAATCGTAAAAATTGTACTTGGCGCAAAGAAGTGTAATTACAAAAGTCAAATATTGCGTAACAGAAAATATACCAAAAACAACGAATGTCACGTTGACCTCATAGTAACCATATATCAGGAAACAAATACATATTGTCAAACTATAGATTAATATTAAAGACTTGATAATTAGCTTCACTTTGGGTGTTTTATACTGGAAAAATCCGCAGTCTAACCCAAAAAGTACATGTACTATTTTGTAGAATATTATAAGGGTTGGAGAAGGTAATAAAGTTTTTTTTGATGGCATCAAAAATGAGTTAATTTTGGGAGGATATTTCATGGCAATTTTATTCATTCCAATATTTTTACGAATTTCAATACCAATCAGATCAAAGTAACAATGTGGAATGAAGTCAAAAAGGAAATTTTGTTTCATATATAATAATATAAAAAAATCATATAGTGTTATATATCATATAGTTTTATATATCATGTAGTGTTTCATTAATTTAAGTAGTATGAAATCTATTATAATAATAGTGCGTGCGTGTAAGTGTGTTTGTATGTAATTTAACTCCGTTACGGCTAAATATAATTTAGTGGCTGGATATAACTCATTTATCTGACAAATAAATCTTCGACTGTTAATAAAATATAAATATTAAATGATATATAAAAACGAAATTTGTAACATATACCGAGTGATCCCGTAGAACAATGTAACGTATGAGTGAACTAAATAATAAATTACAGACAATCAAATTAAGGAAGCACTCTTATCGACGGCTTTTACTATTTTATTAAATAAATTATTTTTGATTACCATGACGTTGCCAGAAAAATACCAGTTTCTTTACTAATACTAAATAAAAAAATAAAATTTTAAACTTTAGATAACAACATGCAACACTTGTGGGTCTGAAATGATATAATCTGTTGTCCGTCTAAAGGTACACTGAGAAAAAATTCACCTAAAGTTGTTTAGCATGCATGTTTAGCACCAGTTTTTACGGTGACAAGTATCATAATATTTGGTTCGCACCCTAAAAACTGGTGCTAAGTATAGTCGTCACAAAATAAGAGGCCCGTTTTGACACTTGAGAAAGACCCTAGAATGTAACTTGGAACGCTTTTCGCGCATACTTTATAGTAGCATGCAATGTCTTATTATAACGAAACTGTCAGAAACAGTTACGTTCTCAGTCTTCTTTTTTCAAATATTAGTGTTGTTACTCAATTTCACCAGCTTCATTCGATTTTAATAGTAATTAAATATTGATCAGCTGGATCAGCCGGGGGAGGTTTTGTTAATGGCCTTACTGATTCGGGTCTAAAAGTACAAATGAAAATCACGAAGAAATGGACGCAAATAAATTCATAGAGTGGTTTACTAACTTTCGCTTTTTCTTAATTTTTTGTGATTGAGTGAATGTTACTGTAACTAAAAATATTAAATTAAAGACATATTGACTTTTCGTGCCACTACTGTATCATTTCAAAATACCTACAACATTTAAGTTTAAGGTAAATTTTCTAATCAAAATCTTAATCTAATGAATTTACAATACATAATCAAATCGATCAAATACTCATACAAACTTAATCGATTTATAGTGAGAATCGATTACCGAGTCGTATCGTAACATCACTAGTTACCGTCGCGCTGACAAATGTCAAAACGGGCCTCTTATTTTGTGTTGACTATAGTACTAGTTTTTACGGTGACAAGTGACAACCATATTATTATATTGTCAGTATGCTCCGTAGGTACTTTAGGTGGAATCATCGGAATTTTGATTGCCATTTTTCAAAGTGTATGCATCTCTCAGTAATAATCTCTGCCCTGCGCTACGTCTCACCTACGTCTCAAAATACGCTGGGTCAAGCGCTGTACCTTAACGTTATGGGTTGATTAGGTACACGTAACGAGTACAGTGGCGAGATATTGTCCTCGGCCGAGTAGGTACTCGGTTTATATAAACAGTTTGATGCGGCGAGACAGTCACTGGAACCATCATTTGTTTGCTCGGCCGAGTACCTATGTTCATTTATTGTCTCGCAGACAATATCTCGCCCCTATACTATCGTTACGTGTAATCAACCTATTAAGTTAAATTAATGTTAAATAACGTAGTTTCTGTCTTACTAATTATCATCGCTATCGCTGCTATATTTGCTGTCATCTATGGTGTCATTCAAGTTAGGTAACTTGCGTAACAGGACTTCTTAACGCTCAAGGAAGACCACAGAGATGACTAACTTTATAATAGTCTAGCTTTGTTATCTACAAAGCTAGCTATTACAAAGTTACTGAAGTATGTACAAACTCATAATCTCACAGACCAGCCATAGAACTCTTTCAGTCAATACATTAGCACAAAGAGTGAACTTAGTTTTTTTTAATCACGACTTTTTAGTCCTAGGCACCATGTCAAATTTCGAAGAAATAAATCATTTCGGGCACTTCCAAACACTACCTACTTAAAGTTAAGCAAACTAGTTAACTTTGAGAAATTAGGCCCAAGTTTGAAGGCTTTTTAAGGCAGATCTAAATTTTTTTAAACTATTGGCATCCTTGTCTAATGGCTTGCAATGATAAAGACAGATATATTTTTTGTTAGTTTAGATCTTGGGCCAATCCAACTAAAATAGTATTAAACCTTTGATACATTTCTTGTAGCCACTACTTTGCCAATCGGTCAATTAATTTTGTCAATAAGTTATATTTCATGTCTATAAGCTATCAATTCGTTGTCTGTACTAGGCAACTGCCAAACCAGCGACAGTACCGACCTTCGGTTAATATAACGATGAAACTCGGTAGTGAGTTACCGAGCTGCCACCGCTCCATTAGTCACTTTGCCCGGGACGTCGATACCTGAAATTTATTTTATTGAACTAGAAGTCAAATGGAGTTCTAAATAATGGCTATGAAAAGTGATTAAAATGGAATAGGTGTAGACTGTAGAGGATAATTATGCGATTTTGGTCAAGCAGAGTTATTTTTGGTGATATTTTTGGCCTGTCAAGCATTATAGAAGATGATCAAAGGGTTACGCATAATTTTCTGTATTAAAACACAAGTTTGGCGCCTATGATCCCCGTCTGCGTCTTCCACGCCCAACCACTAATAATTCAACAACTCCTACACTTGGCCCAGAAGTTGTCAGTATATAGGTAGTATTAACTAATCTGTGAGCCATCAGTAGGTACATACTATCACCTATTCTATGCAGCTAACTGTATTACAACAAAGGCCACAAATCCAAACATAATATCATGAGGACGAGTAATCTGCTGTCAAAATAGGGTAAACGCACCTGTTACTGACATTACAAGATTTACGTCACCGTGCGCATCGTCCGTCCCGCTCTGCGGTAAGACATCTGACAAGGATGGATTTATTGTTATTAATTTTATGACAAGGGAACCCTTACGTTTTATAGCGGTCGGTAGAGGTCGGGAGGTGTCAATTAAACTTGAAAACGGTAGTCTTGAGGCCTGTTATTCTTGTGCTTAGTGGACGATGGTCTTTGAGAACTTTTTGATTGTTTTATGACTTGAAAGAGTTTATATTTGAAGGATAAACGTTTTATTAAGTACTTGCATAACGAAGTTTTTGAGAATCTGGGGACTGTGATTTAAACTTGTAAAGTTTAAAGATGTTAGGACTTACTTATGAACTATGCTTAAAGTTAGTCACTGTTTATAATGCTCTGACAACTTCTCGCTGACGTGAAATGTCACGTGCAAAAACAAGGCGGAAAACTTTAAGCAATGATTAACTTTAAGCAGGCTTTATAAGTACTTTAATGAATGTTTTACGGCAGTTTCGGACATGAACAGCGGCTGTTGTTATGATTATCTGACTAGCAACAGAGGCCTACAATTTTATATGTCACCCAAATCCACGGTGGCGCTCAGTAATACCTATACAAGATTATAAGGAAAGGGTATGCTAAGCCGAAAATCAATCATAGTGCTCATCATTATGAACAACTTTTACTATGGGTCCAACCCAGCCAGCCAAAAAATATCAGCTGTTCCATACATTTTGTCGAGTCCATAGACATTTTTCCATTGAACAGCTGATGTCTTTTCGTGAATTCCGGGTGGGTCCCATAGCACAGCCCATGGTAAAAGTTGTTCATAGTGATGAGTCTTTTTCGGCGTACTTTCCTTATACCGTTGTATGCCACCTGCGGTCACCCATCCAAAAACTAATCATGTCATCCGTTGCTTAACACCGGTGATCGGTTATGTTACCTAGCCGAGCTTACGAGCGTTTCGCTTATAAAATTTACTCCTACCCTCCGTGCAGACTCTAGCAAGAAATATATCAGAAAAGTGGCGGGCGTAACAAAAATAATACTTCCGTTTACCTTGTAACTCAGATCAAGTAGAAAGGTAGATAGAGTCCCGCCATAGATACAGGTGAAGCCAAAAAAACTACCCTACTGCCCGTGTACGTATAAGCACATATTGACGCATAAAAACTACCCTTATACTTCTTGTTTTTCTTGTCCACGTTCTCTGAGCAACTTACGTAAGAATTGACGATTGATTCGGGTAGTTTTTATGCGTCAATGTGTGCTTGAAGTATACGTACACGTACACGGGCAGTAGGGTAGTTTTTTTGGCTTCACCTGTATCTAAGGCGGGACTCTATCTGCCTTTCTACTTGGTCTGAGCCTTGTAGGTAATATCTGAAGAACACTTTGTAGTGACGATGAAAAATGGACACGTTACACGGTACTCTAGTTTTATTCTTTGGTACAATGTGTTAAGGATTTTGTGTTGTGTTAGGATTTTTTTGGTGGATGTTTGTTTGATGTTGTTGATTAGATGGTAACTTTTTAGTTATGAGAACTGATGGAGTTTTGACTTATTTCGTTTTACACGGGAGTCTTACGTATTGTTGAGTTGGATTGTTAGACTATACTTAGTTATAGTTTCGATAACAAATGGTGATCTTTTTGAAAAACTTTTCACTTCTTGAAAAAGATCACCGGATATGATACAATATATGGTTATTCATAAAGGGTATGCCAAGCCGAAAAGGGCTCATAGTACTCATCATTATGAACAACTTTTACTATGGCATCAACCCGAAATTCGCGAAAAAAAAATCAGCTGTTCCATAGACAATTCAATGACACTCAACAAAATGTATGGAACAGTTTGGATTATCTGACTCAATAATAGGTGAGTAGTCCCGTTTTATGACCAAGCAAATAATTATACTCAAAATGAAAAATACTTTTACTCTTACAACTGATCTCTAATTGGCTTAGTAGACCAACGAATGAATTTAAGATTTTCTGATATCTTCTAACCTTTCTGACACTCTCGGTCCCGATAGCTACTCGCACGTGAGTGCCATCACACCAAATCCTTAATGAAACGCTTGTCCCAGTCTCCGAGGATTCGCACAAATTGAACATGGATCCAAAGTAACAATACCAGCCCGACCAACTTAATTGTGCAGCTGGCAAAATGAGAGAACGAAAAATGTCCTAACCAAAGCTATAGTGTCGTTCGGGAACTGCGATGGTGGCTGTCGAACCGAACTGCATAGTTAAGTTGGTCGATCGCTACCTCAACCCTGTGGGAGCAAAAGGTTTTACCTTTGCGAAGGTGCCTTCAAACAACAATTGGCAATTAGCCTTACGAATAAATAAACTGAGAAAGACTAGATGAGATCCGAAGATTTACAGAAATTAACTAAGTAGATTAGGATTTTCTTTTGGTAATTATAAATTAGTTATTTGTTCGTAAAATGTTTGTATGAAAATGAAGATAGTAGATATGTAAGGGTAAGGCCTCCAGGCGATCTAAAATTACCATACATCAAGGCACCAATTAGCTTATACAAAATTACTTTTTTATATATAAAAGAGCGACAAACTGGCAGACGGTCAGTCTGACGGTAAGCGAAACCGCCGCATATGAACCTGCAACACTGGCGACGTTGATAAAGCTTTGCCAGCCCGGAGAAGTGCTTGTAGACACCCTTTTTAAAACACTCCATTACATTTCACGTAGTAGTTCGGCAAAAAGAACTTCGATGGGAGGCATTCCACATCTTTCAAATCCTCGGAAGAAAAGAGGGGCCAAACGGACGGTGTACTATTGAAACTGTTATGGACAAACCTGCTGCTCTAATATTTGATCCAGCTAAGGTGCGAGTGAATCGGTTTCTTTTAGGCAAGCGTGCTCAGTCGTAGACAGCATCGTTGCTTCGGCGAGATGGCGGTCAAACGCTAGCCTATTACAATAAAAGAAAAGCTTGGTTGTCCTCAATAGCCCCAAATTTATATATCTGACTGTTAGCATAACAGAGAAAAATATTTTTGGTGATATGACGAGGAAAAAATATTGAAAGGAAACCCAGCTGTGTTCAGGTGTAAGTGAGAATGTGAGAATGCAGTTGCACCCACTAAATCCCCCTTAGTGACCAACCTAGCTAAGGTGCTAAATAGAGGGTACTAGGATTTTAATGCAAGGCTATAACGAAAGGATATGCTAAGCCAGAAGTCTCAAAGTACATAACATTATGAACAATTTTTAGTATTGATAAACCCTATAATCGCGAAAAAAGTCACACATTTTGCCGAATATCATCGACGTTTTTCTAAGGCACAGCTGTTTTTGTTTTCGCGATTTCAGGGTTGGTCCCATAGAAAAAGTTCACAACTATGAATACTATGAGGTCTTTTCAACCTAGCATACCTGTTCCAATAACCCTGTTGACTCTCACCATTGCCCCTAACACAATGCTGATGACTATCCTCAGGACATTGGCCTTTCCTCCCAAGAGCCCAAATATACATAAAGCAAATATATGTGTAGTAACTAATACATATGCCAAGAAATACATGTAATTTCTCCATCTATAAGCCTCCAGTACCACAAACCTGCTTTAATATTAAAGAATACATAATATTACTATTTGCATACGAAGGTATTATTCCGAGGGTTCGGCCGCGGTCCTCAGAGAGGATTTTCTATCATCCCTATTTGTAAGCTCAGGTAAGGACTGAACAATGAAATTTATGGGTGGTATTAATATCGGTATTTTTGCTGTTAGGATATAAAATATAAACCACGGTTCGAACTCATTCAAGCGCCTCTTTTCTCGTAGGTCTTGGTAAAATTATTGATTATCCCATCTTATTTTTTGTTCGGATGAACAGCATCGATCTTTGAGATTGTAAATAATGTAGTACATACAATATACATACATATTATTACCGCATTTTATGCGGGACAAAGACCTCCCTTCATCTAAGGCTCTTTTTTGCACAATATAATTAAAAATATAAAAGAAATAGGTAATGAAAAGTTTGGCAAAACTTCGAATGTTATTCCAAAATATATTATTTCTACTAACAGCGCTCATGGAACCGTCCGCAAGCACTTCAACGAGCCATAAATCATTTTAACGTACCGCAATTTATTAACAACCGGTTATTAAGCCCTTGTCTATTTGAATTTATCCGCAGGTATATTATAGGTAAGCCTAGGCCGACGCAATTTGATTAGGCGTACAATGGAAGCTCTAGAGATTTCGCTTTTAGTCTATGACCTGATGATATACCGAAGTTATGTTGAAATCAAACCACCGTTTTATTTAGATGCAAAAAGAAGTTGATATAAAACGAGTGTATATGTAGTGGCGTCGTAGCTTGCAAACTGCTGAACCTCTATCAATGAGCTGAACAGATTTTCATTTGTTTTTTTTTTGTGTGAATCGCGACTCGATTGGAAAAATTCTTAGCAGCCGTCCCATACATTTTGTTGATTGTCGTTGATATTTGTCTACCTGTACAACAGCTGATTATGATGACTACTTGTTTATAATGATGTACTATGATCCCTTTGCGGCTTAGCATACCCTTTACAACCTTGTATCAAATTTTTGGGCTACGCGGAGAAACCGCGAACAGACGTAAGGTATACAATATGTCCGGTTTCCGATGTCCGATACTTTAAGGGGTTAAAATGCAATTAATTTTATCGACAAATCACGGTTTTTTTTTTATTTTTCTCCATCAATAAAAAAATGGCAGCACTTTAAAAAAAATTGTTAGCGAAGCATAGGTGCTTGTATTAATTTAACAATATCTACCCAAGTAGAAGACTTACAAACACAAAAGTGGTCTCAAATGTTAGTTAATAGTGTAGACAATAAATCTAGATTCAAATTTTAATTTTTTAATGTTTCAGTATTATTAAAAATAATTTTTGAAAAAAATAAATTGGACAACAAATTGATGTTTTTTTCAGATTATTAGTTTTAAAAAAAAAAACCAATGTGTTAACCAATTTTATTGATTTATTTTTTTAATAATACAGGATATTTTTGCTATAAATGTACATTTAAATCTTAACTGTGAGTTAGATAGTTTAGGAGCTATGACAGTGTAAACATACGTACTTGAAAAGCGCGCATACCCCAGCAAATGAAATAAAACAAAAAAAATAAAATAAGAGATAATGAGAAAAATAAAAAAAAAATCCGTGATTTGTCGATAAAATTAATTGCATTTTAACCCCTTAAAGTATCGGACATCGGAAACCGGACATATTGTATAAGATAGTTAGCTATAACTCACTTTTATTGGGGTATTTATAAGAACAATGCGTCTATTTAATGCCTCATGCACATCAAAAGACCTTTTAGAACCCCAAGAAACCCCACACTTACGATTAATATTTTAATCACCATCAATTTGGGCCCCTTCTAAGATTCCTCTGTACCGACCCAGTTAACTCTGTAAAATATTAATGCTTTGCAAATACCCAAATAATATGTGATAGTGCTGTGATTGGTGACCGGCTAGATTTAAGCCGGATTTTCCTAAAGTTAAACCGTGTGAAAAAAATGTTTTTTTTTTTTTAATTTATTAATAATTCATAATATTTTGAAGATGAGATGAGAAAGAGAGATGTTAAATTAAAAATTAAGTTTAAATTGTAAGATTTGTCTTTATATCCAAAATATTGTACCTAGGTTGCATTGTTTCATTTCGTTACATGCGGTCGATGTATTATTATGTCGATTGATATGAATTACAGAAAATTAATCGTTTGGCACAATAGCACTATATCCATAGACGAGCTTTTTTCAAGCCAGACATAAAGGTTTATGCTTATAATGCTGGATTTAATTATTTTTAACACGCTTTTATTACTTTCTCCTGTATGTTTGTAACCGACCCTTTTGGACTCGATTTTGCCCTACTTTGAACGATCAGATTTAATTCAACTTTGCACACCTGTCAAAGACCGATGACAATGCGTGTTTTTTAAACTTTTTTGATAATGTTACGTTTGTTGCTTCTCATTTTAATTATTTACAATTAATCACGCGAGTAACAATTAAATTAACACTAGAGTACACGCCTGGCCTACTATAGTAGACCAGGGTTATTCTTTTTGCGGTAACTTTTTATTTTTGCGCGCTAGAAACTAGCGATTCCAGGTAAGCCTCGTCTGGTATATTTGTCGCAACCTCAGGTACCCCGCGCGATCCTCGATTTGACACCAAAGACAGGACGAGTTGGTCGATGTGCACTCTGCTCGAGAGCCCGAATTCGGTCGACAAAAAAGTGGTGCAAGACTTGCTACAAATGGATTTGTCCCGATCACCAAGCAGTAGTGTGTCCTGAATGCTACGAAAATAAAGAAATTAGTAATTAAGTTTAGTGTTAATTTTAAAAAAATATGTTGATCTCAGAAGTGCCATTTTGTTACTTTTTCTTAGATATTTAGTAAATTGCTAATTGTTCACTATTTTAAATATAATATCTAAATTGTAATGTTGTAATACTAAGTAAAATAAATAAGTTTTCCATTCCATTTATTATTTTAGTCAAATAATCATAAATATACAATTTATTGATATTTTAAAATGGCCTAATATAGTAAGCCACGCGTGTACTCAAGTAAAAAAAAGGAGCGCGTGTACCGTAGTGTTAAAGTAGATCTTTTTAAAGACGCGATTCAGATATTTATTGGTCATCCATAAGTACAGTGCAAAGGTCTTACGCAATGTTACGTAAATTGCATAATGCACAAAAGTTATATCGGGCCTATGAATGTATATTAGATAAGGCACTAAAGTTATAACGGGGTCAATCGGGCGCAGCAAATTAGGGCAGAGGAGGACGCAAGAAAATGTAATTCATAAAAATTAAATTAAAAAAATATAATATACTAGCTGACTCGCAGACGTTGTCCTGTCAAAAGCCATTGCGTCAATTCTATGTCAAATGTCATATTGCGTAACTATAGCAACCGTAGTATGTTGATGCTAACTTGTCAATTTATAGTAAAAATTATCAGTATATATATAATTTGCAAAAAATAAAATTGCGACTATAATTTGAGATTTAAACTATCCTATGTCTCAAGTTGGATCGAACTGCACATGGTGTGCGAATTTTATTATAATCGGTTAAGTGGTTTAGGAGTCCATTGAGGACAAACATTGTGACACGAGATTTATATATATTAAGATTTTTGGATTGTTTACAATTAAAAAAATAAATTATAAAAAAAAATGATATAAGTACTTACTTACTTAAATTAAAAAAAAAACTTTATTGTTTTTCTCCTGCGGTAGATTGCTACCGAACTATCCGTCCAAACGGTATACCAAGCCCATCCCTACCTACCTATCTTCGAGCAATTCTCACGTTAATCTTCCCGGATCCTCTTAACCCCATTAAGGTTGCGGTTTCCATGGCCCGGGGTTATTGTGATTTAACTCGATGTACTTGCTTATCTGCTGGATATACCGTCTCGTAGGTTAATGGAGTGCCTGATATCTTCCGGATGGTACGTTAGTTGGAAGACGCGAGAAAGTTAACCTTAAAGTTGGCGAGTTAGCAAAAAATGGCTTTGCGGGCAAAGTGTTTTTTTTTTGTTTGGTGTCTGTATACAGGTTCATCTCTAAAACACTGAAGACCAAACTACTTCTATTTTACGACTTTCGAAAATTCCGAAAAAAACATGTAAAAATAAAATTCTTCTCCTTCTTTGTAAACATACCTCGCATCGAATGGCTCGGCTCGCTGCTCTGACTACTGTAACGCTTTACAAAAACTCACACAACAAACGACACAAGTCAGTCTCCACCTTTGTAACTTTTTCTTCTTCTTACACCTCTCCAACTGGTGAAGGCAGTCAGCTCTGCATATCTGATCTTGTCCTTGGAAAGGCGAAAGAGTTTGATCGCACCTATCCATTCTCCGATGTTACACACCCATGATTTCCTTTTAACACCAGTTTTCCTCTTACCAGCCACTTTTCCCATCATTATTATTTGCGTGAGGAAACCTGCATACGTCCGGAGAAGAAATTCAATGGCACTTGGCCAGCGTGGTGGAATACGGCTATTTACCCTTCGAGGGTAGCCCTGGTACCCAGCAGCGGTGATTAAAGATTGAGTTGTTGATTAGTTGCGAGCTCGTATCTGTCATGTCTAAGCAATAAACTTTTTTTTTAATGTGAATAAGTCCGTTTTTGACCACCAACTCGCCTGATAGCCTCATAGTCTCTAGAATTACGTCATAGAGTTACGTCATAAACACATAATACACTCAGAAGCCCATAACCCTTCTCACGACGAGCACAAGTATAATAACAATCGTAGGTGGCAAAGTAAGCCTACCAATCCAAAAATAAACCACCTAAAGTAATCTTAATGCTCTGAAAATAATTCCTAACAGGGTTATCTAAGTTTCCCGTATTTATATTTACTTTTGGAGCTCACTTTTACTTACCTATTTTGGAAATATCATATTTCATCACTCAATCTTAGATAATCTTTGCACAATAGATAAGAGGTTACGAGTTATTAAGCTTCAACCTAAGGGTTAACGTTATAGGACTATTTATATTTTGAGTAAAAATGTATAAGTATTTTTATTTGTGTTTTTATATTCATTATATTTTTTAATAGAAAACATGGTTCAGAGTACGAAATTCACTGAAAATGTATCCGAACTTTACCTACACAGCACCAATAATTAATATAGGTAGGTATAGACTATAGACACATTTTAAAAATACCAACAAATAAATTTAACTTTTACGTTGTCGCTATAGTGTTTAATTTTGCTCGCAGTATGTATAGGCTAAATGTACAGAGTACTAAATAGTTTCAGCTTTTCTCCGGATATCTATAAAAACCGATCCGATATCTATTCAAATCAAAATCATAAAAAAGAGAACATCAAAATTCAAATCCATTTTTTTTGCATGCTTTTGTCCACATCTTTTACCTCATTAATGTAGGGTTAATAAATACCCTTCATGAATAGCCCTGTATAACAGTTCATGGGTTACATTGAAATAATAAAAAAACTTAATATTATTTTTTTGTTTCTAGCCCTCGAATCAAAAAGAGGTATGGTGTTAAAAGTTTGACCGCTATGCCTGTCTTTACCAATGTAGCGTAGAACCGATTTGGATGCATTTTTATAATTGAAAGCAGGCTAATAGCGTCGGTTCTTAAATTGGTTTAACCGTTTCAACGTTAGGCGATAAAAAAAAATAATGAAATAGTTATTCATATCTTTTATTTTGGTTAAATTAAAAGTTTCCATATTGACAACAGCAAGTAAACTCAGAATAATTGCAATCTAAATTCCGATGAATTCACTTATAGTACGGAGCATACAAATATCACCAAAAACGAAAATTAGCACCAGTTTATGATAGTTGTCACCGTAATAACTAGATCAGCTAATCATCGTACTTTTTGGTGATATCAGTATGCTCCGTACTTTATCGGATTTAGATTGCAATTTTGCTTTTATTTTTTTCAGTGTAGGTAGGTACTTGTTTGTGGCCCACAATTATGAAAAAAATTATATTTTAACCAAAATAAAAGATGTAAAAAACTACGCTCCTACGCTACTATGCTCCGTACTTTAGGTGAATACATCATTCTTTAACCGGAATTTAGATGCGCATGTTTCTCAGTGTCGTTCGTAAAAAACACATTAAAAAAAAAGGTGAAAATTGCAGGTAAAGTTGAAGCACTCTCAAACATTCTACGACGATCGCCGGAACAGTAACCAATTAGGTCAAGTGACAGATCCGTCGAAAAGGGTCAACAACAGGGATAGTCTGTAACGTTGACAAATTAATCTTTGACGGCCAGCGATGGGCTGGTTTTGTGACGACCCTACGCTGGTACTACAGTGGTGTGATTTACGCTTCGAGTGAATGGAAAAGAAAATATAAAGAACAAGAAATAAAGATAAAAACAAAATCAAAAAAAAAACAATGACAATTTGCTCTGTAATTCTTAATTATTATTTGATCTTCAGTTTTTTTTTAACTTTTGACATGACCGTTTGGTAAACTTACATTAATTTTTAAAACAAATTGATGTAATTTTATGACCAAAAAGTTTTAAAAAAGAGCACGTATATCACAGTACCTACAGCTCCACCTAGTAGACAATTTTTAATTTTTCTTAGCAGCAACTGCAAAAATGTTTTTTGATTTTTAAAATTGCTCTTTTTAATTAAAATTCTATCAAGATTTCTGGAACCAGCTTATAGCACTGCCTACAAATTGAGTGTCCAATCACGAGCAAATTGAGTTTATGAACCTTTTAACGCGATTTATTTCGATTCAGTTCAAGAGTATTGGATTAACAATTATAAAACTTGATAGATAGAGCTGGTAGATCAGTGGGAGAACGGCCGCTTCACAATCGCGAGGTGGTGGGTTCAAACCCTGACTACAAACCAATTTCTCTGAAACTCATGTACACATTATACCACTGGATTTTCGATAAATCAAAACGTGAGGAGATCTATAACCCGGTCACAATATCTGTGCACCTCGCTGGAATGCGTATAGCCTTATAATAGTCGCACTGTCGCACCGGGGAGTGCGCGGAGAGGTGACAGGGGAAGCGGGAGAGGCTCCCGCTTCCCCTGTCACCTCTCCGCGCACAAATATTGTGACCGGGTTGTACGTAACTACGTACCTACGTCCAGAGAAGAAATTTAACGACTTATGGAAATCCGCCAACCCGCATTTGATCAGCGTGGCGAAATACAGCCTAGTCCACTCTTCGAGGAATCCAGCAGTGAAATTAATAAAGGTTGAGTTGAAAACAAGATAATGAGTGGGCCCAAGTTCGAGAGTTGTATTTGACAATCTAAACTACCTACCTAAAAATATATGTATCTGTCTTTGTCATTGCAAGCTATTAGACAAAGACGTCAGTATTTACAAGAAAAATTTGATCTTTCAACTAAAACCTTCAAACTTGGTTTGTATGTTTCATAGATAACTAGATTTTAAACTATTTTCGAATACCAAGTATCCAAGCGTAAGGTAACGCGATCAAACGCCGCTAGCGAGTGGAACCTCCAAATAATCAGCTTTCCTAGTAATTTTATTTTAGTAGGGTTTACCTAGATATCGTGAATTTTATGCAAATAGCGGGCCCGAGTTTAAATGTCTAACTTTTCTAAAAATATTGATGTCTTTGTGTTGCGATGACAAAGACAGGTAAATTTTAGTTAGTTTAGATATATCAAATAAAGCCTTCAAACTCGGGCGTAATATTTTAATTCTTGTGTTTAGTTTACTGTTTTTCGTATTTTTTGCTCTTATTGCTTCGAGAAAGATCGAGAAGATATTGCTCGAAAGTTTTATAATACAACTAGCTATTCCCTGCCACGCATCGCTGTGGATAAAATAAATAAATAAAAAAAATAGACAAAAACAATCCTTGTTGCATTTATTTTATATCATGCTAAAATTTCAGCTCGATCGGTGCAGAACTTTTTGAGTTTTTGAAGCGTACACAAAACAACATAACATTTTTATATATATATAGATTGCTGTATATGGCGAACACTGCTTAAAATAATAACACAGACAAAATATTAGTAGGTACTGGATATTCGATTTTTTCAACTTTGTACGAGCAAGCAATGCAATCATCGTTTTGTTACTAAAATTAGTAGGTAATTATTATATTTTACTGAAAATATAAATAGTTTTGTTTGCCCAGCTATTTACGTGATGGATTGAAGCACATAAATTAATATCCTAAGAAAATGAGAACTCAATTAAGTCAAGACATGCTATTTCAATGTCAGTAGGTACAATTTAGAAACGTAGAACGTAAAGTACACACACAACTGAAACAAAAAGAAAATCTTATTCGTTTAGAAGAATTAAATTATTCTCAGGCAGAAAATATCAAACGCGACGAAAACGACAACATCCGATGTTTGACCTACTTCTTCTGAAAAAGTTTATCTTTGGTACAGAATCATTTTTCTTTTGGTCAAAATCAAATAAAACACGGTCTTTTACTTCACTACTTTTCCTTTTCCTTACGTTTTATGATAATAAACAATGCAATATTTTTACGGGCACATTTTTCATCAGAGTGGGAAAGATAGCATTTGAAAAGTACCTACTTTATCTGGAAAAATATTTTTCAAGTCCCAAGTAGTTATGTTTGGTTTATCCGGCCAGTTTTATGCCGGATATCGCTTTTTGCAAAACATCTTATGACATTATAATGTGATTTACAATGTGTTCAGTTTAAAGACATTTATTAATTCTCATTAAAGATAAACATCGCTTACATGAGAATACTACTATTGATATAGGTACATATAGTTCGTCGTCAATCATCCAAGTAAAATAATAGTTATATAAAATATACATCTGACATATTAACACATATTAAATGCACTAGAACTTTATAATATTATAAATTAAAATTGCCTTTCAAAACATATTGAGCTAGTCGCTTTTTAAACACGTTGAGCGAGTTAATGCTTTTTATGTCGGAGGGTATTTTGTTAAAAAGGCGCGCACCCTCAAAAGTTATCATAGTTTTGCCGTAGTTAGTTCGTATCCTGGGTAGAACAATGAAGCTACAACGACGAGTGCAGGGGTATGAAACATTTTGTTTGCGTTTGCTAAAGAGCAAATTTGTGTGAATATTTTTATATCATTATTGTTTTTCGTATAAAGATGCAAACGGTGTTAAAAACGGCTTTAGCCTTATTAATTAGCGTTAACTTTACATACAAAAATATGGCGTAAATTACATGTATAAGAACAATAAACTAAATATATGAGTATGATCCGACGACCTAGTTAAGGTCGCCGGAAGACGCTGGACGCAGGCCGCTTCCAACCGGTCCCGTTGGAAATCTATGGGGGAGGCCTATGTCCAGCAGTGGACATATGATATCACATCCAGGCTGGTATGATGATGATGATGATGAGTATGATTAGTAGTATGTCTTGGGATATTTTTCAAAGATAATATTAAAAAAACTAAATGAAAGGGATACCTCAGAACTAACGTATCAACTCAAAATGTAACAAACTTAGAATAATTTGATGTCTGAAAAAAAATACAATTGTATTGGAGATAAATTAAAACTAATACCGTGTATGATATAAAATGTCATTCATTACAAGCAATGAGATATCAAAAATATAAATTAAGCCGAATACGCCCGATATCCGGCATAACTACTACAACAAAATCCCTAGCAACAGTAATGTAGGTCAAGAGCCTCACAGGGCAGTTCGCCGTCTCTTTGAAGTCTGCAGCAAAAACATAAAAAGGTAATTGCAAGAAATGTCGATTTAAAAGGTGAGGAATGTTTTGTGAGCGAATTTTTTGAGGGTGTTTTATGGTGGTTTTTGAATTTATTTAGAAGTGTAATTTACACTTGCCGTGGTTTGTGTTAATATTTCATTGCTTTTAAGTGGAAAAGGCTTTGTATAAGGTTCTTTATAATGTATCTAAGATAAAATATACAATTTATAACCTAATTATTTATTTTGTTTTTAAAAACTGAAACACTTGCGTTATATTGTGTCGCGCTAGTGGTAGCAGTGGCAGGCTGGATGCGATTGTGAGCGCTTCACGCTTATAATCTCCTTGATGAAGATCACCGAATGTGTTTGAAACTGGTCGAAGTAGCCCATGCAATATAACGTAGTAATCCCGTTTTAATTATAACAAAATATTTCAAACCACGTAACTTTTCATGGTATAAATATATATGTACATCTTATTAAGGACAATGCTCAGGTTTTGTAATGATACAAGGATGTGCAAGGCTCTATCGACCCTGTAAAGTATTAAAGTATAGTATCTTTTGCATACTATTTTATTCATAAAATATGAGAGTTCCAGAAAATTGCAGGTAAAACCGCACCGTAAATTTTCACAACAATCTAAAGAACAGTTATTTACAAAGTAAATTGCCCTCAGTAAACTGTTGCATGATTTCCTTTGCTCATTTATAACGGTTAAAAAGTTAACACTTTAATTAAACGTTTATTAGTTTAGTCGTAGGGTGGTTTTTAATGTTGAGTGAGTCATGACTGTTCGTGTGCTTTCATAATTAAAAGTATAATTGTATAAAGCGACTAAAAGCATTTGAAGACAACTAAATTGTTAATAAGTTTATTAACACTAAAGAAAGAGAACAACAAAGTCTATAATTAATGCTTTATTTTATTCTATTCTAAAAGTGAGTTTTTATAAATTCATACTTACTGTGGTAAATTTTTGTTACAATTAACATGGGGATACTCACGTGAAAACGTATTTTTAACCAACTTCAAAAAAGGAGGAGGTTATCAATTCGACTGTACGAGTATGTTTTTTTTTATTTTTTTTTATGTTTGTTAACTATACATATGTCTCATAACATTTGACTGGGTGAATCGATTTTGATGATTCTTTTTTTATTAGAAAGCTGACGCTTCCCATTTGGTCCCATTTCAATTTAGTCCAGTTCTGATAATGGTATCCATGAGAAAACCATATAGGTAAGTCTTAAATTTGCATCAAGTACGTGCGCGACAAATAGATGAATAACTCAATACTTAGTCGGTCTTTTGAAGTCGGTTTTTGTTTTTTGTTTTGTAAAAATGATGTTCTTGTTACGTTACTATTCCCGTGGTAATTTCAACTAAATGTGTCAAAATCACGTCAGTTTTCATAGTACTTTGGTTAAGTAGTTTTGCTGAAGTTTTTTACTTATTTAGCGATGGTAAGCAATGATGCGGTCTACGATGGTCCACGCTTGCTTAGAATAAACTGATTCACTCGCGACTTGAAGACACCCAGATTATATCCAAGGAAATATCCACTCCGGCAGAGCAATCCGCACTCTAGCGGTTATTTAAACGATAAAATAGGCACAATTTTTTTTTTAACTCATGTATTTGACTATTGCTACGACTTGCGGTTTTACCCAGTATTATACAGAAGCCGCATTTTCCGGGATAAAAGTAGCCTACGAATAAATCCAGGGTACAATCTGTTCCAGAACGGAAATCCAGGGAAATCCATCCAGCCGTGGCGGAATTGAGTGGAAATAAACATAAATCGGAAACAGCTTCTCTCCCACACACACATACACCCTTGTCTATATAAGATTCATATTCCTAAAGTTGTAGTAAAAATTCAAGACAATTTTTTGAAATTATTAAATTTTTTTTTTTAATTTGGGGAGACCTTTGCCCAGCAGTGGGACAGCATAGGTTAATAAAAAAAACATAAAACCTTAACTTCTAACAGCTTAAATGTAACGATATCTTAACTCAATCTTTAATCATTCCACTGCTGGGATATAGGTCTATCCTCAGAGGTAAAAAAAAAAATTAACTGCTCCATAAAAAAATGTCAACGACACTCGACCAAATATTTGAAACAGGTGTTTTTGCGAATTCAAAAGGTTGATTTACAGTTAAAAATGTTAATGATAATGACTGCTCCGTCCCATTTTCATCTTAACATATTTTCTAACAACTCTGTATAATTATATATTACTAGCTGCGCCCCGCGGTTTCACCCGCTGTCCTGCAAGAATAGCGGAAAGCCGTTCAATTTTCTGGGGTAAAAAGTAATCTACATATTACCTAGGGCTTAAGCTACCTTCGTACCAAATTTCGTCAAAATCTGTCTATCTGTTAAATTGTCATCCATACGTCCATTACATAGCTGTCATTTGCGCAAAGAGTATAATAAGTCGTTTTGTTATTCCAAGTCTGATTCTTTTTTGTTATACCTACCTCGTTTTATAGTGACTGATGTTTTATGTCAATTCACACTTGAATGCTATCGAATTTTATTTAACAGAAATAAATAGTATAATAGGAATAAATAGTATCCTATGTGCGTTTCCTGGCTCTAAGCTACCTCCTCACCAATTTTCAGCCATATCGGTAAAGCCGTTCTTGAGTTATAAGTAGTGTAACATAACACGACTTTCTTTTATATATATAGATTTGTGCCCTACTTCTAAAACGCTTTGCAAGTCCCATCAGTGACGTCACAATTCACAAAGTCATCACACAAAATAAGGACTTCTAAAAATAGACAACGAAAGTGTCTCTTCCATCTATGTAATCTCCCTAGATGGGATGTAAAAAGAAATGAGTCGGAAGACACATCAAACAAGAGCACCGGCGACGCGGCAAGAAGGCTGGGAAATCGATTGTAGAATCGTAGCGATAGACGAAAAGTATAATCGAGGCTTGAGTTTTCTTCAGGGTCTTTGATTGCTTTGGCTTTGATGAAGATGGCTTTTTTGTTTGTTTTATTTATTTATGTAATATAGTTACATTAAGCAATAATTGCCTTAAAAGCTTAAAATCCAGTCCAGTTTGTCGAGGCAATAGGTTCTCATAACAATGTACAGTTACTAGTAAATTAATGAATGTTAATACAAATAAATATCACCATAATTATGCAACAATAGTTCAGTAGTTCAAATTTTATCTAATTCCAATTTTTTTTATTTTTTTGTTATGTAATTAGTTGACGAGACGAGCAAATCGGTCGCCTGATGTTAAACGTCACGTTTGCCCATAACAGGTCTGCGCCACCCAGAATTTTGAGTCATCCTGAGATATAAGTTGTTTAATCTCCCATTTGCCCTGTAATTTCGCTGGAAACAATGCCCTTCCAACCGGAACACAGTAATGTTTGCAAATTACTGCTTGGCGGTGGAATAACTGGCAAAGGTGTGGTACTTCCCCGGCGAGCTCTGCAAAAAAAAAAAAGAAAAAAAAAACACCACTGCATGAAAAAAACTTATAAAAACTTATAAAAAAAGGGGTCATATTACTCATAATTAAGGATAACTTTTACTACGGGACAAACCCGAAGTACGCGAAAATAATCAGCTGTTCTAACATTTTGTCGAGTGTCATTGACATTTTTCTATGGAACAGCTGATTTTATCGCGTATACCGATTTGGTCCCATAGTAATATTTGTTCATAATGATGAGTACTATGAGCCTTTTTCGGCTTTGCATACTCTTTACTTAAATTCATGTATAGACTCCAAAATTCTTTAACACAACATTTTCCACCTTGCCTTGCAGACGAGTCTGCTCTTGCTGAAATATCAAACCTGATTCAATTTCCACGCCTGTTTTGCGGACACTACTTTCAAAGCGCACTGTCTTGTGGATATTACCACTTACTATTTCAATAAAGTTGCATTTGCCTCGGCGAGGAAACTGTGATCGAATTTACTCAGTGACCCGTGAAATATTGCAGAGTCGGCTTTAGTTTTTTTATTAGATTGTCAGCTGAGATTTTCAGATGAAACTATGAAAGGCGGGGTGCATTTATGAAGACGTTAAAAGCTAAATTTTTAAGATAACTACACATTAAAAATTTAAAAAACCCCCAACGTTAAATGGCTGAACGTTTTTCATCAAGCTTAGCTAGTATTCTGTGGCATAGCTAACAACACTCCGGACTAATTCACCTTTCAAACAAAAAATAAACAAAAGCAAAATCGGTTCATTCGTTCGGGAGCTACGATGCCACAGACAGACACATACGTACACACAGACACGTCAAACTTATAACACCCCTTCATTAACCGACTTCAAAAAAGGAGGAGGTTATCAATTCGACTGTATGTTTTTTTTATGTTTGTTACCACATAACTTTTGACTGGGTGAATCGATTTTGATGATTATTTTTTTATTAGAAAGCTGACGCTTCCCATTTAGACCCATTTAAATTTAGTCCAGTTCTGATAATGGTATCCTTGAGAAAACCATATAAGTCTTAAATTTGCATTAAGTACGTGCGCGACAAATAGACTGATGAATAACTCAATAGTCGGTCTTTTGAAGTCGGTTTTTGTTTTAAGTATTGTTTTTTGTAAAAATAATTATTTTTAATTCCAATTGCGAAAGTGTTTGTTTATTAGTCTTTCACACCGTAACTACTAAGCCGATCATCATGAAATTTTACATACACGCTGTTAAGGAATTAAGGAAGGAGTAGATAAAAAGACACAAGTTAGTTTTTATCATTATCGTCGTTTTATCACGATGCGAATGAAATTGCGGAGCGCAGCCAGTGTTATTTATATATTTACTAGCTGACTCGACAGACGTTGTCCTGTCAAAAGCCATCGCGTCAATTCTATGTCAAATGTCAAAAGTTACATTAAAAAAGTTTACATTGTCCAAAGTGCTAAAGTTAAATTATGGTTAAGGTATTTTTAAATTTTCTAATTTTTCATGTTTTTTTACTATAAATTGAGATGTGAGCTATCCTATCTCTAAGTTAGATCGAACTGCACACGGTGTGCAAATTTGATTGAAATCGGTTATGTAGTTTAGGAGTCTATAGCAGACAAACAACGTGACACGTAATTTATATATATTAAGATGAAGGTGAGAGGGTGTGCTTAGTGTGTATGTTTTTTTCTCTTTCGCGCTAAAACAGCTCGACAAAATTAAGTGAAATTAAGAAAGCAGATAGTTAATGCTTTGAATTAAAATATATGTTACTCTTCCCGAAAAAAATAACGATTCCTCTTTGGTTGATTACACAAAATAAGTGGCGAGACAGTGCCTTCGGCCGAGTACTCGGTTTATATAAACATTTTGACGAGGCGAGACAGTCACAGAACATGATTTGTTTGCTCTATTTACTGTCTCGCTACTGTACTCGTTACTTGTAATCAACCCAATACAGACAGCAAGTGTAATAAATTCATTTTTTGTCAACTGCTTAACATTTTTATTACCAACGTACCCACTTAATATTTCTTTAAGCCGGGTAAATTCATTTCTATTGAAGTAGGTCGTCGGAAAACTAATGAGAAAATGCGAATTTCATAAAGGTTTTATTGATGCTCAGCGAAGGAAAGACGCGGTAAATGAATACTAATCATCTGGAAAACTCCAATAATTTGGTATTTCTATATTAAAATTACTACGCCATAGCTCTTAGACTATTTAAATTTGCTTTCTATATTAAAATTACTCAGATCTTAGAATTCAAGTGCTTTTAGAAATTGCGAAATTCCGAAGTGCAATTCATTGGGAATTGTTGTGAATGAGCTTTCCATAAAATTGTATTTTTTAGTTGAGAAATATAGCTAAAAGAGTTTTGGCAAGATTTTTGTGTCTTGAATTGAGAACTCTAGAGAGTTTCGAAAGTATTTTATTTTGTATTCAACTGTACATATTTGATAAAGTGATGAAATATACTTTAGAGTCATTTAGATTAAAACATTTCAAGTTACGAGTATGCTGTAGTTTAGATGGTTTTGCTTTTTTACAAGTTCAATCAACATTTTTAGAATAGTTATCAAAATCAATGCTTGAACGACAGAAATATAGAAACTTGAAAACTGAAACGTCAGTATGTGAATCCACCAGCCCGCACTTGGCCAGCTTGTGGAATACGGCCTATTCACTCTTCGAGGGTCCTTTGTATCCTAGCATTGGCACGATTAAAAGGTTGAGTTGAACTGTTGTTACCATCACATACTCTGAAAAATAAATTGAATTGAATTAATGGTCTTTTCAGGTAAATAATCAAAGGGTCTTTTCGTGTTTGTGTTCGAAATACAAAGCATTCCGCACAATACATACACATCCATACCCAGTCGGTTCATACTAACAACCTCATAACATTACCTGTTAATACCGTAATCCAATCACCAATCAAGAACCACAGCGTATTCAACACCCTTCATCGACTCACACCAAACCTGCAGATCGTAAATTCACAGTAGGAAGTTAGAACAGTCTGTGGTATGGATCAAATATTGGCAGAAGCGGAGTAAACAAGGAGGTAATCCCATAGGAAATAACAAGATTTGACTGAGCTAGAGGAAGACAGGTGATTGAGTATGAATTATTGGATGTGTTAGAATTAGACGCCTTGTATTTGTATCGCATTTGTTACTACAATTTGACATTTTCCTAATCATGAACTATTTATTTTTTACATCAGACATTGCAAATAAAAGGATAATAACACTTGAAACTATTGTAATAAGAGTTAGATTAGATTGCGTGTGGCGAATATGAGCACCGCGACTAATAGGAACAACTACATTAGGAATAACTTTTACCATGGAACCAAGCCGGAATTCGCGAAAAAAAATCGGCTATAATTAACACTGGAATATTCACGTAAAAATTAGGTCGTCTACTACGACTAGTTTGAAAAAAAAACGTAAACCACCGGTTAAATGTATGAAAATCACGTTAGTTTCCATAATAGAACATTATTTTTACAAAACAAAAAACAAAAACCGACTTCAAAAGACCGACTATTGAGTTATTCATCTATTTGTCGCGCACGTACTTAATGCAAATTTAAGACTTATATGGTTTTCTCATGGCTACCATTATCAGAACTGGACTAAATTGGAATGGGACCAAATGGAAAGCGTCAGCTTTCTAATAAAAAAAGAATTATCAAAATCGATTCACCCAGTCAAAAGTTATGAGGTAACAAAGTTAACAAACATAAAAAAAAAAATTAAAAAAAAAACATACAGACGAATTGATAACCTTTGAAGTCGGTTAATAAAAAATCAGCTTTGACGAACGAATGAGCTTTTTACGTGAGTATTCCCGTGTTTAATTATAACAAAAATGTGTGAAAACCACGTTAGTTTCCATAGTAAAAAATCAGCTGTTCCAAGAAAAATGCCAATATGTGTTTTTTATGTCTTCTTTATATAATATAATATTCTTTATATGCATAAATATTTATGTTATCTAATTTTGACGACCATCTGAACTTGAACTCGAACTAAACTGATCCTCGATCTTCAAAAAAATAGTCGAAAACAGCGCTGGTCTTTGAAAATAACTTTAGTAAGTGCCTACAAACGGTTTCAAATCTGTACAACATCCGTGCGCTGTCAAGCGTATATTAATGTGCGCAGATGTCTCCCCGCTTCGAGGAATCGTGGAGGGAATCTCGACACGCGTCGGTTTGTCACATTCGGTGGACTTTTTTTGGGATATCTGTGCTAATATTTTGGGGTGAATGTTTCTACAAGCTATATTTTCCAAAAAATTCTGCTTTATTATAATTAACTAGCTGCGCCCCGCGGTTTCACCCGAGGTCAAGATGTTAACATGAGTTTCCCAGGATAAAATTATCTCATTAGCGTTAAAAAGTTTCATGATGATCGGTTAAGGTGTTTTCGCGTGAAAGCGTAACAAACCAACTTACATTCACATTTATAATTGTCAAAACTAAAAATCTATCACCATTTATTAAAAAAAAAGGTAACAAACAGTGTGAAAGAGGTATTGACAAAAAGAAGAAAGAGTCTGAAATAATGGGGACAGACCGAAAGACGTCGCCGAGATAAACAACGACATAAAAATGCAACCAACATTCGCATTTATAAGAACAGTATTAAGTATAAATTTCGATTGTAGCTTGCGTGTTCGGTATCAAAAACACAAAATACACTGCAATTATAAAAATACTCGCTCAAAATGCCTTGCATTCCTTTTGATTCATTACTCGCTAAATGGATCGTGTTAAGCAAAAGTTGCGTGCTGTAATTCGAACGAAGAGAAATAATTTTATGTATTATCCTTTGTGTTTTAATTTATGAATGGTGCGGTTTCGAATGTCGAGTTTCATTTAATTTATCTTCAACGCTTCAGAAATATGAGGCGAGGGATTTTTGTTCGGATTCCGTAGATATTGCAGCAAAAACATGACCATAATTATCTAAAAGAATGCTCTTCTTTTCATAAAATTTATAGCATGAAAATAGAAATGGAAGGAAAATTATATTTTATTTTTAGTTGGATTATTTGAAATATTATTATGTTTGTGTGACGTGGTCTTGGCCCTAAAATTGCTTTTTTGTTATAATTAAACACGGGAATACTCACGTAAAAATTAAGTCGTCTACTACGACTAGTTTCGGTCACATTCGGTGACCTTCATCAGGCGAGTTTACAAACGTGACGCGCTCGCGGTTGCGTCTCGTTTGGCACCGCGAGCGCGTCACGTTTGTAACTTAATTTTTACGTGAGTATTCCCGTGTTTAATTATAACAAAAATGCGTGAAAACCACGTTAGTTTCCATACTAAAATTGCTTTTTGACTCCGAAAACGAAAGACACGAATAGAGAAGCAGAAAATTTTGTAAGATTCAGTTATTTCATACATTTCACCGAGTGTCATTGACATTTTCCTATGCAATAGCGATTTCGGAGTCAGTTCGATATTGAACGTTATTTATAATGACGAGTAGTTTGAGCCCTTTTGGGCTTAGCATACATTATCCTTAACCCTTTTTTTTTTCTTTTTTTTTTTTTGGGGGGTGGGAAATCATCAAATGACCCCTCCCACTCTTGGGCAGAGCGGAAGGGAGTGTCAGACTTCTACTGACCAAAAACCACCCATGTTCCTTCTACGCCCTTGTGACGCCGAGGCCGCGGTAACTTCTACCCGCAGCCCATCCTTATGACCCTGGACTATGCAAGGACAGGGCAAAACGCAACCTCAAATTGTGCTGACTCATTGGTGCTAACAAGCATACGTCGCACCATTGTAAGCTCAGCGCACTGCTCCTACTGGCGTGCGGTTACTATATACCGCGTCATGTTGTTCATATGTACATATCATACACGAATGCACAATAATGCACATATATATTATCACTTGTCAAATCCAAAGCACAAAGCACGATACTCTGCAACGCCGTTAACTATAAATTCAACACATAGAATCAATTTACAAGCACATACTAATTAGATTTGGATGCTTTCAGTTCGCAATGTGTGAATCACATACTCTGTATATAGGGTTATTCATAAAGGGTATGTTAAGCCCAAAAGGGCTTATAGTAGGTACTCATCATTATGAACAACTTTTACTCTGGGACCAACCCGAAATTTGTGAAAAAAAATCAGCTGTTCCATAGAAAAATGTCAATGACACTCGACAAAATGTATGGAACAGCTGATTTTTTTTTCGCGAGTTTCGATTTGGCCCCTTAGTAAAAGTTGTTCATAATGATGAGCTCTTTCCGGCTTAGCATACCCTTTATGAATAACCCTGTATTTCCTTCTGTGTTTGGCAAACATTATTTTCTACGAAATATCCGTACGAGGAAGAGTAGGTACTACACCACACTACACCAAAATAATTGAAAGAAAGACATATTTCAAATGTACTCGTATATTCCATAAATGTCGTCCTTATTTTTATTTTTCTGCGCAAAATTTTCATTTTAAAATAGGAAGTGAAAGTAAAATGAGGGCTTGTAAAAGCACGCATAGTTTTAAATTTATGTCAACCCTAGCAGTGAACATAGAAACCTCTGGAAATTAGCCAAAAGAGACTTGTTCGTTTTATCCCAGACTATAGCTGCGCCTAGCGGTCTCACCCACTATCCAACAGATTGTTTAGCATGGGTTGAAAACAAAGGATCTTACTTAAAAACCCTGTTTAAAGTTAGTCACGATTCCTTAAAAATCTGTCTTGTACTCGTAAGTTTCACGTCAGCGAGAAGTTGGCAGAGCTTTATGAGCAGTGACTAACTTTAAGCAGTCTCTATAAGTCGACCCTAAATATCTTACTACCGTTTTTAAACCGTGAGAATAAGACAAACATATTTTATTCATATTCTATCTTTGTTGCATCTACACGCGAATAAAAACCGTGGAAAGACAATTCGTGTACGCCTCGTGTTTTGCTTAGAGGAACTTTTTTTCCGGTATAAAAAGTATTCTATAATCCATGATATGAATTACAATACAAAGATTCATTAAAATCGGTCTAGTACCACCGAATTGAAATCGGTCTAGTACCACCGAATTAAAATCGGTCTAGTACCACCGAAGTCGGATTAGATCGATGGTCTAGTACTTAGATTACCTAAGCTTAATAAAGTAGCAAATCAGAATTTCCTTGTCAAAGATGTATATACTTAGATGATTTTTTTTTTAAATATCCGATAGGTATGTAATCCCTGCTTTAAATCTTAATATATATAAATCTCGTGTCACAATGTTTGTCCTCAATGGACTCCTAAACCACTTAACCGATTATAATAAAATTCGCACACCATGTGCAGTTCGATCCAACTTGAGAGATAGGATAGTTTAAATCTCAAATTATAGTCGCAATTTTAATTTATTGCAAATTATATATATACTGATAATTTTTACTATAAATTGACAAGTTAGCATCAACATACTACGGTTGCTATAGTTACGCAATAGCATGAGAATAGACATTTGACATTTGACATAGAATTGACGCAATGGCTTTTGACAGGACAACGTCTGTCGAGTCAGCTAGTATGTTTAAAATAACAATAACCACATGAAAATTCGTTCAGCAGTTTTAGCGTGAAGTATTTGCAAACGGACAGACAGATTTTTCTCTTCTATAGTTTTATATCAGTACAAATATGGAGTCAGTCCCGCGGTGACGTTGGTTTACATTTTATTTGTATTTTTTAGTTTGAAAAGCCGCATATGCTGCATTATCGTTGGTATTTTTAACCGACCGTTCAGAAGGAGGGTAATGTTTTTCGGGTGTATGTAAGTATGGGACTTATGTAAGCTGTATGAGACTTCCTAGTGTCTGAACGGCTAAATCGATTTCATATTGTTTTTATTGGTTTTCTTTTAGTGTTATAGAGCATTTTTTAAAGTCGAGTTTTTTAATCTAACGAGTTTGCGTATTTTTTTCAGCAAAATAGTGACTCTGGTAGAGTTATCATGAGTAGAGAAGATTTTTTATCTGAAATATTTATGGGCCATAAATGAAATCGTATGTTACAGGCAACTCAAGTCAAGATCTATCAAAACCAAATAAGGCAATTGATCTAAATATCTAGACCACCTCAAATTATGAATATTATTTCCTCTCTTTCTATTTTTGATACTCAGACTTTCCCAAGCTTCCATTTTCAAACAACTCCAATAAAATAAACAAACCACATACTTAACAAGAGACATCGTAAGTTCCATTTTAAGTGAAGCCAATAGACATCTCATAAAACACATAAAGCCTGTTCGTAAACTTTAAAACGAACAGAACTTAAGCACTAAAATGAGTTGAAGATGTACCAAGTAGGATAAAGTTGAATCTTTTAGCGAAGTTTTACTAGCAGACTAGCACTCGCCTTAATGTGAAATGTCACTTCAAAAGTTTAAACTCACCGGCACTTGAATCGTTAACCTGAAATATTGTGAATGGAATTTGATCTATTTTTTTTCTTTAAGGAAGGAAGACTGGATGAGACTGGCATAGGGTTGGAAAAGATGCTGCGTTGAAGAGGAGACCTTAAGGGTCGATACACATCTGACGGAAAATGCGTCGCGTATTATCGGTCGCGTAACGCCAGAACAGAGAAATGTTTATTAAAACATCCAACCTTTCACACTCAACCGATGATGCGCTAGTGCGTCAAGTGTGAAAGGTTGGATGTTTTATTATACATTTCTCTGTTCTGGCGTTACGCGACCGATAATACGCTACGCATTTTCCGTCAAATGTGTATCGACCCACACGCAGCGGTGGGTGGAAAACCATTGATCATACTATGGAAACTAACGTGTTTTGACACATTTTGTGTAACACGGGAATACTCACGTAAAAATTAAGTTGTCTACTACGACTAGTTTCGGCCACATTCGGTGACCTTCATCAAGTGAGTTTACAAACGTGACGCGCTCTCGGTTGCGTCTCGTTAGTCTAGTGAAAGTCACTGAATGTGACCGAAACTAGTCGTAGTAGACGACTTAATTTTTACGTGAGTTTCATTGATTATGTTAATTATGATAAATTGTTTGTTTGTATCTTATTCGTATGGTAGTTTGTATAATTATGATGTTCGGAAATCTTAGACTGATTTTTAAAAGCTATTTACCAATTGAAAGCCACACTATTCCTAAATGCTATTATATGTTTTACCGAGAAAAGTGGCGTGCAAGAAGAAAAAATATAGGTAAATAAATAACGTTTTACACTCATAGCTTCCCACTAGGATAATCTCTGTCGAGGATGCCATGGAAGACATACAAAGACAAGGACAACTAACACCAAGACCCAGACCAGATATGTAAATTCATCATTCAAGCATCTGCCCGGCCGGGAATCGAACCCAAGACCTCTGGCATATTTATAAGGCGGATATACTACCACTTTTCCAAGCAGGTCGTCAACCCGAAAAACCCAGAGAACCCTTTATTGAGCAGTGGGCGATAACGGGCTAATAAACGATGATCAAACATAAACTAATAACTTTATTCGTTAAAACTACGTCACGATGAGTATCTACCCTAACATAAACTGTCGTTTAAAACATCCAATTTATTGCTTCAGAAATCATTCCGTACTAGCTATTTAAAGCATCATTTAAAACCATTAGCGGTCGACTTTATGATGCCTTTTTTTAGTCGTCCGTAAACATCAAACTCGCTGACTTAGCTTTGATGTTTGGTCGTTTTAGTCGTATAGTGGTTATTTAGTGGTCGTCTAAGATATGTCCGCAAATTTACGTAGTAACGGATATGTGTGGTAATTTAATATCTTTTGATATTTGAGCAGGAAGTCCGTTGTGTCGGAATTTATGCTGATTTATTTAGCTTTGGAGATGTGATTTGAGTTTGGTTTTAAGTGACGCGATCGGAAGTCGGCAAGAATCTTGATCAGCTAATTAGAGTTATTATTAGGAAATTAAGAATCAGATGGGGCCTAAAATAATTGACAAACTATTTTAAGGTTAAGGGTAAAGTAATTTAAATTCCTTCTAAAATAATTATTAATACTTATTACGCACTTTAAGATTAATTTTGGAAATCAACTTATTATTTTTAAGAATTCAAATATTGTTTGTTATAATTACACGGTATTACTCAAGTATTAAATTCGATACTTCGACTAATAGTTATGTGATCCGGTGATCTTTTTTAAGGAGTGAAAACAATAAGGAGTGTAGAGTTTTTATAGTTTTCAATTGATTATGGTGGTTGATGGTAATTATTATGTAGGAAAGACAATTCTGAATTGTTTATGTATTGATTTTGATTCTATATCACCTAATTAAGACGGCAAACTGTTTAATTTCCAAGAAACATAGCAGAAGCAAACAATCACCGGTGCAAACATAAGTTATGGGCCATCGCGTGATTTGCCCGCACATTACCTAATACGCTGAAACGATGATAGCCTCTTCAGATTAAGCCACATTATAGCTATCGTAGCGTCTTGCGATATAAAACTGTGTATAGTCACAGTCAGTCTCATAGTATGTCTAACGTGTCTACAATTAACATAGATAGATATAGAGATAGACTATGGTATATATTTAGGGGTAAACCTGCATGCCTAGCAAAGTTGCAATCCTATGATCGCAAACACTGTAGAAAATTAACACTTTGACTGCGGCTAGTAATCACATGCGCTTGCCCCAGGCGCGGCTAATAGTCTAACGTTGTGTTTTACGCGCCTGGCGTGTGCAGCCGCACTCGCGGCGTGCAAAGGAAAACACAAGGTACGTACTCGTATGTGTTTCCCGCAGCCAAAATGTTAAGACAATGTATGCGGATGACGTTTATATACCTAATCTACTAAGTGTAGATTCTAAATTCTATCATTAAAAATCCATACAGTGTCTTATTGTCTACTGTCTTACTGTCTTATTGTCTACGATGGAGCACGCTTGCCTAGAAGAAACCGATTTAATCGCGACTTGAAGACAGATTATATCTATACCTATAGAATTGCAACTTGGCTAGGTCTCCAGGTCTACCTCTCGATATATACCATAGTCTGAAAACTCCCTGAAAATAGGCCTCATTTGTACCATTGACTAATGCGCTCGTAACACAAACGACATCGAGCATTAACCAAACGAGAAGTCATGGCCGCGTGTTCGTTAGTTGTTTAGTCGGTGCTTATCCATTACGTACTTATTATTCATTGGCTATTTGGCGGGCTTATAAGTGATCAATGGTGCTTATAATGGGTAAGACAAAATGGTGTGTAGCGTAGGACATAGGTGGTTTTCTACAGGGTTATACAGAAAGGGTATACTAAGCCGAAAAGGGTTTATAGTATCATTATGAACAACTTTCACTATGAGACCAACCCGGAATTCGCGAAAAAAAAATCAGCTGTTCTCCACATTTTTTTTTATTGATTCACAGGTGATCCTCAAAGGCAGACAAGGACAGAACTCGACTGAGTTATCAGCATATGAACAGAGCTCAGCATGGTATCATTTTGCTTACACCTCAGTATCTCACAAACTTTACGCTACGACGTCCGAAGTGACCTTTCCAGTCTCGAAAATACATTTCAGACAAACGTTTTGGTTCTCTGAAATCCCTACGCTAAACCTATACAATGTATAGGTCATGGTAGATGTATAGTATACATCTACCATGACCTATACAAATACTTCTGGGACTGTACTTTGCAAAGTTTGGGTTGACATTTGCGGTAAAAAAACAATAAGTAAATACTTTCCAATTTGGCGTAAAGGGCAATGTCGATTTTGCTATTTCAAACCTACATATTATAACTAGATATTTACACGCTCTGTGGTCACCCGCTAATATAAAAAGACTGTAGACTTTTTCAGAATTAAAAGCCTATGTTTTTTATATCTATTTTTATTTAAAGGGTTTGTTATGATTGACAATGCCACCTGTAGTTCTAACAACATATCAAAATGAAACTGAAACATTTTACAACGAGAACACTTGAAATTTTGAATCAAAAAATATATTTGCCGCAGTATTTTGGCTTCTCCAGAAGTAGAAGCAGCTAAGATATTGTTACAACCTACATTGTTAATCCTACGTGTTAATTATACCTATTTGTTAATATGTTAATCCATGATGCAAGCTACTTCCGTATCAAGTTCCATTCAAAATCTGTTCAGACATTTTTCTAATATTAGTTGCACACCGCGCTGCCACTGGTTATTCTACAATACCCGTTGTTTTTTTCCGAATTAAAAATAAATCATGTGTTAATCCAGGTAATAAGCTATATCTGCAGTCTTTATAAAACAGATTATAAAAATTGCATTCAGGAACTCATACGAGGCAAACAATGCCTATGTTAATTTTTTTTTTTTTTATGTGATTAGGTAAGTGACGAAACGAGCAAATCGTTCGCCTGATGTTAAACGTCACGTTTGCCCATAACAGGTCTGCACCACCCAGAATTTTGATTCAAGACCCTGCGCGGCACAGCACTGCGCTCATCACCCTGATAACAAGACTGAGGATAACAAGACAAGTTAAAATGTGATTCTAAATTTAGCTCAGGTTAAGTAACGTCAATGTCTCTCGGATGTCCTACCTACGCACTGCCCACGTCAGCGGTACACTTAGCCAGGGGCTTTATCCTGACGAATGAGATATTATCTCGGTCACTGTCGATCTCATCAGGAATGGGCATAAGAGTGAAAGTGACGGAAATAATCTCGAACAGCTTAGAAATATGCTACAGATTGGACGTCACGCGGCAGGGTTATGGGATCTAATCCCGACGATGGGTTCGAACTTTTGGTCAAGACAAATATTGTGGGGAAACTATATAATATATAACTCATGGTGGTATTTCCCATTTCCCTCGTGCCCAATTCTCAAAAATCTGTCTCTTATGTGTTTTCCAACATATTTAGAAAATAAAAAGAAAAAAAATAGTAAAATTATAATTTTTTTATAACCCTTTCCGTTTTTTGTGCATTCATACTCCAATATATATACAATTGTACAATCTACTCATGTTTTATGCAAATAAAACAGTCTTTATCTCACAGACAAAAATACAGAATACAAAAATAAATTAAAAAGGCGCGCCAAAAAGGGACCCATAATAAAAAGGTAAAGTACCTACATACGATGAGGAGATCATCGTCGGCGTCGGCTCGCTTCCACTGAGTGACGAATTTCACCCAAAAGAAGCCAGAAGATGGGCGAAATTCGTCTCGTTCGGCGAGGTACATCTAGACCATGTAAGCTGCGCGAACTTAAAAAGCTTTATATAACTTTTGTAGAGCATATTTCACACCGGTTTTCAGATACACTTAGCAAAATTACAAGGTACACTTTTCTAGATAAAAAATCGGTTGTCTGTAAAGTCGGTTTACTGACGATAGTTGAACGTGACAACGTCATAAGAAAATACTGATGAATTGATTTCATTTTTCAAAAGAAAATTTTAATTTTATTTATTTGATAGATATTTTGTATGGATTAGAGGAGGTAAATGGAAATCACAAAATTGAATTGATCAAGTTACATTTATTTGTACGCATAAATACAATTACGATAATAATATCACTGAACATTATATTTAATATCGAAAAAATCATTACCTTTATCGCCGCAATTATCGTTGCTATAAACAATAATTGACACACCGAAGTCGGAGATCGATGCAATTGACACCACATTCACTTTTCACTGCACTTCATACTTGATGAAAACATGTAAATGTATTATTGTATAGCAGCTGTCCACGCGGACGCATTTCTCACTCAAGTAGGAGAGAGACAGATGTGGAACGATGCCGAACGCGGAGGCCGATTGTGCCTCCTTGTCGCTCGTTGCGCGCTCTCGCTTGCACTTCAAGCCTTAAATGGAACGCCTCAGAGCGAGGTAACGCCGCATGCGTCATGTTTTTTCGTGCGTGCAGCCGGCTTCATCGAATTATAAGACGTTGTCACGTCAAAAATTACAGCAAAGAAATAACTTTACCAAACAGCCAGCTAAACCAAACAGTTCGAAATTATCACATCACCCTTGCGAGCGAAAATTTGAAAAACATTCTCGGTCGCGCCGTCCGATACGATCGCGGCATAATATTCCCATCGGAGCAGATTGTATCGTGTCGCGGGATTCATAATTTATGAACCGGGAATACCTATGTACGTGTGATATGTGACCTGCGGATGTAGAGAGCTGGAAAAGATTTGGGAAGTTTGGGAAACCGGTCTTGGAAAACAGTAATAACAGTAGTTCAAAAAAACTAAAAAACACGCTTTATGGATCCAAATCGCGCCCAAAGGAGTCGGTTACAAACATACAAGTGAAGCCAATAAAAAGCGTGTAAAAATAGTTTGAAACTATCTGATTCTCGGAGTTAATTTAACACTCGCTGGTCGGCCTTCGGCCTTTCCGAGGCTGCAAACTCTTGGAACGCTAAAGTGCTATTTAGCTATGAAATTAGGTAACTCTCAAGGGTAGTGTAGCCTTCTGTTGGTAAAAAAAATATCGGACCAATACACTATCGGATCTTCGAATGGACTGGTCCAATATTTTTTAATCTACCCTCAATTCCAATTTCATCATCATCATCATCATCATCATCCACAGCCTTCTTTATCCCACTGCTGGGTATAGGCCTCTCTCTCACTGTGCCTTTCCAATTTACATACTAACTTTATAAACCCTTTATGTTATATTAAAGAAAAAACCTAGATGATCTTAGAAGAATCAAATACCTACAAATATTACATAGTTTTTTGTTCAAAAATAAATAACGAAAAGTTTGAAAATAAACTGGAAAGATATTGAACTTTGGAGACTAAAACTATCACTCCACATAACATATTATATCTACAAAGTTGACGCCAATATTAATACATCACATCTTTGAAATTTTCTAGCTCGTCTAAATTTTTATATCGTTATACTTAGTCCTGTTTACAAAGATATTTCGTAAATTAATCAAGCAAAGTAAAGTAAAGTAATTCACGTGATAAATTATCAAGTCTATTCAACAGCAAAATCAAACCCGCCAGCTATTGACCCAGAAACAATTTCATTAATAACCATGCCATTGACTACATCATGGCCATTGTTCAAACTAGAGTACCAAACAATACAGGAGAAATCAGCACATGTCGATATAACAGGTTGATATGACATATGCATAATCATGTACCTACTTTGATCCTCGGATATGCAATTATGCGAACATGCAAAATGCATGCTGACGTGATGTGGTTTAACATTTTGGGTCTTTGGGCAAATGTCAAGTAAGAAGAGTTCATTCAAGAGAAGAATTGAAGAGAAGTTAAGAGTAGAGGGGTATAATTAGTTATAAACGCTGCTGAGCAGTTAGAAGTAAAATTTCTTTCACTTGTACAAAAAAGTAAAGCACAGTACTAGCCAATGTCACTTAACTAATAAGTATAATTCAAGATTTTCCAAAAAAAAAAAATTTACGTCTAAATCAAAATTGATATTGACGTAAATTAATATAATATTGTATCATTTTTAAAACTTAACTAACCCTGAAAGCTCTAAAATGCTTTTCATATTTTTCTCGCATTATTGAAATGAAAAAGAGATAATTTTACCTTTGTTAGTTTAGTGAGACAACAGAATTGGCTCCAGTTTATTAAATAAATACGGGAACAATAAAAATAAAAGAAGAATATAATGTTTAGTAAAACAAACTTGTCAAAACATAAACTTAATAAGTAATAAACTTTCTGGGTCTGCAACGACTGCAAACTAGCTGGAAGTTTGACTTAGAAACTTTCGAAAATGATGTCACAAAAGTTAGTCATGCTGACAAACATTTGACAGTTGATTGATGTAGATGAATCCAGTTACTTGACAAAAGTGAAGACTCCATCTATCTTCTAAATGAATCTTCTCCTTTTACTCTTCTGAACACTACTTGAACGTAATTAGTGCATTAAAATCAAATAACATTAAACATTCATTGCAAAATAGACCTTTGTTTTTCTTCTTTTATCTTCTGGGAAAGGTGGAATGAGTTTCAAACACAGCAGTATTTTCAGATGTTGTATCATGAAATATTCAAGATATTATAATGAATCTAGTATAAAACTTTGTTATTACTATTTGTAGACTAAAGTCTAAACCTATGGTTTATATTTTAGTATTTACATATTAAGTATTTGCCTATAGTAACGTGGTAATTTCAATTTAGTTATACTCGTATGCCAGTGATGTTACGAATTGCCATTTACCTATCTTTGTGAAACTGTTTGCTATGATTAGGCAAGCTATCGGTTTTATGCTACCAGTAGCTTGAAAACATCTTTGATCCAACTATTCAGTACGAACTAGTACAATCTAAACAGAGCATATCTAACCAGACGGCACATTTCAAAGTCGCATCCAGTAAATTTTCATTTTCGACAAGGGTTTTTCTCGACGAACTAGCGCGAAAGTCTTGTGAATCGATTTTATACGCCTGCCTTGCTCAGTCGTAGCGTAGGGTACAAGCACACTATAATTTTTAACTGTAAATTAAAGGAAGGAGATAGTTGAAACTCGTTTATCACCCTCTTAAATATATTTAGATTTTTTTGCTGAAAATTAAGTAAAAGACAAAAAATGTAGCTTATTACGACCGAGTAGATACAAACTTACGGACTAACTAAACATACAGATTAATATGGTTATTACAAGCTTTTATTTAACTTGCGATGTAATGTAACATACATTTGTTTGTTAAGTTTGTTTGCTTAGGTTAAATCTTGAAAATTAAGTCAAATCTTGTATTTTGAAATACTTCTCGATTTCCGTATGTGTTTTGCTGATAATATTTGAAAATTTGATATAGCTATGTATCTAATTACACTCCGATTAGGATTTAACAAAAGTTTATTTTTATTTATTTCGGTTTATGTACTGTTAATGCAAGTGATCCGAAATAAATATTCATAAATCACATTTCTTCAGCGCATCAAAATTGTACCCCCTTAAAGTTTTACAACGAATTTTGTTTTGTTACTCACATTTTTGGATTTCCCACAAATTACACACACAACTTATGACAATTTTATTATACGGAACCACGTCGTTCACTGCATTCCAGTGTACCCACACCCTAAGATCGAAGACTGATTAGAAGCAATAGACGGCCGTGTATTTTTGTTAAACTAACTTTAGGGGAGTCTGTTTTTGTTGTTTTGGCGATAAGGTTATTTTTGGCACGCGACTCGGTTCACTCGGTATTTTGAGAATTAACCGCAGAGCTGACAGCTGAGGTTGGTTTTTCTGCGAGATTGGGTTTGTTTTACTTATGAAATGAAGGCACAAAAACATATATAGAACTGTTACACGGAGAGGCGAAATTCGAATTGTGTGGAACTGCCTTTGAGAGTATTATAAAAAGTGTAACAGAAAGGTGTAGTAATACCTACTTAAGTGTGTTCTTCTACACAATAAGGTGACTTTAGTGACATAAGTATTGTCAGACACTAGCATGAATTTGTAAGGAAAAGTACAAATAGAAAAATACAAGGTATTCGATAGAAAAATGCATGAATAAAATGCAGTCTCATTTTATTCAAATAAACCAGTTTGAGGCTCTGTCCCATTTTTCATACATTTATCTATGGAATACTCGCTACTAATCTACAGGGTTATAAGGAAAGAGTATGCTAAGCCGAAAAGGGTTTCTAGTGCTCATCATTATGAACAACTTTTACTACAGGACAAACCCTGAAATCGAGAAAAAAATATCAGCTGCTCCTTTTTGTCGAAGGTCGTTGACATTTTTTCACGGAACAGCAGATTTTTTTTTCGATTTCATGTTTGGTTTCATAGTAAAAGTGGTTCACAATGATTAGTACCTGCTATGAGTCCTTTTTGGCTTAGTTATACCCATTTGTTATAACTCTTATAACTTACATTATAACTATTTTGCTACAGAAATTCATAATAGGTAGACCTACAGGCACGTCGTACGAGTAATTCGATTAGACGCACATGATCTGTGCCAAGTTGATCGGCTGGTCCGAATTATGATCGACGATGACGATACATTATCAACTCTATCACATATGACTGGTCTAGTAAATCGGTCATAGAAACTAAATGTTGTGTCAAGTTTATAACGCCGAATTAAACTTGTTAGTTAATTAATTAAATTTATTTTCTGGTTTAGTTATTATTTTTGAAGTTTTATGTTTAGATTGGGTAAGGATAGCGTCAACCTGGTTAAGAAATACTGTTTTGGTGTTTTCATTCGTTTTATTAATATATAAATATACATCTGATTGGGATTTTGTCGGTCGTGGCAGTATCTATTGATTCATCGCCAAAGAAAATATTTTTTTTAAATATTTTGAAACAAACAGACAAAGTAGTGGTTTCAGTAGTGGTAGGGTTCTTTTGCAGAGCCCGCCTGGGGAAGTACCACACCTTTGCCAGTTATTCCACCGCCAAGCAGTAATGTGCAAACATGTGTGTTCCGGTTGGAAGGGCATTGTTTCCAGTGAAATTACAGGGCAAATGGGAGATTAAACAACTTATATCTCAGGGTGACGAGCGCAGTGCTGTGCCACGCAGGGTTTTGAATTCTGCGAGTTCAAAATTCTGGGTAGCGCAGACCTGTTATGGGCAAACGTGACGTTTAACATCAGGCGAGCGATTTGCTCGTCTCGTCACTCAATTACATAAAAAATAATAATTATTGCGTTGTTATCGGAGTTACACACGTAGGTAGGTACTCGAACCTATACCAAATTTCAGCTCAATCGGACACCGGGAAGTGGTTTAAAATTGAGTTGCGAGATTACACCCGAAAAAACATAGTTACGAGTACATAGTTAGTTACACACATTGCAAGTGAAATAAAAGCTTTTAAAACTAATTATTGCTTTCGATTTCAGAGCCCGTATACTTCGAAAACTTATCGCAAGCTTTCGCTGGTTTCTCTCACTCTTTCAGCCTGAGACAAATATCAACGCGATTCAGTTTAGGCCCGCGCCAAGACGTCCCACGACGGCCCAGTTATTTATTTTTACGAGTACGTTTGAATTAGTAATGTATCACAAAAATGAATTCGCAATTCGTAATACATTTTTGTAGCAAAATATGTATCTAGGTACCGTAAAAACTCGTGAATTTCAATTTCAATTTATTTTATTGAAAAACGCACTACCAAAGTACATCCCAAGCGTAACGTATCTTATAATTATTTCTTGTTAATCTAAATTTATTAAGGCTTGAGTTACTTTGTTGTTACATAATATTTTGTCAGCTCCATTTTATAAATTAAATTAGGTACAATTTTTTTTATAAACTCGCACAAAACTCTTTAATTCCACTTTTATTGTGCGCACTGCCAGAGTGTGGAATACTTTGCCCAAGTGGGTATTTCCCGATGGATATAATCTGTGTGTCTTCAAGTCGCGAGTGAGTCGGTTCCTTCTAGGCAAGCGTGCTCTGTCGTAGACCGCATTGTTCACCATTAGGCTAAATGGCGATCAAACGCAAGCCTATCTCTTATATATAAAAATGAATCGCTGTTCGTTAGTCTCGCTAAAACTCTGGAACGGCTGGACCGATTTTGCTAATTTTGATCTTGAAATATTTGTAAAAGTTCAGGGAAGGTTTAGACGGTGAGAAACATTAATAATAAATAAAGAAAAATATTAAAATCAACAATTTAATTTTCCAATACAAACTGTTCCTACCTTTAAACATTTGATGTTTGGTACGGTTAACTCGGATGTCCGAACTCTTTTGTCTTTAAAAAAATAAAAGGTTGTCAAATATTTATAGGTGTGTTCAGAAATTGGCCCGATCTTTGTTGTTGATTTTTGTGTTGTTTGCTCTACTACAGGGAAGGTTTAAAAGTTAAAAAAAACAGCGGGTGAAACCGCCGGGGGTCAGCTAGTAATTGAATAAAAAAAACCCTACATAATTGGCATGACGACAGTATCAAAAAATCGCCGATTCAATGCTTTCAGGGGACTAGCCAGATTAAAAAAAAATTAAAACACATGTTTAGTTTTATTTTTAAAAAACAGATTAGGTATTAAGATTTTCAATAAATTAAAACATTAAAATACAGCAATCGGCCATCTTGTCAGAAACAACGATCACAGCGTATGACGTCATGCCTAAGTGAACTCAGGTCATCCGCCGCTCATCACGCATAGTCACAATGACATGACACAATGCCGTGACGTCAAATCGACGCCATGACACAAGCAAGCTGTTTTCGGGCACTGTTGAAAAAATATGTGAAAAATGGCTTCAAACTTCGTTAAACTTAAGTTTATTACCGAAATAAAGGCTTTTTTGTAAATAGTAAATGTGTACTCACATTACGGAAGAGGATTATGAAAATGTTCAAAAAGTGTTTGAGCCACATGATTCACTGATGTGGACATGACGCTCTGTGCAATATCTTGAACTTTTATACTTATGATATGATTCTTGAAACGCCCGGCTCTTATCAAACGACACACTTAGAAAACGTTTAGTACTGAAATTTTAGCCATCAGCTCAACGTATCCGCTGTCACCACCTTCTCCTACAAATCATGTTAACGACGATCCACGCCTATGACTAAAGAACCCTAATACTAAGGCACGTGGATCCTATCAGCGTGCCGACATAAATTACGATACCACTTCTCGGAAAAATGAGGGGAGAGATTTTTGCGGGTTCTAGTGACGAAAAAAGGTTTACAATTATTATTGTGTCTATTCATTATGAGACATTTTGAGGATTCGTGTTGTGGAAGTTTATGTTTGTTTATTGTTTACCAAAGCTACGATCGCAATGGGGTGGCGAATTTATGGCAAGTTCCGCTACGACCTAATAGGTAGTCGGTACGTATAGACAACATACATTGCCATGCAAACCGTTTATCTTAGTCCTCGCCTGCGCGGTACAGAGGTGCGGGGGTATGACGACGCGGGGGACTGGCTATAGTTATGTCTATGCCAGACGATTTAAGCATAATCTATATATATATAAAAATGAAACCCGTTTTCCTTGGTCACGGCCTCACGCGTGAATGGCTGGACCGATTTCACTAATTCTTTTTTTGTTGTATTTGTTATTATTAGAAGAAGATTCTTACGGAAAAAAAATATTAAGAAAATCTCTCAGAAATATTGAAAAACCCTAAAAACAGCCCTTTTATTTTTCCCATACAAACGTTTTCTAACTAAAACGAGCTTTATTGCTATTGTATAAAGTTCATATTGAATTGCAAGCACTCACTGTTGTTTAAGCAATGTAGGTATGTTCCTAACGTCCAAGAGTCAATTTGCACTTTATTACCTCTGTACAAAGTTCAAATTCAATCATGTCCATCAAAACAGTGTGCGTTTTATACTGATAATTTTTACTATAAATTGACAAGTTAGCATCAAACTACGGTTGCTATAGTTACGCAATAGCATGAGAATAGAGGTTATAACAAAGAGTTCCTATAATTATTCTCAACACCTTTGGTCACGCCATCACGCGTGAACGACTGGACCGATTTCAATTTACTCTACGTTTATCCCAAAGTCTACCCGTGCGAAGCCGGGACGGGCCGCTAGTAATATAATAAATACATGTCATAATTGCCTTTAGTAGTTTTGGCTATATAGGTTTAGGGTTCCGTACCGAAATAGTAAAACGGAACCCTTGTGGTGAGACTCTGGTGTCTGTCACCCGTCAACCGACCGTCTGTCACGCCAACTTATTATTTGTATATTCTTTTAATTGACTATATTGTAGAAAACTTCAACACAATTAACAAAAATGAATGACTTCTTACAAAATCTTTTCTTTGTACTTTAAGAGAAATCAAAAAGTGCAATAGAAACAATGTTTTACGAAACTCAGTATTCAAAAATATCTTCAAGTAAGTAGTAGGTAACTGGTATAGTAACGTAATTGTTCTCCCAATCCATCATAAGATCCATTGTTTCACTACATTAGTTCCTGGCAACGTACGCTTTTACTCTAGAATTAAAAACAGTGCCTAAGCTCTGCAAGTAAAATATATTATTTAAAAAGATGCAGTCATGAAAATAGATTGGCTAAACTAGCTAGTATATAGAAAAAGATAGTCATCGTCAGGGCAAGAAGGATTGATTAATTTGCCTGGAAGAGGTTGTCGCTTTTAGCGATAAGGCCGCCAGTTGTTGCACTAGTTTTAAGTGCTATTATACATTTGTTTGTAATTTCTAGTGTGAACTATAAATAGTTTATTGCGATCAAGGGCCGTAACTCACTTATACGTGCTTATACTATGAAAACACGGCCTGTAGTGGTAAAATGCAGTGCGTGAAATGCCTGCTTCAGTGTGAAACCACATTTTGTTAGTAAATGACACCGCATTGCATCATGTGACCTGGCCTTTATGTAACCTATTTAACGACGTGTACATGATTTCATTTTTTTTTTGAAATACAATTAAAAGTTCTGTGAATGCTATATTTTGTACACTTCTTGTTTTGTTTTTTTTTTTTTTTTAATAATATTGCATTTCACACAAAAAAACCGTTAGTTTATGTACTGAACCAATAAATATAGCGAGTCGTGTCGCGAACGGGCCCGCTGTCTCGCCTTGTGTAAATCCGGATCAAAGTTAGGGTTGTCTCTTGAGACTTTAATTAATAAGAGCTGTTCAGTTTGAATTAATTGATTGTTTGTCTTGATTTATTATGTTATGTTTTGTTGTTTTGGAACTATTGAAGCCTTTAATAGGTTTAGAAACGTCAATATTTTTTTAACCTTTACAAGTCGTATATAATATAGTAATATAGTAATTATAGTAATATAGTAATATTGCAGTTTAAAATAAAGAAACGACTGACATTCATTTCTTAAACAGTTACTTTTTATTATCTAAGTTGAAAGAAATAGTTGACATGTCACACCCAGACACGAGACAAACTTAATAGCACTTTTTTCAAGGTACCTTTGTTTTCAACATTTGCAGTCCCAACCCCACGGAAGGCGATGATTTCCCGACTCAATAATAAAACACCATAGCTTCAATTTCGATAATAACGATTTTGTTCTAGCGTCAGTTTTTTGATCGCTTGATTTTTTGTTCAATTATTGTTTTCGCGTGACAACCCTATCCGAAAATCGCAGGGAGCGCTGCAAATCGCCATTATTACAAGTGCATTGTTGTGTTGAACTGGATGCATGTATTAGTTTAATCACTTGAGCTCTTTCGCTGAAACGGTTTCTTAGTTGCTTACCAATAGTAACCCTATTGCCTAACTGTCGAATGTTGATGTTCGAATTTCAGGTCACCAAAATTAGCGGATACGAATTTTTAGGCACAATAAAATTTAGTTTACTATAAAAAGGCTTCAATTATCGAAGTTCATGACGCTTCAAAGTTATGAACTTCGATAATTGAAGATCAGATTGTTATCATTTCGGGATTGGCCCATTTCAAATTTCATGAAGCCAGAATCAAACATTGAAGAAGTTAGCCGAAACGCCTCTTTTTAAGCAGCCAGGTAATAACACTAATAAATATACACAAATACACATGCATACGTACCTTTGGAGTTACATTAAATTAGTTCGTATTTGTTATCTTTTTAGGGTTCCGTACCAAAATGTTAAAAAAGAACCCTAATGGTGAGACGCCGGTGTATGTTTATCAGTCTGTCACAGACAATTATTTCTTGGTTTAACGTAGTTTAACCACTGTGCGGCGCCTGTCCCTATTTAATGTTCAAACTTAATATGAAGCTGCAAGTATTAATAACCCTAATTCCCTGGACACGTACAGAGCCCCACTAATCCGCGAATGCGGCGGCTCGCGGCGTTTCAACCGTTTTAAATATTAACAGGGGATGAATAGGGTGCGGTTGGATTGATCCAGTGTATGCAACTGGAATTGGTTTTATACCAGCGCTCCGCGGTTTCAGCCGCGCAGTGATGAAAAACAAGGTTGATGAAGACGATGAAACGTAACCTTTATTATAATCAGTGGCGGATTTACACATTTGCCGCCCGTAGGCTGTTCAACATTTTGCCGCCCTACCGACCTAAACAATTCGATACACTAGCCCCGTCTCCCGTCCCTGCTCACAATAATACTTTCTTTCAGAAATCATGTCCGAAATTAAAAAAACTTGCCCCAGAATTTGCCGCCTCTGAAATCTGCCGCCCTAGGCTCCAGCCTACTCAGCCTGCTGGTAAATCCACATAATCCATGGCATATGCTATCTTTATTCCTAACTAGCTGCGCCCCGCGGTTTCACCCGCTGTCCTGCAAGAATAGCGGAAAGCCGTTCAATTTTCTGGGGTAAAAAGTAATCTACATATTACCTAGGGCTTAAGCTACCTTCATACCAAATTTCGTCAAAATCTGTTTAGCTGTTAAATTGTTAAATCAAATTGTCATCCATACGTCCATTACATAGCTGTCATTTGCGCAAAGAGTATAATAAGTCGTTTTGTTATTCCAAGTCTGATTCTTTTTTGTTATACCTCGTTTTATAGTGACTGATGTTTTATGTCAATTCACACTTGAATGCTATCGAATTTATTTAATAGAAATAAATAGTATAATAGGAATAAATAGTATCCTATGTGCGTTTCCTGGCTCTAAGCTACCTCCTCACCAATTTTCAGCCATATCGGTAAAGCCGTTCTTGAGTTATAAGTAGTGTAACTAACACGACTTTCTTTTATATATATAGATTATATCAGTTTAGTGGTTACGGAAAACAACTAGGTAAGAAACACACACACACACACATTTTCATTTCAAATATTATTTGAATATGAAGGATAGGTAAGATGATAGAAAGAGAAAGAAGAAGAGAAAGAAGGAGATGATGGCTGTCTGTGTCAATTATCTCTACTAGTAACGCTGTAGAAGTAGCATACATAACGACTTCGGACCAGCGGCCCTATTGGCTAATTTTTATACATATCACTGACAATGACATTCACGATAAAATACGAGTATACTGGTACTAACTCTTCACCAGTCGATTTGTATTAGTCGGTCATGACATAGATCCTTGTTTAAATATTTTTAAAATATTTATTATCTAAATATTTTCTTTTCAGACTGGTCCAGCACAAACTTGTTCAAACATTGATAAATATTTAAATTTTTTTATCTAAATATTTTTTCTGTTCAGACTGGCCCAACACAAACACGCCTCCGCTGCACATTTTGTCCCTCTCTGCTGTACCATTAAACCCTGTATTGTCTGTGGATTCTGAACAAATGGACTTAGCACATTGTGAATGAATTTAATTACAATTTCGTTGGTAAACTGTAATCCATGTTCCATTCTAAGCGGAGCCCGGACAATGACTGGATTATTGAGTTTTACTTAAGTAGTGAAATAAAATAATTGCGACTCATATTAAAAGTGCTAGATTTAAAGATCACGTGTGTTCGTGTTATTGGTGTCAGACTAGCTGGCCTTAAACTAACCATTAGGGTTGAGGTTATAAGGGAAATTCAAGATAATACACCAGTTGACAAGAACTTCGGATTTATTTTCATTAACATATCTTATACAGGTCTCATTAGTTACATTTTAAGCCGTTACGTACTCACAGTTTTAATATTCTCTCGCAATCCAATATCTGAGCACTATTCACCCACGACCAACACTCAACTACCCTCGCTCCTTCCTGCCTCGTCGCAATCCCGCACGGGATTGCGACGGTGGCGCCCTTTTTACTAACACCGCTAGGCTACCCGCGCTAACACTCGGCCATCCGAAATCTTAGTACGGCCTCGTACTAAACTGTTGTCCCAGCGTATATATCAGTTATGGTATTTACACTCTTTTTATTAGCTTCACTTGTATGTTTGTAACCGACTCCTTTAGGCGCGATTTTAATCTACAAAGCGTGGGGATTTTTTTATTTTTTTTTTTTTTTTTTTTTTTATGTCATGATTTTGAACGTCCTATTCTCAGACCTACTGAATATACACAGGCTTTGATAAGAATCAGTGAAGTCATCCTGAGGGGTTTTGTTACAAACACTGTGACTGGTGACACGAAAATTTTATAAATTAGTTTTTAATCTGTGTTTTTATTTTTGTTTATTTATTTTTAATTCCATCTTGTCACCAGAATCAAGCAAAAAAAAAAAGATCAATATTTAAATTATAAATCTTGTACCAATAATTTTTATTTTATTTATTATCATAATTTTTATTTATCGTGTGTTTTATTTTTAGTTTTATTCATAAATCATCGTGTGGTCTGTTAAAGGTTACCCAAGGTTTAATTTTATCAACTGCTACTATTGTCGAATAGCTTCGGTTATTTTTCTTAGTAAGAGGAGTATCTTCAATCAAATACCTATCACAATCATAAACCTTGGCTATTCTATAAGGACCTTGAAATTTAGGAACAAGCTTTCTACTTTGGCCGGTTGCTGGAATTTGTCTTTCAACTCTTACAAGGTCTCCTATCGTATATTCTATCGGTCGACAGCGCTTTTTATCGTATTTATTTTTTTGTTTTTCTTGATTTTGTTTGATAAATAAACCTACGTTATTTCTAATTTCGTTTAAGTCCAAATTTTTATTCTGATTCAAATCTTTAAGTTCATTTATTATTTTACCTTCACTTGAGCCAACTAATCTTAGGCCGAACAGTGCTTGTGCTGGGGTGCAATTAATACCCTTGTTAAATGTGTTATTTAGTCCCCATTGAACATCGAGTAAATGCTCGTCCCAACCGTTTTCATTTGTATTAATAGTTTTAGCTGTTAGAGAGTCTACTATTGTTTTATTATACCTCTCTACTTGGCCGTTTGCTCGTGGTGTTGCTACGGCGTTAAGTATATGTCTGATTCCTTTTTCTTTGACAAAATTTTGAAATGATTTGCTTGTAAAAGAGGTTCCGCGGTCTGATATTACCCGCCTAGGGATGCAAAACTGCGCAAAGTATTCGCGAAGAACTTGTATTGTTGAGGAGGTTCTCGTGTTTTTGACTGGTTTAAGGGATATATATTTGGTGAATGCGTCTATCAGGACCAAAATATACATGTTACCTTTTCTACTTCTTACGAATGGCCCGACGTGGTCTATGTGAATAGTATCGAATGGATTGTTAACTTTTTCGATAGGGTGGAGAAACCCAGGGCGTTTTCCTCCAGCTGATTTAGCATAAGCGCATTCGAGACATGAACGAACGTATTTTTTTACAAAGGCATTCATACCACTAAACCAGTAATGAGCCTTAATTTTGTCCAAAGTTTTGTCGTACGAAAAATGACCAATATCGTCATGATTTTGTTTAACAATTTGCCATCTAACTCCTTTCGGAACCACCCAACAATCACCATCGGTGGTGACTCGAAAAAGTTTTCCATTTTTTAATCTATACAAGGACTTAATATTCACGGCATCACTTAATTCTGGATCTTGGAGTATTCCTATGATTTTCTGTATTTGGCTGTCCGCGGTTTGAACTGTTTTCAACCAATCTACTTCTGAAATGACCGAAATTTCAGTTTCTGCGGAACTAGGCACAGGGTTTCGACTCAGTGCATCTACATGGGCCATTGAATTACCAGGTCTATATACAATTTCAAAGTCAAATTCCTGCATCGAGCTCCACCATCGAGCGACGCGGGGAAGCATATCTCTTTTTGCAAAAGTTGCACGCAGAGAGTTACAATCTGTGACGACGGACTCGTGGTCACACCGTTTTAGTTTCTAGATCGTACGAAGAATAGTTTTGCTCCTCTGGTATGGTCTGTTTACTAAAATATGCTATTGGTTTAAATGGGTCATTGTTAACTCTCTGTAATAATATTCCACCGACCCCAAACTTACATGCGTCGGTATGTAGTTCTGTCTCAGCCAAGGGATTGTACAATGCGAGAGTTGGTTTTAGAATCAGTGCATTTTTCAGACTTTCAAAAGCTTCCTCTTGTTTCGACTCCCAGATCCAACTAACATTTTTTTTTAGCAATTGAGTTAGTGGTTTTGCCTTAACGGAAAATCCTGCGACAAATCGTCGAAAAAAACTGGCAAGACCAAGGAATTGACGTAATGTGTGTTGACTCGTAGGTTTTGGAAAGTGAGCCACTGCTTCAATTTTCTGTGAACCCGGGCGTACGCCGTCAGTTGAAATTTCAAACCCGAGATAGTCAACTTTGTTAGAATAAAAAACACATTTTGCCAAGTTAAGAGTTAGACCTGCGTCGAGAAAAAGTTTAAGAACTGTTTCTAATCTTTCTAAGCCTTGAATTACGTCTTTTGATGGGATAATAACATCGTCAAGATACGGTAGTGCTTCTCTATGGCGGGCAGCCTCCAACACGTTATTCATCATTCGTTGAAAGTGAGAAGGGGCATTTGCAAGGCCAAAAGGCATACGGTTGAATTCGAAATGACCATCTGGAGTAACAAATGCCGTTTTGTGTTTGTCACTTTCTTTTATAGGCACTTGGTAGTACCCAGAGGCTAAATCAAGAGTGCAGTAGAACTGATGACCAGCTAATGTGTCTAAATGGTCATCAATAAGAGGCATTGGATAATGTTCTTTTACAGTCTTTCTGTTCAAAGACCGATAGTCAATACAGAGTCGAACTTGACCGTTTTTCTTTCGTATTAGAACTATTGGACTCGAGTAAGGGGACGTAGATGGGCGGACAATGTCGTTTTCTATCAATTCATCTACAATAGCTCTAACTACTTCTTTTTCTTTGAACGCTAACCTGTAAGGCCTATAGACGACGGGCTCGGTATCATGGAGATTGATAGCTATTTCACTGGCTGAAGTTTTACCTAATTCAGATAAATTGGACGCTATACATTTTCTATATTTATTGAGCAGGGACAAGAGGCTATTTTTATCTTGAGAGGATACGTATTCTCCTACTTTTATATCTGCTTCAGTAACCGCAGACAGCTTGTCATTGACTGTAGAAGATGTAATTTGTAATATCGGGATATTAGTTTGTTGAGTGGCAACTATACCACGTGCAAGCAGCAGATCTTTTTGTAGAGCTAGAGAACAATCAGTTTGTCCATTCAAAACAATCTCTCCTTTGCCATTTATTATTTTAAAAAGTCCGGACAGAACATAGTATTGTTTGCCTGAGTAATACCGTAGACCTCCTTCTAAAAATATTTCTCCATTATATGGCTCTTCAGTGTATACACTTACGATCGTTATTCCCGAAACGTTAATATCATTGCTAGAAAACAGTTTGATTTTTATTGTTTCGACAATAGGTTCAGGTAGTTGGGTAATTTCCAAGAGTTCGCTAGTTTTTTGTATGATAATGTGTGGTTGTTCAGTATATGACTGGCCAATAAGGAGAGGTGTACTCATGGACCCATCTGGGACAATAAATAAATCTAAATTGGCTCCGACTCCATTTATAGTTATGCGAACACGTGCTTTACCGAGTGCTTTCACTACAGAATTGCCAAAACCTTTAAAATATGAGTCATTAAATTCCAATTTACAACCGAGTTTTTGGAATTCAGTATGCTGTAAAACTGAGACTCCGCTGCCAAAGTCTATGAATGAATCAAATGGAATACCGTTAACTACCGCAACTTTGAAGTATTTGCTCCCTGGATCACTGTCCCGGTGATGGTCCAGGAAGCAAACTCCTAAAAATTTTTCTGGGGTTCATTTGGTTTAGCGACGTTTGTGTCTAGTGCCGAAGAAGTAAGAGCAGGAGGACAGTTTGCAGCATTATGCCCTCGCTTTGAACATTTAGTACACCATAGTCCCAATTGTGTACAGTTTACAGCGTAATGTCCTCCTTGTTTGCAGTGAAAACAAACCGGACGTCGATTTGTACCGCGAACATTGTCTGGGTTTCTAGGAATCTGGATTTGACTACTAGTTTTTTTTTCAACTATGGCATTTGTGAGGCGTGTATTAATGTTTCGAGTACTACGAAGATAGGCTAACAATTTATTCGGATCATTGAATTGAGCAGCTTCAGCGCTTAACCTCACTGAACGATCATTAATTCCGTGTAGAATGCATTCTACTGCCTGCCTACCTCTTATGCCACACCGGTTAATTAGGGCTATTTTATCGTAAAAATAGTTATCTAAGCAGTCTTCATAACGTGCCCTTTTCGAAAGCATGTCACTGAGCATCTGTCCATAATTTTCAACAGCTGGAAATGATTCTAATAATTTTTGTTGCCACTCATCCCATGAGAAGAGAACAGACGGGAGACTTTCATACCAACGTTGTGCTGTGCCGCGGAGTTTGGTTACCGAATAATGAATTGTTTGTCTCTCGTTCCAGTTATAAAGAGTCGCAGATTCGTTTACTTTGTGTAAGAACATGGCCATCGTTTGTCCCTTTTTCGCGGGATCAAACTCAGGTATAGTGTTATGGGTGGATCCCAATTTGTCGCAAGAGTGTGAAGCGGAGTTTAAAGCTCTTAATAATTGCATAACTGAATCATTGCTCGGATTTGGTTCTACTTTGTCTGGAGAGATTAAACGTCGCTTCCTAAGGCCCGAGGAGGACGTTGCGCTGTCCTCTTGGATGCGCGATCGTCGGTCTGTGCTGCGTGAGGGTCGCCCCGTACTGCGCGAGCGTCGCACTGCACTGCGAGCGCGTCGCTCTGCGCTGTGCGAGCGTCGCTCTGCATCGCGCGAGCGCCGCGCCGCGCTGTGCGCGCGCCGCACCGCACTGTGCGGGCGTCGTCCCATACTGTGCGGGCATTGCTCGACGCCGCGTGAGCATTGCCCAGCGCCGCGCGAGCGTCCTAAGGCGCTGCGCGAGCGTCGTAAAGCGCTGCGCGAGCGTTCGAAAGCGCTGCGCGAGCGTTGTAAGCCGCTGTGCAAGCAATGCCTGTCGGGGCGCAGGCGTTGCTCGGCGCCGCGTGAGCGTCGTCCTGTGCTGCGCGAGCGTCGCCCGGCGCCGCGTGAGCGTCGTCCTGTGCTGCGCGAGCGTCTCCCGGCGCCGCGCGAGCTTCGCCCGGTGTTGTGCAAGCGTCGCTCGGCACTGCGCGAACGTCGCCCGGCGCTGCGTGAGCGTCGTCCTGTGCTGCGCGAGAGTCGCCCGGCGCCACGTGAGCGTCGTCCTGTGCTGCGCGAGCGTCACCCGGCGCCGCGCGAGTCTCGCCCGGTGTTGTGCCAGCGTCGCTCGGCACTGCGCGGACGTCGCCCGGCGCTGCGCAAGCGTCGCCTGACGCTGCGCGAGCGTCGCTCTGAGGTGTGTGCGCCTTGTTCTTTGTCCCGCGAGGATCGCCGTACTGTGTGATGCGACGGTTGCCCTGCGTTGCGCGAGCGCGGCGTCGCACTGCGCGAGCGTCGCTTCGTGCTGCTCGCGTGGCGTGGCATATCGTTGTATTGTTCTGAGTGATTGCGTTGATTGCGGAATGGTGGTGTTATTCGATGAGGGTGGGAAGGGAGGCACTTGGGTTCAGAATGGGATTTGGCCATTCTCTGCAGGTGCGTGCGTTGGTGTCCAGTCGTCAGATGTAGTACGGAGGTTGGTTGGGTTGGGGTGGGGGGTCTTCGAAGTTTGCCTCTAGCAAACCCAGTTGGCAATATAGGGGACAGTTCAAGTCTATCTTCAGACAAGTCCATTGGAACTGAAACATGTTTATTTGTTTACTTAGATTAGATTATCCATGCGACTGTCACTTTAACAAAACAAACAAAACAAAAAAAACTAACAAGCATATCAAGCTAAATGCAAGCTTTTTAAACAAAAGGTTATGTAGGGATTTTACAATCCAATTTGCTAATATCACGCTCCCACTAACCGATTGTGCGTTTTAAGGAAGATGAGCGCCCTCTCATCTGTTTTAACAGACAATATTTCTAGAACTTTGCTTTTGATGTAATAGTTTTTCTCTTATTTACATTGTTTTGACATCGTTCGAGTGACAGTAGCGACAAAGTGACAGTGACAGAATGAAATCTTTTAGATGTGTCATCGTATCATCGTTCGGTCGTTCGTTCGTTGTTCGTTCGTTCGTTCGTTCATGTACGTTCACTCAGATCTACTGGATTGATGAACGATATTATTATTTTTAATAGACGGTAGGTGTAATTCATGTATGAATTTCAAATTTCAAAAAAAAAAAAAATAATAACATCACGCGATCAGCCATGTCGAATGATTTCTATGCTTGCAGAATATAATTATGAGACCTGTACAAGTATTTTAGGTGATTATGAGCTGACAATTTGTATGCCCACTGGTGTATTTAGCCGAAATACTCTAAAAAGCCTCCACTGCAAAATTAGTGAAACAACAAAGACAATTTACCTTTATCGTCACAAAAGGAACCATATTAAATAAAAAAAATCTGCGTTCTGTTTCGATACCACTTCTGAATTTGTCAGACTAGCTGGCCTTAAACTAACCATTAGGGTTGAGGTTATAAGGGAAATTCAAGATAATACACCATTTGACAAGAACTTCGGATTTATTTTCATTAACATATCTTATACAGGTCTCCTTAGTTACATTTTAAGCCGTTACGTACTCACAGTTTTAATATTCTCTCGCAATCCAATATCTGAGCACTATTCACCCACGACCAACACTCAACTACCCTCGCTCCTTCCTGCCTCGTCGCAATCCCGCACGGGATTGCGACGGTGGCGCCCTTTTTACTAACACCGCTAGGCTACCCGCGCTAACATTGGTATACAGGGTTATACAGAATGGGTAAGCGAAGCCAAAAAGGGCTCATAGTACGCGTCATTATGAACAAGTTTTACTATGAAACCAACTCGGAATTTGCGAAAAAAAAATGGGCTGTTCCGTACAATTTGTCGAGTGTCATTGACGTTTTTCTATGGAACAACTCATTTTTTTTTCGCGAATTCTGGGCTGGTCCCATAGTAAAAGTTGTTCATAATGACGCGTACTATGTGCCCTTTTTGGCTTAACATACACTTTCAATGTAATATTTTTCTGTATTTTTACTCTTTTGGCGTTACTTAAAAAACGACAAAATTAATAGTGTCTTCTTGCAAGTAATAAAACAGTGGCTAATGTTTTTTTATTTGCTTAAGGAACGCTTGTAACAGGCGCCACTTAATTTAGTCTAATTAAATAAGGTATTAATTAAAGTAACGAGTAATTTAATTCTAACTCGAGTTTCTAGGTAGGTTCTACGCGAAGGTAACATTTAATGAGCAACAGCTACAGCTGTTTTTAGGGTTCAGCGCCTTTGGATAAAAAACGGGACCCAATGCTAAGCCACCACTGACCGTGACCATCTGTCAGCGGGTTGTGTCTTGTGTCTCATGAATCGTTATAGATAGACACATGAAATGTTCACAGACAACAACAAAATAAATAAACAAAAAAGTCCCCCTCCCCCTTTACAATGAACAAATGATTTTGCTATATCTTGTAAAAAATCAAGTGTAAAGAAATTTCAAATGATCGTCGGAACCTTTTGAGCTCGTGTCCGACTCACACTTGGCCGCTTTTTCACCATAATTTAGAACAAATAGCAATTAATTCAAACGACATGGCCCCACTTTATCTTTAACTTTATCATAATAGGAATTTCTTAAGCCTTCTTAAACAAAAACCAAAGCAAATAACGATCTTCCACATGGCATACTTGCATCGAACTAATTACAAACATTGGTAGACTTAAGAAACTTTATACCATAACTTCTGCTACAAAACCAAAGGCAGCAAAACTTGTGTTGTTACGTAACCGACTCCACGTAGTACCTTACTTGGTACAACTTAAAATCAACAAACCAAGAACTTCCCTGCAGTAGCTCAGCGTTATTGCAACGACAACGCAGTAAACAATGCCAGATGGGAAACTCCAGACAAATGGCAAAGACCATCGCAAATGGCTAATGCAATGGCTCTATCGTAGACCGCATCATTTCTTCCTATCAGGCAAAATGACGGTCGGTTAAATAAACAAAAATCGTAATGTAATGTAGCATGAGTTTCAAATGTGGCTGATGGAGATGTCACACGTTGAGATAATAAATGTAATTAAACGACAAGATACTAATATTAAATTAATTTCGAGAAGACATCAAAACCAAACAACAAATTAGACCATTTCAAACTTTTCACCGTATTTTTTGCCAATTAAAAGTTTGGACTAGAAAAATAATAATTTATTCGCGCTAATTAAGTGACCGTTTTTGTGAAAACGTTTAATGAGATTGGCTTTTGAATTACAAATTTAACAATACTAACTTGTAATAACAGCAAAAAAAAAATTAAAAAGAATGAGAAATCCAGCGTTGGCGATAGTCTGCTAGTGCTTTTACCTTTTAATTATTAACTGGATCACACTGGCTTTTATCTCGCTCTGTCAGCTAGAGAAATAACAAGACAAAGCCAACACAATTGAGTCTGGGCTTGCGCTAAAAACTCATGTAGGCCTAGCAAGAACCGTAAAGGGTTTGTCTTTTCTTTCTTTATCCGCGCGTCGATGTGGCAAAGCTAGAATATATATGGATATGTTTGTCTCTTTTACACGGCATTAAAACAGACGGAGAAAACACTATTTCAAAAAAGCCCAAAAAAGTTCACCTTCTGTCTTTTCTAGTCCAAAAGACGATGTTTACCTTTCTTATTATAATTAAGCAAATGAAAAGCACACCACCTGCGCCCCGTATAAATTACTTGAGGGTTTCACCCAGGAGATAATTTTGGGGGTTACCTTATTCGGGAGTTTTCAGGGGTCTTAAATTATGGGGATAGAAATTAGACGGGACTGGAGTCAGCTTACTTGTTTTGAATTGTTTGAAGTCAATTGTTTGCTTCAGAGGTAATTATTTTTCATTTTCTTTATACAAACGTAATCCTTTTCCCTTCCAAGATTTTGGTACTGGAGCAATTATTGAATGGGCAATGAGTATTTTCATAATTAACTTATTTATTGATAGGACTTGAATGTTCATAGCGATGATTTACAAAAATACCTGTTCAGCTGTTTTTTATTTCATCGCTTGTTTCTTTTTTAGTTGAGTACAGAGTTAAAAAGAAAGAGTTTGCTAAGCTTAAAAGTTAGGCTTTAAAAGGTTCCTATAATAAAGAGCCACTCATCATTATGAACAACTTTTACTATAGGACCAACCCTAAAATCGCAAAAAAAATCAAGTGTTTTATAGAAAAAAAAAACAATTGACACTAAACAAATTGTACGGACTGTATTTTGTATAGCTTTTTATTAGTATTTTTTTCATATTTATGCTCTTGATTTTAATTTTCTTTATTTTATCCTTATTTATTTCCTTAACCTTTAACCCGGCCCAAACAAAACACCATCTTAACCTTTTCCTTGCGTCATAATAATTACAAAATTAACATTTTCTCTTCGTATTTTCGTTTAATCCCGAAAAGGAAGTTTGAAATGACTTAATACGTAATAACAACAGATTATAAAATACAGATTACTAACTGAGGTGTAGATACTGACAATTTTTATTTGCTAATTGCTATTGCTAATAAATAAATTTAACTAAGAAAAAAAAGCTGAACAAAAATTTATAACCATTTTTGAGACCTGAAAAAAAGTTCACGTGGTCCGATTAGTCGGACGAAGCAGTCGGACCGCGTGTTCAGAGGGAAATTGATCTGTCGAATATAATTATGAAAAATAATGGCATCATTGCTCTGCACCATTTTCTAAACTACGCGAAAATTTACATCTTTAAAATACCTACTATTCTTTTTTTCACAGGTTGTAATCAAAAGGTAAAAACAGTATTCTGGCAAATGGCTTTCCTCACCATCGGTTTTTCCTTAGAATTAATTTCTCTGCTACTTAAAAAAAAAACAAATCATTTATTTGGGCGTAATACGAAAGGTGGTCATCAAAGGTAAAACCATGCTACTGAATATAAAAAAAAAACAGGCAATAACAGTCAAAGTTTTTTACTAACTTTCCAGAGTTAAGTCTCTGTATTTTTATCAATTTTGCATAATTACTTTCAAAATTACATGTTTCTAAGTGAACAATACACTCATTAATGTTAAACAACAATTCTGAAACAAGTTACGGAGTTACGACAGCCTGTGACAAAATATCCTTAGTACGCACAACTGTACTGGGATCGGGGAGACGCGGCAAAAACAATATAATGTCGAAATTTTAATAAAGTTTAAAAAGAAGTATAACACACCAAGTCGTTTAAAACGTTAAAAGATATTTATATTTGTTTGGCAGTTTTGGCATCAACTTTGGCAGATTCTGAAAATATTAAATTTTATTTTCTTTCATTCAATAATAGGCTTGCATTTGACCGCCATCTTGCCTGATGGTAAGCAACGATACGGTCTACGATGGAGCATGCTTTCCTAGTAGAAACCGATTCACTCGCGACTTGAAGACTTGATTCGGATCAGTTACTAGTTCAAGCTCGGTTTAGAAAAACGCACCTTTAAATAAACAGCTAAAATAAAAGAGAAAAAGTCAAGATATAATCATGAACGACACAAAAATGTTTTAAATCAGCGTAATTTTCTTTAGAAAAATATATTGGAAAATAATCAAGTGTAAACATGATACGAAAAATTGGTTTACATTAATGCATCTTAAAATTACAGAAACAGAAAAGAAAAAAAAAATAAAAGGTAACAAAACTAAAATAAGTGAAAGAAATAACAAAAAATTGTAAGTGTATTATTTTGAGGCTTCAGTTTTTTTTGTGTACTTACTTTTCTTTATCTACATAACATTTAATTTTTGCAAAATATCAACTTACCCTATTTCCCCATCCGTATAACTTTTACATCATTAGCATAATTTAGCGTTGATTTAAAATTAAAATAGGCTCCGTCCACACCCCACGCCACATTGTTAGGGTGTCGTACATACACCCCTATTCATATATTAATGTGCATTCGACCTAATGTCACCCAAAATAATAAGATAAGTTCCAGCATTTTTATTATTTACTAGTCGTGCCCTGCGGTTTCACCCGCCATTCTACAGGAACCGTTTTGACCGAGATAAAAAATATTCTATACCTACAGTGTTATAAAAAGGTATGCTAAGCCGAAAAATACTCATACCAACTCATACCTAGTATTTTGATCTTTGATTCATGAAGATATTTACAAATCAAGTTTTATTATAATCGGCGTGTTTCAAAGATTCATTAAAATATATTGCTCTTGGTAGACTAGGCTGGGTGCTGTTCGTGCAGGTGCTATTCGGACCTCCTTCTGCGAGGCGGTAATGTCGCAGAAGGAGGCCGCGGAGCGGATCAGGGAGGACGATCCCCGCTCTGATCCGCTCCGACGCAGACGACGGGGAGGGAGGAGGGGGCGATTCGCTCGCCTCCTTCACTCTCCGTAGTGGGGCCACTGGCGGAGGGTCGGGGGACTCTCCGCTGGCTTGCACCGGCTCCACACGTCTGGGGGGCGGCCTTGGTGAGCAAGGCCGTCCCTCCCTCGGCGACGGGGGCCCGGTCCTGATCCGGGCCTGCCGCCGTGGCGCGAGATGGAGACTGCTAAAGCGCCCCCATCTCGCTCCACAATGGCGGAGGACTGCTCACCCCAGGGTTTTTAGTGGGTATGCCGCCACTAGGGCGGAGACTCCCACATAACCACCCTGCCTGGTTTTAAGAGAAAATATTTTATAATTTGTCAGAATAATTTAGTACGTTACTATCGTCACGACTTTTTGAAGTGCGTAAGTAGCCAGTTTTAACTTTTATTTCGCTGTTAAATTAACGTTGTAATAAATTCTTTATTGAATACTTAACGGTCACGGTTTTTATAATTTTCTATGCAAAGTTAAGTTCAGTGAAAGTTTATAACAGTTGTACCTATAAACAATGAATAATTTTAGATAATTATTATGTATTATTTTTTCTTTGTACCTATTACTTATTACAAAGAGATTTAGAATTCAATAATATGTAGGCAAAAACGATGTCTGAGTGAAATTGCTTTAGGCGACCAGACCACCCTTGTGCTTTTTTCTACTTAGTCTTAGGTTGATGTGTAACAAAGGTACATTCTGTTCTATTCTTATAAACAAATATGTGTGTGAGTGTAATGGAAGTGGAGAGGGGGGGGGGGGGGGGTTAATTAAACAATTCAATCAAACCATCAACAATGTACAAAACGGTTGAATTCAATGTTTTACACAATTCAGCAAATCAGACATTAAAATGAAAATTGTGGTTTCGACTCGGCATCTCTCGCTGAACACAAGAATATCCAGTCTATGAAGACCCCTTCCTTCACTCTCAATCAATAGTTTTAGAGGTCAAGTTATAATGGTCGGCTAAGAGTAGTTTGTCACCCCTATGTTTCTTAATCAAATTAGTGGCAAAATGCTGGTAATTTTTGTAGGGTAAAACGGGGAAAAATATTTGTAAAAAAATTTATTTCTATTTAATTTTATGCAAAGCAGGTAAACAAACAAGAATATTTATGCAATAATTAATTAAACAAAAGTGCATTTCAGAACAAAATTATTTTCAATTCAAAAGGTTCATTCACAAAGAACACGACACACTTTTATTTCGACTGAATCTGCCAATTTTCGGATTATTCCGATCTGTGCCCCCATGGTTGTCCAATCATGGGTACAGATCGGACAAAAACTTTCGATACAGTGGGCAGATCGATCTTTTTTGTTTGATTTGTCTGCAAGAGGGGACAAAACTGGGGGCAGATCGGAATAACCCCAATTTTCGCCGCGATTTGACGTTTGGTTTTCTACATAAAAATACCATGTTTTTTTTGTTACAAAATTATGACGTGTACCGTCTACTAACCCTATCCATTATCTGTATTAAACGACCTGAAACAAAGCATAAATAAATTGAATATAAGGACCCACCCCCATTTTATGAACACTGGATCTGATAGGCCTCTGAATCAGTCCCGAATACGTTACTAAAATATGGCCATCTGAGTCATAGTTCAGGAGCTACTGGTGTAAAAAATTACTAAGTACGTATTAATAAACAATTTTCCGAATGACTATATTCACAATTTCGGTTATTAAGAAAATTGAATTGAAAATATACTGAATTGGCAAATTATTTTTATTATTACTAGATTTAAAATTTCTATTATAATGTTTGATATATATAAACAATATGTCACCTGACAACAGACACGTTACAGTGTTAATCTTTTTCTAACTCTTTTGATCTACCGCTATGATTCAGCGGATGTATTGCTTTGATTTAATTTGACAGCTCTAAATGACCTATTATAAAAATCGACTGCTACAAATAACTTGAAAGTACATATATAAATATAATGAAACAAAGTCATTTATTCATGTCAAATGAAAATAAATTACAAGGCATTTAAGTACATTAAAAAATTACACAAGTAAAACATAATAAAATTAAAAGTAATTTGAAAATAAAAAATTATTTAAAATTGCTCAATATTTAATTATGAGATTTTTTACCAGTAATAAAATTGACCCGACAATTCCGCACTATGATAGAGGACTCGTAGGGTGCTTTAAATTATATGGGATTTACGGATCCGACATAAATGTATTGGAACAGAGCTGTATTGTTCTCTTTGAATAGGAATATAACCGCTCTATAGTTTTGGGAACAAATTAATTTAGGTTTTAGGCGTGAAGAGATCTATTGCTGGTAAAACTATCTGTTAGAAATAATTTAATTAATCTATGCTTCGCAGTCGGTCAATTCGTTTGCCTATCTGTAGAGGTTTGTGCGATGTAGAAATTATGAAAGAAGATGGAAAGAAGTGTCTAGATTTTGTAGGTGTCATTTTGACAGGTGCCAAATAACGTCAGTTCTGGTTCAGAGAGTTAAATTTTCAAAAACAACTATTTAAGCAAAACGTCAAATTCACCAAAACAGCTCTAAATCTATCTACGGATCTAAAAAGTGACTGTTGTTCGTCAGTCCCGGAAAATTTTTAAAATGACTCGACCAATTGTTTTTTTTTTGTGTTTTTGGCTCAACACAGGAATGATTTAGTTATTTAGATAAAAAAGGAGAGTGAAACCGCGAGATACAGCTAGTTTATTGTGTATGTACTATGAATAGATGTACAAATAAATAAATTAATGTTCAAATTAGTCTCGCAAAAAAATGGCTCGACCAACTTTTTTTTCAGGTCGTCTAGAGTGAATGTAAATTCATCAGACAGGCTGACTAGCTCCAAAAATAAACTCACAGTACTTTGTGTTGTGCTTTAATGAAACACACTGTCAGGGTATGTCACTAGGTAGTAAAACAGGACATTTATCACGCAGGAACTACACAGGATATGTATAACCGGACCGGGTTGAATCACTCCGAATCCCGTATCTACTCTACGACAAACTTACCTATGCAGTTGTAAAAATGACGTAACTAAAAATTTGCGACTGGTGGCTGGCTGTTTTGGTTTAAAAATACGATCGTGGCGCTCTATCTCAGCTGTTAGAGGGAGTTGGTAGTACTCGACTATTTTTGTTTCATATTGTAGCTGTCATAACTGAAAATTGATGGGGTATGGAACGAGAAATGGTTTTCTTGAACGCTCACGTGGTTTGGAATTCTCTTATGGAACTCGAAATGATGAATTACGAAGTCTATTTCTACATTATTATGGGTGAAAGTTTAAATTTGATTATTCAATTTTTGTTATAAATTTATTCTAATTTGAAAATATTTTCATGAAACATTTTTTATAAACTTTCATTTAGTCTGCTTCATATTACTTATAGAAAAAGCCAGAATTTGAAATGTCATTTTATTATTAAATTTGAAATTGTAGACGCAATTTCCAAAATGTACAATAGAGTTATTATGGCTCTGCCTGTACTATTATTGTATTTTGTGACTCTACCAAAGTCAGAACATAAATTAGTAAATTCAATACTAAACTTTGAAAGTGCTCTTCTAAGGTCGAAGCTTGTAAACTAAGTACAATTTTCTCGGAGTACGCCAATAAATTTCCAGTTAAAAATACACAGTCATTGAGTGACCCGGGCGACCAGTGAGTTAATTAGATTACCTGAGACCGTATTCTTGGACGCTCGAGATTATCTCCGTCACTCTTACTCTGATAACATTTGTATTGAGAGCGACAGTGACCGAGAAATTCTCTCACTCGCGAGAATACCCCATGGACTTTAAACCGAAGCGAAGTATAAAGGGAGAGCACTAATTACGCCCAGGGTGATAAAACGTAAGTGACCCCACTTCTGAATATGGCGTCAAATGTACGTTTAACTCAAAGGGTGCTAAAGCACGGGTGACAGGTAAAGTGAGTTTTCGAAAGTGTGCTTTAGTATTTTTTAGAGTTGAAAGTAGGTACGTTGAATAATGTTAATTATTTCGTAGCGATATATTTTTTATGCTGCTTAGTGACGAGACGAGCAAATCGCTAGCCTGATCGTCACGTTTCCACGTGTCCGCCAGGGACAAACATAAGAGACGTTTATGATGATGATGATGAAGTTTTTATATGAAAAGCAAATCGTAGCAAGCGGCGAGTTGTTTTTCAGCCAGCTAAATATAATATAAACATTCTTATACTTGACTAAACAGGTTAAAATATAAACCTACCTATTTAGCGTCATAGCAAGCGGAAGTCGAAAAATAAACAATTTGAATTTTGTTTTTCATTTTTCATTTGTTGATTCACTGTTATTCGTTTAGTGAGAAGTTTGCAAGAAACGGTTTAATTTGAAATTTTCTCGCGATATTTTTATTAGGTCGGGTAAAAAGTCTTTTCGCATTATAGTATGTATGAACTTGTAATAAAATATCTTTGGCTATACAATTTGTATCGGGCTGGTTTTGGTATCATTGAAAGTTTAAATTTTAAAGAACATAATTCCAAATTCAAATTAGGAAAATGTGTGATTTTCATTTTTTTTTCGTACTGTCAAGATGAGTGAATCTAATGAAGAAATTCGATACATTTTAAAATTTTACTACAAAAAAGGTAAAAATGCAACGCAAGCCGCGAAAAAAATTTGCGATGTTTATGGACCTAGTGCAGTGTCTGTGAGAGTAGCACAAATTTGGATTAAGCGTTTTCAATCCGGAAATTTTGATGTCAAAGATGCACGTCGCTCTGGTCGCCCTATTACGGATAAAATGGATGCCATTTTTGAAAAAGTGGAGCAAGATCGGCATATCAGTAGTTACGACGTAGCTGAAGAACTGGGAATTGACCACAAAACAGTTTTGGCGCATTTGAACAAAACTGGGTACACAAAAAAGATCGATATTTGGGTACCTCACGAGCCCATTTCAGCCCACTGAAAGAAACCTAATGAACCGTGTACTCATTTGTGATTCTTTATTACGAAGTAATGAAACCGAACCATTTTTGAAGAAGCTGATAACTGGTGATGAAAAGTGGATCACGTACGACAAGAACGTGCGAAAAAGGTCGTGGTCAAAGGCCGGTCAGGCTTCACAGACTGTGGTGAAACCCGGGTTAGCTCGCAACAAGGTGATGCTGTGTGTGTGGTGGGATTGGAAGGACATTATGAGCTGTTACCATCAGGCAGGACCATCGATTCTGAACTCTACTGCGAACAACTGATGAGATTAAAGCAAGAAATTGAGAGAAACCGGCCGGAATTAATCAACAGAAGGGGTGTGGATTTTCATCATGATAACGCTAGACCTCACACATCTTTAGCCACTCAGCAAAAATTAAGAGAGTTTAGCTGGGAGGTGTTAATGCATCCGCCGTATAGTCCTGACCTTGCACTTTCAGATTTCCACCTGTTTCGGTCTCTTCAGAATTCTTTAGGTAGTGTCAGGTTAACATCACGAGAGGACTGCCAAAACCACTTCTCGCGGTATTTTGATCAGAAGTCCCAAAATTTCTATAGCAATGAGATCATGTCCCTACCTACAAGATGGCAAAAAGTTATCGAACAAAATGGTACCTACATACTTTAGTTAAATGTAAATAAACTATTTTAAAAAATGTTTTGAATTTTCTCAAAAATGCGAAGGAACTTTTTACCCGACCTATTATTTTACTTTTTCTTGATCTCTTCTCTCTATTAATGAAGGTTGGCCTTTTAAAGCTTTTTGGGTCTTATAAACTTAATTACTACTCGAAATGTTTTGTCTCGTTTTCGCTCGTGACAATTTACGTCTGAGAGAAGTTGTCAGAACATTTTAAACAGTAACTTTAAACTGACTTTGTAAGTAAGACCCTATCTTAAACAACAACTTTAAAACATTGCATAACTTTGTCTAATACATTGCAATGATAAGGACGGATATATTTTTAGTTATTAGTTAGTTATTGCATTATTTTTATGTTTTATTTTATTGAAAATCTTAAAAATCTGTATTTATAGATAAATAAAACTAAACTTGTGTTTTAAATTTTTTTAATCTGACTTCTCCACTAAAATCATTGAATCAGCGCTTTTTTGAGTCGTCATGCCTACTAATATAATATTAATATGTTAATATTGCACGTTGCTTGTTGGTTAACTTATGTAATAAATACGTAAAAATACATAATAAAACATTTTAAATAATAATTACGTAGCTTCTCAAATAAAAGCTTTTACTTCGAAGGATACCATTAGGGTTAGACCTAAACTAACTAACCTTCGTAATAAAGTTTCCAGGGATGTGTGTTTACTGAGGCGTGTGTGTTCAGGTCATCAGAATTTGTGTGTTTTAGTACTTAATGCTCGTTTATTGAATAATCCTTTGATCTTTGTGAATTTTGAAAACATTCATAATTAATTTTAGGAAAGTTGATGTTAGCTGATTTTTCAATGACACTAGAAAGGAAAAACGGAGCTATTATAACTTTATTGACATTGTTTTGGTTCTGTCTGTTTGTTGTCTGTCTCTCTGTAGGTTTGTATGTTGTTGGTTCACATCACATTCATATTTTTTCTACTTTTTTTTTGTAATCTTATTTTTTTTTATCTTTCTCTACTTCAACTTCTAACTTCCAACTTTGTGGCTTTGGATACAGCGATTTAATTAATGTAATGTTAATACAACAAACTTCAAACAGGTATTGCGTTAGAATAATGTCAAAACCGATTTGTCGAGAAATTGAATTTCAGACGTAAGATCTGATGGCACTGTCAATCCTGTGACATCCCACTTGCTCGCATAGCACGATTAATTGATTCGAGCGGGATGTCACGCGTTGAACATTGCCACCACGTTCACGAAATAAAGCCCTCGGCCCGCGATAAAGGTGAATCAAAAACGGAATAATAATTCAATTCAAACAACTGCTTACTACAGAAATTCAATACGATTTATTATCAGTTTTTTCTTGTCTTTACTTTGGTGTGCAATAAAATCATCCCTAATATGACATTTATATACATTCAATATTATAACTGTGAATGTATGTTTGTTTGTTACGCTTTCACGCGAAAACTACTTAACCGATCATCATGAAACTTTGTACACATACTCGTATTCTTAGAGGTATTAGAAGTAACAGATACTTTTTACAAAAAAAATTGACCGCAGGTGAAACCGCGGGGTGCAGCTAGTATTTTATATAATTTAATGTAACCTGACTAAAATAAACATAAGAAATGTTGATATTCAGAGCTTAGCACAAGTTAAGACTAAATTGATAGCTTCGTCCTACTAATATTATAAATAAACGCGAAAGTTTGTGAGTGTGTTTGTTGCTCTTTCACGCAGAAACGGCTGAACGGATTTACACGAAATTTGGAATGAAGGTTGTTCATGGTCAGGATTAACACATAGGCTACTTTTTATCCCAGAAAACGCGTGAAACCGCGGGGCGCAGCTAGTTCTAAATAAAGACTCATATCATAATCTAATAACGAACCGCGAACGTAAAATTGTCAGTGACACCACACGTGCCGCGTAAATCATGTCAATGAATTATGACGTCACAAATAACCGAGGATTTGATGCGGTGTCAGAATGTGAATTAATTTTCTGGATGATCTGGGTTTGTGTTCCGAAGGAATGTCTAACATTGTATGACTCGGATCGGCTTTTACTTCCAAATGAATGAGAGTAGGTATACTGAGTAGGATATAATTTGACGACCTGTTTGGCTTAGCGGTGGTATATACGCCTTATAAGCCAGGGATCCTGGGTTCGATTCCCGACCGGGCAGATGTTTTAATAATGAATTTAATATATGTTTTGGGTCTGGGTGTAAGTTGTCCTTGTATTTGTGTGTATTCCATGGCATCCCCGACACAGGTTATCTTAGGAGCTATAAGAGTGAAACGTTTGTTATTTTATATTTGATGAAATTTGAGTAGCATGGAGTGTTTTACCTTAGGTACTGAACTTGATATGGCGTTTACTATTAGACACTGTCTAAAGCTTTGCTCTACTTTCGTTTAGCCAACGTTTACTCACGACAACGGTATTACAGCTTATTATAATTTCACGACTCCAAACAACATTTATTATCTGACCACAACTCATGGAAAATTCCGTGACGTCACAGCCTCAAGGTGTCAATTTAATAGCTGAAAGTTACAGTTTCATTTTCATATTCAAGTATTTACGAACACATCAATCATCATGATTGATTGGTCGTAACGAGCTCGAATGTGTAATTTTCCCTAAAAACGGGGAAGTGTATTTGGGAACTACCACACTAATATTTTAAATTGGGCACACATATTTGGTAAACGAAGGATATTATATGGATAGATAAACTATTTATTGTTAGCACTAGACGTTAACAACAAATAGATAATAGTGTAATAAGTAATAGTAAGTAATAAGTGTAATCATCATTACAAACAACTCTTACTGTGAGACCAACCCTGAAATTTCGAAAAAATATCAGCTGTTCCATACATTTTGTCAAGTGTCATTGACATTTTTCTATGTAACAGCTGATTCTTTTTTTTCAATTTCCGGGCTAGTCTCATAGTAAAAGTTGCTCAAAATGATGAGTACTATCAGCCATAGTTTACTTTATAACCCTGTTGTTATGAATGACTCGACTATTTTCGGCGAAATATTCAATTATAGCGCAGTGCGGTGCAACAGATGTGCGCTTTGCCATAATTTGTCACGGAATTTCAAGTCGGGGTGCATTATTAGATTCAAACGTGACGTGTGGCGGAAATTCAATAAACGTCATAGAATATTGACGTAATTGCGGATATTGTACGAAGATAATTGATCGAACGAGCGAAGCGAACGAAGCGTCTTTGCAACAATATAGTTGTTGCAGACAATAGTTGTCGCGGGTCTCTGCAACAGCAGTTGTTGCGTTTGTACTCGCTTATTGATGTTATTTTACAAAGAATCTCGACGAAACTTGGTAAACAGACTAAATTTTTTATGTCGTCGGTGACTTTTGTTTAGGGTTATAACTTTTTAAAAGAGGGATAATCTGCTGCGGTAAAAATTTACTACTCGATTTTAATATACATTTGCGATATTATAACAGTCTACTAAAATTTAAATCCATCCATGTACAAATCAAGCCCATGTCCAATAATTAAAATAAACGGACAAAACATAATCAATCGTAAAATTTTATTGTAGCCTCAAAAACAAACACAGTAACTACAAAAAACGGAAAAATGAAAAATCGTTCGACTATTACCAATCACGAAGTGTACATTTGAACATGACCGGAATTTCAAAATATCGTTGTACACGATTTTGCGTACGCAATGAAATACCATGTCGATATTTTTGTCCCGAAGCGAAACTGACTGCCCTAAACCAGAGCGAAGTAAGACACAATTTTGCTCTAAATTCAAATATTCGTCACGAGTACTTGCCATGATTTGATTTGGACAATAGGCAAATATTTACTAAAACAAAAAACATGTAAAGACAAAAACCCGATAGAAGAACCTGAAGACCCGAATAGTATTTGGTTTATCTATTGAACTTCAGATATCTCACCAAAGTTGCATGCACTTTGTGTAAACAGAAATTAAGAGCAGTAAAATGATCTACTTACATCTAGTAAGTATTAGACAACTAGGTGGTCAAAATCTTTTTTGTTCACAACAGAAGTTACAAGCAGAAGGATAATAATGCTTGAAACAAATGAAACAACTGGCGGTCTGGCCCTAAGAGCGATTTCTTCCGATCTTATCCTCTTATACAGAAACGCTGGATAAACTTAATCTATTCCGTTCCGTTCCGTATTTTTCTATCTATTTATTTTTCTTATTCTTTTTTAATTTATTCTAAAAGTTTATTAACTTCCCGCTAACGAAAAGTGTCACTTGGAAAAGCAAGACAACTTTTAAGAACATAAAAAACAAACAAAGTATTAAACAAAATTGGTGCTTTTCAAAAGTGTTTCCTCATTTGTGCGTAATTTTTGGACCTGTTCCATTTATTCCTTTTACATTATGTTTGTTTCTTCCGCGCACCTGTGTTTTGTATAAGGGCTTACCTCCGTCGGTTTTCCTCCAAACTATAACATTAATATTATTATAACTTCAATATTGGCCGCTTTAAACGAAGGATTAATAAGAGTCCTCAGAGGTAGGCAACGCACTGAAGATGCCTTGGTTATTGGAAGTGTCCATTTATATACCACCAAGTGGCCTTTCGCTGAGAATAGATAAGTAATTTTATAAAAATAAGTGGCAAAAAAATCCTTTTGTCGTTTAAAACTTGCTTGATGTGACTTACTGCATTTTTATTTGCGGTAGCCGAAAAACTACAGCGTGCGTGTATTTTCGCGTTAGGCCGCCTCCGATAAATCATAATATTTGTTTTGCTGCCAAATGTTTGAGTAACATGATAACTTAGTGAAGCCAAACTTATGAATATCAGAAAGTTTTGGGTATTGATATCGATAATGTGCCGACTTTTGACCTTTATGATGTGAATTATGTGTTTCAGTAAAAGTTGTACTTATTGTACTTACTTATTGGTGAGAAACAATTCGTTTTTTTATGCTATTAAGTGACTATTCGCTCGCCTGATGTTAAACGTAACGTTTGCCCATAACAGGTCTGCGTCACCCAGAATTTTGAACTCTTAGACTGCGCGGTATAGTACTGCGCTCGTCTTCTTCTTTTTGATATTTCTAGTTATCTAGATTTGAGATATTGTTAAAGATATATTTGATGATTTTTATATTTAGGTCGACAACGGCCGGGTCCACTCCTACTAACGACCTAAAAATCTGCTCGTGAAAAGTGGGGGAAATTCTTGACGTGAATTTTTTGCAGTGGCAAAATTTAAGTAGATTTTGTAACACCCAAAGTAACTAAATATAGGTTACAGGTAACTTAAGTATAATAATAACCTTTTTAAATTGTAGTAAATTGAATTTCAAAATTTATCGTACATTCACAAAAACAAGGACAGGAATAAATCTCTTCCACAAAACCGAACCAAAATGCATCAGACAAGCTTCCAAAAAGATAACCCAGTTCCAAGACATCATAAGTCATTCAGACCCGAGAACCTATTCTTGGGCACTCGAGACTTTCTCCGTCACTCTTACTCTCCCAATAATCATGCTGGAAGAAACAGTGACAGAGAAAATCTCGAGCCTGTAAGAATAAGGTCTAAGTCTATATATCCACGGACAATGGACCTCTTCGATATTCCTGAAAGCATTGTTCAGGGTCCATTGTGATCAGAAGAATTAAGATGTTCAGGAAATGTGAGGGTAGGTTAATCTTTCGACGTAATGGATGGAGGAACCTCATTTGATCCAGCTTATAAAGGAAGTTATTTTGTAGACTAGTCGCGTCTTTTATTTACTACAGGAAAATAAGTAAATATGAATATTCTCAGAAACAAATAATAGGAAAATTCCACAACCGACTGTTTTCTATTTTCTCTGTTTTGATTGGTTCGTCGCGAATTGACGAGTTGTCACTATTCTTCGACTGTGTAATGGAAAGCATTGACACTACAGAACTTCTTAAAGTGATTCAGTGTATAACCTACCTATATTGGGATTCGACGAAAAAAAGTCGAAAAGTGTGAAAATCTGGTCTTATATCAACAACATCTCCGACAACAAAGCTGAGCATGGTATTTTGTGCCATAAAATCATTTCACAGCTACATTATTTAATAAATTTTATGTTTTTCTATGTCAGAGTGAATAGGTATATATTTAAGGTCGGTGTGCTTCATCTTCGACCGCATCGTCGCTAACCAACAGACGATTCGAGTTGGTGGTCAAACGCAGAGTACAAAATATCACATGTTAAGTTATGGTTTTGTTTTGTCCCGATTATGTCTGGGTAGAAAAATCGATTTGCAGAAATTGATTTATTTTATTGATTAGTAGAAAAAAAAGTGTGCAATATTCTATTCGCCATTTAAAAATCGTGTGAGTTTGAAGATTCTTTCATGTTCTGAGCCTTATGTAATAGGGAAAATTCTGACCAACGCCAATATCACCCTTCATCCCTACACCTGAAGGCCGCTTACAGATGCTTTTAGGAACCCCCGTCAAAGTGACGGGATTATTACATGACGCGATGCGGGGCTGGTGTCAACCCTTAATCCTTGTCGCTTTAACAGCCATACCGGGGCCTTATTCTAGTATGATTGAGATCATCTTTTTTTGTATGAATAAAACAGCGTCAAAAAGGCTGATGGTCAAGTTACACCTAGAAGTTACATTACACCTAAAGAAATACATTTACTGTGCGAACGGCTAGTGTGGAATGCTCTGCTTAAGTAGGTGTTTCCCGATACATGTTCAATATATGTATGTAAATACAAGTTGTCTTCAAGTCGCGAGTGAATCGGTTTCTTCTAGGCAAGCGTGCTCCATCGTAGACCGCATCGTTGCTTACCATCAGGCGAGATGGCGGTCAAACGCAAGCTTATTACTGAAAAAAAATACATATTTAGATACATAAAAAGTTAAGTAAAAGCTAAGGTAAGTAAAAGCTTGGAAGGATCGCTGGAAAAAGAAGTGTCAAAAGAAGGATAGACATTTTTCTCAGTGTATACACTGGGAAAATCTGCGGAAACTGTTTTTAAGCTCTTATTAAGTACGACAGCCTCAGAAAGTAGAATTGACCTCATGTTTTCCAATTATTTTTTTTTCATATTTTATGTATAAGAGTGGAAACTGAAGAAAAACAAGCTGTTCTTCAGAAATGAAATACAACTGAGCATTAGACCGATTGTAAAATTCTCGATTGCACTAGAATAGCGCCCTAGGAACTATTGGTCAGCTTTTGAAGGGTTTGTTTTTGTTTGATCTAACCTTTATAGGTAATAGATGTTTTGTTGGCGCTGTGTGGTTTGTGCTGACGTGACGGGTTCAAAAATAAAATGATAAAGATGTTGGCGAATTGCTATTTTTAGGCTAAAATGGTATACGGTACAAATAGGAATTTCGTTAAGTATAGCTATCGAATTTGGAGGCTTTTTCCTTTTTTTAGGTCTTTGCCATTTAAGTAAAATAGGTACTTTTGTTGTTGTAACTAAGCGTAAATGAGATGAAAAAGAAAAATCTAAAATATGATGATGAGGTGAGAGGATTAGCTGCAGTTTTAGACCTCAATGACCCTATTTCCTTTATTCTATTTTCCTAAAATAGTTGTCATCTCTTTCTTACATATTGAAATGAAAAGAGATGCAGATAATTTTAACCCAGCCAAATTAGTTTCATTCATTAAGTGGCAGCAGAATTAACACCAATACCTTCTATCTGAATAGAAAATTTAGCCAAATAAAATCACATTGTGCTCCGCTCTGGACTACTTACTAAGGTATTATTAGACTAGAAACAGAATACTGAATTGGGGCGTTAGTCATCATCCTCCGAGTAATTACGATTGAACTTGACAGCTTACGGAATCAGTCGGCGGAATCTATTCGCAATGTAAATTCGCAGCCCCTAAGGTAAACTTCATACGATCTCAGCCAAAGCTCCACGTACAGTTCCACTTATATTTACTTACAAGATACAGTGAAAATATTTGAGCTGGCGTTTGTTCCAAAAAATGTGAGGTGAAAACTTGGTAAAGGTTGGGGTATGTCGGAAACAGAAATAGTTTTTATGAGTTTTGTACAAAAAGGAAAAGTTTTTTTTGGAGACTGTGCAAAGCTTCAACATTTAAACGCAATTTAAATAAAACTTGTATTTTTTTTACCTAAAATAAAACAGTGGTACTTTCTTGCCGCTTTTAAATGTCATTCGACCAGCGAACCAATGGTCTGCCCGGGGATAACTCTCTGTTCGTCGGACACATTCTGTGACTGCTTTGAACCAATCCACTGCTTTTCATAAGAATGTACAATTCTTTGATATTTAGTACTTTTGATTATTTTGCGTGATAAAAATATCATTTTATTTTGTAGCCACATTTAATTAATTTTTCTAATCAAAAATATTTATTTCAAGATTATGGCTAGAAAAACATTTCCATAACGCAAATAAAGGTACATCTAAACCTAAATGATAACTTTGAAAGAATAGAAGATTAAATGTAAGAATCCAAGAAAATTCTTAAGAAAAAGCTTTCAATTCGATGGAACAATGCGACCTAGGCTGGGAAGGGCGGAAAAAAGGCCTTTCAGTACAGTTCAACCCATTGTATCTAGTGCCGAGATCGGTTTTGTATTCGACTCCTTTTTTACTTGACTACTTGGGTATATTTATGAGTCACAGGATTAGGTACATGAAGAAAAAATCCTTTTACTTGTAAACTAAAAATTTTCGTGAGTTTTAAGAGATTTTTGATAAAATGAGGCAAACATTATGACGGGAATGAAAGCTGCCGTAGTTTATTGATATTTATATGTATTCGAACATACCATAATGTAGTTATATGCCAACTTAGGAATGATATTGATGCCATAAATGTTTTTTGTTTGTTTTAATAACGGGGTGGTTCAGCAAAAAAAAAAGGAGTAGCCGAAAGAAAATGGCGACAATTCCGTAAATATAAATTTTAGACATATTTAAAGTGGAGTAACATTTACTGTGTCTTTAACTTCTAGTAATTAACTAAAAACGTGTCTAATAAATTAGTATTAACTAGTAGAATGACAATGGTAAGTACCCAACCGATGTATCCCCATAAAACATCGCCTCACTCAGCGAAATTTTACGAGCAAACGGGCTACAGATTCAGTGGCCAAGCTCAAGGAAAAACCGTTCACATACGCCTTATCATTATAGTTTTACTAGTATCTGGTTACAGCAGGCGGAGATAAAGCAAACGAACCATAAATTGTAATGGCTCCCATCCCATTTATCAGGGTGAATTGTTATTGAATCGGAAGGGGGTTGGGCAGACGAGCGATGTTTGTTGCGCTTGAAAATTTGTATTACCAGTGGTTATGCTGTTGTGTAATTATTACAGGTTTTATTAATTACTCGTATACAAGTTTTATATTAACAAACTTACACTGTAGGCTATATTACGAGTATTATAAATATTAATAAAAGAGCTTGGTAGTAAAATTTAGTTTGGTTAAAAAACAGACCAGAGTTAAATTATTGTCATGTCATGATACAGTTAGCTTTTTTTTATTAAATTTGTCAGACAACGGCATAGGATAATCCTGATTTTGGCAATCTGAAACAATGTATTTCTGTATGTAGAGGTATATAGACTGGTAAAAAAACTTACGAAAAACCAAAGATAAAAAAAAAGTTTCAAAAAAGTTGCCCACAAGCAGCTCGTCTGCAATCCCCCACTAAAGCGAATAGTCAGCGCCGTCAAGGGTACAACATGCCGCCGCGCGTTAGCTATCCGATACAGAACGTTATCTTGAAATATTGGACGGAACTCAGGAACTTGAATGCCGCGGTTCCAGATTAGCTATGGCGGGTATGAGTTTCGCAGATTCTGTATATTGCATAGGGAGTTTTGTTATGGTTCTTTTTTATTTCGTTTCTGGTTAGTAGAAATTTAATTTTCGTGTACTTATCTAGAATATTCTTATTATGTGATGTAATGTTCTTATTACTATGTCTATAGTTTAGTTACTACTTTTGAGTTTGTTTGCATTGAGTTTCTATTCTGTTTATATTGTGTATTATGTTTTTTAAATAAATTCCTATATTATTACTAGGAAACGTCATGTAATCACCGCCTACATCCGAGTTTCAACTCGTACTAAGTTTACTTTGGTTTTTATTGGTTTGTTACAAAAACTGTAATATCTGTAATCTGCATCTTGTCAAGCTGGACGCGACCACAAGCGTTTCACAAATGTAATCACTCCTTGAAAAAGATTACCGATTGTGATCGAAACTACTTAGTTGGAGTATCCAACTCAATAAAACTAGAGTACCTATTCCCGTGTAATTTATAACACAAATGTTTCTAAGCCACGTTAGTTTTCACAGTAAAATCTGTAGTAAGTATTCATTCGACACAAAAGTACTTTCTGATTTGAATTGACTGCTTTTTGTCAAAAAGCTAGTATAGATATTTTACCAAGCTTTAAGGCACAAATTCTAGTAACAATATCAAACCCATTCAAATAAAAGTCACGCATAGTTAAATGCAAACACTTCTCAAAAGAATTTTTGCTCTAATAAAATATCTTTCGAATATATAAAACCCTAGTCCCCTTCATAATCCCGACATTTTACTTCCAATTCATAAAAATTCAAAAAGGTACGATTCGTTGAATAGGCGAGGTTACAAAGTCTTTTTCGACCGACTTCACTTTGCCCTTAAAAGTCCTTATAAATTCTTAAAATTAAGCATTTTGTACTCAAAGGCCTATATTAACAAGGTTTACGAAAGACCCCTAAATATTTTATGACATATTGTAATAATATTGGACAATGTTGGATTTAATGTTTGTTTATTTTAGAAATAAAATATCGCTTTTGTACAAAGTCACTCAGTTAGTCTGATGTAACTAAGAAATACAGACGATATAACCCATTGATCGATCCCATACATTTCCTTCTCACGAATGCATTCATGAATGCCCTTAGGGCAGCATAGTCATGGCGTAGTGAGTTGTATGTTGCAGATAAATTAGTCTGCATGCTCCAGAGATGCTCAGACCGATTACAAACCAATCAAGCGTTTAGTTTAAACCTATTTTTGAACTAGATTTTGATTATTTGAACTAGATATCTTTAATATATATAAATCTCGTGTCACAATGTTTGTCCTCAATGTACTCCTAAACCACTTAACCGATTATAATAAAATTCGCACACCATGTGCAGTTCGATCCAACTTGAGAGATAGGATAGTTTAAATCTTAAATTATAGTCGCAATTTTAATTTATTGCAAATTATATTTATACTGAAAATTTTTACTATAAATTGACAAGTTAGCATCAACATACCACGGTTGCTATAGTTACGTTAATTTGACATAGAATTGACGCAATGGCTTTTGACAGGACAACGTCTGTCGAGTCAGCTAGTATTATTATAAAACATTACTCCTATACAACAAAAATATTATCCCAAAAATATTACAACTTGACAGAAGGGTTGGACCAATTATCTTTCCACCATTTAAATCCTGCAAGTTTTTTTTATCACGGACTTATTCGCGACAAAAAGACAAACACATCCATAATCCAGCTTTGCCACCTCAACACGCAGATAAAACGAAAAACGTTTTTTGCCCTCGAAAAGTAAAACCACGGGGTTTAGCTAGTAATCCCTGAACAAGACTTGGTAGCACTGCAACCCCGAATCATCTATTAATATGTACGCCCCAACAAAGCGAGTTGCCACTCGTCTGGGGTGGAAGCAACTCGACGCGACAGCTAGGGTGGCTCGATAATATCCCAATAGGCCTGGGTGCATATTGTATCACTGGAACCAGTTTGAGATGACCTTTCGTGGTGAATGTATTATACCTTGTATTACTGGTAGTTAGAAAGTAGAAGCAAAACTATTGTAATAAGGATTAGGTTAGACTGAGTGCGGCGAATGTGAGCGCGACCGACCTGTATTGATTTCTTGGTGCAACAACAAACAATTGACAATATACAGGGTTATTCATAAAGGGTATGCTAAGCCGAAAAGAGCTCATAGTACTCATCATTATGAACAACTTTTAATTTGGAAAATCAGCTGTTCCATAGCAAAATGTCAATGACACTCGACAAAATTTATGAAACAGCTGATTTTTTTTCGCGAATTTTGGCTTGGTCACATAAAAAGTTGTTCATAATGATGGGTACTATGAGCCCTTTTCGGCTTAGCATACCCTTTATTAATAACCCTATACTGAATAAATAAAAAAAGGTTGACAAGAATAAAATAATTGGCCATGGCATACAGATGTGATGAATAGACGGATGGAAGGATAGATAGTGGACGGACACTGGAGTCTCGCCTTAAGGGTTTCTTTTTGGCATTTTAGTACGGAACCCTAAAAAAGTGTATTTTCTGCGTAGCTATTTGAAACTCCAAGATACAACTAATTTACAATACACTTTTACTATTAGCATTAAAAGCTTTTACTAACAACAATTTCATAATGTATTTTAAGTCTTTGCTAAAATTAGGCAACGTATTAATATTTGAAATATTACAAGCAGGTAAAGTTAGTTTGTATTTTGTTGAAATTGCCAAATTGATCCCTAACTTCCCTGAGTGATATTGTAAGTCCCAAACTTGTTAGCCTAAAGGCCGTACAACACTAGACACGAAATCCGGGCATCAACTGTAAAAAGGATAGGATAATAATAAAAATATAACAAACTAGCTGACCCGTGCCCACTTCGTTGGGCATAATGTTAATTAAACCCGAAGCCATCGCGCGCCGTCCGGACCGTTTTTTCTCCGATTCACTTTGCAAAACGGACTACCACGTAAAAGCCTTTTTATTTTTCGGTTTTTTATATAACCTATGACACTCAGCAATAATGTGGCTTTCTATTGGTGAAAGAATTTTTAAAATCGGTTTAGTAGATCCCGAGATTACCCCTTACAATTTAACAAATATACAAACACACAAACTTTACTTCTTTATAATATTAGTATAGATTTGTATAGATGATTTTGTAAAGAAACGGAAGTACTGACTATCATTTATTATGTCCCAACCGTTGGTAAGCTTATTCAAGGCCAAAAATCAAATAAATATAAAAACGTCTTATTCCGCTTGAATAAGCGAAAATCTTGTAACACAGGGAGATCCATATATCCTGGTCCCTATTTTTAGAAACATCGAATATCATACATTACTTATCGGAATAAGTAAGAATCACGAATGTAGATTTTTGGGAATACATTTACACTATGCCAATATGTTAAGGGGATTTTTATTAAATTCTACAATATTTTGGCGTTTGAACATCGGGTTGGGGTTGCCAGTTGTCAAGATTTACCTGCCATAAAAATATTTTTATAGGCCTTATTGATACTACAAAAAGCAGTTTTTGTAACTTGGCAGTATCAATGCTAAATATGAAAAAGAAATGTTATCTGGGTTTAGTACTTCTTCTTGGTCGTTACGCTCTTGACAGAGCGGTCGTGGTCGTCATGTAGTATCCTCATCGGCAGCGGCAGATACAATGCGCCTCACGATGTCTCGCCATCTTGCTCTGTTTGCGGTCATTCGAGTGCACTCGTGAACGGGACCGCCCACAGCAGACTTGATTTGATCGGTCCACCTCATGGGCGATCTTCCCCTCGGTCGAATGCCTTCAACCTTGCCCTGGACGACAAGACGCTCTATGGACTGGCTGCCTCGCCTTGAAACGTGTCCAAAGAATGCGAGTATGCGGGATTGTACTATAGCAGATAGACGCTGCTTGATGCCGAGTTCTTGAAGTATCGAGGCATTTGTGCGGAACTCGGTCCATGATACCCCAAGCATTTTTCTCCAGCACCACATCTCTAGAGCATCTATCTTTTTCCTCTCAATCTCTCGCAATGTCCACGTTTCTGCAGCGTACAGGAATATGGGTAAAATAAGAGACCGTACGAGCCTGGTCTTGGTGGCTTTGGTGATGTTCCTGTTCCTCCATATTTTTTTCATTTTGTCCATTGCAGTCCTAGTGATCGCCATACGCCTCTTTATCTCGTCTATACACCCGCCATTATTCGATATTAAAGTTCCAAGGTATACATAGGATTGCGTTATCTGGCAGCTCGCAATCTGTGTTACTTCTGGCGAATTATTGTTATTACGGTCCACAATCATCATCTTGGTTTTGCTACGATTAATCTTTAGTCCGAATTCGAGGCTCACTCGTTCCATCTTACGAAGCAGCTCTTCCATATAGCGCTCACTAGTCGCAAAAAGAGTGGTGTCATCTGCGTACCGCAAATTCGCAATCCTGAAGCCACCAACCGCAACCCCATCCGTCCAATCCTCAAGAGTGATCCGCATTATAAGCTCAGTATATATATTAAATAAGAGTGGCGAAATTATGCACCCTTGACGGACACCAGCGCTGGGGTGGAAATTGCTGGAGAGAATATCATCCGTCCGTACTGAAGCTGTACCTTCCTCGTATAAACGCCTTAGAAGATGCACAAGATGTTTTGGCGTGCCCATTTCGAGAAGTGTTTTCCACAGTATTGGCCATTTTACCGAATCGAATGCTTTTGAGAAATCGACAAAGCAGATGTAAGTTGGCTTGTTGAATTCTCGGGCTTTCTCGATAATTTGGCGTACAATGAGAATCTGTTCTCGAGTGCCCTTTCCCTTCACAAATCCGGCCTGTTCTGGTGCGATTTCTTTGGACAGATACGCCTTTAATCGTTCATTCAAGATATGCAACAAGATTTTGCTGGCATGTGATATTAGAGCAATAAGGCGATAGTTGCTACATTTCTTTGTGGAACCTTTTTTGTGTAAAGGAATGAACACTGTATGAGTCCATTCTGATGGCCATATTCCTGTCTGCCACACCTTGTTACAAATAGCGTGAAAGATATGGTCACCACGCTCTCCTAAAGCCTTTATCGTTTCAATGGGTATTCGGTCTCTGCCCGTAGCTTTCCTAACTTTGAGGTGCTTAATGGCTGCTCTAACCTCCGACAGAAGAATATCTGGCTCCAGTTCTTCGGGTTTAGTACTAAGCAATAACAATTTGTCATAATAAAATCAAATAAATAATCAAAAAACGAATACAAGTAAAGTCATATAAATTTTTCTGATTTTAATTTTGCTTGCTCTAATTGAAAGTTTGATATTTTGATTGATATAGTTCGGTATGGTATGGCTTTTACTCTGCATTTACACGTAAACTAATATAACCCGAAACAATTAACGGTTCCTTCAGGATAGAATAGGTTCCTGAGAAAAATTTCACCTAAAGTACGGAGTCAAGTGATAATCACCAAAAAGTTCGATGATAAGCACCAATTTTCGGTGACAACTATTATAATATATGGTTCTCATCCTAAAAACTGGTGCTAGTACTAGTTTTTACGGTGACAACCATATTGATGATAGTTGTCACCGTAAAAACTGGTGCTAATCATCGTACTTTTTGGTGATTTTACTATGCTCCGTTCTTTAGGTAAATTTATCGGAATTTTGATGGCCATTTTTCTCAGTGTAACAGAATCCGTAGTGTATACAGGGTTATTCATAAAGGGTATGCTAAGCCGAAAAGGGCTCATAGTACTCATCATTATCCTTTTGTTTGTAATTTATGGTGTGAACAATAAAGAGTTTATCTATCTATCTATCATTATGAACAACTTTTACTATGGGACCAACTCGAAATTCGCGAAAAAAAAATCAGCTGTTCTATACATTTTGTCAAGTGTCATTGACATTTTTTTATAGAACAGCTGATTTTTTTTTCGCAAATTCCGGGTTGGTCCCCTAGTAAAAGTTGTTCATAATGATGAGTACTATGAGCCCTTTTCGGCTTAACATACCCTTTATGAATAACCCTATATAAAAGAGAACCGGCAGACAGTCAGCCTGATGGTAAACACACCACCACCTATGAACGTCTGCAACCCCAACGAGGTTGATTTTGCTTTGCCAGGGTGCTTGTAGACACCTTTTTTTAAACGCCCCATGTTGTACTTCGGTTAAAAAACCTACCAACCTGTGATGTGTACTAAGGGTACAAAAAAGGGACAACGTTTTATGTTTGTTATACCAAAATCTCGTACGAAGCGCTTAGATTCCACCTTTATTGTGCACACTGCTAGAGAGTGGAACGCTTTGCCCGAGTGGGTATTTCCCGGTAGCTATAATCTGGGTGTTTTTAAGTCGCGTGGGAATCGATTTCTTCTAGGTAAGCGTGTTCCATCGTAGACCGTATTATTGCTTACCATCAGGCGAGATGGTGGTCGTACGCAAGCCTATCATAAAATTAAAAAAGTGTATCTGTAAAATAAGTCAAAAACTATCAAGCGGGCTTAAAACTCTGACACCAAACCACTCGGCCTATACAAACTTCCTTAGTCTGTAAAAAATAAACCCAAGTTTTTATCAAATGTTGCCATTACGTAAGTGGCAGCCCTAAGTAGAATCAACACAGGTTGCGTGATGTGACGTCATCACACAACTTTTTCTGTTTGGTTAGAAATTGTCAAAACCTGAGATTGAAAGCCAACACGACATACGAACTTGTAAGTGTCCTATTTACATTGTTTTCAATAACATTATTAGTAGGGGCTAAACTCACAAGCTAAACTTTACACAACTAGGCTAGGATGAAGAGTCTTACTTATAAACCGTGCTTAAATTTAATCATTGCTTAGAACTATGCGTCTTTACATAATTTTGAAAACGTATCAACTAGCTCCAAAGCTTATTTCCAATCTTGTGTAAATATACAAATCTGAAATTGGTATTTATACCGTATTTGCGAATAGGTGAAAATCGCGAGGAATAAAATTCAGCTCGTTATTTATCGCCCAGTGTAATAGTGCCTTAGGTGAAAAAATCAGATTCTGCAGCTGCATACTATAAAGTTTTGGCCCATGCAAGTTTGAACCCATTAATCATAATACTAACGGGGTGCCTAGTCTACCGTCATAGGGTGTTTATGCCGGATTTCACCACGGCCAAGAGCAGTTTGGTGTATTTGCGCGGATACACCATTGAATTTTTTTTGGACGTATGGCAGGTCTTTGCACGATGATTTCTTTCATCGAAAAGTCAGTTGCATGACCAATTTGGGCGTAAGTTCGAAATAACCTATTGATATGTGTCGGAGTTTGAACCAACCATCTTATGAGTGCAAAGCGGCCGTTTTCCCATTGGGCTAAACCTAGGATACTCTTTTCAAAGAGATATTTTGCTTGTAATGTTATGTTTTAGCACATATCCTCTTATTTTAGACTCCGTGGCACGAATTTATATTTTCAATGTACCAACATCGAAGTATAAATTCTCATTTAGGTATTCGCGGAGTAGGTCGAATGGTTAATTGTTATTTTGTGGAATTTATGAGAGGTGTTTCGGTAGAAAGGGCTGGAAATTGCTATTCTTGCTTATATTTCAACGCGGCATGTTTTTGTTGGGAACTTCGTTAAAAACTTTAGCAGGTTTGTTTTGTGGAAACAAAGATTTGTATCTAGGCCGGTTCATGTGTGGTTACGGAATTTTATATGGTCGTTACGTTTTTGGTACAGGTTTGTATTTTGTAAGTGCTTACAAAAATACAAATAAAAACAAATACCTAATAATGTAGATGTCACGGAAAGAAAGTAACAAAAATATTGTAATTTATTGAACTAAGTGTTACTTTGTGGAAGTTCATCTTTAAACCACTGTTTTCAAATGTAAAACAGAACTCAATAAAAACAGTTCTGTGAAAAATAATGCAGAAAAAAGTTACTTCAAGCACATTTTTTTTTAAATTTTATAAAAAGAAATAGTGTAATGTAAGTAATACATTTTTTATGGAATTGTGGTTGTGTGTAGGTAGTTGTTGATTGTAAAGTTGTAGAGGTAATAAAAACGAAACCAAATTATGTTTATTTATTTATTTATTCAGACAAAAAAGAAACATGGATAATATAGCTAGATTGTTGATGTTAAAATTAGGATATTATTTCAACTTAATTCAGAGTCATTATTCATTCATTTTCATATTTTGTCTACAACTGCGTAAAAACCCTCAAAAATTCAAGTTTCACACGCAAATCTTGCGTAACCGCCACATTCTTGCTCTACTAAATTCAACCCTAAGTTCTAGTTTTTAAGCCTAATAATCAACTGTCATAACAAACGAGCTCGGATCGCACTAGAAACCCTAATCTAAACACATGCGTGTGAAACGTCTAGCTTGAAACTTAATTTATCAATTTCAAGAAAACTCTAACATTCTCTAAAATCTTTTTGAAAAACTAATATGAAGCAGAATAACATTAATATAGATCTATTTTAATGTGGTTTAATATTATTTCGGTCACCTTCACTTACATGATTCTTTCAGTTAGAAAGACAGTGACAGATGAAAGCGGGTTATCAGAAAAGGGTAAGCTAAGCCGAAATGGGCTTATAGTATTCATTAATATAAAAAACATCTACTATTAAACTAACACTGAAACCACAATAAATAGCTGTTCCATACATTTTGTCGAGTTGGGTGCGTACTGACTGACCGAGCAGCCTCGCGAGGCCTGCCGCGCGAAGCAAATGCTCGGCCAGTCAGGACGTGCCTCGCCCGAGCCTGCCGCGGCCCGAGCCAAACGTCTGCCGCGCGAGGCTGCTCGGTCAGTCAGTGCGCACCCATTGACATTTTTCTATCATCATCATCATCAGCCTATCGGATTTTTGTCCACTGCTGGACATAGGCCTCTCCTAAAGAACGCCACAAGGCACGATCTTCTGCCTGACGCATCCACTTGCTGCCTGCCGCATACGGCTGGGCTGGGCAGCATTTGAGAAACTTCGTCATGTCTTCTCGTCGTCCATTCCGCAGTGCCTGAAGACGAAAGTCTTCGATGAGTGCGTCCTACCTGTACTAACTTACGGAGCCGAAACGTGGACACTAACAGTGAGGCTGGTCCATCGATTTATAGTCACTCAGCGGGCTATGGAGCGAGCTATGCTCGGGGTTTCTTTGAAAGATAAAATGAGGAATGAAATTATCCGACAAAGAACGAAAGTAACCGACATAGCTCAGAGAATTAGCAAGCTGAAGTGGCAATGGGCTGCCATATCTGTAGGATAACCGACAACCGTTGGGGTAGATGGGTTCTAGAGTGGAGACCACGGATCGGCAAACGTAGAGTAGGGCGCCCTGCGGCCAGGTGGAGCGACGACCTGCGTAAGGCGGCAGGATTTTTCTATGTAACAGCTAAATTTCTTCCGCGAATTCCGGCTTGGTCCCATAGTAAAAGTTGTTCAAAATGATAATTACTGTGAGCCTTTCTGGCTTAGCATACCCTATCCGTATAACCCTGTAGTACGCTCCAGAATAGGGCGGCATACGTGAGGTAGTTTATCACTTTTCGTTTTTCAGAACACATAAATCTCTATTTATTTCAACAGTAATGCACATGTTCATTTTTAAAGCTTATTGTGTTAAAGTCGTAATACTGGTTTATTGCGATAATTTTTCAGACCATCGTAACTTTTATTACGAAAAAGGATAATATCTGTTAATACCTGCGATTGTTTGGGATAGCATGTTCAAATAGAAAAGGGTTGTTCAAAGTTTGTTTTTTTTTTTTTTGTTTTTGGTACAGAGTGTTCAACGTGATTTGATCCAAAATTCTATCAGTGAACAGAATCACGCAAGGCTTCTTGCTGTAGCAGAATATGAGTCTGGGCAGTGGCTCCACGCCCTTCCTTCTGCCAACCTCGGGACACTGCAGCTCGACAATGGCAGTTTCCGTGTTGCCGTCGGTCTCCGGTTGGGAGCTGCTGTTGTCGAACGCCATCAGTGTCCGTGTGGAAGCGGCGTCGACAGGAACGGACTCCATGGACTTTACTGCCAGAAAAGTGCCGGTAGATTTTCTCGCCACGGCTCCTTGAACGACATCATCAAGCGAGCGCTTGCCACCATCAACATCCCGACTATTTTAGAACCAGTAGGGATAGTCCGGGATGATGGCAAGCGCCCTGACGGCCTAACTTTGATCCCCTGGGAGCGGGGAAGGGCTCTCGTATGGGACGCTACATGCGTCGATACTTTAGCCCCTTCTCACCTCAGCGGGACAAAGCAGAGGCCGGAGCCGCGGCGGATGCCGCAGAAGACGCCAAGCGGCGCAAATATGCGTCTCTTTCGAATGAGTACATATTTCTTCCGCTTGGCGTCGAAACTGTTGGTCCATGGGGTCCTAGTACTAAAAAAATTGTCAAACAAATCACACCGCGCTTAGTTGACGCCGCTGGTGATAAGAGGGCTGGCTCATTCCTCGCGCAAAGAATTTCACTGGCAATTCAGCGCGGGAATGCAGCCAGCGTTCTTGGTACTTTGCCACACGGGCAAAAACTACTTTTTGATTTTTAATTTTTTGTAAATTTCTTAGTTCTATTTAGTTTAGTTTGTTATTTTAAATTTAAGATGTAAATATATTTTATGTATTCTAATAGTCAATAAATAATGTATCATTGAAAAAATAATTTTGTAGGATTATTGTCATTAATTTATGGAATTTTTTCCAATGTACAGAATTCTTATAAACCAGCAGGTTTAGTATGGGTCGTGGATAAATGGTCTTTCCACCGTTATATCCACGCGTAAATGACAAAGCTAGAAAATGAATAGGTATGTTTGTCTCTTTACGCCATTCAAGAATCAGGAATGATTAAATAACAATAATTGAATTTATGAAACGCATAGCTACTCACAATAGAAACAAACGAATTATAATAATAAAAATAATAATTAATTAATGAGATTCAACATTTTCTTTCTCGAATTTAGCAAACTTTGTTTTAGAAGTTGTTCACTTTGAAATGTAGAAGAACACCCTTAAGTATTACTACACCTTTCCGTTACACCTTGTACAATATTCGTAGTATGTAATTCTGGCTCGTTGTGCGCTTTGGCTTCGCTGTAAGTTATGTACAGCGAGCATCTAAAGAAAAATAAAATAAATAAATATGAATACTGTAGACGAGGAAAATCTGTCGGTCCCTTTGTAATAGTAACAAAGACGCTGCTAAACTTACTGAACTGATTTTGAAACTTGGTAGTGGAAGTGATGTATCGACAGTAAATGTATTATAATACTAGCTGAGCTCTGCGGTTTTACTTGATATTCTCAGAAATCGTTAAGTTTTCTGAAATAAAAAGTAGCTTTTGTTATGTTGATATAGTGCAACTTCCATTCCGAATTTCTGGCAAAGTTCCGCCATTTTTGCGTGATTGACAAACATTCATTTTTTTAAATATATTATTAGCAGGATTTGAAATAAGCTTTTCAGTGTGTTAAAAATTGGCATAATTATTTCCACAAAAAAAAATTAAGTTCTTGGTATAAATAATTATGATTTATCGATTCAAGTTATGTATATACTTAAATTGTACAAAACAAGCACCCATTTTAGTCCAAAAATAAAGTCCTGGTGATACGACAACGTGTATTTATTTCCGGAAGCATAATGACACCACTAAGGTAACCAGTTCTTGCTGTTTTTTGAGGACAAGTCCTTTAAATTCAAAGTCTAAAGAAAGTGTGCCTAAAACTTAGCATTTTTTTCGAAGTAATCTGTCCATTGTACATGACAATAACGAAAAATATTACGAATATAGAAATCTAGTGATTAAAAATTAAGAAATTGACTGTCATGGGCATTTTTCTATTGAACAGTTGTTTGTTTTTTTAGTGAGACCTATGAGTCCTTTTCGGGTTAGCTTACCTTATCTTAAAATCTTAGACCTATATTCAATTATTCATATTTGTTTTATCGTTTGATTGGCTAGCGTTTGACCGCCATCTCGCCTGATGGTAAGCACTGATGCGGTCTACGATTGAGCACGCTTGTCTAGAAGAAACCGATTCACTCGCGACTTGAAGACACCCAGATTAAAGCTACCTGGAAAGACCCACTCGGGCAGAGCATTCTACTCTCTAGCAGTATTCATTTGGTCAATCGACAACTAGCTACCAATTTTAAATAGAATTTAATGCGAGGTCTACTGAAAATTCATATCTAATTTCAACAGTATTCCATGCGAAGAGTACGAAATATTCTTACTTTTTCTTGTATCATGGTGACCCTACTAAAAGCAATTACCCCGTCATTACAAACATAATTGCCAAGACTGTTAATTATAACACTGTCGGGAAATGATTTCGTAAATGACATGAAATGTGTTGAAGTGTTGATATACGATATATTATAAACAACCTGCCTATTATTTTGTTTTGACATTATGTGTTCGACAAATTTAATGGTTGTTTATCTGATTTATAATTTGTTTTGATATTTTAGTGATCCATCCTACTAATATGAATGTAGAAGTTTGTTTGATTGGATGTTTGTTTTGTTACTCAATCGCGCAAAAGTAGCTGAAAGTATTTGGATAAAATTTGGTATGGAGGTAGTTTAAACTTTGGATTTCCACATAGGCTATTTTTATCCCCAAAAATGAAAAAAAAATATGGGCCTTTTATACAATAAATCTCATATTTATGGAAACGAAGCTGCATAAAATTTTATATTAAATGCTTTAACTAATTTAATTTAATTTTATAGATATCTTCGTATCAAGTACAATAATTTATATTTGAGAAACTTAAGAAATAGTAAGAAGTTTTATTTAAATCATTATAACTTTAAAAACAATTAATAAATTCACAAAACCTACAGAGAACCGAAATAGAAATAAACCTGCGCAATAAGTCGCTTTCTACAATTAAAATTACAAATGCTTTCTCGAAGTACAGTAAAGTAAACACTTTGTAAAATTTCTAAAAATATCCAAGCAAAAGTTGTCAGTTCAAGCTATAATTAAGCATAACAACTGAATTGCTACCCACTCTGCAATGATACCTAGAAATAGACATTACAATTCGAACCTACACAATCGAACCATTTAGAGTGGGGTTTTACCCACTACGATACTAAATAAAATAATAGTATGTAATTTATGTTTCCGACCGTGAAAAATGGGCATCATTGGAGGAGGCCTTCACCCAATCTGGGGTTCATGCAGATGATAATCCTTAATTACAAACTACTAACATTAAACAATAAACACTAGGATAGAAAACTAATATTAAACAATAAGGTAGATAACTAATTCTAAATATTTTTATATAAAGATAGAAAACTAACATTAATATTAAGATAGAACTAACAGTTAATATGTACTAGCAAATAAGATTTGTTCTAGGTAATATTAAGTATATTGTATTCTAAAATGCATGAAATAAAGGCTTTTTTATTTTTATTTTTTTATTTTATTTATTAATTTATGTTTCAGAATGTATTTTTTGAATGTATAATATGTCTAATATCTATGTATGTATGTTATATGTTACATTTTATGATAGGCGTGGACATAAACTTAAGATTAGCCGGCCAAACTTAAGTTTAACCACAGCCCCTTGGCTAAAAATGTAGAAGCCACTGTGACAGTAGGTTAAGGTGCGGCGGAGTGGCCCTTGGGCCACCCAAAGCATGATGAGCCAATGATAAATACTATGAGCCCTTTTTGGCTTAACATACCCTTTCCTAATAGTCCTGTATTACGTCAAAATTGATAACGAATATCAAAACATGTGACAGGAAATAACCTTTATCTACTCTCATATCGTAAAATTCAAATTACGAACTTCAAAACGAATCTTGACATACTTTATATGACACAATACCATAATGGAAATTTTTTTTTTTATTAAAACACTACTTCCCTAACAAAATAGTGTTACAATGTTTTTTTTTTTGTCATGCACGACGTGACGTGGCGTGTTACACTTGACACTTTTGGCACGTTTGTGACAGGCTTGTTTTGGCGCCATCTCAGAGCACCGCCATTGATTCCATTTTTAAATTTCGGTGATGTGTTTAAAGTATGTCAATATAAATTCGTTTTGAAGTTTGTAATTCGCATTTTATTATATTAGAGTAGATAAAGTAGTGTTTAAAAATGCACATAACTAGGTATTAAAACACTCGTGTGTTACTTTTAAAAACCACACTCGTGTTTTCATTATTACCCCTCATTATGCAACAGTTTCATAAACTACTATTATGATATCACGATGCGCCGTCCGTTGTCAACCTAGTGCGGTTATAGCCCAACACTTATCAAATGGCGACAAAATACACACCACCGAGTTATTTTTGTAACAACATGCAGTGCCTAATTGCCAGGGTTATACAGTTGTAATTGTCGAGGTGGAAGTATAATTGCTACCTTACGTTAGTCGTGCCATTATACAGGGTTACAAAGAAAGGATATGCTAAGCTGAAAAGAGCTTATAGTATATTACTATACTAAAAAACTAGAAAACGTTTTTTAGCATGCGTGGGACTGACCCTGAAATCGCGCATAGAACATCAGCTGTTCCATAATTTTATCGATTTTTCTATGGAACAGATGATTTTTTTTCTCGATTTCAGGACCAACCCTGAAGTTAAAGTTGTTCATAATGATCAGTACTATGAGCCCTTCTCGGCTAAGCATACCCTTTCCTAATAACCTTGTATGATTGAGTAGTTAAAACCGTAGCGCGTGGAAACATACAAAAGTAAAATATTACAATTACCATGGAATTAATTCAACAAAACTGTGTTTGAGTATTCTTGCATTAAAAACCACCAAAAAAAGTAATTACCAAAAAAAATTTGGTTAACTCATGAAAAATATTATATGCCTACCTAACCTACATTTCCTAAGTAAACGGAAATGTGCTTTGACCGTTTTTTTTTTCTTTGTTTGACTGTCTCGCTTCGTCAACTTGTTTATCCAAACCAAGTACTCGGCCGAGGGCACTGTCTCGCTACTGTACTCGTTACGCATAATAAACCCATTACTTCCATATTTTATCATAACTTCCGTACTCAATTTTTCTCCTACCTCTTCCTAACTCCGGTCTGTCTACATCCATAAAAACAAGGCAAATTTCCCCACAGCACTATTAACGACGGCGTTATAACGGATAACGATCGTCACCTTCCGGTTATCAGTCATAATAACCGTAATACGGTATATTATGCACAGACAATAAAACCGACCCTTTTAGTGTTAAACCACAGAGGTTTTAACAGAACGTCAAAGCGCTAAATGGGGTTTGAGCTGAATAAACCGAAGAGAATTGCAGTCCAGCAGCATTCATGTAGCAGTGAACAAATTGGGAATAAGAACTATGGTAAACTAGGCCTAATCGTGACTTTTTAAAAGCTTTTATTATTTAACTCATCATCATTTATTATCATTCTACATTTATAATCTTGACATGTCAACACTAACAATAATCAAACACGTACATATAAACTTGCAATATTATTTAACTTGCAATGTATGTAACTGTGTTTGTTCGGGTGGAAACTTGCAACGCAATAGGCATGACGACAGTATCAAAAAATCGCCGATTCAATGCTTTCAGGGGACTAGCCAGATTAAAAAAATTTAAAACACATGTTTAGTTTTATTTTTAAAAAACAGATTATTAAGATTTTCAATAAATTAAAACATTAAAATACAGCAATCGGCCATATTGTCAGAAACAACAATCACAGCGTATGACGTCACGCCTCAGTGAACTCAGGTCATCCGCCGCTCATCACGCATAGACACAATGACATGTTTACTAGCCGTGACGTCAAATCGACGCCATGACACAAGCAAGCTGTTTTCGACTTTTGGCGGGAACGTGGAAGAGACATGTTGCTTCATTTTGTTATTTTACTAAACTTGTGAAATTTTGAGTGTTAATGTTTATTTTAAGTGGGGAAAATAACCATTAAGTGCTCGAGGACGTGCACGAGTGTGGGCAAATCATAAAATGCAGTGAATCGTGTCATTCCGTGTTGCTTCCAAAACTCCTTAGAAAAGCCTCTAGTAAAGTCTCCACTACTTTACTGGGGTACACCGAACATACTCTTATTAAAAAACGGACACTGGCAGAATTGCGGCTTACATAGCCGCAGAGTCCAAAACATAAAAGAAGAAGAAGCTGTTTTCGGGCACTGTTGAAAAAATATGTGAAAAATGGCTTCAAACTTCGTTAAACTTAAGTTTATTACCGAAATAAAGGCTTTTTTGTAAATAGTAAATGTGTACTCACATTATGGAAGAGGATTTTAAAATCTTTCGTCACGCCTATTTTGAACCACTTCCCGATGTCCGACTGAGCTGAAATTTGGTATACGTGTGTAACTTCAATGACTATGCAATAAAAGCTTGTTTGAAAAAAATGTTATTAACTTATTCTGAAATATTTTATACATTACCCATAATATTTAAGGAGCAAAAGAACTTTTATGGTTTTTTTGTAAACAATAACCGTTGTTTATGAAAATAATTTTAAAGAACACAAAAGACGTGTGAGTACGTTAATCATTTTATTGGCGTTAAAAAACTGAGCTTGCAAAAAAAAATGTTTATACTTATTCCTGAGAAGCGAGTAATATTGCCATCTTCTAGCAGTCTAGTATGCGTGCTTTGACGTCTGAGAATTTTAGTTGGTCATGTTCAACATACACAGCCTTCTCTCTTTATCTCTCTCTCTCTCTCTCTCTCTCTCTCTCTCTATGTATCATCTGTTTATCAATCTCTTTCTATAATCCTCTCTCCTGTTATACCATCTGCCTTGGTCACATGCCAATCAGGCCCAGGTTCGAACAGTGACCAATGCCATCGACCAATCTCGCCGCAGGATGACCAACGCTCCGCTTCCCTTGCCTCAACCACCACTCTATCACTGCCTTACTTCGTATCGCATCTCTTACCTTAAGCCCCATATACACGGTCCCAGTTTCTTTCATATTGCATACAATATGAAGCAATGAATGGCTGGCATCGCTTTAACAACATGTAACATACTGATTTACTAAGCTATTTTTTAAAAACTGTTCTTGGTGTAAACAGAACATACAAAAATCACTTGCCTCAAAACTTGCATACAAATTCGTACAATTCTTGAAGCAATTTGCCAGAAAATGGTACATGCCCGTACAAGTCTGTGTTTAGACAAGTCAAGACTTGCACGCATTAATCTATTAATTATTGTCAAGATTTGCATAATTTTTTTTACTATTATCCGCGCCGCATATAAACAATTTTAGAAGAACTTCAACGTCATCTGAAGCACGTCCAGGAGCAGAAAACATCAGCTCCAACTCAACCCCCTATCTATAGCAACGAGGAACCTCCCATCCCGCTCGAATATGAGACTGATGAAGAGGAACTTGCAAGAGAAACCGAGTGGGTGCGTCAAAAAAGTAGGAAGAAAAGGAAGTTAAACACGACACTGTCCCCACAACAAGGATCTGGTTCCGACCAACCACCCAAAGAAAAAACAAATGTAAAAAAGATACCTTTACCTCCGCCAATAGTTATAGAAAACATACTCGAGTACCAGAAATTGTATGATCTGCTCTCATCAAATGTAGCGAAGGACTCGTTTGTCATAAAAATGCTGAACGGGGAAAGCGTTAAAGTAAACGCCAATAACGATGAGGCATACAGAGCCATTACCAAGCTCTTGTCGAAAGAAAATCATCTCTGGCACTCCTATGAAAATAAACAGGATAGGCCAATTAGAGTGATGGCTAAAAATCTGCATTTGTCATGTCAGCCCGTCAGAATAATTGAAGACCTTATACTTCAAGGCTATAAAGTCCACGATGCTGTTAATAAACTTAGCTGGAGGAGCAAAACGCCACTTAACATGTTCATGCTTTCTTTCCACAAAGAAGAGGATATTAATAAGATCTATGGCATCAAGTCTATATTGGGTTGCAAGGTAGATATACAACCCATAAAATCATCAAAGCTGATCCCACAGTGCAAAAAGTGCCAAGCGTATGGACACACACAAAAATACTGCTCCAAAGAACCCAGGTGCGTGAAATGTACCGGTAAACACTTGACCATTGACTGTAAAAAGCCAGCGGAGGCTAAACCAAAATGCGTACACTGCGGTGAAGCACACCCTGCTAACTATAGGGGGTGCATAGTAGCCAAAGAGTTACAAACCATAAGGAACAAGCTAAGCAAGAAAACCAACTCAGCACCTGCTACTACCGCGGTCCCAAGTGCAACCAGATCAAAACTGCCAAGTGGTAATTCAAGCGTCAGAAAGAATGTTTCATATGCTCAAGCCTCAAAAGGACCTCCTTCGAGACCGTCAACACCATCTCAACCAAAGCATACAAGCATGGACATGGATGAAAAATTAAATCGAATTCTTAGTCTGGTGACGTCTTTTGATGAACGTCTTAAAAGGGTGGAAAACAGCACTAAAATAGCTGCAACAAAACTACAAAAATGAATAAGTTGATGAAAATTATGGCTTGGAATGCGAATGGGCTCCTTCAACATCGCAATGAATTACAGGCAGTATTAAATATCCAAAATATAGATGTGTGTCTTGTATCTGAAACACATTTTACGAGAGAATCTTACATACAAATAAAAGGTTATAAAACATACCATGCACTACATCCTAATAACACCGCTAGGGGAGGTAGTGCTGTTATAATAAAAGAAAACATCTACCATTACGAAGAATATAAATGTGAAGAAGAACACATACAATCAGTAGCTGTTTCTGTCAGAACTAAAAAATATTCTGTTACCCTATCAGCTATATACTGTCCACCAAAATATGCCTTAAAGGCTGAAAAATATAGCAACTTACTGAGTGAGCTTGGTAACCGATTTATACTTGGAGGTGATTTTAATGCCAAAAATACCTTTTGGGGATCCAGGCTTACAACGTCAAAAGGAAGAGAACTGCTGAGCGCAATTAGAGACAACAAATGTAATGTTATGTCAACAGGAAAACCTACCTACTGGCCGACAGATCCACTAAAAATACCGGACCTAATTGATTTTTTCATATACAAAAATATTTCATCTTGCTTTCTCCAGATAGAGGAAGGATATGACATGAGTTCTGATCATTCTCCAATTACATTGTATCTAAGTGAGAGAGTGATACTGAAAGATAACAATTTGTCGTTGGTTAATAAGAGTACAGACTGGGAAAGTTTTAAACTTGACTTAGATTCCTCAATTGACTTAAAAGTTCCACTTAAGAATCCGGAACAGTTGGAAAACGATTTAAGAAAATTTATATTAAACATTCAAAAGAGCGCTTGGAACAATACTCCACAAGTTAAAACTCAATCCAGGAACATTTACTACCCAATGAAAATAAGATACCTTATAGCTGAAAAAAGGAGGCAAAGGCAAAAATGGCATGCAACTAGAGCTCCTAGAGATAAAACTATATTGAACAACTTAACAAAAAAATTAAAGAGGGAAATCCAGAGCTTTAATGACGTTACTATGGATACTAAGCTAAGTGAACTAACGAGTGATCGCACAACAGACTACTCGCTATGGAAAATGACCAGAAACTTAAATAAACCAACAAGGAATATTCCACCAATAAAGCAAGGCAATGGGAGCTGGGCCATAAGCAATGAACAAAAAGCGGCTAGGTTCGCAGAACACCTACAGCAAACATTCCAACCAAATGATGGAAGCTCTGCTCATGATGTTCCACTGGCTGAAACGCTTTCTGACCTAGAGATAAGATACGTTACACCTAGAGAAGTTATCAATGAAATCAAACATCTATCCAAAAAGAAGTCCCCTGGCTACGACCTTATTACTGGAGAAGTGCTACAAAACCTTCCCCGTAAGTCCATAGTAAAGCTCACTACTCTCATTAATGCGACGTTCAGACTGAAATACGTACCAGAGATGTGGAAAGTGGCTGAAGTCATTATGATTCCCAAACCTGGAAAATCACCTCACGAAGTGTCATCTTACAGACCAATATCCCTTCTACCCGTAATGTCAAAATTACTTGAAAAACTGTTCCTGAAACGATTAAAACCTATCATAGAATATAAAAATCTAATTCCAGACTATCAATTCGGTTTTAGAGAAAAACATTCGACTATAGACCAGGTACACAGAATCACAAACACTATTGAAAAAGCACTAGAAGAAAATAAAGTCTGTTCTACAATTTTCTTAGACGTAGCACAAGCATTTGATAAAGTCTGGCATGAAGGGCTCATTTACAAGCTAAGAAATATGCTCCCAAAACAGTTTGTGGATCTTTTACAATCTTATCTGACGCAAAGAATGTTTAGAATCAGACAAGACGACAAATATTCAAAATTAAAGCCAATACATGCTGGAGTACCACAGGGAAGCGTCCTTGGTCCAGTGTTGTACTTATTGTACACCTGTGATATTCCAGAGCTAGAAATCAACACTATCGCCACTTTTGCAGATGACACAGCGATTATGGCAACAGGAGTCACTCATGAAGAAGCAGTGGAAAAAGTCCAAAAAGCCATCAACAAAATATCTGGCTGGACAGACAAATGGAGAATTAAACTTAACGAGTCTAAGTCCATTCACATAGACTTCACGAACAAAAAACCCAATTACCACCCGGTGTACATTAATGGTCAAGTGATACCATATGAAAACACGGCCAAATATCTTGGCATGACCTTGGACGCTAAGCTTCGCTGGAAAGCACATGTCAAAAAGAAACGTGATGAACTAGATCTTCGCTACAGAAATATGTATTGGTTAATTGGGAGAAAATCCACGCTGTCGGTACATAATAAAGTACTCTTATATAAGCAAGTCCTTATGCCAATATGGACTTATGGCATCCAGCTATGGGGCTGTACCAACCAAAATAACATGCAGATCATACAAAGATTCCAAAATAAGGTGCTCAGAGGTATTGTCAATGCCCCTTGGTACATCAGAAACGAAGACCTTCATCGGGACCTAAAAGTGGACTTCGTCTCAACTGTCATTAAAACGTTTGCCGAAGCTCATGAACATAGACTCCACCACCACGTGAACGTCGAGGCTATCCAGCTCCTCGACAACACAAACATAGTGAGAAGACTAAAAAGGAAAAAACCTTTCGAGTTAGTGTAGTGTTATGACAGTGAAGTGTAGTTTAGTTAAATCTACTAGTAAAGAACACATTAACAAAGTGTCTTCGCCTTAATAGAGACAGTAAGAAATGTGTTAATGGACACAATCTTAGCTATAACTTACTTAGCAATTTATGTTAAACGCAAATTACTCATTAGTCTTTCAGGCTAGATCGTAATTTTAATGATGTACTTATCGATAAAATGCATCATTACAAAAAAAAAAAAAAAAAAAAAAAAATATAAACAATCGCTTACAGCTATTGAAGGTCTTTTATTGCGCTTCATTTATTGCACTCAATTATTGCTCTTGCATGTGCAAGATACTTGCACCGTGTAAATGGGCCTTTAGTTGATAGATTTGTAGTATTGGCATCAATGATGCATGTCTTGAACAAAAACAAACAAATCTACTATCAAAAGGCACGTAAGTAACATTACTGTATTTTTACTGCGGCCGACTCGTTTTAGTATGGAATTGGCCTACATTCGAGATGAAATTTTGATATGGAGTCAGCTTAAACCCGAAGAATAACCCGAATTACGAGTATGTCCCTGTGCGGATAATTTCATGTAAGAAAATTTAAGTGTCGGCAAAATATTTTATGTTATTTATGGGAGAGTTTCCTTTATGTATTTGTAGCGGTCGTATCGTGGCTTGACTAGGTGTTTGTAACAAAGTCACAGATGTTAAGCAACGGTCGAAACAGTCAGTCTTTGGATGAGTGACCACGGCTGACATTTACGTACACGGTACAACCTGTAGGTCGGATCGGATGGTACGTTAAAGCGAGCCTCGGTAGTTCGTCTTATTAACCCCGGTGTCAAAACATCAATTAAACAATCGAAAGACATATTTCTCATTTCAGTTTATCGGTTTAGAATTAGAGTCCATAAAATAATATCACTGACAAGTGCTGGATGTGTTTACCCACATCCGCGAGCCGTTAAATGAAAGTATGAAAGAAATTTAATGTCACTAAAACTTATCAAAACTTTCAAAGTTCAAAACAGAATCCACAACTTCATTACCTAAAATCCTACTCCAGAACTGCGTAGTTTTAACTAACAGTCCAGGTGTCCACTTGATCTTATTACTTACTAAATGGCACCAAACTGAAACTGGCAGCGAAACTGGGCTATCTCCTGACCTGATTGCAAAGTTCACTCAGCAGAATGGTGAACGAAATCCAATTTTCTAGCTTTAACTTTTATAAATCAAAATAAGTCGGCTGGAAATAAGATTAGGAATTGGTGATCTGAAATCCTGAATGTTAGTTTGATTCTTTACGGGTTTTTGTTGAAACGAAATGGAAGGGATTACTTTTGGAATTTCGTAAATTACTAGCCTCTCGCGGGTGTGGAGATGAAAAACAATGATGATGATGATGAAAAGTAACCTATTCTTTTTCTGTATAACTTGTATGCAAAATTTCATGATGATCGGTTGAGTAAAAAAATCAGCTGTTCCATAGAAAATAACACTGGACAAAATGTATGGAACAGCCGCATTTTATTCACAATTTCAGAGTTGGTCCCATAGAAAAATTGTTAACAGGGATGAGTACTATGAGACCTTTTCGGCTTGGCATAACCTTTCTTTAATTGTCATTCTAACAGACATATTGTTTCGCTATTTCATCTAAAACAAACAGCTACAAATATTATGCACTCATTTCTAGTACATACAAACTAACTCAATCCTCAAGTATGTCTAGACGGTTTGTCTGTCAGCACGCTACTAGAAAATAAGATTTAAACCGAACCCAAGACTTAGAAATAGTCAAAATAAATGATATCTTGAAGTATGGAAAGACTGTCCCGAATTGGAAAATGGACTAGAATTTTGTTAACTTTTTTTTGTGTGAAATCTAGGCATGCAATACACTAATAAACTGCCCTCATAATGCATATTACTAGGCATAACCAACGCATTGCAATTGCGCCTTTTATAATTAAAAAACATGGAAGTTGTCAATATGTTTGTCTAGACATAAGCGACGCAAACGACGCAAATACGATTGTTATTCCTAAATGTCTTGTATTTTGCGGTGCTAATGGCTAGTTAATCTGCTATTTATTTTTCCATGTCACTTATCATAAGCGTCGCAAGTACGCAAATGCGTTGGTTATGTTTAGTTCTTATTTTGATATATAAGTAGCTAAACCAAATCATAATCGTCGTAAGTGATTTTATGATATTTATGTTTAGTATTATATGATTTTTTGAGTGAAGAAGAGTGAAAAAATAAGCCGTAATAGCCATTACGACGGTTATCACTAGTAAATCCTCTTATTTTTGGTCGATTGCGTTGGTTATGCTTAATAGAAATATGGGATGTAATTAATTTAAAAAAAAAAAGAGTCGGTGATACTTGTAAAAAGACTGAGTAACGACTGAAAAATTTGGAAAAATGTGTTTTCCCAGTGATGAGGCCGCAATTTTTTCACCCCCAAAAATACACATATAGAATCGTTAGAGCTGTTCAAAATCTTTAAGATATATATTTATAAAATATACTCGTAAATGGCTAGTTTAGTTTAGTTATTATAGTTAGTAGCATTAGACAAGATAATGAACCATTTGATTTAAAGTATCTACCATTAATTCAAAATTGTAAAAATATATTATATTTATTCGGTCAGTGCTCATACGTTATTATAGGAAATGGCAAACTTTGCATCGTCTATTTCTATATCTGTGATTCCGATTTTGGTATCCTCAGCGCAAAACGTCATGGACACTTTTTAGCAACTCTCTAGTTTAGCTATCTGTATTTTTAGTTTTATTTTAAAAGCTAAGTAGATAGTTTGAAGCTAAAAATATGGTGTTAGCATTATTCACAGACCGTAGTAGCTTGTTGACATATCATATCTAGTGAACTTACGAAAATATCGTCGGTTTGGTGCAAGAAGTCATTGATTGTAAAAAGTCGTTAACTGTTTTTCAATGAACTTTTTTGTTCATAATTCTTACAAGAATACTCACGTTTAATTGAGTCTGATACTTCAAATACTTTCGATCACATTTATTTATCTTTTTGAAGAGAAAAACAAGTGTGATGCGCCTGAAACCGCGTCCAGCCTAGCACTGCACTGATGCTCGAGATTACTCTTTCCCTTTCACTGTGATGACATTGCTAATGAGAGCGACAGGGACCGAGTACCTTACCCGCAAGAGCTCTTGGCCATGGTATTGGATAGACTCTAGGTAATCTAGGTATCATCTGGGACCTTATTCAAGCGAGTGAGATATTATCTCGGCCACTGTTGCGCTCATTCAAAATGTCATGAGTGTAAAATTGACAGAGTTAATCTGGCGTGGTCGAGATTATCTCAGTTACTCTCTTTCATACCAGAAACATCAAAAGAGCGAAAGAGACCTAGATAGCTTCGAAGTGATCAAATATAAGTTGCTAAACTGGTAAAATATATAGATACACCACAATCCCACCAGTACCCACAATTTCTTATCTGAAACCTAAAATGTATATCACGAGCAACAAGGAAAATGTTCCCAAACAAAAGATACTAAGCCAAGCAAAAAATATACCTAGAATTTTCTGCCCGAAGTCTTCTAACTACTCAAGGAATATGAGAAAAGGAGAAAAGCTGTAAGCATCGAAAAATGTCGCCGTAAGCAAGAGCAAATTATTTACAACAAAAACTCGTAAATAATGAACATTCTAGAGTAATCGATTTTTTTTTGTAATGGAGCGATTATATGATTTGTAAATGTGACAATATATCCATGGGATTTTCTTTTATCGAAACTATGGCGTTAACATTTGTCAAATTTGACAGATATTGTTTGCATACAGTATAACTCATTGAAAGAAACAGCAGGATAGTGGACCAGGAGTTCAAAGACTGTTTTTGAGTAAGCGTAACCACGAATATATGTGTCATCCCACTCGCTCATACGGCGCGTGTAAGGTGGCGCGAACGGGATGGCACACGATCTTCATATCCCTCCACGCTAACGCAATAAGACCCCGCGGTCCAAACAAATTCAGAAATGCGCTATCTAACTATTGTATTTTCTTCTAATTTAGAAGTTCATGCATACCTACATTTTTGTTGACGGCTACAATCGTCGTCATAGTGACAGAAGGCTGTAAGTGCAAAGCTCGAATTTAAGTGTGAGCAGCATTTTGAATGGCATCATTTCCCGGGCTCGCGCGGAGTGAATACTAATTTTCTAACTGGGATAACTTAGACGCCTTTGACGCGTTAAAGGGAGCGCCTTTGAGCTTTTTTGGACTCTTCTCTTTTTCAGTAATGAGCATTTTTTTGATGTGATACTGGCTATGTAATAAATTACTTACACGAATTACGTCAGAACATTTCTGGAATCAGGTTATTTTGCCACACAGAACTAACAATCAACTGATTATAATAAAATGTATCAAAAAGAAATTAAATTATTGAGGGGGAAAAAATATTTTTATCCATGAGAATGAACTTCAACTTCAACTTCAATTTTTATAAATGGCTTCTGCGGGGTTGCCACAATTTAGCCAGTGTCAAGTGGATAGAGTAGAGTAGATACTTGCCCCAGTAAAGTAGTGGAGACTTTACTAGAGGCTTTTCTAAGGAGCTTTGGAAGCAACACGAAATGACACGATTCACTGCATTTTATGATTTGCCCACACTCGTGCACGTCCTCAAGCACTTAATGGTTATTTTCCCCACTTAAAATAAACATTAACACTCTAAATTACACAAGTTTAGTAAAATAACAAAATGAAGCAACATGTCTCTTCCACGTTCCCGCCAAAACTCATGAGAATGAAACATACGATAACCACGGGATGCAACTATGTAAAGTCATTTTTATTTTGGCACGATTTTTTTTTTCATAAGTGCCAAATAAGCAGGCAGGCTGTCTGATGGTAAGCGATCACCGTCCCTTATTTGATACCTATAAACTATAATACCAGAGACTTAAGTACGTAGAAGTACTCTGACATATATTTTACGTATTTTGCAATAGGCATGGCGACAGTATCAAAAAATCGCCGATTCAATGCTTTCAGGGGACTAGCCAGATTAAAAAAATTTAAAACACATGTTTAGTTTTATTTTTAAAAAACAGATTATTAAGATTTTCAATAAATTAAAACATTGAAATACAGCAATCGGCCATCTTGTCAGAAACAACAATCACAGCGTATAACGTCACGCCTCAGTGAACTCAGGTCATCCGCCGCTCATCACGCATAGACACAATGACATGTTTACTAGCCGTGACGTCAAATCGACGCCTTGACACAAGCAAGCTGTTTTCGGGCACTGTTGAAAAAATATGTGAAAAATGGCTTCAAACTTCGTTAAACTTAAGTTTATTACCGAAATAAAGGCTTTTTTGTAAATAGTAAATTTATGTGTACTCACATTATGGAAGAGGATTTTAAAATCTTTCGTCACGCCTATTGCACATACATTTGACTCGATTTAAAAGCTTAAAATAATAAAGCCTTCTATACCAGTTAAAATGATGATAAAAGTAATTTTCGTTACCATGTACCTACCACTTTCGTTACCAGTAATTTTCGTAACCCTCGGATTAATAACGTTTCGAGAAGTGGATGGTTAACATTTCTAATGTTACATAGTAAATTATGTTAGGGACCCTTCATTGCGCGATATTACGTTCCGTTATACGCTGGGAAATTATAATAACTTTCTTAATTTCAGCCCTAGGAATACAATTAATACAGAGTTTTAATAAAAAAGTATGCTGCGGCAAAAAGGCCTTATAGTACTCATCATTATGAACAATTTTTACTATGGATTGCTGAAATTGCGAAAAAAACAGCTGTTCTCTCTGTTCTGTACTCGAAAAAATGGAGTTGTTCAATTTTATCAAGTGTCACTGACATTTTTTTATGTAACTGAACAGCTGTTTTTTTTCTCGATTTCAAGGTTGGTCTCATAGTAAAAGTTGTTCATCATGATAAATATTATGAGTCCTTAATACCCCTTTCTTATAACTCTGAATGAGAGGTCAAGCGACATGGGACCTGATGGGAATTAAAACGTATTTCTTGTTTTATTTCATGTTTTTAAATCCATAGTTTTTTTTTAAATTCTTATCTTAATATTAGCAATGAAAATCTCAAGTTGAATGTTTTTAATTAAGTGAACTATTAAAAATATTAATTACAGAACACTTCCTAAACATGTTTGTTTGAACCACCATTACTAAACTAGGTATCTCTAAAATAATTTTATTGTCAGATCCCTTTTCATTTGACCACTAACATACAATTTTAGGTACTCAGGCGTGACTGACTGTGCCTCACTCTTCCCCTGACAATTCGGTTTATAATAGTTCCAGTCATTATGTAATTTTACTTTTTAGGTAATTATTACGTATAATTTAACAGATATTGATTTTATAATAAACTCACTATTTGGTCGATACTGACCTAGTTTTAAGGGTTCCGTGTATTAATGTATACACGGAACCCTTAAAAGAGGCACAAAGAAAGAAAATCTCATATAATTAAAATTAAAAATATGCAATATTTTGGTACCTTGAATACATTTAAATAAGGATCGATAAAATAAATTTGGACCAGCTAAAATATATATCACCAGCTGCGCCCCGCGGTTTCACCCGCGTGTTCCGGGATAAAAAGTAGTCTATGTGTTAATCCAGACCATGAACAACCTTCATTCCAAATTTCATGTAAATCCGTTCAGCCGTTTTTGTGTGACAGAGTAACAAACATACTCCCAAACTTTCGCGTTTACAATATTAGTTGGATTTGAAATTTACGTTTACGCAGTACAGCTTTAGAAGATAATTTTAAAATGTTACCTCTCGTTTGAGACCTGTAGTATAATTTTTAGTTAATTAATTTTTTTTTATTTTTTTTTTTGTTTTTAATTTTGTTAATTAATTTTTTAATTTTTATTTATTTTTTTTTTCCTTTTTATGTATTTCTTGGAAAATAAATTAATAATCTTAGATAATCTAATTAGAAGTAGAAGTGCACGAACTGGCTCACAGCAGCTAATCTTCTGGACGAATTTTGCTCATATTTAAAGTTAAAACTGATATTAAAATGAACCATTTTCCTGCTAAATTTTATCAAGATCCATCGATCTAGATCCGACTTCGGTGTCAAGATCGGATCAACTTCTCTCAAGTTATCATCAGACAAACATATGCAAATGTCATTTTGTTCCTCGTACTTACTCTGAAACCTTACTTCGCTAAGTTAACAATTAAAAAAGCAGACATAAGTCTATCATAAATTCTGACGTGATACAGGGTTATACAGAAAGGGTATACTAAGCCGAAAAAGGCTCATGCTCGTATTACTCATAATAATGAACAACTTTTACAATGGGACCAACCTGGAAATCGCGAAAAAAAAAGATCAGCTGCTCCATACAATTTGACAACAATCACTGACATTTTACTATGGAACAGCTAATTTTTTTTGCGAGTTCCGGGTTGGTCCCACAGCTAAAGTTGTTTATAATGATGGGTACTCTGAGCCCTTTTCGGCTTATCATACCCTTTCCGTGTAACCCTGTATACGTAGCGAGTATTCCATAAACAAAGTATGTATGAAAAATGGCATAGCGCCTAAATGGAAACTGCATATAAATATGTTCATAATTTTTTTAAACTTATCCCAAAAGAAACTAAACAACCTCAAGTTATCTTTGACCACATATTTATTACCACTAAAGCCGGCGACTGACCTGTAACATTTTGTCGTAACGTAACGTTACGTTACGACGAAATGTTGCAGGTCAGTACAGCGAGCCGATCCGCTCGCTGCGAGCGCCGCGTGCTCCACCACGCTCGCTTCGAATGCTACGTTACGGCAAAATGCTCAGGTCAGTCGCCGGCTTTTTCCGACATTTTGATTACCAATGGCGGAGCGCAGTCGAGCACTATGCTCGCCACGAGCAAGGCTACAGGTCAGTCAGGTAAGGCCGTAACGCCGTAACGTAACACGCTCGCTTCGAATGCTACGTTACGGCAAAATGCTCAGGTCAGTCGCCGGCTTAAGATAATAAACGAGTTTATGGCTCTTTAAAATACTCAGCCATGTGTGCTTGATGCTTTAACGATAGATAAACTCCTGAAGTTTTTAAGTTTTATTTTAAGAGGTAGTAAAGAAGGATTTCGAGGGTGCTTAAGGTAATCTTAGTTTACGTATTTTAGTGTAAGTCTTGATGTTTTAGTTGTTTGTTTTCTATTTGAATTGGTTTGGGTTTTACTTTCATAGATGTAAAATCCTTTAGGCTGAGTCTATTAATACGGGTACTGTACCGAACAATTTATGATTATTAAAACGGTTACCATTTTAAAAAAAAAACCTAACAACCTAACCGGAAACGATTACATTTTTTTGGAAATAACTTCAATTTTCTTCAAAATTTTTTCAAACTTTGAAAAATATACTTCAAAATTTCAAATTGAATTTTTGTATTATTTTATTCGTTTTATTCGCGTCGCGCTGCATACTTGGATTCCTATTTTTGAGATTCCTATTATTAGCTTGACATATATTAGCTAATCATCCAATTCATTCTTAATTTAAAAAAAATTGAATTACTGGACGAATAAGTATAATTTATTCGTCCAGTACCCGTACAAATAGTCACTTTCAATCCTTTAATCTTATCTTCTTCTGACATACGAAAATGAATCGCCATTCGTTTGTCTCGCTAAAACTCGAGAGCGGCTGGACCGATTTGAATATAGTTTTTTTTTTTTCATTTTATTCGCTCTAATGCAGGGAAGGTTTAAAAGTTAAAAAACAGCGGGTGAAGCCTCCAGCGCAGCTGGTTTTACAATAAATTTAGATGCTCTATCCAATTATTTCCAATTTAGAGGATCCCTATTGTTTTTTTTTCGCCTGATGTTAAACGTCACGTCGTCGTCATTATTTCCTATTTAGAGAATCACTATAGGAAACTGTGAAATTACATTTCAATGAAATGTTTTTTTTTATGCCATAAGTGAGAAATAGGCAGTCGGGCCGTCTGATGGTAAGAGATCACGGTTGCCTACAATGAGAAAAATGGCCTTCGAAATTCCGATTGATTCACCTAAAGTACGGAGCATACTGATAATCAACAAAAAGTACCAGTTTTTACGGTGTTAACTATCATAATTTATATGGTTCTCACCGTAAAAACAAGTACTAGCACCGGTTTTTAGGGTGAGAACCATATATTATGATAGTTGTCACCGGCTACTCAACAACTGGTGCTATTTCATCGTACTTTTTGGTAATTATGTATACAGGGTTATTCATAAAGGGTAGGTATGCTAATACATTACTCCATACGTTTTTTCGAGTGTCATTGACATTTTTCTATGAAACAGCTGATTTTTTTTCGCGAATTCTGGGTTGTTCCCATAGTAAAAGTTGTTTATAATGATGAGTACTATCAGTATGCTCCGTACTTTAGGTGAATTTATTCTCAGTGTATGGATACCTGTAACACCAGCGGCAGGGGGCGTTGCCGACCTTCTGAGAAAGCCCTTTTGAATTATCCCTTGCCTATTTGTAGGTACTTGGAAATCCATCGGTGGGAGCTCATTGTACCTAAATCTTGCAGGATCAGAATTTAACTTTGTTTGGATAAAACAAAGCTTACATTAATATTGGTAATAACGACGGTGCAGGTTAATATTTATTATTACGGTAATTAGAATAATAATATTATAATAATATATCATTTATTTCAGGCAATATAACTTGTAGTAGGTGTTATAGGTAAGGTAAGGTGGTAGGTAATATGAACGACTATAGTCGTCACAAAATAAGATGCCCGTTTGGACGTTTGCCATTGCGACGTAACTAGTGATGTTACCATACGACTCGGTATTCGATACTCACGATAAATCAATTCAAGTTTGTATGAGTATTTGATCGATTTGATTTTGTATTGTAAAGTACTTTGGATAAAGGTTACGATTCGAAAACGATTCGAAATTTAACTTAAATTTTAATATTATAGGTATATTGAAATGATACGAAATGGTGCGAGAGGTCAATTTGTCTTTAATTTAATATTTTTAGTTATAATAACATTCATTCAATCACAAAAAAAAACAAGAAAAAACGAAAGTGATTGAATCTTCATTCAATAATTTTCTTCGGATGATGAGCCAAAATCGTTAGTTGAGCTATCGTCAATTCAATAATAATTAAATGGTTACAACTTAAAACACTAATACTTGAAAAAAGAAGACTGAGAACGTTTATGAGAGAATAACTGTTTTTGAGAGTTTCGTTATAATTTGACATTGCATGCTACCTACCATAAAGTATGCGCGAAAAGCGTTCCAAGTTACATTCTACGGTCTTTCTCAAGTGTCATAACGGGCATCTTATTTTGTGACAACTATAGCTGCGCCCCGCGGTTTTACTCGCCTTTTCCCGGATAAAAAGTAGCCTGTGTGTTTTTCCAGGTTATAAGCTACCTTCATATAACATCTTAATCCGTTCAGCCGTTTTAGCGTAAAAAATAACAAGCATTCATGCATACAAATTCTCACGTTTATAATAGTAGTAAGGATGATGATGGTAATAAAAATGATGACAATGGTAATAATAATGACCGTAATTATATATCTAAACTATTCATATAGACATAATATATCAAAATAGGACTCTTATCAGGGACTCTTAACACAGGCATTTTTTGCCTAATAAGAGTTCCTGGATGCAATATTTATAACTGTTTACAAAGATCTATAAAGATATATTTTTATTATTATATCGCATTCATTTTAGCAATAACCAGATGTCACGACCTAACTTTTTTCCCACAAAGTTCGTGACCCAGGAAAGGAACGTCACAAACTGTCCAACCCTGACTTCTAATTCACTGTATCGTCAGTAAAATGGATTAAAAGTAAGGATGATGATGGTAATAAAAATGATGACAATGGTAATAATGATGACCGTAATTATATTCCTAAATTATCAACATATGGCATTCATTTTAGCAATAACCAGATGTCGCCGACAAAACTATGTTCCAACAAAGTTCGCGACCCAGGAAAGCAACCACACAAACTGTCCAACCCCGACTTCTAATTCAATGAATCGTCAGTAAATGGATTAACTAGGTTTTCCTTCTGTACGAAAACTTATCGCTCTATTGACTGCAAGGTCAAGTTAATTCACGTGTACGTTTGATATCTCAGATAAACCTAGAAAAAGATTGAGCACTGCGTTAGATTGCAGTGCCTATTTAATCTCGAAAATGTTTATTTGTATTTTTTGTTTGTTATCAAACTTAATTTACTAGTAACTGTACATAGTTAATGAGAACCTATTGCCCGATTGGGGTTTTAAGGCAATTACCGACCAGTAGTTCGCGGTGACTGCATGAGACTGAGACCTCACAGCGCTTAAATCTCCCCAACCCATCACCGATTTGTCTCATATTTGAACTTAAAAGTTGTAATGAAATTAAATACTTGCTTGCATAATTTTATTAAGATCTGATCCACCATACTCAAGTTATCATCGGACAAATACTCATACATACAAACGCCAATTTGTTACCCTATACTCTCGAGACCGCACTTCGTTTGTTCAATTACAAATATACTTAGTAAATAAAAATAAAAAAGAGATATGAGTGAAACCAAGAACTCTTCAACTTTCACGCATCTGTACACAAGTTATACAGCGCCGCGAGTAGAGCAATATTGATATGTCAATGTGATGTGTGCGTCTTGTTTCCGTACCCTCGAAAATAGAGATATTCTTAGCTTCAGCCGAATCTAACGCAGCGCTTCATCTTTCACTTTAGGTTCATCTTTGTCTGATATTTGCTGATTCTGACGTAATAGAAATGTCTGCAGAAAACTGGGGTTGACAGTACAATAATATTACGAGTATGAAATGAATATAAATATGTCATAGATGAACAAGTGAACTCTCTCTCTGATTTCAAGTCAATGTTAAAATATGTTGAATTAGATTTTATTAATTAGAACATTATATTGAATTATTGTTGGGATACGTAAAAAGTACCCAGTTTTAGTTTTAAGAATCCAAAAAAACTGTGAATTAAAAAAAAAATTGTAAAAATAAAAACAGTTCACCTAACGTACTGCGTAATTTTTTAACATTTTCATTGATATAAAATGAGTAATGAAACCTCTGAAACATATCATTCAGTATCAGAATACTATAACCACCATCTATAAGTTAAAAATAAAACATTACATACGAAAATTATTACTTCTTCAGGAAAAATGCGATTTTGAACTTAAATTTTTTATACAGGATATTTCAGCGTTAATAAAATTTTACACACAGGTAATGAATTCTTCACGAGAGGGAAAATTACTGAATGTTCTCACTATTTTTACGATAAAATAAGCAATACAAAACTCAGGATGAAATTTGCAAAATGGAAATGGAACATTCAGGAATATTCCATTCAATGAACAGCTTATGGGTTGATTGCACGTAACGAGTACAGTGGCGAGACAGTAAATAGGCACACTCGGCCGAGCAAACAAAACATGGTTCTAATGACTGTCTCGCCTCGTCAAAATTTTTATACAAACTGAGTACTCGGCTGAGGGCACTGTCTCGCCACTGTACTCGTTACGTGTAATCAACTCAGACAGCGCCTAGTGCCACAGAATACTTAATAGTAACTATTAATGGTGCCCTGCGCCACAGAATACTAGATTGTTAGTATGAATTAGTTAACATAAACAAATAATTATGTTTCATAAGTAGTCCGCCCTATACTATTGTATTTAATAGACGCTGTAAAACTTAAATGATTAATTTATTATTTCCTCCAGCAAGTCAGCTCGTACAAGCCAAGTGTCTAACCCTGGTGTCAGAATTCCTTGGCCGCCTGAAAGCCTCTTACATGGCTTGACGGTTGCTGTTAAGGACATACAACCGGGACCTACAATATTACCTGTCATCTGACCCACGGAAGCGCTCAGTTATAAATGCCCTGCGGTCACCCATCCGAAGACTGACCGTGACGTCCGTTGCTTAACTTCGGTGATTGGTTACAAATACCTAGTCGAGCTACGCTATGAGCGCTGCAACCGCTTTATTTTTCTCAATATACACTGAGAAAATGGCCTGAAAAATCTAAATTTCGATGTATTCACTTTAGGAGCATACTGATTTCAGCAAAAAGTACGATGATTAGCACCAGTTTATGATAGTTGTCACCGTAAAAACAAGAGCTAATCATCGTACGTTTTGGTGATATTAGCATGCTCCGTACTTTAAGTGAATTCGTCATTCTGTAAGCGGAATTTAATTAAGCATTTTTCGCAGTGTATCATAGTCAAAATATGTTCTCGGAAAAAAACATTGAAATTGTTTCCGAGTAAAAAATCTGAACATTAACACGAGGATTCGTATTTTCATGGCCAGTTTACAAACTCTATAGATTTCACCCCTCTAAGATATTGCCGTCTCCCTCGCACGCTGACAGACACCCCAGTGCGTTTTCGTTGCTCCCCAACGCTAGACGTGTCATGCTTGCGGCCTTGCGAGTTCCCGATTTAATTTTTTGAATTCCGAATGCGATGTCAGTTTGACAGTTTTGTTTTGTGACGTTAGAATTTTGGTGAAACGGTGGTGATTTTTTGGTGAAAAATATTTTACTGAAAGTTTGGTGAAGTGACGGAGTTTTGGTGTTAGTCGTTAATAATTTTTCTTCTGAAGAAATTGTGGATAATTTAAAGGTAATTTTGAATATTTTATTAACAATTTTTAATAGAGTTCAGTGTTGCAAGAAAACATTAAAATAACTGGTAATAACAAATAATGGTTATTAATTGTTACGATATTGCGCAGAAATGAAATTAATTATAAATATACTTCTGCAGCCTCATCGTTAGTAAAATAATGAAATAAAGGCTTAAATTTTTAATTTAAATGACGAAACCATTATTTTCTATTATTTCAAGTGATGGAACTCTTTTTCTATCTTGTCGCGATTTTTTATTTCATACTTTAGCTAACCGTGATCACTGACTATTATAATTTAAATTCATTCATTGTTCATGTATTTTTAAACACTAAATACCTACGTTTCTTCTATTAAAGTGGTAGTTCTAATAAAGCGATATACCTATCTAAATAAGTGTCGGTTCTAAAATGTGATAATTTTGTTAATTTTACGGACGGCTGCGAGCTCGGGGTTTGCAACCTTTATATGTATAGTCAAGTCTAATAAGAAAAGAGGATATTTTTCTCAATGGATTTCAAATATAATTATAATTATCCTATTAATATTATAAAGGTAATAAAGATAAAGGCCTTGGAGTAACATTTAAGCTACTATTTATCCAGGAAAATGTGAATAAAAACGCGGAGAGCAGCTAGTAATAAATATTTAAACTGTGCTCAAAGGTATCTGAAAAATAACATTTCGAAAGTCGGAACATTCAGTTTATTTGCCAATAAATATTTCTGGTTATTTACTTAGCCATAAATGACTGTATCTTCGTGAAAATATCACTATGTTCAAGAAAAGTACCTTATAGGTAATAGCTTTAGTGTCCATTAGGTAATAAAGATGGAGTTTCCTACATTACCTCAGTTTTCTCTCAGTTATAATTATCTTTTAGTGAGCCTCAATTCAACATGTATAATTATTTGTTACAATTATCAATTTTTGTCTACCACGACAGACCAACAACTTTTTTTATTCCTCTTCAAATAAGTAAGAGTTATCCCCACAAATTCCCTCTTTTCCGTTATTTTACGGCTTTTACGTGAGAATAAACACTTACCATAAGGTCTTATGGGAAATTACCGTAACTGAGTACCGATTTTCCGAGCCATCTCGGGAAAATTGGAAGGCGTGATGATGTTTTATTTATGAACGATGCTGTAGCTTATTTATGAACTCGATGGGTATCTTTTTGACGGGTCAATTTCGACACAATACGGTATTTGTATAATCAGTGTGTTTATTTCGAATAGGCTGTACTTTCAGGCCCGGAAAGTTGAATTTGTGAAAATGTGGTATTCTTATAATGTTAGATACTTCAAAATGTCGAATTCTAAAATGTTGAATCTCTAGAAAGTTCTCTATTTTCGAGATTTTCACGCGTAATTCGGGTATAATTATTATGTGTCATTAATATTTGTAAAGGAGACGTTGATCGCTACCCAGTTTGTTAGGTTGACGATATTATAAAAATCGTGTGTCGAACGAGTTCTATTCTGGCAAGTGAAATATTATCTCTGTCACTCTTGCTATTATTAGAAATATCATAAGAGTGAGGTTGACGACGATAATCTCAAGTGCCCAAGAATAGGAACCCTAGACAAAATTAGCCGAGGATCAAGATGAATATATAAGAAAGGTAATATATACTTATATATATTATTATATATATATATCTTATATTATATATATCTTATATACTTATATAATTCTTATATAAGTATATAAGAAAGAGGCTTATACTTACACAGCAGCAGGCGATTTCAAGGCTGATAATGGTTATGGTGTAGGTACGTAGAGATAAATATTTAGATATGGTAAACCGAATATTGCGTCTAATTCTTTGGTATTATTCGGTAAGTAGATTGGAGTCACGATTTCACTTTGAAAACTAACGTAATTTTGACACATTTTGATTTGAATTAATACATGAATACTCACGTATTGTATATTTCCGCGTTAATCATAATACAATAGGGATATTATGATTGATTTTGCTTACTGCGTCGCATTGTAGCGATTGATATTTGCGTGTGTGAATGATTTCGGAAACTGTTTCGGGAAGCTTTCCATTCCACTTCTTTTAATTCGAACAGTAGAGCTGTGAAACTCACTACCTGCGTCTATTTTTCCGAATAAGTACAATCAGGATTCGTTCAAAAAGAAAGTGACAATGTAAGCTAAGTGATATACATGTCAATGGTATATGTAGGTTGTAGGTAAGTATAATATAAAAGCTCTAGTTTGCTATCAATTGGAAAACTTGGCAGCGCATTCAGCTCGAATGTCGTCGGTAATAATATTGGAAAAGGTTCTGGTTATCATTTCAGTCGTAATACTATAGGGAGTAGTCTTTTTGATATTTCCTCGTTTTGTTCTCAGTCTGCACCAAAAGATGATTTTTGTACGGAAATTGACTGAAGTTGGGTTGGAATGAAATGTTTAACTTTTTTTAATAGGTAATTGATACAAGCTTAAAAAAAGTAGAGATCATTAGTTAGATGACTTATTTTTTCCAGTTCATTTTATTTAAAATCTAAATACTGTTTTTGTATATCAGTTTGACTGTTATTTTATTCTTGGTTCTAAATGACACATAAGGTCCGATGTAACAAACATTAAAAAGAACAACAGATGAACCTCTTCATTTTGAATTCGGGAAAAATTAAGCTTTTTTATGTTTTGTTTTTAATCATACCGCACTTTAAACAGTAGGTAAGTTCAGTTTGTCAATTCGTTGAATTTGTCTTCAACAAAAGTTCAGAAATTCAACGTTTTGACGACCTGTCTCGTTCAGCGGTAGTTTTTCCGCCTTATAAGCTAGAGGTCCCAGATTCGATTCCCGGCAGATGTTTGAATGATGAATTTAAATATCCATTCTGGGTCTGGGTGTTAGTTATAATGTATAGTAGTGGTATAGTGGTGGAAAATGTATAGTGGTACATAGTGGTGGTAGATATAATCTAGATGTCTTTGTCGCGAGTGAATCGGTTTCTTCTAGGCAAGCTTGCTCCATCGTCGACCGCATCGTTGCTTACCATCAAGCGAGATGGCGGTCAAATGCAAGCCTATTTCTAAATAAAAAATTAAATAAAATTGTCCTTGTCTTTGTGTGTTACATGCTTACATGGCATTCACAACACAAGCTATCCTAGTGTAGAGCTATGAGTGTGAAACGTTTGACATTTTTTACGTTTAGGTACTTTTGATTTTTAATTAAACACGGGCAGCTACAAAACAAGGTTGGTAACATCTTCAAAGAAAAGAAATGCCTTTGTACACTAATCTCGCAACTGCCTTTGTGCACTAATCTCGCAACTTTTACGTGTCAATAATAAAATTAAAGAAATTTCGAGAAAGAGGAAGATAAGTAAAATAAATACTTGGAAATAATGAATTTTGTCAAGGTCCAAGATTGTGCTAAGAGAAATAATTCAGCCTATTATGCGGCGGCTTAGAAATAAAGGGGTGCTACGTTTTTAGGGGTTTAATGTACCTATAGGGGCTATATCTACACGTACCCTATTATACGTATAGTTTTTAACGATATTTCCGTGCCTGGCGTGAACAAGTTGACATCTCGACTTGTCGGTTTTTTTTATTTTGTTGGCTCAATGCATTCTTTGCATATGAAATTTATATGTATAAAATTGACAGCTCATAATATACACAATTTTTGGAGAAATCTTAGTCAGTAAACTCGCATTTTGCCGATTTACCAAAGAAGGTCAAACTTTAAAATGGCCGCCCTGTAAAATTGGCATTTTTGACATGTCAACATAATATTCACGCCAGACACGGATTTATAAACATTTTTACTATGGGGACAATCCTGACGTCGCGAAAAAAATCAGCTTTTCCATAGAAAAGTGTCAATGACTCTGGAACAGCAGATTATTTTTTTCGCGGTTTCGGGTTGGTGCCTTTTTAAAAGTTGTTCATAATAATGAGTACTATGCACCCTTTTCAGTTTACCATACATTTTCCTTACAACCCTGTATCATCATCATCATCGTCAGCCTGTGTCGACCCACTGTTGGGTATAGGCCTCCTCTCCCTTGTGCCATTTTTCCCTGTCTTGGGCCGATCTCATCGATGCATGGCCCGCGATGCCCGCCTGTATAGCAAGTTGAAAATAATCATGAACCAGATTTTTATAATGATTCGAACGGAATGAAACTAGAAATCGAATTTCTTTAAGATTTTTAACATCAATTACTTTACTATTTGAACGTCTCATGTCTACACCTTATCGCTACGAGCAATCTCTTTCAGTCAACCATTGGATAGAGCAGGCTTACATCTATACTGGCAGAGACTAAGCTGTAGCAATCTTACTAATTTAATCTTACTTCTTAATAATATCTTACTTCTTAATAAAATCGTACTTCTTACTAATATCACATAATTATGAGAAAATTTGTATGTTTGTTCCTCAATCACGCAAAAACGGCTTGACAGATTCGGATTTAATTTATTGTGAAGATAGGTTATATCCTAAATTAACAGGCAATTTTTATCCCTGGAAAAATAGAGGTTCCTATACGAAAGCGAGTGCGCCTTAAAACCAGTAGCAAGTAAAATTATCTTTTCTGTTTTCCAAACTTTTTCCGGTCTTCGATTGGTTTTAGTTTTCTTATGAAATAGGCATGTGACATTGTCATTGTATTCCAAGAATAGGTTTGATCGAGGCCGATCGATTGTACGGCAGTTTGTTACGGTTTCAATCAGACGGGACAAACTGTAGGTAGTTTTATTTAATGCACTGAGAAAAATGGCAATCAAAATTTCGATGAATTCACCTAAAGTACGGAGCCGTAAAAACTAGTACTATCACCAGTTTTTAGGGTAAGAACCATATAATATGATAGTTGTCACCGTAAAAACTGGTGCTAATCATTGTACTTTTTGGTGATTGTCAGTAGGTATGCTCCGTACTTTATGTGAAATTTTTCCCAGTGCATTGTCTATTATGTATTTTGAGAATAGGTTTGATCGAGACCAATCGATTGTACGGCAGTTTGTTACTGTTTGAATCGGACGGGACAAACTGTACCTACTTTTATTTAATGAGTAGATAATACAAAATTACAAGGAAAAGGGTCTGGTAAGCCGAAATAGTACTCATTATCAAAACCGTCTTAAACTGTGCTGGGGCCTTTGGGCACACAAGACTTGAGGACCCTTTTAGAAAGTATAGATAGCTAATTTTACTAATATTTTTCTGTTATGATCTTTTATTTATTATGGGTAATCAAATAAACAATATAAAATGTTGATGGCACTGTTAGGTACTGTGCTGTGAGATAAATTGTCGGTTCTTAGGGGCCCCCTGAGGGTCGGGGGGCCCTGGGCACGAGCCCCGTGTGCCCTTATGGTAAAGACAGTATTGTTCATGATTATGAACAACTTTAAGGTTTAAGGACTTTATTACCGAACACAATTAAATGAAACTATGTGATAACATGGGTTTACAATTGTAGTTTTAGTGTTCACCCCTAAATCACATTACCCATTTCACGTTTATGTTTTTTTCATTGTGAAATTACAGAAAGGGTATGTGCCAAGCCGAAAAGGGCTCATTCATTATGAACAACGTTATTATTATGGGACCAACCCGAAATTCGCGAAAAAAATCAGCTGCTCCATAGAAAAATGTCATTGACTATCGATACGAGTAAAATGTAAAAGTTATTCATAATGATGAGTACTATGAGCCCGTTTTGGTTTAGCATTTTCTTAGCCCTTTCTTTATAACTCTGTAAATTGAGTTAATTGTTATTTTAATGCGTGAAAGGATGACATTTTAAAATTCCGCAATCACATTTTTGCGCTTTTTCTTAGAGTTTCTATGAAATCCCTCAAGTAAGATTAAATGAACGTCAGATACGATTTCAATTCTCGAAAATTGACAAGCTTCTGAATTTGAGACGTATTTTATCTTTACAATTTATTGTCGATTTCCTTTCGATATTCGTCTTCCGGTACAATTTGCGGTGCGCTTTAAGTTTTCTTTGAAATATTGGTTCTGGAAATCTTATGTAAAATATTTTAGGTTAAGATAAAAGAGTACCGTGCAAGAGAGAATACCGAGATTGATTATTTCTTTTTTTGGATGGGAAAAATCATTGCATTAGAAAAAGTCGTAGTACAAAAGTGGCCAGTATTGATGAAACAAACTCATCCTTAAAATGTTTCTCATTATTTAGCAATTAACCTATATTTATATAAATGTACTAGCTGACCCTTGCCCACTTCGTTGGGCATAATGTTAATTAAACCCGAAGCCATCACGCGCCGTCCGGACCGTTTTTTCTCCGATTCACTTTGCAAAACGGACTACCACGTAAAAGCCTTTTTATTTTTCGGTTTTTTATATAACCTATGACACTCAGCAATAATGTGGCTTTCTATTGGTGAAAGAATTTTTAAAATCGGTTCAGTAGATCCCGAGATTACCCCTTACAATTTAACAAATATACAAACACACAAACTTTACTTCTTTATAATATTAGTATAGATTAGTATAGATATAACTTTACTTTTTAACTTAATAGCTCAATCAATTCATTTTACCACAATTCACTTTAATACTTCTTGGTGTTGACTAAAATGTTTCACTGAAAAGCAATTAAAAATCCCATCAGTAATTGGAGAGGTGGACTCTTTGCTAACTATAACATAATTATAAACTTAAAAAATACCTCTTGAAAGTATAGGTTTGATGAGTAGCATAGCCTAAAAGTATAGACTAATCAAAGAATGAATCGGTTTTTTATCGACAAGCGTGCACCATCGTAGACCGCATCATTGCTCACCGTCAAGCAAGATGATTAGGCCGTATTCCACTACGCTGGCCAAGTCCAGGTGGATATACATACACCATCGAATTTCTTCTCCGGACGCAACTCTCCTCAAAATATTTTCCTTCTCCGCAAAGCCAGAAGCTTTTTTGAGCTGACTGAAAATAAAGTATCCGTGTGAGGTTGACACGGGATCATTTGGCGTCTGCCACTCCATTTAAGTAGGTGCTTCAAATTTACACCAGTCAGTAGCACAAGCAAGTTGATAAAGTATTGAACGCTAGCCAAGAACTAAGTCTAGTATAGATACTCAGATCAAGTAGAAAGGCAGATAAAGTCCCGCCTTAGATACAGGTGAAGCACAAAAACTACCCTACTTCCCGTGTACGCATACTTCAAGCACACATTGACGCATAAAAACTACCCGAAACAATCGTCAATTCTTACGTCAGTTGCTCAGAGAACGTGGACAAGAAAAATAAGTAGTAATAAGGGTAGTTTCTATGCGTCAATGTGTGCTTGAAGTATACGTACACGGGCAGTAGGGTAGTTTTTTGGCTTCACCTGGATTTAAGGCGGAACTCTATCTGCCTTTCTACTTGATCTGAGTATAATTATATAGTGGAGTGGCAAAGTCTAATAACGTGGTAGAGAAGTGTAGTGAGTGAAGGAAGTATTTGGAGACTGCAGTCTCCAAATACATGTGACAAAATTGCCGGAGCAAGTTGCACTTTAGGTTTTGGCTCGAGATTGCGAGGTATTTTGAGCAATTTTGTTAGATGTACATACGAGTATAATTAGCACGAGAGTCCTTTAATAATACCTGAGAATTAGGTATTGAGGCTGAAATGAGATTATTGGGATATGTAATATTTGGGATTTATTATTGGGGTTATTTTATTGGGAATTTTTATCAGAATTTTTTGTGCGGTTTTTTTCTGGTGCGGCAAAATGAGGTGATTTTAAACATTATTTTTAGTGGGATAGTTGCTAGTACGTCCACAATCCTGAGGCTGAGATCTTAGAAAATGGCTTCAATAGCCCCCGTCTATCGTTGTCATGATTTCAGGGTTGGTTTACTAAAAACTATCCATTTGAAATACTAGAAAATAATAATACTAAAATTATTTGTGGTTTCGACCACATCCCAAGGTAATTACAGTTAAGAATAACATTTTTACATTAAGAGTTTAATAAAAAGTAACCTATCCCTTACGTAACCTAAACTCTTGAATACCTACTTCGAAATCAACCAAAAGAAACATAAAATCGAGATCGTATCAAAAACGTTAGCCATGCAGACTTCAGGAAACGAAATTAGCACCAGTTCCTTGAAATCGTCACAATTTTGAAAGAAATATCGTGAAAAAACCGTTCTTTATTTCTTCGCCGAAATTATCATTCTTCAAAGGATTTTCGTCGTTAGGCTTTCCGAGAAATTAGGAATAGGTAACTTTACCTTTGCCATTCAGCTTGAGTTATTCAGTATAATAATTCGAAATTAATCCACTTTTAACGTGACACCAGCTCGAATATTTAATAAAATTCAGAGCAGAGTGGCAATATCTCAAAGAAAATTTAATTTGATATGAATATCGTAATTTGAAGACTGAAAGTGCTTTGCGAACCGATTTAAACGTGTTTGCGTGAGAATTACCGGCAATTCGTTATAAACTTCAAGTGTTATAATTGCCATATAATGCTAGGCTAGAGTTAATAATTCTTCTTAATATTACAGTGATTACATAGTAAACCTTTTATGGTTGCTATAAAGACTCTTTGTTTACAACAAAACGATAAAATTTGTAGAAAAGACAGGATCTTATTTATAAAGTTTGTCACGTTTTTACCACGCACTACATTTATAGTGCACGAGTTTAATTACAGTTGCCAAACAAAGCAATTGCTCTGGCTGCAAAAAATCTTACCTCTTATGATACCAAAATATAAATATTTAGTAGCGATAACCATCACTAAGTAATACGTAACCAATGCAAAGTAAGTTGGCATTTTTGACCCTGAAAGAACCTGAAGATTTTCGGAAAATATACTTTGAGAGGTTTTAACTATTATACTCGTATTTTATTTTTGGAAAGTAGACTAAATTGTGTTTTGTGATTGTGACATAAAAATCGTATCTAATTTTCACGAAGTTCGATTCTCGACTTTCTAAAACTAACCAATAGCTGATATTAGAAATTTTAGTTCGCTTAAACTTTTGTTTTGGCTTGGCGGTTGTTATTACAGGACGAACAACCGGCGCCTTTAATTACACGTGCCATCCTATACACAGTACAGACTAAATAACGAAATTGATAAAATCTCGGTCCCATTAAGTATTTATTAGACACTTTAAACGGTTAGTCTCGAAACCAATTACAAGTTTAAATAATAAAAGATGGTCTGACACCTTCAAGTACACGATTTGAATCAAATCGATTCGCTTAATAATTAATGGTTTTAATTTCTACCAAACTCAATGGGTCTGTTTTAGAAAATGCCGAAGATTAATCTCAGGTCTGCGATTCTTAAAAATCCATCAGTTTTCTTTGGGAGGTAGGTAAACAGTTCATTTGAGATTGAGTAGTTATCCGGCTACGAAATTAGGAATTAAGGACTAAGTATTTTATTGTATGCACTCCTTCAAATAGTTTAAAAAAACAATTAAATGATAAGCATCATCAAATACAAACTTGTATAAACTTTTAGTTATGTTTTTTTTTATTCGTCAAATTCTTTGGTAATTGTTTTATTATAATACAGAATGAGTTTATTTATAAGTGAAACCCCTCTGAGCTTATAATCTTAAAATAATAGTAGTTTTCATAATAATTCAAATCTTGTATAGTACCACCCTCGTTCGGTTTGTAGGTAAAATCTTTACTCGTTCTAAATAAGTATTTTTATATTTATTATGAAGTGGATGTCTGATCCGGCATCCGGCTAATCCAGCAACCGGCCTAATCTTCTATCTCTAGCCGTAAAACTTCGTCTGAAACCTTGAGGTGTTTGAAATTAATGTCTGAAAGTTTGATGAAGCCAACGAAAACGGTTTACAAATTAAATGGTAAACGCCCACTTTGCGCACTTTTGGCGTGCGGGGGTAAAAAAGGGATTTTTTCGTGTAAAGGGGATTTATTCGTGTAACTAATGACGCAGAAAATACTTAATTTATAAATAACTAGCCGACAGCTCATGCTCGGAAATTTGTACCCGGTAAAAGGAAAAATAAAGAATGATCGTATAGGCCGATTGGCTAGTCCTGGTGTCAGAGATTTTTAGCCAGTTTTCTAGTATGGCTAAGCGGTTGTTGTTATAAATATGGCGGTGCTGATCGGTTCTTAGCTTCGGAATTGCAAGCTTGGTGCTATGACATGTAACTTGAGTCTGAACTAAATCGCGTTGGCTCGTTTTTACTCTAATTACAGAGCGAGACGAAGGCCAGGGCGATCCAGTTTAGGCTCGCGCTAAGAGTTCACGAGACAGCCGTGGTAGAAATTATAGTAAAACGTAGCCTAGTCCGATGTACGAAAAAAGACAAATCTTCTTAATTTTAGATTCAAGATTATTTATTGCAGGATGAAGAAAATATTTTAGACGCATTGAAAAACCCGATACATTAGCCTCGGCCTGTTTGGCTCAGCGGCCAAACAGGCCTTATAAGCCAGAGGTCCCGGGTTCGATTCCCGGCCGGGCAGATGTTTGAATGATTAATTTAAATATCTGTTCTGAGTCTGGGTGTTAGTTGTCCATGTCTTTGTGTGTGTCCATGGCATTCCCGACACAGGATTTATTCCTAGTGGGGAGTTATGAGTGTGAGACGTTTATTTATTTATTTATTTATTATTCATAAGTATCACCAATAATGTGTGGCTAAAATAGAATTAGATAATGTATCGGTAAAATGGGTCATATGTGTGTACTGTGTGTGCGGTTTGAGTGTGACAACGAATACTAAAACGTATAATCATGTTATCATTTAAGTGACAATAAAATTGTCTGTTAGTATCACGACGAAGCGGCTGTGTGGCGGTTTTATATCCGTAGAATCAATAATCACTGCAGTAGACTAGTTCTAAAGTAAAGGCCTTGATTTAGCAAGCGTGGATGTTGTGGCATTTGACAAAATGACGAAAAACGTAAGGTGAGTGACTAGTCATGACGATAGAGTCGAAAATTGCTACAATACACAATACAATACAGTGATGCCATATAAGGTTAGAAGAAACCAAAAAGTAGGGCATGCTAAGCCAAAAAAAAACGTGGTACTCTTAATTACTTACAACTTTTACTATGAGCCCAAACCGGAATTCGCGAAAAAAATCAGCTGTTGCATAGAAAAATGATGACACTCGACAAAATGTATGGAGCAGCTAATTATTTTTTCGCGAATTCCGCTCAATCCCGTAGTAAAAGTTGTTTATAACTATGAATTCTATGAGCCCTTTTCGGGTTACCTTTTCCCTATAACTGTGTTATCTATTCAAACAAAGTGAAAAATATGAAAGGTTTTCAATTCGGTCTTATAGCTAAGATCAATCCCTTTCAGCGGTTGTTCTAAGCGGCAAGCTTTAATGAGACCGATGTCCAGTGCATCAGTGAACTGATCGAAGTGACGATGATACATAGCAGTAAGTCTAATTTTGCAAAAAGCAAGACTAAGTTATTCGAAAGCTATAATCACTTAGTAAGAGTTAAAATCATAGTTTGCAACTTAAAAGTATTTTCAGTGAAGTTCCAAAGAGCAAAGTTTAATTTCTAGAGAGATTCGATGAATTATAAATATCGAAGTTTTCTAGAGTTAGAAATATCCGGTGATTTAAAAGTTTGAGATTTTCAAATTGAAGATACTTTTTAATATCAACTATTTCTGGAAGATGGATAGATAAGATGGTTTAAAAAAAGATTCTAATAATAAAATATTTTCTGAAATTACTCCGTCAAGTTTGAGGAGATCAAAATGACGTTTTTTGTAACATTTGCAAATTCGTGCGAAATCATATTATTCATTTGTTATTATTTTAAATTCCAACTCATTAATTTTGTATTTAAAATATGAAAATACCGCAGAGAAGTAGCTTATACTCGTATACCTATTTCGTTCTAAAGCTTCTGTTAGTACCTACTTAAGTTTTGCATTATCCTTGACATGTGGCTTATACAAACTCTAAAATATACCCTAAATCATCTAAGTAAAATTTAATACCTGTAATAATAATTATAAGACACAGTAATAAAATGAATCGTTTATTTATTTAAGTACATGTCTAGACGACGAGACTGACAGTAAGTATTTAAATAGCTGTTTATTTAGAATGGGTACAAATAAATACGAGTTAAAGAGAATACATACATACATATTATATCGTAGGTATTTGCTGTGACATTACATATGTGAAAACCTTTGTTCCTCTGTCTCTTAATATGATATTCACTGTTTATTTCTGTTAGCTTGTTATTATTTCACAATAAAGCGGTTAATTTGATGATAGTGAAATTTAGTCGTAACTAAGGGCAGGAAGAATGAATAAACAAAAATCGTTTGATATCAATTAGCATTAAATGAAGTGAGAAGTTTTTTAGTTTTTGTAATTGATCTCCTGTAAAGTTGTAATTTTTGAGTTACGTCTATTTACGTAAGAGGCGTCGAATTACAACACTAATTCTATTAAATGTGAAAAATTGTGCGTGAGAATTTTTGTTACCACGTATCCGTATCTCCGTAAATACTAAACCAATTTTGATAAAATGGAGTAGAGAAAGTTTGTGCACTATATTAACACAGGCTACTTTTTCATCACCACGCGGTTGAAACAGCGGGACACAGCTACAACCCAATAGAACATTAATTGAAAAAGTAACACCGTTAAAATTAACCCAAATTAAAACTAAAATAGTGTTCATATTTTACCCAACCAATTTTCCTTTTACCAATTTTCCATCTGTTACAAATACCGAGTTCAACGGAAAATAAAAACGAAAGGCCGAATATAAAATTGAAAAAGTGAGAACTCCGTCGGACCGTAAACAGTCCAGCTAATAAACGGCTTTGGACCGAATACGAATAAATAATTCTTTTTTATGATGCCATAAATATTATTTTTAGTGATCTGGAACGTGCCCTACAGCGAGGTACCGGTAGTGCTTAAATGAACAATGACACCTAATATTAAAAGGATTTACGTTATGTCATATTTTTTACTGGATTAAATAAGCTGACCAATCAGGGACAACTGAAAAGTATTGAAAGAGGGTTGATATTTTATACAACCCTCTTTCTTTTTTCTCTTTTCTTTTTTCTTTTCTTTTTCCCTCTTTTTTTTTTTTTTTTTCTCTTTCTTTTTTTTATTTTTTTTTTATTTTTTTTTTTTTTTATTGCATACTGATTTGAATAAGCTGATCTGATTTTATAAACCGTGAGGGTAAATCTGTTTACCTATATGGCGGATCTAGTAGAATAGTAGAATTAGTGGATCTCGTAGTGGAATAGCGAGTGTTTTTCGATCCACTGCGGGATCTAAATCGGGGATTCACACGGAACGCCCCATGTGTATAGGTGTATGTCGCATAACACAGTTATCTCCAATATTGCACACCGCGTATATTGTACACCGCGTTACGTATCCTCCCCATCCTGAGGCTGCCTGACAGAGATCGTCATTAGCAATAAGGCCGCCAGTTGTAGCACTGGATTGAAGTGGTATTATCCTTTTGTATTATCCTTACTAATTTTGATTAGTTTTCTTTTTGTATTGCGTACAAGTTAAAAGACTGTTATTTTCTAAGCAATTCCTTAGCAACGTTTTCTAATGATTATCTTAATTACACGCTTTTTATTAGCTTCACTTGTGTTTGTTTGTATGTATGTAACCGACTCCTACAAAGCGTGTTTTTAGTTGTTTTTAACTATTACTTATTTTAAAGTCACATTACAATTTCGAACTTATAAATATTTAAACTTAAAAATATATTAACAAATAAACTAGGTACCTACTTGTATTTATGAATACGACTTCATACTCCTAAACAATTTGACTGATTTAGAATTCCAACGTCGCTCGTTAGCTCAGGAATCTTAAGCTACATTTGCAGTCCTGTTAGTCCTAATCTGCTATCAACTCCGTCTCCTTAATTTGACTCCAAAAGCGTCTACTTTCATCGCTTACTTATTTCACTTAACGTGATATAAAGCGCTTCAAGTCTGATTTATGCAGCGCTGAGCAATGTGAGCATTATTTATGTACATTTATGTTGGCTACAAATATAGCCGACAAGTTGGAACAAATGTATTATTTTATAGAAAGTATAGTATATATATAGGGTTATTTATTTTATGAACAACCCTGTATACAGGGTTAAAAGGAAAGGGCTCATAGTACCTACTAATTTTTATGAACAATTTTTGAAGTGAGACTATCCCTGCAATCGCAAAATACTCATAAGCCACACTGAGAAAAATGGCAATCAAAATTCCGATGGATTCACCTAAAGTACGGAGCATACTGATAATCACCAAAAAGTACGATGACTAGCACCAGTTTTTACGGTGACCAATAATCAATAATATGGTATCAATAATATGATCAATAAATATGGTTGTCACCCTAAAAACTAGTAGGGACACCAGTGGGCCTAGCACAACTTTGACGTAAAAATCTAAAATGTATTATAGGAACAACTCTAAAATCTATCGAGATTTTAGAGTTGTTCCTGTAATACATTTTAGTCCAAACCAATTAGTTAGTTATTAGTTAGTTTTACCAATTTGCTAAGAGTTTGATATACCTAACCAAAAATAGCAATTTTCACGAACCCACATCAAAACAACACAAAATTTCCTTTGGCCAGAAGTTAAATTGTCCGTATTTGTACGAATCCGTCTGTTACATAACAGAAAACGAAGAAAAATAAGGAACACTGAAACGATAAGAAAAAATCGAGTAAGGGGTGGAATTACGTCGCCACACCTAGAATTTTCTTCTTTATTCCTACTCAAGGTAGCGGTAGGGTCACTACCATTTTGACATTTTGTGACATTTTGACACTAATACAACTACCACAACCGGATATGCAAGGAAGTTGAACAACAAACATTATACGTTAAAAGGAAAGGTATGCTAAGCCGAAATAGGGCTCATAGTGTTCGTCATTGTAATTTACTTTTACTATGTAACTAAAATCGCGACGTAAATCAGCGGTTCCATACATTTTGTCGTGTTTTTCTTTTTTCTATGAAACAAACTTCATGGAACAGCAGATTTTTTTCGTCATTTAAGGGTTGGTCCGATAGTAAAAATAGTTCACAATTATGGGTATAGTAAGCTCATTTTATTTTTTTTTGACAAAAAAAAAAACTTTTCTTTTTTTCTATTTCTGCCCTCAGCATTTTATAGAAAAACAGGATTTCAGTGTTCTACAATAAATAGAGTAAAGAATAGAAAATCGAAACAGAAATTAAATAGAATTATAGTGTAGAATAATCGTAGTGGCCCATACCTACTAAGATCAACTAATAAGTGTCTACTAGACTTAGTGTCCTACTCAAATAAGTTAAGTGTCTACTAGATCCCAGTATCCCACATTAATCCCACATCATTGTCCCACACGCATCTCACCTTTCTCGCAACTCCTTGTTGTTCCGAACACGTTCCGAGCTAAAAGAATTTCGAATACGACGCGGGTATTTATAATTGAGCCAAGCGTTTCCGATTCGGATAACGTTGTGTCTGGCTCACTGTGATTTGTATAAATGTTACGGGTTTGGGTTTGAGATACCTAGAGCTTGGATTACGTTGAGCATGATAAGCCTAGGAAGAAAGACGAAGGGGTGCTAGGTCGGGTAACCTCCACGTGGTGCACTCTGGGCAACAGCGTGCGATAATACTGCAGCTTTTATGCAGTATTACCGCACGGTGGCCAATAACCCGACACGGTGGGCCCATCCGCGTGTCCCTCTGACTGGCAGAGGGCACAGCGTGATGGCTTGGACGGTGGCGTTGCTGCCACCAGGGGGGTTTTCCTTGTGCTCCTCGCCGCATGTGGGTTGCGGTCGGGAGTGCAAGGAAAGGAGGAGGGAAGCGCTGGAAGCGTGTGCCGCATGGGGCCCCCCAGCGGCATACGCTTTCGGCCTACATAGGCCGGGATCTGTCGTTGCCGAGCGTGGTGAAAGCCGTGCTCGGCGGCGAGAGATCGTGGCAGGCCGGGGTCTCCTTCTGCGAAGAGGTGATGACGCAGAAGGAGGCCGCGGAGCGGGTCAGAGAGGACGACACCCGATCTGATCCGCTCCGGCACAGACGGGGGAGCGAGGAGGCGGTTCGCCCGTCTCCTCGCTCCTCTGCAGTGGGGTTGCCGGGAGAGTCGGGGGACTCTCCCGGCCTGCACGACCCCACACTGACTGTCTGGGGGGTGATCCTGGGGAACAGGGTCACCCCTCCATAGGCGCAGGGGGCCCTAATCGGGCCCATCGCCGGGGCAAGGTGGCGATTGCTAACGCGACCCCACCTTGCCCCATCAGGCGGATGCCGAACACCCCAGGGTTTTTAGTGGGTATGCCGCCGCAGGGCGGAGACTCCCACATAACCACCCTGCCTCCCCCGGGGCGGGCGTGGTATCCATAAAGGATTTTCCCTGGGTCAAAAAAAAAAAAAAAAAAAAAGGAAGAAAGACGAAGCATTGCGTTAGTACTATTTATCCTTTGAATCTCTCACTGCTGGGATACAGGTCTACCCTCGCAAGGGTGATTAGGCCGTATTCCACCACGTTGGCAAAGTGCAGGTTGGTGGATTCACATACGCCATTGAATTTCTTCTCCGAACGTATGCAGGTTTCTCACGGTTTCCCTTCACCGAAAAGTCAGTGGTACCTATGTAAAATTTACATAGGTTCCAAGGAACTCATTGGTACGAGTTTGGGTCTGAATTAGCCACCTCAAGAATGTGAAACGGCTGTTCTCTTACTGAGCTATTTTGCAGCATTGCGTTAGATTTAAACTCCTGCGTACATACACAGGCTCTGCAATGCCGTGAATAAAGGAATATTGATATTTCAATGTGTGTCTTCTGTTCGTACGCGTGAAAGTAGGGAGTTCTTGGCTTCACCTAAATGTAACGCAGCTATTCATCTTTATTTCTAAGTTTATCAGAGCTGTCTCGTAAGAGTAAGCTCATTTTTAGGGTTCCAATACCAAAAAGGTAAAAAGGATGTCTTATTTGAATTAGGTGCTCTTTGGAATGTCAAATCTTTAGTAGACTTTACGGATGTTTATACAAGATAGTATCCAATCCTATCTTATCTTCTTTTCTTATCTATACTTTTTTATCCAATCGGAGACTTATTTGCTACAAGATGTGCCCGCGGTTTTACCCGCGAGGTTATAAAAAACGGCGATAATTATTTTTAACCGACTTCAAAAAAGGAGAGGAGGTTATCAATTCGACTGTATGTTTTTTTTTTTTTTTTTTTTTTTTGTTTGTTACCTCATAACTTTTGACTGAGTGAATCGATTTTGATGATTCTTTTTTTATTAGAAAGCTTCCCATTTGGTCCCATTTCAATTTAGTCCAGTTCTGATAATGGTATCCATGAGAAAACCATATAAGTCTTAAATTTGCATAAGTACGTGCGCGACAAATAGATGAATAACTCAATAGTCGGTCTTTTGAAGTCGGGTTTTTGTTGTTTGTTTTGTAAAAATAATGTTCTTGTGCTATGATAAACACGGGAAAACTCACGTAAAATTAAGTCATTTATAACGACTAGTTTCGATCACACATGTGCGTTTTGTCTTAACAAAATGTGTCAATACAATGTTGGTTTCCATGGCGATAATTATGATTTTGAAAAACAGTTTTTGGTTATTCCAGAACCTAAAGTATACATTCCAAATTTTATCAAAATCGGTTTAGTAGTGTCCGAAATACGTAATAAAATAAACCTGTATACGCAAACTTTAACATTAATAAAGTTATTTTAACATTATCTTCTGATTTTTCTGTACAGTTACATGAAAAATTGTCACAAACGGTACTTTTTGCTAGCTTTTAAACTTGCGGTGAATGTTAGTTTGTTTGAGGAATTTAACGTTTTGAATCTGAACCAAATAATACAAATATACACTTACCATTCAACCAATTTAGCAAATATAAAATTTGCGCACTAAGTTTTGCCTTAGAGCTAACACGGGCCATAATAATGTTATGAACCTATATTTACGAGTACTTAGTTTATATATTATTACTAGCTGACTCGACAGACGTTGTCCTGTCAAAAGCCATTGCGTAACTATAGCAACCGTAGTATGTTGATGCTAACTTGTCAATTTATAGTAAAAATTATTAGTAATTATATATAATTTGCAATAAATTAAAATTGCGACTATAATTTGAGATTTAAACTATCCTATCTCTCAAGTTGGATCGAACTGCACATGGTGTGCGAATTTTATTATAATCGGTTAAGTGGTTTAGGAGTCCATTGAGGACAAACATTGTGACACGAGATTTATATATATTAAGACTAGCTGACTCGACAGACGTTGTCCTGTCAAAAGCCATTGCGTCAATTCTATGTCAAATGTCATATTGCGTAACTATAGCAACCTATATAGCCTATATAACCCAAATAGTTTATATATTATTACTAGCTGACTCGACAGACGTTGTCCTGTCAAAAGCCATTGCGTAACTATAGCAACCGTAGTATGTTGATGCTAACTTATCAATTTATAGTAAAAATTATCAGTATATATATAATTTGCAATAAATTAAAATTGCGACTATAATTTGAGATTTAAACTATCCTATCTCTCAAGTTGGATCGAACTGCACATGGTGTGCGAATTTTATTATAATCGGTTAAGTGGTTTAGGAGTCCATTGAGGACAAACATTGTGACACGAGATTTATATATATTAAGATTACCTACATTTATGTATTTAGATAAGTCATATGGATGTAACAATCCAGAATAAAATAATTTCATTTCATTTACCATCTACGAGTAAAACAGAACACTTAATTATTCAATAAACCAAAATAATGATTAATGAAGTTAAACATAAATATTGTTTGCAGAAGTTAGTGTTTCTGAAAGCTCGTTATTTCGAGCTTGGCTGTTCTAAAGTCTAATTACGAAATTCCAAAGATATCAAAACTTGAGATCTGTTAACAACGTGATGATTACATTAGCTTTGAAATGTACACAAATATAACTTTAGATTTTTTAAATAAATCGTCAGATTATCTACAAACGGCTGAACATTTTTTTATCATTGCTCATTGCGTTTCAGGTCAAGTCCCCTTTTAAAAAACTAAACAGGAGTCGGTTCAGCTGGCTAATTCAGCTATCCGATCATCGAATGTGTTCGACAATTATCTTCGAAAAGTCTTCCGCCTTCGAAAATCATATGTCAAATCTCGGAATGATTTGACGTAACATCCCGGACATGACGTGACATTTCGGAAGACTTTTCGAAGATAATCGTCGAATACATTCGATGTTCGGATAGCTGAATCAGCCTACAGGTGTTTAAAGGTACGCCACTGACACACAGATGAACAAACACAGATCTCGTGAAACTTAAAACATGACTTGGTTTGTGTTGCGGTATGACCAATAATTACTCGTATGTAATCACATTAACAAACGTGTAAGTTTGTTGTGCACAGAGAAAAATGGCCATCAAAATTGCGATGAATTCACCCCTAAAAACTGGTGTACTAGTTTTTACAATGACAACGATATATTATGATAGTTGTCACCGTAAAAATGGGCTTATCATCGAACTTTTTGGTGATTATCACTATGTTCCGTATTTTAGGTGAAATTTTTCTCAGTGTGTGTACGTGTGATTTTACTGTTTCCTCACGCTGAATCGGTTCTCGTGGTTCGAGTGAATTTCGGAATAGCTTATATCTGGATTATTAGATACGTTTTTTATCTCACATCGACGATACACTCTGGGCTGGTGACACCGCAGAATGTAATAATATATACCTACTTGTAGATAGTTAAAGTAATATTAATTACAACCCAAAATCAAAGTAAGACTATTCAAACTTGACACAGTATAAGTGACAGTTCCATCTTAACTAACGAACCGTATCTTTACCAGTACATGAAAGTCACCGAACTGCATCGCTAACTGACTGGCCAAATTAATTTCACAATATTATCGTCCAAAGTTCGCGAGCCCTTTGAGAAAATCGTGATATTGGAGTCAATCTCAGTGGATGAAGTTCGCAGAAATTACGTGACAAAGTTACTGATTAATAATCTCTTTGTGTAAATCATTGCTTTGTCTAAAGGAATGTTTTGAAAACGAGCATTTTGAGGCTTTGCGGAGTTAATTTGATTTTGGCCGCGTTGAGACGGTGTCTTTGGAGACTTAGTGCTTTGAGAAGCTGTGAAAGTACAAAACAAGAATTTAATGGTCGCCTTTGGAGAATTAATTATATTGGGGTATTTTTAACCAACAACAGTACAGCGAAAATAAAAAGGTTATGTTTCTGCAGTCTATGTAGATTGTAAGTATGATAATTAGGTATTTTTAGCTGATTACGATAAAGACAAAAAAGGGTTATGTTTTTATCATTCTATGTGGCTAAGAATGTATTTTTTTTAGCTTTCTCACACTTTGAATTTAGCACCTAAACAGATAACACCTAACATATTTAACAGATTTTTATGAATGTGATATAAATCCATTTGTCGCTGTGATTATGTGTCACAAATAATTATCACAAATTTAAATTGTATCTATATTTATAAAATCAATATGGCGGCTTTTACATCAAAAAAGTGGGGTGTCCGAATTTTTATTAACAGTTACACTTTTTACTTGTTTCAAATAACGCTAATCTATCGTTGTTTTTAAATAGATATATAGCTACATTCTCATTATATAATAACCATTGTCGTTAGCGTGGTAATGTACCGCATACTGATGGGGGCGACGCCAAATGATAGACATTTAGGTTATATCTTTAAGCCTATAATATAGCTATCTATGAGAAGACAATTTATTCTATTTCGTAGGGTAAATAAATAAGATACCTAGTTAGATTATACGTATAAATATTCTTTGAAACGTTTGATAGTCTCGTAAGAAAAAACTTCGTAAGAAGCACTTTTAATAGAGAGGTAGGCTTGCGTTTGACCAATATCTCGTCTGATGGTAAGCAATGATGCGGTCCACGATGAAGCACGCTTGCCTGGAATTCAGTCGCGACTTGAAGACACATAGATTATAAAATACCGGGAAATACCCTCTCGGATAAAGCCTTCCACTTTGTAGCCTTTATGTTATTAAAATACCATTAATTTCTATAAAAACTATTCAATTATTTAAAGTTGAAATATCGGGTCGTAATGACCCAATTCCGCATTCGGTGTAACATTTTCTATCCCCATGACGCCGGGTTTGAAGGTCATAATTTTGTTTCTAATTCTTAAGAATTTATTTTTTTGGTGGTTTTATTAACTGGCGGGGTAGGTAAATTCCTACCACCCCAGTTCAAAACAAAGTATAGGTACCTTTTTCATGCAGGTGTCTACATTCAGTTCTTTGTTCTTTAAGTAGGGCATGTGGTGGACAGTGACTGTTGTGGGACAGTGATTTAGCTTCAAACATAGTTATGGAGCTTTTACAGACTAATAAATATACTTGAATTGATTTCTAAATAACTAGAAAATAAAACTAGAGAATGAGTTAATTTTCTACTATGAAAACTAACGTGGTTTTCAAACAATTTGTTAAGATTAAAAAACAGTCGAATTGAGAACCGTCTCATTTTGCAAGTCGGTTAAAAACGGGCACGTTGGTATGTTTGATGAAAATCAGTTTAGTCCTTTTAAAGTTTTTTTTACGTGTACCTACTTAGTATGTACGAACGAAGTATTCGACTTATCGGATATCAAATGTTTAGCTAGAGTAAGTAAACAGTGGTGCAAAACAAACAAGCACATGAATTGATGAACTTGTTAAGAGTTGGTACATCATGTTCCCGTAATTGCACCTGCGAGCCACCTTACCGAGAAGTCGCCGCTGCGCTGTTTCGCAACATATTCCATGCACCGGCGGATACTCCGAATCTGTCCGAATTCATCGATTGCCCAATTTTATTGTTAATTTTAATCCTTTATTTTAATAACTTCGAACCTCACTTTTGTTTCTAACATTGATCGATCGTCACCTGTATCTAGTTGTAGTTACTATTTCGTGTTTCTTTGTACCCTCTGGCCGCTAGCCTACGTAATTAACTGATCAATCTAGTTCATCAATAGCATTATTGTGTTTACCGACACTTATGAGTTCGGCTACTTGAGTCTATCGTCTCAGGTGTCCCAGCCCTGACCATCAATAAAGTCTATAAGGGCTTGGTGTGCCTCTTGAATGGATATCCATTTTCTATTGGTAGGTATTTATACGCCCTTAACCCTCAATACAGGGTTATTCATAAGGGCTCAAAGTACTCATTATTATGAACAACTTTTACTATGGGACCAACCCGAAATTCGCGAAAAAAAAATCAGCTTTTCCATAGAAAAATGTCAATGACACTCGACAAAATGTATGGAACAGCTGATTTTTTTTCACGAATTCCGAGTTGGTCCCATAGTAAAAGTTGTTCATAATGATGAGTAATATGTGCCTTTTTCGGCTTAGCATACCCTTTATGAATAACCCTATATACTACACTCAGACTATAGTCTATTTCAAATAGAGAGCGAAAAACGGACATTGACCTTTTAGTGTTGCGCAGGGAAGACCAACCTTCTTTGCATCAATAAATTGTTTTAATAGTTAACAACTATTTTGTCACTATCAAAATTCAGGTTTTCAGTTTTTACCTAACAATTATCATTACATTACTATTATCACTATTTAACTCAAAACTGTAGATCAAGTTTTTCGTGTAACTATCTACCTACACATTAGTAAATTAATCATCTGACATTGGCAGGTGTAATTAGTTTAAGATTTAAGTGTGTGCCAAATAAACTATTTATAATTATTATTACCTTATTATATCGGCAGTCTTTATTTTCATTTCCGTTTTGGACATATATTTGTCTGAAGGACACGTCTCTTTCACATATTTATAGACGTTAATTGTCATCATTTTTTCATTTTCCGACAGATGAGATAACTTGCGCTTCTTTCTAGGTGAGTTAAAACTTTTAAACGGTCTTGATGACGAGGAAGACGACTCCGATGATTCCATTATCACTCACAAACAAAAAACAACACAAAACAAATATATGTCCTAACAAAAACAGATATAACTAATTTAACTCAACAAAAAATAACAATTAACAACCAAACATTCAAATAGCACACTAAAACAATCCGAATCCAAGCGTATTCCAGAGCGGAATGTGGCCCCAGCCATATCTTACCGAAAAATGTCAAAACAGGTTTGCAATATCTGATGGACCTTGTCGCTCGCCTCGCCCGGTACCACGAAACACGGTAAATGCGTAAGCGACAGGGAAACGATACATAAATGTATGGATAACGATACGCATCGTTTGTTTTCGGTGCTCTCGTGGTACCGTGGCGTGAACGTACGTTTTTCGCTCTCTAGTTGAAATAGACTATAGACTGATTAATTTTGATCAAAAATTCCCCACATACCTAACATTCGTGTTATGTTTGGTAACAAGATACTACAAACAAAAAATGTCAAAAAAATGCTTTTGTTGCATTATCATCGGAGTAATATAGGTAGACAAAATGTCAGCTTAATCGGACATTGGAAAGTGATTCCGAATTCCCTTTCAAACGACCTAGTCATGTCATTGCAAGAAGCTTGTGTAATAGTAGTTTATGCAACTGTCATTTATAATGAAGGGTATTAAAACACGAGTGTGTTTATGAAACGAGCGCAGCGAGTTTCATAATAGTAACGAGTGTTTTAATACCTGTGTTATATGCAGTTGCATACACTACTTTATCTACACTAATGCTGTTACATTCTACTTATGTTTCCAATACTTGATAAAATACGTTTATCTTCATTAATAAAAACGTGTATTGTCACAGTGAACTTGGCGCGCAATCAGGAGCGAGCGCGCATGCGCGCGCAGGGCGGCGGAGCGAGCGCGCATGCGCGCGCAGGGCGGCCAATCAGGAGCGAGCGCGCGATGTTATAATGGCTCATTACGACATCGATGTGGATATTATAACATCATGTGAAATTGCTTAAATGTTGTCTGTGCTATAACAGTAGTCATTATAACACAAGTATTGGAAACATAAGTAGAATGTTATAACATTAGTGTAGATAAAGGTGGATTAGATTACTAGACGAGCGAATTCTCATTCTATCCCCACAATGTCAAATTATTTTAGTGTAAACAGGCGTCGAGCATTCTTTCGTTGTTCTTAGTGCTTTCGCAAAGTTTCTATGGAATATTCTAAAAATGCTCGCTCGCTTGATGTAAACTGCGCTAGAGCGCGCGAACAGTTGCTTAGAGCGTTCTTGCGTGTTCGAACACTTCGAACGTGCTCGCGCCCCTGAGCGGTCTTTTCAGTGTTCTTGTGTTCTAGCGATTGTATACATCGATTATATCAATTAAATTATGGATTGGTCTCAAGAAAAATGTTTATTAATGATAGAAGCCTATCTAAATTTTAGATGTCTGTGGGATCCGACGTATGAACATTATAAAAATACAACTTCCAAGTAAGATGCTTGGCAAGAAATTGCAAAACTACTACTGGAATGTAATCTTAAAGAAGTAAAAAAGAAGATGGACTCGCTTCTTGACATAATGGTATTGGTAGTGCTTCAAATGCCAACCACAGAATTGACACGAATGAGCAAAAAACATTCGTTGTTCAATGATCTAGAATACACAAAATTACGAAAGAATGCTCTTGTTCTAGCTCTAGCTCTATGTTCGTTTCATGTAAATCCACCTTAACGAACACCATTTTTTTAAAACACGCTATTGTTGCATTGTCATCGGAGTTACACAGTCAATGACACTCCAAGAAGTTGATACATCTGTTTTTTTCTCGGTTTCAGGGTTGGTCCCACGGTAAAAATTGTTTATTATGATGAGTACCTTGAGCTGTTTTCGGCTTAGCTCTGCTAGTTTTTCTTACCTTTCCTTTATAACGCTGTATTATTTGTATTGCAGGGTTTATTTTAAGTCCTTCACCGTTTTATCGACAGACACCGCCAGACATTTCGTGACATTTATTCATAGAATTCATTGAAAATAGAATTTATAACAAAGCGTACCTACGAATTACGTAAGCCTGGACTTTGTTACATCTAATTGGATATTCCACGGAAATTACGAGGTAAAAACTGGTAGTTTCCAAGCTGCTTTTGGCAGTTTTCAACTTATTAGCATGCCGTTTTGCATTTGGTTAATTAGTTCGTTATCTGTTAACAGCAGGATTAAAATTTCCTGACTGAATTTAGATAAGTGGAAGCTATTTGTAAACTCTGGTGGTTGATCCATTTTAATTTAGACGTTCGAAAGTAGCGTATGTATCTATAAGGTTTAGGTACCTTTAAATAATACTGCCGTCCACTATCTATAATGCCGTTAAGCCTCAAAACCAAGTTCGGAGATATCAGCAAAAAACGCGGGAGATGTTTAAAATGAATGCTACTTTAGAACCATAAACTTTATACGAGACTTCCTGATATAGAAATATTTGTTTTTTATAGTACTTTCTAATAAATGTACTTTAAAATTAATACACCTGTTTATTTAAATGTAAAATACATTTTTTGCTTTATAGCCGTGCTTTAAATTTTGATAAAAATGAAAACCAAACGCTAAAATGCAGTTAAGTTCACCGTAACGGCATTTTAGCTTAGTGTTTTTAGGTAACTGACTATTAAAATTTATGTTTCATAAAATTAACTTAAATTACGTAACTAAAATGCCGTTAACGTATTTTAGCCACATTCTTAACAAGCATTAAGGATAACTTATGTAAAAAAAAATATTTAAGCCGTTAATTACATTGAAATACTTATCTTTAAAGCAGTTAAACATAAAACATCTGGGACATAGCCACTATTTAGTTAAGCATTTACTACTAATAATTGAGAATACCATTTCAAAATAAGCTAACTTGAAAAATAAAACTACAATTATCTTACTTAAAAGATATGTTTATTATTGAATTTTGCAATTCTAGTTAAAAAGAATGTAATATATATACATACCCATAATATTCGGTTTCTGCTATATATTAAAGAATAAATAAATATAATAATAAATTAATTAATTAATAAACCTTACAAATAATTTGGGGATTGGTTTAGTAATACTACAATTATAAATAGTTCAAGTGCTTCTTGTTTTCCTCGAGGTCTACCACCTGCGCCCACACGCTTGAGGCATACATGATGATGGGTTCCACCACTGCGACGTAGATGGTTCTCGTGATCGCGCTCTTCAGACCCCAGGTCACTTTCGCCGCACGTGCAATCTGTTTGGAGATATGCGCCACCTTTTTACACTGGGCTTTCACGTGTGCTTTGAAATTGAGCCTACAGTCGATCAACAGGCCAAGCAGCTTGACTTCTTCGACGAGATTAAGCTGGATGCCAGACATGACCAGGTTTGGGGGTTCGTACTTCAACTTTTTGGTGAAGAGCATCGCATTAGTCTTCTGCGCTGCAAAGTTGAGCTTGTTACGTTTTCCCCATTTCACGATCATGTCCAACGTGTTGTTGGCCTGCTGCTCGATGATGTTTGACTGTGAACCTGTGAACACGAGAACGACGTCATCCGCGAAGGCTTGAGAGTATACTCCCTCTGCTTCCAGCAGTCGCAGCAGCGAGTCTAGGATTACGTTCCAGAAGGTGGGTCCGCCGATAGATCCTTGGACACACCCTTTGGTAGTTTCGCTCTCGTGTGCTGCTCCTGCATAGTTGACTTTGACTTTTCGGTCATTGAGGTATGAGTTTACCATCTCGTAGAGGTTTTTTGGGCACCTCTTCTTCGCTAGATTGTCTTTTAGGGCGGGCCAACATGCATTTTCGAATGCGCCCTCTATATCCAGGGAGACTAGGAGTACGATGTTTTTGCTGTTTACTCCTTTTTTAATGTGCTCTACCAGGTCATAGAGGGCGTCTTCGGTTCCTCGTTGGGGCATGAAACCGTACTGTTTCTGACTGATGGTCGGGAGGAGATGCCATTGGAGTCGGTTTACCAAAAGCTTTTCGACGTTAGACGTTTTGACGGTATGACTTCGGATGTGTGTAATCTGTTTTACCGGGTTTGCGTAGGATAATCACGTGCGCCGCTTTCCACTGCTTGGGAAAGTACCTCAGCAACAAGCATTTGTTTGCTATCGCTAAGAAGATTTCCCGTTCGCTTCGGATGGCTGCAGCGCAGATGTCAACGGTGAGCTCGTCGGTTCCGGGGGCTTTTTTCGGGTTTGATGAAGTAATGAGTAAAATCATGAAGTAAAACGACAATAGCAAATATCAATAACACACTGGCGAAGATCTTAAATAAATTATTGCGTTGAAACCACTGTTTATCTTGCAGAATAAAACGATAGACTCGCCATTACAAAGTAACACTAAAACCAGACATCTTTTTTGACGATTAACGCGGGAGTCACAAGCCTACCACTAACTAGATAATGATTATCAGATCTAGTTCTTTTTTCTACGGTGATAATATTAGTGTAACAAAAAAAAAAAAAGCGCGGGGTGATGGCAGATAACGGCGTTTTAATTAAGGAATGCTGCTTAACGTTTTTTAAGTTGAGGAAATATATAAAAAAATATACATTTTAATTTTCGAATTTCTTTTGACGACTTGCAAGTGTAGTAAATTGTATAATGGAATAAGGTGAATCCTTATCTAAAAAACGGTTAAGCGACCTTAACGTCTTTTATTCGAAGGTTTTTCTTGTAACTGTGTTTTAGTTAAGGAATTTTTCAATAAATTAAAACACACACCTCAACTTAAAAGTAATTAAAGTACTATAGCTGTGTTTTAGCGTACAAAACACAATAAACGGCTTTATAAGTAAGTAATTATTTGATATTTTAATACATATTTATGTCGTTATGGGATTATAGCGGCTAGTTAGTTAGGTAATGTTATATGACGACTTTATAGACGTGTAATGTTGAAAAGAAATGTCATGTAGCGGCGTTTGTGCTATTTTTATCTTAGGACCTATGACAGATAGGAACACGTTTGTTAGACAGGTAGATAGAGAATTTTAAACTCTATCCTATCATGTTTAAAAGTAAAAATCGACCCCCTGTGGCTTAACGGCATTATAGTTAGTGGACGGCAGAATACATAGTCTACTTTGGCCAGTATAAAATAATATTTATCATCTATTTTTCTATCAATTGCACCCAATCTTCTAGTTACTAGCATTTAGAAGACGAAAATAGTTATCAGTATCAAAATTATTTGTTTGTTTCAAAGTATTAACTATCGTCAGGTATTACAAATTATTAGGGAAAGTAGCATGGCGAAAAAGTTTTTATTAATGAGTTTTAGCTTGTATGTATTTACCTTTAATTTAATATTTATCTTATGCTAGCCTGACATCCAATTAAACTTTATTTAGCTAGACAAGGCCTGACGGTAGGCGAATAAAAAATAGGAAATCTGACACAAATTTCATTTTTCTATTAAAAACTTGGTCACCACAAAAGATAATTATGAAAGTCCGCCCCTACCATAAAATAAAGGTCGCAGATCTAACTAATATAAATACACGGTCATTATCACCCAAGGCCTCATTCATTCCCTTTCTATAACAGTTTTGTAGTAGTTACAGTATGGGAACTTCTTGATTTTAAAAACGCCACATCTTTGCTTATCAACAGGCGAGTTGGTTATCAAACGTAGATGTGCGTTAATAAAACGCAGAAAGTTCTGTTGTACTTCATTTCTTATAAAACTGATTCCAAAATTTGTATGTTTTTTTTTATATTTATAAATTGAATTTATCTCAATAATTTTGTGTGGATAAATTATGTTTGTCAATCGAACTGAAAGTCAGTTTTGTTGTCATGTTTTGGCAGGTTAGGGAATCATAATGAAGGTACCTAAGAATAAAGGTTGAAACAGACAATTGAGCGACAGAATAAGTCTAGTTTTTCTAGGGTTTCGTTCTTAAATGGTAAAAAGAAACCCTTTGCATCTTCTTTATCATTTTACGTAACTACTAAGTTACAGAACTCCTAAGTCCAAAAAAATTAGATAGAGCTGCTAGACTAAAACAGCAAACATCAAATTGTGTCATTTTGTTGAATGAAGAAATGAGTGAATGAATAATTTGAAGAATAAGTGATGATGATGTCGTCCGCATTGTATCCGATATTGGCGACTCTGGCTATCGAACATCGTTCTGAACACCCGGTCTCATGTCGCGCAGTAAAGCTGGCCCGCGCTGTTGTATGCGTAGGTATTGTGTAGTTATAGAATAGAGACATGAGCTACTGTTACTATTGTACTGTGCCCCGGTTTATTCAACGTGTCAGGCCCGAGTTTTACAAACTCGTCTATTGTCTCACTCATGTTTTCATGAAATTTAATGAATACTGACACGAGGGAAAATTTTGATATTCTCTGTTACGTTTTAATTTTTACGCTGCGACATATTTAATGAATAGAATTGGTGTTAAATTACACTGCTTGTTTTTGTCATTTTTCGGTCAGTTTATTTTTGGGTTTGCGTGATTTAGAAGTTTTTTGGGGAAAATTTAGATTTTTCGTTTTTTTTGGCTCGTTGGCGTTTTTGCGAGAAATACTTAGTAATATATTTTAAAAGTGATATTCTGCTGTCTAAAATTTATCGCTGACGTTTTTTCATCAAAGCATTGGCTTTCAGAACTGCAGACTTTGCAGAACTGGCTTTCAGTGAAACTGTCCGATACAGCGTTAGTTACTTGGTGAAAGATGTTCAACTTGAAGGAGGTAGATAGCGAGCCGGATGCCAAATTACCCCACTATGCTACGGTTTCCTTGATTAGTTTTCGTTCATTAGTAACTCAAGCTTACTAAAATTATGTAGAATATAATATTCTCAGTCTTTGACGGTTTTACGGAAAACGTGGCTTTCTCACCATCGCTACTAGGTATCTGCTACAACTACCTACTACCATTACGAGTATAATTTATATTATGCGGTTTGCTTACCATCACATAGACCGTCGGTCGGCTGCTCTTTTTAACCGACTTCAAAAAGGAGGAGGTTATTAATTCGTCTGCATGTTTTTTTTATTATTATTTTTTTTTTTATTTTTTTTATGTTTGTTACTTCATAACTTTTGACTAGGTGAATCGATTTTGATGATTCTTTTTTTATTAGAAAGCTGACGCTTCCCATTTGGTCCCATTTCAGTCTAGTTCTGATTATGGTATCCATGAGAAAACCATATAAGTCTTAAATTTGCATTAAGTACGTGCGCGACAAATAGATGAATAACTCAATAGTCGGTCTTTTGAAGTCGGTTTTTGTTTTTTGTTTTGTAAAAATAATGTTCTTGTAATTGAAAATATAACTCCTCAAATCGTTCTCCTCATGTCTGAGGCTCGTGACCACCACCTCCAAATAGTTTCCCTCTCGCGATTTTGGGCCAACGTTTCCTATCTTCAGCTATATAAAATGCTTTGTACACTGAGGTGTTGAGAATGATGCGAATCTGATCGGATCGGATCGAGCTGTAGCCTCATGACCACTTGCCATTGACTTTCCTCACCATCAACTTCTCCAGGTTGTCGCCGCTTAACTAATTTTCCATATAAAAATAAAAAATAAAATGGAAGTTCAGGGAAGGTTAAAAAGTAAAAAAACAGCGGGTGAAACCGCCGGGTGCAGCTAGTAACAAATAAAAACGCTTCACACTCATAGCTCCCTAGTCTCACTAGGATCCCTTGTCTCGGGGATGCCATGGAACACACACAAAGACAAAGACAACTTAACACCCAGAACATATATTTAAATTACATCTGCCAGGCTGGGAATCAAACCCTGGACCTCTGGCTCATAAGGCTATACCACCGCTGAGCCAACCAGGTCGTCAACTAAAATTAAAACTTCCACCATTCGTTGACTTATATCAATAATTGTGCTTCAATATTCAACCGATCAAACTGTACAAACATTTGAACTCATTAAGCTGTTAACCTTAATTTCTAAAAGCAATATTACACGTGTAATCTGCTAACGTCATCAATTGAAACTTCACCTTTGACATTAAAAATACTCAGGGCTGTAGAATAAATTATTTGTTCGGAGTTTCGAACTGAAATTGGTCTCGGTCGGGTATTTCCTTTTAATTTTGATATTGTAGCGTTTTGTTTCGTGTGTTTGGAGTTTTAATAAAATGGAAACGATCACGTGTCCAAAGATGTTTGAAACCATGGATGTGGTTTAATAACTATGAACTATGGATACTATGGTTTAGTATATGTAGCAGTACCTACATTATTAAATGTGTTGTGACGGTTCTGACCAAGTGCAATATTAGATTTAATGGAAGCTACTGAAACCATGTAACTTGTAGGTTAAGATATCATTAAATCGTCCTCCTTGACATATCCGTCCAACATATCCCGACGATACTATATACTTATGCTCCATGAATTGTAATAAACTCATAATTGCAAAAGCTCGTTGAATATTAATTTCATATCGCAAAACCAAATTTCGCTTTAAAGATTCTGTAACAATGCTCACAAGGTTACAATGCATCAGATCGTCGCCGTTGTAAATGTACAAAGCAAAAGAATACCAGCCAAGAAGTACCCAAAGTATTTCCGAACAATTCACAGCCAGGTTCCCAGATATCTAGACAAAAATACCTACGTCTGAAGTTCCAGATTCTACAAAGCGATCGGCGAAACAATAAAATTTCATGCCAAGGGCAAGGCGTCTGTTTTGTACGAAATATATTAATTTCTTAGTCTCTTTGTTTGCATTGCTATTATGAAGCCAATAATATGGGAATCAATATAAGATGTAGAGACTTAGTCTAGCTTATCTCTTAATTATATTAGACTTATGTACTAATACAATACCCCGTGGTTTCACCCTTATTATACGGGATAAAAAGTTGCCTATTTAGTAATCCAGGGTATAAGATACCTTTTTACTATATTTCATCTAAATCTGCTCAGTCGTTTTTACGAATAGTCTTTTTTATGCTATTGAGTGACGAGACGAGCAAATCGCTCGTTTGCCCATAACAGGTCTGCACCACCCAGAATTTTGAACTCTTACAACTCAAGCCCCTGCGCGGCACTGCACTGCGCTCGTCACCCTGAGATTAAAGATGTTTGATCTTCTATTTGCCCTGAAATTTCAATTTGTCTAAAGTCTTCTAAGGTAGCCAACGCTTTGACGATGTTTTGGGTATTAGAGGTCCCCAAAGGCAGTGATAATAATTTATTAAACGATGTTAGGCTTAAAATAATATAAATGGATATCAAATAGTTTTTAAATCAAATAGTTTATCTATGAAATAGCATAACATTAATCAACATACAGTGAAACCCTAAGGCTCGAGTAAAACTGAATTACAAGAGCCAAAGTTCTCTCCCAGATTACCAAACAAAATAGCGTTATGCCTGAACTAATACCTAATAGATAGATAAATATTAAAATACTTTGCCCCAGTTTTCGTTTTTGAAATATCATTATAAAACATACAAATTTAAATCGTCTAACCTCTAGTGTACGTGGAGTCCTCGAGGTAGCGTGAAAAAGCATACTCCATCATAGACCGCATCATTGCTTACCATCAGGCAGGATGGTAGTCAAACGCAAGCCTATCATATGCAACCTTTAATCCTCCCACTGCTGGGATACAGGTCTACCCTCGAAGGGTGATTAGGCCGTATTCCACCACGCTGGCCAAGTGCGGGTTGGTGGATTCACATACGCCATTGAATTTCTTCTCCGGACATATGCAGGTTTCCTCACGATGTTTTCCTTCACCGAAAAGCCAGTGGTATGTAAATTCGTACATAAGTTCCAAAGAACTCATTGGTACGAGTCGGGGTTTGAACCCGCCACCTCAAGAATGCGAAGCGGCTGTTCTCCCATTGAGCTACCACGACTTTTAAGCAAGCCTATAATGAAATAAAAAAAGCGACAATTATTTAGTATGCAAGCTTAAATGGTTTACTTATATAAACTTTTAGCAGGGGGATTAACTTATTGATTAAGAACTGGATACAAGTTTTTGCTCGGTATGGCTAGTATTTATATTAAACGAATCGCTTCTATACGTATTTGCTTTGAGCTGCACACGTAGCATATAATGTAGGTATATTTTTATAGTACAGAACAAAAGATACCGGCGACTCGCAAAATACATCTTTCACACTTTTAAACGGTCTCCGTCGTTATACGGTGTGCAAACCCCTTACCCTAACCTGTCTTAAATTTGGCAGCGTCACCAAGATGTGAGAATCTTGATCACGTCACCAAAACTTAAAAGATCCTATCCTACCTAATCAGCACCAAACTTAAATTTAAAATTTTTATTATTATTTATTATCTTTTAAACTATGAAACCTACTTAATCTACCTAGATATTTTTAGTCTACATAATTCTAAGGATTCTTAAGACGACGCTTACTCGTTTGAATTTACTTATTTTTAGAAACTAAAATATTTGATAAAAATACTATTTACTGAAATAATCCTAGAATGTAAATACTAATATATCTAAAACTGTCTTGATTTTGGCCACGTAATCGTTTAGTGAAAACCCTTCGTTGTGATCGTAATAAACCTGAGTTTTAGTAATTTGGGTTACTTTCTAACATACCTGGTTCCTATATAGTCAACTACTATTCCTAGTGATTTACATGTTCTAAAGCTCTACTCATAGCTTACATTTATAATATGAAATACGTCTTACTTGGTTATCTAGATTTAAGGAATCTTAATAGTATAATTTTTAATCTGCTTAATCTAAAGGTGTTATCTGCCTAACTCTACTCTGTGTGATTTCTAAATCTAAGCTCCCGTTATCTCAAAGTAACTAGACTCAAAAGTTCCTAGTTTTTCTAAGGCTTTCGTGACTAGTGACTACTAATGAAACACATTCCTATTTGGGGCTAAGGTCGGGCGCCCCGCCATCCGCGCCAAATGAATATTGCTATATTCATATTATGTACATTTACGTATGTTTCCGACGATCTCCCACGGCAATTCCTGACGGGATAGGAGTCTCCCCCATGTGTTTCTTATAGTGCGTGACACTACACAGATCCCCGCAACGACGATTTTATTGACAATATTTAATTTTGGTAACATTAAATACAGTAATAAATCCTCGGACGTCAAAGTTGTCAGTCAAGTTATTGTCAGTAAGCTATGGGACAAGAGGGCATATTCTTTTAGCAAAATTACTCGCGAACACCCGTTTTCTGGCGAAGATCAACCAATTCTAAATCAATAGAATCAGAAGATCCTCTATTGGTTCCCCCTAGCTAAACCTAGCCTAATTCATACCTACTCTAAATCCAGATCTTACATATCTAGTCATTATAGATCCTAGCTAACTGGATTCTAACACTATCTTACATCTCTAATATGAATTCGAAACTTATTGACAATTCTTTCTATGTGAACTTAAAGTCTGTCCTACCTACCCTTAATATAAAATCGAACAACCTTGGTATATAATCGGCATAACCTAATAACGATATTCTTTATGTAAATACTGTCAAGGACTGATTATGTATTATTTACGTTTAAGTACTTATATTTCTACATCAATACTAAAGAGTTTCCTAGAAGGACTCAAGTTGAAATGTAATTAAAGTAGAAGCACGTAGAAGTCTCATTCAAATGATTCTAGTAAATAAACTCTACGAAATTGTCATGTTCTCTGCACTCCTGTTGGAGAGAATCATAACTGGCACGGCTATGCTAGGCCAAATAGACTTTACTGACTAGAACATAAGGCTTTATTTCGCCTACGAGACTATCGTGTATAATGTTCTTTAGATTTTACTAAGTCAGTCTATTAACTCTTCAGTACTATGGTTATGTATAAACACATAGCTAATGTAAAAGAAATACCACAATTATTCGGTAATTTAATTATCGTATTAAGTTTGCCTCATTATATTTACAAACATGAGCTATTATTAATGCTCTCAAGAATACAGCGTAAAATGGCCGTCAAGCTTTCTGCTAATACAAACAATCTTGAGTTACGAGTATATTTTATTCGAACTTCTATTTAGTTTAATACTTAATTTTAAAGTATTATTATTACACATAGGTAAGTCTATTTCTCGACTATTTCAATTATCAAAATAAAATCAGTTAGCATTATCCTGCTATAATCGTTTAACTCTTTAAATAAGTACTTTTATTATTACGTTTTGACATCTGCCTTCTTTAAAACAATAATATCAACTAGGTTATAATCTCAGAGCAAAATCAACTCTACTGTACATACATTTAAGTACCAAATTGTTTTATAATGAATTTAACTTCGATCACTGCTCAATTCAGTGTCTAATAAATGACTCGTTAATAACAAATTGACTAATATCTTTCTATTTCCAATAGTAATTTATATTACAATTATTTCTCATCATCTTTAGAATAATAGTTTCTTACAAAAATCAAACATTATCGTGATAAGTTAAAGGAAATGTGTGACGCTACTTTAACAACATAACAATGTCGTTAGAAACTCTACCTTAACGTAATAGTACTAAGTCCTAGATTAGCTCGAATTCCTTAAGCGTTGGACTCAATGGTTCTGTAACTAACTTAAGTTGAAGACTAACCTCATGTTGCGCTATTTCTAAAGATTCTCAAAAATGCGATGACTATCAATTCGCCTGTTCTCAGAAATACTTACCTCCTAATATCTGAAAAACGCGAAAGAATTCTACTGAGTTTATCTACCTTACTAACATTGAAATACCGCCGCGAGATTTGAAACCTTTATCGACCTAGCATGTAGTTTTATTCCGCTTTACCTGCCTTTCACTCGACTTACAGAAATTCTTTCTAGAAGTTTTAGCGATGGGTTTCGCACCACTATAAGTGTAACCAGATAATATAGGTTCTGGGAGTGTTATTTGTCTGAATGTTGTGTGTGTGTGCCCTACTGTTGTGTGGGTGTGTACCTGACCACTACCTGCAACTGCCTACTCTTAAAACGACGGCCCTAGTCGAAAAGCTAAGTTTCTAAGCACTGAGATAAATCTCACCCCCCTTTATGAAGCCCATTGGTAATCTAAGGATACGGCTTCTCACTTACGAAGGAGCAATCGGCCGACTAATTAGCCCTATAAGTTTAGGGTGACGAACCCTGAAAAAACTAGCAGTCCCTGAAGACCCTACGAACGATCACTGGTCCCTTTTGGCCCAGGTTCCAGTAATTATTCAACTATCGCGCCCGGGACATCCGGAATTCATTTGGAATCAGATACTATGGTTCGCACAATGGAGTGAAGAGCCGCCGTTCTTTCGATTCGGCGTCCTTCCCATAGCCAAAGATAAACAATGAAAACTGAACGGAGACAATCCGGTTAAGTCACCGTACGTAGTGAACTTAACTCTCGACTCCGTCTCAAGAGAAGAGCCTACACTGAACCCCAAGGACGCAATACAATATAAACAGCAAATGGGTCTGAGTTAGCCATGATCACTGTAAATAAGGACGGATCTAAGCAACTTTGGAGCTATATCCGATTTTTCTACGAGAAATGTGTTTCTCTAACTCCCCACATTAATACAATGTTCAACAACGATTCCATTCAACGCGAAAAGCAAGTCTTCCCAGAGAGTAGTCTCTAGGTTAACTAACAATTCACGAAGCACAGAGATCACTGAAAAACACCATAACACAACCCCATAATAACCTATCAACAACAAGTTAGTATTCATTACGAGCTTTCGTAAAACACTAACTGATTTAACCACTAGAAACACAGATCCCTTAATAAGACACTGAAGCGACAATAAACATCCTGTCTCTCTATCATATAAACCTTTAACTCATAGATGTAGTCCACTTCCCTTATTATTGAATATTAAATAGAAAACAAACCTTTAAATTATTTAAAACCACAACAGTTACAATTACTCTTAAAAACAAGTCAAATAGCATTCCCCTTACTACCCAATGTTAAATAAAATGACTCTAATTTTAATAACTAATAAACTTGCAAACAACCCTTAATTTTAAGAATAAAATGGACAGAGTTCCCACTACCCCTAGTTAAACCTTATAAGATTTTTGAGAGACAAGTACAATACGTCCGACTTCCGTGTGAGCCTAATGAATAATAATCGTCTCGATGTTCCTAGATTTTCCACAAAGACCTCTTAATTACCGTAAGCCTGTGTGAGCCCTCTGTGTAGATAAAAACCCAATAGTCAGCGATTTATCAAATGTCGTTTGTCAAGCAAAAGTCACCCAGATTCTTATAGCGATTAAGTGCACATAGTTATTTTTGGTGTGTCAAGTTGGTTCACTCTCACGTATACACAGAACAATGGTGAGGACTCAGGATGAAATCTCTAAAATGACAAGCTTTCTTTTTTTATCATTTCAAAACTTATGTCTCGGTCTAATACTAGATGTACCTATTTTAAGATTTAAACAATCGTCACAATATTTTGTAATTAAGAAGTTAACTAAATTATTTACATAATCGTAATAAATGCCTGTTCTTGTATGTACAAAGCAGTACCTTCCTTTGTTTCAAGTAAGTAACCTTAATAATGAAAATTATCTAAAGTATATGACCATACAAACTGAAACTAGAATGAACTAACTACTCTCTTCTTTTTTCAGCTCCATGAAGTAACTTCAACTAAGTTGTTATACCTTCCTAGATCTAATATCATTAACATGACAGCAACTAACTGTTCTTCACAAGGAATATCGTCGAATAATATGTCTATCCGATCAGTAGCGATGCCCCGATCCGACCCTGTGTTTAACAACAATTGTTTATTCTATGGCGGTTATTCAAAATACAATCTCAAACTTAAGTTTGTTCCAAGATGTAAAAAAAACTGTCAGCACTTTACACTCATTTTGTTATTTACGACCGAGTAGAAAAAAAATAGCTTGTTCATTATTCTTTCGATGTAAGTGGGTAGAATGTTAAGTTGACCCTTTTTTTTTTCACTTTTTTTTTTGTGTTCCATGCTCATTAAACCGTTTTGGTTCTCATAATAACTTATAGCTATAAATAGACATTTGTAATTGTTATTACAAGCAGTACCTATTCAAGTAAATTAACAAATTTAGATCAACCAATAGAGTTAATATTATTTGTGAATGACGACGGCCCATATCTGACCCGTCACAACGGCGACTAAGTCACGAAATCCACTTAAACACAGAGTTATAAGAAAAGGGTGTGCTAATCCAAAATAGGCTTATAGTGCTCATCATTATGGACAACTTTTACTACAAGACCAACCCATAATTCGCAAAAAAAAAACCAGTTGTTCCATACATTTTGACGGCTTTCATTGACATTTTTCTATGGAATGCAACAGCCGACTTTTTAAACATTTACTGTTTTCTAGGTTGGTCCCGTTGTAGAAGTTGTTCACAATGATGAGAAAGAACTATGAGCCTATTTTGGCTTAGCACACCCTTCCTTAAAACCCTTTAGAAAGAAGTTTCACAAGAAAAATGTTTTCGATCAAAAAATAGCACTATTTAGAATAGAGTAAACCAAAACTGTATAGAGAGCTCATATCGAAGCGGATCTCTCTCCCGATGGGCTAAGCGATGTTTTGATCCCGTACTAGTTAAGTGGAAAACAGCGTTTGGTATAAAGCAGTAGCTTATGAATAAAATATAATATTTGTTTATTTTTTTGGCTTACAAGAGATATTGTTTATTTCCAGCACAAAGGGAAAGACGCGGGCGGTTTCACAAAAATATGTTATTTCTCTTTACGTAAATAACTTTCGGTTCTGTTTTTATGTCTTCCTCGTTTTACAAGTGTTTATTTTAGCTCGCGAAATGTCCTTTCGGTTTAAAAAGCGTGATACTTTCGGCCGCTACCGTTCTTGCTGACGTCGAAATATCAAACACCTACTTGACTTACGTACATTTTTTAGAGTTCCTAATTCACGGATGAAAGTAATATTTGATTCACTTTAGAATCGCAATAATTTTTTTCACTGTATCAAAGTAAGTTCAATAATCACTGCTAAATTGTTATTGTTTGTTAATGACATGTAGCTTTTTGTTACAAAATGAAAACTAGGTATTAACAGCTAATACTCGTAACTATTTGGTGTCAATAGATTTTGAGCTAAGGTCTTGAAGATAAAAGAGTTATTAAAATTTTCTAATAAATAGCTGACGATTGATAGAGTAAACAATTCTGTCTCTTATATATTAATCTATATATATAAAAATGAAACCCGTTTTCCTTGGTCACGGCATCACGCGTGAACGGCTGCTGGACCGATTTCACTAATTCTTTTTTTGTTGTGTTATTTACTGTCAAGAGAAGGTTCTTATGAAATAAAAAATTAAAGAAGTTGACCGGAACATTAGAAAATTGAGACTATTCAAATTCAATTTTCATAGTTAAGACAGGACAACGTCTGTCGGGTCGGCTAGTTAACTATAAATATCGAGCCAAAGTATAGTTCTATAGGTTTTTCACGACTTATATATATCAATATAAGCTATGTATTATGCTATATATAATATATGTTACGGGTAAAGATAGGTGTTAGCATAAATTTAAGATTAGCCGGCTAAATATACATAAACCTACCTACATTTTATTAGAAACCCGTCATATTTTTGCAAATAAGTTACATATATGTTTTTTAAAATTTAATTATAAGCTTGCGTTTGACCGCCATCTCGCCTGATGGTAAGCAATGATGCGGCCTACGATGGAGCACGCTTGCCTAGAAGGAACCGATTCACTCACGACTTGAAGACACCCAAATTATATCTATCGGGAAACACCCACTCGGGCAGAGTATTCCACACTCTGGCAGTGCGCACAATAAAAGTGGAATCAAAGCGTTTCGTAGCGTTTTACTAACAAGTGACAGAATTTAAACGGAACACACGTGCTAGTTAGTATAAATGGGTCATCGCAAATATTGCGGTGTCACCTCTGTGAGTATATGTATAATAGATCAATGGATGTCGGCAGGTTCGAGTTGACAACAATCTACATAAATATACGAATCATCAATAAGTTATGTATGTACGGTTTGGGGAAATCTCCGAAACTACTGATCCGCGTTTAAAAATGATACGACCAATTGTGAGTTACACTATACTTGAGTACTAGGTATAGGCTACTAGATGCTCCCCGCGGTTTCATCGGCGTTTTCCGGGATAAAAAGTAGCCTAAGTGTTAATCTAGACCATGAACAACCTTCATTCTAAATTTCATGCAAATCCGTTCAGCCGTTTTTGCGTGGAAGAGTAACAAACATATGTCCATACATAATCCATACATTCTTATAAACTTTCGCGTTTATAATATTTAGTAGGAAGTAGGATATTTTAAAGTCCCAAACTTGCGATACCCAAGCTCAAGCAGCACCAAACACAAAATACCAAGCATCAGTTATTATTCACAAAATTTTATTAAAAAAATAATGCACAAAATTTCATTACTAGCTTTTGACCAAATTAACTTACGATTCGGCCAGCCTAAATTACTAAATGAGCTATCATAAACGTTGGCGAAATGGCTGTACAGGGATTAATTTGCGATATCAAATAGGTAACAATATCGAAAAAGCAATGTTAGGTATTTGGCTTCACAATGCATCATTGTTTAGTGATACCTACACCTATATATAGTATACCATTATATCTAGTGCCAATAAATGCTTAGTGTACAATTGCGGGAATAATAAGCTATTTTAGACGGTCACACCTAAGCGATATTTGAAACTGCAAAATGTGTACTCTCATTTAAATTGCTACGTTTTAAGGGATCATGTTTATCTGGCAAATACTGTAATTCTACTTATTTTTGACATATTTTGTTTAGAACCGTAGAATCGATACAAATGTTTATATACGAAAGCGTTTCACAGAATATTGAGTTACAATTAACTATTTTTTGGTAATCGTGTCTTGTTCTTGTGCATCGTTGTTTTCATAATTAAATTCTTGTTTTGTTGTGTCTAATTTAGTACAAAAAAAATCTATCTTTTAAAAGTTCAAAGGGAAACTGCAAAATTATAAGATAATAGATAAAAACAGTAATGAGGTTTTTTATCTTCATTAAGTACATATTTTGATATAGTTAATTTAATTAAAGACTCACTTACTTTAATCAAATTGCAGTCGTAATACTAGCACAGGTGTGTCTGTTAAAACTGAACTCGAGCAGTATTTACGTTCACCGCGAATAGTTATAAAATGAACGATACATTTCTATGCAATAAACTGACCTGTTTCCAAAACAGAGCTTAATTTTGATTTTAACCACGTTGTATTGCAATTACGGTAATACATTTTCGGACTGCGGTTATTGACAATGAAACGACAGAATTAGAGAGGTATGGAAAATGTTCTAAATTTAAGCAATATAAAGAGAAATATTTCGAATAAATAAATAGGAAGAAAAGGGTAGGAAGATAGAGAAGAAAGAGAGAGAGAGAGATTATTGAAGCTTGAGAGAGTTTTAGTAGAGTACTAGGTATAGGAAGGCTTTGGACTTGTTTTGACATCAAGGCACTTTCCATCTAGATCTTGTATTCGCTTTTCTTTAAAATTGCATAAAGCTTAAAAGCCTTCCTGTACTTTAACTTACAACAGCGATACTGTTGCATTGTGTGCCTTTCAACAGGACCTATAAAACTTAATTTGGCCCCATTCGTGCTCGTATCCGTTGCTAGCCAGGTTTGCCATTGACGGATATCCCAAGGAGGACGATAATATCATATCATATAATAATTATTTAGTAGAGTAGTACTAACGATGACCAAAAAATTGTAATCAACAGTTTTAGAAGTAAATCTTGTCTGAAACAAAAAAAAAATGATACTGAATTTGAATTTACAATGTTGGCCTATTTTAATACTTGCAAAGATCTCTCTGTTAATACGAGTGTAAATAGATACCTTCACTATTATCTTTTTTTCCGAAATGATCTAAGAATTGATGACACTGGTCAAACAAACTACTCAAAAGTTTCTAACTTAGACCGCACTCATTCGTTTTCGGCACAAAGCAAGGTACACATTGACGATATGACGAAGCGCCCTCGTCTAAACCAGACGCAATATCCATCGTGGAAACTCTGCCTATAGGTGGCTACTTTATACTCATACATCAACCGACGCGACGTACAGTTTCAAACAGTAGCTCAACTTGCGCGGACTCACAAAACAAACACAAATGAACTGGATGATAAGGAAATGTTACCACGCGTGTAAAAGGAATTTATCGTACTTCTATCACTTGCTACGCAATTTAGTGCTTAAGATAAAAAATAAAAATGATATATATTTACGATAGGCATGCGTTTAACCATCTTTCCTAATTTTGCTTGATATGTGAGATTGAGAATAGATAATATAAACTCTTTATTGTCCACACCAGAAATTACAAACAAAAAGCTTGTAGGTCTTAAAACTAGCGCAACAACTGGCGGCCTTATCACTAAGAACATAAAGTAGTATTGATTTCAGCAACAACACAAACAAACTTTACAAGTACAAGTTCACAGTTTACAAGTAGCTTGTAGCGTGTATCGACTAGTTCGTAACCGATCATGGACATTAATCAGAGACGACACGGGCATTTACAACTTGGATACCGTTGACTTGAGGACGCGATATATTATTTGTTGTTGTTGGTGTTTGTTCTATAAAAACAATGGTCAAGCAATTTCAGAGGCCTTTGGGTGACCTAAACATTCTGGCAGTAGGGGTAGCCAGTCAGTTTATAAGGAAAGGGTATAAAAGAGCTCATTATTTTAAACAACTTTACTATCGGACCAACCTGGAAATCGCGACAAAAATAATCAGCTGTTCCATCGATTTTGTTGAAAGTCATTGACATTTTCTATGGAACAGCAGATTGTTTTTGGCAGTTTCCGGGTTGGGCTCATAGTAAAAGTTGTTTATGATGATGACTTGAGTAGGTACTTACTATGAGCCCTTTTCGGCTTCGAATACATTTTTTCTTATAGCCTGTATTTACTGTTACCTCAAGAGCATTGTAAACTATGTCTACAATCTACATATATATTGAAATAACCGTTTTCAAATGTATCTAACAAAAATACATTTGAAAACAGTTATTTAAATAAACTTCCGCGAAGGAACGCCTGATTCAATAAATTATACGTAGGTATACGAGTACTGTACAAATAAATAAATTATGCACACTTTAGCTACTGTTACTATATCTACCGGCAGCCTTCATTTCAGAGAGGCCTTGAAATGTTTCTTGTTCTTTCAGCTTTTATTATGGAAAAATGATTGATAATGTTTTTTATCGTTTATTATCTTTGAATTTATTAGGTTTTATGCATTGAACATTGCGTTTTGGGAACCGGAAGAGTATTTTTATGATTTATACGGGCATAAGGTACTTTGTCTATTGTTTGATGTTTGAGATAGAATTGACATGCTTTATCAAGGCTTGCACACACCGCACCGGACCGCAAAGCATAACGAAAATCTCCTGCATTACTTTCGTACATTTTATATGAGCTATTGCACACTACAGGCAGGCCGCAGCGCAAGAATTTGTATTGAAATGCCGTTGCGCCTCGCAGCGGCCCGTCCTAATGTGCGCGACCCTTTGCGGATAGGATGATTTTCAATTCTGATATGATATTTTACTGCAATTTATTTTCTAAAATTAGAAGAAATTGTTTTAAGAAGAAGTTTATTTGCGATTTAATTTTAAATGTAAATAACCCTCAGCTGGAAAATGGCTGATTATTTTCAAATAGTAGGACCGAATTTCTCAAATCACTCTCAATCACACAACACACACCCACACTTCACACTTCTTAAATCAATCACAATTAATAATCAAGTTGCTAAGAATACTCTTAATAATAATAGAATAAAATTGATTTTAGATAAAATATATCTCTTGCCAGTTGCCATAATAGGGCCCTGATCGAAGATGAAGCAAGCGTGTGAGTTCATTAAGATATTTTCACTCGACGCAAAATTTATTCAAATCGTTCCGTTAATTACTTTCAGAATTACACGGAACAGTTATCACATTGTTTCTGTTCCGTGTAACTCTGTTATTTATGAAACGATCTGTTCAAAAGTTATTATTAGGGACTAGTTGCGCTTCGCGGTTTCACCTGCGTTTTCTGGATTACGGATAAAAAGCCAGTATGCTAATTCAAGGTATAAGCTAGCTTCATACTAAATTTCAATAAACTGTTCAGCTGTTTTTGCGTAATTGAGATACAAACATCCAAACTTTGACATTTATTTTTTATTAAATTAGGAAGTCGTTTGGTATACCTAATACAAAGTGTAATAAAAATGTGACACAATTAACTTTAAAATTTTGTATGAAGAAACGTGATAATTAAACACACTTTGTAATATAATTACCTACACCTATCTGAACACCTAATATTATTATATTAACCTTCAGATCTTTAGTTACACCCAGCTTCTAATTAAAAACTAATTATTTCCTGATTATTTTCACTCACTTTCAGTCACAATTCACTCAAAAGACTCACAAACTGTGTAACACAATTTATCTATATCTATACTAATTTTAAGTTTTAAAAAATATTATCTAAATAGCTGATTCGACAGACGTTGTCCTGTCTTAACGATGACTATTTAATTCGAATTGGTAAAAAAAGCCATTGCGTCAATTCTATGTCAAATGTCAAAAGTTACACTAGAAAAGTTTACATTGTCCAAAGCGCTAAAGTTAAATTATGGTTTAAGTATTTTTAAATTTTCTAATTTTTCATGTTTTTTTACTATAAATTGAGATGTGAGCCTATCCTATCTATTAAGTTAGATCGAATTGCACACGGTGTGCCAATTTGATTGAAATCGGTTAAGTAGTTTAGGAGTCTATATAGCGGACAAACAACGTGACACGTAATTTATATATATTAAGATAAAAACCCAACATTTGTTGTTTACAGACTTATAAAGGCGTCCTTAGCCTGTCAAGTCAAACTAAATTTAAGTTGACTATATTATCTACCTATACCCAGCAGTGGGATAGAGAGGGCTTTGGATGATGATGATATTATCTGACTGTGTCGAGTTTTATAAGTTAAATATGTTACATTAATAAAGACCTTTTAAAAATCAAACTCATTTTCAGTTCATTTGTCAATTTAACTTGTACTAAATCAGTTAGCTCATTATTAGTTAAATCAGTCAACTGATTCCAGAATCAGTGAAATTGAGTTTAGCCAGTTTGTTTAGCAAATAAACTCGACTATTCGATACTGTGTCCATAAATAATTAGTTATATTCTACCATTGGAGTTATTTTAATTAATTTAAAGTACTGACTATAAAGTTGATTTTTATTTGACTGAATAAATAAAATATTTGTCGAGTGATAATTTTTTATTGTATCGAAAATACGAATATTCGGAAATACGTAATAAATTTAAATCGTTGTTCAGTTATTTATCTTTCAAATTGTGAATACGATTTGAAAATAATTGATCGAGCTTTTGGTATTTTTGGTTCATTGGCATTCGATTTCGAATAGTACTCTTACAGCCTTAGTTTTCATTTAACAAATATACGTAATAATATGTACACTGAGAAAAATTTCACCTAAAGTACGGAGCAGACACACCATCACCAAAAAGTACGATGATTAGCACCAGTTTTACGGTGACTACCGGTACCGGCCGGCCGGTGGTTCGTCGTTCGTTAGTCGTTCGTATTTAGATGTTATCGTTTCGTTTGTTAGCGTTGATTAACGCTGAGTTGTACAATGTACTTACATATGTAATTTTGTTCTAATGTTAATAAAGAATTTTAAAAATCAAATATCAATCAACTTCAAGCAGTCTTTATAAGTATGGCCTATTATGCTGAATCAGCACAAAATTGGTAACCCCAAAAGACCGCTGACAAGATACTGGCGACCAAACTAGTATATAAAGTACTGAAACTCCCTTATTGCCACAGTATGTATGATTAAGTAAGTCAACTTCAAACAAAAACATTCTTGAAGTGAATATAGAGCAAATCAAAGTAATATATTATGTAGTTATTTTTGTTTCCGTCACAAATTTTAGTAACATTTTATTTATTTTATCTTTACTGTCCTACTGCTGGATAGTCTTACCCAATTTTGATTGCTTAAAAGATTCTGCCAATTTAAATAAATTGTCTATAGATTGTCACATAATCTAGTTTTGATAAAACACACTGGTCGTAATGAAAAGCTTCCAAAAATAAAAACAGCTCGTTATTTCAAGTACGCGCACGTAAGTACAAGTAACGCAAGTACACACTTTGATTCCATTTTTATTGTGCGCACTGCCAGAGTGTGGAATACTTTGCCCGAGTGGATGTTTCCCTATAGATTTAATTTGGGTGTCTTCAAGCCACGAGTGAATCGGTTCCTTCTAGGCAAGCGTGCTCTATAGTAGACTGCATCATTGCTTACCATCAGGCGAAATGGCGGTAAACGCAAGCCTATAGTTGAACAAAAAAGTACTCCTGCAGGCTGATTTAGCTACCCGAAATTCGAATGTATTCGTCGATTGTCTTCGAAAAGTCTTCCGCCTTCGGAAAGAGTTCGAGACGGGAATTTTTCGCGATTCTCTCCGGCACGGAAACATGATCCGAAATCGAAAGTCAAGTTGTTTTTCGGATAGGTACATTCGATCCGAAAGCATTCGAATTTCGGATAGCTGAATCAGCCTGCTGATAATCAAAAATTCTCTACTGCTTCTTTTACCACACAGTGACAATGACTATTACTTTACAAGGACAGGACAAAAAGTTTAGGCGAGCGGTGAAACTTGCTTAGTTGTGGGAACAAAAACATGGACCGTAATAAACCCAGCGTTTGGTTTAGGTCACTTTGTTTTAGACTAAGTTTTGTTTAGGTGCCATTAAATACAATAATAAGGGAAGTTGCCACTGTTGCTCAATAATAAGCGTGTATACTCACGTCGTGACGTGGCGAGAGAGATTTTGTCGATATAGAGTGGCGCGAGTAATCGCTCGTCGCACTTGCACAGTCGCTTAATAGTCCGGCGACAAAACTATCGAAACTACCCGCTTCCCGCTAATCGCCAACTCGTTTATAGTTTCTAGTTTTACTCGTTTCTCGTTCATCGCCGGCGGTCGGACCGCCACCTAACAGACCACCACAGGTGAACAGATGTAGTAAAACTAAAACATATTCATAGAACATTTTGAAGTTATAAAATCACTAAATATAGTTTGAAAAAAATCGCATTCGGTTATGTTGCTACAAATAATATTGCAAAGCTTCAACGATAAAAATCATTTTGTTCCAAACAATTTTTCACATTTAAAGGGTTATAAGGAAAGGGTATGCTAAGCCGAAAAGGGCTCATAGTACTCAACATTCTGAACAACTTTCACGAACCCGGAATTTGCGAAAACCAAATCAGCTGTTCCGTAATATATTTTGTCGAGTGTCATTGACATTTTTCTATAGAACAGCTGATATTTTTTTCGCGAATTCCGGGTGGGGGTCCCATAGTTAAAAGTGGTTCATAATGATGAGAGCTATGGGTATTTTTCAGCTTAGATACCCTTTCCATAAAATCTTCTATAAATTAGCATAACACAAAGTCCCATTTTTAAGAATGAAATTGAATTGATTGAATGTAATTTCCTTCCCTTCAGCAGTAAAATTTAATTTCTAGATTCCTCTTCACTAAACTTTACTTTTTCAAGTTTCGCCAATTAACTTAAAGATTATGGTTCCTGCCCTCAACTAAGCTTTAAAGATGTTAAGACGGCAAAGGTACACTTATGGCGCGTTTGCACTGGTCGAGTAAATATGCGAGTTGAAATTAAATAGTTTACAGAAAAATGGCCGCGTAAATTTCTTTGGTTACCCATTTCAATTTTAAATTAAATGACTAGTTATTTCCGCTTGCGATTAGATGTCAAATTATTTAAGTCGACTGTTCAATTAATCATTAATAATATTCTATAATAAATTAATCTTAATTACTATATTTAGCTATTTAGTCTAGTTAACTGTCAAAAAAAATACTGTCAAAAATAAAAAATAAGCGTTCCACTATTTAAGATAATTGTTTATGTTAATTTTACAGTGTAATATTCACCGATAAGGAGTCTTATTGTTTGAATTAATAGTCCACTTAAAATCCACCGCTGACTGAGTTTAGTTACTGACCAAACGTTTAGTAGTAATCTAATTTTCAATACCGGATTATAGGTGTGGTCTGTGATTGCTATTACACTAAATTAAGTACGAGTAGACAGCAGTATAACATAATCCAGTTATGTGAAACTGGACTACTGTCCAGTTACTATTGTCTATTGCTCACCAGTAGCTGGAACAGTAGCTAGTAGCTACAGTTACTATTGCTGCATATTGCAACTTGTTTAGGGGTTCGGTTTGTGTATATTGCACGTATTTTATAGTCGCTTAGAAACTACTTATTTTATATATCACAATTAATTAAAACAAAGCACTTTTATTATAATACGCTTTTTCCGTATTAGCTACTGCTTTGATAGTTTTAGAGTTGATATTTTATTTAATTTTGTTCACAATTCGCCAAAATTATTTTTAGGGCCAGTAGGCCAGTATCAGTGGCCGTTGGTAGCATAGCCAGCCAGTAGCTGGCCTAGTGTAAACGCTTCTCCTTTTTAAGGTACTGCGGTAAGGGTCAAAGGTTAGGCACTTAGCCTCGGCATTAATGAGACCCCTTTGCCCAAGAGAAGTACAATTTGGTATCTTAAGCGATTTAAGTGTTCCGAAGCGTATTAAATATGGGAGGTTTTGGAAATTAAAAGGATGTTACGGTTTTTTCAATTTTTTTTTATTATCCACTTTATTTTTCATTGTTTAATTTTGTTGGTTAACATTTTAATAATAGTAACTGACAATAAATATGTTCTAACTAGCTATTAAGAAATGCTCAATACTGCAAACTTCTTCTTATTTTTATTCGGCATTAAAAACTGACTACAGAATGCAACCAGTAAAAAATTAATATAAGCATAATTCATACAAACCGAAACATAATTCATCTTCTTAATTTTATTCTCCTTTTTCTGCTCTTTTGCCTGGCACACGACAAAAATACTCGACATTCCTCCAGCAAGTTTTTAAACTTCGTTCAAAGTTTAAGGCAGCACACAAGAAAACTTCTCTATCCCTTTGTCAACAAGTTTGTTTCCACCATTCCGACCTATTACTGACCCAGAAACTGTCCACTTTCAAACATGGCAGACCTGGTAGCGAGCCATTCCATGAAATACAAAGGGTGTTCCGGTAACCTGGTTTGTTAACTACCCTCATTTTATGTCGAACGAGCATGACATGTCATTATAATTAAAATTTCGCCTGGCTGCCAACTAACTTCTTCATTTAATGTTTTCGATTCGAAATTTGCGATAATTTTGTAATTGCCTTTAAAAGTGTACAGTGTGTGTGTAAAATGTATAAAGTGTGTAATTGAATTTATATATGTAACTACCTATACTTACCGCTACGTGAAAATAGCTGTATTTTTAATTCAAAATATTTTACATAAACAGAAAAAATGTTCGATAAGTAGGTACCTTTTTAATCACTTTATATCACTGCCTTCTAAACTAGATGTGGGAAACCGGTGTCTTGGAAGTCAGTGTCTTCTTCTTGTTTCATTTAGCTAAGTATTTATTTTACACATTTAATTACATTTTACTTTACATGACATGATTGTCATTTTTCATCCTAAATCATTTAATAATAATAATGTAGTCAATTAACTGTACAATAGTTAACAGTTCTCTGTTCTCTGTTTTCCTTAAAAGGCACAAAGCCTTTTCATTCTTCAGGTTTAAATCGAACTATAGAGGTGTGGAACACAATAGTGACCTGTCTTAACTTCTCCGATGTTGGATTCTAGTTTCATGAAATTTGAAATGGTCCAATCTGGCTTTTCTCAAGTACGAGATGTCTTCAATTTTCGAACTTTTGATGACAACCTGAACTTCGAGGGGTTGTTTCAAAAGAAAGTTAAAAGGTTTCTAGAAAAGAGTGATATATCTTTAATCAAATTGTCGCTTCTTACCAGGTGAGCAAAAAGTGTACCTCATTTTTTCCCCGTGAGTTTTTATCGTGCAAGAAAGTAAAAAGACTTGTTTATAAGAATATAGGTACGTGTTTTTCTTATTTGATGATAGGCTTCTGTTTATCCTCCGTCTTACCTGATGATGGGCAATGATGTGGAGCTTGCCTAGAAGAAACCGATTTTACAATGAAAACTAACGTTTTAAATCTACGAGTATCAGAGAACACAGGCAGACAGAACAGGCAGAGTAATCCACACTCAGGCAATTAAAAAAAAATTGGTTGTCTGTAAAGTCGGTTTACGGACGATAGTTTAACGTGACAACGTCATAACAAAACATTGATCATCATTGATGAAATGATTGCATACTTTTCTCGCTCCGATCGTGACGTCACAATGAGCGTAACGGGACGCGTAACGAGACGCTTTTTCCCGGCTTTCATCGATTAAGACGTTGTCACGTCAAAAATTTGACATTTATCACGATGGGTATGGTGGGTGGACTGGCTTACTAAATTACAACTCTAATGATATTTTAAACGAAGTTAAATGTCAAATGTAAATGACTTATTAGAAGACTTGGTAAAGACTTGGCGAGTAAATATTGAAAATGATGATTACTCAAATATTCATTATCAATGTTACTCACACGTATTGTAAACTCACACTGGTACGAGTAAGTAACAATCCCCAAATGCTACATTGAATTACCTAACAAACATATTTTTGTCTAGCTAATTGGGATTCATGTTCAAAAATATTTTTTATATTTTCTAAGCGAAGAAAACTAATAAGGGTATTGTAATTTTACTACGACAAAATTGTTATCTTACCTTTAGATATAAGCCATAGTTATGCATAAATACAGGGCTAAAAGGGAAGGGCAGCTAAGTCGAAACCGGATGACAGTACTGAGCAAAATCAACGACTTTTACTACGGGACCAACTCTGAAATCGCGAAGAAATGTCAGCTGTTCCACACATTATGTCGAGTGTCATTGACATTCCTCTATGGAACAGCTGATTTATTTTTGTCGCAGATTTCGGTTTGACTCCATGGAAAAAGTAGTTCATAATAATGAGTACTATAAATAAGTCCAATAAGCTCTTTTCGGATTAACATAGTGTTCCTCTTAAGCCTGTATAATAGTACGAGTATAAATCTATACTAATATTATAAAGAAGTAAAGTTTGTGTGTTTATATATTTGTTAAATTGTAAGGGGTAATCTCGGGATCTACTGAACCGATTTTAAAAATTCTTTCACCAATAGAAAGCCACATTATTGCTGAGTGTCATAGGTTATATAAAAAACCGAAAAATAAAAAGGCTTTTACGTGGTAGTCCGTTTTGCAAAGTGAATCGGAGAAAAAACGGTCCGGACGGCGCGCGATGGCTTCGGGTTTAATTAACATTACGCCCAACGAAGTGGGCAAGGGTCAGCTAGTAACATATAAATGCAAGACTTCCTACTTTTCCTTTAAGTCGTTATTTTCAATCAGGTAAGGCAGTGGTTTAGTAAAAAGTAGAGCAATATAAAACTTTACAATTGTACTGTACTCTACTTTAAAACTAAGTTCTACTTTTCTCGAGTTTTCCCGTGACCCCGTTTTTTTACTTTACCTGATACAAAATGATTACTTATCTGATCCATCGCAAATAGTAAATCAGTATTTATTTTAAGAAACCCAAAACGTAAGAAACCTAGTTTATACAGGGTTGTAAGGAAAGGGTAAGTAAGCTGAAAATAACTCGTAGTACTCATCGTTGTGAACAAGTTTTACTATGGGATCAACTCTGAAATCGTAAAAAAAAAATTAGCTTTATTAAATGATTTCTTGATCGCGATTGATAAGTATTATGAACCCTTATTCCGCTAGTCATACTTTGTCCTTATAATTCTGTACCTATACTTCTCTTACTTACTTACATACTCTTTTAAAGTAGATACAAATACTTTTCTAATTACAAAAGCTTTCAAAAAGAATTTCAAATTATAATATTTCTGGATTTTCCAATACTTTCAGCTTTGCAGAGATAATCTACCTGAAGCATTTCCAAGTGCATTTCTACAAAATAATCTCGAGCCAATCCGGCCACGGACAGTAGAGCCCAACAAAAAATGTATAAATTTGCTTTCAATTCAATTTCTATATTCATTGGAGCAAAAGTTTCGGTCGTTCCGTTGGCAAACTTTGTACCGACTGGAGCGATGTGGATGTACCTATGTAGAAGAAAGCTGAGATCTGCATTTCGAAGATTAAAGAGTTTTATTAGATGATTTTCATGAAATTGCTGCCGACATTGGTAAGGTACAGTTTAAAAAAATATTTTCTGGATTGATTTATTTTTGTCTTGGTACGTGGAAAGTCTTTATAGGCAGTTATGAAGGAAGGGTTTATTAAGCTAAAAAGGGCTCATAGTACTCATCATTCTTAACAATTTTTATTGTGAGAAACCCTGAAATCGCGAAAAAATAATCAACTGTTCCATACTTACATTTTATCGAGTTTCATTGACGTTTTTCTACGAAACTGTAGTTTTTTTCTTGATTTCAGGGTTGTTCCCATAGTAAAAGTTATTCATATTTATAAGTACTTTGAGCCCATTTCGGCTTAGCGTACACTTTTCATATAACCCAAAAGGGTAGAATATTTTAGTAGTGACAAAACCTAATATTTTTTTTATAAAAGAACAATGGGCATTAAGTATGTAGTCTAAACTAACTGTTCAAATCCATCCGCCACATACAATGGGTTAGTATTGTATAATATTAAATCCACCAGCCGCCTAAAAACTTTTAGAACCAAGGCCCTAAAGACTGATTCTATAGCTCCATTAAATTAGAAATAGGCCAATTTAGCTTTTTTCTTCATGATTTTGAAACTAGGTGAACTAAATTGTGAGTTTTGACCTGAAGGTTTATAGTGCGTAAATACTCGTATGTAGACAAATAGACAAAATAGACAAATAGACAAATATTTATTTAAGACAAAAATAATACTATCAAACATACTAAAGAAATTAAAAGAAAAAACAACACAATTTTTGCCTTAAACCAGTCTCAACTCAGCATAATGCCGGTCGTAAACAACCGGCGCTGGTCTTCCGTTGAGACTGGCGGGTGACGTAACGCACGTTATACAAAACACGAGTACAAATAAAATAAAAAAAGAAAACACAACAAACAAATAAATGATTAAATTAAAATTAAAAAGTGGTGACTTATAACAAATTAAACACAAAACAATATAAAAATGAAATAACAAAACAAAACACAAGTAACAAAAAATATCTATATGTTTGTATATATATGTATGTTATGTATATATTTATACAGGTATCTTCGAGTCAGTTTTTAACGCTACAACTACTCTATACATATCCACCGTCGATCAAGTATGTATACACACACACTCTACTTAGTATACCCATTGCCTTTATTTATCTATAGAGGTGCTAAGCTGAAAATGATTCAAAGTACTCATCATTATGAACAACTTTCACTATGGGAGCGACCCTGAAATCGCGATAAAAAATTCAGCTGTTCCATAGAAAAATGTCAATGACGCTCACAAAATGTATGGAACAGCTGATTTTTTTACGCGATTTCATGGTTGGTCGCATAAAAACTTGTTCATAATGATGAGTACTATGATTCCTATTCGGCTTTCCTTAACCCTGTATGATTATGTATTGTATCCTTGACCTGCAAAGTTCATGAGAACTCTGCAGAGCACAAAGTCGATTCCACTTACTTATTCATCGTCACAAACACGTCACATCGCAGACGGCACCGAACATTTCTCGGCAACATGTCGACTTGTCGAGCCTGTTTGCGTCGAAGCAGAACTCAAATATTTTATGGAGATGTCATGTTTCGGGAACGCTTTTGAAGAAAAGCTGTTTCGTGAATGTTTTTGGAAATGATAAAAGGCTGGAAGATTATAAACGTTCATTATTTTTTGTTTTATGGTTGATGTACCAAAAATTCTTACGAAATGCTTTGAATCCACCTTTATTGTGCGAACCGTTAGAATGTGGAATGCTCTGCCTAAGTGGATGTTTGCCGAAAAATATTATATAGGTAATCTAGGTGTCTTCAAGTCGCGAGTGAATCGGTTTCTTTTAGGCGCGCGTTCTCCATCGTAGACCGCATCGTTGTTCAGATGGTGGTCAAACGTATTAGTAAATAAATAAAAAAGACGTGTTGTACTCGGGGACTGCCGCGGTAAAGCTATTGCATAGCATTCAACTTATGCAATTATAATTATTTATCGTAACCTTACACTCGACACCTAGAGGCGAGTTGCTGAACTAAAGAGACAAGCGTGATATTTCAAAAAGTCATTAAAAGTTCTGCTATTCATCGATAGATGGCAACAAAACTAAAAAGTATCACTAAAAAGTGTGAGATTAATTTCGTTACGGAATTTCTGGATTCGGTCTCCACGCTCAAGGCCCGCGATAAAAAGCTATGCAATAGCTTAAAATTAAAAAACATTTACTGTGAAAACAGACGTGTTTTTGTAAACTTTTGACGACAAACCCGAGTGAGATTCTAAAGCATTCTTCTTCTTTAGAAAAATATTGAATATGAAATAAATATTAAAATTGTCAAAAACTTTATACCTACCTACCTACTTAAAATATTAACTTAGGTTTTGAAGTATTTGTGTATTTTGTTATACAACTGAGTGATGAGACGAGCAAATCGCTCGCCTGATGTTAAACTTCACGTTTACCCATAACAAGCCTGCCTGCGCTATCCAGAATTTTGGTATAAGACGTTTAATCTCATTTTTGTCCTGAAAAAAAAGGACAAGCGGGTTATCATTCCAATCCGCGGCAAAACAAAACATTGTCAGGACAAGACCCAAAGACCGATATCTTTAGAACAAGAATAAGGTCCTAGTATTCCCTCATTTCAGTTCTCATGAATAATACATACAGTTCTTCCCTTGCCACAGACAGTTTTGCACAAAGATGTTTTTCCGATCTTCGCAATTGCAATTCTTTTACCCGCGACGGTTTACAACTAGGGTTATATATTTCGGTTGTATGTACGTAGGTATATTGCAATGTGATCTACCCTCAAAACGGCTCAAAAAATGTGAATTTCGAAGACAGATGATTTTTTTTAAATACTTGAAGTGCTAACTTGCTATCCATGTTATTTGCATTTTGTCTTCAATTTTTTCTGAGTGTTTTTTAACTTCAATGTGCGAGTGCAATGGCGGACGACTATTTCTCCGCTCGAAAAGCAAGCTTTTCGTAGTAATCGTGCAACACATTTGAAACCCCGTATGAGCTATTATTGGTAATAAAAGTGCCAGTTCAGTGCCACCAATCACAGGTAAAACTGATACTGAGGGAAAACTAGTAATTTTAATTAATACACTAACATCTTGCTTATAAATTACAACGAATCAGCTGTTCAATAAACATTATCTGAATCTGAATCGGGTGTCGTCGACATAATTAGAGAAAAGTTGTTTTGATAAGGCGAATAAGCGTTTGACCTCTAACTCGCCTGTTGGTAAGCGACGATTTTGCCAAAGATGAAACAAACAGACTTAGAAGATTCTTATTTACGCTGATCCTGAAACGCCCTAGATTATATCTCCCAGAAAACAACAAAGACGGCAATCTATTCCATTTCCTGGCCGTAGCCGTTTATACAAAACTGTAATAACTATTTTATTACCTACGATTTAGTCAAAATACACAGAATTACTGCATCAAGTTACTAAGGCACTCATTTTCTCTCATAGAGACAAAAAACACCAATATTGCCAGTTCAAATAAACGAGAGTACCCTTGAGGACTAACGGGATCCTCTCAGTTCTATTCCGAATTTATTCTCCTAAATAAATATTTTTCATTACATAAATAGCGAAGTAAGTGGGCGTTTCACATTGTTTGGAGGAGAGGACAGTAAATCAGCTTCAATATTTAGACAAACTAACAGAGAAAGATGAACCACTTGGATGGATGGATAGATTTGGGTGAAGCAAAGAACTCATCTAATTTGACGACCTGTTTGGTAGCGGTAGTATTATAATTATATTCTTATAAGCCAGAGGTCCAGGGTCTATTCCCGGCTGGGCAGATGTTCGAATGATGAATTTAATATCCGTTCTGGGTCTAAGTGTTAGTTGTCCTTGTCTTTGTATGTGTTCCATGGTATCCCCAACACAGGTTATCCTAGTGGGGAGCTACGAGTACATAAGAGTGTGAAACGTTATTTATTTATTTATTTCACGCGCTTGTAGGTACACAAGCTTTACAGTGCTGCCAGTAGAGAAATATTGTTATGTCAATATGTGAGTCTTATGTACTACGCTCGGAAGTAGAGGAGTTTTCGACTTCACCTAAATGTCAGCCCCGGATCTACAAATTTTTTTAGGCGGGGCAAAAACTGAAAAATGAATCGGTCAATTCCAAAACAGTCAGCATCTACTTACCGAAAAGAAAAACAAGACGCGAGTAGCGAGCGTAATGATTTTGATTTGGTTGTTATTAAATTAAACACAGGCTATTTAATTACGGCGTATGTGTAATGATTATAATTAATCAAAAATATGCGAGCGCAGCGAGCGCGTTTGTTTTGGCGTCTATGTCCTAGACGCCTTCAGTTTTTATTCATACGGTAACTTAATAAAAAACAAGTAAGTATTTTCTTTCCTGACAAACAACACACATGTTCATAATTAAAAAAACACTGTCGTGGAGAGAGATCAACGAGGGAGTTTTCGAATACTTATCATCCCTTTCGCACGCACGGTAACCAGACGCGTGCTGCCGCGATCTGCGATTCCTGCGGGCGAGCGGGCGCGTATTTTGACTATGCCCTACGCGCCTCGCGAATAATAAATGTTCGTACAGCACGTCTTACTCCGCGCTCTGGGTATCGATCGAGTTGATATGGTCATGACTGTACTTGTACTATTATTTATTCCGTGGTCAAAGTTTAGTAAATGATGAGTTGTCTATTCGTCTATAAAGTGTGAATTTGGCGCCCCCCTAAGCTTGACGCCCGGGGCATGGGCCCCGGCTCGCCCCCCCCCCCCCTAGATCCGGGGCTGCTAAATGTAACAGTGCTCCATCTTTATTTTTAGGTTTATATGAGTAAATAGCAAATTAAGTGGGCGTTACACATTATTTTAAGGGGAGGACAGTAAATCAGCTTTGAAATCGAATGTTTAATAATATAGAGGGTAAAACAAGTAACGAAACTATTAACCTTTCAACACCCACACTGAGTTGGTTTCTATATGTGTTAATATTTAATTAAGTAGCTTAATGTCAACTTAGATGACAGTTTGAATCGAAGGTTCCTGTTTTAGAATAAAGCTAACATGGGTTTAAAACATTTTGTTATAATTAACACGAGAATACCCACGTATTATTAACCGACTTTAAAAAAGGAGGAGGTTCTCAATTCGACTGTATGTTTTTGTTTCAAGTCAGTCTGGACACGATTGAGTGCGTCACGCTTATAATCTCCTTGATAAAGATCACCGAATATAATCAAAATTAATCTCGTTTAGTCAGTATCTAATAACTAACTACTACTTCTATCTAAAAGTATGTAATATCACCATGGAGAGTGTGCACAAGAACTGCATGACCTTGTCTTGCCTTCGCCGTTCTTTTATAACAGCACCAGACGCACGAAATAGAGGCTCACTGCCCGCGTCTGTTTTTCCTAGAAAGTACAACCCGGGGATGTTCAAAAATAGAGTGAATAGGTTTTTCCTAGGCAAGCGTGCTACATCTTCGACCACATCGTCATTTCCCATCAGGTGAGATTGCAGTCAAACGCATGCCTAGTCCGATGTAAAAAAAAAAAATGTACATTTTCTACAAGGCGACATATTTTTATTCCTAAAGTATTATTATTTTTTTATACTATTGAGTGACGAAACGAGCAAATCGCTCGTCTGATTTTAAACGTCACGTTTGCCCATAACAGGTCTGCTCCACCCAGAATTTTGAACTCATACAATTCAAAACCCTGCGCGTCACAGCACTGCGCTCATCACCCTGAGATATAAGATGTTATGTTTAGATTATGTAACACTTCACTAACAAAAACTTTTCTTTGTCAACAGAATGCATCAAAACACCCTAACACAGAAAACCGTGGAGAAGCAAAGGTAGCAGTGTAAAAATGACTATAAATTTAAGTGACATTAGTGAGCCAATGTGACCATTCGCGTGTGCCAAAACAATGTATTGCTGTAGAGGACTGAAACTACTCTACGCCACGATTGTTCTATTACTCGAAGCTGAATTACTAGTGAACACGGGTGCTATGGAGTCGAAGCGGTCTTCCATTTTGGTGGCTCAAAATGCAGACGATTTGAAATCTCTGGAGCTGTGTACGAGCAAAAATCAGCAGCGATTAGGGAGTGTGTTCGGAAATTTTACGAGGCATCACAAGAAAGGTCAGTTTTGTTATTTTACTATATTTATGTAATATGTTTCCCACTGAAGAGAAAATACCTCCCTACCCTCCCTCGATCTTGGGCTGCTGTTATCAATCTTGTTAGATGTGCGTCTTTTCCTTGGCCTGCCGTATCGTGTGTTTGTAGTTGGGGTCCAGAGACTTGTGACTTGTTGTTTTGGCCCAAAGTGATTCCGGCATTCGGCTGGTGTGGGCAGCCCAGTCTCACTTTTATGGAACACTTGTGAAAAAAAGTTTAAAATAAAAGAGTTAAAGTAAGCTGATATAAACCGAGTGGCTAGCCCTGGTGTCAAAATTTTTAGCCCCATCTGACCGATAGATGTACTCAGTTGTGTCACCCGTGGTCACCCATCTGTAGACTGACCGTGTCGTCCGTTGCTTAACTTCGGTGATCGGTTACAAACGCACTATACTTTTGAAACATGCTTAGTCAATGTTCTTGATCCTATGTACGCGTGAATAAATTAAACTGATCCTCTGATCCTGATCCTTCCGGGTAAGGGCAAGAATTCAGCGAAACCGTGTCGAGATATTCCAGGGATGCCTAATTTTCCCTTTGAATTTTCACAAAGAAAATTAAAGAAAACAAAACACGAACGAAAAAATAAAGTGAATGAATCGGTTTCTTTTAGGCAAGCGTGCTCCATCGCTGACCGTATCATTGGTTACCATCAGGCGAAGAAGGGGTCAAATGCAAGCCTATCATAGAAAAAGAATTTAATATTTAAGAATAAACGACATGTGATTTGAACTTACCCTAATCCCACAAACCTAATATTTACGAAAAATTAAACATAGGTGTAATAGAAAACACTTTGATGAATAAGTAAGGACCTGATCATCACACCTGATATTTCATTCAGTTGAATTGGCAATAAAATTTATTTTCTAGTCCCGAAAATAACGAGCCTGTACTTAAAATGGATCAAATAACCAATCGAATTAATTAAATTACAGCCTTAATCTACAATTAGAAACCTTTTCAATTTAATTAATCGCTCAAGTACAAATCGTTAAGTGATCAAATTTTTGTTTCTATAGAATGGCAATATAGAATTTCTTGATAAAAGCTACCAAAGATACTTAAAAAGAACTTGAAATGAGAGATATGAAAAAAAATATTGTAAGAAAGTTTGGCAATTTAATGTCATGACGTTCAAAGCAGCAAAATAAAACATGTTTCAAAGAGAGATAGCAGCAACTATTATACCTAATTAAACAATAGATTATATAGTAATTATAGTATATAGTAATTTTAATATCCATATATCCATGCATGCTATAAATGATATAAAATATCCATGCATTATAACAATATTTGAATTTACAGGTCACAGAAGAAGAACAACAACCACAACATCAACACAAGCAACAAGCACAAGTATAGAAAGCGAAGCAACAACAGAAGTGTTCAAAACGACAGACTTTCCCGAAGTAGACCCCACATATCCCAAACTACCCAAACCACTTAGACTCACTTCAGTATTAGAAGAATACGACGATGTACATATAGATAATATTATAGAAGAAGCTAAGCTAATAGAAAGAAGAGTTAAGCATATAGATAAGGAAATAATGGAGGAAGTAGATGAGACTTCCTTGGCAAAGTCTCTAAATAAAGTTAAGAAAATGTACAGAGATTCGGCTGGATCAGCCGTTAATAAACTAAGTGGTAAAGGTGGGAAAAGTGGTATTTTTTTAACTGAAAATTGTACAACAGTTATAGCTCAAATAGGAACTACTGCAATACTGCATTGTGAAGTCAGCGACATCACTGAAAATACGGTACGTATCAGTCTTTCTATTTAAGATTCTAACCATTTAAATATTTCATAACATCATAACTAATCCTCACATTCGAATATGAGTCCTATGAGACACTGTTTAAGAACTAGATTCAAAAACAAGACACAACCGGAAAAAATACCCACGCTAAAGATGTTTACGAGTAGTTTATACAAATTACATTTATTTGATATGTCGAAATACTATTTATCTTTCTATCTAAGATATCTAACCAGCTAAATGTTTCATAACATTAATAAGTACATGTAAGTAGTATCGTATAGGAGCTAGATCAAAAACGAGACACAAATGATCATTAGGTATTTCGTAACTAAGGAACATAGCAGACCATGGATCGTACTTGGATGAGATTGGATTTAGACGGAAAACAATGGCGTAAAGAAGGGATAGCCTATACTTAGACCTATAGCAGAGCGCGTCGGTTCAGTTGACAATGATGAAGATGATGAATACTGAGGACATAATATTGAAATCAGTAGGCGTATTTTAAAGCAACTAACATTGTTATTGTCCTCATGATTGTTTACGTCCATCTCAAATTGAGATGAAAGCTACAAAACCAATTAAAGTATTATATGATAATATCGCAAAAGCGATATATATTATTATATTTTCACCATCCTAATTATATTACGAAAATAACAAAGTTAGAAGTAAAACCTTTATGAGTATGAAAATAATTCAGAACTGTAATGTAAGTATAAAAAAAGTATTCGAGGAAAACCGCCAACTTTTAAATTATTCGGGCAATCAAATAAAATTTCATGTTTCCGAAACAAAACCATGAAATTAACGCACTTTCAGCAACTTTTCTCGTACCTAACTTCACGAAATTCGTAAGTGTATTAGGAAACTTCGTCGGCCTGTTTATTTTCATACGATATTGCAAAATAACGGGCAAAAAAATCTTTTGCGAATGTATAACAACCAAAAACTTGGGAACTCTGAACTTGGTTATGCAAAATTAAAATCAAACACAAAACTTTAAAAATACAGTATGAATTTGTAGATTTAAATATTCATATCAATTAATTAACAATCCATCTTGTTTTTAAAATTCAAAATAGTTCTCCACATAATATTTCTCCCATAACGATACATTTTAATTATGTTAATAATATTATATAAATGTAGAATATAGAAAATCAAAAGGGAGTCGCCCGTGTGGCAAGACACCAAGAACGCTGGCTGCATTCCCACGTTGGGTATTTTAAGAAATTCTTTGTCTGAGGAATGAGCCAGCTCTTTTATCACCTTAAATTTATTATTAATTAATTAGCCATTAATCATCACACTAATTTTCTAATAACTAAAGTTTGTGAGTATGTTTGTCATTTCATCACGCTAAAAAGACTTAACGAGTTTTACTGACATGTTTATGACCTACTCGTATATACCCTGCACAGCCAATTTTTTTTATTTCTAAGTACTGACATGAGAGATACCACAATAATTAAATTAATACAATACCACAGAACATA